>CM061041.1:32913108-34248108 GCA_030762985.1 Adelphocoris suturalis
TTATATATATATATATATATATATATATATATATATATATATATATATATATATATATATATATATATATATATATATATTTACACTGGGGGGTAACCACAATGATTTTATTAACCATTAAGTATGTGTAAGTTATAAAAAGTATGCAGACAATGCTATGATTAACAAAAAAGCTCAATTTACATGAAAATCTGCTAAAATGATACTTGAGTGGAAGTCCACAACGCAGTGAGATATTTTTATGCCTCCACGGAAATGTCGTTCAGGAACGAAAATTGTACCACTATCACGGCAAAATATTAGTGGTCGTTGAAAATCTCTTTTTTTATACATAGTCAAATATCCCAACTGTAATAAGGAAGAAAAACTTGCAACGAAATATATTATGACGTTGAAATGTAAACATAATTCTTTAGCAACCAAGCTCTCTTTGCTTATGCGTAGCGTAACGGGTTTCCGCTACGAGACGATTTTAGAGTTTATGTGCTAAATCAGTCATGATAATGTCGAAATCGATAAAGATTCCGTTATAAACCTTCAAATTGTTTTCTGTAGAAGAATATTATATTTAGAGTTTTAAAAAGTTCTCTTGACCATAGTTAAATATGGTTCCTAGTTGGAGGAAAAAATAAATAATTATTTATTTACTTATTTTACAGACTTATTCAAAATTTCAGTCATTTTTTCCTGAGGTCACACTGCATGAATGGTTTTCATTTATATTCTCCGAATCAATCTGTGAACAGTAAAAAGTTCGTTTGCAATCTCATAAAGTTAATCAAACTATGAGATTAAACCAAATAATCTATTCGGATTTGCTACAAGTATTGGGGGAAACAAATATTTCCAACAAAGGAAAACCTTTTTTCTGTCGATTGTGTAGATTTCTCTGAACACATTAATCAGTTTGTTACCACCCCCAAGTGTCTTCTCTCTCCCACCAGACGCCATTGAACTTATTCCCCCATCCCATTTGAAAAATGATCTAATAATATGCCGGAAATGATTCATTGTTCACCAGCTTGAAAAAAAAAAGAAAAAAAGATACCATAGGGGGAATCTGTCGGGCTGCTAACTACTTCGAAACCTGTGCAAAAGAGCTAACCCGTAATGACTACCTCTAAATCACTTTTATGGACGTATTAAAAAAAGACCTCTACTGCGTAATAGGTGCTTTGTTGGATAAAAGCGAAAGATGTAGGTTGGCAATGAGCCAGACAAGACGCCACAATGAAAGTGGGGCTATTGGTGTCAGAGTAGTAGTGGAAATTAGTACTGGTTTCAGGTTGTGACCATTGTAAAGTTTTATGACTTCAATGCCAAAATCCGGGCAATGATACAGAATTATGGGTTGACTTTCCGGGGACCTATACCCGTCATTGTATTACACTTTGCTGCAGTGGGAGGGGGGGGGGGGGGGGTCCAACTTGGACCACAGTCTCCGTTTAGCAACCCAGCAGTTCAGGATAGCCAGGAGTGTCGTCCTTATCTACGTGGTGTTTATCGCCGCCAGATGACGCCACTCCCTATCCACAGCTGAGGTCCCAGTCACTCCTTTTGAATGGTGAATCGGCCCTGTAAACTCCTTCCGCCCTCGGTTCGAAACTCCGGGTCTCAACGACGGAAATTCGCTTGAGTTACAACAGGGGCAAACGGGTTTCTTGTTATCTCCCCCGCGTTGCTTCCTACTAAGGGGTGACCGTAGCGACGGCCTCCATCCCATCAGATGCACAAGTAGTTTTCAATATGCATGTAAGATACGATCAATATGTCAATCGGGTCTATTTCGAGCAGCGTTTTCCACACCGAGCAGTCGCAGTTGTATGAATGCCGTTGAAATGCCACCAGAGCTTATTACAATATGTCATTAAATCAGAAATAACATTAAATGAGAACCTATATGAATGCAATGCTTCATATACAATAGTTCAAAACTGGTAATTTTAAAGGATCAGTATATTTGTTCAGCAAATGAACGAGCGTTTCGATCATTATAGTCCTAATTCTAGCGCCACTGCATTCTAATACGAGTATTTACGTACAATTGTAGAGTCGTTATAATTTTAATCAGAACTGAAGATTTGAAGAACAGCTCGATTGTTAAGAGTTATTTCCTAAGTCTATACAAAAAAACCAAATCGAAAACAACGGATCATCTAACCTATAAAAATAATGACCACACAGAAAGAAGTGCACCTCGCATCAACACCATAAATTTGAACTTTGAAAACATCAAACATGGTTAAAAAAGTATACATATAATTATATTATTTACCATATTTATATATTGATGTGTTCCAAAGTCACTATATGTCAACGCTCCACGTTATCACAAAAACTATTCTTAATTTCTATGTGTCCTTCTGCGCCGACCACTGGTGTGTAGGTAGATACTAATTTAAGAGAAGCTTAATATAAATTATTTCTCATCTTTAACAGATAGGCAGGTAGATAATTTTCTAGTAGAAACCTGAAAGAAACGATGCCGTGTTTTTGTTCACATTTTAAACACCTTAAAAGTTCGAATTCTAATGATCATCAGACTGAAAGAAAAGGGAAAGCTGTTGGATGGAGGAGGGGGTGGGGTCAAGGGCGTACGCAGGGGTGGGGCAACTGGGGCAGTTGCCCCAGTAGACTACCTACTCCCAAATTATCTCGTCACACAAATTAATACGCATCTCTATAAATTCCATATTTGGATTCACTACTAAGTTCATTACAAGACTGATTATCGGATGATAATGTAACAAACAGCTTTAGGGGGATTGATACTTCATCTATCGAAGATGTTGGAAATCTCAAAGGAAGAACTCAAACAGCGACTGACCCACTTTTGTAATTTTTATGGTCTGGATACCCTCATTGAAACTGAAGCTGAGCGTACATTTTGGATGAAAAAGGGTCTTACTACAGAAAATTGAATGAATTGAATTTAATCAATGTTACCCCCAAGTGCAATTGGCGATAAACGTTCTTCTCGCACAGCTGTGCACAACGTGAACAATTGAAAGGTCATTCAGCTCGTTGAGAAGGGTTAAAACATGGTTGAGGTCAACCATGTCAGAAGCCCGTTTTAACGGATTATGCCTATTGTATGTACACAGAAAGTTGGTCCATGAGAAGAAAAATCAATTTGTTGATTAGGTGTAGTAACTATTTTGTTAAAAACCCCAGGCGTTTGATGTTGCAGTAATAATAATTTTCAAGCAGTTCTCAATTCATAAATTATAACTTTGCATTTACCCTAATTTTTATCATGATTTTTTTTGCCAACATCGGTCTTGTAAAATTACCGTTGGCTCCATTAAAGCAAAAAGTCTGCGTACGCCCTTGGGTGGGGGGAATTTCAAAGAATTTCCGTAAATTTAGTAAACTGGAGAAGCTGTTAATAACTAACATTGCCTTGCTGGAAGTCTTACGACTGATCCTAATACAACCCGGACGAGTTCCATCAGCTCTATAACCGTTCTCCATAGCACAGTCTGACACTCTTCGTTTGGATAGTCACATATTCCAGTATCCAAACTATATTCACCCCCTTCTCATTACCGAGCTCAGCAGCCTCAGTAACAACATTTGCGGGCATTCGCACGTTTTCCACTCCACTTTTAGGGCGCTTCACCGCTCCACTTCATCAGACAGAAAACTCGTCGGCTATTCGGCTCTTTTCCCACCAGCAATGAGCAGTCCCCTTCAGAGCTGTTACGGTTTATTAGATTGTTATAATTGAATTTCGGTCATTCCGCCCACATTGGGAGAGAAACTGTCTCATCCGAAATTCCCTCTCTTTCAGCCTTCTCTCCATCCAACCAATCAGTGATTTGAAAGCGTTGCCGACCCCTCCTAAAATATCCATAAATGGAGGGGAACAGATGCGTCAACAATAATACACTCATGATGCCAGACCATGATGTGTGGGGTCCCTTGCAATGGCATAATCACCGTACTATATATTTTATTGGGTGAAATCGTCTCACCTTGTGAATTTGGCTCCTGTCTCGACATACTTCATAAAGGCTAACATTGTGTACATTCACCGTAATCAACCGATCTCACTCAAATTTGAGGGATAGTTAGGAGAAGACGATTTGGGTATTCCATATCAATTTCAATATCGTCGTAATATTAGCAGCCCCAGCGCATACGCGATCCGAGTTATCCGGTCTTGCCCAAATTCGGTTAATAGTTGGGAAAAGACAATTTTTTCATTCAATACAAATTTCAACATGAGTGTATTACTAGTAGATGATGTGTACACACGCACGTGAAATCTTTGTGACAAGCTTAATTTCCACAGTTTTCATCTAAATTCGATGAAATTTCCAAAGAATGTGCTGGTCAAGTTGCAAATAATCCCTTATCAGTTTCATTGTTCCTAAATCAATACTGTACTCTGAGTATGCGCAATCGTAAATTCCACCAAACAACTTTTTCTCTCTCCCTAGACGTTCGATCTCGCTCAAATTTGGATGATAGTTGGGGGAAAACGGTTCGATCATCCCAAATCAATTTCCATATGGTTATATCATTAACAGCTGCTGCGCATGCTCTTATGTGTAATCCTAGTAACGACCTTGATTTTCACAGTTTTCATCCGATTTTAGATGAAATTGTAAGGGAATGTGCGGATTATGGTTCCGTACCATATCGTACCATAATATTGTATTTGTGTTGCTGAGCTAGTTATAACATTTTCATTCGCCGTAAATTCCGGCAGACAGGACTTTTATCTCAGTAGAATTAATAATTTTGTTCACATAATTCAATAAACGTTTTTTCTTCTTCTTTCTATCTGAAACTAGCCTGGTAAGGGTACAAAATGGTGTAGGTTCTTATTTTATGGAATCTACTTGAAAATTACTATATCCGGGATTTATATTATTTTATAAATTTAGAAATATAGCTTTTAAATCAAAAGCTGTTTATTATGAGATAATAATCAATTGGTACAGAGGTAATAGGAGATTAGCTGGTTCATTATGGATGGCGCGCATTTCTTACTGTAATTATTATTATAGCTTCAATGATGGCGAGATAAGAAAAGTTTGGAATAAATAACCAACGTGGGACGAAGCAAAAGCAGATAACGATGGGAAACTAATCTGAGAGAACGAATAACCTTTAATGTACGTAGGAAGGTATTCATTGTTCACCTGCCTCTCATAAGTCGTAACTGGAGGCTACAGGAGTTACTTGTAATATTACAAAATCTCACTCAACTCACATGCCTGGCTCGCTGTTACGAACGGCTCGTACATTACAAACTGATATTTGATGCTGGACAGTCATTTTGCAGAGGGAAACCAATCATCGTTCAGTTCCTCAACAAAGCAACACATCAGTTTGAAAGTAAACACGTCGCAGATCCGATATCAAGTTGAGGAACGTAGTTTCAGAGTCAGAACTTTCATTGAGCCCTGAAATTTCGCTTAGTCTCAAACAATAATAATTACGCCAGCAACTTTGTTGTTAGTGCCAACAAGCTTGAAAGATAAGGATAAAATTATTTGAAATCCCAAGATCAGATTATACAGCCAATATTTTGATTGAAATCTGAAGTAACTTACCAATTATAATTGAATAATTAACGTGGGTAACGAATTCATAATTAAATTTCTTTTCAAGTTACGGACAAATATTTTCACGTTGGAAAAGTTAAAGTTTTTCTCATGGTAATGAACTCCCCCAATAAACTCCTTCTCCACTTGGCGTTCAAGAGCACCGTCATATCACGGAAGTTCCATTCCCCTAGCAACGGCTGGGTTGTAGATGAAAAATACTGAAATTGTGACACAAATTTCGCGTCACGGAAATTTTTGGTTGACCCCCCAGAGCAAAGGCATATCCATGTCAAAAATATCCTAAATCAATCCTTTTAGCGAATTACAGATTAGTTGGACAAACAGATCAGATTTACGCCTAAAATGATGTTACGGAGGCCGAATATGAAGAAGAATTGGATCTACGAGTATATGGCACTGGTGAAGGGGGGTTGGGCATGCTGTTGAACGTCTAGTCCTTCTCCTACACTAAAACTAGAAGGACGAATGGATCATTTTGGATATGGAATTATTTCGAAAATGTTAGGTTCATTGATGAATCGGAATTTCTATTATGGTAATAAACGCATCAGATTTTGGAAGTTATTATTCAAGTAATTTTAGCGTAGTAATAAAAACACGAGAATGGCCACGATGTACTGAATTGTACATCATGTTTTGGAAGCAAACGTTTTGTGATGTTTCAGCTGCATTTGGTTCATTGAGGTTTCATAAATAGATTTTACAGTTCAGTGCTTACTCTTACTGAAAGTCCTAGGCATCTTTGAGGCAGGCAAATCAATAATCACATGTAGCAATTTTTAAAATTGTTATTTAATGGTTTAAGTCGCACCTTAATCCAGAAGGTTCATTGGCGGCAACATGGGGCAATTAAAAACGTTTATAAAAAATAACTTCTCAAGCGTTGCGCATAAATATTGCATACTCAAAAATCTATAATTTTTGTGATGTTTCAGCTGCATTTGGTTCATTGAGGTTTCATAAATAGATTTTACAGTTCAGTGCTTACTCTTACTGAAAGTCCTAGGCATCTTTGAGGCAGGCAAATCAATAATCACATGTAGCAATTTTTAAAATTGTTATTTAATGGTTTAAGCCGCACCTTAATCCAGAAGGTTCATTGGCGGCAACATGGGGCAATTAAAAACGTTTATAAAAAATAACTTCTCAAGCGTTGCACATTAATATTGCATACTCAAAAATCTATCTGACAGGTAGGTAGTTAAGCCATTGTAGGAGTAAAAGGTGGTACAAGCCCTGGAATAGATAATTTTCATACTTGAAAGGCATAATGAAATATCAGCCATTTCTCTTACTTTCACATTACATGGTAGCTTCAAAAAGACTTTTTTACGTCCGATTATATTTAAAAAATGATCATACCTCTGTTTCAAAAAAGCTGATCCACAGGGCATAGGAGACTAGCGGGTTATATCTCCACTATCTATAATCGCTAAAAACAATAGAAAAAATGGCTAAAAGTGACAGGCAGTATGGTTTTTAAGGGGGTAGAAATACATGACTGGAAGAATTAAGTGAGCTCTACATTTAGTGGAAAAGCAGTTTTTTATATTTTAGAAACATTTGGCAAAATTTTTTGATACTTTTTCACATCATACATTAGTTGAAGCGATAGAAAAAAACAGGGGTGAAGCTTAGTTTGTTAAGTGGGCGGTAAGCCACATAGAGATTAGTCACCAATACACTAAACGCATGGGATTATTACACAATGTCCTATTATTTCTGTATTGGATATCCCTTCCATACAGACCATTGGTCTATAATTATTAAAAACCATATATTTATTTAGTTATTTATATTTGTACGGGCGAACCCAATTACATTATTGGATAAAAAAACAAAGTAATCAAGTTGACGGAAACCAACAAAAAGAAATGAAACTTCTGGAAAAAAAAACTGTTCGATTTGAGGCACTGAAAGTTCTGAGTGGAGTGACAACTGAGGGGGAAAATCTATTAGTAGCTGATACGAAATTAAATAAAGAATATGATAGTATAAGATGATATATGATCAAAACTTCGCACATTGTTCGTTGATCAATTTTTGATCGATAAATATGGAGCCAAATTGCGAGGAGCCACAGCACTCCCATTCCGTTATTCCTTACAACATTTGGGGTTAGATTATGCAATATAAAATTCTACGGAGGTCCATATTTAAAAAACTGCCTAACCTGTCTCCAAACATAAATAAGCTTTCTCATAAGGTTAGCTAAATTTTCAACGTGTTGCTCGCATCTCAAACATTGATCTACTTCTACTCCAAGGTCACGTGTAGAAGTTATCTGATGTATTTCAGGACATAAACGTATGACTCCTTGCACAATACATTATAGAGATATGACGCTTAATATGATCACTTTTCGGAATATAGTATGTTATCCTGTAACAGAAAGCAATATAGGTAGATATAGAAAAATTATGTTTCATCCCCGTTCCCGTCAGGCTAACATCTACTTCAGTCAGATCTGATTCTGCTCTCATATTGTCTTGTTGCAAACTTTTGCCGTGTCATAGGCAAAGAAAAATTTCGTTCACCATGATTTTTAAAAGTTTTTTATGCCTCATTTCCGATGTCGACTCTCACTAATTGATCATCCGAATTTGGTTTATTGTTTTCAATATTGAACTTTTGTAATCGACCAATAACATCTTTACGTTTCGCTGAAATTTTGTTTCCCCTTTCTTCTTCTTTTGATTGTTGCTCATACTAGGTGCTCAAGCTTTTCGTTTATTTTGTATTTGGTAACTACACAACTCCTCTCCACAGCAAAATTTCATACCTAAAGTGTACGGAAGCATATCGAATATGCAATATGATAATATGTAATACAATTCATTAAATAATTGAAATAAGAGATAAAATGTTCCAGTCATGCAGCATGATCGTTTAAACAAATTTCGCAAATTTTTTTATGATGGTGAATTGTTTTGATACTTGAGCTTTTTAAGTGCAAGGAAATTATTTTAATTATTATTTAATTTCAAAAGAAAAAACGTATTCTAGATTATAATCTGCTATTCAAAACGTGGTTTAGGAATTTTAGCTTTTTTACAGTTTTCATCGATTTTTAGTCAACTTTATTGAAATTTAAGTACATTTTCCTGTAATTTTGTATATAGATTTTGAATGTTCTATTTTACTGTAATAAACTTATTTGAGCAGTATTCTGGTGAAAAAAAACATAAATTTAACAATTATTAGTCATTTTTAGTGATTTTTTTTTTTTTTTTTTTTTTTTTTAATTTTTTTTTAGGATATTTTTTGAAATGCAACCATTTTATTGTGTTTAAAAAGTGCTGGCCAACGAACTTATCCTTTCGTTTGGAATGCTTGATTTTTTGGCGCAGGGACGGAATTATTATCTCAATCCTAAGGAGAGTTATCGTCTGGTGTTACACATACCCACACTCACACAAAAACACGAGCGCGCGCACACACACACTCACACTATATAAATATATAAACGTTCGTTTTAAACTATTGGATACGTTTTAGAATGCCTCAAACCGGATTCCAATGAAGAAAATTTCTCACAAATTTTGATTTTTAAATTTTCCGAGGCATCTCAATTTTCAACGAAAATTTGCTAAAAATCTGAATCTACGTTGGAAAAAAAGGTTCCCTAGTAGAAAAAACGAAGTTAGGGATACACTAGATACTGACATATATGTTGCTAATATATTATACTACAATACAAGGTAGATATTTCTACGGATAGATGACTTACTCTGATATGAGTGCAGGTGGTTCTAGAAACGCAATATATCACTTGAAGCACACCGCTTGGGAGAAAGTAGAAGGCACTAAATAATCAAAGAAAATGTCCTCACAGAGATCACGTAGGTATTCTGGGTCTATTCTTGTGTCTCTTCTTCATTCCAAAGCGTTTTCTCATCGCGATATCAAAAACGAGTGAAGTTCAAAGGAGGAGATAAGCGGTGATCTTTCAGAGACTGTTTTTCGAAAGTGCGCGTGAATTATGCTCTTTGGTCGCAGGTTTGCGCCTCCTATCAGCAGGAATATATCAAGAGGTTAATTATGCCCACCCGCATCCAACAGCAGTTGGTAGGGGTTAGAGATAAGGTTTTCGGGACCTGCTTGGTGGTGAGGTGTGTAACTTTCTTCAATCTTTCATTCATGCCTAATTATAAAAGGCGAATGATATGAAACACGGGGGCCTAAAAATACAACTCCGATTGGCTAAAAATTAAAAAACTGAAATTTTCAGGGTTATTCTTATAAGAGAGTTTGCACACTGTTTGAATAAACCGACTACTCCTTAAATATAAACAACTCAAGTGGAATGATCGGCCTGAACAAGTAGAAAGATGATTGGATACGAGCCCAAATGCCATCTGGAGAGCAGCTTCTCATAAAATAATGACATGTAAGTTATTAGGTTCCTTCTTGATCTATATTGAATTTAATCATACCAATTGTTGATTTATTTCTATGGCCGATTTTTCCTTTTTAATTCATGGTTTGGATACCACATATATCAAGAAAACGGAAAACAACCAATTTTGAAGGAGGGATCCTATTTTTTCTCAATCGATTACAAAAGTTAACCATAATAGATATTTAAAAAAATAAATGAAAGAATAAAAAATAAGAACGAAACCAAAACTAATTTAAAAGTTGCGTTAGTAATATAACAGTCATCTGCGTAAGTAATACAGCAGTCATGGTTTGGTTTGTTATATTCAACAATGAACCTTTGTGATCGAACAAGTAAAAAAGTCTATTCCCTTCTCCAAATTTTTCGGTTTACGTTTCAAAATGTATAGAATCCGAAAATCGAAATAAAAAAATCCATCCTTCCGCAGTTTGAAGCTTTTCTCAGAAACTACTGGTGCAAACTTTATGAAATTCGGCTCAATAATCATACTTTGGCCGGGGTGTGCCAGTAACATCGGCATCAAGGCCGATCAACCCTGAAGGGTAGAATCTAAGGGAAGAAATATTAAAAAATCGAGATTTCGAAAACTTTCAGGGTAGCACTAATGTTTTTTAGGGTGTCATTTATACATCAAATAATCAAGAACGAAACCACCCCGGTTGCTGTATGTTCATCTGTTTGCTCTCCGTAAGGTGTTAAAACACTGACAAGAAAAAAAAGTCTGCCAAGTTGGGTGAGGTGGGCTTTCTCGTTTAACTATCATGAAAAGTTTTAATTGATCTTGAAAAATTCTATAGCGAAAAAGAGTAAATCAAGAAGTAACTTGAAATGTCATGATTGGTCAATTAAGAAACGAAAAACTGATACTCGATGTAATTTACGTTGGTGCAAGCGCAGAATGAACTGATTGTTAACAATGTAATAAATACGGGACTATCTGCAACCTAAACCGAACATTCACTGTCAATTTCATCAAAATCGGAAGAAAGCTGGGGAAATTAAGGTCATTACAAGTGTTTCACATTGGCGCATGCGCTGTATGTATTAATAGTACAATAGTGTTGGAATTGATATGAGGTAATCAAGTCATCTTCTTCCAAATATCATCCAAATTTAAGCGAAATCGATGGAGTAGAGTGTGAAAAATGGAACATAATGGACTTTACGTGTGCGCGTGCGCAGAATGAAGTATTGATTTGGCATCAATGAACTGACAGGGGGCCGTATACTCCTAGAAGCTACAAGGATTTCATATTGGCGCATGGGCAGTACTTAGTAATGATTCAATCATGTTGCAATTTGTATGACTAAATGTGGCGAAATCTGCGGTTGTGTCCATGCAGGGAGGTGGGATGAAGAGATTAAACACTTCAATCCTTCCTTCCCCTGTAAAGGAGCGTCTTTATTATGTGAACCGGTTTCGGCCCGTTAGCACGGACCCTCTTCAGCCTATGTTGAAATTGATATGGGATGATCAAATCGTCACCCCCCCAACTATCGTCCAAATTTGAGCGAGATCGGACGACTAGGGCGTGAGAAAATGATGCTAGGTAGAATTTACGTTTACGGATGCGCAGAGTGAGGTTTTGAGTCAAGAACAATGAAACTGATAGGGGACCGTCTACTCTTCAGCCCGCACATTCCTTGAACATTTCATCCAATTCGGATGAAAACTTTGGAGCATAAGCTTGTTACAAGGATTTGCGGACACACGACAGACACACACATACACAGACACGGAACCAAAGTTGTTCAGAATAGTCTAAAACGTAAAATGCGAGTAGAAATTTTGATTTGGGAGAATAACAATTTTTTTTCTCCCAAAAGTGAAAACGATGCTTCCGTTACCTTGAGGTAGATTCGGATGCAATACATCAATAAGCGAGTGAATAGCAACCAGTAAAACAGTAAAAATCGCCTTGAGAACTGTGACGATTGTATCAGCTGGTATAACTTCTGTTTCTTATAGATAGATTGGTGAAGCATTGGTAAGTGACCACCTCATTGTTTTTCAGTAGGCAGGTCAGCTCTTGTTAAAATGGAGAAGTACTAGTAATGTGTTGGTTTTCTTTTTTAGTGTCTTAAGATAGTGTTCTGCGTTTAGGATTCTAGGCATTTTGAAACGTAAACCGTATAAAACAATCTGCAATACAGTTACAAATTGTGTGGGGGGACTTTGATCTGAGGCTAAATCCACAGACGGTGCTGAAATTGCTCCATTGAGACTCCTCAAAAACAGTTAGGTACCAGGCATGGATGCGCACTGATCAGATGAGGGCCTGTGAGCTTGATTTCTTTCATTTGACTACATTCAAACTACAGTGATGAAATTTGAAATGGGGGGCTTCTGGACCATTTAGATAACACAAGTTATGGAGGTGCACTGTTCATCTGAAGGAGCTCACAAGCTAAATTCTTTCCTGATCGACCTTGGTTGCTGAAATTTAGATTCGGCCCGGGGGTGGTCTCCCCTGACACTTAAATCCTAAAGATCGGTTGATGGATCTGCCTAAGGGTGCTCATCTATTTCTAGATGAGCACCCTCAGGAGGCCGCCATGGTGGATCGGGTCCGGTCTTAGCCGCAATGCCCCGGCCGAGCTGCCCTTTGGACAAGGTATGATTGTATTTAATAGCAGCCAGCATTCTACATCATTTTTAAATTTCCGTTTTCGTTTAAAGTTTATGCTTTAGCTCTTTAACACATAATATTTGCTCCTTCTATGATGCATTTTCCTTTTGTATTGACGATGGTATTTGGGACGCAGGAGTGTGCTTAGGGAATTCTCTTGAAATAAATCTGAGTATCGCCTTCTTCCAGTTGCATATTTCCTGCAGGATGTGGTGTAGCATTCCATTCTGCCCAAGATTTTTCAGTCCTCGCACAGATCGTCGTACGTCCTTTAAGGGGAGGATCATGATCCGAGTCACTCTTCTGTACTTCACTATGCATTCTTGTCAATTGCTGAAGCTGACGACGGGTAAGTTTCAACTTATATGGAACCTAGGTTTGAAGTTAACTACTGGACTGATATTATATCTTTGTAGCATAGGATCTGTTCCAGTTATATATTTAGTTCTCATAGAAACGCATGTTGCGTTACTTCATAGTTACTGATATATTCTCTGGAAAAAATCTTCACTTCAAAATATACGTTCGTAAAACATGTCAACTATTCTATGTAAATGGTTAGTCTTCTACGACAGAAATACACAATAGTTTGGCGACGAAGAAGAAAGGTTTATGAACTATTCACAAGTTGGAGGAACTGCAAAGTCTCTTCTATTTATCGACCGGTACGCATTGATGAAACATGGACGCAGAACAATTTTCTCAGCTATTGAGATCATTCCAGGCTTCTCAAGAGGCTATACTTCAAGCAGTTTTATCCCAGAAAAGTTCTACGCCTGCCCAGACGATCCAGCCAGTGAGTTCTCAATTGCAAGAAGTATCAAGTATGGTTCCATTCGAAAATTTTGACGCATCAAAAGAACAATTCACTTCTTATTTAGAAAGGTTCGAAAATTACCTTTTAGTTAAAAACGTTACATCACCAACCAAACAAGCACAACTTTTAAATGCATCCATAGGCGCCACTCATTATAACAATCTGTCAGCATATTTAGGACATGAAAACCCAATCAAAAACCGGTCATACACTCAGCTAATCAATGATTTCAAAAAAATGTTGTTACCACATAGGAGCACCGTTGTATCTCAACATTATTTTTTGAACACAATGCAAAAGGAACACGAAACTATAGCAGAATTTGTTGTAGCGTTACGTAGGAATTTGGCTGACTGTGAATTCTATGTGAAATGTACCTGTGATTCAAACGTATCTGTAGCTGATATCTTTTTAAGAGCTCAGTTCATCAGAGGCCTTAAGGACAACTGGATTCGAGAGTATCTCCTTCAACCAGATAAAACCAAATTCGACGAGTTTGTAATTTTAGCCACATCTCTCGAAGCCTCCCGAATCGATAGCAAAATTCTTATGACTCCAGCTTCTCCAGATCTTGTAGACACGCATAGAGTGTCCAAGTCTCATCAACATTCATTACAGACACCAACCCATCGCTCACAAAGCGCAGTCCGTTTTCGCGATTATTCTCCTTCGTATAACAATACCACTCGCGCCCCTAGCCCTAAGCATAATGTTAGAGGAAAATCCAGAAGGCGTCCTGAGCACGTCGACTTTTATTCACTTGGCCTGGATAACTTATTTTTGCGATGTGGTAAACCGAGCCATCGCGTTAGGGACTGCCGTACTCCTCGCGAATCCCTGTGTTGTAACTTTTGTGGTAAGACTGGCCATGTGGAAAAAGTCTGCATCACTACGCTGCTTCAGTCGCAGCAAAAGATGGAAGCTACCAAACAAGTGCGAGATCGTGAAGTTGGTTGTGCTAGCTCGGATTCTGATTATGGTATAGGGAAAGTTGAAACTGTTATTGACCTTTATGATGTCAAGGCGCAATCAGACAAGTACTATGTCGATGTCTTACTTAATGGAGTCCTTCAACGTTTTGAAGTAGATTCAGGTGCACGATATACGCTTCTCTCTGAAGATGATTTCAACTCTCTAAATTTAAATCTCTCTGTCGAGCCAACTAATATTTCATTTCGATCCTACTCTGACCACATCATCAAACCTAAAGGAAAAGTAACACTCGCGGTATCATACAAAAATCAGTCGATCCCAGGCGAAGTATTCATTGTCCCTTCTGGCCACGATGCACTGCTGGGTCGTGTTTGGATTCGAGGGTTGGGTATCGAGTTGAAGGAGTTAGATACTCAAACTCCTCCACCACAAACTTCAGTTCAGTTGGTTGATCCGTTGGAGTCCATTTTTCAAGAATTCAAAACTGTGTTCGAGGAAAGAGTTGGATGTGTCCCCAACTATGAAATTCAGCTTCAACTCAGACCAAATGCGAAACCTGTCTTTTTTCGTGAAAGGGACGTTCCGTATGCTCTTCGTAAGCGTGTTGAACAGGAGCTTGACTCTCTTCAGGCACAAGGGGTAATCACTCCTGTTGCTGTTAGTGACTGGGGGTCACCATTAGTTGTTATACCGAAAAAGGACGGGGGTGTGAGGTTATGCGTTGACTACAAGTGCGGGGTGAACGAAAGACTAGTATCTGCAAACCATCCAATCCGTCGAATCGATGATGTCCTTAATAGCCTACGAAATTCTAAATTCTTCTGTAAACTTGATCTACACAAAGCCTACTTACACTTGAAGGTTGACAAGGAGAGCGCCAAAATACAGACAATGTCCACCCACAAAGGCACATACACAGTGAATCGCCTGAGTTTTGGCATAAAAACGGCTCCTTCAGAGTTCAACAGAATCTTATCACAAATCCTGAAAGATTTACAAAAAACAGAGGCATATTTTGACGATATCATATGTCACGGATCGTCAAGGGAAGAATGCATGAAAAATTTACGAGCTTGTTTAAAACGTCTAACTCAATATGATCTTCATATTACAAAATCAAAATGTTCATTTTTCAAGGAGAAAATAGAATATCTGGGCCATGTTATAGAACATAATAAGATTATGAAATCTCCTGAAAAAGTTGATGCTGTTGCACGAATGACCTCTCCTACAAATGTGGATGAAGTGAGGCGTTTCCTTGGGATGGTGACATACTACTCTAGATTCATTCCTAATTTTTCCGCAATGTCATACCATTTACGCTGCCTTTTGAGGAAAAATCAACGTTTTTTCTGGTCTCACAACTGTGAATCTGCTTTCAAAGCATTGAAGTCTGAACTGTGCAGTGATCGTGTTCTCACTCCTTATGACCCAAGTTTGCCATTAATCCTCACTACCGATGCAAGCCCCACCGGAATTGCCGCTGTTATTAGTCATAAAATAGATGGTATCGAAAAACCAATAGCCTATGCATCTCGTTCATTATCAAGTGCAGAAACTAATTACACCCAACTTGACCGAGAAGCCACAGCGATCATTTATGGGGTACATCACTTCTATAATTACCTGTTTGGTCGAAATTTCATTTTAGTGACAGATAATGAACCTTTAACCCGTATTTTTCACCAATCCCAACCACTTCCAAAAATGACATCCGCCAGATTACTAAGGTATGCCTCTTTCCTATCTGGTTTCGATTATACTGTGAAATTCAAGAAAGGCGAAGAAAACGAAAATGTGGATTGCTTGTCCCGTTCTCCGGTCTTCAAACCGGGAAATTCAGTAGAAACATCCATTTGTAACGAAGTGAACCACCTATGTGAAGAATCACTGTTCCAGATCTCAGGAGATATGATTACAGCTGACAGAATACGTTCTGAAACAACCAAAGACCCTCAACTCAGCAAAATTATAAATCGGTTATTATCACAGTCGACGAATGAGCCATATACTATCAACAATGGCATTTTGTTCCGTCAAGATCGGGTGGTTATACCCACTGTTCTTCAGGCAGCGGTACTTACAGAATTACATGCCACACATCTCGGCATCATGAAAACTAAACAACTTGCTAGAAGATACGTATATTGGCCTAACATTGATCAGGACATTGAAAAACTGGTAAAATCTTGTGAAGAGTGTGCAGTAACAAAAAACAATCCTCCCAAAGTTAAACCTCATCCTTGGGTTGACCCTGAAGAAAACTGGGAACGGATACACGTTGATTACGCGGGGCCTTTCCAGAATCACCATTTTCTTGTGTGTGTGGACGCTAAATCAAAGTGGGCCGAAATCAAAGTGATGAAAGAGGCACCATCCAGTACTTCCACAATGTCTTCATTAGAGGACATTTTCGCGACGCATGGGTACCCAAACGTAATGGTCTCAGACAATGCAACGATTTTTACCAGCGATGTATTCAAGAAGTATTGTAAGGAGCGGGGAATTTTTCAAAAATTCATCGCACCAGGCCACCCATCTACTAATGGTTTGGCAGAGAGAAATGTTCAAACTTTAAAACAACGTTTACGGGCTGCAATAAATGACCCTACCCCGACATCACTGAAGGTTCGTAATATCTTGTTTCGGTACAGAGCCACACCATTAGCATGCGGTGAGTCACCTGCGGATAAGTACCTTCATCGACGTTTGCGAATACGCCTAGATGCCATTCTACCCAATAGGCAAAGCATGAAGCCATCCATCATCAGCTCAATTCCAAATCGTTCATTCCAGAAGGGGGAGAGAGTCGTAGTTCGCGTATATGTGAACAACAAAGAGGTATGGCAATTTGGGGTAATTCTTAACAAGCTGGGCCATCTTCATTATGATGTTAGATTGGACTCTGGTCGTACACTGAAAAGACACGTTGATCAGTTGAGATCTACCCTCGCAAAAGAGAAACAGGTTCAATTTTCACCCATAGTAGAAACACGAGTACTGCCCTCATTAGATTCAACTAAACCAGTCTACGGCGTTCCGAATGTTCTTCCAACAACACCGTCTACTGGTATATCTCCGTCAACGGCTGAGGAAGTAGTCAGAACCAGGGAAACTTCCCGGCCACCAACTCCGGAGCCATCCCTACGGAATTCAGACTCTCCGACTCCGGAATCTTTGCCGCTGCACACAAACACTCCACCACGACCTCCACTTCGACGCTCGAGTCGCACAAGACGAAGACCAAGATACTTAGAGGACTACGTCTGATCAGAAACTCTTGAGTTTTTCTCTAAACCATTTCTCTTCAAGTTTTAGTTCCAATTCTTCAAGTTCTCTGTGGCAACTTTTGATTAAGAGGGGGAGAATTATTATATCTTTGTAGCATAGGATCTGTTCCAGTTATATATTTAGTTCTCATAGAAACGCATGTTGCGTTACTTCATAGTTACTGATATATTCTCTGGAAAAAATCTTCACTTCAAAATATACGTTCGTAAAACATGTCAACTATTCTATGTAAATGGTTAGTCTTCTACGACAGAAATACACAATAACTGACATCACGTAGGAAACTCCCTTCCTCCAAGGATATTAAATCGTAGCAGGGTTGTCATTCTCTCAGTCACATTTTTAATTTACCCGACGCATCGCCTAGGGCGTAAAATTCTGTTGTCTCAGGGTGGGGGATAATATGATCTGGGACTGTTGTCGTTTGATTCATCGTGAAAATGCAATATTAATTACATAATAATTATAAATAACGTGTTTTGACAGTGTAGAAATTTTTATACACTCGATTGACCATTCCACATGGACGATGTTCAATGAAAAATGAGACATATTTCACGGCTACCACATTCGTTTCCCTCTCCGCTGTTCATTCCATATTTTTGAAGTACCCACCGGTTATTAAAACCCAGCGTCAACACTTTGATATTGGGCTTTAATTAATGGTCATATAAAAAGAGTCGGTTCTTGATTGAAAACGGCACAGCCCATACGGAATGCCCAACGTGAATGGTACAATTGGGAATTCCAGTAGAGAAGTAATTTGTATGCGGAGAGCGGAGATGCGGAAAGCCCGATGTACTGGGCAAAAGGTTCAAAAGGATTACTGTGTGGGAGATGGTGAGATTCGTTGGGTATGTTTGTGTTCATATGGGGTACAATATTATGATTATATCAGCTATGAATAAATAATTAAATAACTTGACATTCCGTTGAGATTCATCAATTAGTTTCAATCTTTACTTACAGTGTTTGTTATATGAGAATCATAACAAAGAAATGTGTGTTGTCTCCAGCATTTTATTCATTTATGAACACACACATTTATTTGTGGATTTGTTATTTAATAGCTTATGGTATAATACCAATAAGCGGTCAGTGAACGACATTTTGCCTATATCACAAGGATTCCATACATTGAGAATTAATCTCGGAATATATATAATATCGATGTATTATTGAATATATCAATATATAAGATAACAGTTATCAACGATCTAGGTACCCCCCCAGAGGTGCAATGGGGGCCTAAATCCTCGATAAAAAGGTAGAGGAGGTAAACAGTATCCCGTTAGAGAGATACCACTCGCCAAACTCAGCTTCTAGAAAACACGAGAAAAAGGCAGCGACGGCCGTTGTTTCACCAACGAGACGACGACAGCGCTATCTCTGAAGCCCTGACGGGGCCTCGATGACGGTAACTCTGTTACACTCCTCCCCTTAAAGACATACTTGAATGAAGATCAAGTATGGTAACTATGTGGAATAGTTACTAGCTGAGAACTGATGCTCATTCATAAATAGCTGCATTGGCGATTGAGGATGGGAAAAGAGAAATTACAACAGGATGGATTGTCAATGAATCTTCATAGGAAGACTTCATTAGGTAATTAACCCCCAATCAAAGATTGGAACAATCGGGACAAAACGGTGGCTCAACTATGGAGACTTATACCTTAGAAAAATAATAAAATAAAATAAATTGATATAAATTAATATGCCCAACATTGGGGACTTAAATTATTATGCCCAACTTTGGGGACTTAAATTTTGCTCTAACCTGGTAATTGACATAATAGCAATACTCAGGTGGCTAAAAATTGAAAATATAAATGGGGAATAAAAGAGAAATTATAAGTCAAAGACCAATGAAATTATTTATATACCAAAGGGTGATAATGGGAATTCCTTCTGGAACCCCGGGCCATGTTTCTTCTGAAACATTAATGCCTCAAAAATAGTGGATTGGACTACTAGGCGTCAGCCGTGCATAATCCAAACCACGCTCTGCTACCATTTCAGGGATCTAGGTCCCCCCCCCCCCCCCCCCGAGGTGCAATGGGGGCCTAAATCCTCGATAAAAAGGTAGAGGAGATAAACAGTATCGCGTCAATCCAATATCTCCTTCCAAAGAATGGAAGTCGTGTTTAAGGAGTCCTTAGGCAGTCATGCCTTGTGGTCTCCCCCCAGACAAGCCGGGAAGATCCTCCTGAGAGGAGACTGCACATCCAGTCAATGTCCTTGACATCTGCCAAGTACCCGTATTGACCTACGGGTAGAGGCATGTGTTCTAGCACACATTACCAACTAAGCAGGTTGGTACCCGAGTTTATGGAAATCCACATAACTCCAAATGCCGAGGTTCGTGGAAGGAGACTCACCCCCGCGAGTCAACTCCCACGAACCTCTCCCCCTCATCTGCAGAATTGACTGCATGTTAGGGGTGATAAAACCACTGCCCCCGCAAAGCCACCTCAACTGGGGGGCAGGCAGGTGGTGCTTCGACAAAGTCTATGCACCGGTAGCCTGGGGCTCCCCCCGCCCGCGGTACCATTTACTGGAGAAAGCGCCGACCAGCACTCCTCCATTAAGGCCAGAATGGTCGCTGGCCCGGCACAGAGAAGGTGTCTCTGCACCTACCACTTTATCCACACCTGAGGAATTCCATCTAATTGCTTGGTGGACTCCCACAACTCAAACCTTATGAGGGTTTATGAGGGATCCCCATCCAGTACAGTATCGCGTCAGTGAGATACCACTCCTACTAATAGCTTTTAATGAGCCATGTTCGGAGTAGATTGGTTTCCAGGGATCTGGATCGCCCATCCAACGCCAAACTCAGCTTCTAGAAAACACGAGAAGGCAGCGACGCCCATTGTTTCACCAACGGGACAACGACAGCGCTATCTCTGAAGCCCTGACGGGACCTCGATGACGGATCAATTTACATTTAGCTTTCCGCACAATTTACATTATTTTAGTCATCGTTTGGGTTAGGTTTACTTAAGTTATTCTCTACAATATCAATGAAAAAACTCCTAGTTATTCAAAATTGCGAGTTTATTCGTTGTTACAAAACAAAAGAGTTACATATGGTGTTAAACTCAACTAAGGAGTGACTTTGGATGTTGAAGCGTGGCACTGCATGTCCTCAGCATACTTTTCATAAGATGGTGCGTAACCACTGAGTGCCAATCGCAAGCATGATGACATATGATCGTCAGTTAGTCGATTGCGATATTTTGACTTAATTATCTTCATTTAAGAAAATGCAGACTCGCACAAGTAAGTTGACAGAAACATTGCCGTCAGTTGAAGGGCGATTTGCCTTAGATTCGGATATTTATCTTCAGATTTAAAACACCAGAAATTTGTATCAGATGCTGAAGCTTTGAGATGTATATCAGATATAATCTGCGCCAACTCATTTTTAACAGAACATGAGTTCATATTAAACTGACTTGCTACTTCAGTAGCTAATTCCTCAATGTTTTTACATGAAAAAGGATAACTCATAAATGATGCTATATTTGCCAATTTACTGCAATCATAAAAACGCATTTCGAATTGTCCCAAAATATTTGATAATTCAGCCTCATACGTATCATAATTCAACTGAGGAATCCTTGCTTTCAAAGACGGAAAATGTTTCAGATCCTTTCTTTTCAGTTGATCTATCATAAGTTGCAATTTACTATTGAATGTGTTTACTGTGCTAATCATGTCGATAATAGTTTTTCCTTTACCTTGAAGCTCCAAGTTAATGGTGTTTAAGTGCATTGTGATGTCAGTCAAAAATGCCAAATCAGTTAGCCATTTTTCGTTTTTCAACATCTCAGTGTCATCACCTCTTTCGTCTAGAAAAGCTGTTATTTCGGGCAATAATTCTTGAAACCTTTCTAGGAATTTTCCGCGACTCAACCACCTGACGTCCGTGTGAAGAACTAAATCAGTGTGTTCAGCTGACTCCCTATCTTCCAACCGCAACTCAAAGAGCCGCCGTTGCAAGCTACGTGCACGGATGGAATTCACAATTTTTGTTGCAATGCCCATAATTTCCTCCGTGTTTAAAACTTTTGAACACAAAACTTGTTGATGTATGATGCAATGGAATGAGAAAAATGAAGGGAATTCTTTATTAGCTCGACACAATGCCACAAAACCGTTCTTGTTTCCAGTCATTGCTGGTGCTCCATCGGTTGTAATGCACACTAATTTATATATTGGTAGCTTGTAGTTTTTTACAAAATTGATGAAAACGTCATATATATTTTCGCCACGGGTCTTCCCCTTCAGAGGAATGATTGTCAAAAATTCTTCCTTAGCCAACATGTCATTGAATACCATCCGAATAAAAATACACAGCTGGGCAGTGTCTGTCATATCGGTGGATTCGTCGAACTGTAAAGAAAAGTATGTGCATTCCATGATATTATGTTTTAGTTTATCTGCGATGTCCTGACTCATGACTTCAATACGCCTTGTGACAGTCGGAGGAGATAACTGAAGTTCTCTAATAGGTAGCAGACATGATTTCTGTTTTATTTTTTTTTTTTTTTTTTAATCTCCAAATAAAGTCTCACCCGCTTCAATAAATGCTTCCTTCACAACCGATCCATCTTCGAATGGTTTCTTGTGTTTCGCCAATATATGAGATATTTTAAATGACGCGATCGTAGCAGCTTTTGATTGTTTGGCTGGTCTTGTGAATATGGTTTCCCGAATGTTCCCGTCAAACGCGCCGCCCGAAATGGTCTAGTACAGTCTAGTCTAGAAACAACGCGGCTTTTATTTGACAAGTACCGCCCGTTCCTTTGATAAAGCCGCCTTTTGCCGCAAGCAGTGTTATTACGCAATAAATTTTTGTAGTTTAGTTACCTACTTATTAAAAAATTTTTTCTTCTCGAGATCTACTCAAAAAGCACTCGCGATCGACTGGTACGATCGCGATCGACCGTTTGAGAACCCCTGCTGTAGAGCATCAAAAGATGAATGAAAGTCCATTCAGCTGGGTGAGCTAGATTCTGTCCTGTTTACTCTGAAAAGTTTAAGTTTTAATAGGAAATCCTTCTGGAACATCAAAAAACGATTGAAATGAGAGCCTCCAGCCTAATCATCTGAGTGAGCTCAATTCTCTCCTGTTAACCCTAGAAAGTCAAAATTTAATATGGAGCCTATCTGGGATATCTAGAGACGAATGAAATGACGGAATCCACTCTGATCAGCTGAATGAGCCAAAGGCTTAATTTTTTAATAGTATTGTTGTAAAATTAGGTACTAGCCTGCGAATTCGCAAATAAATAAAATAAATACTCCTTTTTCCTCGAGAACAACTGAAGAGAAAGAAATGCAGGAAGGAAAACATCGCTGATCAAGATGAAAGAATGAAGAAAGTAGCTGTAGAAAACAGTAGGCGATATCTTCTTCTTAAGAAATTCGAGCAAAAAGAAAAAATAGCAACTAATCCTACACTTCAAGCAAGGCTAAAGCGAGGTGAAGAATAATTTAAGTTATATTGCTGTACTTATGTTTAATTCAATTTTCGGAGTCTGCGAATCTTGAAACGTAAGCCGACAAATTTTGATGGCGAAGGGGGGGGGGGGGGGGGGGGGGGGTTTCTTTTGTAGGCTACAAAGTTTCATTCTTGAAATAATAAACCAAAAATCGCGCTTCATCATGGCTCATCCGGCCCAATCCGAAAACGGAATATATCACAATTCTGGCTTCGTCATCGTATTCAGCACAAGGAAATCTTTAAAATTAGTTGTTATATTAAAAACAAATTTTCAAAGTACCGGTAAAGTCTGGCTTCAACATACCCAATACCCTTTGGGAGTTCAAAAACGTTAGGACTTTTTCTAGTGATTGTTCGCTTAAAACGCCCTCCAAGTTCCACATAGATGTTTCAGAAATGAATTGTAGATCAAATTTACACAGGGGAATTACTTTTGAGATGCCCAGCTACATAAATATGATTACAGTGGAACATCGAGTATCCGGACACAAGGTAATGCGAATGGTTCATGGAGAACGGTGCGAACGGGTAAATAAGATGTATATAATTGTATCAAGTAGGTACGTACCTACATTTAATTGTACCAAAACTAATAGGAGGATTATTCCGGTGGATGCCTACTTCTGAATAGTTATTCGAATACAATTACCTATGTAGGTATATACTTACCACTATTGGCTTCGCGTCATAGCTATCCAGTGATCCGCGTAGAAGGTCAATATAACCCAGAACCAGTCATGTAGCATGATCGTGTGAACGAATTTTCGTAAACTATCGTAATGTGTAATGCTAAATTGTTTTGAAATCGAAGCTTTTTGATTGATAGCTAATCGTTAACTATTTATTGTATGTCAAAAAATCTATTCCAAATAATAATCTGTAATTAAAAAAGGGGTTTTGAATTTTCAGCTATTTTTAAAGTTTTTATCGATTTTTTAGCAAATTTTAATGGAATTTAAGTACTAATACTAATTTAAAATACTAACTAAAAAGTACTGATTTTCAGCATACTTTTGTACATGAATTTGGAATGTTCTATTTTATAGATGATAAAATTTATTTGAGCAATATTCTGCCAAAAAAAAAAAATACAAATTTAACAATTTTCAGCAGTAACTGGCCATTTTTAGTGATTTTTTGAGCAAATTTTATGAACTTTGACCAATTTAATGTCTTAAAAAAGTGCTGGCCCCACGAACTCATCCTTTCGTTTTGAAAGCTTGATTTTTTGGCGCAACAACGGAATTTTTATCCCAATCCTAAGGAGAGTAAGTTATCGTCTGGAATGATGCACACACACACACATTTATATATATATATATATATATATATATATATATATATATATATATATATATATATATATATAAAGCGCACACTTCAGGAATTGTTTCTGAATACCCCAAAACGGATTTCAATGAAGAAGAGTTTCAAAATTTGTTATTTAAATTTTCCGAGCCATTGCAATACTTTTACTCATTTTCTACGAAAATTAGCTAAAAAGAATTAAGTTACCTTTGAGTGGTAGTTTACAGCTTTTTTGCTTGGAAAAATACAAACAGTATTATTGAAAATAACATTTTTAAAAAATATAGTTCTTCGGTGTAAGATTAATTTACATAGAACGATCTACGACTTCACAATGTGGTAGGTGCATATAATACCAGCTAATAATGGAGAGTCACACATATAATCTTAATCAATGTGGTTAATTTATGGTCAACGCAAACGCTTTTAACGATGAGAGGGCGGATTGAATTGAAAATCGGGACCAGGAGAGAGCTCACTAATGGACGTGGTTTTAGTAAGAATATATGATATTCATTCCACCGCTCTCCCTCTCTAAAATCGGTCTCGATCCCTGGTAGAGTTTAATTAAATAGCGATGGCTAATCAACCGGGATAATTAAGAGTAATTTTAACTCCGTCACCCCTTCCACTACACATCCTGCTTGAACTCTATCCTAGAAATCGTCTTCAAGCCAACTAGTTTGGACATGGCTAATTATGTCTTATAAAACATCGCGTTTTTCTTACGTATTGTCTTGTTGTCTAGGGTTCGTTCTGAATTTTAGTCTGACAGAAAAAATTTCACAATTTTTAATAATAGCTTCACATAAAACCAGTCGTTGTTACGGATAATATAACTTCTTCAATTCCAAACCCATGAAAATGAAAATTGTGCCATTTTTCCGCTAGATAACCTGAGAAGTCCTGGGTACACGCTTCGTTACTAAGGGCCGGTTTCAACAAAAATCCCTAATCATGGTTGAAATAGATCACTGTTTTACGGATCCAGAGTTTTGAACGTTGATTCAAAACAAACGGGTCATTGGTCACTCTGCTATTAGTAAACACCGATTTGCAGCGTTTCCGTGAAACGTCGATTTAAAGTTTGAACGTTGATTTAGCAGTGAGGGAACATCGGTTACCAACATGAAATCTTCAATACTTTTATCTTTTATAATCAATGCTGATAGCATAATGTTTTACGAACTCGTAGAGTTGTCTTTTACTGTCCTATCATTTTGAAACTAGTGCAGCGATGATAATACATGGGTTTATTCAAGGATTCTGGAATTGAGTTTGAAGTAAAAACCGCGAAATTTCGAACCACTTGAATTATTTATTATTTATTTATTTATTTATTATTATGTTACATATTCTTCATACATAAATAATGTCAAATTAAACATATCTCCCAACATTATTGTGGGCAATAGGCATAAGCCTGTGTCGCCTCACAAGAGCTGCGCCAAACTTAATTAATCTTAATTATTTATTAATAATAATTAATTAATTATTATTATTTCTTCAAAAATAATAACTTAATAAACATCAATTCTCTATATATACATACTAAAGATAACATTTTCTTCCTCCGTAATGCCTATTTTTATCAACCACTCATCAAATCGCAAATACTCCATCTAAACGCGTTATTGATTCGTGCTGATTGGAAATTTCGGGAGTCAGTCTCCTAAAAAGAAGTGTTTGGTATTCAATGGATTTTATAACTGTAACCACTCCAGAATCCGAGATTCCAAAGTTATTTCACCTCAAAAAGCGCAAGAATAATTGTCTCGTGATATATTATGATCAAGTTGCATAACTAGTTATTAGCATGAATATGCTTTAGCCGTGACCTAACTACCGAAAAATGTCCCACGAGAGTGCAACGAAAGTAGCGCCAATAATTGTGATGATTTCCGCTTACAACCGAGTCGTTGCTAGGGATATGATACTTCGTCGTTTTTCATCCCACAAAATTCGTTGACCATTCGTTCGAAAGCTCTCGATTTATCCAACCATACTATATTAACTACTGCGAAGTGCGTGGCCAACAAGCTGAGTTATGAGCATGGTTATATGAATAATTGTTTACACACAGGTGATCATTCTCAATTATTGATATTGTGAACATGATTGCAACCGCTTGTTAATTTCTGATGATTTCATTGAGCTGGTGTTTCGATTATGTGATTCATAGCAGGTGATCCGAATATTGCGAGAACGGTTAGATTTGTGAAGCGGTGGTTAAATTATTTTAATAGGTAATTTCTATACTTTACACTATAGGAAGCTGTAATTTCGTATGTAGCCTCTTTAGCCTCTTTCTATAATAAAGTGAATGTTTACTCGCGAGTTTCTATTAGGAGATCATCATCTCACAAGAGCTCAATCGTGGTGATCATTTCTATAATAAAGTGAATGTTTACTCGCGAGTTTCTATTAGGAGATCATCATCTCACAAGAGCTCAATGGTCGTGATCATTTCTATAATAAAGTGAGAGCGAGGAGCTAAAACATGATTTCATGTTAAACAGAATGATAAACAGAGTTCAGAGGCCGATGGGGGGTCGGGTTCAGAGAATCGACGAGGAGTGAGCCGTGTACGGCTAAAGCATATTCATGTTTTTTAATTTTAGCCGTCAGGCTCAAAGGAACTGTGGCTTTTTTTTATGTTTGTATCTTCCATCAAATCAATGAAAACAGCCCTCGGCACCATCTAGACACATTGTGCCATTTCACATTATAAGTAATGAGCCGTCGGCTATTTTTATAACACTATTTTACAACTGTATTAGTACATTCTATGTATGTACGTATATCCTTACCCGTGACTTGTGTATTCGATGCTATCATTAATTTGTTCAAGAACTGCGAAACAGTACTTTTTGAAAGTCGGTAGGTACCTCCTCGGAAAATCGATTTCATTGCCATTGAAATCCGCCGTACTCTCTCTAATCAAACGATGACGGTGAATAGTGAAGTGAAGTCTTCATCATCCTCGTCAAAATCATCCCCAAAAACCAATGCTCGAATCAATCCTCTTTGGCTCATTTTCGTGCTCGTAGGAAAGCGTCGGAAATAGCTAGGAAAATGTAGCAAAACAGGATTACGGTCATGTAAACAAATAGAATTCGTTTGATTATTTTAGATAGGTCTTCTTCGTAGAAGTACTATCCAGTACAGAAATAATAAATCTTTGTGTAATAATTTGCAGCGTTTTCCGTTTCATCTCTTTGTTTGAATTATCGCCGTCAGAATTCTCCAGAGTTTTCGTTAGATATTTGTTAAGAATGGATTAAGAATGGACGAAGAGTGAAGTGTCTTCGAATCGTATCAATGACACCGTAGAATTTATTTAGTCACAACGATTTTACTGATATAATACAAAGGTCTATTCATTCTACCAGGATCATCGATAAAGTATGTCTGTCTGTACATTGATTAGAATAATGAAATTTTGCGTTTCTTTTCCGTTTCATGCTATTTGTAGACGATTGGTACCATTTCCTCAATTTTTCTCTGTCTGTCTGTATGTTTGTCCGCTTTTCACGGTTACTGGCATCATTGGACAACTGATATGAGCAGGGGGAAACGGCTCTATCAATCCAACTTAAATTATAGGCTATTTGAAGTTTTTAAAATTTGAGCCAGAGGAGGTGTTTTAGAGAAGGGGGAGGGGGTAAAATGGGGTATCATGGTCATCACTGAACAAACCGGGGACCTGAGTGCTGGAAAATGTTTGGATTATTCTAACTTAAATCACAGGCTACTTGAAATTTTACAAATCTGTACCATAAGGGGTATTTTGAGGGGATTTGGGGGGGTGGGGTGGAATGGGGTTATCTTCATCACTGAATAAACTGAGGACCTGATTGATAACACTGCAAAACCACAGCCTACTTAGAAATTTTCAATTCCGACCCATAGGGGTTTTGGAAACTGGGGATCTGATTGGGCAAATATGTTTAGATTACGTCAACCTCTCTTACACGCAATTACATTTTTTCTAGCCTCAACCATAGGGAGGTGTTCGAGGTAAGGAAAAAGGGGGGGGGGGAGGAGGGGGTGGTTAAATGGAATAATTTGGTCATCTTCGAATGAACTGGTGCTCTGATGTTCGGACGAATGAAATTCGATTAGTCTGAACGTTCTTTTGAGTTACCTATCAAGAATATTCTTAATCAGGAATATGAGGGGTGTTAGTGGAGAGGGAGCGGTTGTTTTTCTCAGTAGTTTGGTCCTAATATGTAATTTATGAGTAAGTGCTTCAAGTAATTACTTTTAAGTAAGGACTTTTTTGAATCAGATCCATAGGGGTGTCCCGAAATGAGATGAGTGAGGGGGGGGGGGGGGGGGGGGGGGGGGGCTTGCGTATACTCAAGTCAACCTGTGCAACGCACGGGTGAACCAGCTAGTAAACAAGACGAATGAGAAAAATTCAATATCCCAAAATTCAATACTTCGTCTGAACAATAAACCGGTTTTCCCTAGTGCCGAAACTGGTAAACTAGTTAAGGGAGAGAAAGGAGGGTGAGAAGTTGAAAATCTGGATTCATCGATGCATGAGCTCTGACGACTTTTGTTCGACGATATCCAGAGAATCAACTAAGATATCCAGGTTATGATTAATAATGGCATTGACTTATTATTCCTAATCTTTCATGTCCTTTTTAATATAAAGTAAGCATTGGTAAGCATATTGGTCTGTGTCTATTTGTTTATTGGATCATATATTATGTTTCACACTTGCCAGAGAGCAATTGAACTCCCCTATCTCGTCCAAAGCGTGCTCATTGTATAGGGTAATATTTGGGGGAGTATATTATGTGCACAATTATTGTTATTATTTAATCATTTGTAATCATTATGATTGATTATAGTCAATGTGTGAAAAATATATTATTTTGATGTTTACAGAATGAATGATTTTTGGTTAATGCTTTATAATGTCGTCATGTTCATATGGGTTGAACAAGTAATACGTATTACTGAACTCTGAGGGCAGACGGACTTATAGGAGATCAAATCCGCTCGAAAAGCAATAAATTAACACAAAATGTGAATGGAAATTTATTTCGGGTAACATAATTCGTACAGTTCAAGAGGCAGATCAGCCGTGCTTGACCTGGAACCAACTAGTGTAAGTGATTTTTATGCAAATCTCCAACTAAGGCTAGGAGGAATAAGAAGGAATCGACTTCTGGAAGATGTAAAGCTGAGTACAACACAGAAAAAAACCGTTTCCTACAAAAACTCAAGTGCCGAAGTTGTTGCTCCTAAAGGTCTCGTAATGGATCAACCTAACGAGGCATATAAATCCAGCCCTTTCTCAAGAAGCCCCCATTCCGCATCTCCCAGAGGTGTTAAGAACGTTGCTTTTTCAACTCCATTACAACTAGTTTCTTCTTGGATTCTTCGCTTTCTATTCCTTCCGTTCTGCTCACAAGTTGGCGCTGGAATATCGAAGTTTGTTGTTCGCCCTTGAAGGAAATGCAGAATAGAATAATCCTTTTTGAAAAAAGGAACTAACTTTCTCTCGCACGCACGATAACGAGTTTCTTCCTTGCGACGGCTTCATCATTTCAAAAAATGGAACAATTTGCAACAACTTGCAAATCTAATTCACATGTCAGGGGAGCTCTGGCTGTAAGCACTTACATTCTTTCGTAGTTTTTGAAATTGAGTTAGGTTCTTCACTTCAACGAAGAATAAATTCTCATGCAGTCAAAACGTATTTAATGTACGCGTTTCCTCTCTTACAAATAGGCATAGAATTATGCCAGAGATGACTCAAAATCAAGATAGCCTGTAGTTTGATTTCAACTCTTAACGCGATCCATGATACTGAATATTATACTTTTGTAGTAAAAGTCAACCACTGTGTTACAAATCGAGTGATTTTCCGATTTCATAATTATAACGCTTCGTGAAAACGAACCTTCTTTCAAATGCTATGAATGGATTAAGCTTATCATGACGAATAACATCTAGGTCATGTCTGCTACCATGTCATGATACAAGAAAAGAGGGATAGAGTTACTCCAGTTAGGCATCTCGGCAGGAGTGATCAGTGTACCTTCACCCGCGTCCTATCAACTGATAGTCACTCTTTAGCGGCACTTCCTTTTGATCCTCTCTCCCTCATCCACTTCACCAACTTTCTTGATCTCCAGTACCGGGATCGAGTGAGACGCTCACAACTACCTGAAAATTTACTTCAGGGTTCCTTCCATGCGTGTAGCCACGGTTACTTACTAGTAAAGTAACCGTGCATGTAGCCACAATGGGAGCGATCAGTGACCTGCGATTTGGGCAAATCCCGAGCGATTCCTGGTCGCTTTTCCTGACAAATATTGTTGCCCAGTCGCCCTCACTGATCTTTCTGTGGGTTAAACTCAAACGTATTCTAAATTTTGTATAGAAAACATGGCAATAAAAGTTCTAGTCATGCAGCATGATCGTATGAGCGAATTTTCTGTAAATCATCGTATTTTATAATGTTGAATTGTTTTCAAATTTGAGCTTTTTGAGTGAAAGGAAATCGTTACTACATATTAATTTTAGGGCAAAAAACCTACTCTAAATAATAATCCGCTATTCAAAAATTGGTTTTGGATTTTTAGCTTGTTTTGCAGTTTTCATCGGTTTTTTAGCCAATGTTAATGAAATTTAAGTACAATTTCCACCATTATTTTGTACATACCTTTTTTGAATGTTCTGTTTTATAGTTGATAAACTGTACTTGAGCGATATTCTGCAAAAAATACCTATATTTAACATTTCGACAATTTTTAGCCGTTTAAGCAATTTTCAGTGATTTTTTTAGCACATTTTTTGAAATGTGACCAATTTAACGTGCTCAAAAAGTGCTGGCCAACGAACTCATCCTTTCGTTTGGAATGCTTGATTTTTTGGCGCAAGAACAGAATTTTTATTAGCCGTTAGCTTCACTAGCCTTCAACTTGATCGAAACAAAATACTTTATTTTATGCATAGTCTCTATTTGGCCGATTAGAGCCTTGTTTCTATTAATATTCCATATATTTAATAAGAGAAACCTGAGTTTTAAGACTCTACTTCTTCTCAGTACTGTTCTTAGTTTGCCTGATCTGTCAGCTGTTTTCTCGTGAACGTTTTGTGATGTGCTACCTCCACTGATGATCAGGTAAATTCATGGTTCTTTGTCTTGGAGATAAATACTTGTTCATAATTTATTGTTGATGATTTACCCAACGGAAAACCCAAAAATATGAAGTTCTTAACGACCATAATTACCAATAGGACTGGGGTGTTTCCCACTTGAGGATCTTTGCATTAAATCCATCCCTTGTTCACGGATTGATAACTAAAAATGATAATTTTGTCCGCATTTTTACTGAAACTAACTTGAAATTCGAATTTAGGATTAAAAATCGGCGTTTCATGTCAAAATAAAGAAGTCGATTAGACCACCAGTAGACAAGACAGCTGGGGGAAAATATCGGGTTGCCCAACCACCGTTAACGTGACATCAAAATTAAGGCAACAATGCCACCGGTTCCTGCTGGGTTAGCATCTTCATTTGCTCCCTCAAAACTATGGTAACAGGTGACGTTGAGTTGAAGTCTCTAAAAACTCTCAATTAATAGGGTGCACCCAAACCGACTGTTAGGCACACTTATTGCTCTTGCTCACGCAATGCTCTTCTCATCATCACTGATTGTTCATTCAACGCAAGTTGTCTCACAAGATTCCGATTTCAAAGCATGCTGACGACTGATAGAATGCAATTGCTACAGAATAGTCGCTTAGCTGTATGTAGCTCGTACGGTAGCCCCCTCTACTAGGTAAACATCACACGTCGCTCGTCGCCCATCTTTCAATCATCTCTCGTCTCTTATCGCTCCTACCGTACCCGAGGCCTTAGCGTCCTCCCACTGTCTAAGCAGTTCCCATATTTCATAAAAAATGAAGATATCGGAATTGCCCTGAAATTTTAAATTTTCAAAATACTTTTGTGGCATTTAGAAATAATTCATGGATGTTATCATTTATATAGGTATATATATAGGGTGTCCCCAAAATGTCTTCTTCCCTCCCCGCCCCCTCCCGAAAGCTAAAATCGTTATCTATGGGTCAAAACTTAATTTTTCTTGTAAGCATGTCGCGGTTTAGGTTGCAGATGGTCCCGAACCTATTTCATTGTTTTCAACTCATCAGTTCGTTCTGCGTTTGCACAAATGTAAATTACATTGAGCATCATTTTTTCGTTTCTTAATTGACCAATTATGACATTTTTCACGCTACTTTTTGATTTACCCTTTTCCACTATGGAATTTTTCCAAATCAATTAAAACTTTTCAATGATCTGTACATTCATGATAGGTAAACGCAGTGGCGTAGTTTGAGGAGGGGCAGGGTGGGCAGAGCCCCTCCATAAATTATAGAGTATGCAGAATTTCGTTGTATGGATATAGCCAAATTAATAATTTTACGCTTCCAACTTCAGTACCTAACACCTTCAATTAAAGAATGTAATTAGTAAAACACGACTGCTATTATTATTATACGATTCTGGTTGCCAAGCGGTCTTGAGTCGCTCTTAATAAAGACATTTTTAATAGGTTCGTTTGTGTAGTGGCAAAATGGCGTAGATATTGTACAGCCCCACGGAGCATAGTAAAATCACCTAGTCAACAAATCGGAAATGTGGATACTACAAACTGAAATCAAGTTGCTCCCCACTACCTTCTGGGGCGAGCCCATATGAAATTTTTCCCTAGAAAAATATCCATTGTTCAGTATCCACCAGTTCCCCTATGAACTTCCCCTACTTTTCACTGCCTACTTGATCGAGCTTGGTTGTTCGTTTCAAAACAATTTCCCGTTGTTATACCATTAATTTACGAATAAAATCCCAGTTAAAATGAAGCAAGAAAATAATAAATAGTGGTGACTGAAATAGATTAATAGAAAAGATTAAAATAATCTAGTATAGCAGTATTTCTATTCTAACTTAGCATATTTCAGGTTTGAGTTTGTTTACATTTTTTTATGTTTCTTGATCTCGGTTTCATGCCCTGTATTTCATTTCGCGTAGGTAGGTACCTGCTTATATAATACAATATTGTATGATATTGTCCAGAAAAAGTTATTTTCACGCGGAAGTAACAATTGAGGATAAACCTGTAAGACAGCAAGTCCACATAGGTATGTGAATTTGCATGCAGTAAATCTATACTATTAATAAGAATGAAACTCCGTCTGTCTGTCGCTCTGTCGTGTCTATGCACGGCCAAACGGCTGAGTGGGGGGAGTCTACGAGTGGGGGGATCTTTTTGGGATTTTCCGATAGGGTGTATAAGCGAATTTAAAATTTTCTAATCCCACCCGAACCATGGGCCGTAGGGCGGGAGGGGGGTCGAAGTAAGAATTAATGTTCGCTTTTTGGACTTCCCCGCTTCCCCTACCCCTCTAAACGGCCGTTGAAAATTCCGGAAAAATACGGGTTTCGTAGGTTTTCCTACGAGGAAGACGACGGCGCGATCGGATCGCGAAAAAAGTATCGGGAAATGCGTTAAAAAAATGCGAGAGTACGGACCCGTTTTCTCGAAAAGTCCGCCGAAAAACTTGGTTTTTTCCGATTAAAATATACCCCATAAAGGTACGTTTTTCGGAACGGTTTTCGCGGGCGAAATACAGCTTTGGGTCCGCCGAATCTGAATCCGAAATCGGATATCGAAAAAAGTGACGTTAAGATGGTCAAATCGCGAGCGGAAGCGAGGAGAAGCGTTTAACATCAGAAATTAATTTTGCCGTGTTTGCTAGAAGGCTCTAGGAAGACGTGTTTGGGGGTCGATGACAATGTGGCGAGCAGGTACACATAGGTGCCCTACTCATACACAGGTATACCTTGCGAGGGAAGGGACTCGAAGTTCGCTCTTGGCCTCTTGCCAGCTATTCATAACGGTCGCTAATGATGCCCTAACACCCTTTGGGGTTCCAAATCCCAAGCGGTGCAAATTCGTAGGTAGTTTTTAACTATTCACATGTCGGAATATGCAGCACCATTCAATAACATCCCCAAATAAACTTTTTTGTGGTTCCACGTAGTTTTATATGATTTATTTTGTTTGTAAGAATTTCCAACAGAAAAAAACGTCTGCCAAGTTGGGTGGGCAGTATAACTTCCTCAAGCGAGCGAAGCGAGCAGCATCCCCTACAGAAGTTAAACCTACCCTTAGGGATCTACCGTTTGCGACCGAAGCGAGCATCATTCCCTACATGCCAAACTTTGCGAGCGAAGCGAGCAACATTTCCTACATGCCACAATTTGCGAGCGAAGCGAGCAACATTCCCTACATGCCAGAGTTTGCGAGCGAAGCGAGCAACATCCCCAAATAAACTTTTTTGTGGTTCCACGTAGTTTTATATGATTTATTTTGTTTGTAAGAATTTCCAACAGAAAAAAACGTCTGCCAAGTTGGGTGGGCAGTATAACTTCCTCAAGCGAGCGAAGCGAGCATCATCTCCTAATAAACTTTTCGTGGTTCCACGTAGTTTTATAAGATTTAATTTGTTTGTAAGAATTTCCAACAGAAAAAAACGTCTGCCAAGTTGGGTGGGCAGTATAACTTCCTCAAGCGAGCGAAGCGAGCAGCATCCCCTACAGAAGTCAAACCTACCCTTAGAGAACTACCGTTTGCGAGCGAATCGAGCCAAATTCCCTACATGTTGGGTGGGCAGTATAACTTCCTCAAGCGAGCGAAGCGAGCATCATCCCCTACAGAAGTTAAACCTACCCTTAGGGATCTACCGTTTGCGAGCGAAGCGAGCATCATTCCCTACATGTTGGTTGGGCAGTATAACTTCCTCAAGCGAGCGAAGCGAGCAGCATCCCCTACAGAAGTTAAACCTACCCTTAGAGATCTACCGTTTGCGAGCGAAGCAAGCAACATCCCCTACATGTTTCAATTGTGAGCGAAGCGAGCAACATTCCCTACATACCACACTTTGCGAGCGAAGCGAGCAACATTCCCTACATGCCACACTTTGCGAGCGAAGCGAGCAACATTCCCTACATACCACACTTTGCGAGCGAAGCGAGCAATTTAATGGGGGGTCCGGGGGGCTTGCCCCCCGGCTGGACGTGGAGGCGAGCGTAGCGAGCCGGAGCGGCTAGTATAGAATAATAGTATAATAAACCTAGTGCTCCTCAATTCATCGGTAAGTAGGAACCTATTCGTATTTATCGTAATTTTTCACGTTCTGATTAGTTATTTGGATAATATTTTTTCTAGTAGTATTATGCTTTAATAATCTATAGGTAGGTTTATGAATATGAAAGCTTCCGTGATTTCAGATCATTACAAAAAGCCATTGAGCACCTACCTACTTATATGAACGTTTGGCAGTTTATTAAGAGTCTTCGTATACTCAGCAACAAGCACTAGAAATGAATAGCAAAACTATTAAATAAAATGAAATCCTCGACTGTTGCCCCTCCATAAGAAATGGCTTAGCTACGCCACTGGGTAAACGAGGAAGCAAAGTGCCACACCCAACTTGGTAGACGTTTTTTAAATGAAAGTAGATTCCATTCTAAGAAATTTGATACTATCCGCACACTCCTACGTTTATTAGTTTTCTTTCTATGGTTTTTTCAGTTTGTAATGATGACGTCACATTGCTGGGGGCAGGGGGGTCCCGCTAAGATTGGAGTCAAGCCTTGATGTCACCTGTGTGCGAAAATTTGAAAAATCATAGGAATAAATATACTCATCGTAAGAGAGTGCGGTTGATTCCAAACTTCTTGGGATGGAATCTTCTTCAATTTAAAAATTATTAAAATACCTTTTAAATGACGCTCATTGTCAATGATGAAGAAGAAGGGACTCTAAAGATTCCAAATAGTTCTTTTAAAATTAAAAAACGTTGGCTTGAAGTGGAGAAACCTCGTTTTGAAAATGAGGTGCAGGGCTAAAATAAACCCTTCTGAAGAGTTCCGAAATCCAACTGGAGTGTCTCAGAGAACGAACCCTCTGAAACAGAAAATAAGCGTCGGTTCAGTAGGTTAAGAAACGTGGAAACCGTATATGCACCGGTGCAGCCCCTTTCACAGAAGGGTGGGTGGGACGTTCAACACCATGAAAGAAGGTATAAATAACGTGAATTGCTTCAGACCTCCCGAGGTGTCGGTAGGACAACAAGTAGGCGAAGCCTGAAGAAGGGGACACAGAAGGGGCGGGTTCCTGGGGGTGGTGGGGGCGGTCGCGCTGCCCCAGTCATCCCCTGACCGCCAGACACTCAACGTCGCTCCGTAAGTCATTTCTCTCTATCCAACCACGTCACAATTGACGTATGAGACACATAAATTACATCCATCTGATCATGCATGTGAACCCTCACTCGAGTAGTTGACTTGACATCATACTCACCACTTATTTGAATCTCCGTCTTATTTGCTAACCATGATTCGTACAAATATATTCAGATTAAAATAGTTTTACCAATTGATGTAGCTACATAGCTCACATGCGCGAATATACTCAACATAAAATACGTCAAATCTGTCATACAGATCGGTCTGTTTTGCTTCAATCTAATATCATCTAAGCCATTGATATAAATTCAAGTGAACTTCACTTCGTTCAACAAAAATATTCAATGATTACTTACATGAAGAAGTACTGTTTCCTCCAACAATACCTCCAATCAAGCTACAGTTGTGACTTAATAACACAGCGGATCCAGGTAGAAACTTAGGCTATTTACACAGAGGACCACTTCAGAATTATTTTTACTGATAGGTGATCATCAATAGCAAACGATGATTTATTCTTCATGACTAACATAAATATCATAATTTATCACCTCTACTGTAACTGCTTTTCTTTGTAGATGGAGATGACGATTTTAGAATCCGTACCTACAATATAAATGAAATAATGGGGTTCCACAACTTAATTGCGAGTTGTTCAGTTCGAATCAGTCATGATATAGAGACACATCCCAATGATTGGATTTAAAGGCATGTTGTGTTGAATACATCATTGAAACGCGTTTTACATATTAGGATCTAATATATAAAACGCTGGAGTCATTCTTCGGAGGTGAATAACATTTTAGCCAATGCTAGCTCAACCAAAACTGTATGTTATTCAAACAACAAGGTGATTGCATTGATGAACTTACTGTGCATAAACTTTACATTTAGTAAACGAGAAAGCATTAAGTGCTAATCATGAAGTTTAGTATACATTAATATAATATTTTTATTAATATCCAAGTGTTCATACAATACAGGATATATTTATTTATACAATGCTTATACGTTATGCATTATTTTCAACAGCATTGAACAACTGACGACGACTTTCAACTAGTTAATTAAACGGTTATCGTAAAGGAAATTACTTTATCACTATCATCCAAATTTAGTGTGATCTAATCGCTAAGATTTTTGGTTACCTAGATATACGTACCTTATTATGCAACAGAACATTCTTCTGCCCTTGCTTGATACGCTTGCAAATGGTCGCTGTTTCTGGTTAGGTATTGCTTACAGTTTCTAAGAAAATGCTATTCACCTACTTATGTATTCTTTCTCTTTATAGAAATATGAAGTAGATAATATTATCACCATGGCTAATAAAATTTCTGTATTGATTGGAAGTGGTTTCTGTATTCGCGCAGTTGTTGCTTCGGGGTTGACTCTGTTCGCCTTCTTAAGCTGGATTACAATAATACCTAATAAGTACTATAATTATTTTTTTCCCCCCTTTTTTTTCTTATCATCTGAACACATTCCAATTTGTCATGATATCAATATTTTTTGGTTTTCATTTGATTTTTTATAATAAAAAATAAAAAAATACTCACTTTATCAAGGAAAAATGCGGAGATCTAATATTACTTTCAACTACAAAAATTGATTGAATTTATAATTGTTTGTTGGCATTATTAATGTTTCTGCATTAAAATAAAATATACCTATTATATACAGCTTATATATTATATCTTCGTATGATAAAATTTCATGACAAACTAAAAATTAAAAAATTATTAATAAATTTAATTTGAACGGATAGCCATTTAATATTATGAATATCAAAAATTTTGTCTAAACTAGCGATTATAGTAAAAGCCCTAAACAATCTGATCGTTATAACATAATATAGACATAAAATATTATACTTTACATTAGGTATATACTTAATTTTTTCATTTTTTCTTTGCGTTCAAAGAAGAAAATTTGCGATAGCAGAATGAAATGGTACTTATTGGAACAAATGGAATTATCATTATTATAATTAGTTAACTGGAAGAACTGCAATACGTGGGATTCCTTGAAATTAAAAACATTAAAATCACTATAATTCCCCGTTTACTTATTCTATGAATAGTAGGAGTGAACACTGCATCTAGATAGATATTTTTACTGTATTGAAGTAGAATGATACACATTATTGGTCAATTCCATTCAAGAACCATTAAAAAAATATATAATAATAACAATATTAATAAAATGAATAAATAAAAAATAAATAATAATCTTGTTTGATTGTTTTGGATATAAACGGAGACCTACATATTTATAACTCGATGTTGTAGACGATTTATTATTTCAATGTGATAGTTCAGTAGTAATTGCAGTTTGAAACCTGAAAAAGCTCCATCCGAGTGACAGTTAAATATGACTAATGATCTTCCATTAGCAAACCGGGTGTTGGATATATTCTTCATTGTTTACAATGGTCTCTACAGATCAAACCCCGCCTTCTTCCGATGCATAGGTAATGAGACGATAAAGATTCAATCATCGGAAGGGCGGGAAGATCTGTGTGTAGCCGTGGACTCTCACTGCATTCTACATAGACCGTATTCTACGTGGATGTTTTCAAGTAGATAGCAGGTGCTCTGTCATCCAGCAACTTGGAGGTAGAGAGGTGAACATAACGAGGAGTATATGCCGAGAAGCCTGATGGGTCTGCCTGAATCCTGTGTTTCCGATTGTCAGTGGCAGCGTGGACGTAGAGTAAACCTGGCGGGCTACGTTAAATAAGTATGACACCAATCACCAGTGACAAGCAATACCGATCGGAGCTAAAAAGCGTGTCGATAGTCAATGTACCTACTTACCTTTAAGCGTTTAACATATAGAACATAACCACGATAGTGTCATTGTGAGGTTATGGTGCGAATAAAGTTAATGGATTTAGTCAATTCACGCATCTCGGCAGAAATGGTTCGGGGAACCACCATCCGGGCCCTTCCAGATTCCTACCTGGAGATCATTTTATAGGGAGATCATTTTTTCCTTCAATCCCTCTCCCCTCCTTCCTAATTTTTCACTTACTCGATCCTTACTTGATCCTGGCCTCCGTCGGGTAATGCAGGTTTTTTTCTCTTTGAAAAGGAAAAATACAGTTTCAATGATGAGGGAGTAACCTCGAACTTGAATTATATGGGAAAATGTCCTCTTGGTTTCGAAATTTCCTGGGGTGATTATTATCAATATCTACCAAAAATCATATCTCTATACACAATACTGATAACTATTGTAACACAAAACAAATCTAGGTCCTCGGTCCTAAATCCTTAATTATACAATTTCCTCCAAACGAAGCTAAACATCATTCAATGAACTACGGTCAGCTATGTATTGATGCCGAAACACTGACTTTCGGCTGAGGCATTTATTTTCCCGAGCAAACACCGGATTCTGAGAAGTTTCCCGATAATTTTAATCAGGAACACATCACAAGCCGGCCAAATAACTCTATTTCATCCCACAAAACTGAACAAAATCTAAACCGCGTGGTTGAAACACCTCTCCATCATTCCCTCAGGAAAAGGATTGTAGTTTATCTTGGAGAATTGTAGTTTTCAACAAATCGGAAAAACGCTTAATCGTTTATTGTTCTCTAATCCTGTAGCTTAAAAACGGAAAAATACACTGCCAAGGACTTGGCACAGAAGCTTCCTCGAGGCCTTCACAGTAGGTATGTCACCATTAAATTTTCAGAAATTACCGGTTCACCGTGATCATTACGATAGAGTGCTGGGCAAACAAAAATTAAAACCCCCTTAGTTTTGGGGAATACAAAGCACGGGGGCAAAAAATGTTTAAACCCGCCATTTATCTACCCTCATGCTACGGCTAAAATTCGCCGGAAAAACAATGTTTCTCTAGTTCATACGTTTAGGCGTGATTGAAAAGGTGACATACATACAAACGGTATTTAGATCTGATGAAAGTCGTTAACGTCATGGGTCATGCTTCCACAAGGAATTCGAAGGAAATTAATAACGTAGCAAATAATACGTACAATAGTACTTAACAAATAAAATATTTATTGATGACAGTATTGATGAAGGTAGGTACCTACTTTTTTATGAACTTTAATTTAATTTAATTTTAATAATGGTGTACTTGATTATCGATGTAATTTGTATACATGCGCTGAGCGTACCTCTGATTCAATCATGATGAATATATATCTTGAGAGAACTCAAGGGACCTTCCTTGCATCATCCCTGAAAATCTGACCAAAATCTCTTTAACGTTGACGGACTTATGAGTGTAACAGGAAAATCACGTTCGCGCATGCCCAGAGCACATCGCTGATTCAATCATGATGAAACTGAGTGGGGACCATCTACGGCTGAACCCACACTACTCCTGAAAATTACATTGAAATCCAATTGAAATTGTGGAAGTTATGGCTGTGACAAGGAAATGTCAACTGACAGACGGACGACGGACAGACAGACAAAACCAAAATTTTTCAATAGGCCATGAAACAAAAAATGCGAGTGGTAATTTTGATTTTTGGAGCACACAAATTTTTTCATTTCGAAAGTGAAAACAAAACTTCCGCTGCCCTGCAGACTCGGAAGCGATAATTCATTGCAGGCCAATTCCATTATTTTCGGCCGTAGATGTTTCAATCTATAGGAATAGGATGTATATACCATGGTTCTATCGATAGTTTTACTCTCGATTTATATGATATTGTATTTATACGATTTTACTACTTTAATAAGACACTGTATCTTATCCTAAAGCTTTCCTAGTTTTTAGCCTACCCTAAAACTCACAATTTTCAATTCAATTTATCTCAGAATTGTTATGTCTAACTAGAAACGTGATTTTTTGTGTGAGAGAGTTCAAGGCATTCGTAACACGTATAACTGATCTTTGATATTGTCGTTCTCGGATTTTCCAACAGGTGAACGTTCATTTTTCTTTTATTTACGAATAAAAATATACAATAGCAAATACATTGATTTCCGGATATTTTGCCTGTTTGAAATTAGAACCGAGCTCGAGATAAATGGGGCGATATACGTGCGCCTTTCATATAAATATTGACTGTTGAAAGATAACGTAAAATCTGATAGACTTGGAATTGAATGCAGATCAATCCAGATTTATCGTTGGTTTTCACTAAACCATAGAACTCCCCGTTGAGTCAATTCAGGATTATGATAATCCAGGTCTGCAAAGCTTCAGAATTTACTATTTTCCTCGATCGCTAATCAGAAATAGTGAGGGAGTAAGAAGATGAGACCGCGAGAAACGGATGAGGCGGGAGATAACTGGAGATAGCGATAAGACCCGGTGAAATGATTTCCGGTATTAATCTAAGCCGATTAAAAATGAACCCATTACGCAAAAGGCAAACGTAAGACCGAGCAGGATCAGTGGAAACCTTCAGGAGCGAAATGCAAATCGAGCGAACGAGCGGAAGGGGATTACGAGGAAACTGCTGGATTACCGTTGAGTTGAGCAAAGGCTGAAAGATGTGTCACTTGGCCCTTGGACCTAATAATGCGATGCTTCAGTGTTTTCCAGCTGGATGGATGAGTGGTCCAAAATTCCAAATGGCGGTTAGGGGGTAAGAAGTTCTGTTGGCTCAGCAGAAGAACTTATACGCGGTGTCGTTAGTCTCCAAATTATTATCCTCGTCAAGTGCGAGTAACTCAGGCCTAGGGATAAAAGTTAATTTTTTGTTTTTATTGTCTTCAAAGACACTAATCAGTCGAGTAGTAATGCTATTCTATTTTTAAAATGGCAGAATATATTATTAATAATTAAAAATAATAAATTCCACGATGAATCGAAAAATATAGAAAAATTTTCAAGCCTGGCTGCGATTCGAACCCACGAACTCGCGCTTCCCGTCACGGACGATAGCTACGGTTGTACGTGAAAATCATGTTAAAAAAAGTTTGGGACATTACAAAAAATTTCAGTAACAAAATTTTCGGTTGACCCGTCGACTAAGACATTTTCAATGTCAAAATTGTCATCTAGCAATGACACGTAACAACGACATATACAAAAGGCTAGTGTGACCGTTGCCTTGCGATCTCCGTAGCTAATTTCTTTGCTATTCAACCTATAACAATGAAATGGAGGTACAAAGGTTATATTACACACATCACTCTTCAGCCTTTAGCGCAAGGTTTTAGCGTGGAACACGCTTTTACTGGGACCTAAACAAAAGTAAAAATCCATGTCAAATTTCTCCCTTGATGGGAAAAACAAAAGATCATGGATATGTCTAGTACCTACTGCTTACCAGTTGGTACCTACTACTCCATTGTATACCAACCATGTAGTGCCTTCATTTCACAAGATTATTCCATTATGGTTACAAAACAATATTAGTTTTTAACTTAGACCAATAAATCAGCATTCCTTGACACTACAATGGCTTAGAGGTCATGAAATGTCATGGTAAATTGAGAGCATTCCAAAAAGTGGCGAACGATTTTCCTACTATGAAAACTATGGGAGTTACTGTTCCCTAGTAACGCCTTGGTTGTACGTGAAAATCAATAGAAAATGTGCCGGTCGGGAAAAAAAGTGTCGGTCGGGAAAAAAAAAGTGTTAATGATGGTCGGTCGGAAAAAAAAAGTGTCGCGAAAAATTCCTTGACCCCCAGCCAAAAGACATATCCATGTCAAAATGAGTTTCATGGATGTAGACGAGATCCAACTATAACTTCAGTTTCGTCCTAATAGTCTACAAACCATGAAACACCATCGTCAAAACTATCGCTTCCCAAACTTGACGAGCTAGTTGACATTTCGATCATAGAATAGGTACTTATACTAACGTATAGAGACTAAAGTATGATTAAGTATGATTTCGATGAAGAAGAAGAGAGTTGTTTACTCCACGAGGTCCGAAAAATTGTGAAATGCGCATGCGTTAACTACGTCCTTGCGTTCGAGCTCTGACAGTTCCGAAAAAAAAGAAAAAAGGGGACTGTCAGAGCCGTTCGGAACTGGGTTCGCAAAACACTGCGAACGCTGAACTCGGCCTTCTTGCCGTTCCGGAACTGGGCGTTCTGTCACTGCGAACGACAGAACTCGACTGCGCTTGCCCTAGAACCGTTCCGAACTGTCAGAACGCACACTGAGAACGAAGCTTAAGATTCGTTACGTTGTCTGACTTCATGTCAGCCGGTAATTTCTATCTCACTATGTCTCATAATTAACGATCTTGATATTTATTGATTGATTCCCGATATCATACCTGATCCTGATTACTACCTAGACTGATCCCATCTAACCTACTTGCGGAGTCTCTGTATTACTATTGAAGAGTTAATATAAAACATAATTGCTTTCCAGTCTAATCCAAATCCCTTATAGGTAATTCGTCTTGGAGCAAATACATATTTGGTTCCTTGAATAAATCGTACAATAATTTCCTTTAAACCTCTGTACCTATTATTCTCTCCTTGCTCCTTCATATTAGAGTAATATTACAGAGAATCTTGGTGCATTATAGTACAACTGTTTCGACTCTTGTCACAAGCTTTAACCTTGCCATCTTCCAAAGCATCACTTCCAACTGGCAAGTCCATGGCTCAAATGTGACTTCTCACAGACTCCACGTAATACATAACCTTGGTAGGATTAATATTATCAACCAACGGAGAGTTATGTAGATGAGAAACGCCCATCCTCTCTTTCCCCTAAACCTCCCACCCAACCTTATTTCACTACTTTACGACCCGTATTAGGAGGTCGCCTTTGAGCACCTGAGCCTAAAATGAGAACCCTACCCCCACTGCTGACCCGTAATTTCAAGACTTGAAAACTTTAATATTGGTGCCTGAGTATTCCAATATTAATTATCATAAATAAACTATTAGGAAAATTTTAGTTGTTGGTTGTTCTACTTTATTCTTGATTATGTAAAGCTTCATTTTGAATTCAGTAAGTAAAACGGAGCAATAGGTAAAACAATTTTACTATTGAAAATTCCAGTGCATAACTAATTGAATGAGATATAAATTCCACAAACAGTCATTTGACGAAGTTATTTATCACAATGAGTTCTCGCTGTAGCAGAAACTTATTTGTATAAGATGGAAAAAAAACGCTGCAAATTAGTACACAATGGTTTATTACTGCTGTGTTAGATATCCATTCTACGCAGATCATTTGTCTATAATTATTAAACCCAAATACGTAATATCTGATCAGAACATGGCGCATCGTGCCTCCGAGAAGGGTTAACACTTTTACAGTTCCAAGACCCCGCAATTTTACCCTTGACAGTAAAAATGTTTAAAACAAGATCGATAGGTAAGGAAAGTATATAGGTATATAGGCCCTTCAGTTGATCAGTGCGCCTTCGTACCTCGTAATTGTTTCCAAGGAGTCCCAGAGGAGCTACATCTGAATAACAACACCGAGAGCCGATAAGGAAAGGTAGCCTCGGGAGCTGATCTGAGTCCCTCCATACTTTTGAATTGTATTCCAGATCTCCAAAGAGGAGCTACATTTCAGGTTTCAGTATCATAAGTCAATAAATTAACAAAAAAAAAAACTCAGGCCCCACAGCTGATTAGTGTGCAATTATATTGAATTCTTGAAATTACAAAGGAGGTCCATTTCAAATTGCAGATCCGAAGGTTGACATCAATATGCCTGCGTAACATAGACTCCTGCAGAGGAAAAATTTCTGCAATTAAATATAACATCTAAATTTTACCAGACCCTCTGATCTCAGCATAACGATATTTGATTCAATGGATGATATAGACCAATTGAAAATACCATAAATGTATAGATCATTGAAATGGTTTTAATTACCTTTAAAGACTCCATAACGGAATGTAGTCACTCAAGATATAGGTAACGTAAAACTTCGAAATCGGTAATTTTGGAAACGGGAAGATGATGCTTGAAGTGATTTACGTTAGCGCTTGCGCAGAATGGAGTATGATTTGAGAACAAATGAAATGGGCAGGGAACAATCGCCTAACGTACAAAGTCCCAGAAAATGTAATAAAAATCTGATGAAAACTAGAAATTAACCTTGTTCCTGGAAATACACTTTCGCGCAAGCACAGGAGCTAATAATGATGCAATCATGTTGAAATTACCATGGAATAATTGAACCATTGTCTCCCAACTACGCAACAAATTTTAGCGGGATTGGAAGACTAGGGCGTGAAAAAATAATGCTGGATGGAATTTACGTTTGCGCACGCATGCGTAGAATCATTTCGGAGGAAAGCTGTGGACGGCGCGGCGTACTGGTTAGACGGATTTTTTTTTTCTACTTATCTTGAAACGTAAACCGAAAAATTTTCAGGGGGGGTTACATTTTTGGTTTATTATTTCCAATAATAAGCCTATGTGATCGTATAGCAATAAATTTTTATAACCCCACCTCAAACTTTGTCACTTTACGTTTCAAGGTGCGTAGAATCCAAATTTGAAATGTCCGTCCGCCGTCCGGGCCATAAAAGGCCTAAGAATTGACTTAAAAACCCCGTTCTTTCGCACATAGACTCCATTTGGGGTCTAGTTGGTCCTAACGTTTAACCATCCCAATCGCTTTACTCGCATAGATGCTATGGGCCAAAAACGGGCGAAAAAGTGTCTTTTTCGAGGCTTTGAGTGTTAGACATACGCACGCGCGCACGCCTGGCACGCTTGGCAGGGGGTCATGGTGGGTGATGAGGGGGGAGGGTGGGTGAGCGGGGGGTGGAGTGAGAGCAGAATCGACTCGGATAGGTTCCAGATGCTTTTGGAATCCAGTGTACCTACGGTTTTAGTTTGATTCCTATAGAAACTACTCGGGTGGCTGAACGATCATCCATTTGCTCCCCATCGGGAGCGCAGCCTGTAACGTGAGAACAGAGGTGGGTACTAGAAAAGAGACTGGCAAAAGCCCCAGAGCATGCTGGTTACTATAGCTGGCTATCTGATTCAGAAATAATAAACCATTATGTAATAATTTGCAGCGTTTTTTTTCTTGGTCGATTACAAAGGTTCATTATTGAAAATAATAAATCAAAATAGTTTTTTTTGGGAGGGAAAACCTGTTAACCAAGTTGAAGTGGTAGTAAAGCTTCCTATGTTGAAGTGATAGTAAAGCTTCCTATAAGCAGAGCATATTGAACACTTCATACAGAGACATGTAGAATTAGTTCATTGAAAAGTTGTGAGACGAAATTACTCAAAAGAAACCAAAATCGCCCAATTTTCACTGTTTAGTTTATGGAACGTCTGCCACCTTCGAGAGGTAAAACAACTAAATTCCTGAAATGTCATCAAATTTAACTGAATAGATTTGAATGATTTGCACCGACATCAAATTTTACGCAGCGGCTATAGAGATCCATTCACGATGAAGTTTAGAAAGCAAACCGTTTCTTTTAGGGGTGAACTGGATTTTCCCTGATAAAAAAATCGGATCGCACATTTAATCCAGTTTGCCGCGAAAGATAATTTGACATGAGGCGGATAGCCAGAGATCTATTTTCAAAGTTTCGGGATACCAAATGCCGTGGGGATTCTCAATATCGCGGGACAACAGATTTTTTAACAGAGAATTTATAAGAAACAATATATGAAAGAAAGTTGTGATCTTTGAAGTGTTTCATTTACATACCTTCCGAAGAAATCCGTCGTCACTAGGAAGTCGCTTACCGGGGACAAGCGCTTTTGATATAAAGACATCGTCATCAGACGTCGAAACTGTTTGCTGAGTACTGTTTGACGTCCTGATGATGATGTTCTTAGACCAAAAACGCTCGTCCGTTATACTCGGTTTGCTAGTGACGACGGACTTCTCCAAAAGGTAAGTAAATGTTAACTTTACTCTTACTACTTTCGGAACTAACCTTTTAGATTTAATATCGTACAGGAGGCCCACGCCACTATGACGTGGTCTTTTCACCTCCAAAGAATGCCACACAAGTCTTTCTCTCGGTTGTATGATTTATTATACCTACATATTATACTATACTTACCTAGTATACATAAGTAGGTCTATTTTATTTGGTTTACATGGGCAGTGCCCAATTTTACAGATTACAATGATCACATAGGAATGTTGACAAAAAAGGAAAATACAAACTTTTTACAATAATGAAACCATCAAAACAACTAACGTAATACTTCAGTTACTTAGGTCTGACGATCTTGTCGGGGGAACAAGTTATCTTCTTGAATTCTTCTAATATTGTATTGCTCTTTGTGTTTGTTGCGCTGTTTGGCTGGCTAAGTAGTAGATGGTAGATTCAAAATCTTCTAAGTCTAATTGAAGACTTTGGGAATGGTTCCTCTGGCACCAACTATAAGATATTGAACCTCAATTTTCGACCGAATTTCTCCTTGAAGAATCAAATTGAAGGGGTATACATATTTCAATTCCTTATGGCTTGTCCGCATTATCCTCAAGTATACGGAGGTTCAATGATAATATAAATATTATGTAACCGCCCTTTTAATCCCCTTTTCACAACTCAATGGACCTCCTCGTACACCGCGTACTGCCTCACATTCCTTTACAGTGCGTCTAGATACCAAAACCCCAGGATGAGAGAAGCCGTCTCCGCAATGCGATTTATCTCAATGGCACATACGCGGCACTGTAATAGTAAAAACTGATACATTGTGACTTGGGTATGTCTCACGGTACCGTAAATGTTCATGCCCTTCGCAACCTATTGGGTGTGGTTTGTAGATATACAGATCTTCATGAATGAGAGACTTATCCAATATTTCTGCAGATTAGACTCCTCAATTCCTAGGCAGAATTGGTTCCTTTATATAATACGATCATCTTGCAAGGGGTTGTGGTGAGCGGTACTCGTGCGGAAAGTTTACGTGATGGACTTTAGAAAAAGCCTAGTATTTCTTCAATAAATTAAGCAGACGTTCAGCCGAGCGCTGGTTCTGCGGACCTCGTGCCTTTAGTTCTTCTTTGGCGAGGGAAGAACTCAATATCTATATTGTTGTACTCGAGATTCAAACTACTCCGCCATTTGCGCGGCTTGGATGCGTTGGTTTTCAAGGTGATTCACATTAACTTAGTTTGTACGTAACAGTGCCCGTATCCAGTTTTAACACAGAATGTGTTTTTACGGAGGGTCATTTGGTTTGAAGGCGTCCGTCCCGTAAGATCCCCCCCGAACCCCACCACTCTACCGTACGAGCTGCTACCCCCACCGTGGGTCCGCTCCATAACCTACTTCCTTCACCTTCCTTCACTCCCATTCCCTTGCAGTAAGAGTAGGAAACTTTTAGGCCGTTGGGAGGGATATGTTGATAATGGTGAGTGGAAACGCTGTAATCTTTATGATATTATTTGACTAATTCATCAGGAAGTGGTTGTTTTAAATAATGACACAATTGAACGGAATTTGTAAGTATAATTGCAAAACACAACTTTCGCGAAGGCGTACTGTACGATAATGCTCCAACTCTACCTGGCCAGAGGGTTTTCCTAACCATCCCTACCCTTCCTTGGAGCAGTCGGTCACGTAGGCCCAAAGTAATGGCTTACATGGAAAATCATCGACGGAAGAAGGGAGATTTCGTTACTGAGAAGTATAATGCGTTGAAATATGTGGACATTGAGTTGTCAAACATAGGTTCATGCCTAACATGCTTAACGACTTTTTTAACTTACTGCTCCCATTTTATTGAAAATTAGTAAACAGACGATAGTTGGATTGTTTAACGACTTACCTGAGCCTACATGCTTCTATTCGTCTTTGGAACTCATCAGTTCACACCACAATTGGTCACAGGGTTGCCACCTTATATTATCCCCGGGAAGGGTCTACGTCACGTAGGTCTAAAATCCAAGGCGCTGGATTCCAAGAACGCGGAATGAACTTCGGCCGAACTTACCAGAATGCCACCAGCCCTCCGGGGTATCCCCGAAATACACATTCTGTTATTCATTGGTTTGATCCTTGATTCTAACATTAACAATCCGGGGGTCTGGGGGGATTTCATTTTACAATAAATGTACCATCATGACCATAAACCACTGGCGGCTAGACACCCCCAACGGCAACGTTTTTTTTTTTTTTTTTTTTTCTCAGGGGGTTAAGGAGAAAAAAACTGGCCCATTATAATGTGAAGACACGGGTGATAAATTCCCAGTTTTCCAAAGATTAGTGAGCGATTTTTTTTAACACAGAATGTGTTTTAGCCATGGACTAACTAGCCGAAAATGGAACGCGGGATGGGAACGAAATGTGTGACGGATGATTTTCACGTACAACCGAGCCGTTGGTAGGGAAATGGAATTTCCGCCATTTTAATCGCACAGAAATCGTTCACCATTCGTTGGAAAGCTCTTGATTTATCACGAATTTATTTCGTATTTTTTTCGTAGTTTCATACTATAACTATATAAATTGATGTTATAAATGAATAGTAAACAATGACGCTTGTTTGGTTGTCACTTGGTTGCGCGACAACGCAATTTTCGTAGTTTCATACTATAACTATATAAATTGATGTTATAAATGAATAGTAAACAATGACGCTTGTTTGGTTGTCACTTGGTTGCGCGACAACGCAAACACATTCTGTGTTTCAATAATTTCGTCCGAAGTATGTAAATAGAGGTAACCGGGGGTCCAGGGGGCTTGCCCCCTGGCGAGGCGTGGAGCGCCGAGTTTTTTTATTTTTTTTTTTGGGATGGGAAATCAGGAAATTATATTCACCCTAGCAACGATTGGTTATACGTGAACTATTCCAGATAATCGTGACATTTTATGTCATACAAAAATATGGAACCTATCCATGCAAATACAAATGGAAGTTTAATTCGTTATTGCATTTTATAATATCATTTTAAAGAACTACTGAAGTGTAGTATCAAAATATCACTATCAATTTATCGATATCGAATTAACCTGGATGATATGATTATGATTGTGCCATCATTCTACTTTATTCCACATAAATATCAATCAAGCCCGTGAAAAGATTGTAGTCAAATGTTAACGGTTATTGTACTCAATCAAGACACGAAAAAAATATTCAAAGTATTATGGTTTGTGAAGTCTAACCGTATTTAGAAATAAAACGCGTACTCTCACAAATTGGCAAGAACGAAAAGAAATTTATTTTTACTCCATCTTATCGAACAAACAAACGGGTACCTAGCAACTGAACACATGATGTCAAACAATAGATCGAATGGTTAGCTAGATTGAATGAATAATTTAATAATAATACGAGTATGAAGCCACATCACTCCCCCTCCAGTGTCAACGATATCGTTCAGGAAATTGGACGTGCCGGCCACTGCGGGTGGTAGTTGGAGGTGGGTCCGTGGGTGAAGTTGATGACGCTGGGAGTGGCATCGCTGCAACTGGACTCGTGGGTTGGGCGAGCATAAAAGCTGGTTTGAGCCTGTCTATGGAAATAGTCTGTTCCCCTCGAGGCATTTTGATACGAAAAACTTTATCTGTACGGGAAATTACAAGATAAGGTCCGTCGTAAGTAGGCTGCAAGGGTCGTCTCACAGCATCCTGGCGTACAAAAACGTGTGAAGAATCCTTCAAATCGGGGTGAACGTAGATGGTTTTAGCAGTGTGGTACTTGAATGGAACTGGGCGGAGCTTCTGGACATGGTCGCGTAATGAAGCAATGAGCGTAGGAAGATCTGAAGAGCTGGTGGGGAAATCGAACACATCAAGTGGGAGTCTTATTGGCTCTCCATAGATGATTTCAGCTGGAGTTACCACAATTCCTGGGATAAGGTAAGATCGTAATCCCAGGAGAACTGCTGGCAAGGCTGAGACCCAATCGTCTGTGAGTTGAGCTTTCAATGCGCATTTCAAGTGGCGGTGCCATCGCTCAATTGCACCATTTGCGGCGGGATGGTAAGCAGTAGTGCGAAGGTGATGGGTACCAAGTATTGTAGTGAGATTTTTGAAAAGTTGGCAGTCAAACTGCTTCCCACGATCCGTAGTTATGCGACGTGGAACACCAAATCGGGCAATCCATGAAGTGATGAGCGTTGAAGCGACAGTTTCTGCTGTAATATCACTCTGTGGAATTGCCTCCGGCCATCTAGAAAAACGATCTATGATGGTTAGGAGATAACGGAAACCTTGTGAAGTGGGTAGGGGTCCAACAATATCGACATTTATGTGTGCGAATCTGGCTTCAGACGGCTGGTAGGTACTAATTTCGCTGGAAGTATGACGCCAAACTTTTGTTCGTTGACATGGAATACATGTTTTTGCCCAGAGCGTGACATCCTTTTTGAGAGAAGGCCAACAGTACCGAGTCTGGACTAGGTCAACTGAAGCAGCGATTCCAGGGTGAGCGAGATTATGCAAGGAGTTGAAAATTATCCTGCGAAATGGCTCAGGAATAAAAGGACGAAGTTTGCCAGTTGAGGTGTCGCAAATTAGTACGATGTTATTGTCGAAAGTCATATCTAGGAGATTGAGCTTTGAGTTAGTAGATCGCTTCAGATGTTGAAGTTCAGAGCACGTAGCCTGTGCTGCTGCTATGTCTTGGAGTGCTACTGAAGAGGCAAGGTCAATGGCCGAAATGCGAGAATATGTGTCAGCAGGGGTATTAGTAGAACCTGGCACATACCGAATATCCGTTGTAAATTGACCAATGTAGTCTAAATGTCGTAATTGGCGAGGAGAGGCTTTTCCTGGTCGTTGTGCAAACGCGTATATAAGAGGTTTGTGATCTGTGAGAATGGAGAATTGGCGTCCTTCGAGCATAAATCGAAAATATTTAACTCCTTGATATGCTGCCAAGAGCTCACGATCGTAGGTGCTGTAAGCACGTTGGGCAGGGGATAGCTTTTTGGAATAAAAACCAAGAGGTTCTGGAATTCCATTCTGCATTTGTTGTAACGCAGCTCCTACTGCTGAATCTGAAGCATCAACCATAAGGACCAGTGGGAGATCACAGGATGGGTGGGCGAGTAAAGTAGCTTTACTTAGTGCAAGCTTTAGCTGTTCAAAAGCTAGTTTAGAGTCAGCCGACCACTCTACTTTGCGATGGTCACGTTTTCTGGGACTTGCACACAAGTGAAACAATGGCTGTTGCAGAGTAGCAGCATTTGGCATAGAACGACGGTAAAAATTGACTAAACCCAGGAAGCGGCGCAGCTCTTCGATTGAATCGGGAAGTGGGTAGTCATTAATAAGAGCAATACGTTCAGGAAGAGGTTTTATACCACGACAGTTGATGAGGAAACCCAGAAATGAAATTTCTGCAACTCCAAAAACACATTTCGACACATTGATACAAATTCCGTGGGTATTAAGGCGTGTGAAAAGGGTGTGTAAATGAGTCATATGCTCTTCTGGTGAGGCAGAAGCAATCAGGATGTCATCCAGGTATACATATAGAAATGGTAGGTCTTGGAGGATCGAGTGTATATAGCGTTGGAATGACTGAGCTGCATTTTTCAATCCAAATGGCATGCGTAAAAATTCAAACAGTCCAAAAGGAGTTACTACCGCTGTCTTTGGTATGTCATTTTCAGCTACTTTCACATGGTGGTAGGCGCGGACAAGGTCGACTTTTGAAAATGTAGTCTTATGCGCAAGCTGTGAGTTGAAATCCTGGAGGTGTGGAATGGGGTATGCATCTGGGACAGTAACCGCGTTCAGAGCCCTATAGTCACCACAAGGCCTCCATGTGCCGTCTTTCTTTGGGACCATATGAAGGGGGCTGGACCATGGACTTTTTGATGGTCGACATATACCCAGGTCAATCATATGCTGGAATTCTTGTTTCGCTTGGGCCAACTTGTCTGGTGGAAGTCGTCGAGGTTTGGCAGACACTGGAGGGCCTTTGGTTTCTATTACGTGGGCGAAATCACAGCTTGGGTTACAGAAAGTAGGGCGTTCTTGTAGGAGGTTTGGAAAAGATAAAAGAAGCGAAGCATATTCATGACGGGGATCTATGACATGTACTGTGTGGTGGTCAGGCACATCTGCTGTAGAGGCTGGACGCCATAATCCAGTGGAGGAATCAATTAGGCGTTTATTCTTGAGATCAATTAACAACCCGAATTCTCCTAATAGATCAGCACCAATGATAGGGTATTTGACATCCGCAATAATGAATGGCCATCTGAACTGGCGACGGAGTCCTAAATCAAGAGTTTGAAGACGTTCGCCATAAGTTGAGATGTGTGTACCGTTGGCAGCAAATAGCGGCTTTTGTGATAAATATCTTCTATCAGCTGGAGTTGGAGGAACGACAGACACGTCAGCACCTGAATCAACTAGGTATTTTGAATTAGTGAGGCGATCAAACACGAATAGGCGACGAGAGAGTTGAGTGCCCATGCTCCCAGCTGTCGCGTCCAAGGAGGGGGCAGTTAGTTTTCCGGTTGGGAGGACTTGAACGAACACGGGAGTAAGCATTTGCGTGCGTTGATTCCATATCGACGGTGATAACGGCAAATTTCATGTTCATCGCGGTCTGGTTTTGGAGTAGCTGAACGTCCTCGTGGTCGGGTATTCCGCCCAACAGATCGAGAACGGTTTGACTGTTGGGTTAGCGAAGCTATAGAAGCGGTCAGTTGGGCGATTTGTGATTCCAAACGGTCAAAACGAGTGTTAGTGGAGTCAGAATTGTCAACAGTTTGAATGGAGTACTGTGTGGGAGCCAATTCAAGAACCTTATCTGCCATTATTGCTAGATTGTCCAGAGGATCAGAGGATGGTGCGAGTATTGAACGCACATTGACGGGTAGGCGTTGTAGGAACATCGTTTTCAGGAAATCATCTTGAACTTGACAACCAGCCAACGAGCGCATTTCACGGAGCAATTGCGAGGGTTTTCTGTCGCCTAAATCAAGTTCAGTTAGGAGTTTACTAACTTTGCGACCTTCGGAAATCTCAAATTCTGCCTGCAAGCGGTCCATTAAATCTTTGTAAGGTGTGAAGGAGAGAGGTTTTAACAAAAAATCGGAGATAAGCTCGGCTACATCGCTATCGAGGGAGGCTAATACGTAATTATATTTCGTTAGCTCCGTCGTCACTGGGGAGTTGGCGAACTGGGCATCGACTTGCATTCTCCAAATTTTCACATTCCGACGCCAGAGTGGCGGAATTTTTATAGATAGTCTGGCTACGTGCATCTCGGGTTGATCATTGCCGATTTGTGGTGCGGTCGAAGAATCAGATTGCAATGTTTCCATAGCAGTTGTACGGAAAAATCGAAGTTACGCAGTTAATGGAGTACGGTCTACCGGAAATCAAGCGATGTTACGAAATGTTCGCGGAAATTTCGCGGGATATTGCTGAGATTTGATACGTAAATAAACGGTTCACTACACAATCCAAAATTTTGTTTACGCGGGGTCACCACTTATGATTTCTGAGAGTACGCGTTTTATTTCTAAATACGGTTAGACTTCACAAACCATAGTATAATTTTCCATACATAACCTTCGCTTACATTCTCATTCAAATTCAAGGAGTGACACTAATGGATGATCGTGGAAGAAACCGCGAAAACCTAATAAATGACAAACCCTGTTTTTCATACGATCGCTAAATGCGACAGAGGCTAAGCTCAGCAGCCTCCGTTATTTCGGTACAGTCGAAAACTAATTTCCGGTATAATTTCCCGTGCAACCTCCTAAACGCAGAAGGAGAGCTAAGCGGTTTGTTTCAAGAGTTGATTTTAAATGAAGTAGTAGCATACTCAAGCGTTTTTCGACTGTTTCCTTTTTTGTGAACTTTGGCGTTTTCTCATGCCTATCGGGTTTTATTCCTCCTTTACATTGGTACATTTTATGCATGAAAATGAGAGAAGTCCCAAACGGAAACAATGATAATAAACCTTTATTTATTTACCTACAGACTGTTCTCTCTGTATTTTTGAGTTATGTTCTCCTACCTAGTTGAAGCTGTTTGAATCCTCAAGCTGAATATGGTTGTAATGAGAGCAATGAAGAAATTTGGAAACAAATGAAACATAAATTCATTTCGCTCTCCATTACAGAACTTAATTATTTGGAGAGACATTTAAATAAAGCATTCTGCATTAAATACAAATCACAAAATGATAAATCGTACAAATACAAACCCAAATCATAAGTTGAATACAAATCAAAAAATCGTAGTTTAAATCGTCCATTTCACTTATTCATAGCTCTGGAGTTAGGTTCTAATCCTACTGATCACTATTTTGAAGAGGGGAAAAACAGAATTGTTACGCAGCTTCAGATTTATTATCGACTTTTCCCAACTTATCCAGGATTTGTATGTTGATTTGATGGTCCTTTTCTTCTAAGTTGGTTTGACGGATTCATAATTCACTCAACTGATCCAAGTGCTCCATTTCCGACCCTATTGTCCCGATGGAACAAAAAAGGGATTCAGATAACCACTGATTGTAGGCGGGCCGAATTTATTATAGGAATGCTTAGCGAATCTGATTAGACAAAACTGAACCAATTCAAAGACCGAAAATGCAGTTTTCATTCGAAAACGAGGCTTCATTTTTGACTCAATTTTATAACAACACCGTATTGGATCTCGCTGACAGTATACCTAGTTACAGATACCGTTTTCGGTTCAGCCTACCAGTCGGATATTAAATTAACTTTATCTAAAGCAAATTTTTTGAAAAAGAAGACAAAAAAGGCTAAAGATTGATGAGCGTAGAATACGTTTTTTACGTTTTCTACGTGGAAATGTGCTATTCATAGGTTAACTATCAAGAAAATAGCTCCAGAGCTCACTCAGCTGCTCAAGAGAGCATTAGACCTTTTGATTCGTTTCCTGGTGTATCAAGGGACCTTCGTTTCAAATTTTAACATCATATGTTGAATAGTAAATAGATTAGCTTTGGAAACTTACTCAGCTCATCGGGGGGGCTCTAGACTTCATGATTCGTTTCTGGATATTCCAAGGGTTCTCCATTTTAAATTTTACCTTCATAGGTTGAATAGCAAAGAATTTAGCTTCGGAGCTCACTGAGCTGATTTAGGGGGCTTCTGACTTGATAATTCCGGACAATTTGTAGTTAAATCAAGAGCTTTCCAACGAGTGGTGAACGATTTTTGTGGGTAAAAAAGGGAAAAAGGTGAACAAATGTAACATCAAAGTTGTTGTATGTGAAAATGATCAGAAGGTTCAGTTTTTGTGACGGTTTCGGGTGATCGTTTTTGACAAGGTCTTACGGATTGGGTTCAATCACTTTTTTCCGTAACAAAATAATGTAACGTCACAAAAAATGTGACGCAAAAAATAAACGAATTGGGACTACTAGCTAGAATCTAGGTAGTTTTGTTGTAACCAGGTTGCTAGAAGATAGTGTAAATGAGGCTCAGTGACAGTGACTGTTACCAGCAGATATATTTATGTACCGATGTATCTGCATGCAGTGTCGATACTCGTTTGCACATGCTCAGACTTTTAGTTCACGCAAAGAACTTTTCTAGCGCTCAAATTTTCATTGAATTAATGATGTTTAAGATTATATCTTTCGATCCTACAAACACTTAACTCTCTAGTGGTTTTGAGTAAGGAAAATTTGGCAAATAGGTCTCCTATACGTATTACACGTTAAAATTGGACCGAGGGATTTACTCTTAATTTATCTGATTGTAGTTGTTGGTAGCTTTCATAAATGATGAGTAGATACTGTCTTTCACTTGATCTTCACATGGAAATCTATTCATTGGTTGAATGAGAAAGAAATGAGTCTTAGCTTTTTTTCAGCTGCCTCGCGACTTAGTGACAGTTCTTATGATGTTGGCCACCATGGAAATGAATAGGAAAAATCATGTTTGTTCACCTTCCGGCGTATTTCATTTCCATCCTCAGCTGCCATCAGAAACTTTTTTTCTTCAAATTCTGTAGGTTTAATAAGTTAAAAATAAGCTTAAATGATCTTTCAGCAAACCTTAGTAGTTTTCTACCGTTTCATTCATACAATATACCACATCTCAGAAAAGTTCGTGAGATGAGAAAGGAATTTGTTGGAAACAGATCATCCGAGATGCTTTTTACCTCGTCACTAAAGCCCAGCAGTTCCAGAGGGGCTGTAATTCAGAATTCGTACCGTAGGTTGAATATGAATTAAATTACCCATGGGGCTCCGTTAACCGATCGTAGAAGCTCCCTACCCGCTGCAACGTGGTATAAGCTGAAATTTAGATACATACCGACGAAATTACTCTTTATTATTTACAAATTCACAGAATTATCAAATAATCATACAAATGTCTACAGAGTTGATGGTCCATAGCGGTGGCAACTCAGCGCGTACGGTAAAATAGTGAAGTAGGTAAACTGCTCGTGTTGTTTTCAATTTCTCTCAATTTAACCTAGTCTCGGTTAAAAAATCGCACCAATATTACACATAATTTTGCTAATTCAAGATGCGACTTGAAATAGTACTTTCATGCGTACATGAACTCAACAGAAGATAAGGGAAACAGTTTAGCCACGCCAAGGGATATTTAAGTTATTAAATCATCAATTAATCATGATGCAGAAACCCCAATGATCTACCATTTGAAACATTCGTCATTTTCACTGTAAGAAAAGTTATTCAATCGAGAAAGATGTTGCGATTCTTGTGTTCCAGGTGTATAGGAATTTTATATAAAATTTATGAAGGAGGGTTCTTGAACTGAATTGTAATATAGTATTCAGTTGTAAAATTGGCAATATTTAATTATTTAGATAGCATTAAACCAATATTAATTTGAAAACTGTTTTTTAAATTGTCCGGTATTGTACTTTTTTGTTATAGAAAATCTATTACATGACCTGATTCGAGATCCTTTACATGTAGAAATTTAAAAAAAGTATATTGTATCTGACGGATAAGAGAGAGATACTTTCATGGAGGGATGTGATTTCACGGATTGCGTTCTAAACAAGTGTATAGGGAACTGTTTCATATCGGATGACCTTCCATAGGCTAAAAGATTCATCAGTGCTATCGGTCGTCAGTATAAAATCAACATATTTAGGGGTAGATCGATTGGGTCCCGATTACAAGGTGCTAGCGTACGAATAATGGAAACTTTTCAAGTGTTTGAAAAATGCCATGACGTCACATTAAAACTCTCTTTAATATGCAGTTAACGATTTTCGGCTACTAGCATTATTATGATTTCAAGGGAGATGGATAGGCACTGGGAGAGTAGAAGAAAAGAAATTCCAATAACATCGTAGTACATGTAATATCTAATTTTTTTCCAATTAAGTTGTAATGATATAGGAGTGGTTCACCTTCAGGAATTCTGAAGATATTGATGTATTATTCAACCACAGACCATTTACGAAATTCTGATATGAGTTCGAGGAAGTAAATTAAATACGTAGGTACAAGGTATTCTTGCCTACTCAAAACCTTGAATATTTTTCATTGTAAGTTAATTATAAGTGCGTGAAACGGCCTTATCCATATTATATCTGAAATAAAAAGGTCGACGAGGACAATGCTCCCAATACTATGGAGCCAGTTTCCATTACAGAAAGAAGGGAATTTTAGACAAGAGCTCATCCCCCCAACGTAAAAATGATCAATTTCTTGTTATTAGTGAAACCACCCCTCAAATTTTAGTATGGTTCAAAGCGAAATATAACGTAATTGACGAATTTAGTGAAAATACAGTGAAATATTTTAATGACGAATTTAAGACAAAGAAGGGGCACCGTCAAATTCGCATCAAAATAGATAAAGGAATGCGACAGCTCTTATTTTTCCTTAATGGTGTATTTTATGCATTTATCGGTGATTTTTTTTCGGGGGTCTTCCCAATTACCGCTTGAAAAGCGTTTGAGTTTGTGATAGACCTCAGTTTCTTAGTAAGCGATCCTTCTCATCAGTCTAATTACGCATGTACAAGTTCATATAGCATTCTAAATCCCTATTTGATTATCCTACATTGCTAACCCTTTGACTGATCCTCTATCCGGATTCCTTGCGGTGTTTCCATCAAAACTTTAAGACCAACTTTTGATGAATCCCTCTCAAGGTTAGTTACGATTCCCGTAGATTCTTGGAGCAATAATTACTTTCATTGAATAAATCAACAACACGTGCCTTTAAATCAGTCTACTATCTGTCTCTTTATTCCTTGATAGTAAGAACTAAGTATCTTTTGGAACTATTCCCAACATAAGAATTACTACAGTAGGCAGTCAGCCTGGTACATGGTAGCGAGCCTAAAATCCACTAAAGTAGCCCAGCCACATCCCCAAAATCAATCAATCTAACAACAACTCAGTAAATTAATAAGATCCTGAAAGAAGAAAAAAACTGCCTGCCCACCAACAAATAAACCATCAAATAATTAAGACAGAGACACTGCAAATAGCGCTTCCACTACTGGAATAGAAACAATAATCCTACAAATCCCAAGACCAGAATATACAAGAATCCTTTGTGTGCATATGTAAATCCATATAGGTCTTGACCCTAATCTATAAAGGTCAACCTTACCAAAACCCAACTAACTGCTAACAGAACTGAGACAGCGCACAAATCGTGGACCTTAATCACAGACCAATTAGGAGACGATAGAAATCGAGGCCAACAGCAAAATGAACCCTTGACAACTTGACAGGATCAAACAGACACGACAACGACAACGACATTTGAGCATTTGAGGTATTCGGTGCAACTGTTAAATCTAGTTGCGGTTCAATATAGAGGTAATTTTCTGCTCCCACGGTGAACATTTCGATGGTGACCTCTTCATCAGAAACTTCATCATCAAGTCTTGCAGTTTCTACTACCTCAATCCTTCGTGATACAGTGTCCTGTCCTGCGACTTCTGTCTCATGATAACTATCCACGGCTTGAGATTGAGAGCCATTCTGAATGAAATTCAAGGTGCCTTCCGTAACTCTGGGTGTCACAGAGTCTGCAAGAAAAAGCACATTGCACATTTGTCACAGTAGACCAATCGTGGTCTCCGTGACTAGGGACTCGTACCTACCCGGCAAAAAAAAAGAAAAAAAAAGCATAACATTACAATAGGCCCATTTCCCATCATAAGTGGGCGCAGAACCCGCATTAGCTCCGCTACTAGGCTTCTTTATCTTCTTAAACTCCTTTATGAATGTATCCCTCGCTCTCTTACAATTTTTCTTGGCGTTATCCTCTGACAAAAAAAAAAAAAAAAAAAAAAAAAGAATGGTAATAATAATAATAATTAATACCTAATTGAACATTTAATATGACATCAACATTTAATGTTATCATTTTATTATTGGCATGAACATGCTTTATATGAAAGTTATTGAATCAGATGTGTCACGAGAGTTTACAAAATAATTAAATAAATTAGTTAAATTATATGTGGCAGTATTTGTACACATAAGTGATAACTACATGACTATTTTAGCAAATTGGGAAAAATCAAAAACAGCTATTGCAATGGCTCCAAAAATTGTAAATTGAAATTTTTTCCACAATTTTCTTCATGGAAATGGAAGTTAGTTTTGAGGCCACATGGTTTTGAGACTACATATGTATATATATATATATATGTCATTCCAGAAGGAACCTCTCTTTAGGATTGAGATTAAAAATATGTTTTCTTTTGCAAAAAAAAAAAATTAATGAATAAAATAAAAAATAAAAAAATAATGATAATAATAGTAATGAAATTTTATAAGAAAGAATGAGTTCGCTGGTCAGCACCTTATGAGCACATTAAATTTATCACATTTTTAAAAATGTGCTAAAAAAATTACAATATTACTCAAATATAGTTTATCTGCTCAATATTAACGAGAATATTAAAAAATGTATGCCCAAAGTTATGCTGAAAAACGTACTCAAATTTGATTGATGGAATCTAAAAATCGGTTAAAACTCCAAAAAAGCTAAAAATCCGAAATCTCTGTCTGAATATCCGATTTTTATTTAGAAATAGTTTTTGGTATAAAATTGTTATTTAACAAATCCATTGCACTCAAAGGGCTCACATTTCAAATCAATTTAACATAAATAAGATAACCTACGAAGATTCGCTCATACAGTCATGCTGTGTGACTAGAACGTTTAATATAATATTTTAAAAAAATATAGTATTTTTTTTTCTGTTCTTTGTTTAGGAATCTGGCAACTGATATACCTTTTTGTTAACTTGCGTTCTCCTTGCGAATTTCTAAAAGTTCAGTATCGAAGATTGTCAAGGATGTATGCTTAGCAATTTGGAAATGCCTGTCGAAACTACACATGCCCGTCCCTATTGTAGATGATTTTGAAAAAATATCGAAAGAATTCTTCGAAAAATGGGGATTCCCTCATGATTTTGGGGCTATAGATGGTAAGCATATTCGTGTGAAAAAGCCTACTCATTCGGGAAGCATGTTCTTCAACTACGAGTACGAACAGTTGTACTGAATCGTCCTGATGGGAATAACTGATGCCTCCTATTAATTCATCATGGTTGATATTGGGAAGCACGGTATAGATGGCGATGAAAGCGTTTTGGCAAACACACAGTTCTACCAAGCCATTGAATTTGGCACATTCATTTACCAAATTCATCGTTTGAAGCCCCCTTCGTGTTCTTGAGAGATGCAGCATTTCCTTTGCGCAGATATCTCATAAAGCCGTTCCCGTGGAAAGCAGGTTAATCTGACCGAGAAAAACGGCAGTTCAACTACCATCTTTCTCTTAGAAGAATGGTAGTCGAATGCTCGTTTGGTATTATTACGTCAAAATTTCGAGTTTTAACAAAGCCAATAAAGACAACCGTAGAAACTGCAACTGACATCGTCAAAGCAATCACGTTGTTACACAACGTTATTATTGACAGGCAAGGAGCACCGGACTTCAAAAATCAAACTAGTTTGAAAATCAAACCGAAGCCTTTAACGCCGTCACGTCGCCGCGCGGGAGAGTCACGTACTTCACGTTGATTCCATTGGTCCGCTGTCTGAACGCGTTGACGCGTGCGGCCATCTACTTAGGACATGGCGTAAGGAGAGTTATCGTCTGGAATGGTACACAAACAAACACACACACACACACACACACACACACATATATATATATATACCTATATATATATATATATATATATATATATATATGCTCATTTCAGGAATCGTTTCAGAATGCCTCAAAATAGATTTCAATGAAGAAACTATTTAAAAAATTTTATTTTAAAATTTTCCGAGGCATTGCCATAGCTTCACTTTCTATTAAAATTTGCTGAAAAATGATTCTGACCAGGATTCCACACCAGTGTCCATCATAATAATCAAGCTCGGCAAATAAGAAACCACCACTTTTTTGCCGTTTGCTTCATGTCTAGGGGCTAGAAATACATTTACGAATTGCGATGACCAATCTGAATTATTATAAATGATTAATGTTTATGAATGATCTATTGCGATCAGTTGTGGACTCAATTTCATCTTCGATCAGCTCTAGAATGTATAGAACGGTATCATTGTACTACCAAAACCTCAATAAAAATTAGCGTTCTAGTAGGTGTTCTCAACGGATTCTTACCCCGAACGGTCTTTTTTCCCATTCAACGAATTCTGTTACGATAGAATCATCGTTGCCGCTGCTATTTGAAGACAAATCCCCAAATGCACCATTGGAAAGTAAATTTAAATGAAAACCATAAACAAATACAAAATAAAACAAAAATAAATAAATAATAATCAAAACAAAGGCAACCAAACTTGTGATTCAAACAACATTTGTCAACGAATGACTTTGATTGAGGTAAAAGAAAGCCCTTGATATCTCATTAACCTCCAGTTATAATAATTTTCATCCAGTCGTCCAGGGACCAGATAAAATAAAACTCTAGATAGAGTTAACTAGGGATGAATAAACAGGCCCCATTGTGTTAACTAGGGTATAAAGCTATTTCCCAGATTAATCCTCCATATCCGTTGGACAAATGTGATTGATAAACCAACCCTAAGAGATTTTTTCATGGGAGCCTTAGTAGCTAAACGGTGTATCGGTTGTTCTTCAACATCCTATTGATGGATAATATCACTCAGAGTTAAAAGTTAGTAGATCATACACGGCACGTGCACAATAATTATGAGTCAAATCAGAAGATAGGAGAGAGCAAAACCTCATGTTCTTCTCAATCTTTGGCAACTATGAGAAACCATTAACTCCACCCAAATTATTGTATATTTGTAAATTTCCTGAAGAGTAATGTGTAAAGCACAGGTTTTGTAGCCTAGAGGGGATGAGGAATTATAGTGCAGTACTTGTGATTCATTATTTTTCATAATGAACATTTGCAATTGTCCAAGAATTAAATACCTATTGTTAGTTTGCGTTTCAAGTTATGTAAATTCCAACCGATTTCAAGTACGAACTAAATCACTCGCAACGAAGCTGCAAAAACCCATTTCAAAACGGAATTGAGTGAAAAAAATTGCCTATTTTCACAAAAAATAAAGAGTTACAATGTTAAATCGATTTCAACGGATAGGTCATCATCAGTAACAAACAATAAATTATTACCAGTAATAACATTAACTTGTTTGTTACTGATGATGGCCCACCGTCGAAATTAATTCAACATGGTAACTCGTTATTTTTCGTGGAAATAGACTACGTTTTTGACTAAATTTCGTTTCGATTTCAAGTTATGTAAATTTATTGTACGTCTGCCGCCTGCTGTTCAATGCATTTCTCTCAAGCTACAAGTTTACTTACTCAGGTATAGGCAGATATTAAATTATTATTCACACAACTAACAATCATTATCATTCGTGTGAAATGTTTTAAGATGGAGAACGAAAAAGGTTGTAGGGAAAACTTGAAGTAAAATAGACGTCCTAAGGTTTAGTTGCGGAGTGGTGGTTTTCCAGACTTACGTTATCATCTCTAAATCATCTGGGAATATCCCACCCCCAACGCTTCAACGTAGCCAGGGACCTTGAACCCCTCTCTAGGGGTTATAATTTATCATTTTAATTTCGTGGACGGCTGAAGGGGAGGTAAAAGGTAGATCTTGGGTAATTTGTGGTTGAATTAAGAAGCATAGGTGCAGTAAACCGTATATAAGAGGGTTGGAGACCGTCCTTGGCATTTTTCCGGAGCGAAAACTTTTAGGTGACCTCATAATTCAAGAGAAATTTCCAACGTTTCATACAACATAGTCTTGAATCTGCCCATCATATTAAAAGTGATGGTATGCTAACTTTGGTTGTTGTGAAGAAAGACTATAATTTTATATTTACTATATTGTAGTACAGCATATTACTGCTGCGTATAAACAAATACGAGGAAATCAGTAACAAGGTGCCGAATAATATAATATGTTACCTACCGTGTACCTACTACCGTTTACTTACCTCTTAAACATGGGAATCTTATAAACTACGACCATGATATCAGCTGATATAATTACAATGGAATCCTCACTTCAATGAATCAAGTTTACTGTAACTCTTGTCACTTATAGATATAGTAGTAGGGCGTAGTTTGGAGTTTTATTTTGTCTCATGAATTTCAAGCTTTCATTTGATAGGTGCCTTACGTCGAAGTTGATGTGTGCAACGTTTATTCAATTGAACAGCTCAAATTATTAAGTTAAAGAAAAAGGCCTTTCTGTCCTTAATTTGGTTTTATATTTTAATCAAGATTTCTACTCAGGAACTGGAGCTTCATCAGGGAAATTATAAAAGAGTTCCAGTCATGCAGCATGATCGTATGAGCGAATTTTCGTGAATAATCGCACGTTGTTTTAAAGATTTAGGGCTTTGAGAGAAAGGAAATGGTTATCATCTTTTGATCGTTCTTAAAATACGTTCCAAAACTCTTCCTGAATAATATTCGATTCAAAAGAGATTGGAAAGGATTGGATTTTTAGCTTTTTCAGAGTTTTTATTTGTATTCGGCACATTTTAATGAAATTCAAACACATCTTTCAACATAAATTTGTTTATCTATAGTTCACCGTTGATGAACTTCTTTTGACTGAAATTCAGCTAAATATGTTTAGCAGGATATTAATCAACGATGAACATGAACACTATCAAAATTATGTGGAAAAATGTATTTGAATGAATGGAAATGAATTTTAATATTTGCTGAAAAACCGATAAAAACTTCAAAAAAGCTAAAAATCCTAAATCTTTTTTGAATCGCCCACTACAATTTAGAAAGAGTTTTTTTTTTTTTTAACCATAAAACTAGTAATTGACAATTTCTTTGTTTTTAAACATATTCTTGCTCAAATTTGGAAATATTGTAACGTGAATGATAAGATATTTCTTTTCGAACGTTAACTCATACGTTCTTGCTGCATGAACTGGTAATGTTTTAATTGTAGAACTAAAAGGTCGGTTAGTCCTCGATTTTGTAAATCAGTGCGTACCTAGTGGAAAGTTCATTGTAATTGATTATGCTCGTACCTATCGTCCCGGTTTGATTTTCAAAACATCATATTCAAACAAATGGATGGTGGTCAGGCTAATCTCAATAAATGACGGCCAATAGGGTTGTCTTAAATACTTATTATCAACTCAAAACAATTTGCATATACTAAAGGGCTAAATATTGATTTTATTCAGGTTAATGCAACCCCTCAAAAAGACACTCCGCTTACTAAAGGTGCCAAGGCACAAAATGCATGATATCTTCCAATTCGGTCCAAGCCAATAGTCGGATCGTCGTCTCTTAGTTCAGTCCATTCATTCTCTCACTCCCACAGGGACACAGTCAACAAGAGTGAGAGACGAAGACGATCCTAGAATTGGTTTGACCCAAATTGATGTGGCTTGACATCTTCTGTACGCGGAGAGCGTCTTTTTATGGGGGTATCACACATTTTAGGTGGTCGAGGAGGAAAAGATTGGAATGTGCAGCTAAATGAGATTGCTATTTCATATTATTCATCCCTTCCCATAACCCCCCCCCCCCCACTTGGTTGTAGCGGCTCCAATACCCCCAAAGGCACTTCGTCAGGGTAAATGTATAGTTTTTTCGAAAAGAGAATGCCTAATTGACCGTGTGTCTAATTGATCTTCTGTGGCTAACTGGAGCTGGAAATTCCCCCTCTAATACCCCCGCACCACCCACGGACATGCCTTCCCGCTCATCTAACCGATTTCGGGAATTTAGTTTAAAAACTGCAGTAGAATAACAGTTATCAAGAGCAAGGAAAGAGCAGCTGATTTTAGCTGAACAGACAAGTGAGCGTGTTTCGGAAGATGGCGGAGGATGGCGTGTCAATAGGTGGTCAGTGTTGGCGGAAGGGGCATTCCTCGGTACCAGTCTGTCTTTGATGGACTTAGTGGTCAATTAGGCATTTTCTTTTTGGAACATTTTCTTTTTGTCTAAGTTTCGAATTTAATCAAAATTGACTGAGGGCATCTGGTAGAAGTTGAGTGGTAAGGAATCGAGTGGGTCCTAGAAAAAAGGAAAAATTAAGAAAGTTCGAAAACTTGCATTTTGATGCCTCACTTCAGCATATATAGAATCAATGTAGGTACATATTTGGCATCTGGTGACTCGTAGGACACGCCCTCTTAGGATATGCAAAGATAATTAAATTTGAGCCAACATATAGAGGTTGGGTGGGGGTTAATGTTGGACCAGGGTTCTTCTTTGTTACTTATCTTGGCGCGTCTCGTCATTTCAGTGGCGGTTAAATATGTTTAATTGAGTTTTTTGAAGGCTAAGTAATGCGTGACTAGCGTCTCGTTTGATTAACTACCTGACCTATTAACAAAACCTCCATTAACAAAACCATAAATGGAGGAATTTACAGGCCCATGCGTGACTAACTTATTATAACGATCCCCGTAAACATGATTATGTACAGGAAAAGTCAGATTCGCTCTTATGCTCCATCGTATTATTGATTTTCCATGTGTACGGAACCAGCATCATAGTTTATGTTCATAAATCAGAATATCTGTAGGTATAATCGTTGAAAGGTATTTCTAAACGAGTAAACAAACTCTGTTTCTCAACCACGATTTTCAGTAGAATGACGAGAGCTCTTGATAAATGAAAATGGGTTCTACCACGATTAATTTGATTTGATTAGCGGAGACAGAGGCCGGTGAAGCCATTCAGGTTGTCCACCGCACAGTTGTCACAATGAAGAGTTTACCGTTGAAAGGATTGACAAAACAAATTATGAATAAATCACTTAACCTTTTTTTTGCCTAATGGCATAATGCCGATGTGAGGATAATGATCACTGAGTCATGGAGGAATTTTGTCACCGAATAGTTACACAGAATAACCCCCCCCCCCCCCCCCCCTAATCCACCATTTTGAAAAATACGATTTCGGAAATCACTCATATCTCGTAAGCTATTCCACATACAGAAGGTATTTTTTTTTCCAATTTTGAAGGTATTAATTGGCGGAATCCATTTGTAAAGTAAGATAAATGATAGTTTCATTCTTCTTCAAGATTATAATTTTGTGAGAAATTTGATCTCAATTTTTATCGTGTTCTGAAAACTTATTAGATTTAAACGTTTTATCCCGAGAACAAATAAAACGAAGTAAGGGGTGTGAAAGTTGTAACTTTTCATCAAGAAAGAAAACTGTAGTCGAATTGAGCAGTATTGCACCGTATTCATAAAGAGTTGAACTGGGTGTGATTTGATCATCCGGCAAGGGAATCTTTGCACTTAATTATTGCTCTGGAGAGTGATTTAAAACGTCCTAAGGTAAACTTGTGTAATTATTTCTTTATTTAGAAAAAACAAATTCATATGTTTGTTTGAAAATGTGATTTAATCGCTTGGCTCTTTTGTTTCACCTAAAGGAACGAAATAATACAGGTTGGTGATAGAAGCAGGTTGTACTAAGCATCTAACTTCAAATTAGGGTTTGCGTTCTTACTTTACCTTTCTCGCTGACCTGACCTAGGATGAATTTTCAATCCAGTTGGATTAGTCAAGACTTGGCCTATTTTCCTTCGCTCATCATCTAAGACATATCAGATGGATTCATGTGAACGTCACGGACCGGTAAAACCGTCCGCTGCTTGAGTAAGACAGGCTCTTCATGAGAAGATCATACTCAGGCATGGAAACCACTAAGTCGTATGCGCTCATACGTTCTCTACAGCAGCAAAATGGGCTTGTCAATCAGTAAGACAGCCGAACAAACAAACATCTTCTTTTTTGCTTCCACAGAACTGCTTGGCACAAGTACAATATTCCCAGAATCGCATTCTTAGCCCAGTCGCAAAGTCAGTGTGGTGTTAGAATCTGACACTAATGGGGGCGTTGAAGACTTGTTCTTGCTGCAAGCCTCTTGAAGGTTCCTCCGAGTCCATCACTCAGAACTTTTCCGTTTGTGGTAAATAAATACCACTCTGCCTTCACTTGAAAGTCATCTTCATTCAAGAAGTTCAGCAAACGAGAACGATTACTTATTTTATTGCCCTGCAGCACCGTCAGAGAAGTAAAAAATTGTCGAGAGGTTGTGTACACTTTTCTTCAAGAACTCAACAATTTTCTCCTAAAAAGCATGACGTGTGACGCACATAATATGACTCAGACTAACGGGATACTGTACGAAGTTCCGGGACTTTTCTTTACCATCACTCATGATGTAGCACGCAAAGAGGTGGATTGTGGCTTGACAATAGCCCTAATTTTGACCCTGAATTAGAAAAAAGAAATTTTCAGAGAATTCAAAATATCAATAGGTAGGTACTTCTCCAGTATTTGAACTAGTTCCCGGCAATGTAGTCATCCTTCGCAACATACAGTCGAGATACTAGCCAAAAAGCTGTCACAGAGAGCCTACAGCCTGTATAAAGATCTAGTTCATTCCATTGCCGATATACGATTTTTTTCAAATTCATTTAAACTAAAACCACATTTTTTGACACTAAAAAAATTCTCTGTTTTCATACGTGAAAATCATTCGAAATTTTTCATAACGCTTTCTTCGTCACACCGTAACGTCACACTTTTTGAGTTATGTGCCATAGTAAAGACATAAAATGTCAAAAACAGCGTGACGGAAAAAAACGTGACGATAAAATCGTATTCACACCCCGCTAAATTTTTCGACGCGGTGCGCCTATAGAAGTTTACACTTCAAAAAAACGCGGCAGGCCGCTCGAACTTTCTCTCTTATGGGAGAAGAGCTATGAGCATTGTAGACGCGCACCATAGCAGAAAATTATCTACCTACCTGTGAATTCATATTCGTGGAAGAATTGGGCATCGGCTTACAGCAAATTCAGTAATTGTGTGTCAATAATCATTCTATGTTTTCTTATTTTTATTTTATTTAAAACCATAAAAAACATTGAAGTTACTGAAACATTTTCAATGCTCATAGCTCTTCTCTCATTAAGATTTTTTTTTTTTTTTTGAAGTGTAAACTTCTATAGGCGCACCGCGTTGAAAAATTTAGCGGGGTGTGTATACGATTTTACCGTCACGTTTTTTTCCGTCACACATGTTTTTTTCTTTTGATTTTCACGTACTTACAACCAAGCCGTTGCTGGGGAAATGAAACTTCTTTATTTTTCACCTGATCCACTCGTTGGTAAGATCTCGATTTATCACGCATTTCTTTCGTACTTGTTCTTCTATTCATGTCGTAGTTTTATATTTATTTATGTTATAAATTGATATAGTAAACAATTTCGCTCGTTTTGTTGTCACTTGGTTGAGAAGATAATCTTGCTTATAGTAATTGTAGACGAGCACCATAACAGAAAATTACCTACACAAAATTGAGTCAAGAACATTTATCTCTTATTTCAGTAACCATGAGCCAATAATTTCTTTTCTAGAGTCGTCAGATGATTGTACTAATGATAACACTATTGTTGACGGTTAATGAATAATGAATAAAATAATAATGTAAACAGAAAATATTGAAACAATGTTGTTAATAGTTTATGTGTAAGAAAAGTTTAATAATGTTTGAATAAAAATTTTGTATACTTTGAAATTGGTCTTTACAAGATTTTTTCGGCTACCAAAATCATTTCCATAATATATTTTATATTTATTATATTTAGCAGAAAATCGTCATAGAAGTTTACACTTCTCCCGTGTGGTCTTTAGCACACCTGGTTTTTTTTCTTGGTGTAACAATATTTTCGTAAAAAAATTTCCGGTTGACCCTTCGACCAAGACTTTTCAATGTCAAAAAGGAAACATCATAAATCAGTTTAGAAATTTGATTTTGAAATGTTTGGAGCCAATGCATAGCTTCATTTTCTACGAAAATTCGCTGAAGCATTCCATGTTTCACGAACAGGGCTAAGTAAAATCCCTCCGAAATATGCGTAACCGTGGCAAATAGACGATTTGATCCACCTCACGTGTTGGGGATATTGGGAGGAGGCACAATGGGTGATTAGTAAGATCTGGTCAAATTAATTCGGTGAACTAAAGGGGATGATGGGAGATGGGTGGTGAACGTGTATGCGCCGAGCCCGCCAAACTATCCAGCCCGCTTTACTAGTGGGTTGCTGGATGGGCGGGCGGAGGGGTGTTAAGTGGGCCGGGAAGGGTGGGGGTGCAGAAACCCTCTCTCCGGATGCGATTCCCGACTCCTCCTGATCTGATCTACATCTAAATTGCCGTAAACAGGGGCTGGGAGCTGAGGCCTCCATAATGGGGTATTCAACTGAGATGTTTAACACGGCAGTAATAGGCTTCTCCCTGGATACTCGTGAGGTGACGCTGTCGCACTTTCATGTAACAAGTAACGCATTCCATTATAATGTACCGACCTACACGAACAAATTGCTTCATTCATGGCCACTGAATGTTTTGATGATCAATCTCAGGGTGTCGGATCGGGTCGTTAAGCGCTGTAACTATAGCGTTCGGAACTCCAGAGAGGAGAGAGGAATTGGTATATCTCCACTGAGAATACAGGATATTCACAAACAGTAATCATTTAGAGTGTGTCCTGAGAGTAAACTTTCCCCCCCCCCCCCCCCCCCACCCTCTTACTTTTTTTTCTTCTGCTATCATGGAGATATCGAACTAAAACTTAGAGATTGTTTTTGGGCTGTCAGATACTGATGTTTAAACAAATAAAAAATCAGAAAAAAATCCAAAAGTTTTCGGACTACCCAATTAATCATGTCATTAATTTTCAAAACGTATTATTCATTAACTCTTTTTTTTTCTTCATTGTTCAAGTTCATCATAGATTCAATAAAAATTTATATTCAAGGTACTTAATGTCAACAGATATGGTTGTAGTCCAATTTTTCTTTCATCCAGTTGTACACAGTTCCCATGCAACATTGTTAAAGGATTCAGGTTTATTGGATAGTAGTAATGTACCTACATTATATAGTTTGTAATTGTAGTTGGAATTTGATTTCAATTGAATTCTATTTTTTTTTTTTTTATTACCAACTCATTTTCGTACACCAATCTTAATTTCTGATTTTTGTACACCAATCCTAATTTCTGATTAAGTTACTTGGTATTTTCAACTTCGATATTGTTGTGATTGAAATGACTATTAGCTGAATCGCAGCTTCTTCTGAGCTTTTTCCAGTTTTTATCGAATTGTTAACAAATAATAATGAACTTTAAGTAGGTATCATACACTATTGCTCTAGTTCATTGTTGAGAAACTACTTTCGACTAAAACTCTGAAAAAATATATATGTAATGATTTTGTGCCACTTTTGCCACTTTCATTGATTTTTTTAAACACATTTTTCGTACTTAATTGGAGCAATTTGATGTGCTCAAATAGTTGTGACCTCTTCATTTTTCTCAGCTTGATTTTTTTTTCTCACGAAAACGGAATTTTTATCTAAATCCTAAGGAGAGTTATTGAGTTATATAACTTGCCTTAATAATATCCAAATTTCTCAAAATGCCTCGAAAAATTTTTTTGAAAGTTTTTATTTTAAATTCTTTGGAGCTATTGACCTTCATTTTTTAGAAAAACTCAATAGCTACCTATGGTTTTCTATTGATTTATATTTACTTTTACGATTTATTTATTTTTTTCTTCACTGTACTCGTGATTTTTTGTGGTAAGTTGGAGAAAAATAAATTTTTTCAATTTTTTTCCATCAACCATACAGCATTTTAAGAAAGTTTATTCATGTTTGTTTCTCTGGATAATGGAATATTCCGTTGGAAAAGGTTTAACCCATCCGGAATAGGATTTAACTCATTCGGAAGAAGGTTCAATTAAATCTACGAGTACTATGTGACTCATATATATACCTTATTCATGTACCTACATATAACTACAAGCCGTTGATTAAGGTGGTACTTGTGCCCAATTATCTGTTTGAGTATTATTTTCCTTGCATTTTGTATTTTGGCTGCCGCGATCATTTTTGTCCATCGAGAGTCCAGTAGATACTCATCATCAGCATTTTTCTTAAACCTATTTTCTACACTGGGCCTTTTACCTTTACCTTACACGATTTACCAGGTCAAACCAAACCAGCAGCGTATAGGAGAACGCGTTCATAATGTTTACCTAGTGGGGGAAAAAAAAAGTTAGCCGTCGGTCTTGAAAACGAGGGATGTGAAATAAACTGGAAACACCTCCCTTCCGCTCTGCAAGAAAAAGCAATAAATCCAATATAAATTGGGCGATCCGACATTGGAAAGGGTACCGCGTTTATAACCGTTCGATTTCCGCTATAATCACCGGGGACTCCTTCCACCCGGTTCCTCCGCAGCCAGGAAACTAAATAAGATTTTCAGCCGAGGTTAGATAAGTGTGCGGAAAACCTTCGCAAGCAACCATTTATAACAGCCCCGGCCTTTTCCAGGATTCCATGGGAGTGAGGGCTTTTACATAACCCAAGTTTGACACATGAAGCTCGGCGTGTATTGAGATAAATCACCTTTTACAGAGAAAAAACCCCTCCTTTGGCCCTACCTCCTGTTTTCGGTGAACCTGTTGACTGCCTAAATGCCTCCCATAACGTTTCAGGGAGACCTATATACCTCACGCGTCCTTAAAGATTCCCAGCCTTATTTATCGCTCCCCCCTTCAGAGTGAAAAGTAGCTTCCCGAGCTATTAGATATTCTCTCATCGCGACCGCACTCGCATGATAATGGGGAATTCGGCCTTATTGATTGGGTTAACGTGTATAATGAAATTATCTCGAGGGCTTTCCAAGAAGATGCTATATGATGGAAATACGTCGGTAAATTAGAAAATTGAAAATGGGTTACACACAGTTAGATATCCATACAATGTAATTGACATCTACCCATTAAGTGGGACACAGAGTTCTTTGTATTCTGAACGCCAGACATTAATTAAGAGGATGACGTGACATGGGTCAGAAGTAACCAGGAAAAAGCATAACGTTTTGTGAAACATCTCTACGAAACATTTCAACCATTACATCGGTTGAAGAACAACTCCTGTCATAGGAGTTACTATCATGCAGTAGACAGAATGAGCCGTGGCATTAGCAACCTCACCACAACAAGGTGACGGCCGGGGAAGGGAAGACCTATCCTTCCTACACGTTTACCAGTATGACATGCTTATTGCTACTATATCACCAGATGAGCATATTATGCGCCTTTTTTTCACTCCTTAATTTCTGAAAATGGTAAAGACAAACAGATGCGCCGATGCCTGACGATATTTGGGCTCTATAAAAATATCGATGTTGTGACAGCTACCGTCAGATCCAAGAGAATGCGCGTCTATCCGTCGCTCTCGCGCCGGGTTGAACGCGTCATTCTCGAGTTCTTGGAATGCTGTGGTTGGCGATAGATGAGGATCTGAGAACCGGAAAATCTTCTCCGAACATAGCACATTACGCTATTAGTAAGAGTTGTATCTTTTATTTTGCGGTCACACTCACCTCTTTCTACGCAGTGCGGATTTAGGCCCCATTGTACCTCTGGGGCAATCTAAGTTCGTTACAGTGTAAATGCATAAGTATGTTCACTTTTTCAATGTTACTTAGGAACAAATTCTAGTGAACAGAAGAAGTCGAATCAGTCGAATGGTGTACCAATCCGTTTGACGATGATTTTACCCAACATGTAAATCACTCACATACTCGACAGTATGTTCGAAATCCAACTCACGTGATTGTTTCATATATAGTTATTCCACCCTATATGCGATGAGACAGTTGGAGGAAAAATCAGTTTTTCTTTAATAAGCTAACATAGAGGACAGAAATTTAAAAAAAAAAAATGTTAATAGGGGAAAAAAACAAATATAAAGAACAATACAAAGAAATACAATACAATACAAGAACAATGCAAAGAAACAGGATTGAGCAACATATAGTTCTTTATTATTTTGGGAATGATACATTTCTTCTGTCTTCGGGAGGGGGAAGTAAACTCGTTTGGATTTTCACAATCTCTTTGAGCGTAAACTGCCTATATTCACTGAGAAACCATATTAAACAATTTATGTCTTAGTTTCTCTTAAGCCATTAAAACACTTATTACTATACCCTGAAAAATTAATAATATCGAGTTTTTGAAGATCACACAGGTTTTTCATGATTTTAGGGTATTTTATCACGCTGAATCACTTAGTGATGTTCATGAATTCGTATTCGTAACATCAACTAGGAAAAACACTGAAAAAACGAAATTTCACAACGCTTTGGGGTGTGTGTAAATAATTGGGAAAATGTGTAATTCTGACTTTTTTTTTTTTGGGTGTTTTTCCAGGTTGTTATTGCGAATATAAATAGTTCATAGAGTTTTGGAAGAAGTAACACAGAAACTCCAACTTTGTCTCAATGTAAGAAGAGCTAAAGAGATAAAGTTCCTATGAATATCAATAAATAAACATCACTAAGTGATTCAGCGTACCACACGAGGCAATTTAATGTCTTCAAAACTCGATTCCACAATTTTTGCTCAGTTTGCGTGTGATCGTTTGCGCGTACTCAAAAATTCAAGTGATGAGTAGTTTTTCCATGAAATTGTATGTAGAATTCATATCTACAATAAAAAATGGGGGTTCCCTTCGGAAAAAATAAAGTTGGTGTTAAGTGCGCATGGTTGCGCGCTTCCGCGGGGCGCACGAAGTTGATATTTGAGATCCTCACTTAAAAGTTGATTAACAAGTCACTTTGAAGTTGATTTCAAGTTAAAAAAAAAAAAAAAAAAAACATGTTTTTGCCTTGTTACATAGGTAACGATTTCAGATTAGGGGGTCAATGCGTGAGACACTCTGTACTATAAGTATACCTGAAAATTATGATTTTGTTGTTCAAAAATTACCAGTACGTTGTAGGTACATCCTGTCGTATGCAGCATCTTAGACATCAAAACATGAAAGTTGTTTGTTCACAGGCTCAAAATGATATGCTCACGCGTAAACTCGATACGGCAATCCATCAACTGAAGAACCCACAGTACAATGTGGAAGGATTTGACCAACTTCATACTTGTAATCCTACTCCTACTTCAGATAAGAGGTGAGTTAGCACATTTTATTTCTTCATTGCTGATTTTTACTTTTTTAAACTCCTATAACATAGTCACAATGCTGTCTATTTTGGTATATTGAACTTAGATAATATAACCATTGACAGGAAGTTAGAAGCAATGATAATACCAAACATTGCAATCCAACGTTTGATATTCTTGCAAAGTTCAGGCAAATGACGAGAATAACCGTACAAACTTTATAAAAAAGTTTTCATTATGCTTAAGTAAGCCGGTTCAAGCTCTAAGGGAAGGGGAAATGAAGCTAAATTACTTTAGGGAATTGATGCAAAAGTTGTCGTGACTAAAGGGGGATGTTAACGGGCGACCACTATATTGTAGAAAGATACTACGCCTTAAGGTGGGAGTAGCTGGCCACAAGATAGCTGCTTGAGGGGCGGGTTACCACGGTAACCCTTGAATGGACCTACCTGGGACTTATGTATGACTATGAGTGTGGATGAGCTGAATTGCCAAATAAATTACTATCTTCAACTCAACATGACCACTGTGTCATAGGGAGGCACGTTGTTATGAATAAGATGTAGCAGTCGCTATCACAGTAGAGGGTAACTAGCCGACGAAATACGAGTATATGTTCGAACCTAATAGTGTCCAACACCGGACACGAATTTCCACACAAGCAAGCTGCGTGACTACTGTAAGAGGGAATTAGGGTAGTCCAAAATGAACGTAGGATGGCTTGGTTATGGACATTTATTTCACTTATGGTTATGGACATGACTTTCAATACAAAATGTGACTTCCGTGATATGACACCAATCACAATGACATGATGACATGAGAATGACTATAACTGTTACTGACAAGGTGGAATGAAAAACTGCTTTTATAGTTGTTGCTCTGAACCAGAATGGCCATGAGTATCTTTGTGATACAAACGTGACTTTTTTCAATCAATGCTAAATAAACGTGATTTAACACATGCAAGGTTCAATATGACGCAAACATACTAGAATATTAGGTGTTACAGTCAAAACATGACCAATACAATGACTTTATAACAAAATGTGACTGCATTCTGAATAACATGGCTTCTTAAGTAAATTGTGCCCTTTTGGCGAAAAATAATGTCTTTCAATGCAAACAAAGTATTTAAATATAGAAGATTAATGACGAAAGTCAAACAGAGACTAATAAATGAAAAGTGGCTCATTGAGCAAAACGTGCCGTTCTGACGAAATACTCTCAACGCAACAAACAAGATAAATGTATAGAATTATGCAACTTATGATTGTTATTGTTCAATTGAATGGCTTCTTAGCCTAAATCATATTTTTTCGCATATATAGTGTCTTTTGCTCATCAATGTGCCCACAGGCCGAAAATAATGTCTTTCTAGATACTTTGAAACAAGATAAAAGATGAAATAATGACGTTGTCGATCCTAGTTTTTCGAAAGCATCGACAACCAATACAGACACTTTTGTGGCTATGGCACTAAGAGCGTGACTATACTGAGATGAAGGTGTCTAATGACAGAAGATGAATAGAGTGAAGTTTATGAACTTGGTGTTATCAATCACTAACTACGCATCAATAACTACGTACACACTATAGTGACTGGTTGTACAAGAAAGTGTGCCTATGTGGCCGGAAGGCCTGAGAATGAAATTGAAGAATGACTTGAACAGAATGACTCCAGCACAAGAGTGTCTACCTAGAACCATTGGCCAATGGAAAGAATGTCTTATGATTACTCACTGTGAAGGAAGGGTTATCTTGCAGGAGGCACGAAGATGAAATGTCCGTGACCGCAGTGGCCGACAGGCTTAGGAAACAAGACGCGGTGCTTTTCAGTCCTTGATATTTACACTCGCACTGCAAAATTTCCATAAGGGAAAACGGGATGGCCTTAGATACGTGGGGGTTTTTTAAATGACTTTCAACTCATCATTCGTGACTGGGGCTCAAAGAATGACTCCACACCTGAGATACTGGGGTCTTACAGGGCACTATAACAAATAACAGGACTACTGACAACACAACATAACTGGGGAGAGCTCTTGGATGACTGAAGGCAGGAATTCCCGGATTTTTCCTTTTAGCTAGGAATTGGTAAACCAAACTCACGGGATTTTTGGTAAACAAAAACCTGATATCAAACGTATAGCTAATTGTATATTTTGTACATTAAATGTACTATAAATTGCTGTCGTGCCTGTTAGGGTGACATTTGTTTATTGAAAGTGAATTCGTTTTTGATTGTACATAGATATAATAAAAAGGCGATTTTCATATTATGATTCAGTTAGCCCCTCACTCCTTCCGTTAGCCCCTCACTATATGATTTAGAATATCATGCTGTATTCTGTAAATCGCGAACTTCTATGAACAGATTTTCGGTAGGTTTGATTAGTAGCGATACGAAGGTAAACGAAAAACGCTGGAAATTATTGCACAAAGGTTCATTATTTGTGTACTAGGCGCAGAACACAATCTTGTCTATAATAATCAAACGAAATCTATTGCACATTATCTAAACTTAATTGCGTAGGCGTAGATGCCGACTGAAGAGGCATTAATTAATAAATAAAACACCTCCACTTAATTAGTACTTCTGTATTTAACAAGAGCTGACCTGCCAAATGAAAATTAATGAGGTGAAATAAACCATCACCCGCCCACGATTCTCAAGTACATTTATAAGCGATAGAAGTTTTAATAAACTCGATTTCCATTAGAAATTTATCACTAGTACGATCGTGCTAGTTCTTGAGGCGATTTTTCGTATATCTCACCAGTTGCGATTATCTCCCGTGTTGATGTATTTTTCCTGCCAACGTTCTAGCCTTCAGGGAGAGCAAACGGACGAGAGTACAGCAACCCGGGTGGTTTCATTCTATACTTTGGTATGATATTTATAAGTAAATTAAACCCCAAAAACATCACTATTTTCTTTAAAGTTTTCGATATCTCGATTTTCTAAATATTACAGTTCTTAAATTCTGCCCTTTAGGGTTGATCGAATGCAATGTCGATTTACTGGCACATCCCCCAGCCAATGTATGATTTTGCACAAACCTTCATACAGTTCGGTCCCTAAGTTTCGGAAAAAAGCTTTGAACGACGTACAGATGGCTTTTTTTGGATTTGACGCATTTTGAAACGTAAACCCACAAATTTTGAGTGGGTAAATTTTTTTTTTTAATTCTTGCTCGATTACAAAGGTTCATTATTGAAAATTATTAACCAAAAAGGTATAAATAAGAAGATATTTACGAAAAAATATGGTTCAGTACGTTATTATTTCAGTTGCTTGGTTGTAGAACGTGAATTTCGTCAATATTGAAAGAATCGGCTTCAAACTCTTTGGTTCACTGAGCTAAGGAACAGAGATTTCCCGACAAGAATGGTTTCATGAACTCACGTAGATAATCAATAAAAATAGAAAAACCAAAAAGGAAAATTTTTTAAGGGAATGTTTGTGGAAAACGAAGCTATTGTTTCTCCTGCATTTTTTTGTTAATTAGTAACAACTAGACAGTAGGTACCCTTCAGTTTAGTGTGTGGAGACCTGATGAAGTCTAGACGTGATAACAGTTTTCACATTAGGAACCATTTGTTGAGTTTTCCAGTTGAACGATAAGATTTTAGTTTATTATTTTCAATAATGAACCATTGTAATTAACCAAGAAAAAAGATTAACCCCTCCCCACTCAAACTTTGATGTTGGCTTACGTTTCAAGATGAGTGGAATCCAAAAGTCGGAGAGAAAAAAATTGAAAAATAAAAAATCCATCTGTCCGCCATACGCCGCCATCCGAAGCTTTTCTCCAAACTGCTCGACCAAACTTTATGAAATGTAGCTCAAATATCATACATTGGCTGGAAATGTGCCAGTAACATCGGTATTGTCATTTACCATGAAGGGTAGTAATTAAGGGCTGAAATATTGAAAAATCTAGATCTCAAAAACTTCTAAGGTAACAGTTTTTGTTTTGTTTTAGCAAATTTTTGAAGAAAATTAAGCCTCTCGCCTAAAAATTTGTGGAAAGTGAATTTTTGAAAAAATTTTATGCAGAAATCAGTTGCAGGCTATTCTGAATCATATTCTGAAGTTTAACGCATTTTTTAGCGAATTTTTGAAGAAAATTAAGCTATTGCTCTCGCCTCAAAATTTGTAGAATGTGAATTTTTGAAAAAATTGTATGCAGAAATCCGTTTCAGGCTATTCTGAATCATATTCTGGAGTTTAACGCATTTTTTTATGTATGTATGTATGTATGTATATATGTATGTATATATGTATGTATGTATGTATGTATGTATGTGTCATTCCAGACGATAACTGTCCGTAGAATTGTGCTAGAAACTTCAAACAACTTTTAAAATGTTAAGGACACAAAACGAAAGTTCAAGTTGTTGGCCAGCATGATCGGATTACATCTTCGGGTTGAAATTTTCGAAAATGTAGTCAAAAATTTCAAAATAGCCTGTTTTTTGCGATTTGTTGTGCGAAATAATTTTTTCAGCATACTAACATGTGGTATATTCGGAATCAGCGTAAAATTTCCTATAAGAATATGTATCAAGTTTTCAAAACTTTTAAAGTTGAAAAATCAGTCAAAAATCGAAATAATGCCGTTCGCTAGTTGTAAAAATTGGTAATATTTGCATGAAACATTGTCCAAATTCAGATTGAACTACTCTTATGGAAGTATCCCTGTATAACCAATCCTAGAACCATGCTGTTTAAAATGTAGGTAGTAGGTGCTTGTTTACAAAAAAAAAAAAAATAATAATAATAATAAAAATGTAATCACAACTGATAAATCACAACTGATCACATACTGTTAAGATTTCAACTGCCTTCAATACTGACCACATTGGACATCGAAATCTATGAATATTTACCTACATTTGTCTTTAAATCTACAAGATTAGTTTAATAATAATAAAGTATGAGTACCTCCTAATTATTTTTAATAATTTGATTCCTGTTTGTCTATCAAAATCATAAACTAAAATTTCTCTACACGATCAATAGCGACTGAAATGTCGAAGATTTCTTCAAAAATTCGCTCATGGGGTCATGCTGCATGACTGGACTTTTTTTTTTGCTCTTTTAGCCAATTTTTGAAATTAAGCTATTGCTCGCCTCAAAATTTGTAGAATGTAAATTTTTGAAAAACTTTTATGCAGAAATCCGTTTTAGGCTATTCTAAATCATATTCTGAAGTTTAATGCATTTTTAAATGTATGTATGTATGTATGAATATATATATGTACGTATGTATGTGTCATTCCTGACGATAACTGTCCGTAGAATTGTGCTAGAAACTTCAATCAAATTTTAAAATGTTAAGGAAACAAAACGAAAGTTCAAGTTCGTTGGCCAGCATGATCGGATTACATCTTCGGGTTGAAATTTTCAAAAATGTAGTCAACAATTTTAAAATAGCCTGTTTTTTGCGATTTGTTGTGCGAAATAATTTTTTCAGCATACTAACATGTGGTATATTTGGAATCAGCGTAAAATTTCCTATAAGAATATGTATCAAGTTTTCAAAAATTTCAAAGTTGAAAAATCAGTCAAAAATCGAAATAATGCCGTTCGCTAGTTGTAAAAATCGGTAATATTTGCATGAAACATTGTCCAAATTCAGATTGAACTACTCTTATGGAAGTATCCCTGTATAACCAATCCTAGAACCATGCTGTTTGAAACGTAGGTAGTAGGTGCTTGTTAAAAAAAAAAAAAAAAAAAAAAAAACTCGGCGCTCCGCGCCTCGCTAGGGGGCAAGCCCCCTGGACCCCCGGTTACCTCTATTTACATACTTCGGACGAAATTATTGAAACACAGAATGTGTTTGCATTGTCGCGCAACCAAGTGAAAACCAAACAAGCGTCATTGTTTACTATTCATTTACTATTCATGCTCATAACTCAGGTTGATGGCCACGCACTTCGCAGTAGTTAACATAATATGGTTGGATAAATCAGGAGCTTTCCAACGAATGGTAAACGATTTCTGTGCGATTAAAATTGCGGAAGTTCCATTTCCCTACCAACGGCTCGGTTGTACGTGAAAATCATAAGAAAATTTACAAGCGGTTGCAATCATGTTGACAATATCAATTATTGAGAATGATCATCTGTGTGTAAACAATTGATTCAAATAACCATGCTCATAACTCAGGTTGATGGCCACGCACTTCGCAGTAGTTAACATAATATGATTGGATAAATCAGGAGCTTTCCAACGAATGGTGAACGATTTCTGTGCGATTAAAATTGCGGAAGTTCCATTTCCCTACCAACGGCTCGGTTGTACGTGAAAATCATAAGAAAATTTACAAGCGGTTGCAATCATGTTGACAATATCAATTATTGAGAATGATCATCTGTGTGTAAACAATTGATTCAAATAACCATGCTCATAACTCAGGTTGATGGCCACGCACTTCGCAGTAGTTAACATAATATGGTTGGATAAATCAGGAGCTTTCCAACGAATGGTGAACGATTTCTGTGCGATTAAAATTGCGGAAGTTCCATTTCCCTACCAACGGCTCGGTTGTACGTGAAAATCATCACCGTCACACATTTCGTTACCATCCCGCGTTCCATTTTCGGCTAGTTAGTCCATGGCTAAAACACATTCTGTGTTAAAAAAAAAAAAAAAAAATGTAATCACAACTGATGAGTTTATTCTGTGAAATATTCCGTTCGATAATCGAATCGTTGATAAATCAACAATAATTAATTGGGATTTAATGCTAGTATTAAATATTTTCAATTTCTTTCATGTTACTACGGAAAAGCCAAGTGACACTCCCCCATAATTTAGGCTGTCAATAGATGCACAGAGTTTGTCTGTCAATTTCTTGCTGTAGGATACCACATAGATTCGAATGCAACTGACTTTAAATCACTCGTAATATAAAGCCTCATCATCGATTGGCTGTGGAAATACGTTTCTTTTATATGACGTCGGTATGTTATTTTATTTTATGTCAAGATTTGATGATGTTATGATAGGATACTGTTAAGATTTCAACTGCCTTCTACTGACCACATTGGACATCGAAATCTATGAACATTTACCTACATTTGTCTTTAAATCTACAAGATTAGTTTAATAATAATAAAGTATGAGTACCTCCTAATTATTTTTAATAATTTGATTCCATGATTGTCTATCAAAATCATAAACTAAAATTTCTCCACACGATCAATAGCGACTGAAATGTCGACGATTTCTTCAAAAATTAGCTCATGGGGTCATGCTGCATGACTGGACTTTTTTGGTTTGGTCTTACTTATAGAAAAGAATCCAGAAAATCGGATAAAACCACCCGGGATGCTGCAAACACATCCGTTTGCTCTCCCTAAGGCAAGAACTTGGGCAGGAATAACAAATCAATAACATGGGAGCAAATCATAGCTGAAGGAACGTAGCAAAAGTCGTCTTGTAACAACGACGCTCGTACCAGCTGATATAATTCTAATGGAATTTTCTCTTCAAGAAACTGGTTTTATTATAACTTTTGTCACCTGTAGAAGGACTTATGCGTAGGTAGGGAATTTATTTTATGTAATTAATTTTCAGTTGGTGGGTCAGCTCGTGTTTAATACTAGAAAACTGTAGTTGAATTATTCAATTTAATTATTTTGTCTTCGGTAGACATATACACCCATGCTGATATATTTAGAATGTATAATATACTTCGTGTAATCATTATAGAGGTGTTCTGCGTTTTAATAGGATTTAATGGCACATTTCAACCTCAAGTGGTGTGCGCTATAGTGACTCGTCAACTCTACTCATCACTGATATTGTCTTTGAACGATTTACTAACGACAAATATGACCTTTTTCGCATACCATCAATCTCAATTTCAGCAACCAATGTGAATAATTTGGCCTCCCTCATTTACATCGGTATGGACAAATTCCCTCTGGGGATTGGATATTTCCTTTGATTGTATGATTGACCTCTCGTGATTTGAAATATAAATCGACGGTTTTGAGAAACCGTTTTTTGCCTCCAATGCACTTTTACGTTCAATCCATTTCTTTCCATTCCTTCAAGTCTATTTCTGCCCAAAAAAAAAAAAAAAAGATAGTGCTGCAAATGTTAATGAGCAGCATACATCAGACTCCCCGGTACTTGAGCTAGGTAGGATTTTTGTGCCTCCTCACTAAAACAAATGATTTAAGTACCGCATTTAATGCAGGGAAACCCCCTTTGTTTACCTCTTTGTGAACAACAAATTAGCTTTCTCTCTTGAAAGTAAAGACAATGCTTTTAGTACCATAGAATGAGAAGCAACAAACACGCATACAATTGAGACCTGGCCAACAAACTTTGAACATGGGGTATATTCTTGATCAGCGTAAACTTTCCTATAAGAATAGATGGAACACAGACTTTCGTTCAAAATTTCCCATTTTCGGACCACTGTGTGCCACCTGGTAAGGAAGAAGAGACAGAGCTTTGGCCAATCATGCTTGTTGGGAATGGAGAACTTTCATCTGTTGGCATTTCACACTTGTGACCTCAGATTCGGATTCAGTGCATTTAAAAACACCCAAGTAGCCATTTTCAGCTCGAAATACCATTTAGGAATCAAATAGGATAGGAAGATAACGAGTGACATAGTAGTGCAATGGAGTTAAGGATTCCTCCCAGCTTGGTGGTGGCCGTGACGTCATAGAGCAAATGATGTTCAAGAGTCAAATACCCATCACATAGCACCTTTTCGGAATCTTTTCACTCAGAACTTTCAATTGAACAAATGAGAAATATCCATGAAGCTTGTCCATTGAAACTAACCCCTAGTAAAGCAGCATACGATTGGAAGAAGCATGATCTCGGATGGTTTTTAGCGAATTTCCGTAGAAAATTAGGCTATTGAAATGGCACGGAAAATTTTAAAATAGAAATTTTAGGAAAACTTCCTTATTGAAATCCGTTTTGAGGCATTCAGAAACGATTTCTGAAGTTTGCGCTTTTTCACATGTGTATATATGTGTCATTCCAGACGATAACTCGTAAGTATCAGGATTGAGATGAAAATCCCATTCTTGCGCCAAAAAATCAAGCTTTTCAAGCGAAAGGATGAGTTTGCGGGCCAACAATTTTGGAGCAAATTAAATTGGTGATTTCAAAAAAATGTACGCAATAAATCACTAAAAATGGCTAAAAACGGCCAAAAATAGGTAAATTTACGATTTTCAGCAGAGTTTTAGTCAAAACAAAGTTATCAACGATTAACTAGGACATTAAGAAAAAAATTGCATAAAACTATGCATAACGAGTGACATAGTAGTGCAATGGAGTTAAGGATTCCTCCCAGCTTGGTGGTGGCCGTGACGTCATAGAGCAAATGATGTTCAAGAGTCAAATACCCATCACTTAGCACCTTTTCGGAATCTTTTCACTCAGAACTTTCAATTGCACAAATGAGAAATATCCATGAAGCTTGTCCATTGAAACTAACCCCTAGTAAAGCAGCATACGATTGGAAGAAGCATGATCTTGGATGGTTTTTAGCGAATTTCCGTAGAAAATTAGGCTATTGAAATGGCACGGAAAATTTTAAAATAGAAATTTTAGGAAAAATTCCTTATTGAAATCCGTTTTGAGGCATTCAGAAACGATTTCTGAAGTTTGCGCTTTTTCACATGTGTATATATGTGTCATTCCAGACGATAACTCGTAAGTATTAGGATTGAGATGAAAATCCCATTCTTGCGCCAAAAAATCAAGCTTTTCAAGCGAAAGGATGAATTTGCGGGCCAACAATTTTGGAGCAAATTAAATTGGTGATTTCAAAAAAATGTACGCAATAAATCACTAAAAATGGCTAAAAACGGCCAAAAATAGGTAAATTTACGATTTTAAGCAGAGTTTTAGTCAAAACAAAGTTATCAACGATTAACTAGGACATTAAAAAAAAATTGCATAAAACTATGCAGAATAACATTCCAAAATTTCATTATAATTTGCTGAAAAATCTATAAAAACTGCAGAAATAACCTAAAAATTCAAAATATTTGTATATAATATATAATATTATTTATTATATTATTGTGTCTCTGATTTACATAAACATAACAAAACATATTTGAACGAGCGAAATTATATTCCAGAATGACAACAGAAAAATGAAAGCACATTAACATAATGACAACGGTACTTATGGAAACAAACAGGTGACATGATCAATTCTGAAGGGAGTAATTTTGAAACGGAGACATAGTTCTCCCCCCTTAACATAGAACGTACAAGAAAATTTTGATTTTGCATTGAAGTTTGATAAACATTGAATTTGGAACTTTTCATTTGGTAGTCTTTCAGATACTTCGGCGGCTGTCTTGTACGGTTGGAGCGGCGAAGGGTAGACTCGAGGGCTTGTGGTGGTGATGCTGTTATTGGTATCTCAGAAGGAACTATTGGTTGAAAAACTGGTTGAGAGTTTGAGACTATTGAATTCGGTAGAGGGACGCCATGTGAGGAATGATGAGGTATTGATATGGCATTCTCCGGGTCTCGACTGTTGGAAAGAATTGTACTCGTTTTCTTTGAACCAGAGTCGATTTCAGTTAGTCCACATGACGTTTCATATATATAATATATATGATTTTTTTGTTGTTACCAAATGTTATTTAGACCGAGTTTTTTTGCCATAAAATTGGTAGGTAGTTAACAATTCCTTTTTACACGAAGTCCACAAGAATTTTCTAAAAAATGTAACATACTATATTAAAATATACGATAATTTACGGTAATTTGCTCATACGATCATGCTGCATGAATGGAACTTGTTATAAATTGGAGGTAGGGCCAATGGGGGCTGGCTGCAGTTGAGAAGGATTTTTAATGGAATGGTTAGGGGGGGGGGGAGGTGGAGGTGGTGCTGGAAAGATCAGGGCCCTTAAACGGGTGAGTCTATGCCGTTATCTATAATGCCAAAGAAGTTAGCAGAAGGCATAATTCGATCATGAGACAAATTCCGCTAAAGGGGGAACCAGCAGCTCTTGGGAAAAATCAAGAGCTTGAACGGGACAGTTGTTAATGCGGCTTACACGAATCGGTAATCTCAAGATGAGTGTGAAAATGTGTTACCTTTTGATGTGTCGAACAATTGTTGATCTGTCTCCATGGGATGAAACAGTGCAAGACGGTTTACAAAATGAAGGAAATCATTGAAATTCGGATGGGTCGGAGTTTAGAAGCGTCTGCTGTCACCAGTTTTATGATTTATGCATGCACGAAATTGTGCCAAGTGATTCAGACGAGAAGGCAACTCGTGCTAAGTGAGTCAAGCAATTTGAGAAATGAAAGTTGGACTTAGAACAATTGATGAGCTGTATGTAACCTGAAGCAGTGATGCCCGATTGAACTACGAACTAACGAAGCATGGTGAGATGGAGGCTGATCATTTCCCTCTGAGTGCCACCGGACAAATGATCAAAGGGTAAGGTACGTCTGGATATCAACCCGGAACTCTTAAAAGCACCGTTACAATGGTGCCCAGATGAGGAGCAGGTCCCCAGAGCATCGATTCTCGAGGCACAGACGTACTAGGATGAGGTAAGGACAAGTCCACAGTGCCCTGATTAACCAAGACACCGTTGTACTTGGTGGAGAGAAGGACTAAGCTCATGGCTTCTGGCTCAGGAAATTAACATCCGGAGTGCTAACGGACACTTACGGCAAGGAAGGTAGTAGGAGTGAGGTAGATAGCTATATCAAATAACAAAATGAGTTGGAATGTAAGGATGGTGCTCCCGGCCGGCTTGCAAACAGTCTCCCATTTTAGGGCTGTCGCCTTTCTCCATTCGTATCTCTCTAGTCTTCTGGTTGCAAATCGGTCGGCTTCCCATCTGTTTATTAAGCAAAATGACTTTCAACTAAGTGGGTCACGCATGCATCATTCACCAAATTTTATTGATAAAGCTATTACCCACAGTAGTATAAACGAATCAACAGCCACGTTGGAGCCGTTCCACTCTGAACTGTTCGACGCAATTATGGGTTTCGGTTTTATTTTCGGATCAGCGAAGTTGACATACATGTAGAGCATGGCTTCAGGTTTCGGCAAATGACCGAAGGAATCATAGCCACAGCTATAGTTCGGCCTCAGTACACCATAAATCCGTCCATCGCACATTATCGCAGCGCCGTGGGTGGCATCTTGCCTACTCGTGTTTGTCGTATTGGAGAGGTGGATGATCGAGTAACCACCTAGTTCTTGTGTGCAATGATCGATCATGTAACCACATCTCCTTGGGCACGGTGAAGATGCTTGGATTTTGACAGGCAAAAATGTTTTGATCCTTGGTAATGTGTCTCCCTGATACTGAAAAAGAAGATCGATGTGGACCATTGTTTTACGTAATATGTTATCTATTTTATATAATATGTAGTATGAGGGCTTCGTGTCCGCATGTATGCCTGTGATCAATCTTTATTCCGGGAAACACTAATACACCAAATCTTATTTTGATTTCAAACTCGCACAGATCTTACAGATGGGCTTTCCAAATATTTGTTTTGTCGTTTTAGCATGTTATTTCGGCACCTGCAAATACACCTATTTCTCTTCATTTCACTGCACAAAAACTCTATCATATTGGATGATGATCTCTAATTGATTCTTTATGGATCCATCTCCATTGGAACATACAAAACTACAGAGCAAGCGCAGAATTAACTGGAGGTTAAACGTAAACCCTTGGTACCTTTTAGCGAATTTCAATGGAATTATCATGAACTGAGAGGGTTGGCTCTTCGTTGGACTTTCAATTATTTGAAAGGCCCGCTTAGTTACCGCTAATTATATATTTCTAGGAAGGGCTATAGGATTTTCGTAGAAGTATTTACCTTTATCTCGTTATATGTATTAACCTTGCTGTGATTGTTCTGGAATTTTAGGTACCCATTTTCAAGCTATCCTAAACATTCCATGAAAATTTCGGCATATTTAGCTGAACCATTCCGGCGTTTCGTCTCCTGTTGCGAGAAACATTTTGCAAGACAGATTTCCTACTTTCGACACCTTCTATACTTTGGCACATGGAGAAATTTTGCCTTATATTTTGAGGTGAGATGGGAAAAGTGTGACAATGTCGGCGAGAGGGAAAAAATAGTTTTGAGGTCTTTGATTTTCTGATTTTTTATTTTATTTTTATAACAAGTTTTTTTCCCATAAAATTTATAGTTATCAATTTTATTACATTCGAAGTACCCAAAATTCAAAACAATTCCACATATATATTTCAATTCACGATGTTTCGCTCATAGGATTAAGCTCTACGACTGGAATTTTAAAAAAACAAATTTTCAAAAGACTTTGTTGAAACGATGTTTGTCAAAAGACTGTCGAAGCGACGTTTGTCAAAAGACTTTGTCGAAACGAAGTTTGTCAAAACTGTTGTTTGTCGAAACGACTTGTTAATAGCTTTCCGAAGAATGTTTGTAATACATGGCTAGAACGACTTGTCAAACAGACGTTCGTTTAAACGACGTTTTGTAAAAACTGATGTTTTCGAATCGACTTGACCAACAGTCAAACATTACATTTACTCAACTTTATCCTATGCTGACGCTGAAGACGTGCTGATAAGTCACCGATTTGCGAAAAATATAGACTCAAAATTTCCACCAACGTACGGAAACGAGACAAGAGTTTTCAACCTACTTTGAAATTCTGGACCCTATTTCCAAGTGGTAGATAAGCTAAGTAAATTTCATTTAGATTTTTCGGACCTCAGTTTTGACGAACGTCTGTTTGTCAAGTTGCTCCCGTCGTGGGGAACATTTTAGGTAAAGGTACGTAACACTATGGAAACGGAAAAGTAAGATGAAGAATTCCGTGGTACATTTCTTGAGCACATGCCAGTAAAAAGACAAAAAATTGTGAATTTATCAATGTTGATAGTAAAATGATACTTTGCCAGTGTACCTTCATGAAAACAGCATAACACGTGGACTTATCCCAAACTTTTTTCTTGATAGCAGAATATATTTCATAAAAGTCGAGGCTGGGCAATTTGATTGGCTCCAAGACTTTCGGTTCAAACATTATCGCAATTGGGAGCAGTAGAATAGCAACGTCGTTTTTCCACGACCCTTCTCGGTACGGTTGTTCGCAGGTTGGGTGGCGCCGCACTTCCATCACCCCCGTCACTACTGGTGTTATTTTGGAGGCAATCGTGAGTTTTATAATTACAAGGATTTGTTCAGGCTAAAAATATCAAAATCATTATGAAAAACATTAGTTAGAACATGAATTTATGACAGATTAAGTAAGAATATATATAAGGAAGAACGACTTCCTTTCATTACAGCTATTCCCTGGCGTTTTATGGAGAAACTGAAAATTAATTTGGTATGGTGAATTTGTAGAGCTCCTAAACGAATCTCTATTTAGCAAAACATAGAATATAATAAAACAATAGATAATATAATAACTCAGTGATTTTTACCAGTTTCGTCCTGATCTGGTTTCTAACTTGACTTCTTGCATGGTCTAATGTAATGAGCATTACAGCTTCATTAGCAGCCTGACACCAATTAGGATTAGGCTGTACTTTTACCCATTATTTCTCGTATGAGTATTTACAGAAATTACGGTCTAACCAATGAAACGTGCGAGTTGGAATACATCTTTACAAAATAAAGGCATGTATACTAGTAGTAATATTGACTCAATTTGGGTTAATTAAATCATTTTGATTTACCTTCACATATAAAACAGAACCGTCTTCAATTGGAACAACGGTTGAACTGCACGACGTTAGTACAGCTTTATCGCTAATGACGCTTCCGATGTACATGGTTTCTGTAGGAACGATGAAAACAGGCATCAAGAATGGAGCAAAAGAATGATCATCACTTGAGACATTGGCAGGCGTTTGAGAATCTTCGTTCGTAGATACCTGAGAGAAATATTTCACCATCAACTTGACTTCTTCAGGCCAATGTCCAGTACGATTCATGAGTGATAGCCATTTATGCACATAAGACTCTTGATCATTCGAATAAATTCCTGCAGGTTTCAACGTCATCAAATGGAAACAAATGATGAAGATACGGAACATCATAGCTTGTGTGTCAACACCATTACGAAAAACCTCTAGTTTGCAGAGCAATTGTTATGAGAGACATCGCTATATTCCTTGGACAGCATAAACTAGAACATCAAACTGAAATATTTAATGAATGAATACCAATGTACTTATCGAAACAGATTAATTTAGAGTTGTAAGACATAGCGTCGGTTTTTAACAAACACACATAATTTGGAGTCAAGGTAATGAAACTAACATTGACCACGGTTATGTATACAAGGTGTCTGAAATTTAATGGACCAGCCATTTATTTTAACGAAATTTTCGTGGAGAAGGGTGTATTATAGCCGTCGGTACGTCGGCACTTAGGGGTCGGAATGCATTTTCTTTGCATTTCAGAGGGTGCGATTTGGACCAAATTTTGAGATGTTGTATTACCATGACAGAACTTGTGCCTCACTGACTTTGTGCATCCGCTGACCACGAGCCGTAATGTCAATCATAATTATGGCAAAATCGTGCTCGGGTCTATCCTATTCTCCGTAGGACGTAGAAAATTGATAGGGAGCCTCTCTGGGGCAACAAGAGAAGAGCAAAGTGAAGGGCGCCATCCTGGTCAGCTGAGTGAGCTAAAATCTCTAATGTTCACCCTAGGACGTTGAAAATTGATAGGGAGCCTCTATAGGGACCCAAGGGACGAATGAAATAACGGGCTCCACGCTGAGCTCCAGCTGACCAATTCGCGTGGCATGTTTTGCAACATGCTTGATTAGGACAAAACAATTATTAACCACGGTTCACCTAGCGACAAATAATCACCGAAATTTTTACAGTTAAACTTTATTTTCGCCTAGGAATGCCAATTGTGAACTTCCCCTTATGGCTACTCTCCGGCAATTGATTCTTAATTTTCAAAATTCATAATGTTTCCTCTCTTCTGATTCATAAGAAATGACATTGTTCTAAATACTGTTTACCTAGGTACTTATATTTTACCTATCTCTATTCGAAAAGTTGGTACGCTTACGCAAACTGCTTGTTTTTCGTTAATATTGCGGATATCATACAACTTTAAAAAGTAACTTCCCTTAATTTTTTAAAAGCTACTATCACATGGTGTAATAGCAAATTGATTATCAGGCGCCACAACGCCGCTACAACACCTAACTCGCGTTTTTCGAATTGAAATCCCTTTTATTCGAATTATTCAATTTCAGGGAAATGTGATCCAGCACTCGAATTTTTAGTGAGCTAAAATGGGCACAAATACGCGTAAAAAGTACGCCAATAGTAAAATATCGAGTTTCTAAAGATATTCAATTGCCACATAAAATGATACATTGTTTTGGGGTATTTGTTCACGCTGAATCAAGTGATAATATTCGTTTATCGATATTCGTAATACCAATTTGAAAAACCATTGAAAAACCGGCAGAGGGGTCCTGATGTTGTGGCTCGGTGTAGCGATACACGTAGGCTTTGTATTAGAGGATCATCAGAATATGTGTCCCTAATCGTCTTGATGGTACTTAGTGAGTCACACCCTGTATATAATTAAATAGGTACAAAACTATGTACGCAATTTATTTATAGAAAATTGAAATTACAAATTAAATAGGTACAATTTGTGATGCAGTTAGTAGAGGTCGATGATGGCTGAAATAAGATAAACGCATAATATAGTTTGTGAACGTTGTCTTCATGTTCACTCACGTCCTTTCCTTACCTTGGAAAAAAAAGAAATTTAGATAATTTTTTGTCATTATTGAAGGATTTTGTCATATTGCAAGGGTATGTCGTGCATCCATCCAGATATAACCAAGGGGTCCAAAGTAAACAAATTTTTCAAATATAATTTTCAACTTTTCTGTTACACTTTGTGTGACGCCAGTTGGCGGAGGGTGGCCATAGTAAAGACATGGAAATGACAAAAAATAAATGGGGGGTTCATTCAATTTTTGACAATCTGTATACCTATCTCAGTAACGTCTTCAACACTAAAACTCGAAGTCATAAAGGTTCATTGATGGAGTGTGGTGATTTAGAGTACAATTGTTCGCTTGGATATTGGATGTTTAGCAACCATTTCATTCTCTAATCTAAGCTGTTGAATCTTTAGATCAGAATAGGTAGCGCTGTTTTGAACTTAAATTCGAAGTCAACGCCTTGAAAACACTCGGAGTAAATCGTCGTCCACATTAAGCATTCCACTCGATTCTTAACATTATCTGGTACAATAATTATTATAAGGGGATTATTATAATTATTTCATTTCTATTATGATTACATTTTTGAACAATATATAGGTACATCGTAATTACAGTACTTACCTAATGATGCTTTCAAAACGAGCGTGAAAACTAAAACAAAACACTCGTGCTGAAATATTCATTATGATAATGTGCAAGGTTCCAAAACTTGTTTGTGTAATCTACACCCATTAAATATTTATAATGGCTTACAACAGGTAAACTTGAGTAATTGGTGGAATGCATACAGTTCGTTTTTCATTATTAGTAGGTGTGGGAGCTCGCTAGGAAGGAGGTAATAATCAAGATTTCCTCCAGTGTTCAGAGCTCAATTTGATGGAAAACTTTGTATACAAACTGCATTTTAATATTTTCCAAAATGTTATATTATAATAGAAAATCGTCTTTATAAATATGACTCCATCATTCAAAAAAAAAAAAAAAAATTAAATAAATAGGTAAATAAAAAATTAAAGAAATAAATGTTGAAAAAATAAATATATTTAGAAAAGACTAGAAAAATATCCTCATAAATATTCCATTTTGTCTATTAAATATTTGTGTATTTTATAATTTTTTATCATTAAACATAAACCAATGCATTTTGGAGGACGAATTTTTTCAGGTCAAGCACAAAGGTCATTATTGAAAATATTTTATCAAAACGGGGAGAGAATATAGTTGGATGACATTTAGATGGGTTGATTCAAATAAATCATGATTATGTTTTCAGCAAATTTTTGTAGAAAATGAAGCGATTGTAATGGCCCCAAAACTTCTAAAATCAAAATTTTCGAGAGATAAATTGCTTCATTGAAATCCGTTTGGACTCATCCTGAAATGAATCTTAGAGTTTAAAATATATATATATACACACATATATATAAATATATATATTTATATATGTCCTTCAGACGATCACTCTCCCTGGGATTGAGATGAAAATTCTATTCTTTCGGCAAAAAATAGAGCCTTCCAAGCGGATGGATGAGTTTTTTGGCCAGCATTTTTTGAGTACGGTTAATTGGTCCAATTTCAAAGAATGTGCCAGAAAAAATCACTAAAAATTACTAAAAATTGATACATTCCTATTTTTGAGCAGAACTTGAGTCAAAAGAAGTTTATCAAAGATGAACTAGAACATCGAATCATTTAAGAACAAATTTATGCTGAATAATGTACTTAAATCTCATTAAAATTTGTCAAAAATAGACAAAACTGCAAAAAAATACTCAAAATCTAAACTATATTTCGAATCGCGGAATATTATTTAGAACGAGTTTTTTGCCATAAAGTTCGTAGTTAACAATTGTTTTTAACTCATACTTTCAAAACAATTTAACACAATGTAGTACGATAATTGGCAAAAATTTGCTCAAATGATCATGCTGCATGACTTTTTTTTTTTTTTTTTTTTTTTTTTTTTTCAACATTTCCATGTCTTTACCACCGGTGGGAAATCATCACAATTTGCGTCACATAAACCGTAACGGAAAAGCTTCAAATTATGTTTACTTAAGATCCCTGGGTTTTGATTTCGGTTTATTTATTATTAACCTTCCATTTATTTATTTTATTTATTTATTTTTATTATTAATATTAAGTTTATTTATTAATTATTATTATTATTTTATTTTTTATTTTTGGCGTGTAATCTTCCTATGACAACGCACAAAAACTAGATTATGTATAAAGTTTTATTTAAAAAAAATTAAATCCTATGTCAGCTTACCAATAAATTAGCAACACCAGGAGACCAGGTGAAGAAATGCGCTGCACAAAACATGGAAATGTTTCCTTGTGTTTAGGATTTATCTGCGATTTTTTTTTTCTTTTAACAATGAAGTGTAGTATCATTGTCTGCTGGGTTTATCCCTTGCATTGCCTCACTATTAATTATTCTGTGGTCGACTGAAAAGGATAAACGACTGTGATTCGGAATGGAAAACACGGTTACCAGCCATTAGTCTTTCACCCCCTCCTGTTTAAATAACGTCAATAAACTGACGGGTATCCTGGTTAGAAAGGGAGAAGGGGCAAGTGGAATCGATAAATTAATTTTCGCGGTTCCGAAGCGGGTACTCAGATCACGTTACTGCGAAGCTTTGCCTTTAAAGGATAACCGGACCACCTGATCCTTTCCCGATAATGATGAAGCGCTTGAAGAAATTCAATTATTCCAGCTCTTCACGGGTGGTAACCCTGTGGTGGACTCGGATTCCCTCCGCCATACATCACCGCGCCCCGCGGCCAGGACGCCAGGCGCCGGCAAGGGGACAGCGGGTGACAACTTAATCGACGCCGCGGTTATACGAATATTAATGATTGTTGAATCATTAATATATGTCAGGTTGGGACTGAGAAAGGGGGGGACTCTATAGAGGACTAACGGAAGCAATTAGGAGACTTGCCAGGTTTTGGCCCGAAGGGAGTAAAGTTTGTGCCGGGAGGTTTCCCGCTGATTCCTACAATAATATTGTTTTCCGATTATGTCCGCCGATAACTAACTTCCTTCAGGTCTCCCACTTTATAATGAGAGTTGTAACTACTTTCTAAATGGAAGGAAACACGACCGGAATCTGCTGGCTAGGAGAAATATGAAGACCTCACCATCAAATACATGCTTTCTGGTGCTGGCCGTTGTAAATAAGGATAAAATTTCACGTACCCGAATCGCACGGCTATGTTTCAAGCCTCTCCCAAATTAGTTAACGGCTCTAAAATAGCTTATTTCAGAAAAGCAAATTTCTCGGTACCCAAATGCCAGCCCGTAGTCTCAAACCTGGTAAAATCGTAATCTCGGAAGATTATGTGACCATCATAGCCTCGCAATGTTTCTTCATTTTGACAGTTCAAATTATAACAAGACTTAAAAAAAAAATCTTTCTATCCTTAAATTGGTTTTTTATTAATCTCTAACGTTTCCCCCCCCCCCCAGGAACTGGAGCTTCTACAGGAAGACGAAATTCAAAATATCAAGTTCAAATTGTTGTAAATAAATACGTATTATTTTCTTCTTCTTCTTTATATTAACAAAGTAAAGTGTCGGTATGTGGGTACCCCCGTAACGTTTGAACGGATTGACCGATTTGATCGATTCTTTTTTTAATATGACCAGCCACTTCCGGCGCAAAATATAGGCCACATCAAAATTACGCAACCCCTGCTCAGTAAGGGGTGGTTGTGAGGGGTGGGGGTAGAAAAAACTGGAAAATCCGTGTGTGGGCTCAAACGAAAGTCTACGACTAGGGGGTTTCAATTCCAGCTATCATAAATAAGAACATTCCCTGCACACGTTAAACCTACCCTTAGGGGTTTACCGTTTGCGAGCGAAGCGAGCAAAATCCCCTACATGTTTCAATTCTAATACACCTGAATGAGGGGTAAAAAACCATCGCATGTACTCAGCCACACCTTGCGAGCGAAGCAAGCAACTTAATGGGGGTTCCGGGGGTGTGGAGGCGAGCGAAGCGAGAAGGAGCGGCTAGTTTTGTAATAAAAAATCGAATTCAGAGTTATCAGTTTAATAAAATAACATTTAAAATGGTTTAAATTTATGTAGGTTACAATGTTTTTCCATATGTTTTACCTAGATCGCTGGTGATGGTAATTTTAAATTTAGTGTCCCTCAATTAAATACGAGTAAATTTCACAAATTTTGAATTTGAAATTTCGAATTTCGTCTTCTTGAAGAAGCTCCAGTTTCTGGGGAGATATGTTGGATATTAATACAAAAAAAAAACCAATTTAAGGAGAGAAAGGCCTTTTTGTATGTGTGAAGTCTCGTCATAGCTCCATCACACAAAGTAACTTAGACAGTCATAACATGTAATAATAATTGTAATTGATGAAAGCATTATTTGGCGAAATCATCTAAAAAAAATGTATATTCTTATCTTAATCTTATCATATCTTAATCGCCTGTTGTAATAACTGTCCGTCGTGGATGATATTCATAATCGTAACGTTTTAACTGATGATGAATAAAGCATACACATACTTACTTATCGCTAGTGTCTCCTAACAATGCGACTGTTCCTAGTTGAATCTCGAGTTGATCTACAAAGCCAGGAAGCTCATTTCCTGATTTCTTAAAGGCTAGTCATTGGAGTTTACAAACATCAGCTCTACAAGGATCTTTTTCCAAATTTTATTCTAAATGCGCTTTATCATTACCTGAGGAAGTGTATTTTATACCAATGTTCGCTTTTCCTGTTGCGGCTAGTTTTAGACAACGATATTCATCTTCATCATCCGATTCATAATCTATCCGTCGACGATATTGACTACGAAAATTAATCTCATGTTGCATATCTCAATCAATTTTTTTGAATTCTATTCTGAATAAACGGAATATACTTACATTTCTTACTTTCCATAATTTGGAAACTTTCTAAAGAATCGTATTTTCTATCATTATTATGGTCTTCACGCATCCTAAAATCATGTACAGCCATAGAGAAAATCAATTGCTAAACTTAGCTCTATTTTAGACCAATTTGTCAGGATATGGAGTTGAACCACTTCTACTAACTATACATGCTGGTCCCGATACTTAATTCACAGAAGCACGCCATTGGACGTATTCAGACCGAAATGGAAATATTTCTGAAGCACTTTCAAGGTTCAAGACCTTACTTAGCTTGAACTTTCTATGCATATAAAAAAATAATAATAATTGCTCTTTTGAAAAGTCTGGATTTGGTGTTGTGGTGCAGTTGTTTTAGGGTGCATTATGATGAAGATTTGATAAGGATCATAACCTGTCTGAACCTTAGCCTGGACAACAATTTTTTAATGCTGGCCTGATTGTCTGAGGGAATCGGAGTACTTCGATTATAAGATATTTCTTTACCAGCTTGCTTCACATCGTGTGGTGGCACTACCCATTTTGTCCCTTCCCAAACTTTAAGGATGGTAAAGCTAGTGCTCCCTTGATCCACACAGGGGAACAGAAACAAAGTGATGTCGAGTAACAGAGAAAGTAACAGTGGCCTGGTTGGGGGGGGGGGGGGGGGGGGGGGGGGGGGTCGCTGAATCGAAAAATGTAAGTCGTTTTTCCAGATATGCTCGAATTTTAAAGTTACAGCTGCCCATACGCCTGTTTTTCCCATCTTCAGTAGTCTGAAAAATCACAAAAAGTTTTGCATCGCATTTCCAGGTTTAACCACCTTACTTTATGTTTTTAAGGTGCTGAATCCGGATTTGAAACCGGATTTTGATTATTTAGCCTTGCTTAGACGCAAAACTCGTTTAAACCCTGTTAAAATCGGGAAAATCGCCAAAAACAACGTTTCTCAACACATTAAAAGTTATTTTTCTCTAAAACGAAGACATCCGGTTGCAAATTCAAATTTTTGATTACAAATCCGATAAAGAACATGTATTTATTCCATTGATTTCTTTTTCACAGAATTAGGAGATGAGATTATGTAGGTCAAATTCAAAGTCAGATAAGTAGTTAGTGTTAAATGGTGGGGAAGTTTTAATTAAGATTTCAAATTGGCAACAGAATTGTTTATCATTTTTTTGTTCCAGAGAAAAATAACTTTTGATGTGTTGAAAAACGTTGTTTTTGGCGATATTTTGACTGGGTTTAAACAAGATTGGCTCCTTAACGATAATTTATAATTTATTAAAATCTGGTTTCATATTCGGATATTCGGATTCTGCACCCCAAAAAACGTAAAGTAAGGTGGTTAAACCTGGAAATACGATGCAAAACTTTTAGTTGTGATTTTTCAGATTACTACCGAACGTGGGAAAACAGGCGTATGGGCTGTAACTTTGAAATTCAAGCCAATCTGGAAAAATGGCTTTCATTTTCCGATTCAGCGATCTCGTAAACCCCCCAGTTCACTGTTACATAACTTTTTTTTTGTTCCCCTAAGCTATCGATGGTTAAAATCATGATTACCTGGAGAATTGAAACTAGCGAGAAGAGCTTTTTAATTGCCAGAGTACAATGCAATAAGGCGTGAAAGTACTCATGGGGCCTAGTGGAAATATGCTCAACACATGCGCATACTTCCATGAAACTCCCAAACGATCAGTTATATCGATCAGTCTTGTTGGCGCCAACCAATATGTCCATGTAGGTATCTTTCAAGAAACTTTAGGGGTCAGCTTTGAGCAATTCCAATACTCCCCCTACCTCTCTCATTCTCTCTCCCTCTCTCTCTCTCTCTCTCTCTCTCTCTCTCTCCTTTCTTTCTCTTGTTTTTTTCTCCCTTAATCCCTTGAATAGCATCCAGCTTTTGATTTACTTGGGTAGTGTCTACTGTACTATAGCAGTATCGCAAATAGAGTAAAATGAGATCCGTTTCCCGAAAACGCAGTTTTCTAAGATATAACAGCATTGTTTCCATAGTTTTCGAATGTAGGTATAAGCGAACTTAGGTATATAACTAGTAGGTATGATAAAATAGACTCAGTGTCACTTAACTTAGTTCTGTTCTGTAGTGGTTGTGGTGAATATTTCTCTAACGAATGGACAATTACGAATGATCCCATTGTGCTGTTTGATAATTATAATTCGCGTATATTACCACAGAGTAAAACGAATATGTTGCAAGCTACCCCATCAAACATGTAATCTATTTCATCGGGCAAGCATACTATTTAGACATGAATACTCTATTAAATCGTAATAGAATTGAGGTTATGGTAATATAACCGAATAAGCGACGATTTAACTCCAAAGGGAGGAGGATTTTATGAAGATGATATGAGGATGGGATTGTATGACAAGCGATGGTTGCCATGGAATTTGGGAATAATTATTCTAAAACCTTCCCGTTTCTATTTTGCATTATTACAGGATTCAATTAGAATTATATTTGTATGAACGTTAGATTAATCAGAATTTGACCCGCTACGGTAGAGTTTTGCCTTGAGTGAAGGATGATTAATCAAATGCCTTTTCAATTTGAAACAAAATCACAAAACAAATCATAGGTACTATACGATAGAGGTAGTGCGAGTGGTCAATTGAGAGAGATCAATACATTCCAAACATCATCAAACTGGTATTGAGGTTATATAGACTTTTGAATTATTATTCAAATGTTTCTTTTCCCTGACATATAGAATAGCTTGTTTCAACCCCCGATCAGGGCATTAATAATATTGTCTCCAAGTAATCATGTTGAAATGAGTAAAGAAAAAAAAGGGTTTAGACGCAATTCCCTTATGCAAAATTTATCTGTGATCCCATTTCATGGAACAGTTATCCAACATGGGCATTTTTTTATCCAATATTAGTTATAGCAGAGCAAACATATAGCTATGGTACAGTATACCGAAGTTACTAACAGATCCAGAAAACTAGAACTACCATCACATAGCAAATTATATATTTGTCCATTTTGCTTATTGCACCTCCAAAAATACGAAAAAATACTATTGCACCCAACTGATTAACGAATCTTATGGTTGTTCACTTGTTGTACAGAATGGAAATTGAATAACCTAAGACATTTATATATCATCATTGCATAAAACCAGCTAGTGATTTATAGTGCACAACTAAATTTGAAATCGAAGAAATCACAACATTTATTGATGTAGTTTGGAAATTGTCAGACCTGATCCAGCGCCTTGGTTCAATTATACTTTTATCTGGTTGATCTTCAATAGCCGTTTTAGGGATATTCACCTATTTAATTCTGATTCGCATTTTGTTATTGAGAAATCGGCTTTTAACAACTGTTTTCGACTAACTGTGATCGTCACTTGCTTGCAAGAATAAAATTTAGAGATTCTTCCTTCATATATATCATTATTCTGACGGTGATAGACTTGCCATGACTTTCCTACTTTTGTCGCGTGACCAAACGAAAGCGATTCGATTGAATTGAGAAGAAAACTTCCAGTCATGCAGCATGATCGTATGATCAAATGTTAGTAAATTATCGTTTTGTTTAATGTTGAATTATTTTTAAATTTGAGCTTTTCGAGTGCAAGAAAATTTTTAACACACACACACACACACACACACACACACACACACACACACACACACACACACACACACACACACACACACACACACACACACACACACACACACACACACACACACATATATATATATATATATATATATATATATGTATGTATATGTAGGTATATATATATATATGGAAAAGGATTAAACTTTAGGGTTCGTTTCAGAATGCCTCATACCGGATTTCAATGAAAAAAAATCTGATTTTAAAATTTTTTCAGCCATTGCAATAGCTTCATTTTCTACTAAAATTCGCTAAAATGTGTGAGATTCTGCCAGGACCCGGGATATTGTGCCAACTGGACTAAATAATTTTGAAAATAATTTAAAAAATAAGTAAGTAAGTAATTTTAATTTTCAAATAATTTGATGTATGATATATTATACAAATATTGTAGCCATTCTGCAGAATGTTATCAATCAAAAAACTCTCCTCTACCAGCCACATTCTTGCTGATATTTGCTGAAATATTCTATAAATTAGCCTAGAGGAAGAAAATGAAGAGCGTTTGAATTATAACAAAAATAATAAGTTTTATAATTCTACCGAAAAAATATTTTATTCAGTTCACCTCCAGTGGAGCATCGTATTAGTTGTTCACGTACTCGCACCCATCCCTATCCTTCTATCGAACTCCAGACTCTGGGCTCAACGCTCCCAACAATGTGTATACAGCATGCCTTTGTCCGCATTTCTGCCCCTCTCCCTTCGCCATCATCCTCTGAACGGATTTGAATGGAAGGCCATAAGTCAAAGATGGGGAGCGACGCTCGCGGACAATTTCGCCTGTTTAGTTATAAGGGAATGCAATATTGGGATTCGAACCATTTCCCTGGCAGGCATATTAATTGATGATGCAGGTTTAGAATTAGTGCAAATTTCCTTTCCTGTGCATCGGCATCGTAGCGATACACAAACCCATTAGTGTAGGCCTAGATTGTTAGAGAATTTCCGACAGCTCTTGATGTTAGCTATTTCATGTTTAATTTAAGACAGATGATGGTTGATTTGTGTGCTGTGATCCCACAAAGTTCATTAGTTAGGATTCATGATCATCGCATCAGCTCATCACTCTGTTTGAATATTGTTCCTCACTTATAAAAAAAACCGACGGTAGACCTACGGTTCTCCATTCAGATCATTCAATAACGATTAAATTCATCATGGTTACTTAGCAATATTAGTTTATAACTTAGCGTAATAAATCAGCTTTCCTTGACACTACAGAGGCTTAGGGATTATGAGATGCTGTGATAAAATGAGAGCATTCCAAGAAGTGGCTAACGATTTTCCTGCTATGAAAACTAAGGGAGTTACACTTCGCTAGTAACGCATTGGTTGTACGTGAAAATCAATAGAAAACCTCACCGTGACGTGATGCTCGTAACGTGACGAAAACAAATGGAAACGTCCTGTTAATCATTATTAAATAATAAAAGACACATTTTTTTCTCAGGAAATGAGAGCTTTGACTTACCTAGTTAATGAGTATTCGCTACACCTTCTTGCTTTAATGTCCCATGGTGTCAACGGGAGAAATTTTGTGTTCACTTATTGTTCTTGGAATATCAAAATGTTCTACTACCTGAAGGGTGGATGTAGATTAATATGCGGATGGTTTTCAACTCGCCATTAATGGTTTATTCTGCAAACATTTTCTTGGTCATAAGTAAGCAATCTAAATTATTTTCGTGATTAAATTTCTTATTCTCTACAATAAATATCTATATATTTACTGAGATTAAGGATTGTTAAATGAGATACGAAAATAATCACTTGAAGTTTTTCAATACCGATTTATTTAAATGGCGTTCCAAGTAACAAATAATGAGGGAGGGTTCTCTGACTTAAATGATGTCGAGATATATTAAATATAATTCAATTATAGGTGAGGAGATACCACACGAGGGTCAAGAGATATGGTTATAGATATAAATAAATGAAGTCTGAATGCGTGTTATACGCACAAGAGACAGAGATCATATCATAGAGGAAGTACAATCTGGGATGAGTGATATGAAGCTGGTGGACTCGGCATACTGTTGGGAACGAGCTGAATAACAGTTCCTTCGATAAGAACTGTTACACATTTCAGTCCCTAGAAGGAGCAGAGCGTCAGTCACTACAGAAAAAGTGACCCCTAGCCTTCACAGTCCGTATGAGTTGAGAGCAAGGGACTGTGGCTGTAGTGAGTGAAATTTATTGGGAGGCTGGGACAGTTATTTTATGGGCACTCCTGTATTGTCAGATCCTCAACAGAAAAATGAGAGCAAGTGGGATCATATTTACTCCAGATGCTCAAAATGTTTGATCGGTGGGACGAAGTATGCCGTAAGTGGGACACCGAAGAAATTCGGTAGTACACCTCACCTGAGCCCCTTCTTTCTCTCCCTCCCGTCGTATAGTCCTTGTACGTAAATAAGTCGGAATGAGTACTTTGATATGAACATGAGGTAATATATTCCCCTACACACCTCATGCGTGCCAAAGAACCTCTGATTTTCCCCTACACACCTCGGTAGTGCACCTCTGAGAAGGGGTCCTTGTCCTATGGGTAATGTACGAGTAGGCTTTATACGTACATTTACGTCTGCCCGCGACCGGTAGTGATGAAGGCTAATAAACGAGCTCATCTCCCACAAAATCTGAACCTTGAAATTCCAATAGCATAATAGCCACAAGCATAATAGGTATCTGCTTTTTTACGAAGGCAGGAAATAGATGTTGATTAGAGGTTAGGAATAGAAAACGACCAATATAATGTCCCTTTTCGATGGGTAGTTTCTCTGGTACATACTAGTTTAAAATAAATCATAGATATACCCATCTGTGTTTGGAATTCTGGGGTTTTCCGAGCTTGCAGTTTTATTTTATTGTTATCTAGTTTTTATCGTTGTCTCATCCTCACTCGATACATAAAAACTGGTATGGATTCAGGTTTGGCATTACATTTTCACCATGAATACCTGACGAATAAGATTTTATTGATCATATTGTAACTGAAATCGGTTTCACTGTAGGTTGACTCATTCCCAGAGCGATCCTCGAGTTTCCCTTTCTGGAGGAAATGGAATCGGTTTTCCCTACCCTAACGCCTCGCCATGGGGAAAGGGAAAGTTAAAGGACGAAAGAAATGACCTAGGGTTTTTTCTCACTGCTGGGAAGGAAAAACCTAACGGATGAGATGAGCCTGATATTCGGAAGTCGCATCACGTCTTGGTCGCTTGGAACCTTCAGCCGATCTCCTCTTTTGAGCTTGAGATGTCACTGCCTTCACCAGAAGCCCCTTCTCAGAGACTGTCCTACATTTTACACCGTAGTTTTTCTCGGCTTTCGATAAACCTATTAACTGAAAATATCAAAGTTTGGATGGCTTTCCAGACAATATTTCGATTGGAATGGTTTAATAAAGGTATACTCCTCAAATTGTATATATACATATGTATATATATATATATATATATATATATATATATATATATATATATATATATATATATATATATATATATATATATATATATATATACTTTTTTAGCCCTCCAACATTTTTAAAACGAACGTATGCCTATGTCATACTTCATTACTTTCAATAATAAATTGCTGTTATCAATTCGGAAAATTTGACACCACATCAAATTTGTTTAACGTTTCATAGTACTATTTCCTAAATTTGAATTCCGCTGAAATCCTGATGGGATTGAGTGATTTCATCCTTTGTAATGCTTCCTATGTTTCTCATAGCCATACTTACGGTCAAATATAATATCATCCGAATCATGTCGTCATTCCAAATATGTAATTCTCGGAGCACGCCTAACTGCTACAATTCCCAACTGAAATTTCTGTTATTGTAGGACCAATAGTAGCCGATCTCCCTTAATTATCCATTTGAGTGATGGTGATTCAAATGATTTTTGTTAGTGCAAAAATAACCTTCTTAGTATATCATACCTAAAATTTATTCTACTGCAAACAGAATGACGTTTTTGAGAAAATGAAACGCGTGATAATCTGAGTCTTTTAGCTCATTTTCGTAGAAAATGAAGCTATTACAATGGCTCCAAAAAATTTAAAATTAAAACTGTCGGAAAATTTATTCATTGAAATCCGTTTTGAGACATTCTGTCGCGAAGGCGTTACAGTCCTCGAGGCACGAGGCGAGATGTCGAGGGATGTTGTCATTGGGCGCGGGGTACGCCAGGGGGATCCTCTGTCACCACTCCTGTTTAACCTGGTCGTGGACATGGCCTTGGGTAAGCTGCCAGCCGAAATAGGGTTCGATCTCGTCCCTGGGGTGCGAGTAGGTGCACTGGCTTTTGCCGATGATGTAATCCTACTCGCCGAAACCCGTGAGGGCTTGCAGATCGCCCTCAATGCCTTTGCTGAGCAGCTAGCCAGGTGTGGTTTGGTGGTTAACCCAGATAAGTGTGGGTCAGTCTCCTTGGTCCCGTCGGGTCGCCAGCATCAGGTGAAGGTGGTAGATAAGGAGTGTTTTGTCATAGGACAGTCACCCACCCCCACCCGATCCGTGCTGGAGGTTTGGCGGTACCTTGAAGTTGACTTCATGGGTGTGGCCACCATTGCCGCAAGCCCTGTGGACCTTGGTGGAGCAGTAGCTCGTATCACCAAGGCTCCATTGAAACCACAGCAGAAGCTGCGCCTCCTTCACACGAACTTACTGCCAAAGCTGACCCATGGGCTAGTCTTTGGTAAGCTTACTGCGAGGAGGCTGCTAGAGTTAGATCGTGAAGTTCGCTCTGCTGTTCGCTCTTGGCTGGGCTTTCCACCTGGTGACCCAAGTACCTATGTCCATGCACCGGTCAAGGCCGGTGGGCTCGGTATTGTCTCTCTCTCTCAGCTAGCATCCCATCTTTACGCCACCAGCGCCTGCTCGCCCTTAGGAGCTCGAGCTGGGAGGTCGCCCGCACTGCTGCTTACCTTGACTTTGTCAAGCAGCAGTTGTTGTGGTGAGACCGAGCAACACCAACTGCTCCCGAACCCAGCTCATCTGCTGAGTTCGCTGCTGCGCTGCATGAGTCAGTAGATGGTAAAGCACTCCGACAGTGCTCTGAATCCCCTATTTGTTCCCAGTGGGTGGAATGGGCTTCAGAGGGCATTGGGGCCCGCGACTACCGCCATTTTCACACCGTCCGGGTGGCCACATTGGCTATCTCGGTGAGGTGTTCGAGGAGTAGTCGCGAGACAGTGGACACCCTTTGCCGTGCCTGTTGGGGTAAAAATTAGAATCTCTATCATGTGGTGCAGCAGTGTCCTCGGACTCACGGTGGCCACATTCTCCGTCACGATGCGGTTGCCAAGCAGATAGCAGGGGCTTTGTCATCCAGCGGTTGGGCTGTTGAGAGAGAGAGAGAGAGAGAGAGAGAGAGAGAGAGAGAGAGAGAGAGAGAGAGAGAGAGAGAGAGAGAGAGAGAGAGAGAGAGAGAGAGAGAGAGAGAGAGAGAGAGAGAGAGAGAGAGAGAGAGAGAGAGAGAGAGAGAGAGAGAGAGAGAGAGAGAGAGAGAGAGAGAGAGAGAGAGAGAGAGAGAGAGAGATTCATTGATTGATTGATTGATTCGTTTTATTTAGACACCAGGGAGGATTAGGGCCATTGGGCCCTCTCTTCCATCTTCCCTGGACATGTATAGTCAACATCTTACAATCGTGCAATGTAACATATAATAATGTATAATGCATATATGTATACACAATTCAATTAAAATAATTCCATAAAATTCTAATTTTAACATCAATATTCAATTAACATAAAATAAATTTATCAACTTCCGATCAATTATAAGCAAAAAATAAAATGTGTTTCAATTAGAATTCATGAATAAACTTCCAATCCGATAATAAACAATCAATTACAAAAACGTTCTAATGATGTTATTTCTATAAACTTCCAATTCAATAATATCAATTAAATCGATAAACTATCTGTATCACTCTCCAACATAACTTTCTAATACCATATTTTTAAAATCTTCTTTAAATGAGTCTGGTTTCAGCGAAAGGTCAAATAGATCAATGTTCTCGTTATAAATTTTGCATGCCTGTACCACGAAAGATCTTGCCAGTAATTCTGTCCGGTGAGTAGGAATTCTTAATATTCTGTTCTGGTTCCGCGTACTCCTTTCCACAGATCCCGACAGGAATTCAAATTGATCGAGAAGATACTGTGGTTTTCTGAATTTCAGTACCTTGAACGTCATAGTGGTGTAACTTCTTCTTCTCTGCGATCTTCAGCCATTTCAAACGTCGGTAATGGGGGGTAACACTCTCGAAAATACGAAGTCGCAGTGCAAAGCGGAGAGCTGCGTTTTGTGCCTTTTGCAGCCTATCTACATCTCCACTTTTCAGGTCGGAGAGTGCGGCGGTCGCATATTCAAATGTCGGTAGAATAAGGCTTTGTATCAGTTGTAGTCTGACGTGCGTCGGGAAGTCTATGGCTAGGCGTCTTAGTTGATAAATTCCCTTGAATGCGGTGTTACACATCGTTGCAACTTGCTGATCCCATCCCAAAGAATCTTGAATAACTAGCCCCAAATTCTTTACGGATCGCACAAAGTCGAGTTGGACGCCCTGAGAGAGAGAGAGAGAGAGAGAGAGAGAGAGAGAGAGAGAGAGAGAGAGAGAGAGAGAGAGAGAGAGAGAGAGAGAGAGAGAGAGAGAGAGAGAGAGAGAGAGAGAGAGAGAGAGAGAGAGAGAGAGAGAGAGAGAGAGAGAGAGAGAGAGAGAGAGAGAGAGAGAGAGAGAGAGAGAGAGAGAGAGAGAGAGAGAGAGAGAGAGAGAGAGAGAGAGAGAGAGAGAGAGAGAGAGAGAGAGAGAGAGAGAGAGAGAGAGAGAGAGAGAGAGAGAGAGAGAGAGAGAGAGAGAGAGAGAGAGAGAGAGAGAGAGAGAGAGAGAGAGAGAGAGAGAGAGAGAGAGAGAGAGAGAGAGAGAGAGAGAGAGAGAGAGAGAGAGAGAGAGAGAGAGAGAGAGAGAGAGAGAGAGAGAGAGAGAGAGAGAGAGAGAGAGAGAGAGAGAGAGAGAGAGAGAGAGAGAGAGAGAGAGAGAGAGAGAGAGAGAGAGAGAGAGAGAGAGAGAGAGAGAGAGAGAGAGAGAGAGAGAGAGAGAGAGGAGAGAGAGAGAGAGAGAGAGAGAGAGAGAGAGAGAGAGAGAGAGAGAGAGAGAGAGAGAGAGAGAGAGAGAGAGAGAGAGAGAGAGAGAGAGAGAGAGAGAGAGAGAGAGAGAGAGAGAGAGAGAGAGAGAGAGAGAGTGAGAGAGAGAGAGAGAGAGAGAGAGAGAGAGAGAGAGAGAGAGAGAGATTGATTGATTGATTGATTGATTGATTGATTGATTGATTGATTCGTTTATTTAACCACCAGGGAAGGTTAGGGCCTTGAGGCCCTATCTTCCACCTTCCCTGGATACAAGAATGCAAATAATTCCTCTTACAATCGCTATAAAATAAAAATATAAATTAAATAAATTAAAATTACACTTGAAAAAAAAAAATGTTTTTTAAGCTAAAGTTGAAACATTACTTCATCATTGCTTATAATCATTAAAAATTAACTGAAATGCAATATTCTATCACCATTGTTGCTTATAATCATTCTTAATTAACTGAAATCATCATCATTTACTATCAATACTTTTCTAATAACAAGTTTTTCACTTCATTTCTGAAAGTTTCTGTTTTTTTATTTATATCAAATATTTCCATCATTTCATTATAGATTTTGGTGCCTTGAACAATGAAAGACCGATTGAAGATGGCTGTTTGATGTGTAGGTATTTGCATAAGTTTTGCTCTATTTCTCGTATCTCTAGAGTGCACTTCGGACATGAAGGTAAACAATTCAAACAGATATAGTGGTCTCTTGAATTTGAGAATTTTGAACATGAGGACAGCAATTTGTAGTTTTTTAAGATCGGCAATTTTGAGCCAGCCCAACGCTTTGTAATGTGGCGTCACATGCTCATCAATTTTGAGTCGCAAAACAAATCTTACAACTGCATTTTGTGCAATTTGTAAACGCTGCATATCTTCACTTTTCATATCACAACTGGCTACGGGAGCATAATCAAATGTTGGCAAAATGAGCGATTGAGCTAATTGTTTTCTCACCTGCACAGGAAAATCAACTGCAACTCTTCTTAGCTGATACAGACTTTTAAAAACGAAATTACACATATTTGTAACTTGAGTGTCCCAGGCTAGTGAGTGTTGAACAATTATTCCTAGGTTTTTGAATTCTTGGACGTACTCTAAATCAATTGAATCATAGATCACTTTCGGGATTTGTAGAAAATTAACTTTACTCAATATTTTCGTGTACCCGAGTACCATCGCTTTGGTTTTTGATGCATTGACTTTCATCCCGTGATTGGAACACCACCTGGCTAGCTTTGTTAAATCTTGATTGATATGATCTACAGCTTCTTCGATTTTTTCAACCTCACAAGTTCGGTAGAACTGCAGATCGTCGGCATACATCATGTGTCTAGTTCCTTCAGAGAATATTGACGGTATTGATCTAATGTATATTATGAACATGAGCGCTGACAGAACTGACCCCTGGGGACAGCCAAGCTCGAAATCCTTCCAAGCTGAAAACGAATTTGCTGGTCCTTTTATGCATTGCTGTCTTCCGGACAGGTATGAGTCAAACCATGATAATAAATTACCACAAACCCCTATAGATCCTAGGATTGCTAAAAGAATTTCACTCCTTAGAAGATCGAACGCGGAATATAAGTCGACCATGACCATTATGGTTACCTGCTTCTTATCCATACCTCTTCGCACATCGTCCAGAACTTTTACGAGGGCAGTTTCCGTGCTGAATCCTGTTCTGTACCCAGACTGGTATGCATCTAAAAACTCATGCTTTTCGACGTACAAAGTCAGCTCATTATATACGATTTTATCGAGGATCTTGCCCATTTTACAGAGAAGTGAAATAGCTCTGAACTCGCTGACAGATGTTGGCGACTTGATTTTCGGTATAGGTTTTATTAGTGCTTTTTTCCATATGTTAGGATAAATGCCATGTGTTAATGAATAATTGTATAAGTGGGTTAGAATGGGGACTATTACATCGGAAAGCATTTGCAATACAGTGACTGAAATGTCATCCGCTCCAACAGATTTCGATTTCACTGCCAAGAGCCCCATCTTCACCACATCTTCCGAAAGTGTAGGTATAGTGAAAGGTCTCACTGGTGGTGGAATATTATGATAATTTTGGATGATCTTAGGCTCTGTTGGTTTATCATCTTCCTGCAAAAATGATCATTCAAAGAGTCGATAGACACAGGTAGCGAAACGTCCTCAGGTTGTTTCTTGTTGATCCCCAAACTACGTATAATTTTCCAAAAATCACGTGATTCTTTATTATCACTAAATACTTTATAGTAATATTTCGCCTTCGCATTTCGCACCATTTGTTTTACCTTATTTCTAATTTTTTTGTATTTATTATAAGTTTCACAGCACTTTGTTTTTACATAATGTTTATATATTCTATCCCTGTCTTTCATTAAACTCCTTATTTCTTCGTCTATCCATGGAGCAGGATTATGTTTAGTTTTTATTTCGATCCATGGACAATGCTTATCGTATAGTTTTAAAATCATATTATTGAAAATTTCAACTTTTTTGTTCAAATCACATTCATTATAAACGGGGGTCCCAATTCAGTGAAGTTGCATCTTTTATGAAAGCCTGTCTATCGAAATTCCTCATATCTCTAATTCTAATGAACTTTCTACACATTTTATTTGATTTCAAATTGAGGGAACAATAAATCAAATCATGCCTGGATATCCCACTTGCGTGATATTGTCCATATTTTGAGACCACATCGATGTTATTCACTAAAATTAAATCTAATAAGGAGCTGGAATTGGCTGAATGGTGTGTAGCATTTAGGGGTAAATATGAAAAATTTAGGGAATTTAACAATGTAGTAAACTGCCTGCTATATTTGTCGTTACTGAGCAAGTTAGTATTGAAATCGCCGAGTATTACGATATGTTGATATAATGTTGAAAAATTTGCAACTAAATCGAAGACTTCGTGGATTTTGCCTATTTTTGGAGGGCGATACACCACTCCAACCACCAGTTTTTGTTTTCTGTACTCCAATTCAACAAAAATATACTCTGGGCTCTTGGAATAGAGTGACTGGGACTTACTAATTACTTTAAATTTAAGATTCTGAAGATGAAGATTTACTGTTATTTGATGACGATGATGAGAGTGAAAGGAGATTATAGAGTGGAGATGATCAATTTGACAGGATCCGGGTTGATGTTTCCATATCCAGGTTACTTGGAGGGCAAGATCTATAGCGCAATTTGTTAAGACGGGTGAGACGTAGCGGCCGGGGCTCCGTTTTTTGGCGTGATTCTTCTAAGATCATTCGCAGATTTGATTAGAATAGGTTGATCATTATCATCTTTTTTCATTAGGATATTGCCATTACTGATCCACACGAATTTGAAATTATTTTCTCTCTTGAAGATCTCGGTGGAGTTGAGGAGTTTCCTTTTGGCGAACGTCAGACTGTGGTTTATAAAAATTTTACTCACATCGCCGGTCAAAAAGCCAAGATCACGGGAAGTGAGATTACGCTTTCCTCGCGATGCTTTCATAAATGCATCTTTATCCAATTTCCTCATGAAAGACAAGGAAATTGATCCTCCACCCATCGAGCCATGGTTAGGGCGGCGCCTGAAACAGTTGTTAATGTTTTGTTCGGAAACGTCAACATTCAAGGCAGCGCCAACAAGTTTAATAAGGTCAAGGGTGCTCTTATCTTCTGATGTCGGAATCCCACTAATCTCAACGCAGTTGGTGAGTGAGGCCTGTTCATTATCGCTTATCATACTTTCCAATTCAATGACGCGTGCCTCCAGAACTGAGCACTTGCTGTTCACACTCTCGTGCAAATGAGACAAGGTTGAAAGTTCAGCAGTTAGAGTGGATATCTTTTCTGTGTTATTCTCTATAATATCAGAGTACGTATTTAAGTGGGTCTTGATATCTTTTAATTCATCACTGAGAGTTTTGACGTATTTATCAAACCTGGTATTGGCCGCTTTGACCTCTGCTCGCAAACCACTTATTGCTTTCAATAAATCGGCAGTACTTACGTTATCTTTGCTAGACAGAGTGGGAGTGACAGGAGAGCCCCTTCCATCGGCGTCCTCTCCACTGGTAGACTGTTGAGAAGAAATGGACCCTCTGCGACTTTTGAGACAAGACTCACACGTGTAAGGCGTTTTGTTCTCTTTTAAAAACAAGAAATCTTCTTTCTTTAGACCTTGGCAGGCTAAATGGAATTCTCCTGAACAAATCAAACACTTTACGCGATAGGCGTTGTTCGGGAAGCCTTTTTGGCATGAAGCACAGTTAGCACTCATCATAAACAAATACAATTGGACCGACACGGGCGCACGATGCTTTCTCTACGAGAGCAAGAGGCAGACTGAGAGAGAGAGAGAGAGAGAGAGAGAGAGAGAGAGAGAGAGAGAGAGAGAGAGAGAGAGAGAGAGAGAGAGAGAGAGAGAGAGAGAGAGAGAGAGAGAGAGAGAGAGAGAGAGAGAGAGAGAGAGACTATATCACATGCCGAGTGACCGGGGCAAGAAGCCGGATATCGTTGCTTTCAAGCCCGATGGGTCTGCCATAATCCTGGATTTCCAAATTGTCAGTGGCAGCATGGACATGGAGCAGATCTGGCGGGCTTAGAAAAGTAATTTTGATAGAAATGATCTGTAACAGGCGATATCTGAGCTAAAAGGAGTGGTACAAGGTCATGGCTGCGAACTTGTCATGGCGCGGGGTGTGGTGCGGGAAAAGCGCCACGTAGTTACTTGAGTTGGGCAGAAGTACTAGTTGGTATCACGACCCGTGTCCTGAGGGGTTCTTACTTGAACTGGTGGTAATTCTATAGGGGCACTTCCTTTCATCCCATCCTTCCTCCTCGTCCTGCAACTTCCCTTAACCCTAGAGCCGGCGTCGGGTAAAAACCTGGGCGTCCTCCCCACTTTTTTATTTTATTTGTTAATTTTTCAGTTTAGTGCCCCCTCCGCCTTTGAGGGGGGGTTCGTAAAAAAAAAAAAAAAAAAAAAAAAAAAAAAAAAAAAAAGTGTGTGTGTGTGTGGGTGGGTGTGTGTGTGCCATTCCAGACGATAACTATCCTCAGGATTGAAATAAAAATTCCGTTCTTGTGCCGAAAAATCAAGCTTTCCAAAAGAAAGGGTGAATTCGTTGGCCAACACTTTATGAGCACATTAAATTGGTCAAATTTAAAAATGTGCTAAAAAATCACTAAAAATTACCAAAAACGTCTGAAAATCTTCAAATTTATATTTTTATCAGAATTTCAGCCAGAACAAAGTTTATTAACCATGAAGTAGAACATAAAAAAGTTTATCCACAAAATTATGGTAAAGAACGTTCTGAAATTTGATTAATACTTGCAGAAAAGTCGATTTGAAAAAAACTGAAAAATTGCTAAACATCCGAAATTTGTTTTGATCCGCAGAATGTGATTAAGAACGAGTTAATTTGATAAATGAGGTGGTTAAAAATTTCTTTGCTCTCGAAGTGCTTGAATTTTAAAACAAAGTAACATAATATAATAGGATTATCTACGAAAATTCGCTCATACGATCATGCTGCATGACTGGAACTTTTTTTCAGTCTGAGAGCCTCGACACTATCTATACTCACTGTTAGTTCTGATGGACGTTGGTGCTCCCGTTACGTACCTACTGTGACTTTATTCTGTTCATGGTGATGGTAATGAAGTTTAAAAAGAACATTGTCAATACAAGCAATGAAACGTTTGCAAAAAGTAGCGGAGTCATTCTACGAATACGTTGGCCCGCGAGTCGGAGCATTTGTACATTGCCACGGGACAATTCCAATTTCCACTTTTGGAAACGGATGTCAAAATGTCATCGTCCCCGGATTACTGGCCCTTTTCATCATACTAGTATTTTAACCTACGGTATTAAGTATGGGATGGAGTCTCTGTAAAAGTCTTAATGAGTGTCGAAAAATGAGTGTCTTAATGAATGTATTCTCTAATCTTAATTTTATAGTTTATTTTTCATTCAATTATCAATCCCACACTTCAGAACTGGTTTTGAGTAGGGAGGGCGGGGGGGGGGGGGGGTTGATATGGTTGGCAAGGTAGGGTGCATCCCTGATAAGTTGACTCAGCATTCATTCAAATGACTCTTCATTTAAATAACTATGCTGAATTTCAACAATGGTATCATGTGGAATTACCGAGTGAGTTTCCAGAACGAAGCTCTTGGATCATCGGAGTTGATAGTAGAGTTCTCTCATTATCGCCTGTAGCCTATAGATTCTCCAGAGCGAGATCTCATTAGCGGTCGAAAATCGGCTCAGATATAATCGTCTTACGTGAGTAAGCTGAGCGGACCCCATCGGTTGCCAACCTGTTTCGAACTAGCTATTCGATATCAGCTGCAGAGACTCCATCGCGCTCAGGTAAGGGAAGATTTAATTCCACACTCAATAGTTGAGGGTGTCCGGAATGAGCAACGATAAACTGCCACCCGACCGACTACTGTCACTTTTACCAGTGGATCAGACTTTGACAACTGCCACCCGAGGTTCTAGTTGATGTCATTGATTGTCAGCTGCCACCCAAGCAAACATGAATAGTTATATACCGTAATTTTAGTTCGCACGCTAGTGATACGATCATGATGAAATGTAAATGGAATGGTTGATTAAATCGCCGTTTTGACCCTCTAGATTTGAGCTGGATCTGACTCCAAGAACGTGAGGAAATTATACCTGAAGGAATTTCCGTTATTTGTCAGCAATTAAACTGATAGGGAACCCCATACAGCCTAACCCACATATTCCCTAAAAACGTCATCAAAATCTGAAAAAAACTGTTGAAGTTATACGAGTTGAAAGTATTTTGGAGGGCATAGCGTATTAGCTTTACCAATACTTAGCACACCTGTGAAATTAAAGGGTTTCCCATTCAATAATTTGTTCTAATTATTCTAAGGTAAGTCACGGGGTAGGGGTGGTATTGTCACTTCGGATAGGGGTGGCAGCTGTGAGCATTTTTACGCGGTGAGTGGCACTTTACGTTTGGCCTCCAGAATCCCTACAGCTGTGCTTGGAACAAATACTTTGAGCAGAAATTTATAAAATTCTTAAAAACAGAGCCAGACTTACACCGCACTCCAGATTGTTATACCCCCTAAGCTATGAACCGACAGTAAAGCGGATCAAGTGTTCGTTGCTGATGATCACGACAACATCGTGCTCAAAGAAATCCTTCAAATAGTCTTATTTAGTAACTATTAAACGAACAAACAAAGATAAAGACTTTGTTTGTTGACTTTAATTGTTTGTTCATAGTTCCGTTGAATTTATAATGATATTCCAATAACAACCGATCCAAATAAATGTTTACTAGTATTGAATGTGGTAACAAGGTAAAAAATGTTGGGGTTTTATCTTATAAGAATTACAACTGGCTTTATCGGGTCACACGGTACAGACATGTTTCGTTAGAAGGTAATTGACAGGTTTATTCTTAGCCCCAAAAAATATATACCTACGTGCTTCAATGTTTTTCCCTGCTGGCGGAGAAATTTTAACTTGGAGATTTTTCATCTTTATCCATTACGAAGGCTCATTAGGTACCTATTAAAAACAATAAACCAATAGGCAAGAGATACGAGTACCTTCGTAGCGCTCCTTAGATGTGCATCTGGAATAATGTACACATCGGCGTAGATGACAAAATTCTAACTACGATGGACTAGATTCTTACTAACTATCTGTAACCAGAGTTGAGGAAGTTGCGTAACGGCGGAATAACCGTTGAGAGGGTTAGAAGTAACTTCAGCAAATGAGGTTGAAGGCCGAGAGGGTCTCTTAATGAGAGCTCAATATCTATTAAATCCCTTTTCCCGAAAATTTATTTCACTGGATTCTTGCAATCAAGGAAGAAACCAATAGAAGGCTTTAGATAAAGTGAATCTACGGTTTTTATCCTATAAGTGGTTGATTAAAGAACAGGATTGGCCCATAAAAGTGTCTGCTTCCCACTCCTTTTTTCAAGCTTTTTGTCTGCTAGACATTAGCGGTAATTTTCCTTTTCCTTTACCCGAGAGTGTAGGGTAGATACCGAATCTTCATCAGCGTTCTACATTGAATGGTGTGGGGAGGGAATACTTACGAAGGGTGCTTGATATGAAAACAAGCGTTTTTCGAATAAGCTTATACCAGTTAAGCTTATACCAGCTCGTATGAGCAAATTTTCGTAAATTAATGTATTATATAATGTTGAATTGTTTGCATACTAGAGCTTTTTGAGTGCAATGAAATTGTTAACTATCAATTTTATGGCTAAAAACTTATATTGAATAATCACCTGCTATTCGAAAAAGTGGTTTTGGTGTTTTAGCTTATTTGCAGTTTTTGTCGATTTTTTAGCAAATTTTTATGAAATGTAAGTACATTTTTCAGCATGATTTTGAACATAAATTTGTGAATGTTCTATTTTATAGCTAATAAACTTAATTTGAGCATTACTCTGCAATATTCTGGGATTTTTTAGCACATTTTTTGAAATTTGACCAATTTAATGCGCTCAAAAATTGCTGGCCAACAAATTCATCCTCTCGTTCGGAAAGCTTGATTTTTTGGCGCAAGAACGGAATTTTTATCTCAATCCTAAGGAGAGTTACCGTCTGGAATGACACATACATTATATATGTGAAAAAGCGTTAAACCCTTGGATTCATTTTAGAATGCCTCAAAACGGATTCCAAAGTGGAAATTTTCCAAAAATTGTTATATTAAAATTTTCGGAGCCATTGCAATGGCTACCTAGCTTCATTTCGGGAAACATTTTATGAATATCTGATTGCAGTATACACTTCAGGATTAATCGAAAGTGGTGCCGGACCAATTAGACCCCAAATGCAGTTTTTGATCCTGTAGACTCGATTAACAGCTTCTGATAGTGAACGTACGTTTTTTCTTATCATAAGCATCTTAGCTCAGTCATATTGTACATCCCAGGCGTGGATAGTTGACGGTAAAGGTTTAGCTTTTTCATATTTTTCGGTGTGGTCCCAGGTGTGTGCTCCCAAATTTACTACAGCTGCTTACCCCAGAGAATGGAGAATGTAAGTCAAACCTCGAATTTTTTCCGTTTCTACTTTTTTACTCTTACAACTCCTTAATGAATTTTACAACTCCATAGTGAAAATTGTGAGATATGAAAAGAGAATTTTGGAACTAGTGAAACTTCTTAGAAATGAAAATTAAGTATTTCACAAGCATTAAACAGTCGCATATGTGCAGCAGCTATGGATTTATCAAATCATCATATCTCAACTACTCCCCGAATTCAAACGAAATCAGCCAACTAGGGCGTCAGAAAATGATGCTTGATGAAATTTACGTTCACGATTGTGCAGAGGAAAGAATTACTTTGGAAAAGATGAATCTGATGGCAGAGGACTATAATCAGCCTGTTAACCAGTTCTTTCCCTGAAACATTCATCATAACCGGATGAAAACTGTGGAAACTAAGAATGTTACATGGATTTGCGGACACGCGACTATCACATGGACATGGAATAAAAGGCGTTCTGAATGGTCTATAATGAAAAATGCGACTGGATATTTTTATTTTGTAGACAAAACATTTTTCATCTTCTGAAAATGAAAACAAATAATTCGGGAGCAGGTTGAGACTGAATGGTTGCTATTACATTTGATTCGACTTGTGCATGCAGGAATAGGCTGAATTCTGAACCTCTGCAATTCGGGTTTGATCTTGTTTGTTTCCATCATTTCAATGTCGTCTGTTAGCTATACGTTTGAGTAATTATGTGATGAAAGGGCGAATGATTCAATCGTTGACATCTCTTTTCGCTGTGGGCCATAATATACGTTCCTCGGGTGAGACCCTTAAATTTCTATTAGTTACTTAGCCGGTGTTTCCTCCACAAGCTGTGAAATAATAGGAGGAGACGTTTAGGCGCAAAGCAAATTGTACAAGGATGAGGTCAGTAAAGCTGGAAGCTGGTTAGGGCATTTGCTACAAAGGGGTGGTGATGTTAGACGGATGGCTATGCGGGCATCGACGCAATGCGAAACCCCCCTAGCTCTCACCTGTTGAATTTTCGTAACACCACATCAACTGCACCCTTTCCCTCTTATTCGTCCCTCCACCACCATTCCGCTCCCTCCATCGTTTTAATTAACTTCAATAAAGAGTACAGGTGCCTCGTTTAATTTCGTCCGTTTTTCCCCTCAGCCCGCGACGAATTAGCCTTTCCTGTTGAACCTTTATTTTACCTTCCCCTCACCGGGCGAAACGTTCACCTTCGCTTCTTCACCCCACGATAATTAGTTCCAGTTTTACGTTATGAATTTCCCAATTACCCCACAACAACCATAATTCACGGTAATAAGCCGCGCGGTCACGCTTTTTATGCTCAAAATAATCATTTTATTCTTCGAAAATATTTTATCATTTGCCAAATCAGCGAATTTTCATTGAAAACAAATTAGCGCATTTTCGTAGACAATTACTTAGCGAAATTCCGTGGAAAACAAAGCTATTACAATGCTCCAATAGTTTTTACATATTATTTTTCCAAAATCTTCTTCATAAAAATTTGTTTTGAGTTATTCTGAGACCATTTCTGAACTTTACGCTGAAAGTGTAGATATTGCAATGACTCGGAAAATGTAAAAATCAAAGTTTTTGAAAAATTTCTTCATTGAAATCTGTGTTGAGGCATTCTGAAACGAATCCTAGAGTATAACACTTTTTCATTTACTCACACATTTTTTTTTCTTTTTTTTTTAAATACAAAACTCCTCTCAAAGGCGGGGAGGGTATACAGATAAACCGAAAAATAAACAAATAAAATAAAAAGTGGGGAGGACGCCCAGGTTTACCCGATGTCGGCTCTAGGGATGAGGGAAGTTGCAGAAGGATGAATAGGAAAAATGGGATGAAAGGAAGTGCCCCTATAGAATGACCACCAGTTCAAGCAAGAACTCCTCAGGATGCGGGTAGTGATACCACGGAGTAATCCCGCCGAGATGCCTAACTTGAGTAACAGTGAGAAGAAGATGAAGTTAAGATGTATAAGACGGCACAAGTACTTATGCCAGTTGGTATGTACTTTCTTGAGAGTTCAGCGTTTAATTAAGAAGACTATCCAGTGAGGAAACGATGTTCATGATTAAATTTTCGCTTTGAATAGACCTCATTGACGTCCAAATCTGAGATGGGGAGTTTAGGGCACTCATAGATTATATGGGATGTTGTTTTGTCTGGCTCCTCACATTGGGTGCACAGGGTTTTTACTTTGTGTGACTCATATGCAACGTAGACGAAATAATAGTGGTTCAAAACATATGAGGCCAACGAGTACTAGTGCTCCCTGTAACCCTTGTGTTCTTAGTTCCCTTTTTATTCTTTTTCTGATTAGTCTCTCGGTAACCTTGGTGTTGTGAGAACACCACGTATTTACTTTGGAGTTGTTCTTGAATACTGGATCATCTTCTTGTGGTTTGTTGGTTGACCCACATGTTAGTGAGCCTTGTGAAAGGAGCTTGGTAAACCAACACCCCTACAAATAGGGTTTGAGATCCTCTTCTCAAGAGCTCGTCAATCTTTTCGTTACTAATATTGCCTCTATCCCCTTGCAACATCTCCAGGCAAACCCAGTTGTGTTTGGCAGGGATGCTGAGAATTCACCTACAGCACCAGACCACTCGTGATGAGATGGTTGGAGCTGTTAGTGGTTTTATCGAAGCATGACTGTTCGCACCTTTGTGCTTCCTCCAAAGACAATCCGCACCTTCAGGTTTGCTTTCCACTACTTCTGCCTTAAGTGCCTAGATGTGTTACCGAAGTAAGATTGAGGCATTTCATCTAGGTTCAGCCCCGTGTAACTCCTTCGCCAATTCCTGATTCCATTTTAGACCCATCGGTGAACCAGTTGATATCATTGGAACAGCATTCGTCCACCCTGACTTCTTCTCTGCGATTAAAAAGAATAGGTAGTGGTTGAGTGAGAGTTTTTGATATTACGTCGGCAGTGGTTGTCGTATTACTAACCATTATTACCGTTATTACCTCATTGAAAAATAGCATCTGACCTGCACGAAGTGGAAACCTGATCTATGAGTGAGGTTTATATATATATATATATATATATATATATATATATATATATATATATATATATATATATATATATATATATATATATATATATATATATATATATATATATATATATATATATATATATATATATATATATATATATATATATATATATATATATATATATATATATAATAATAATAATAATTTTGTGTAATTAGTTACTCTCTTTAAGTATTAAGAATCGCGAAAATGTATACAAAATTCTTTCACACCCAACACTTACTTATCAATTTTCATTTACTTAGGTATTTATTGAAAGTTAGGGACCACATAAACAGTTTCAAGAACTTGGGTAGACAGATTCCATCTAAGAACAGAAGAATGTGAGTCACCTCTGCATTCTGCATCAGATATGATCGAAATCATTGTCAAAAACTGACGTAGAAGAAACCCCAACACAACACTCTTTGCGCTGTTGCTTGAAAAGTAATAACTGTATTCGTAACTCATAGTTTGAGACGTACAAGTTTTGTGACTTGGTACAAAATTACCGAGTATTGAAGGTGAGAAAGTTTCTCCTTTCATTACAAACCATCTTCCTATCAATTTATTTACTGCCTGTCACACTCTTTTCAGCAGTATTTCCTAATAAAATCTCACTTACTGCCACTTTCGCCTTTTGAAAACCCTACCGGCCAGCCCCTAAAAGTCCTACACAACTCTTGTCCCTTTCAAAACTTTGTTTCTAAACATAGCACTCGACCCTTTTTTCTTCTATTGAATTTATAACCTTTCGAAGTTTGGGCTGTATGGAGCCTTTTTCCACTGGAAGTAATTGCTCTCGATCCCTAATTCCCACTCCGTGAGGCCAAAACTTTTTTTTTTTTTTTTTTTTTTTGTAAACAATGAAAACGTGTTGAGAGTGTTGCTTTGAGATAGTTTGGCTTTTAGCAAATTTTTGTATACAATGAAGCTTTTCCTCTCTGAATATTTTGGAAGCGGCATTCCAAAAAAGTTTCCTCTTGGGAATCCGTTTTGAAACATTCGAAAGCCAACCACAAATTTCTCATTTCAACACGTTTTGATATTAATGCGTACCATAATTCAATAATTCGTACCAGAAAGTCAGAAATAGATGGGCTTTGCCAAAACAATGAATAATATTTATAACAGAAAACTATAGGAAAGAATATTGTTGAAAAAAAAAAAAAAAAAATCTCGAGTTTCTATACTTAAGTAGAATGTCATCAAACGAAAAAACTAACCGATCATTTTAAATTTGCTCATAAGGTGTTCAAACGTGACAAACTCAAACGATAATTGTTAATGTATTCCCAGTTGGTAGCAACAGATGAACATGCCCGAACTTGAAAACATATTTTTATAGAATTTTAAGACAGCTTGCTTATGCTCAATGGCAAGAAATCGTCGACCACTGGTTGAAATAAAATGGGGTGGTCCGTTAAATTATCTAGGTACTAGATAACATTTTTTTAAATTCGAAAAATGACTTTAAAGGTTTTATTCAACAAACTAAGGATTTATCCAGGAAATTATACTTGGCAACTATTCATCAAATACTTATATGAAAACTGGTAAAATTCATAAAAATAAAAAAAAAATAAAAAAAATAAAAAAAAAAATAAAAAAATAAAAAAGCATGTTTTTCGTTGATGTCAGAAAGTACAAATATCAGCATTTTCGGTTCAAACTTCCAAAAGTAAAAATATATTATCTCAAATGACCACCAAATGTTAAGGAATGCAAATATCGAATAAAAAAAACTACTAAAATAAAGGAAATCACTGATAAATTATGCAAAATTATTTCAAAAAGAGATCCGCAGACTGATATTAGATGAACCCTTTCATCATTTCGCAACGAAAAAATTGGATATGTAATCATGTGTAACAATTTATTATAATATCATAAATAAAACAAGTTTTATGAAAATTTATAATAATACGTATAACTTATTCAACATAAAGTTGACCAATTTCACGGTGGGTACATCACAGTTCCTATTCAACTATCCCGCACGGTCAACATTGTAAAACGCTGCAAATTATCACACAATGGTTAATTATTTCTGTGTAAGGTAGCCCATATACGCAGATAAGCGGTCTACAATAATTGTTAAACCCCGTATGTAATATATGATCAGAACATGACTCCGCAATTTTACGCTTCACAGTAAAAATGTTTAAAAATAGGTCGATAGGTAAGGAAATAATATAGTACTTTTTATTATATACCTAATTACGTAGAATACAAATACTTATATTACTAAATGTGGCAAAGTCTGCGGTTGTGTCTCAGCAGGGGGTTGGAATGAGGAAATTGAAGCACTTCAATCCTTCCTTCCCCTGTAAGGGAGCGTCTTTATTGTGAACCGGTTTCGGCCCATTGGCAAGGACCCTCTTCAGCACTACACGAAATAGACCCACTCAGAAAGCCCTGAGCACCCTAGGATAAGAAAAACAAGCATGTAAACGTCAACTGGTAGGAAATAGACACAACATTTAAAAGAAAATCACTAAAATAAGGTAAACTAAAACAACATACCTTTAGGAATATCTATCAATAACAAGGGGAACAAAAACGTCTTTCATCAACTCTCTAGTGAGGAAGATGGCGAAACATATGCAGCAACCTCACAGTGTCTAGGAATGAAGAAAAAAACTTACTAGTACCAATACAGATATGATAAATAACAATGGAAGCTGGGGGAAGCGGAGAAGGATCATATACCTACATTAAATTAACAATCAATAACTAATTTAGAGAATAAAACACTCACGCAGTTCACGTAAGCAGAACCAACTTTTTGAATCGATCAGCTGGAGCTCAGGGTGAAGCCCGTAATTTCATTCGTCCCTTGATGTCCTAGAGAGGCTCCCTATCAAATTTTGTTGTAATCAGACAAACGATATAACTTAGTGCAGTGCTAATATATTACGTAAAAACTTAAGTGTAAATGCAATTTTCAATGTGATGAAATAATCGTTTATGTAGAACCCCCACCTTAAAAGTCATGTAATTGTTATTATTCGTGAAACTGTTCCGTTGGGTGTACCACTGAACCCGTTTCCGCGGTCAACTCAAATATTGCTCACCTTTTGGTTACTGAACCACTTTAGAATATATAAACTCTTAGTTTGAAATACTGGATTGATCTTCCTTTCCCAACCTTTATAGAGAATGGAACTGCCAGTAATTTTTCCAGTGGGGAACAGGGAAGCGTTAACAAAAAAAGGAAGGCACCCTGCCTACAAAAGGAGGGAAAAAGTAAGGCCTGAATATATTCGGTGAGATCAAAGAAATTGCTGGTAGAAGAGAATCCTCTAGGATTAAGACGGACAGAGGGCATACTCGGTATTCAAAGAGCGTTGTAATGTAGTTGCTCGACCCGCCCCCCAAAAAGGGATAAAAAGCCCCGTTTTGGGGTGAAGTTGGGGTGAAAAGTTGAGAAGAGAAAAAGTGACTTCGTGGCTCTATGGGCCGTTGGATGTTCTTTTCTTTCGGAGGAGTTCGAGCTTTGGGTTCAGAATCTTCCAAATCGCCTGCGGGATCTTTGCATCCGGCTTTGAGAGATCGTTCGTTTTAGGAAATGGTTTTTCGGGGGTTTGATAGAAACAGTAATTGACTCTGCTGATCCAAGTTTACTATTATTTTCGATTAACTTAACCATCGAGATCGACTCCATCTATTATTGTATAACCTGATTAAGATGTAGGAAATTAATTGATGAAGAAGTCATTTTTCCGGAACCCTTCAAAAATGATCTCTCTATATCTTGTGCTTGTCTAACCGCTAATAATTATGTGAGTTTTGACACTTTAACAATCGAAAATGCATGACTTATCTCATGAGAATGTGAGTTGCTTGTCATATATACCATATTTTAACTTGCCCATATTGAAAGTCGACTTTAGTGAACGATAACACGATAACACACTTTCATAGAAGATCTGTGAAAAGGTCTGTGGGAGGACCGATACGCGAGGTTTTCTAAAACCCAAGTTTTCGTCATTGCGGCGTTTCAATCAACTTGTTAAAAACTCTGAGTGATGTGAAGGACTCATTGGGTGCAGGCTGAAAAGCTGTGATTGAAGAGCGTATGGATTAGAGCCAACTGTGGATGATGAATCACAGCGTTAGTTTTCAGGGATAACCACTTCCTACTGATTAGCAGCCCTATTTGACTGTCTGGCCGTTCGCAGTTGATTTGGACGACCAACCGACCTATAGAAATCCAAGGTGTAACGAAGCAATAGGACTGGAATGCTATGCAGCTGCAAACATTAACCATCAAAATATTCATGGGACGATTTTCAGACCAGTCTATCTATTGTGTTGTGAATCTATCCAATAAGGGCCAACTAAACCATTCGCGACAAAGTTTTGGAAACCCATTTCAACCCGGAATTTAGTGATAAATGTTGAATGTTTCCACGAAAAATAAATATTTAAAATGGTTAATCGATTTGAACGGATCTGCGATTTGAAATGGACGTTCTTTGTAGTATCAAAAGTTAAATCGAATACCGTTTCTATTGAGATAAATGCACTAGTCCTAGTACAAAATACTGCAAAATATTACAAAATGGTATATTATTTCTGTGTTAGATAGCCCTTCTACGCAGATAATTGGCCTATAATTCATTATTAAACCCCGTATGTCATATATGAACAGAACATGGCGCATCGTTACCCTGAGAAGAGTTAACATTTTCACAGTTCCAAGACCCTGCAATTTTTTGTTTCACAGCAAAAATGTTTGAAAAACTATCGATAGGTAAGAAAATAATATTGGCTCAGAGGCCCCTCAGCTGATCAGTGCGCCTCCGTACCTCGTAATTGTTACCGAGGAGGCTTAGAGAGCTTCGTCTAATCAACAACACCCTGGGTCTAATAGGAAATTTAGCATTGGAGGCTCCAAAGCTGATCTGATTCCGTCCATATTTTGTAATTATATTTCAGATCTCCAAAAAGGAGCTACATTTCAGGATTCAGTATCATAAGTCAATTAAGAAAACAAAGTAGGCTCAGAAGCCCCACAGCTGATCAGTGTGCTCTGATATTGGATTTATTCTTGATATAATAAAGGAGGTCCATTTCAAATCGCAGATCCGAAGGTTGACGTCCATATGCTTGCGTAGATACAGGCACCTGCAGAGGAAAAATTATTGCAATTAATTAAAACATCTACATATTACTGGTCCCCTGATCTCAGTATAACGATATTTAAGTAAGTAGGTACCTACCTACCAATTGAAAATAACAGAAATGTATAGATCATTGAAATGGTTTTAATAATCATTAAAAACTCCATAGCGGAATATAGTCAATCAAAATGTAGGTAATGATTTTGCAAACGGGAAAATGATGTTTGAAGTAATTTACAATAGAGCATGCGCAGAATGGAGTGACGATTTGAGAAAAATGAAATTGGTAAGGTACAATCTACAGCTTAACCCACAAATTCCCAGAAAACTTAATGAAAATCTGATGAAAACTAGACATTGTTCCTCGGAGTACACGTTCGCGCATGCGCAGGAGCTAATAATGATGCAATCATGAATTAATATGGAATAATTAAACCATTCTTCCCTCCAACTATGCGCCAAATTTGAGCGGGATTGGGAGACTAGGGCATCAAAGTATCAAGCTTGAAGGAATTTACGTTTACGCGTGCTCAAAATGAAGTAATGATTTGAGAAGTATGAAATTGATAGTGGACGATTTACAGCCTAACCAGCACATTTTCTGGAAAGTTCATCAAAATCGGTTGAAAACCGTTGAAATTAGGCTCGTTTAAAAAGGAATTCATCATATTCGCTCATAATCAGTAGCAACTAAAGATAGGATTGGGTTGAAACTGCCAGGGAATGCTCAAATTAACCTCTGCAACCTCTCTCTCAAATTCGAGCAAGATAGGACGACGGGGACGTGAGAAAACAATGCGTGATGGATTTTACATTTGCGCATGCGCTGAGTGAAGTATTGATTTGGAAACAAAGAAACTCATTGGGGCCCATCTTCACCCTAACCCAAAAATTCCATGTCAATTTCATACAAATCCGTTGAATATTGTAGAATTTAACATGTTACAAGGATTTGCGGATACATTTTGACGTCCTACGGTAAATAGGAGAGATTTTAGCTCACTAAGCTGATCAGGATGGCGTTCCTCACTTTGCTCGTCTCTCGTTATCCCAGAGAGGCTCCCTATCAAATTTCGACGTCCTATAGTAAATAGGAGAGATTTGAGCACGATTTTGCCATCATTATGATTGATTTTATGGTTCAAGGTCAGCTGATCCTCACCCAAGTCATTGAGGTGAGTTGCGGGAGGTTTTAATAGATTCATTGGAATCATTACTGTTACCTTGAAAGTATCAGAGATCTATATTTTCGAATGTTTGCCCCTTTTATGCTACCCTTTAGGGTTGACACAAATTGATGCTGAGCTTCTAGGACCATCTAGACCCCAAATGCGATTTTTAACGCAAGTTTCATGAAGTTTAGTCTATTAATTTCGGAAAAAAGCAGTGGACGGCGGACGGACGTATTTTTTTAAATTGATTTTTTTCTTGAAACGTAATCCAACAAATTTTCAGGGGGTGGGGGGGAGGGGGGTACAATTTTTTTTCTTGGTCGATTACAAAGGTTCATTATTGAAAATAATGAACCAAAAAGTGTCACATGAAACAATATTGTGTAATATTTCTGTATGTTTCCAGCGCTTTTAGGTATTATTTAAAGCAAAACTGAAGTTTTAAAAATCAGAAAGTAATATCGCTGGTTATTATGTTCAACTGATAAATAGAAATAAAAACAATTATTTAATGGAAATGAAACTAAACCTACGGATGAAATATTGACTATCGCTATTGCATATATCATAAGAGTTGAACTATAACCTCTGTAAGAAGATTCAACATGAAACAAGGCGAGTCAGGCTAGGAATAGTCGTTTACGACTGGTCTCAGTTACTACTCTGTTTCGGGGATTTACGACCAAAGTGCCATCATAAACCGATCGTAACATTTAGGAATAGTTGTGGTGGTTGTTGATATGTTGTTATCTCTGGTAAGGGACACGAAATTCAAGCTCCCTGAATCTTCGAGTGTGAAGAAGCTTCCCCTCACATTAGAGAATTAGACGTTCTGCTGACTCGCTTATTGTTCTCCAATCCTAAATCGTTGTTATTCCAAGTTATGGCACTTACATAAATATCTAATATCATAGCATCTCAAGACAACAGGACCATTATATAAGATGTGATGATTTACGGCCTATAAAAATTTGGGAATACAAAGACTTTGGAGTCTTTATAACGTTTCATGGCTTGTGGGAGGATATAGAAATATTCATCGGATTGTTTTCAAACAATATTAGCAAAGCTTCATTATTTCTAAATTACGTACCAAGTCCTTCTAGGCCGATCACTGTTCCATTCAAGATTAATTAATAAATTTAGCCAATGAGACATGAGTATAACTACGTAGAAACAGACTTGTTGACAAACTAAACGTCTGCCCTTGCGCAAACGAGTATCTACACTGCATGCATATACGTAGCAACGAATATACAGGGACTAAACTGTAGACAATATACAATATCAATGTAAATAAAGAAATATCAACGTTCAGCGTGTTTGTAACTGACACTTCATACCAAAACCTTAATTACATAGTCTTCTTACGCATCTTCTTTCAGCCTGGTTACAACATAACCACCTTGTTTCTAGCTAGTAGCAATAGTTTGTTTGTGATGCTACATTTTTTATTATTGAAAAATTTGACCCCAAGCCTTAAGACGTACCTATATATCCATGTCAAAAGACGAAGGGTACAATCAAAGTACAAGTATAACAGCTACCAGATACGCTTCAATAGTCCGTCAATAAATAACAAAACATAACGTAACTTGATGTCTTGTTATCGCACTTTTATTATCAGCCGATTCATTCACCACAGATAATAACTGGATACTAATTAACTACCGTAGTTTATTGCTGGGCATTACAAGTAGGTATGCATGTCTTATAAATAAGATACATTATCATTATTAAAAGTATTCATTCTAATAACTGACCTCATTCACACTTATGAAATATTTAACAAAATAATAAGTAGTTGAGAAATAATTTGCAACGATTCCGCGATTATTTGAGGAAAATAAGGCTATTGCAATAGCTTGCAAATTTTTAAATTAAACATTTTCGGAAAATTTCCTCATGGAAATCCGTTGTGAGGCATTGTTAAACGCATCCTGGAGTTTCAAGACTTTTTCATATATAGCTACCGAAAGGATTTAGATAAAAATTCCGTTCTTGTGATTAAAAAAAAATCAAATTTTCCCAATAAAAGGATGATTTTGTTGGCCATCACTTTTTGAGCACATTCGATTGCTTGGATTTCAAAAAATGTGCCCAAAAACTCACAAGAATTTACTTATACTTTCTAGAAGAATTATTGTCAAATCAAGTTTATAAACTATGAACTGGAACAAAACTTAATTTATTCACAAAACATTATGCTGAAGAATGTACTTGAACTTAATTAATTTCTATTGAAAAATCGATAAAATTAGATACATAGGTGACCATCTTTTTTGAATCGTAGAATTTCATTCAGAACGAGTTTATATTGGCCCCAAAATCGGCATTACATTTTCCTCGCAATCTATGTGCTTAAATTTCAAAACGATGTAACATAATATACTTAATACGACAATATATGTAAATTCTCTCATATGACCATTCTGCATTACTGGAACATTTACCTATTGCATTAATATTTAATAAAAATAAGTTAGAATATGAGGCAGGAATATGATTTTATACGTCATCCTTGTACTGAAACCCTATAAATAACTTCCGGAAATGTGTTAGTAGATATATGATGTATATATTCACTTCTTGGTATTAACATAAAGTGTTATGAAAGAGAAGGGCTGTAAAAAGGGAGAGCGGAAGCTGTTTCCAAGATAAAATATGAAGGCTGGGACGCGATTTTCAGCAGACACCCGCATATGGATGTTGTGCGGACATGACAGTCACTCCTAAGATGGTGAAAAATCACCACATTACTATGAAACTACTCGTGACTTAGCTATTTGGTTGATAGCAACTCGTTTCACTGACGAAAAACACGACTTTACCAAAGTATGTCACACATCGAATTATAAATTTTTTAAATATGATGAAATTTATAATGAAATTGGCTCCAGCATAGCTAAGTTTGATAGATTCCATTATTCTCAGAAACGTTTAGGTACCGAAACCATAGTTTCTGGGAACAGATAATGTTTTCATTCCATTAACTCTCTGGAAAACCAGTTACCACAGGTGATTAACTCATCTGTTAGGTATAGGAGATTGTAGAATAGAAAATAGGTTTAGGTATTGAAAACGATCGAAATCATCAATAGTTCATTCATTCATTCAATCGATATCAATCTTTCATTGAATATTTTCAATAGAATTGACGGTTCTCCGCACACCGTTCTTATCTCGGTTCCTTTGCCATCTTCGTGCTCTAGTTCGCATTTGCTGTACAGCGTCGTTAGTTTCGAGCGCTTACTAATTATTGTACCTAACAGAAGAAAAAGTGCATTGAGGAGATGTGCACATTCTTTATCGTATTTTATTTTCTATTTTTGTTTTACTACATCCCACCTACAATTATATGTCCGTGTAGTACACAATCATTTTCAGGACTTAAAATCAAGGGCCGAAACCTCTCGACAAATGCAACATTCTTTTAATGAGTTTTCACCGAAGATCCAGTCCATAGGGGCAGACTATTTTCTGGTCTAGATTGGTCATATAATTCCGAAATGAGAAAAAATTCTGTAATAACTTCTACTGTTTGATTGTTAATAATAACCGGACCCAATCGATCTCTATGAATCTCTTAGCACGCAATCACTTATCAATGCAATTACTCTGACATGTGCAAACATAAAAGCTTTGCAAATCCCCTAACTCAATCATTTTAATCACATTTCATTTGTGTTTTGAGAGATCTGTAACTCGGTTCCATGAACTTTAGTTACCTATTCTGAAACTTCTAATCCATTAGAATTAGTAAAAGGCTTTTCGCTCCATTGTGCGATCATTGCTTCATGGATAACTCCCACCGGACTGTAATCCAGTTTCCATCAGAATGTTCAGGAGGAGGATGGAGAAATGTTCCATCTGATGGTATCATGTGAAATTCGTAGTGTACGAATTATTTTAAAATTTACATACCTTTCTACATTACTTCTTTACATTACATTTCATCGACCCTTAAAAACATACTACGTAACTTCTTAACAAGTACCTAGATAAAATGATTTAGAACTATCCCTCAACTCCATAAACTTAGGTAGGTATTGAATATACGGCATTGAGACAGTATTGATGATATTTTATTAAGGCAGTATCTCAGAGCTCACCGAATTTTAATGTGCGGCCAGAAGCTTAATTTTCCGATCAAAGACACTGGAACTGCGACTCGTAAACAGTAGCTAAAAACCTGCTATAGTATTTGGTATGACGATTCAAATATGAAACTTGAAGGGGATAAACCAATATTAGCAACTTGTAGTTTGGGCAGCTACAAGCGTTTGCGGGCACACAGGCAGACAGATAGACAAACAAACAGATAGGAAACCATGAATGTCCAGGACGATCTAGAATATAGAACGCGAACGGATGATATTTTGGTAAAAAAAAAAAAAAATGTCGGTTTCTGCCTATGGAAAATGTGTACCTACTTCATGATTACTAGCTTCTGCAATTACGTGTAGGCTGGGAAATAAAATCTAGGGTAGGGGTTGTTTTGGTGATTTCTTCTGGAATGGTTTGGTGATTTGAAATGTTTGTGTTGAGATGGACAGTTTTTCTGTGCACTGGATAAATTTCTTCTTCTCATAAACCTGGACGACTTTGCCTATCGTGCGATTCTAAGTATACCCACTGAAATTCGTGGATTTTAGTTCTCATTCTACTTCCCTGTGAGTATACGGTTGTTGTTCATGTGAAAAGATGTACCTAAAGGCGAACAAAAATAGTCTGATATGCGATGCGATCGAACGGGTCTTCCGTGAAGGTCCAATTCCCAAATCCTATCAGACGTGGGCGGGCCGTTACTGACACTCATGAGCACCTGACACCCACATGCCCGCTTGCCAAGGCAGATTCTAAGGAAAGGGTCCCGCATCGAGTATCCAGAGCGGTGTCGGTTTCAAATTCTCGGGAGCGACCTCCTGGTGAACGACGTAAATCGATATGTGATCATCTCATATTAGATTGATTAGTGACGTGAACTCTTCGAAAAAGAACGATGCAGTCCGACCGTTGACGAGATGAAATCAACGTCACTTGGTAGACTTGATAAGCCCCTCATTGATGGGTTTTCCGCTCTTAAGTCCTCTAATATTTGGATGAGTAAATTATAGAGAAACTAAAAACACGTATACCGATTGAATATTTCCAAGTCACAATCATAACATTAACGAAATCACATTTTTCTACCTGACTAGTTGTTAACATTTTATGGACAATAGGGTTGGTCCCAGATTCGCACTATTGTTTCCATTGGCACTAGTAACAATTATTTGTAGTATGAGTCAGTATCTAAAGCCCTCTTACCCTTGGAAACAACAATAGCCTTCCCCAAAAAGAACCGGAGCAAAGTAATTAGTTATGGGACATAAAAAAAAAAAAAAAAAAAAAAAAAAAAAAGTGTCTGGTAATAAATATATTTATGATCACCTCCTTCACATTCGTTCTCGATCATACACTGCAAAAGGAATAGGTTATATATCATAATAGAGATTGCGTAGAATCATTGATTGAAAACTAAGAAGAAAGCATCATCGGAGAAAACTGAGGATTTTAGACAAAAATTAACATTCTTGTTTTCTTGGTATGATTCCAGTCATACCGCAAAAACCCAAATATTTCAGGATTAGTTTCAATAAGTCACAACTAATCCGTCCAACTAATTTGGATTTTTACTGAGGTATTATTGCCTAGGTAGATACTTGTTGTTATTAATGTTTGATGTAAAATCTATTCAAGAGTGGTTGCAGATGAGCTTACAATAGTTTTGACGAATGCCGGGTGTTAAGGTATATAACTATAGATTTGCAAAAAGCGCAAGTCTTTTCTTCTAATTATTATAATCTGTAGGTATATCGATTAAACTGTAAATGTAGTTGCCTTGTATCTAATTATTCTCTTCATGTGGAAATTCATATATTAAGTAATATTCATAAATCAAGAAAAAGCAATGCAAAATGAAACAAAAACAAAATATTTGAATTTACATTTAGAAATATCCATTTTGCATTGATGATCGGGCGATCATAGGTAGCGAAGAAAGTACGTAAGTGAAGAAAGTAAACGATTTAGGTTCCATTAGAACAGGTTGTTCCTGTTGGGGGTTAAGGGCCTCGACATCGGAAAGTGGCAACTGGAGAACGTTTGTTATCGGACAAAAGACTTCCACGCCGGTAAGTACCCAGCTGATGAACGAATGGTCGGAGAGGGTGGGCGGGACCTCACGCCGCTGCAGAGCACAAGGCCACTTGTACAGAGCTGTTGTCTGGGAGGAACATCAATATTGGAACGAGCATTCACCCTTTTGAGAAAATGACAAAGGAAACACCTTGTCACGAGCTAATCGCTCCTCCAAAGTGCAGACCTTTCCCGATCCAAACACCGACGGAACAACAACATCTACGAAGTTTCAAAATTTTATCTAGGTACTTTTATAACAGAAAAAAGTCTACTAAGTAGGATGGGCAGTATAGCTTCCTCTCGTATTTTAACATTTACGTATGGAATTAGTTGAAGAACAAAGATTAAATTAATGTTCGCGCATTCGCTCAGACTACTATTAATGGAGGCCACATGAAGGCAGTTCATCAATATGTATCATTATCTGTGGAGTACCAACGATTATTCACCAGAAGCTCACAAAAGAGAAACCTTCTGATCAACAGTAAGTCATCAAATCCAAAGAACTCGGCTATCTGCTTTTCAGCACAATAATTAGTCTCTAAGAATGGGCGGACGGTCATCAGTTACGGTTCTCAAGAGATTTTTTCAGCAAAAGTAACCAGTGCGGTGGCACTGGATGCACTTGGTTAAGTTGAGAATGTCAGACCCCTGCAGCCAAAAGAATCGTTTTGTAGAATGCGAATGAATTCAATATTTCAGTGCCGCTACCTCTGCGTAGGTACGTAAGTTACGGCTTAACCGTCACGGAAACCTTGCTCCAGGATTTAACCCTAGCTTTCTGCTCTTGAGCACAAGCACTCCCATTAATTTATGGTTGTATGTGCATATTGAAACAGTTAATGTGATTGCCCGTATTGATATTCGTTGAGTCAAGACTCTCTCAACGAAAACTGAGGAATGGGCAAAGCCTCGTCGATATACTTCATAAAAGCGTGAAAGTTAGTAGGTTCAGAAAAGAAAAGAAGAAAAAGACTAGAGAACTTTTGCTAGGAAGGAATAAGAGGCCAGCTGTCAGGATGTAAGAACCGTTGTCTTCATTCCCGTGATAAAGGAGAAAAAAAAGTTTGTTGTGACTTTGACACTGGATCTTTTTTGTTTGGCTCACTTTCTTGAGCTAAAGTGGCCGAAGCTGTTTGTTCTCCTTTGTATTTGACACATTGCGCTGTGAATACAGGCCTACGATTGAATTGAATACCTACTTCGAATTGTTTCGATGGGTCACAACAATATTTAAAAAAATATATTGAATTTGATTTATGATTTTTGTGTCATGGAAAGTATCAAATAACAGTTATTAATAAATGTAAATTAATTATTTCTTACTTTAAGCCTCAATATATATATTTAGACTTACACAAAATGACTCATAGTAGTATGAGTCATATTATGTAAGTCTAAATATATATGTATTGAGGCTTTAAATAAGCAATACTTACTGTATACTTATTGTTACCAATTAATAATTGCCTATTGTTGTCAATTAATGATGAATGCGTATATATTGGTAAGTGGTTTATGATATCACCGAGTATGCTTTCCGCTTTTCTTCAGTGGCACAACAATTAGAAATTTAAGGAGCCTGCTTACCAATTTTCGATAAACTTGTTAGGTTTGTTGGAACTTCCACAAATTATATTACAGTAAGTTGATTTAAAAGTCTATTTTTTAATTTACGAGGGCACAATTAGATCCCAATCGTAATCGAATGAAGCACACGTATTGTCAAAGAATAGGGGATAGACGTGGGTCGGACCCCTAAACTCCGAAGAGCTTGGAGGAAATAAGCTGAATGAGAAACGCATAGCTTCATCAGAGACTTGTCGCTCTCTCTAATTCGGTTTCCATGTTTGGTGGTGAGATGCAGTTTGTTTCATAATGGCATCACACGCGTTTACTGTTCCCTATTCACACGCTTCCGTTCATTTTCGACCCGTCATATCGCACCACATTGAAAACCTCTCTTTCTGATCAACAACTTGGAAGATTAAACATAATTATATGCGCGTCTGCTTCTCAATTTTTCCAGTAACAGGTATATATATATATATATATATATATATATATATATATATATATATATATATATATATATATATGTGTGTGTGTGTGTGTGTGTGTGTGTGTGTGCCATTTGTAAAGAATAGCTGCCGACCTATTACTACCTGCGAGCCCACGAGGAGGGCAGTCTTCTTCCAACACTCTCAACGTCCCCGTCTAGTTGCTGTTCTTACCTAGTGTTATTAAACGCAGTCTTTTTTAAAAAGTCATTTTTGGAAATCACTCATTTAGCTTGTATTCATATATTTATGTATATATATATATATATATATATATATATATATATATATATATATATATATATATATATATATATATATATATATACTTAGATTTTTACATATAATAAATTCACAAAAGTGAGACTCACTGTGAGACGTTTCGCTATTCGTTGTCAATCAACTAATATTCTCCTAGTCTTGCAGGATTGCTTCTTTGAAATTAGCTCCTAAGCAACACAGCACCAGCATTATTGGTGACTAGGAGGGAGTTGGAGTCTCACTGGATTAAATTAAATTAAACAAATAAAAATAAAAATAGAAATGAAAAAAATTAGAAAAAAATTTGAAAAAAAATTAGAAAAAAAATTAAAAATGGATGTGGCGATGGTCAGGTGTTGTATCGGTTGAGGCCAGGTGGATACAGTGCTCCCAAGACCCATATATGTGCCTGCTCAGTGATGTGAAGCTTGACGGGTGACGCTTTATCTGGTAACTTATTTATCACTTTAAGTCGATAGCACTGATTGAATTCCGAATCGTGGGATCTTGCATGTTGGGCCACTGACTGACCATCGCCATGGAGTGTTGCGCTGCGGTGATTATTCATTCTCAAATTTACTTGAGACGCTTTGCCAACATAAAACGCAGGACAATGTTTGCATTCCAGCATATATATGCAATTAAGGGATTGACAGTGTGCAGACCCCCTGACCGGATACTCTTGAAAAGCATTTGGGCTCGTGAAAGTGGTACAGGGGGTGGCAATCTCACATAATTTGCATCTGGGTCTACCACATGGTTCCAGTCCTCGGGAAGGGTCCCTAGGGGCAGGTTCCTCGTTCCGCTTTAACATATTCCCTAAGTTCTTAGGTCTGCGATATGCCAGGAGAGGGACCTCTGGGAAGATGTCTCGGGTAATCAGGTTTTGCGCCAGAATCGGAAAAAGTTCTCTGAGGATAGAATTTAGCTTCTGAATGCCTGGGAAATATGTTGTGACTAAAACTGGTCCATCTTGACGTCTCCGTTCATTTGGCTCTTCGTAAGTTACGTGTGATGGAACTATTCTCCGGCGAAGTAGTGCAGAAGGATATCCACGTTCTCTCAGCCTGGCTGTTAATGAGTTCAGATATGACTGCAGGTCATCTCGCCTATTACATATTTTGTGCCCTCGGATTGAAAGGGAACGAGGAATGGAACTTTTGACGTGTGGAGGGTGGCAGCTGTTGTATTGCAGGTACATCTGAGCATTAGTATCTTTAATATGTACTTTAGTAATGAAGCCTGAAACCTCTAGATTCACATCTACATCGAGAAACGTCATCACTCTATCCGAAACTGTGTGGGTGAAACTTAGTGGGGAACAATTGTTGAGAGCATTAAGGAAATCCTCTAGTTCAGTCCTGCCATGCTCCCATAGAATGAAAATGTCGTCCAAGAAACGACGCCAAATCATAGGGGTCAATTGGCGGGATGCAAGGAACCCTTGCTCAATGTATGCCATATACAAATTTGCATAAGAAGGAGCGAATTTTGTTCCCATTGCTGTTCCTTGTTTTTGCAAATAGAAGTCACCTTCATATTTGAAATAGTTATGGTTTAGGATGAAATCAATTAAACTAATGACGAAATTCGTTGATTGCGCTTGGTTCTCATGCCGCTGGTCCAGAAAATGACGAATAGCCTGGAGACCATCTCTATGACGGATGGATGTGTAGAGCGACGTTACGTCTACAGTGACCAACAGGATGGGGTGTTGAGGATTCTGTGGCAGCTCAATGTTCCTTAGTAAGTCTAAAAAGTCATAAGAATCCTTTAGAAACGATGGTTGCGAAGAAGCGATTGGCTGAAGAATGTGGTCTACAAAAGCTGAGATCCTTTCAGTGAGTGAATCGTAGCTCGATACAATCGGGCGTCCTGGTGGCAGGGTATGAGGGAGCTCGTATGGCTTGTGAATTTTCGGCAACAGATAAAATATTGAACAACGTGGATCTTCTGGTATCATCAGCTTACGGTCGTCTTGTGAAAGTCCCTCAATCTGATTTCTTTGACGGCATCTGAGTAGATTGTACAGCTCTATTCGGTATTGGGTGGTTGGGTCTTGAGGTAGCCGTTCATATGTTATAACATCACTGAGTTGCCGAATGGCTTCTCTGTGGTAATCACTGGTTTCCATAATTACCACAGTTGAACCCTTATCTGCATTCATTATTTTAATACCATGGTCTGTTTGGAGATCCTTCAACGCTCGAAACTCTGCATGGGTTAGATTAGGAGTTGGCTGTAGAGATGCAAGGAATCGATGATCAGAAACCTTCTTCAGAAGTTGAATGCTGAATTGCTGAAGAGGGTGGCTTGATGGGAGTGAGCGATCAGGCATGATCTTCGTGGATTCTTTAAACTGTCTCAGCGCAACATGCGTGTTGTCCGCTTGGTCCCCACCTTCCCCAGAAGACCAGTAGAAGTGCCATCGGATACTTCGAACGAATCTGTTTATGTCTTCTAAAAGTGCCAGATGATCAACTCGTGGAACTGGGGAGAAAGACAGCCCCTTGCTCAACAATCCAAACTCCAGTGGTGATAGCACCTTTCTAGATAAGTTGCATATTTCAGGAGGCCGATGTTGTTGTATTTGGGATTCAACATGAATGGGGGAACGATTGAAATTCTCGAAACCTGGAGGTGGATGGACATTGATCCGAGTTTCTCGCGGTCTGGTAAGTATGTCATTTTGTTGAGGATTATGTGAGAAAGTTTCAAAATGCCAAGACGGAAATGAGAGATCAGACAGTGTATGGAATCCATTACTCAAAAATTCTGAGCACCAATCAGAGAACATAGTGTGATTCATGGGTAAGGATATCCCTACATTTCGGTAGCTTAGGAAAAGGGCTGATAATTTTCTATTATTTTTAAGGATCTTTCTCGACAACCATCTGTCAGCAGAATTTAGGATCGGGTTGATCATATTTCTCATACCAGGAACCAACCAGAGAATCGTAATGAGTGGCTTCAAATGTGTCACAATATATTTTTCACGTAGTTTGTGGTACGATTTAAGAGTGACTTCGGTCAATTTAAGCGAAGCTATGTGCCCAAAAATCAAAATATCTTGTCTAATGGGCGGAGACATAGCAGTAATCGGCATTTTCAGCACCAAACCTTTGGGTGGAATACCCATTTTGAGACACTCACTCAGAAAGAATATATGACTCGTACATTGCACTACCTTTTGAGCGTAAAATTCAAGCTTTGATGTCCAAAAGTTACGTGGATCTCGATGAGTTCTGTCCTCAGGAATTGACTCCATTTTCTATTTTGATAAAGCAGCGCTCTCGCAACAACTCCTAATAATGATAAAAAATTAATCTGAATGAAACAAATAAATAATCAGATTGAAATAAATAAATAAATAAAGTATAGTATAATAAAATACTAGCCTAAGTAAACACCGAGGGGAGTTTCACAAATGTTATTGAAGTGTTAAACTGCACTACTGCACTTAGTTTGTGATGTCGGGACACGATTCCAGAGAACTACACACTTAGATTTTTACATATAATAAATTCACAAAAGTGAGACTCACTGTGAGACGTTTCGCTATTCGTTGTCAATCAACTAATATTCTCCTAGTCTTGCAGGATTGCTTCTTTGAAATTAGCTCCTAAGCAACACAGCACCAGCATTATTGGTGACTAGGAGGGAGTTGGAGTCTCACTGGATTAAATTAAATTAAACAAATAAAAATAAAAATGAAAAAAATTAGAAAAAAATTTGAAAAAAAATTAGAAAAAAAATTAGAAAAAAAAAAATTAAAAATGGATGTGGCGATGGTCAGGTGTTGTATCGGTTGAGGCCAGGTGGATACAGTGCTCCCAAGACCCATATATGTGCCTGCTCAGTGATGTGAAGCTTGACGGGTGACGCTTTATCTGGTAACTTATTTATCACTTTAAGTCGATAGCACTGATTGAATTCCGAATCGTGGGATCTTGCATGTTGGGCCACTGACTGACCATCGCCATGGAGTGTTGCGCTGCGGTGATTATTCATTCTCAAATTTACTTGAGACGCTTTGCCAACATAAAACGCAGGACAATGTTTGCATTCCAGCATATATATGCAATTAAGGGATTGACAGTGTGCAGACCCCCTGACCGGATACTCTTGAAAAGCATTTGGGCTCGTGAAAGTGGTACAGGGGGTGGCAATCTCACATAATTTGCATCTGGGTCTACCACATGGTTCCAGTCCTCGGGAAGGGTCCCTAGGGGCAGGTTCCTCGTTCCGCTTTAACATATTCCCTAAGTTCTTAGGTCTGCGATATGCCAGGAGAGGGACCTCTGGGAAGATGTCTCGGGTAATCAGGTTTTGCGCCAGAATCGGAAAAAGTTCTCTGAGGATAGAATTTAGCTTCTGAATGCCTGGGAAATATGTTGTGACTAAAACTGGTCCATCTTGACGTCTGCGTTCATTTGGCTCTTCGTAAGTTACGTGTGATGGAACTATTCTCCGGCGAAGTAGTGCAGAAGGATATCCACGTTCTCTCAGCCTGGCTGTTAATGAGTTCAGATATGACTGCAGGTCATCTCGCCTATTACATATTTTGTGCCCTCGGATTGAAAGGGAACGAGGAATGGAACTTTTGACGTGTGGAGGGTGGCAGCTGTTGTATTGCAGGTACATCTGAGCATTAGTATCTTTAATATGTACTTTAGTAATGAAGCCTGAAACCTCTAGATTCACATCTACATCGAGAAACGTCATCACTCTATCCGAAACTGTGTGGGTGAAACTTAGTGGGGAACAATTGTTGAGAGCATTAAGGAAATCATCTAGTTCAGTCCTGCCATGCTCCCATAGAATGAAAATGTCGTCCAAGAAACGACGCCAAATCATAGGGGTCAATTGGCGGGATGCAAGGAACCCTTGCTCAATGTATGCCATATACAAATTTGCATAAGAAGGAGCGAATTTTGTTCCCATTGCTGTTCCTTGTTTTTGCAAATAGAAGTCACCTTCATATTTGAAATAGTTATGGTTTAGGATGAAATCAATTAAACTAATGACGAAATTCGTTGATTGCGCTTGGTTCTCATGCCGCTGGTCCAGAAAATGACGAATAGCCTGGAGACCATCTCTATGACGGATGGATGTGTAGAGCGACGTTACGTCTACAGTGACCAACAGGATGGGGTGTTGAGGATTCTGTGGCAGCTCAATGTTCCTTAGTAAGTCTAAAAAGTCATAAGAATCCTTTAGAAACGATGGTTGCGAAGAAGCGATTGGCTGAAGAATGTGGTCTACAAAAGCTGAGATCCTTTCAGTGAGTGAATCGTAGCTCGATACAATCGGGCGTCCTGGTGGCAGGGTATGAGGGAGCTCGTATGGCTTGTGAATTTTCGGCAACAGATAAAATATTGAACAACGTGGATCTTCTGGTATCATCAGCTTACGGTCGTCTTGTGAAAGTCCCTCAATCTGATTTCTTTGACGGCATCTGAGTAGATTGTACAGCTCTATTCGGTATTGGGTGGTTGGGTCTTGAGGTAGCCGTTCATATGTTATAACATCACTGAGTTGCCGAATGGCTTCTCTGTGGTAATCACTGGTTTCCATAATTACCACAGTTGAACCCTTATCTGCATTCATTATTTTAATACCATGGTCTGTTTGGAGATCCTTCAACGCTCGAAACTCTGCATGGGTTAGATTAGGAGTTGGCTGTAGAGATGCAAGGAATCGATGATCAGAAACCTTCTTCAGAAGTTGAATGCTGAATTGCTGAAGAGGGTGGCTTGATGGGAGTGAGCGATCAGGCATGATCTTCGTGGATTCTTTAAACTGTCTCAGCGCAACATGCGTGTTGTCCGCTTGGTCCCCACCTTCCCCAGAAGACCAGTAGAAGTGCCATCGGATACTTCGAACGAATCTGTTTATGTCTTCTAAAAGTGCCAGATGATCAACTCGTGGAACTGGGGAGAAAGACAGCCCCTTGCTCAACAATCCAAACTCCAGTGGTGATAGCACCTTTCTAGATAAGTTGCATATTTCAGGAGGCCGATGTTGTTGTATTTGGGATTCAACATGAATGGGGGAACGATTGAAATTCTCGAAACCTGGAGGTGGATGGACATTGATCCGAGTTTCTCGCGGTCTGGTAAGTATGTCATTTTGTTGAGGATTATGTGAGAAAGTTTCAAAATGCCAAGACGGAAATGAGAGATCAGACAGTGTATGGAATCCATTACTCAAAAATTCTGAGCACCAATCAGAGAACATAGTGTGATTCATGGGTAAGGATATCCCTACATTTCGGTAGCTTAGGAAAAGGGCTGATAATTTTCTATTATTTTTAAGGATCTTTCTCGACAACCATCTGTCAGCAGAATTTAGGATCGGGTTGATCATATTTCTCATACCAGGAACCAACCAGAGAATCGTAATGAGTGGCTTCAAATGTGTCACAATATATTTTTCACGTAGTTTGTGGTACGATTTAAGAGTGACTTCGGTCAATTTAAGCGAAGCTATGTGCCCAAAAATCAAAATATCTTGTCTAATGGGCGGAGACATAGCAGTAATCGGCATTTTCAGCACCAAACCTTTGGGTGGAATACCCATTTTGAGACACTCACTCAGAAAGAATATATGACTCGTACATTGCACTACCTTTTGAGCGTAAAATTCAAGCTTTGATGTCCAAAAGTTACGTGGATCTCGATGAGTTCTGTCCTCAGGAATTGACTCCATTTTCTATTTTGATAAAGCAGCGCTCTCGCAACAACTCCTAATAATGATAAAAAATTAATCTGAATGAAACAAATAAATAATCAGATTGAAATAAATAAATAAATAAAGTATAGTATAATAAAATACTAGCCTAAGTAAACACCGAGGGGAGTTTCACAAATGTTATTGAAGTGTTAAACTGCACTACTGCACTTAGTTTGTGATGTCGGGACACGATTCCAGAGAACTACACACTTAGATTTTTACATATAATAAATTCACAAAAGTGAGACTCACTGTGAGACGTTTCGCTATTCGTTGTCAATCAACTAATATTCTCCTAGTCTTGCAGGATTGCTTCTTTGAAATTAGCTCCTAAGCAACACAGCACCAGCATTATTGGTGACTAGGAGGGAGTTGGAGTCTCACTGGATTAAATTAAATTAAACAAATAAAAATAAAAATAGAAATGAAAAAAATTAGAAAAAAATTTGAAAAAAAATTAGAAAAAAAATTAGAAAAAATATATATATATATATATATATATATATATATATATATATATATATATATATATATATATTTATTTATTTATTTATTTATTTATTTATATATATATATATATTTATGTATATATATATAAAAGCGTTAAACTCTAGGATTCGTTTCAGAATGCCTCAAAACGGATTTCAATTAGGAAATTTCTCAAAAATTTGATTTAAAAATTTGCCGAGCCATTGCAAATGCTTCATTTTTTACGAAAATTCGCTAAAAAGTGAAGGTGCAACTGCGGATGAGAAGTACTTAGGCACTAAAAATCCTAAAATGGGGCCTAAAAGGGGGATTTATACATATGTCATGGAATTGAGAAAGCTATGTGCCAAGCTACCTACTTGGCTTCACTTTCTTTTAAGAAACACAGAATATGTTTTGACCTTGGCATCGCCAACGTTTATGTACAGCGAAAATGTGTTGCAACAATTTCTGAGTCGTTGCTAGGGAAATGGTAAGTACTGCGCCATTTTTTATCCCACAAAATTCGTTGACCATTCGTTTTTGTTTGAAAGCTCTCAACCATATTACGTCAACTACTGCGAAGTGTGTGGTCAACACGATGAGTTTTGAGAATGGTTATTTGAATAATTGTTTACACACAGGTGAAAGTTCTCAATAACTGATATTGTGAACATGATTGCAACCGCTTGTTAATTTCTGATGATTTCTTCGAGCTGGTGTTGTCGTTGCGCTGGTGATAAATGAATAAAAACAACATGGCATAGTAGTGATAAGATACAGCGCAAAATCTGGTTCATTCTCACACCTATGCGGGTTTCACGGGTCTATGTGAAACGCGTGAGCTAAAACAGATTCTGTGTTTCAAAAATTTCATTCGAAGTATGTAAACAGTAGCAACCGGGGCCCCCTAGCGAGGCGCGGAGCGTCGAGTTTTATTTTCCTTTGTTGATTATAAACGTTCAGTATTGAAAATGATATCCAATAATCTAAATATTACAAGAATAAATGACAAAGAAATGCTCGATAACCTCCAATACCTCAGACCTTACCAGACACTAAAAGCATTTTCCGCATAAACAACCGGCATTAATGACCCAATCAAAGGCTAAGAATTTACTATTCCTCGAATTAACTTCTCTCTCTGTCCCACTTCGTCAGACCTCAAAACTCGATACCGCCCTCCACCTCTCGCCCTGTCAAGCCCGTCTGGAGGGTTGAACGTGTAATTTTCCCGGCTTCATTAGGACTTCTAAGACAGGAAGTCTCCCCTCACCTCGCTAATTATTCAGAAAGAGCTCAAAGTCCTTCAATCCCCTTACCCACCCCTCGCCTTCGTATCAGATGTCTGGCAGGCCTCGTCCATTATTGACCTAACAGTTGCTCCGCTTGAATTAACTCGGTTTTATGTATTTTTCCAATGGTTTGTTAGGGAGGAAAGGGGATACAGAAAAACCCCCAGTAGTAAAAAGGTTTTCTATTCAATTTCGGTGCCACGGGAGAAAATTCAGTTCTGACGCTGCTAAAACCTGTTTTAGCGCATTTTAGTAAAAAATGAAGCAATTGCAATGGCTCAAAAAATTTTTAAAATCAAAAATTTTGAAAAATGTCATCAATTCATCACCTGAAACGAATCCCAGAGCTTAACGCTTTTTCATATGAACATATATATATATATATATATATATATATATATATATATATATATATATATAATTGAGGTTGATAATGACCAGGCTAGTCGATGTTTGTTAACAGGGTTTTACTTAAATTAATTTTAATTTTTAATTTAATTTTAATTTAATTAATTAATTTAATTTAATTTTTTTATTTATTTTATTTATTTTTTATTTATTTATTATTTATTTATTAATTTAATTTATTTATTAATTTATTATTTTATTTTATTAATTTTAATTTAATTTAAAATTTAATTTTAATTTTAATTACAGGATTTTAATTAAATTTTAACAAACATCGACTAGTCTGGTCATTATCAACCTCAATTGTACAATTACAACTAGTCAGAATCTCACCACAATATATATATATATATATATATATATATATATATATTAATTGCTATGCAATTCTTAGGCCGACCCCCAATAATTTTTTTTTGTCCCGCCACTAGAACCCGCGAGGTCGAATCCCAGCCAGGCTTGAAAATTTTTTTTATTTTTTTATTTTTTTTTTTTTCTCGTGAGACGAAGGTTGTGGGTTCGAATCCCAGCCAGGCTTGAAATTTTTTTTTTTTTTTTCTCGTGAGACGAATTGCATAGCAAATTATCCTCGTTTTCTACACAATAGAAAAGAGAAAAGATCCGGCGAGGCGCGAAGCGCCGAGTATAGTTTGGCGGGGTCAAGGGGCAGAGCCCCTTGCGAGGCCCGAAGGGTCGAGTATATATATATATATATATATATATATATATATATATATATATATATGTGTGTGTGTGTGTGTGTGTGTGTGTGTGTGTGTGTGTGTGTGTGTGTGTGTGTGTGTGTGTGTGTGTGTGTGTGTGTGTGTGTGTGTGTGTGTGTGTGTGTGTGTGTGTGTGTGTGTGTGTGTGTGTGTGTGTGTCTGTCTGTCTGTGTGTGTGTGTCCTTCCAGACTATAACTCTCCTTAGAATTGAGATAAAAATTCCGTTCTTGCGCCAAAAAATGAAGCTTTCCAAATAAAAGGACGAGTTTGTTGGTCAGCACTTTTTGAGTACATTAAATTAGTCAAATTTCAAAAATGTACTAAAACAACACGAAAAATGGCTAAAAACGGCTAAAAATAGTTAAATTTATATTTTTTGGTGGAATATTGCTCAAATAAAGTCGTTAACTATAAAATAGAACATTAAAAAATTTATGTACAAAATCATGCTGAAAAATGTACTTAAAATTGGCTAAAAAATTGATAAAAACTATAAAAAAAGCTAAAAGTTCAAAATCTCTATTTGAATATATTGTTATTTAGAATACGTTTTTTTGCCATAAAAATAATGGTTAACTATTTCCCTGCACTCGAAAAGCTCAAATTTCAAAACAATTCAACATTATACAATACAATTGTTAACGAAAATTCGTTCATACGATCATGTTGCATGACTGGAACTTTGATTTTCCTTATTTGATGCATAGTTAGTAGCCTTTCAGTATCACTTGCAGGTGTGTTGAGGGGTGGAAAACTAGGCGGTTCCTCAGTTTTTGTTTATTGATCTAAGTGCTTTCGCCAAACGGCCTCCTCAGAGATCTAAAATATTTAGTATACAATAGGGGTACAGTAAAGCTTGGTGGACTATGTTAACGACTATAGCTTGTGTAGAATCAAATATAATTAAACTATAATACAATTTTCGTGAGTAAGCACATATTATTCTAAATATTATTAACTACTCATACCATCTACTTAACCTAACATGCATCCTTATGTATAATATTATCGCAACTACTTTCCTGTACCCCTATTGTCTACTTAATATTTTATATCTCTGAGGAAGCCGTTTGGTGAAAGTGAACTGAGGAATTGCCCAGTTTTCCTCCCCTCAACACACCTCCCAGTGATTTTCCTTTTTGGTTTTGGTTTTTTATTGTCAATAATAATTTTCTTTGTTACAGACCAAGAAACGAAATTTTAACCCCCTCCCCCATTAAAATTTGAGTTGGGTTTCAAGATGAGTAGAATCCAAAAATCAAATAATATTCTTAAAAATCCATTTCCCGTCCAGAGCTTTTAACACTGAATGTGTTTTGCGATCACCAACCGGTTAAAAACGGAAACAAAACCATCTAACAACATGCGATACCGATAAACTTGGTAGCTAATCTTCGCTTATAATTTTCTTCTATGAAACTATTGGACCGAAATTGATGAATTTTGAGTCGAAAATAACATATGGTTGGTTCTAGAACCTCGGCATTAATTTCGTTTCAAGAGCTGAAATATTAAAAAAAAAAAAAAAAAAAAGATTTCGAAAACTTTTGAAATAAGATACATTTATTGGATTTCATTACTAGAAATCATCCCAAAGAATCGGAACTTCAGTACATCTTTCCGTTCGCTCTCCCTAAGGGCTAAAACTTTGAAAAGAAAAACGATAGTCAACTTTAGAGCAAAACAAAACTGGTGGATCCACGTAAATCTCGCCTGTACGACGGAAATTATCAGCTAATATAATTCTAATGTAATTTTTGGTTCACAAAATCGAGTTAATTTTACCGTTTTTCACCTATAGGTGGACTTGTGATACGTTGGTAGGTGATTCGATTGAACGCATTAATTTTCAGTTACCCACGTCAATATCGATGTATTTGGATTCTGATGGAGGTATCTTGTTAAATACATAAAAACCAGTAAAGTGTAAGTCTTTCACTTAACTTGATTAATTTCTCCTTGGTAGCCTTCTACCCCTATGCAGATGTACGCAGATGATTTAAAATTCACTTCGTTCAATAATAGACAAGTGTTCTTCGTATAAATGAGATTACCAAATCAGGTAATAATTTTCCTTAGTTGTAGCCCACAATGTTCCAACTTCGCGTACAACGAAAAACTAAGATACGTGAATCTCTTCCAGTGAACAGTGTATTTCTTGATACGCTTCCTACATATTTTTGTCCCTAAATAGTGAAAATAACTTCTGTTACCTATTATATATATATATATATATATATATATATATATACAATTTTTTTTTTTTTTTTTTTTTTTTTTTTTTTTTTTTTCACTCCTCCTGAGAGGCTCCATTCAACTTAGCAGTGTAGGCTGAATAGGAACGAAGTTATGCACCTTAGTATTGCATAGTTCCCTAAATAATTTTTAGAATGAGGTTCAGGAACAGTCTAACAGTGTTATTAAATATTGTTTATTCATAGATTCTATTATTTTTGTAATGGATGACCGGCTAGAGTTCCCTCCCGTCTTATTGGAAGCTTGAACACTCTTCCCCTCCCACCACCACATCAGAACGCTTGAAAACTACTTCTGCTATTATCCATTTGCCATCCCGTCCGAAATTGCAATATTGATATCCATGTTACCATCTGGTTACCCCGGATTGAATGTGTATACGTGAATCTAGGGAAAATCTAAAGTTTGCTAACACACTACTGGCAGTTACTACGGTTCTAGCTCGGTGTTTCACTCGTCTTCACACGTCATCTCTAATCCAATATTTTTTAACCTGACGCTGATTCCTACATTCGACATCTTGTATTTCTCCGGCTCTGTTTTTCTTCATTCTGATTTCTCACTTTCCATCATCTATTATAGTGTTGTTTTATTGCTTTGTTTTCAATTCGTTGTGAGATTTGCAAAGTGAACCTTTGTAATCGGCCAAGACATCTTTTTAAGCCTCCTCTCAAAGTTTGTTGGTTACATACGTTTCAAAGTTCGTAGATTTCAAAAATTGAATCAGCCCATCGTCGTTCCGTCCGCCCTTTTATTGGTGCAACGAAATGCAGCGAGAGGTATTAGACTCCGTAGACTCATAGGTATATCACGCTAGTTTATTGAACAAAGACAAGCTCGACGATGTGTTCCAGGTTTATCTTATGAAGACACATCTGTCGGAAACACTGGCGATCGTTCAAGTAAGTTATTGCTCAAATTTGCTAGTACTAATATTGGTGTATGTAAATGTAGAGGTTGGTATATACAGATTTTATGCATTTTGGGTGAGAATCAGAAAAATAATATATGTTTGTGTCTTTAAAAAGGTAGATACGATTGAAATGAAAGATTTAATTAGTTTTTCGGCAACCCTTTTTCCCGTTTTGTTGATTTAAGTTGCTTTTGGGACTCGATGAATGGACCGTTTCGAATGAAGATAAGATGAATATATGAGTATAATAAATTTTAATATAAATACGAACTGAACACGCCTATCACTGAAACCTTCTTCGGATTTATAAATATACAGGCGTTGTGTTGAAGATGAGGACGTACTAAGATTCGATCTTGCGTGGTCAATCAAGCGGCCTCCTATTCAGATCCCGTGATTGTCGAAATTTGTCAGCTGCCGGTTTTTACCAGATCAGTTGATCATGAATCACGTGCACCGTGTGGTCTGTACCGCAATAACCACGAACTCTCCAATATTTTGGGATTTAACACGCGCAAAAATCGTACCGCCACTTTGAGACTTTGGACGACGAGACCAGACTGACAGGGCGCCCTGTGAAGAGCTTAGAAATATAGGTAAGCGTTGGTGTTTCCTTTCTCTCATTTCAAGCTTTAATGAGCGTCCCCTCCTTTGTTTCTATGATTTCGATTATTAAATCAATAATATATTTCATACCTAGCTTGGGTTATAACAAATATAATGGTATTTATGTATATAGTATTGGTAAATATCTTTGTGGATTTTAATACTTATATCAAAATATGAAAAAACATCAAATTTATTCGTATTTCTAGAATACGTCAAAGTGGATTCTACTTAATATTTTACTTAATTTTATTTCCTAACGGAAAACGGAAATTCCTCTTCTTCCATTGCTTTACTTTTGTTCTGCGGTTATTTCGCCATAAAACATTAAACTGGTTGTTTTGACTCAGGCTCGAACTTATCAGGATTGGTCATCCGGACTAGTGCTAGTCAGCTCACGCACTACTGCATCCTTTCAAATCCGATATTCGGTTTTCAGCTTGATGTTTTTAAAAGTGCTTTGAATACTTTGAAGAGGCGTATGCTTACGTTGGAAGGGGCTTGAAGCTCACTCGAATACAAAAGCAACGGGTGGAAACGGCCTGTCAAGCGTAGCTTAATATACTTAGGTGACCCTGTGAGGAGGGTCGTCATGTCGATTGAACGGGTAGCGTGGGTGTTCGTGTGGGTTTTCGCTAGGAAGCACTGAGCTGATAGTCACCGTCTATCTACCGGATTTGCGTTCTGATTGACATCACGGCTAATCCTGTTGTATGCCCCGATTGAATCTTATGATCATTCATCACCAGGTGTAAGTAATGGTTGTTGATTTGCGAGAGATGGCAAACCTTGGCAAAGTTAGATGATACAGATTCAATTAATTAGCTGCCTGTTATCATAAATAGTTGTTGAACTAGATGCGTAGTTCATTAGCTTTCTAGTTCACAGGGCAAGATTGGCAAGGATTTGAGAAAAAACATGAGACAAAGGTTAGGTAGATAGAACCCAGAAAAAAGGATAAGGAGGAAGATAACCACTATTATTATAGGTTATGCTCTTTGAATTATCGAGTCAATTGCCAAATTCCAATAATGACCGCCAAAGATTTGTTTGTAGGATCAAAGCACATAAAACTTGCCTTGTGAGAAAAAAAATCTGGCTGATATAATTTCAATGTAATTTTTATAAAACATGTAATATAACGATTCAATTTTTACCATTTATCTTAACGATTGAGGGTTTTCCTGTGGCGAATGGCTCAAAATAGGCTAAGAGCGCATTTTCGATTTATCGACATCACCTACTTCATACATAAATATGTAACTCTACCTATTCGTTTGGTGCCAGACCTGTGATGTACATAATTTTTACCAATAAACTAGTAACCGCCGATGTAGTAGTTGCGAATTCCAGAGCAGAGCACATTACCGCTTTTGAGCATCTTCCATTTTTGAAGGGGATTGCCTCCCCTGCCGTCGACTATATAAGAGCCAGCTCCTTAGAGGGTAGTACAATTCTGATTCAAACTTTTTAATTAACCATATTATCTACAACCAACTCACCTATCCACTCTATTTCGTTGGAGTCCTGGCGCCGGATCTAGAAATTCCTTTCTATCCTCTTATTGACGGGGTGAGAACATCGGGTCTCTATATATTAGGTGTTTTTTTTTAACACAATTCATTTTCATTCGACGGGACAATAGCACCGGTAAATTCTCTGAATTTTAATCCACGAAGCTTTGCACGTCGGGGTAAAATCCAGTATCACTTCCTTCCAACATCGAGAACTCAATAGGAGTTTATTGGACAAGGTTCGAAACACGTGTGGCGCGGAAATTCAATGGTCAGCTTCATTCAAAAATAAAAACTACGACATCGTTTAATAAAACAACACCACCATTGTTTACCAACAGTAACACAATAGTTATTGAGACTAATAAAGGTCCATTTTCTTCATAAATTTTCGAAATAGGATGAGAACGCGCGTGAGGAACCTCTTATCAGTTCTCACAGGCGAGGTGTTGGATGCCATAATTCGTAGGGTCGTAAGGAGCTCCGAGTTCCCGTTCCACGGCCACGTATGGTTAGTTCCCGTAGAAAGCAAGAACTCTAGTATGTCTCGCACTCGAGTGTTCAGCTCTCGAGATGGGCGGATTCCTTGAACCTATAATTGATTAAAAAATGGATGTTGAAGAAGAACGCTGTCTGTTTGATCAATTTCGACAGTTAGATCATAATCAGTAACTGAACATTCGTTACAAAGGACACATCTTATATAGTCACAGGTGAGGAGATATTGAATAAAGTTAGTCGGTACCTACTACAACCAATTAAGTGTATGAAAGTGAAAGGTATTATAGCTAATTGGATGAAGTGATGGGGAGGGGAAGAATTACTATACCTGCTTCTAACGAGAGATTTACAGAAGCACAAGGATTTACATGGAGCTTTACAGAAATGGATCAATAAATGGTGGAATATATCGTGGGATATCCACATTTAAACATGTACCAGACCTGTCACTTTTGATGATTTCGAAATTTCCCATTACATTCAACATACCTTTCTCTATCGAGGGGAGGTGAGGGGTTTCAATACTGTGTCCTTTGTAACATAATGTTCAATTAGTTTGTTTCATCTATCTAACATTGAAACTATTTATTTTCAAGGAATTGGATAACATTCTTCTTAAACTTCAGCTTTTTATTGGAATGGGTCGCGAGTGATTTAGCTCGAATGTGTTAAAATTCACTTGTACACACGTCATCAAATTGTTTAGATCACAGTCTACAGGGTGGGTTCTTTTTAGACTCTTGTCATCAATCTGATTATATTCAAGAACTAATATTTCAAAACAAATATTTTCAATGAACACTTTTTTACTCGTATACCATCAAGGATTATATAATAATAGCATTGGAGGAGGTGGTGAAATGATTTCTGATGCACGGAAGATTGCAAAGGAACGCGACCTTTTTTTGCCAGACCTTCCTTTTTATCTCAGGTAATTCAATCGATTGTTTTGAATGTAATGTCGTCGGAAGGTTAGAGGTCTCAGGCCTCCAGGATTCGGCTCACGTTCCGTGTCCAATTGTTTCTCAGGGGGCGAGAGGCGGCATCCCCTACGGGGAAACGACCCTCCTTCCTTTCGCCCCGACGTATTCCAGCTTGGAGAGCCCCCTCCTAACCTAACCCTCCGCCCGTCCTCCAATTGACCTCGGGGGTAAATATTTTATTTGGGGCACAACCCAGAGACGGCAGACTCGGCAGGGGTACCGGGGGTTCAGAGAGAACAGCAAAGTGTGGCACACGGCGGGGCTTTTTTTTCTCTTCAGCGGACACTGGGGGTTATTGCCACATGCCTCCTACTTCCTTCCAGTACCTCGGCCCTTCCTTGCTATCAAAAATACATCGAGTTCGAGCCCTTTGTAACGTTATAGGTCCTTTTTTTCCTGTTTACAGTTGGGTTATTGCAACTTGTTGTTTGATCCGGGAAATACGATGAAGCTGAAACTGTAAACATATCCAATTGGATCAGGTGGTGTAAACAGAGAATTTATAGTAATCCTCTGTTCGGATATTCGTTTTCTTTGCTCTGGGATCATGACGGGTCTCCCCTCGAACAGTCTCTCAATCGATATGATATTATTATCTGGTTCGGGACACACCGAAAAATATGTCTATGAATGAATCAATCGGGGTCTCCTCCTGAGGATAGTAGAGTAAACAGGATAATTCACACTTTACGCATATACGTTGAAACCCATAATTTTTACTAGCACACTACCCAGAAATCAGAGGGGTTAAAGTGAATAAAGAAGTGGATCACAATATCATATTCAGAAATTTCCTCAATACACATCAGTTTCGTGTCGTTATTTGAATCGTATCTTTACCTTATCAGTCAGATGAAGGTCCAAGGGCCGGCTCATCAATGCTCGGTCAAATCTCTGACTAACTAACCACTCATTACAATTAGTCAGAGGTTAAAAAACGTGTTGAACTTTCAGATACCGCTTATCAATCTTGAAATGACTGCTGACTAACTACTGAGTGAGCCAAATTATCTCCTCTTCACCCTAGAAATGTGAAATTTGATAGAGGCCTCCCTAGGACATGAAGCAGCGAATGCAATGACGGGTTCCAACCAGATCTAATGACTCAGCTGAATTTCTAAATTTTGGTTTTGTCCAGTTCTTTTACCAATACCTTTTATATATATATGTAAGTAAAGCTATGTGAAGTTGCGTTATAATTTCGTAAAAATTTGTTTGTAGTTATCTCATTACTTGGTTCATATTGGAGGAAGTAAGTATTTCAGATCGTCTTGAAACATCGTTTGCTATTCTTTTCGAGTGAAACTGCAAACAGTTACCACAATTAGTGGCCTCATTTAATTAATTTGGAAAAAGACTGGAAAATAAATTTATGAAAAAAGTACATATTCATTTCTGAATACCAATTTTTTTTAAACTCGTGAGAAGTGGAATTTCCTCCAATTTGTCTTATAATGGTTATAATACTAATTAATATATATACCGAAGAGACGTACCTGTGGTTAGTATCAAGGGAGGTTTAAATGGGGTTGGTAATGTAGGGTTAAAACTCTAGAAGTTGAGATTTTTACGTGCACTATAAGTACAAGAAGAATGAACTTACTGGTGGTTGTCCCTAAAACCACATTGAAATCTCGGTTCTGGTTCAGGTTCGGAATAATGTATCGTAAAACACATATTATGATGATTAATTAGGCAACGGCTAGGTGGAACATAGACGTGGTCTTTGTTGTGACTTTCCTTTGAGAAGTTTTTTCAAGACATGACTGAACATTACAGTGTACCATCACATAAATTTCAGATTAATTGTCTCAGTACAGCTGGGGAAATATTATTTACAGTATAGAAAATGGTTTCTACCACTCACGGAGGGGCTCCGTTCCAAAGTTCAGTATTTATAGCAAAAACAGGCAACGTTCAACTAAATTACCTACAGCTCTGTTGATTAGAGTCTTATCTCAAGTTGGCATCCAGAATGGGGGGGGGGGGGTCCGAAGTCCAGCCTGTAAGTTGAATAGGAACAAAGTCACTCATTACATAGGTATAGAAGCTCGCTTCTCTTGCACTCTATTGCATACCCACCATCATTATTCTGTACCTCAGAGGTCGATTATCGTAAGTGACATTTTGGCGATTTTACAGGAGAGCCAAAAGAAGTTGTGGGCACACCTATTTTGATCCCTATGGCCCATTCTGATGACTTTATCATGCTCAAATTAATTAATTTGAGCATGATAAAGTCATCAGAATGGGCCATAGGGATCAAAATAGGTGTGCCCACAACTTCTTTTGGCTCTCCTGTAAAATCGCCAAAATGTCACTTACGATAATCGACCTCTGAGGTACAGTATTATGTTCGAAAAAACAATTTTTTTCTTCAATAAGTACTTCCCGAAAAATTAACAGTTTGGAATTATTATAATATATACCTACTACCTAGCAGTCCAAAAATACTCGAGGAAATTCAAATTTCAGCATTCAAACTTCAACTTTTCCTAATTAAATTATCAACCAACCGTCCCCTCAATGTAGCGAACTCAATATAACCTTAGTTAAGTTAAAACTATTCCCGACTAACATTGCTGCAGTTTTGAGGAAGGCGTTTTGAATGTCAATTTTTGAAGATCTATCTTCACGAATAAAAACTACTCTTTTGCTGTCCGTTTGCGAGAACTTAAAAAATCGAATGAAGGGTCATTTCTTCATGTAATTTCACGTAGAATTCATATATGCAATAAAAAATTAGGGTTCCCATCTAATATTATGAAGTTGATGCAAATTGTGCACGGTTGCACAATGCGAAATTTTGTCACTTTTAAAATCCTTACTTTAAGATTGAAAAAAATGAAAACATTAAGATAGATTTTTTTTGACCCATTATTAACGATTTTATCAGGGGAGGGAGGGGGGACGCCCTTGTATATAGGGTTATTTTCAACGTCCGTCACAAAATTTAAAATTCGAAACTTAAAACCAGGCGAAAAGGGGAAAAGGTGAAATCTATCTGGGAGAGAATAAGCAATCCCAAGGTAATGTCATTCGCCAGATTACCCCACTCGTACAGGCTAATCTAGTAATTAGCGCGTTCGGTTTGTGGTGAGCTTCGCTACACTCAATTTTCATTTCAGATTACTCCGTTATTTATCCGAGCATTACGCAAAGTGTGGACAGACGAAGGGCCTGGTAATTTAGGCATTATTTAACGGGGCGTATCGTGTTTATCCACGAACCGGTGATTAGGAGGTCGGTTGATCGGGGTTTCGATTTTGTCGGCCTCGACGTGGTGTGTTTATTTGCGCCTCCAAGTAGTCCATGTCGACCACATTATGCGAATGAATCGTGCCCTGTTCAGGAACCTTTAGAGCTCAAACACGCTAGTGTGACAATCCTTACATCGTAAGTAGAGTAGCGTAGTTGATTTCGAGAGATTGAACACCTATTATATATGCAGTTAGACTTCAAAAATGCAGTACTTATATATATTCAAATATCGATCAGTTATACATATTCATACATGGTATGTACAAAACATTTCTGCCAAACTGCAGAAGTCGTTTCGAAAACTAATTTTCAACAACTTTTGTACCTGTAATAAATTTTTTAAACTGCTTAAAAACGAGTTTTTTCCATTTTAAGTTTTTTCTTGTGATTTTGACCTTACATCACTAAATTTATCATAACTCCCTTAATTCGCGGTGAAAATTAAAATTTGAGGATACGACTGAAAAGGGTAGGTAATACATTTTCTTTCTGATAAATGCCTAACTTTTTTTTTCTTTTAGAAATTAGGTTTGAGACATGAAACAGCCCTTTGAAAAGCAAATTTAACCTAATTTGGGAAACCTTGAGTTATTTCAATCGGGAATTGAACTATGAAAACCAATATTTCTTCAAGATGCAAGGACGGAATAAACTGCCCCGAGATGTAACCTTACCGACGGTGTAGTCAATTTGACATTTACTTTGCTAATTAAGAGAGAAAACTATATTTTGATGTTGAATTTTTTTTTTTTTTTTTTTTTTTTTAAATGAAATTGAGGGTTTTCTTGAAAAATGGCTGCCACCCAAGAGAATGGTCTACTGTTCAATTGCTTCCCAAAAGCGACAAAAAATCCTTTCCAAATGCGCATGCGTAGGCGGCTTGAGCTAAACAATGATGGAAACTCTACCAAAAAAGCCAATGGTTATAATGATAGTTGTTAACGTTGACAAATGATGAAGGCAAAGCAAGTAGGTATGAGGACAAATATATCAAAATGATGTGTATAGTTAGATGGTCTGGATGCCCTCGAGCTCGCGCCTCAAAAATAAACAATATCCTAAATCGATCCTCTCACTAAAATATAGATTAGATGGATAAATAGGTCTCTATGATGTGCATAGTTTGGTGGTCTGAATGCAAGCTCAATACCAATTATTCATTATTTTGGTATTTTATTATTTGGTATCTCAGCTGTCTAACATTTTTCGGAGAAGGTGCCTCACGAATCGCTTCCACTTTCTCTTGAGTCGGGTAAATCCATTCCTGATCAATTTGATGACCCAAATATTTGACAGACTTCTGGAAAAATTTGCATTTTTCCTGCTATGCCCTTAAACCAACTTTCTTCATACGTTTCAACACTTCTCTCAAATTGTTTAGGTGGTCTTTTTAGTCTGTTCCTGTCACAATTATATCGTCTAGTAGAACACCAACTTTAGGTAGACCTTTCAATAATTTTTCCATAAACCTTTGAAAGATTCCAGGGCTTGAGGGAACTCCAAAAGGTAACCTCTTATACCTAAAGTACTCCTTATGTGTTGCTACTACGAGATATTTTCTGTGTTCTTCTGCGATTTCCATCTACAAATTTGCGTCCTTCAAGTCGATTATCGAATATTCCTTCCTATTTGTCAACTTTGATGTCAGCTCTTCAAACGTTGGTAACAATGTCATTTCCAATAAAATATTAGGATCTAACTTTGTTCTAAAATCTCCACAAATACGTATGTCCCCATTTGGTTTTTCAATATTTACAGTGGGGGTAGCCCACTCGACTGGTGTGAGTGCCGGGTCCACTTCTTCGATAACCGCTTCTTTCACGAGTGGATCCAATTCTAATTCAACCCTTTTTTCATTGGGAATGGAACGCGTCGAGCCGGAACATGTTTTGGTGTTACCCCTTCCTTCAAATGAATTCTAGCTTGAAAATTCCTTATCGTTCCCAATTCTTTTTTGAAAACTTCATCAAACTCTTCTAGTACCTTTTTCAGTTCCAGTTCCGTTTCCTTTTTCTCATTCACCATAACATCTTCCCTTTCCATTAGTTTACTAATCATAACATCAGGTGGAAGCTCCATGTTGAATGCCAGCATCCAAGGTAGTCCGAAAAAAGGTGTCTCTTCACCATTTACTACCGCTACCTTCACAGTTCTACTTTTACTACCTAGTTTCACATCAATATCGCATTCCCCCATGATGTCTAACACATTATTTCCATATGCTATGAACTTCGATTTGCATTTATACAACTTGGGGGAACCAATTTTCACCCACAACCCCTTTTCGATCATGGAAGCTCTTGCCCCCGAGTCAAATTCCATCAAAGTCCATTTGCGATTAAGCTCGACGTTGATTTTGGCCCTCTGAACGCTTTGAGGGCATTTCCTGGTGTGCTTTATTTTCAAATCATCCTTCGCATCTGATTCGCTGCTCTCTTCTCCGTTCTTATCATTTTCTCCTTCTTGTACTCTCCTTACCCTTCTTGTTCGACATTTCCTGGAAAAATGCCCCACTTTGCAACAATGGTAACACTTAGCCTGACTTGCTGGACATTCAGTATCTTTATGTGGGAACCCACAATTGATACAACTACTGTTCCCCGAACCCTTTTTATTTTGTATACCTTTATTTGTTCTATCTCGCTTAAACTGTTCAACCTTTCTATTACCTACTCTATTGATAGTAGAGTTAGACTCTGTCTTGGTTTTTATCGCTCTCCGCCCTAACCATCGTCTCAGCTAATTCTAAAAGTTGATGAAGTGTCAATACTGAGCCATCTACGTTCTTACCACCGGGCCATCTTTGTCTGATCTCTATTTCAAACTTTACGTACTTAATCCCTCCGGCAAATCTATCTCTAACTCTCTCTACAAAGTTTTCCCCATATTGACAAAACACTGCAAGTTCTTTGAGCCTTGTATCAAAATCCGCAAATCTCTCCTCTTCGTTTCTAATGCATTGTTCAAAATCTAAACGCGCTGCAAACACAGTTTTTTTGTGGCTTATAAATTGATCTAAATGCCTTCAATAGATCGAACCACGATAAATCCATAACTTTACTAGGTAAAACAAAGTTTGTTACCTTTCTGAGCGTATCTGACCCCACTTAGGCTAACATCAGATTTCGCCTTGCAACAGCGAATCTCGGGGTGTCCCGTCCTAACCCTTTGACTCGGCAGAGAAGTGAGAACTGGTTTTCATAATCCTCCCAGCTTCCCGTTTCATTAAACGGAGGTGAGGAAAACCGCTGCATCCTTCTTGATATTTCTTGTTCTTGTTCGTTGTCATTACTATAACTATCTGATGAATCACGTTTAGATTTCCTGTTCTTTTTAACCATCCTCGTCGCCAATATAGTATTTAAGACAAACACAAGCAAATCCAAACTAAAAGTGAATATTATAAGAAATTTTGAAGAGGGGGAGGAAATATGGGTGAACAACGAAAGGGAAGAGGGATGGACAGCAGGAATATACCAATCCTTTCAGTAAGATATATATTAGGTAGACATATATTAGAATGATGAAGTTTGGTGGTCTACTAGTCATGCGGAAAAAAACAAAAACCTAATAACTTCCAATCGTAAGAGAGTCAGGAGTAATGAAGGATGCGTGAAATAAGCACCGGCGCTTCCGCCCCACAAAAACTGGCGCTTTTGGAAAGAAGCACCCACGCTTTCGACCAACAAGCACCGCCTCATTTGTCCCTCATCAGCCGTAAAACCAGTCCTTCTGCCGGGCACCGGGAAAATAATCTTCCATGTAAATGCGAGTTTGGGGTAGATTTCTTGGTATTTGCTTACGCTGAGTCAAATGGTAACTTTTGCATATCTCCCGAACCGCGTCATAACCGAGTTTTACACTTTAGCAAACTAGCTTCACCCCTAAAAGCACAAAAAATGTGTAACACCAAATGAACTTAAATACGTGAGTTAAAGTGTAATACTCGGATTGGGAGTACCAATAGGTACTTACAACCAATGCAAATAAGCTGAGTTAATTTCATGGTTAGTTTAAGTTTTCTAACTTCAAGCACTTGAGAACTTTCTTGGATTATATTACAGCATAAATGATGGGTTATCAATCAAGTCGGACCAATGACATCTCAGATGGCTCTTGAGCCTCATGCGACCGAATGAGATCCGCTCACGCACATACCCGCTCAGTAGCACTCCCCTATTACGGACTCACACACCCCAAATCCAATCTGGTGGGTAAATAGATGAAGTAGAAGGCTTGCTTGTAGATCAGTTAGGTTTACCCTGGCACTAATGGCTTTAGAAACCCTCTTTCTCATTCCACATGCTTTTCCTTCGACCCTCCAACTACCGAGTCTCCTCCCAACCCATGAAAACTTCCTCCTCACTCGACTTTTTTCTCCTAATTTTAGGGAATGGCCGTTGAACGGATCCTTAATCCGATGAGCCTCTTCCAAGAGCGCGTAAATCACTGACAACTGGAGAGTGAAAAGGGTGATTATCCTTGATTAAACCAACCGTTCCTATTCTTAACTTGTGAAATTCGTGTCGTCCGTTTTCTCCCTCATTAGATAGTAGCCTAGTTTATTCGCTCGCTTCACTCGCTAGGTATGGCTGTATAGATCCGATGGTCTTTACTGTTGAGTGGGACATGTAGAATGATTTGAAACGGTGTATCAATGTGTAGGGGATGTTGCTCTCTTCTGTGTAGTGTATAGATGGTATGGGATAAATGTATAGTCCATCCCAAATTTCTAAAAAAAATCCCATTGAAATTCGACGTAAGTAGGGGATGTTGCTAGCTTCGTTTGCTAGGGGTAGGTTTGCTCTCTCACTCGGAGTGAGATGTATAGATGCGATGGGGTATAGTCCCCATACCATCGAGACCTACAACCCATGGTTCGAGTGGGGGTGGAAAATTTTGAAATTTCTTTAAATCCCTTTCTATAGACAATCCCAAGGGAATGGAAAAAAATCCATGTCACAAAATATTAGGATGTTATACATCCCACACAACTTGGCAGTCGTTTTTTCAGTTAGAAATTACTTTCAAACACGTTACCTTATGTGGAACTACGAAAAGTTATGTTTTAAGAAAATTTCAGTACTAACAGAACTGTCGGATGTTAAATTTTCGTACGTATTAGTTTTCTCATTCATTTGGGTGGGTTACCCACCATGGTTATCAAGGATTCGTATATTTACAGTTCCTATTTTCACATGAAATCATGGAAAACAATATTCATTCGTATTTATTTCAATTTATAATATTTCTTTCAATTTAGATAGGCCATTTATCGGTGTAGAAGGGCTACCAAGTATTGAGTTTATGGAACTAATAAAACTTCAACTGATTCTAATAATTAAAATTCCATGTTAAAATACGTGAGGAAGCTATACTGCTCACCCAACATTCCAATTCCTACAAACAGAACCGTCGGATGTAAAATGTTTGTTCTTCTACTAATTCGCTACGTCCATGTTACAATATGTGAGAAAGTTATACTGCCCACCCAACTTGGCAGACGCTTTTTTCTATTGGAAATTACTTACAAACAAATTATATCTCATATAACTATGTGGAACCACGAAAAGTTTATTAGGTTTAATAAATATATGCCATTATTTTATCTGCGTAGAAGGGCTAATCCATTCCCCGTCTATTATTCGGTGAAGTGTCTTTCAAACGTAGGAGGTTCCTTCCTTCAAGAAGTTCGAAGGCAAAGATCAGATAAATACGTTGGGATGGAATAAGGAAGATCGACCTACGTTTTGTCTACATTTTCGTTGTCTGCAATCGGGAAAAAGAATTTCTTGTCTCGAAACTCGCTTGGGATCAAATTGGAACTTTAACAAACATTAAGGCCGTATCACATTTGCATTTTTTCCGCATTTTTTTTCGCATTTTAAACGCTGAAACGTGAAGAAGGCAAAGTGATTTTTTTCAAGGTCAGCTGTGTGGATGTTGAGGAGGAATAAATGCAAAAACAGCGCATTCTGGCGGAATGCGTTTTTATTAAATCTGTCAGGTTAGGGCTCCTAGGGGTTTTTCATTGAATTGTAACCTCCCCAAGGGTTATGTTTAGCATTTTTCTTGCGTCAAGGTAAAAATTAGAACGTGTTCTAATTTTCCCAAGTGAGTTTAAAAATGCTCCGCCAGGATGCGCAATGGTCGAAAAAGCTGACCTTGGAAAAACGCACTTCTTCTTCTTCACGTTTTGGCATTAAAAACGCAGAAAAAACGCAGAAAAAATGCGGAAAAAATGCTAGTGTGATACGGCCTTTATAAGACCAACCCGAGTAAAAACCATATTGAAACTACTATGATATACGGAAGAGCACTGATTAGTTGAGCGGCTTCTTGGGCTATTTTAATCTTTATAGGCCTACTACTGAAATTATAAATAGAGCTCCTCTGATACTTTCAAATGTCATAAAAAGAATTATTATGGAAGGAGCTCGGGACCCCGGTGATATTCTGGTAATACAGATGGACAATAAATTTAGGAGATTACTTCGCATAAAGGAGAATTACCGTAGAAAAAATACTGTTAGTAGAATACTGGCTATTATATTCGGTGTCACAATCCAAACTACCCCATTCTCTATGTGATAGTTACTGACCAGGTACTGCGAGAATAACACGCAATTGATGAGATTCCTCTAGCTGTGTGTCTCCTAGCAGCACGTTCAGTCCAAGGCAAGGACTTATATCTGGTCAAGTCGCTTGTTTCTGCGTTGTTTGTGAGTTCTATTGAAAATAATGGTCGTCTTCTCCTTCAGACGATGGTTTCCTAATGATCAGCCATTTGACATGGTCGACTATTTTTGCAATTTACCGTCCCTGGGATAGTCTACATGATAGCCTTGTTGTTTTAATATTTATTAGCAAGATGGCAACCCTAAATCTTGGAAGATGATTTCACTGAGTGTCTTTTAGGATGATAACCCAACCCCCAAAACCACAGCTACTTATATGAGTATGTTTCTGTTTCCGTCTCCAGTAAATCCATAAACACTCATAGATATTTCCCCTGATAAGTATATCTACATATTCAATATATATTTATCTATTCTCGTTTCGTCAATTCCATCTTTTTAAAGTTAAAAATACTATTTCTATACGCTCACGTTACAATCTTCTAACCTTATCGTTTCAATAAAAGCAAGAAAGACCGATATATTGTTGATGTTCTTTACACCACACTCACATATCTCTTCTCTAGTATAATAAAAATGAAACTCCGTTTGTCTGTCTGTCGTGTCTATGCACGGCCAAACGGCTGAGTGGCGGGAGTCTACAAGTGGTGGGATGTTCTTGGAATTTTCCTGAATAGTGTATACGCAATTTTTTAATTTTCCAATCCCACCCAAAACATGGGCTGTATGGTGGAAAAGGGGTGGGAGCCCGTTTTAATGCGCGCTTTTTCCCGTTCTTTTCGCCTTTCCAATTCCCCCTACACCTCTAAACGGCCGTCAAAAATTCTGGAAAAATACCGGTTTCGTAGGTTTTTGTGGGAGAAAGACGACGGCGCAATCGGATTATGAAAAAAGTATCGGGAAATGCGTAAAAAGATTGAAAGAGTACGGACCCGTTTTCTCGAAAATTCCGACGAAAAACTTCGTTTTTTCTCATTAAAATAGGTATACGAAGGACGGCCGGTTTTTTGGGACGGTTTTTGCGGGCGAAATACGGGTTTGATTCCGCCAATCTGAATCCGAAATCGGATATCGAAAAAAATGAGTTTTCCTACGCATATACAGCAATACCGAGTGGGCAACATCCCCTAATAAACTTTTCGTGGTTCCACGTAGTTTTATAAGATTTAATTTGCTAGTAAGAATTTCCAACAGAAGAAAAAACGTCTGCCAAGTTGGGTGGGCAGTATAGCTTCCTGACATAAATCGTAACATGGGCTGTCGGTTTCGATGGTATCCCACAATATCTCATCGCATCTACACATCTCATACCGAGCAAGCGAAGCGAGAAACATTCCCTACATACATCGGATTTCTACTAGGCTTTTCCTACACATATACAGTCATACCAAGCTATGCGAGCAACATCCCCTACATGTTTCAATTGTGATACACCTGAATGGGGGGGGGGGGGGTAAAATACGGGGGCTTGCCCCCCAGCTGGACGTGGAGGCAAGCGAAGTGAGCCAGAGCGGCTAGTTATTTAAATGAATGAGACTCCGTCTGTCTGTCTGTCGGTTTGTCTGTCGTCTCTATTCACAGCCTAACGGATGAGTGGGGGGAGTCTACGAGTAGTGGGATCTTCTTGAATTTTTCCGAAAGGGGGCATAAACGGTTCTACGATTTTCTAATCCCACCCGAACCATCCGGTGGTGGGAGGGGGTGGGATCCCCGTTTTAATGCGCGTTTTTTCCCCAGACCGCCTGACCTTCTCTCCGCTACCACATTAAAATTTGATAGAGAACACTTCGTATGGTAGTGATATAGCTACGTTTATGGTCCAGTAGAACATGATGGTGCCGTCAAAATCGGCGAGAGATGCTGTCTTCCTAGAGAAATCAAAAATCAATTCGTTCCTCGCTATGGTTTTTTCCGCCTTAGACCCAGTAAATTTCGACGGTTTTTTCCTCGGGTTGGTCTTGAAATGTTTGTTGAAGTTCCAATTCGGTCCCATGCGAGTTTCGAGACATGCAATTCTTTTTTCTGATTGTAGTGAACGAAAATGTAGACGAAAATGTTGGTTTTCGAGCTTTATTCCATCGAAACGTAGTTAATCTGAACTTTGTATTTGGAACCTCTTGACCTCGGGGAAGTCACACGATTGCCCTTCTACGCACATAAAATAATGGCCGATATTTATTAAACCTAATAAAATTTCGTGGTTCCACATAGTTTTATAAGATTTAATTTGTTCGTAAGTAATTTCCAACGGAAAAAAACGCCTGCCAAGTTGGGTGGGCAGTAAAACATCCCCACATATTGTAACATGGACGTATAGGAAGGGAAAAGGATAGGCCTTCTATGCAGATATAATAATTGCCTGCCTTTAGAAAAATAGACGGGGAAAATACATACATACAAACATCCGACAGTTCTGTTAGTACAGAAATGTTCATAAAACTGGACTGATGGGAAGGGGGTGGGAGCCACTTTTAATGCACGTTATTTGGCCTTGCGCTCGATCTTCTATCCATTGCCACATTAAACTTTGATCGAGAGCACTTCGTAAGTCAACGTCAAAGTTACGTTTCTGGACCCGTAGAACATGATGGTGCCCTTTAAATTGGCGAAAGATGCTGTCTTCCCACAGAAATTAGAAATCAATTAGTTCCTTACCTGGTTTATTCCGCCTTAGCCCCAGTTAAGTTCGACGGTTTCTGCTCGGGTTGGTCTTAAAACGTTTGGTAAAGTTTCAATTCGGTCCCATGCGAGTTTCGAGACATGAAACTCTTCTTTCCGATTGTAGTGAATGAAAATGTAGACGAAAACGTTGGTTTTGTAGCTACCGCTCTTCCTTATTCCGTCGAGACGTAATTACCTGATCTTGGCCTTCGAACCTCTTGATCTTGGCTCCCGTTTGAAAGATGGGGAAAAGGACAGCCCGCCTACACAAATGAAATAATGACCTACCTCTAGAAAAATAGACGGGGAAAGCAAATACGTACAAACATTCAACATCCGACAGTTCTGTTAGTACTGAAATGTTCTTAAAACTAAACTTTTCGTGGTTTCACATAAAGTGCCTCGTTTGATATTCATTTCCAACAGAAAAAAACGTCTGCCAGGTTGGGTGGGCCCACTCCCTCATATAGAAAACGAAGCAGTATATTATCTTCGTTTTGCCCCTTTTAAAAGATTTATATTTTTTTCCCCCATTCCCTTGGGATTGTCTATAGAAAGTGATTATAAGCCATTTTCAAATTTCCCAACACCACCAGGACCAAGGAATGTAGGTCTCGATGGTATGGGACTGTATCCAGTCGCATCTGTACATCCCACACCGAGCGAGCGAGAAAACTCACCCCTCGCTAGCAACATCCCCTACACACGTCGGATTTCAATGGAGTTTTTCCTACGAACTCGGGATGGGCTATAATATATCCCATCGCATCTATACATCCCACAGAGAGCGAGCGAAGCGAGCAACATCTTCCTTACATTTCAAATCACCCTTAGGGATCCACCGTTTCCAATCATTCTACATGTCCACTCAACAGTAAAGACCATCGGAGCTATACCGCCATACCGAGCAAGCGAAGCGAGCGAGAAAAGTAGACTAGCATTATTATGAAATAGAATTACATCCATAACTTCGCCAAATTTAACTTACCTCTCTCATGTAGGTACCACCAAATATAACTCAAATCTGTCTAAACAATTCTCCATTATAGTATAAGTGTTAGCTACGTATCTTTATTTTTCAATTGCCTTGTTCAATTTTGTTTCCTCACTACTGTAAGAAGGAAAGCTTTGTGTTCTTGCGAGAAGTAGAAAACAAATATTGTATTGTAAAAACAAAATTTCCTCTTGTGTGTTGCGTTCTTAAGCCTGCTGATCAATTTTAATTCCGCGTCTGCCTGTCTATCCGATGTCTGTCTGTGTGTGGTAAAACCTTGTCACTCCCAAAATTATACCAAGTTTCACACCGATTTTGTTGAGGTTTTCAGCGATTATGTGAGTTAGCTCCTGTATGGTCTCCTATTATTTTCATTGCTGTCGGATTAATAGTTTATTGTCCATACGTATGCAAAACACGTGGATTTCTTGTAACCGATTAACCATTTTCTATAGGTCCGATTCTATATACACACTACTATCACGTAGCTGGGTGTACGTCATATGGGAAATCCCCAATAAATAACATTACAATTGGTTAAGTGATAGATAATTTGCACGCGCAAAAGTAAAATTGATCGACACACGCAAAATTCCGCGAACAATCCACCCATTCTTGAGAAAATTTCAGAATAAGTTCAGAAAAAGTATTCCTGAAGAAGATATAGTGTGAATTACATACATCCAACATAGTCCCATATAACTTTCACCGTAATTGGAGATAAAGTTGTGTATGCGCATGCGTTAAAGTTAATTTATATAGTATGGTTCACGATGTAGGATTGATGGTGTGGTTTGGGTATGCACAAAAAAATTACAGCCCTATTTCTTATATTAGCATGACTAGAGTTTACACACACTCCACCATTTTGACACGTACTCTGTTCTTCAACTAATTTTATACGTCCATGTAACAATAATCGACGAAGCTATACTGCCCACCAAACCTGGCAGACATTTTCGCCACGACTAAATTATTGTCTATTTGTTGAGCTAGAACTGCGCTAGCGATACCAAAACACCTAAAAGTAAATACCTGTTGCTCTGAGGACGGTGTCAACGTAATGCTGTAATGATAATTTCTGCTTTACTGTCCTACCATTGGGATTTTGGGACATATACGAGAACGTTGGACAGGCTGGTGAAACTTCGAACCTCCGTTTGCACTTCCCGCTACGTAAATATTCACATCCGTGAGTAAAGATCCATGTATTGCCTTTAGATAACGTGATTCCATTACCTTCCGCTCTTCTTTTTTCCTCCGGATCCCTCTGAACTCTCTCTCGACGAATTAATTTTTTTCCGCGTATATACCATCGTTGTCTTTCTGTGTTGCTTTTCTTTCCCTTTCATTTTTCCCTCTCCTAATTTACAAATCAGCACGTCCCGTGAATAAGTACCTGAGTGTGTTATATCAAGGGGTTTTCTCTCGTAAATAAGTATAGGTATTTATTATTTTACTCGTTTTCCACCAAACTTGAAAAATATTAACACTATGTACTTCTTCATGTGTACCTATTCAATGAACTATTCATAATTTCACTTCACCAAAACTACTTTGTCATAATATTATCGTAACAAGAACACGTATATCACATTATTTCATCATTAAGTCACAGGAACATTAATTAATAAAGCATGAAATCACATTGATCAGAATGAATGATCCAGACGTCTCAATATGAGTGGAATTAACCTAAAATCGATATTGCAATTTTTTTTTTTTTTTTTTTTTTTTTGAATTTTGAGTTTGGAAGCCAAAATTATTTTCGACTCCTCACATGCACAACAAGACTTCTATACCTTCGGTAGTGGGTAACCGAAACCGTTAACATAAAAATTTAAGGCCGAAATATAGGTTTCAAAACGTAAAACTTGTCATATCTCAATAACGGTTTTAGCTAACGATACCAAATCGGTCTCATTCAAGTCAGAATGCGGAATACATCAGAAATGACACACAAAACTGTTTTTAATAATTATAAAATCAAATTTGGAGTGCATAGACCCGATTGACTTCATTTGGACGGAATTTCGCTAGGGAAACTAAGAAGAAGGGAATATTTAAATATCTTAGTCCCAGCCATTCGATAAATAGAATCCAGAATCCATTTCAGAATGGCATGGTTGATGGATTTCCATGCGAATTTTTTCGAAAATTTTCAAACTAAAAATTTAGCGCTATCACTATAGATTCATTTCTAGAAAGTTTGCTAAAACTCGTCGGTGCTTTGTGATGGCATAATAGGTACCTCTTACCAAAACATTTATTTTGGATTGATTGTTTCTATGTATATAGCTTCCTGACATCCTCTCTTCCTGATTGGTATCCATTACGCGTTATTCTTCATTTCAGGTGGAGAATGTCTAAGACTTATTCGCCTTTCAGTACCGCCGTACAAAATGAGAGGGGAGACAGTGACGCTCATATGCGACTACGAGCTGGAAGGTGAGCGTCTCTACGCCGTCAAGTGGTACAAAGAGAACGAAGAATTCTACCGGTATGTTCCCAAAGCCATACCAAGACAGAGTTCGTACGAAGTTGAAGGCATTCGTGTCAACGTAAGTTACTTTTCTCTCCCATGACAGTTAAAATTTTAGATAACGTATCAAAAACGCTACAAATTATTACACAAGGGTATATTATTTCTTTACTAGATAGCCATTAAACGCAGATCACTTATTACACTTTTCAGTAAAGTTAAGGAACAAAACGATCTATGACCCGCCTTCCCACCGAGTAGAAGCGTTCCTTACACTGTATATTGGTTTGAAACTATGTTTGTTTCTTGTACATGTGACAGTTCCCGCGAGATCCAAGGGAATGCGCTGCCGTCGCTCCGTTGATTCCCAACCGGCGTCGGGCGCTTTTCCCGTGTTTTCGAAAGCCTGCGTTTGGCGATGGATGGGTGATCCTAGAACTGGAAAACCTATATTATCCGAACGTAGCATATATGCTATTAGTACGAGTTGTATCTCTTATGGTACTGTCACTCTCTCTCTATGAGTGTGGATTTAGGCCCCCATTGCACCACGGGGCGCCTAAGTTCATTACATGGTAGCAGAGCGTGGTTAGGATCATGCACGGCTGACGCCTAGTAATCCGATCCACTATTTTTTGGGCGTTAATGTTTCAGAAGAAACATGGCCCGGGTTTCCAGAAGGAATACCCATTATACTCCCTTGGATACATAAATACTTTCATTGGTTCTTGATTATTAATTTCTCAATTTATCCCCTCATATTATTTATATTTAACATACTTAATTTTCAAGGGCATTGTTCCCAAACCCAGGGCATCGTTCCCTATTTCATAAGTCCCCATAGTGGGCTCCTTCCACTGTAAGTCTCCAAAGTTGAGCAAGTTAATTCCCCAGGGCATAGTTCCCATTTTCGTAAATCCCCAAAGTGGGCAGCTCCCTACTGTAAGTCTCCTGGTTGAGCAAGTTAAATTATTCCCGATTGTTCCAATCTTTCATTAGGGGTTAACTTCCTAATGAATACTTCATATGAAGATTCATTGACAATCCATCCTGTTTTAATTTCACCTTTTTATCCTCAATCGCCAATGCAGCTATTTATTAGGGAGCATCAGTTCTCAACCAGTAAACTATTCCACCTTGTTTACATACTTGATCTTCAATCAAGTATGTTTTTTAAGGGGGGAGTGTGACAGTTCCCGCGAGATCCAAGGGAATGCGCTGCCGTCGCTCCGTTGATTCCCAACCGGCGTCGGGCGCTTTTCCCGTGTTTTCGAAAGCGATGGATGGGTGATCCTACAACTGGAAAACCTATCTTATCCGAACGTAGCATATATGCTATTAGTACGAGTTGTATCTCTTATGGTACTGTCACTCTCCTCTCTCTCTCTCTCTCTCTCTCTCTCTCTCTCTCTCTCTCTCTCTCTCTCTCTCTCTCTCTCTCTCTCTCTCTCTCTCTCTCTCTCTCTATGAGTGTGGATTTAGGCCCCCATTGCACCACGGGGCGCCTAAGTTCATTACATACATAAAATACTCAGCTACAATTTATGTATTTCACTATGTTGATTAGAAAAGAAATATGTAGGTACCTAATTTCTCTGCAGAGGTGTAGATGAGTATCCAACCAATTTTATCTTTGCCCATGCGTAACAGCTAAGTATTACTGAACCAATTGCAATAATATTCATATGAGATCATCTTGAAACCAATACCTAACAACCCAGGTCTCTTTTCTGCCTTCCAACATTGGATAAAACCAGACTGATAGATCGTGAGGAATCGGTATTATAAGAAATTCGCATTTGAATTTTTGTATTGACGACTATAAATTCCATAGGAAATCATCTAAGAACTAATTCGCTCAATCTCTGAAAATTTCATCAAAATGTGAATGAACAGTACAGTTTTGGACGCGACTAGAAATCGGCAAAGACACGCAGATAGACTCGGAACCAAAATCGATCAACAAGCTCTGTAGCACAAAAAGCAAATGGTAATTTCAATTTCGGATGACAATTGATTCGACTTCTTTCACGAACACAAAGCTTCCCTACCATCGGTAATGAGGAAGTAAAAACGAACCAAAGCGCAGATGCCGATTCGACTGAAATATACTAAATTTTATGATTCTAGTTTCAATATGAGATCTGATGATAAATTAATTTATTTCGTGTTCCATCAATCGAAATTCCTCGATATCAACATTAAATATTAACCAAGTGCAGCACTTTCAGAAAAATATGATACCGTATTATTGTAGTATTTGAAGAACGTTGAATAGGTGGGCTTCTGGAGCTTTCAATCTTTATGATTAGTACCGCTAGTCTTCCGAATTCTGAAGCAAATTATTCCAACATCTGAACGCATTTCTGATTCATCAAAGCCTACAGTAAATGTTCATACGCCTCCATACGTATTTGTTTATGCGAAACATTCCCCATTCCAGCTCGTCGTTTCCCATCAGCTGGCACGGAATTGTGTTTAGAAACGCCCATCTCTCTTCCGTCAATTATTCAAATATCATGCATGAGCGTTAACTCGTTTCTGTTCCGGCGGCGCTGCGCCTGAAGATCCATCACACGATTTGGAGATAGACCTTGATTTATTTCCATCAACGAACCCCTATTTTTGCCCGGTACCCTTCAACACGTGGCCGGGTTATCTGTCCGAGATTTTCTAGCTGTCCAAATTAATGTTTCATGCATGCTTCTTCATTCCAGTCTATTTCGCACATGAGTTTGTCTCGAACCAAGTCGGTGTGTCAGTGTGGATTCAAAAAGGTAAATTCTATGGGAATAGATTCCGGACCCCAAGAGCAAAAGCCTGGTTGCCCACTTATTGCACATTCCTGATATTTTTGTGTATAAACAATGAGACTCAGCTCCTTATGAGGGATGTGAGCCCTTGATTCATCCTTAGCTCCCATTGGGGTTTGTCACACATAATTCCAACTTGCGGTATTGAGTGCCGGGAACTCGAAGATTTGAAGGCTAATGTTTTGTATGTCTCTTCACATAGTATGCAATAGATTCACTATTATGTATCCTCTATGCATCATAGATGATTTTGCGGGCTAGACCGCTCAATATCCCCTTTGTGAGCTTAGTGATGGGTTTAACATTCATGCTCATGGGTCATGTTGGCATATGTCCTGCATTTGGAGCCATACTCAGATTGATAAACCAACGTATGATGGTCCTAGTGTAGTTAGAAGTTGGTAAATCGCTTGGTTGCTCAACCCTACAAAATGAGGTTTGAAAGGGCCCGTCCATGTGGAATCATCCACCTTTTCGTTGACATTAATTCCACTATGACATTAATTCCACTATGTCCCGGCACTCACTCTAGTATTATTGAGAACTTACATACAGTACCAACCCTCTTGAGATCAGATGGTTGGAGCTGTTAGTGCTTTAATCAATGCATCAATGCTTGATTAGGTACTAGAAAATATGCTAAAATGGAATCTTTTATACCTTTTCCTAAAACCTCCCTCACTCTCACTCTCTATAGAATTAGGAAGATCCGTCTGGGCTAAGTCATATAATCTCACATCGGTTTCTGCTTCCGTTTAGCCCATCCGTGCACCAGATGATGTCGTTGGTGCAGCATTCATTCGCTCTCAGCCCCGTTTTTTACATATGGGTTAAGGTAGAGTTCAGAGGGACTAGTAGACGGTAAAACCTAACATTACAGTAATAACACTGCTGAACCTAACCGTCTTACATACGGTGAAACCTACCATACCTGTTTCAACATGTTTTATAAATTGCACGTTCCCTGAAAATTTCATCAAAATGGAATGGAAACTCTGGAAATTAGGCTTATTACAAGAATTTGTGGACACGCGACAAGGACATACCCACAGGAAACAATGTTTTGCTTCCTATTGGTAGACTTAGAAGCAATACTAAACCAAAAGTATAATCATTAATGCAAGAGGGTCCTCAATATTAGGTGCCCCAAGTTATTCTCACCATTATTTCTGATTTTATTCAATTCAAGTTGATTCACTGTGATGTCTGCATATCTTATAATGAATAAGCGTTATAAGATGACAAAGCGTCTTATAATGACAAAGATCGACCAAAAACCTGGAAGTGACACACCGTGAGCAACAATGTGAAAATTGTAAAATAAATCTGTCCTTCAGTATGCCAATATAAATATGGTCCCTTATCCAAGAACTTTAGTATGATTGATCCAAGGAGGGTGCAGCCCTACAATGAGGATAAGGTGTTCTCATGAAACAAGAACTGAGTATTGGCACCACCTCCCCGCGTTCATGTCTCATTCCATACTCAACTCGCTGTTACTCTCAGCTTTTGAATTTTGAGAGGGACATTAATGCCATTACTGCCCCTCTCACCGTGCGGTAAGATCCTTAGAAATTCTCTCACAAAGCTTCGGCCTCTCACTAATGCATCAAAGGGAGAAAAGCCTGTCAAAGTCCTCGGGAATCTCCAATGACAAGGTGCCCAGTGTCAGCGCCAATGTTTATTTAGTCAGCCACTCTATCGGCAAAGCCTCTCATATGGTTTTATGAGATGTTAGGAATCGCACACTACCTTGTTACCATCACTGATTCCTTGCAGTATCATCTTTTGAATCATTCTGTCCTCGACTTCGTAATCTGCTGGAGTTATCCAATATATAAGCAGATCAGAAATAGTTTCCTATGGAATTTTTATTATATCTACCTAGCCACAATTTATTCATAAAAAATAAAAACAAAATAGGAATGATTTACTACTTTATGTTACCTACTCATTATACGTAAGCTCGTAATCTATATCATACGCTCTTTGGCTGTATTAAAACTCTCTGTGTCATGTAACAGTTGTTCTGTGAAAGATTTCTAGTGAAGATATCGGTTATCGCTCATGATATTGAGGACCTACCGTCTTTCGAAAAACAAGCAATGCCATAATTATTTGAGTGAATGGTTTTATTTTATTTTTCCCTGAAAATTAGTTTTTTAACTAAAAAACCACTGTCTCGACACGAAAATTTGAGACCAAATCTATCAAAAGTTCGAAATTTTTCATTTAATTTTGCTTATTTAGCATCCTAAAGTGGATAGATGCGTTCATGCGTGTAATAATTGTGGTGTTGCGGTTTTCCCAAGGAATGAAATCTTCAGAAAGCAGTAAGTGGACTGAAGTGATCTTCCGTGAAAAGGGTGAGCTGGAGGTACTTCCGCCCCTGATGATTTCATGCAGGAAAGTTATAATGCAGGAAAGAAAAAATCAATAGAAATAGAAAAGCCTAAGTACGATTATGAGGAAAAAATTAAGCAAACGGAAACTTGTAAATTTTTACCGCTTGCACGGAAAAAATTCTTGCATAAATATGTCTTTTGGATTTATTGACAATATAATACAATGTACCTAATTAAAATTAGATAGTTTTAGATAATAAAGGTCGTTGAGTACTGAAATATGTAATGTAACCACGCATTTCTGGATTTACATGACGGCTAAAGTGCATCGATGCATGTATTTCCCATGCCTGTAAAGACCCATTATGCAGTTTTCAGAATTGAAAACTTTATCAGGAAGATTTGCTTCGGCATTTAAAAGTTTAACACGTTTTTCACGATTGTTGCCCTGGTCCGGTGGATGGGATGAGTTGGAATGTCTTAAATCCCGTTTTAATAATTTTTTTTTTTTTCTTACTGCAATTATTTTTCGTAGGACCCATTATGCAGTTTTCAGAATTGTTGTTCTGGTCGGCTGGATGGGATGAGTTGGAATGTTGCTCTTCTTTGAAAACCAAATCCCGTTTTAATTTTTTGTTTTCCTTACTGCAATTATTTTTCATAGGACCCATTATGCTACTTAACTTGTAGGTAAGATAAGAAACAGTAGACGAAATCACTTAAATTAAAAGTTCGAATTGTTTTGTTGTTGTTTCGTTAATTGCTAAGAAATAGTGACTTCCTCATTTTCTGGATAGAGTAGCGTGATTAGTAACGTAATGACAACAACCTAGTAACAACCTAGTTACCCATTTCATTTTGTGATCACGATCACGCTTATTTTGTCATGACCCCCAGCCAAAAGACATATCTATGTCAAAACGTCAAGCGCCAGCTCAACCCGCATTTCAAAAAAATTGGGGTTGGAGTTTTTGTTTTTCATTTGGCATTCTGTACACAATATCAAGGGAAGAAAACTAAACATTTTTAGTTTTCTAGTAATAGATAAACGGCCATAAATAAACGGTTATATATCGCGAAAATAATTTGACAGGAGTATCGTGAATGTAGGATATCAGGTGAAATTAAACAGGAAGTCATATATTGTACACCCGTCAGATGTTTATCGTACGAGTAATAGTGATAAGATCACTTGGATGTAATCGGAGCTCTGAATCACATTGAGTTATGTTCTAGGAGCCAGAAAATAACTTAAATTCTCAATCGGTTGTCAATCGCATTTCATGACATTATCACCTATAGCTGTTATTGTTACCATAAATCCATATCATATTGGCAAGTGATCTAATTTTGTATAAGTTCCTAACACATATATTTGATATGAGTCATCACATTTGACACTCCTTCAGTTTTCCAGGATGCTATTTGTATTATACACTGTAAGACCATTACAGTTACTTTTATCAACAGTATTTTAGTGCTCAACGAGAGCGGCGGAGTTTGATGCACTGGATTTTTGGGTATCACTTTTAACTACCGAACGCGTACAAATCTCATCGAGACTTGTATGAGACAATATTTTACATTTAATGTAAAAAGTTCGAGTCATGGAGCATAATCGTATTAGCGAGTTTTCGTGAGTTATCGTAATAAATTATGTTAAATTGTTTTGAAATTTGAGCTTTTTGAGTGTAAAGAAATTCTCAACTATAATTTTTATGACAAAAAACGTATTCTAAATATTAATCTGCTATTCAAGGAGGGGTTTTGGATTTTTAGCTTTTTTGCATTTTTATCGATTTTATAGCAAATTTTAATGGAATTTAAGTAAACTTATCAGCCTAATTTTGTAAATAAAACTTTTAATGTTCTATTTTAGATTTTATAAACTTTATTTGAGCAGTATTCTGCTAAAAATTATAAATGTAACGATTTTTAGCCGTTTTTAGCCATTTTTAGTGAGTTCTTCAGCACATTTTTTGAAATATGACCAATTTAATATGCTCAAAAAGTGCTAGCCAACAAACTCGTCCTTTTGTTGGAAAGCTTGATTTTTTGGCGCAAGAACGGACTTTTTATCTCAATCCTAAGGAGAGTTATCGTCTGGAATGACACATATATACATATAAATATTTATAAATAAATTGCAATACCTTTATTTTCCTTGGAAAATTCGCTAAAAACCGCTAAAACTAAATATTACACTACAACAAAACTAATACATCGTGTCTAAACAGAGAGGAGAGTGACAACCCTTTTAAGCCTTACTGGCGCATAAATGTGCATTTGTTACAAATCGCCGCATCTCAAGAACGCCAGAATGAATGGTAATGACGGAAACTCTCGAAAATGACGGGAACTTTCACACTTCCGCACTTAACAACATGCTTATTTGAAAAATACGTATGTTAACTTTGGTGGGATAGTAGTGATTTTTCGTTTTTCTCGTGATCGTCTACCCGTGTACGCAAAGAGAGAGAACTACACATTTACAAGACAGAGGCCTACTTGCGCATCGTGCGTGGTAAAAAAATGCTTTCATTGGAATCCCAGCCGATGCTTAGTCATCATAAACAGCCACAAAGGTGACCACAGTTTTAAGAGTAATGGTTCCCTATATAATTGCCGTGTAATAACTTTTGCGCGGAAAGATCGAACTCGGATATGCGGTCAGATTTTTCCAATGAACTTGGCTACTGTCAGGGAACGATCAGGGGATTATCTAGGTCGAACCCAGTGACAGCCCCTGAGGTTTTGTCAGATCATTCTGACCTAAATGTCCAAATAATCTGAACTTTTATTAGGGGGTTGACTACTTGATGTTTCGTATTTTCGAGGTGCGAGCTTGCGATCATCCAGGCTATACACTAACTATACAACGGGAGGGTCAGGGGTTCATACATGTGTGTTCATCGCCGAGTTCGACCAACCCTTCAGAAAGATATTAGTGACCGTACCTGAATTCGTTGTCATTCCTTTTCCGATTTCCACAGTTTGTTGAAAAGAGTAAAAACCTATGATAAATATAATAGTACTTTTGGATCACATTATATTGATTACGTGAATAACGTAGCTACCTATTTCGACTGACAGCCAGGTATCCTGTTCACCTACTCCATTGCTCAGTGCCTACGTAGGTGTGAATGCAGTTGCTGAAACATTTAAGATTTCATAGTAGATACCTATTCTCCGAAGGCATTAGTTCGTAGATTTCGTACAACAACGTTGAATCTATCAACATTAATCTTCAGACAACGATAAGATTTGTGTTTCTGTGGTCAGTTCAAAAACGAATTGATCAAGTTAGGTTTACCTAGATACCTTCTCAGATCTTGGAATTGACGGTGAGATACAGTAGGAAGGCCCTCAAAACGAAATTTACTCGGACCTAGCAATACCATGCCTATGTAGGTAGCTGATAAACAGACAGCGAAATGAATTCAAACTTCATCTATTCGATCTCGAATTCAAGAGAATCGTTGACAATGAAATACTTAAGAAATGTTATCGTGTCGATAGTGTTTGGTTATTCGCGTATTTGTAGAGATACGAGAAGCTAGCATCTGCAGTTGCTTACTCTAGTCGTTGCTCTACGCATTACCGGGGAAAAATCGTATGAGAAGAACAAAAACCTTCCAGTAGCATTGGTTCCAATCCAGGAAATGTCAGCTAGAAAACAACAAAGCTAATAAATTCGCTTCCTTTGTAAAGGTACTACTGACTTAGTTTTACTGGCCAAGAACTTGAAAGTTTAAATTTTATTTTCACAGACTGATAATTTAAATTTGATTGTCATACAAAATAAAACAATAGGAGTGTAAAAATTTTAAATTTTATAGTTTTAATTTGATTTTCATATCCCTGAAGAACCTCCGTTACCTCGAGAGAAACATTGAAGAACAATAAAAACCCAGTTTAAGGACAGAAAAGCCTTTTTTGTAAAAATTCGTATTAATTTAAACTGTCAAAAAAAAAAAAAGTTTAAGGTTGAGGCATAGAAGACAGCATCGGCGTTGATGCGGTTGTCGAAAAACTATAATCGTTCCCAATGCCACACCCCATGAACTGCCAAGTCTGCGATAACTGCTTGCATTTCCATCTCGCATCATTGGCTCAGTTTGTACTCAGCTCCACCTGAAATTTTTGCGCAAAAGTCTCTGTTTGGCAAAATGATATGATTCCAAATAGATATTAGTTGTTTTCTAGTGTCATAACTTAGAAGTGACAAACGCCACCAACGGCAGTGATGATCAAGATGATTGATTGCGAGCTAAACCTACTAACAGGTGTAACGTAGATTACGTTGTAAGTAATTTTGCTTCAGAGAGTTCATCACGATTCTCTGTATTCCATTTCCCAATCAGAATATTCATGGAGTTCCGTCGCTTTTACGTTCAACGGAATCCGTGGGTAAGAGATTGTTAAAGCATTCAGTACAGATTTTCCTCCCTCTATCTCTGTTTTGATAAGAGATCACTAACATAATACAACACGAAGGCAGACGATTATTTACATTCATACCACTTGTGTAGGCTAAATTAATAGTCTGATTTAACGTTCTGCTTATAACGCTAACTGGTTTTGTCGCTTCCTGTATAATTATGTGATTTATCATTCGGAGAGACGAGTTCGTCAAACAACATAAGCAAACCTCAACTTTGAGGGGAGGTAGAGGGAAGAATAATTAACGTATCTAAACGAAAATTTAAACTCTAATTAAATACGTTACATATATCATTTTATTCACTAATCATTGGAAGATGATGTCTCAATCGAGATTGATGATCCCATCAAATATCTGTGCTTCACTGCGTCGGTAGATTTGAGTTTACCTTAATATCTGAAAATGTTAGCAAAATTCTATAATTTTATGAAACAGTTGCCTCTATTCTATCGTCCCGTAATCAGGAGGATTCGTTTCTCATGTCATCATCGTTGGTTAAATAGGAAAAGTTCCAGTCATTTAGCATGATCATATGAGCGAATTTCCAAAATTATTATATTATATTCACGTTAGTTTATTTTCAAATTTGAGAATATTTACTGAAACCAAATTGGTAATTATCAATTTTAGGCAAAAATACTTGTTCTAAACAACATACTGCTATCCTGAGAGTTTTATAGGATTTTTTGCATTTTCGTGCTGTTTTTAAATATGTGTAGAACATAATAATGTGTATTAATAAGATATTGTATTGTTATTATTTAATACATTCATTTTCTAGAAATTATTTTACATGAATTTTTGAATTTTTTTAGTCCCTTGTTGATTTATTTTTTTAAGTAATAAACTGTTAAAAATATAAATGTGATCATTTTTAGTCATTTTTGCCAGTTTTGGTGAATTTTTGTACATTTTTTAATTGGCAAGTTTATTGTACTCATAACTTGCTTTCCAACGTACTCCTTGTTCCTTTGGGAATGCTTGATTTTTTTTGCGAAAGAGAGGATTTTTTTCACTATCAATCGTAAGGAAAGTTACTTATTTATTGTCAATGCATCTATGAAAAAGCGTTAAGCTCCAGAAATTGTTTTAGAATGTGTCAAAATAGATTTCATCGAATAACGTCCTGGCGACATTGCAATACCTTCCTTTAATTTTTTTTTTTTTTTTTAATAGAAATTTGGTAGTGAAAACATTTTCTCAATTTTCTCCATGGAAAAATCTGTTTTGAGACATTCTGAAACGATTCCTTTTTTATCGGAATTTTCATTTTGAAATATATATATATATATATATATATATATATATATATATATATATATATATATATATATATATATATATGATGATATATATATATGAATGAAAGCTTACACAATTATTAATATTTCGATGATCATATTGATGATCATCACTCTACTGTTCATTCTGACAACGGCAAACGCCGAAATATTAATAATTGTGTAAGCTTTCATTCTTTATTTGAGTTGTAATTTTCACTGCTCATCTGTGCCCAAAGACATACTGTTCTTGTGGAACTGTTTCAAACCAACCATAAGTTTCTATATATATATATATATATATATATATATATATATATATATATATATATATATATACATGTGTGTGTGTGTGTGTGTGTGTGTGTGTGTGTGTGTGTGTGTGTGTGTGTGTGTGTGTGTGTGTATAGTTTCCAGACGATTACTCTATTTGGGATTGAAATTTTAAAAAATCCGTTCTTTCGGGGGAAAAAAAAGAAATCAAGCAATCCCCAGAAAATAATGATTTTTTCGGGAAGCGCTTTTTGAGGTCAAAAATTGGTCCGATTCCAAAAAAAAAATCTTTAGACAATCACTAAATACGGTAATAATGGTTAAAAATCACTAAATTTATATTATTAGCAGAATATCACTTGAAAGAAGTTTGTAAACTATAAACCAGAAGATTAAAGAAATTCGTATGTATACAACATTAGAGAAATACTTATACATAAAAATAAAAACATTGTGCTGAAAAATGTACTTAGCTCTAGATCGTCTCACTGATTGGATTCTACTCTGCAACTATTGAGTCAACTTTTCCTGCCTAAAAGAAGTCCAGGTTTATTACGTGGGTACCTACTCCTCCTGATGTGAGTCAGCTGGAACTTCTGCCAGTCGCGCTGTAGATTTTGAACGGGAAGGTTATGAAGTGTCTTTGATGCCACTGGAATTTTCTCCTGGCGGAGGAAGGTGGGGGGGGATAGCTTATTCCCTACAAAAATTTGGTCAAAGTCGGCCTCATGGATTCTCCAGCTTATCATTGCGTCTTATCATCCTGACATTGTAATTGGACCCCAGTAGTTTCTGCATACTAGTGGTGCACTTTGAAATTCATGCATTGTAGCTTGAATACAAAATATATGTGCCTCAGGCAGAGTTGTGCAGTCAATAATTACATTGGTAATCAATTAAAAATACAATTACTTGGGAAAATGTTGACAAATCTTTGGTGAGCTAACTCCGAAAAAAGAACATTGGGACCTTTGCACCTCACAATTACCCAAATTACCTGCAATTTCGTAATTATAATTGCACTGGCAATTACAAATAAACGTAAAAACCTTTCATTGTAATTATATTTTGCCCAACACTGATTTCAGGACATCTTTGGCAGTTGAGGCGTCACTTTACATTAACATTTTAGGGCAGCTTTTAGATTTTTAATTTCAAGTTTGAAACATTTTTGGTTGAATGAAATTCAAATTAGCCTTAGGGGCTCTACTACTGACCATGGTGTCATGCCACCATGATATTGTAGCGCAACAGCACCTGGAGGACTAAATTTCAAACTGTTAGCTTCATGTTAGCGATAGGTCGAACTGAAGCTAAATTGGTCGAAATTCATCTTCTGCTGATGTGGACATTTGAGCACCTTAACCCTGTAGGCATTCTATCAGCTCGAAAGAGGCACCTTTTTAAATTTCGGCTACGTGTGATGAGTATGAATGAATCAAGTCCGGGAGCCTCCACAACAAATCAGAGCGTTAAGGCACTTTAACATTGAAAGTCAGCAGCCTTGAGAAGCTCTATTCAAACTTCAAACCGTCACTTTTAGAAATTTACATGCATGAAATGCCATACAGAACTTTACACAGAAGGCTAGCCAACAGACGTAATCAATCAGCGTCTAAAACAATTATAGAAGTTGAGTCTGTTTTCGTCCTGAATCAGAAATGATGAAATTCAGAATACAATTGTTTCTCTAATTTGACAATCAGAAAATAATGAAAATACCTAAGAAAGAAAGAAAAAAGTTAACATATGTATCACCTTCCATCAGGACTGGATGATATTGATAACTCTAGGATAACGGTTGACTTTACTGACTGACTTTATTTAACTTTACTTTACTTTACTTTCCTTGAATGATATTTATCACATGCCAGTGACATACCTATTTGATGGTGATATTCAACCTGTAAAGTATCGGTCTTACACCTCAATTGTTAATATAGTTTAGTTACTGAAATAGTTGACCATCAAAGTTCACTTTATTGAAAGACTGTTACAAGATGTCTGATATTCCCGTTAAACCCGAAGTAACAAGTGGTTACCTATTTATTACGATGCGTGGGAAGTTTATTCCAAACTCCGGAAAATCCGACGGAAGAGACTTCACCAGTTAAGTTGTGTTCTTGAGAGTTTTACTGCCTTAAGAGAGCGAAGTCCTAGAAGAGCTATGAGATCCTGCCCTGGCCGCCTCTGGAGAACCTGATAAGATTGGGGGTGGTCCCGACTCGCACGGCCGTTAGTTTCAGTCTATTCATCTTCGTTCCTTGGCGGTTTTAAGCTAATCCTCAGTTGAAGCATTTCCCCGTCTGGCCAAATTTCGTTCTTCAATTTGGTTCTATTCACTCACTCCTAAGGTAGTGTTTTGTTAGCCTGTTTCTATTTCCCTAAACAAACGGGAAGTGTACTAAAAGTAAAGAGAAGGAAAATATTTTTAAATGTCAGTCTTATCATATCAGTAATACATCATTAATATTACGATACGGACAGTAAAAGTGAACTATAAGACTACTAATTATTAATAATTTACCAGGTAATAACATTCAGAAGAACGTATATCACTAACAACTAATCTACTGTTCCTTCATTCTAAGAAATATACTTACCAAGTATCCGTCATGAATCAAACTCAGCAATAGGGCTTCACTTACCCACTCGTACAAGTACCTCCACGCTTACCCATAGTACATTGACAACATTTCCAAATTCCTATGGCTCAAGAACTCAACCATCTGATCACTCCTCAAACGACAGGCACCGTAACATTCAATCCCATATTCACTCAACATGGTGCAAGTTGCACAGATCCTCGATCATTCCCATATGAAACTTTGAACTCTCACCTCTTACTTAAAGGGGTTCAACGAAAAAAGAAAGGAAAATAGTAAAATTCATTTTCTTCAATTTCGGAAGCAATTCGCATAATTTAAAACAGCGAGTTTTTATTTAAAATAATTCTGTAGCATTGATTCGTCATTTCTACTCCTTCTGAAAGGAGCATATCATATTTTATAGACTTGCACAGACTTACTACCAAACCTATTCTATTAAATCTCAATTCGTGATTCAGATTAAAAAAGGGAAAAAACGGATCATGTTTCATGCCTACAAATGACTTACCAAATAATTTCATTTAGGTTGATAGCAAAGAAATTAGCTCCGAGGCTCACTCAGATGATAATAGAAACTTCAATTATTTCAAATTATGTTATTATTTAATATTCTCTCCTACACATGTTATTAACTACCATGACAAAATGTGAGCGTAGAAATTACCTCACTCAGCTTATCTGGAAACAGCCCATAATTTCATTCGTCTCCAGGGTTGCTATCAGTACGGTAATTACCGTAAACATACGGTAATTTTGATGCATGTACGGTTTACAGTAGTAATTTCTTGCTATATACGGTAGTAATTCTCTAAGTGTCGATTGCAATTAAAGATGCAAATCTAGCGGCGGAAAAAGGAACCCTCGCTGCAAAGAAATTTTAACTAAGTACAAATTTTGTGACAAAAAACTTATTCTAAATGGTAGTTTGCTACTCAAAAAGAGGTATCGGAATTTCAGTAAGTGGTTTTTTTTTTTCAGTTTTTCTTGATTTTTTAGTACTTATTATTGAAATTTAAGTACATTCCAGCATAGTTTTGTGTACATATATATTTTATTGCTCTGATTTAAAGTTGATAAACTTTGAGTAATATTAGCTAACATTTATAAATTTAGCAATTTTAATAGTTTTTTTCCAATTCCAGCGATTTGTTCACCACTATTTTGTTTTTAATTTGACCAAGGTGAATGTAATATTTTTGTTGCAGTTGGAGCAATCCAATCCGACACAAGTATCTCTGAGGAATGTTAACCTCAAGTCGAGTGGAACGTACAAATGCGAAGTTTCAGCAGAAGCCCCATCGTTCGCTTCCGCAAGTAAAGAAGCTAAAATGGAAGTCATATGTAAGTTGCATAAAATAACTAAATTTCATAAATTGATTTTTGTTTGAACAGTTTAAATTGGTTACTCCTACTCTGATCGAATCACGGAAATTATGGCACAAGAAACGCAGCCTCTATGAGGCAGATAGGGTAGAATTTTAACCCCCTGATCAGCTGTGTGAGTTCTTACACCTAATTTCTATGATATTCATCATATGAAGCAACAACTTCAAACTCATTTGTTTACAACTTCATCATATGTCTTCAAACTGAGCATATTGACCATCACCTGTTGAAATTTTGATAGAGAATAAATGGATGTGAAGCGTATTTCTACAGCAAATGATGGTGTTGGAGATATTAATGATATTGAAACTACCATTGACGGTAAATAGACTCTCCTTGTATCTTTCTAAATCACACCAGGTACATCCGCTCGTGGAGTTTGATATTTCTTTGCATTGAACTTGATGGTATACAGTCCAAAAGCAGCAGCTTTTGAAGTTGTAACAGACATTGGAGGCTGAAAATTGGTATTGAGCATCTATAGGCCGGCTGTGTATGATTTGCATTGAGGACCCACCCAGATCATCTGAGTGATCTCAGGAGCCCAGTTCTTTCCTAATAGACCTAAGACGCTGAAATTTTGTGTGGAGCCTCTATAGGCTTGCTGTGTGCGATTGGAAAAGCGAAGTTCCATCATGATCAGCGGAGAGAGATCGAGAGCTCATTTCTCTCATAATAGACCTAGGATGCTGAAATTTGGTATGAAGCCTCTATAGGCCTGCTGTGTAAGATTCACCAAAGTGAGGAACCACCCAGATCAGCTAGTGAGCTCGGGAGCTCGAATTTCTCTCCTAATAGATTAGGAGGCTGAAATTCGGTATTGAACAACATTTCAATTTAACAAACAATTTTTCATCAATTTAACAAACAATTAAATAATTTCTGATGGGCAAACCAATCATTGGTCATTTTGTATGAATTCGTATTAAGATTAATAGAATTAGTTCAGACCAAAAATAATAATATTTATGTTTGGGCATTCTATCTGTTTCAAAATTTGCTTATAGAATATTAGAATGATAAATTATAAAGTTTATTAGAGAAAATATTGACTGTGTGACGACTAATGAATTCTGAATGGTGTCCTATGGTTATACATACAAGACACATGTCAGAAGACTTTTGATGCCCTGTGTCGAATCCACCCCCAAAAGGGAAAGTTCAAAATGGCTCTATTGATTTGGGAACTCCGTGATAGGGGTAGCGGGCGATTCGATGGTGATTCGGGCAATCCGATGGCACCTGCGAAAGGGGAAAGCGAAACGATGGCGGCGTTGATGAGACAGCGGCTGTCAGTAAGCGGACCCTTGCGAACGTGCCAAAACCCATCACGTACCAACACCGCTAGGATTTATCCCAATGAATTCGAAACACTCCGTATCAATAAGGGACCCGCTCCCCTTTCTCTTCTCAACCGCGACGGACAAATATTTGTTCCTGGTTAGAAGGTCGGGAAGCCCCGGCCAACTCGAGGGTCTGATAACTTGTCAATCTGTCTCGGAAACAGTCTTCGCTTTCCTGTTTGTTGTCCGATCATTTTGCCGGGGCGTCGAAGCCATCTTCGGTCGGCTTCCTCAGGGTCACACGGTGTTTTCGAGGTTTTGATGGTGAAAGGGACTGACTATTTCTCCGTTATCATCACACTCTTGTCACAAATACCTACACGTGGTACACATCACACAAAATGACAGCACCTCACCGAATCAATACCCTTTAACCGATAACTTCTAAATGTCTAACATTTAAAATGTTAAAAAGAACGAAATACTCAACCAATTGTGACGTACCTGATGTAAATAAATGTCTACATTTAACGCTAAACATCATAATAGATTAATTATCATATAGAATTAAATTATGCAAAGTCTAGCAAAGTTACAAAACATTAAATAGTCATATTTGCTAGAACGGTCGAGAATGGAGGGAAGCTCTTCCTTATCACAGGTCTTTTAGTGATTGTGAATACGGCAACAAGGTATTTTAATAAGTAAATTAGTAAATTAGTTTTTTTTTTTTTTTTTTTTTTTCCTTGAAATAACGGTTTATGACTTTTGGGTACACGGATCTCAAAATTCATTTCAAGTTGTTTTTCACATCCGTAGATACATGTAGATCCGTATGTGGAACCAAAGAAACCAATAGTATGTTTATGAGGAGAATTAATCACGTGGGTTCTTAAGAGCATGACACGGGTATTGAATGGTTTCCTGTTACATGGTTGGTTTCAGTGAATGATGGACAGTGGTAGGGAATGCTATGTAGAAGGGAACATAATATCCCTGGAGAAGAGAAATGAGGAAGCTGGCCATGGCAGGGATAAGCCAACCACAAAGCTAGACAGGTTGCACACGTAGACGTTACGAGTCAGAGATGCATTGTTGGAAATCACTATTGTCGAATTCCATTGCGTGTTTGACGTCCAATTAATTGACAATGACGCCAGTTCTTTTAGCTCCCTAACAGTGTCAGTGGTAGCTGAAGAAAAAAAATTAATGCTTTCGCTCCCAGCGTTGTAAATGAACAACATGAGTTTCTTCGCCTTCAATATCTTTTTGAATGCCTCTGCGCACTACTCAGTGGGTATTAGTGAAACTAAACGTAATGTTATTTCATAGGATAAGCGGAAGAAAGCACTGAATACAAATTTGAACACCTATGTAAAACGTGTGAGAAATGTTGTTGCATCAACATTTAATGTAAATACGTAAACGTATAACGGACTAGATCGGGCATTTTTAAACATAGGACACAAGTCAGGGTAGGCACGTGAATATCACATGCGAATCAGGTTTCACAAGGGGATGCTGTCTCATGTGTATCATAAATGTATCTTTCAATCCAGTAACAAATTTTTTTGTACAGTTTCAAATCAATTATGATCAGTTTCAAGTTTTATAAATCGGAAAAAAATCTCTCTCTTTTTCTCCCTACATCCTCTCCATCAGATTCTGTGATTTCACTTGTTGCAGTTTATCGTGTTTTATCAAATCAAAAAAGGACATTACTTTGTTATTTTGAGCGCATTTTTGAGAAACAGTTGAAATACTGGACAGAATACTGCACAGAGTACATTGCAACTAGGATTTCACCCCATAAGTTGACCTAAAAAATATATAATTACCAACATCTATATCTATCTACCTGTATACATATATATCTACCGGTCGAACATTAGGTGCCGACCGAATATTTATAACGGTCAACAGCAATCCCTAATAATATAATATTCCATGGTTACGTACGGACATAGGAACCAATATTTATAATTACATCGTGCTATCCTTGAATTTCATAATCCAAAAACGAATATTCTTGAGCAAAAACGTGCATTAGTGTTGTTATGTAACACATTCCGTGTCGTTACAAAAGTTTTCCTTGACCCTCGCCATACACATTCATGTCAAAATGAGTACTTATATCAAACAACATGGTTCCAAATAACAATTTCTATAGGCTCACCTACGAAATTTGGCGTGCTTATACAAAAACTACTAACCGACTTTATTACGTACGTTCCTGTTGAACTTTTCATACATTAAAAATTATTAAAGGAGAACAAAATTCAAACCCAGTTGATGATCCTTGAATACAGTTGATGAAAATATAGTATTTCGTGGGGATAGAATACAACAAATTTCATACCAAAGCTGAAATAATTGTGAATACACTGAGTTTTACCTTGAACAAATGATGATTTTGGGGCTTAGTATTTAATAATATTCGAGTGTCTAAGATGAATCTTTGAGGATAATTTTGATATCCAGTGAATCTAGCGGCTTAGTCCACTCGAAGTTTAATTCGGGAGAAACTGAGAGAGCTTGGTTCACTGATAAAAACGTGTCAGACTCAATGCCCTATACTCCGGGCTTATTCTTTTCAGAAAAAAGGGAAAAACGAGAGGAGGTTTTTGAAGGGTTTTGGAGGCTCGCTTTAGTGTGGTTGTCAACCCAGATCGTTCGGGGGTCAGAACCAATTTAAAAAGAAGAGAAAAAGGGTATTGTTTCGATAATTGATTGGGAAATTCATTGTAGGGAAAGAGGGAGAACTCCAGAGTATAATTTAGGAGCAGGATAGAAGGACTCTGTTGACTGAGAAAGGGGAATCGAACCCCGGTTCACCCTAACAAAGCTTGACGTATCCCTGACTCCACCCGACGCCAGTAGTATATCTCTGTCCCTCCCTTTTGCCGTTCTCCGCGTGTAATCCGAGCCACGATAATAATTATTTCCCTTCAATCAGCCAGCTTTTTGAGGCTTATCTGGATTGTCGTCGATTTTCCGCCAGGGGGTTCCATATTGTAGTGGACGTGTTTGTTTACCAGTGTGCAGACATCTAATGAAAAGCAGAGACATTCGGTTTTGTGTTCGGGGTATGTAGATTAGTTCTACAAATTTCATTATCGGGGAACTGAAGACTGAGTGAAGAGAAGTGGAATTATTAGGTATAATGAGGTTAGTTGAGAAGGGAATGAGAATATGATCTGTTAAAAGAGCACATTATATATACTGCAGAGGTAACAAGAACATTTTTCAATGATTACGGAAGTTTGGAGGTGTTAGGTAAAACTTACAATTACAGCCGTCACCTATGAGTTAGCAACATAACTATGATGAGGGGACCTATTAACGAGGGCTTCTATGAACCAAAGTCAACTAGTTCACATGAGGAGCAAGCCAACGAGATAATCCTGGGTTTTTTTTACTTAAACCTGATTACGCAGATGAGAAGAAATACTATTCTAAAACGATGGTGAAATCTGCGGATTATTCTCTGCAGGGGTGTGGGAAGTGAAGAAAAGATCCTTCAATTCCTCACTTCCCCTGTAAAGGAACGTCAATTTATTAATTAATGTACCAGTTTCTGTCTGCTTACGCAGACCCTCTTCAGCAAAATGTGAACAAACTCAGAGCATCCTAGGAGCAAACAAAACAACAGGCATAAACGCAACAACAACACAAGAGAAAACTTATATATTTATTTAAAAATTTTTCGAAATCTAATGGCAGTTAGTACGGCTGTTCTATCCGGTCAATTTTCATTATTTTTATTTCGAATGAAAGGTATTTATGCATAGATTTGTCATCAAGCATTGGAAATCTGATAACTCAAATTTGTATAGCTTTGTCCTTAGATATCTCAGGTTCTAATTGAGATAAATTGTTCGTTTTGATCTAAGAACACTCAGTGAGCTATGTCCTTACATTAGGTTGAATTTCAACCTAATTGATTGAGTTTTAGAGGATTTATGCGCGGAAAACGCCGCTCATAAACCTTGGAAGTAGGAGGCGGTTGGAGAAGGTTGCAAAGACCTGCAGGGGGCTTTGTCCTTTGATATCTCAGGTTCTTATTGAGATAAACTGTTCGTTTTGATCTAAGAACACTCAGTGAGCCATGTCCTTTCATTTGGTTGAATTTCAACTTCATTGATTGAGTTTGAGAGGATTTATGAGCGGAAAACGCCGCTCATAAACCTTGGAAGTAGGAGGCGGGTGGAGAAGGTCGCAAAGAAGGTCAGCCTGCAGGGGGCTTTGTCCTTTGATATATCAGGTTCTTATTGAGATAAATTGTTCGTTTTGGTCTAAGGACAGTCAGTTAATCATGCCCTTTCATTTGGTTGAGTGTCAACTTAATTGGTTGGGATAAAAGGGTTTATGCTTGGAAGACCTATTCGTTTAAATTGCGAAAGTGTGTCAAAAAACGTGGTTAGATAAAAAAAACAAAGGGTGGACTCCTTCGTTTGAAGAGAGGGATTTTCGGGACCTTCTCCTCCCGCCTCCTACTTCAAAGGTGCGGGCGGTTCCTGACTTTGCCTGCGCTCCCGCCGCCACCTCCGGCCCGTCAGGCCACAATGGTCTGCCTGTCAGGCCGAAATGGGCGGCCCGTCAAGCCGCGATGGTGGGGGTTGGCAGGCAAAGACTACAGGAGGTGGCCTCCTATTTAAGACTAAAAACTAATATAAGGAACAAACGTAGCTTCAGGAAAATCAATGGTTATGAAAACATCCAACAGAAAAGAAAAAAAAACTTATGATAAAGTGACGAATATGCAGCAAGCCTCACAGCGTCTGGAAAAAAAATTATGTACAAGAAGTAGTAACATTGAGGCACAACAACTAACAGAAAATTGTAAAAGTAAGGCTTGATACGAGAAATTGCGAGCACGCACTCGTACAAAACAAAAGTTGTTTGAATGGTCTAAAGCGTAAAATGCGATTGGAAGTTTTGATTTGAGACTCAGAAGCAAAATCAAAAAACTATATCCAACAAAAACAAAGCGAGCTGCCCAGCAAAGTGAAATTTTGGACAATGAATTCCTATTTCCAACTTCATTCCATTTCTTATTTTTAATATAATACATGATATTATTATAAATTATCAAATCTGTATTTTCGATCAAACTATTGTATGTAATTTTTGAACCACTTACTGCCAACTATCAATTTAGTCGAGAAAGATCCTTATTAGTGAGCTCTTTGTATTACATTCTTTATGAGCCTTGAATATCATATTATCATGTTTGCAATTTTTTTTTTCTTACAGTTTTTCCTTCACAACCACCTCACATCACTGGGACGAGTAAAGAGGAATATTTCGTGGGCGAGGAACTGAAGGTGAACTGTACGTCACCCAAGTCGTACCCCGCTCCTATACTGGACTGGTACATCAACGATGTGAAAGTAAGATAGACAAAATTGATCTTGTAACATGTCAAATTTCGTTTACTCCGTTTATTAACTCAATTTATGAAGTTTCCCTACCAAATCAAGTATCAACCTGCACGCTGCTACATTATGACATGAATACGTCTTATGGGTTGGGGAGCAAACGAAGTAGAGTAGTGTATTGCACCAGAGAGAGTCACTACAATTTAGTCTGTCTAAGTAACGAAACCAGCACCTAGGATTTCCCAGGAGAGTTAAGGAAGGGGAAATTGCCCAACTGAAAAATGTGGAGTTATGTGTGGTAAATTTACAGTCTTCCAACAAGTGGTGAAAGATTTTTGACTTTTGGAAATTAGGAAGTTACATTTGCCCTACAACGACTGGTTGTATGTGAACTGTTATTATATAGAATACCGTAATTTATGGTTTATTATTTGCAATAACTAACCATTATAATCGCATGAGAAACATCATTTTAATCCCTTTGCGAAATCGGTTAGTATACGTTTCAAGTTGCGTAAAATTCAAAAATCGAAAAAAATCCAAAGGTTTTCTCCAAAACTACTGCATCAAACTTCATGAAATTCGTGAATCAGCTGGAGGTGTTCAAGTAACGTCGGCATCACTTTCGATCAATTCTAAAGGGTTGAATTCTAGGGCTAAAATATTTTAAAATCGAGATCTCGAAAACTTGCAAGGTAACTGTTATGCTTTTTTGGGTATCAACTATAGATATATCCCAAAAAATCTAATGAAACCACCGGGAATGCTGTACGTTCATCCGTTTGCTCTCTTGGCTAGAACTTTCACAGAAGAAAAATAAATTTAACCTGGACTCGAATCACATCTAGTGAGGTGCAGTAAAAATAATAAACTACGTCAACCCTACCAGCTAATATAAGTATATCCAATAGAATTATCACTGACGAAATCGATTTTATTATAACATTTGTCGCTTATACATAGAATTGTCGTAGGTAGGTGATTTATTTTACCTCATTAATTTTCAGTTGGCAGGTCAGTTCTAGTTAAATATTGAAGGTCTAGTAAAGTGGAGTGATCTATTTAATTTAAATAATTTCTCCTCAGTAGGCGTCAAAGCCCGTGCAGTTATATTCAGACAATGTAAAATACCTATACTTCGTTCATATTGACAAGTGTTCTGCGTGGAAAGTGTATTCAATTCAAAAATAGTAAACCTTTGTGTATTGATTTTCAGCGTTTGTTCCTGTAGGATGAAAATTCGGACTGGCTCCCAGAGCCAAGACATATCCATGTCAATAATAAAACGTGCTGAGTAATTTAGTTTCAACACATTTTCCTTTTACAACTTTTTTATTTTATTTGTTTATTTTTCAATTTAATGGCGAGCCCCCTCCGTCTTTGATGGGAGGTTTATTAAAAAAAAATGTGTGTGTGTGTGTGTGTGGGGTGTCGGTGTGTGTGTCATTCCAGACGATAACGCACACTAAATTTTTAAAAATCAAAAAGCTCAAAAAATCTATAAAAATTGCCAGAAACGGCCAAAAATCGTTAAATTTATAATTTTCAGTAGAGTTTTCGTCAAAACAAAATTATCAACGATTGTGTAGGATATTCAAAATATTCTACAAACAATTATGCCGAAAAACATAGTTAAATTGCATCACCAATTGTGAAAAAATCTATGAAAACTGCCAAAAATCTAAAAATCCTTTTTTGAATCGCCAAATCGTAATTAGTAGGAGTTTTTTTCTCTCTATACAATCGGTTTTCAACAATATTTTTGCACTCAAATTGCTCAAATTTTAATAAAATTTATTAGATTTTAATACAATGGGTAATGAAAATTTGCTCATACTTGTATACGATAATGCTGTATGACTAGAATTTTTTGGTTAAAATGGAAATGGTGCATGATCTATTCGCTACCATCACCAAAATCATAAACAAACGCTTTATATGACGTCTCCGTAATATGTATATGTATTACTTACCAACTGGTTTCTTAATTCAACGACATTGAACGCTCATAAACTGTCATTTAATTGATGACATGGATAAAACCATCAAGATGAATAAAAACATATTTTGTTTATATGATGGGAACACTCGGTACATCGTGCTTTCGAATAACAAGTGAATTGAAAACCGCTCGATGATTATATCCTTGTCGTAATGAATAAGGGCCAAGTAAGACGAAATGTGTATGTGATACCAACTTTACCACTTTTTAACTATCTTTTACTTTGCTAAATGCTCCAGATTTTAGGCATTAAATTGGAGGAATGTTGCAGAGCCATTTCATAGGTATTGAACAAAAAAAATCTCAGGTCGGACCATTACTGCAATAATTGTCGATTGTTTATTAATATGATGTTGATCCTCTGTTGTTCTGTCATATATGAAATAAAACACCAACAGCAGGACTACGCGTTGAATAATACAATTTAGGATTTAGTATATGGTTGTCATACTGAAATACTCATTACCAGAAGAAAAATATACCTTACAAGGACGACGAAGGGTTGTGGAAAGATTGTTTTCCTCTCCTTCCAGATATAACGGGACTAGAATCCGTGATGCACTACTTCTTCTCACCACAGTGGATTTTTCTTCCGCCAATTCTTTGTCTCCATAAAGCCCCGAAGCTCCTTGGTCCAGGGCATTCCTCCCAGCTGTATTCGGTGGGTCCTTCAATTTATTTCAATCCAGCTTCATCTCTAGGGGTCACCACATTATCATTAACACGGTTTCCATGTTCGGGCCGGGCCAGCTGCCGCACTGAGATTATTATTCGGGTCCGAAACGAGGTCTCTGAAAACGCCTCCCTCTTTCTCTTCGAAGAATAATCGGAAGTGAACCAGTCAGAAATTATAAACAAAACAGCATTCGGCTATCTAGTAATAAATTATGAACTAAAAATCGTTTGGATTACCGTTAGGTCGTTTAAACCATTGCATTTAATTAATTACCTCCCTAGGAGGATAAGAAACGCTTACATACTGACACGAATGGGTGCTATAGGTGTTTTCCATTTAACCTCCCTCCTCCAACACTCGAAAATTTAATATATTGGTTAATATAAATGATTTGGCTTGATGTTAATGCTTCCAGAAGCCCTGGTTAGTCGAATCTTCAGAATGAATTTTGAGTAATTGTCTATTATTTGTAAGCTCTTGAAAAGTTACTGATGTCAGCTTCAACAAAATGGGTAACGCAGTTCGCTTAAAATTATGTGAAAACACCAGTTTCTCTTATCTAGTCCTCTACTTTTTTTTTACGACCTTGAGAGTTAATCATTCGGAAATGTTTACTCAAAAAATACAACCTCGTGAGATGAATTTTAACGATTTCAATGTTGAAAATACATTCATAACTTTACCTGATTCGTTTCGGTGTGCCAAGGGTGGTATAAATTTTGGTATAAGGAGTCTCTCAGGGACATCAAGAGACGAATAGGTAAAATGATGAGCTCTTTCCCAATCAGCTGAACGAGATGGTAGGCAAACTCTGTGTTCCAAAGAGACGAATGAAATGACGGTTTATATCCTGATCAGCTGAGTTAGTTAAGTTATCTCCCGTTTTCCTTACGAAATCTAAATTCGGTCGGAAATCTCTCTTAGACCTCAAGAGACAAGTGAAATGAGAGGCTCATTCCTGAGCTCAGCTGGGAGGACTCAAATCCCTCCTGTCCATTTCAGGGTGTTAAAATTTGAAAGAGGACCACTCTGAACAACGAGAGTCAAATGAAATAACGGACTATATCTTATCAGCTGAGTGAATTTGATAGGAAGCCAACTTCATTCGGCTCTAGTTGATAGTAAAGGGTGGTCCGGGTACACCCCCGGCTTGACCAAGTTTTTCTGTTATCATACACACCTATTCAGGGTGGTCCGAAACGTAACGGACTTAGTTTGAAGTCTTAGGGAAAATTCTACGCTGATCACGAATGTAGTACATATTAAGGGTCCCTGAATAAATTATGACCACTTTATTCGCAAAAAAACACTTTTTTCGAGGATTTTTGATTTTTTTTTTTTTTTTGGGCAAAAACACGGAAGTTGTCTATAAAATCGAAAAACGCCGAGTAATAATCATTGTAGAAGAGACGAACGCCAGCTCTTAAGATTGTACCTACGATTTTTGACGAATTTTAGAAGTTGAAGGAAACCACGGTTGCTTCATACGTCATCCCGGGTATTTCAAGCACCGTAAATCTGTTGGTATTTCAACTTCTATATGATTATTCTACTAATTATATTATTATTATTATTATTATTATTATTTGTTATCATCATTATTATTATATAGTGGACATTATTGGGATAAAACCAAACGGATCCGAAGTAGGTCGGAAACGTTCGGTTGGCTTCGGGTCTACCAGCAACACAATTTTATTCACTGTAACAATTTCAACACAGAATGTGTTTTAGCCATGGGCTAACTAGCCGAAAATCGAACGCGGGATGGGAACGAAATGTGTGACGGGAAGCGAGAGGTCGTGGGTTCGAATCCCGGCCAGGCCTGAAATTTTAACACAGAATGTGTTTTAGCCATGGACTAACTAGCCGAAAATGGAACGCGGGATGGGAACGAAATGTGTGACGGGAAGCGAGAGGTCGTGGGTTCGAATCCCGGCCAGGCCTGAAATTTTTTTTTTCTCGTGAGACGAAGGTCGTGGGTTCGAATCCCGGCCAGGCCTGAAAATTTTTTTTTTTTTTTCTCGTGAGACGAAGGTCGTGGGTTCGAATCCCGGCCAGGCCTGAAATTTTAACACAGAATGTGTTTTAGCCATGGACTAACTAGCCGAAAATGGAACGCGGGATGGGAACGAAATGTGTGACGGGAAGCGAGAGGTCGTGGGTTCAAATCCCGGCCAGGCCTGAAATTTTTTTTTTTTTTCTCGTGAGACGAAGGTCGTGGGTTCGAATCCCGGCCAGGCCTGAAACATTTTTTTTTTTTTTTTCGTGAGACGAAGGTCGTGGGTTCAAATCCCGGCCAGGCCTGAATTTTTTTTTTTTTTTTTTTTCGTGAGACGAAGGTTGTGGGTTTGAATCCCAGCCAGGCTTGATTTTTTAACAACGCAATTTTCGTAGTTTCATACTATAACTATATAAATTGATGTTATAAATGAATAGTAAACAATGACGCTTGTTTGGTTGTCACTTGGTTGCGCGACAACACAAACACATTCTGTGTTTCAATAATTTCGTCCGAAGTATGTAAATAGAGGTAACCGGGGGTCCAGGGGGCCCCCTGGCGAGGCGCGGAGCGCCGAGTTTTTTAGAAAATCCATGCGTTGGATAAGTGCGTAACAAGTAATTTTATAACATGTAATAATGAACTCCAAATTCTTCTAATCAATATAAGTACTTTATTTATTCGTTTGGGATAAATGGATGCGTCTTCGCCAGTTTGAAAGGTTAATGTATCATCAAGCGTTGCAACTCCGCTCTTTGACTTTTTAATAACTACACAAGCCTATTATCATCTCCGCTCGTCTTCTCCCCCCCCCCCCCCCCCCCCCCAAACATCACCGTGTTATCAATCCCACGAAACTTCTCATTCACCGATGAAATCAAACTGGTTGCGATTATTTCTTCCTGATTTACCAAAGAATATGGAAGAATCGATGGGAGCACTTGGATTAATGATGAAAACGGACTCCATGAGAATAGAGGGGGAGACGCGCGAGGCGCGGAGCGCCGAGTTTTGTTAATAAAAAAAGTGGTTAAGGGGGTGAATAAAAAAAGTGGGTCATTCTGGGACCCTTAATGTATGGTATATTCGTGATCATCGTAAAATTTTCCATAAGACCTCAATTTAAGTCTGTTACGTTAGGAGCCACCCTGTATATCAACTCTCTCTAAATCATCTGGGTTTCAAGAAATTGAAGCGAGGGCCATCAAAATAACAAACCCGGATAGAAGAAATATGATAGTATTATAGGTATCGTAAGGAAATTTCTGATTTGATAAATTAAATTAAATAAACAATTCTATAAACCATTTTCCATTAAATTTTCTTTAATTAGGTATGGTGGGGGGAACGGAATTTGAAAAGGACGTTGTATAGTTTCTCAAATAACGAGAAACGAAGATCCGTTTCAACGGTAAGACTATACTCATAACCGAAGTACTGAATTGTTTGTCACTGAACGTTTCATTGAATCCGTTTTCTTCATTGGATTGGATTTCAAACTTTGTCGCGAGTGATTTTAGATCGTGTTGCTTTTATCAAATGTTTTTATAGTGGTATTTAGGATGAGAATAACATTCCGATACAGGCCTTCTTCTTCTTGTAAATGGAAACATTAAGGGCCGGTTTATCAATCGCATGCTGCAAAGTCTGACTAGGCCAAATCTCTCACTGCTCAGTTGTCCAATAATTGCTGATTATTTTAACTGAGTGCCCGACGTTCGTTTACCGTATCAGCTACTCAGTTAAATGAGTAATGGAATCATCATCGTGACAGTTTATTGTTTTACAATGCACATAATATATTTATTCGTTCATTTTTTTTTAAATTTGTTTTTATTATTTTTTTTATTCCTGTTTGAAAAATATAAACTCTGATTCTGAGTGGGCATTAGAAAATTCTGATTTCTCAGGTGAAAATATCATGGACTTTCTTGCTTGGGTAAGAGCAAGGCCTAGTCCAGATTTGTTCTTGGTAGTGGACGATGAGGATTTCCTTACACAATTTAATTTAATGAAAGGTACATTATTTGTTCGGTTAAAGATAACTATAAATGCACCCCTATGCAGGAATAAGAAGGAGAGGGATGAAGTGTTGAGGGGTTGAAAAAGGGAGTTCTACGTATACCATCCTAATGTGCTGTCGTTCTGTGAGGGTACAAGGAAGTAGGCATCTATGCAATTTTCACTTTCCCAACGCCTCGAATGCCAATGAGGAAGCTTTTTAGATAGCCCAGAAGAAGAACTACTGAAAAGTTAGGGAAGCAATAAAGAGGGGAGGGAAGATAAATGAAAATTCATAATTGAAGAGTGTAAAAAATAAAACAAAGAATCTAAGCCAATTTATTTACCTAATACAAATGTTGGGAAAGTAGAGTGATGCACTGCATTGAACGTCATAAGCTAATTTTTCAACTTCAGCGGTTCACAAAACAAGGGATTCACCATTGATACAACGAAGTAAAAGAAAGAGGTTATGGAAGTAAGATGCACATGAAAGTTGAGACCTGGCAGTTGCTATGGAAACAACTAAATACTGGGCAGAGTTCCAATCTAATTTTGTCGGAATATTTTGCTGTTGTTCTAATGCCCCTTGTTTGCCCGTGATGAATTCTGATTGCTAGTCAGCAGTCAATTCAAGATTGATGAGCGATATCTGAAAGTCCAACACATTTTAACCTCTTACTAATTTATTGTAACCAATGGTTAGGTAGTCGGAGCTCTGATAAACCGACCCTAAATGAAATAAATACGTATTAAAGTTGCGCGTTGAATGCCATGGGGGATGACAACAAAGTTACCTTCAGTGGATCCCTATGTAAATATGTAGGTGTTGTAGGTGAACGGAACAGAGTGACTAGCAAGGAAAGGGGCCACAATGCATTTGTTTGGGCTAGAACCGCCCTTAGACATAGAGAGATGCTTGGTAAAACCTCTTTGTAAGATTGGATAAGGAAGGAACATGAACGACACTGTGAAAACACACCGGAACAGAAACGTGTATAGTTATGAACGCGCCCTGCCATCGCAGGAACAGACGCCACCATCAATCTCTCTAGGATGAAAATAAGTTGGTTGCGGGGATGGTGACTGGGCATGGCTGCTTCATAAAACATCTGAACTAGTTTGGAGCTCAAAGAGATGATGCAGTGAGCCAATCGTGCGGAGAGGAGGAAGAAACAGCCTCCCATCTGCTATCGAAGTGTCCAGCACTGGAGGTCAAATGATTCAGAATCCGTGGGACGCTCAACGCAGAGTAGATTGTGTTGGCAGACGACTGAACAGGAGGGATACTCAGCTCGGTGGATGAAAAGGATTAGCTCGAGAACTAATAGGTCAAAAAGGAGGGAACGCACCGCACCGTAAACCTCAATTTCGGTGCGGCGAAGGATATGCTGTCCCTCTTGAGGCCCTGAAAACTAATAATAGTAAGGTTTTGTAATTACCTGTTTTTGGGAACTATGAGTTTTGATATCTATTACACTAAATGGTAGATAAGTATGATTAGGAATTAGTTTTGTGATGAAATAATATGAATCGCGGGTTCGAGAAAGTTTCATTGATGTTATCATCAGCTTCATTGGCTGCAGCCACTCTCTTTCTCTTCCATTCTTCACTGTTCGGAGATATATTACCAACTGTTATGTTCAGCGAGGCGGTAATAATGTTTTTCAGGTACCAGAAATTGGGGGAAGCCTCCAGAGGTATGAAGCAAAATACTTCTTACACAATCTTCAAATGTCAACAGTGACGCTGCGGCTACGTGTCCTGTCGCACTACTTCAAAGGGGGCAGCATGAGGCTCAAGTGCGTTGCAAGTCTGCCGTCGTCTTTCTTCCAGATAGACAAAGAGAGCGACGGTCAAATCGTCGCTCCCCTGCTTGAACAGCGGGAGTCATTGCTCATTGGTGAGTCTCGTTATTTTCCGCCATCACATCACTAAAAGTATAAATTTTTTACTGCACTCTACAATGCCTTTCCAATTTTACTCCACTATTTCATTTTGCTTCCTCACTAACGAAGGTAGGGAAGCTTTGTGTTCGTGATAGAATTCCTAAAATTGTTTGTCCTCCAAAATCAGAATTTTCACTTGCATTTTGCGTTTCAGAGCTTTTTGATCGATCTGTCTATGCTGATCTGCATCTATCTGTATATCTGATGTCTGTTTGTCTGTCTGTGGCAAATCCTTGTCGCGCTCAAAACTATACCAAGTTTCAATGTTCACAAAACAGACTTTTCTCCCCTAAATAAAAAAGTAAAATTAACTATACCTAGATTCGCCAGTTTCCAGGATTTTTTTTTTTTAAGTAGTAAGTTTTAAAGATTTCCACAATTTTTTTTTTCAAAATCTTATTTGTTTGAGCTGGTTTGAAGGATTGGGGATGGTACTTTTATTAAACCCAAGTACCTACACTATTTTTATAGGAAATTCAATGCTGATTCCGAAAACGTAGTCAAATGATGAAATTAAATAAGGTATACAGGAATAAAACTTTAAAAATTATAACTCGAGTACGGATTGAGATAAAAATACGCAGTTCGCAGGATTTTACTTCATTTTTCTGAAGTAAAAGTGAGACTAACACACACAAATTTTCTCCAGTTATCCGGTTCCACCCTGCATTATACTACCTATCATATATTCCTTTGTAAAGTTTCCGTATGTACTTCATTTCTCGATTATTTGTTTTATCAATTTCATTTCGGTGTTCATTAAACAGGGCTGTATGAAAAATTGCCTGCGATAGTTTGAAGTAACGGTATTGATAAATCACTAGTATCCGTGAAGCATGTTCAGGCGAACACACGACAGATACACGGACAGACAGCCACGGAACGAAAATTTTCAGAATGATCTTTATGATACGTGAAATGAGAGGGGAAATTAGGATTTCAGGGACAAACAATTTTTCACCGCCCAAAAGTAAAAATAATGCTTCGTAGAGAGTTGTAGGTAGAGTCGGATGCAAAAACAGGTTGAGTTGTAGCTTTCGCAGAGCTTAAAATTTCCAGTAATTATCCTCTCCATTACTCTCACGATGGCGAATTTGACATTTCTTCGTTGAAACTGAATTATCACACACCAATTTAAATTCAATGGATCCACAAAGCGAGGCTAATAAATTTTGAGTTTTGATCTTGTAGCTTCGGAAGGCCTTTACAAATTAATAATATAATTCATTCAAGCGATGCTAATTTTGAGTTTGCTGCAAGAAAATATGATCAGTTGAGTTTTCATAACCTATTTACAAATTCAGTAATTAAGTAAAGCGAATAAAATCATCAATACAACTAATTATAAATTTATAGATCTCTCAACATTATTTCATCTTTTCTCAGATAGGTAATATATTTTTTTTATCACTGAGCATGGCATTCTGTAGGTAAAGCATTAGCCTTTGATCACTTCGAATGGGTGTAGATACTGCTTCTTTTTTTTTAGCATTTAGTGGGAAATATTAGTAACATACCTTTGTGAACCATATTCATGAGTAATTCTTCGCAGATATCACAATAATAGTGTATCGCTGAGGTTGGTCAGGAATTGGCTTCGATTTTAGATCATGTTCAAGCGGAATATTTGGATTACACCTCTCCCAGGAAGTGGCTTGTTGAGGAGTTTGCACGTATTTCCAGTCGTCTTATCATCACGTAGTGGTTGATTCATTTTTCGAGGGAATATTCATTATACCAATTCTGGTATTGAACTAACTACATCAACCCAGACGTAGGAAGTCCTTGTAATGCATGCGGTACTTACAAACACGTTTATTTTGCGAAGGTATTCTAGATCCATTCACGTGTGAAAAACATGACATGCGAGAAAATTCCATTTTGGATGAGCATTCAAAAAAATAAAAATGCGTGGCGAGGTTTGATGAATATTTAGAACAGCGATGGGCCCAAATTCAATTTGTAATGCACAATTCGTGGAAGAGTGTTATTCAGCTTTAGAATGGAAATGGACCCGGGTGACGAGAATATCCGGACCGCAAATACATTTGGGCCTCTAACTCCGTACTGTGAGTCTTCAACCTTGGGACGAGGATATATTTATATGCAAAATACGTTGGAGTGAAGCGTAGCAATGCGTTTTGAAACCGTCTGTTTCCACGTGTTTTCCGTTTTATCATTTGCGAAGCAAGTTCAGAGAAAAACTCGGTTGTGGTTAGGGGGGGGGGGGGGGCTAAAAGATTCTCAGAGTGTCACGTCGAGGAGAGGGAAATGTTTTTCCGTAGTTTGCGCCCCACGGAATCATCCTTTGCATGAGGTCACGCTGGGCCATATGACGCCTCTTCACACACCCTCCGTGATATTCCATCTCATCCTCAAGGTTTTACTTCTTCTCCAGCTCGAATTGCTTTGATCACTTTAATTCAACAACAGGCCGCAAAACCCACTTGAGTTATCCCTGAAACCAACCATTTCTTTCTGTGAGATTTCTTCTCTTTCTGCTCACAATTACGAAGCCGTTTGCTGTACTTTTTTCTTGCCACTCTTTAATTCTCTCTTTCGTTCAGTCGGATCACGCTGCATCGCTCTTTTATTCTTTCCCCCCACCGTATATTTTTCTGTATTCTTAGAGAAGTTTTTTTCAAGAAATCAAAAGAAATTAAAAAGCTCCCCACGTTGCGCAAAGACTTGCATTTTTCTCTTTTTTCATCAAACAAGCTTATTTAAATCCATCCATTTGTTTCTTTCAGTGGAAGAGGGAGATAAAATTAGTTTAGTCGCAGATAGCGGAATTCTTTTACGTTCTTTCCTGTTTTCGTTGTCTTTTGTGAAACAGTTTGTTGGACGTACTCATTCGAGTTCAGGCCATTTTTAATATTCTCTTTGAAAAATGCGTTTCGAAGGAAACAATCAGAAACGCAAGTTTCAGAACAAAGTGAGAAAAGGGAATACCTATCCAGTCAGCTCTAATTGTTTTGTTTCTTCGAGCTGCATACCGTATCTTATTCAAAAATAATAATATTTTCTTCAGAAAGATGAAATTTATCATAAGACGATTCGGTAACAAAATAACAAATATCAAGAGTTCTACTGAGCGATTCCTTCCCCCTCAAGAGCTACCTGCTTTACTCGTACTATTACTGTACCTTATTTTAGGCACTGCATCTATAACTGGAAAAATATTGGTCCTTCCAGGTTTCTTCGCCTAATAATATCTTCTAATAATTTATAGCCATATTGTGTTGTTCCTTTTTCTTTACTACACCACTCCACAGACGTACAAAACCACTAAAATCAATGCTTTGAAACAGTCAAGAGTTTACAGAACATTTCTGCAGTTTCATTTCCTCGTCATATTTTATCAGGGCCAATTCATTCCGTACCAGTTTACGTCTAATCTACACGCAACGCTCGACAGACTTGGGTGCCCTTACGTATAAGTTTGATATCAACCTTAATAGCCACGAATTCGGCCGGCGCATAAATAAACCGATTTTACTAGGCATACTTCCTGAACTAAGACTATTTCCATCTACATTGATTTTATATCAGATCACTTCAGAGATACTAAACAAATATGGTAAAAACAAACAAATAGGTAGCAACATTTCGAAAGAAGTAATATTAGATTACCTAATGAACAGAATACGAAGTTCTTAGTGGTAAAATCGGAATAGGACAGCATTATGAGATTAATATATATGTACACACAAAAGGAACTAATACTGCACACGATTTTGCAGTTAATGCACTAGTTGAATTTAAAAGTTTTGTGAGAGGATACATTTAGTTGAGAACAAATAAATTTACGTACTTTATTGGCCAACCGATCTGAATGGATGGATCTCGTTTCTGCCCCATAAAAGTTTAGAAGCGATTAGAGGAAGTTTTGTAATAATATGCTATTTAATATATTTAATTACTCTGAGTAATTCACAAATAATTGTTTAAGTTTTCTTTCTTCGTTTCGTACTTTCAATGTATCATATAAGTTTGCAACAAGTTGGCTGGTTTTCCACCCAACTTGCCAAGTGGCCATACACGTCTTACTCATAGACATTTGCTAGACCCAGTAGCACGTGATGTTGCGTGTGGAAGATGTGAGGGTGATTTGACTATCCACTTTTTGGAGGAGTGCCTAACCCTCATAGACCTCATAGCCCTCATGGGTGGATGTTCTGACCGTACCAGACAAGGTCCAGTCCCTGTTGGTGTTCCGGAGGGCCACTAATCTTTACAACGAACTGTGATATTCTGATCTGTGATAGGTATATTTATTCATTTATTTACGTACATATAGTCATACCTTTATTTAACTAAGATGCATTGTGTTCACCATTACAGCAATAGTATTTTTGTAATTGTAAATGTCATCTAGTCGTTATTTTTATTACAGGGTATTCTTATCCACTGTAGGGGTTACAAATTGTTCATCGCTGTATCCCTTAAGGTAGAATGCGGAGATGCCTCGCTTTGCGGGTTACTATTATTTCTCCCCATCCGATCTGCCAGTGGATTCCGGAATTGCGATCCGTTTATTGAAGGACGGTCGGTATGCCTACCCTTAGAATCGTTGACACCTTGTTGATGACGGCTAATGACCCTCCCGATTAAGACGCCACTCAAATTCTTCCTATTTTGTGATCTTGTAGTTTAGCATTAAAGCTTGTCAACGATCAGTCTACCGGCAATTGATCAAACATTTTACTTCCACGGGAAATTTTATTAAGCTTTAGCCAGCTGGTGTCAACCTGAATGACAGATTTATATACAACTCTTTACAATTATTCTTCTTTTAAAATAAAAAGTGTTATGGTGGAGTTTATATCTCGGCATGGGGCGTTTGGTTTGGGTTTGTGATTTAACAACCCGGAACTTGGATAATGAAATGAAATCCATTCGTGGCCAAGACCATGTTGAGGATATGTCGCAGAGCAACGCAATGCTAATAAACACCATTCACCACCCCGAATCTCCACCCTCTTCTCCTGAAGCAGGTTTTAACGCTGTAACACATGCAACTTATCGGGCTGTCGTGACGGATCCATCTTGATTTCCCCGACTGCCATAAAACCTCGACTTTACGACTTGGGAGGAGCGCCCTGGGTTATTACCTCAATACCACTGTACTCTCGCCACTTCCCGAAACTTTTTACTGTTCCACTTGCTTCTATTAGTCATTTGGTTCTCGAGAGGACTGAGTAAATAGCTTAGTGAGTAAATACTTGTACCTGCATTATTGTTAAAAAATTTCGTTTCTTGAAATCGCCATTGTATATATATCAAATCAAAACATTTAAAAAGTCAAGAGTTCACATGAGCATAGAGAACTGTAGCAAGGAAACCAACAAAGTTCAAGCCGAGTTAGCAGAAGTTCAGCCCGATTCAGCATAATGGCTCTGAAATTCATTCGGGAGATGAAACTTTTTTTCTCGCCAACATCACAATTTCCCCTCGCATACATTTTAGACCATTTTGAACAACTTTTATTTCGTCTCTCTCTCTCTCTCTCTCTTTCTCTCTCTCTCTCCCTCTCTTAAATTATGTTTAAATGTGACTTGAGTAAAAAAATGACATTATAATATTAATGATGTATCATTGTATCTTGTCAAAAGTGTTATTTCATTTTTATTATTTACTTGGAAAGTTAATTAATTGCCTTACGTTGTAAAGTTTAGCTATAACAATTTCTGTATATTTGTAAGAGTGGGCCGAACAGGCCTAAAAATGTACAGATAAATAAATAAATCAGTCAGTCAGTCTCTCTCTCTCTCTCTGTGTTTGTTCCAACAAGGACAAACAATCGTTAAAACAAGCATAACTTCTGCAGTTTTTTAGGAATGTGTGAGTTGGGCCATTGATGGTCTCCTATCAGTTTCATCACTTCCAAACCAGCACTTCACTCTGCGCATTCTCATAAGTAAAATCTATCATTACCTTTTTAAGGACAATACGTCCGATTTCCCCAAGTTCAGAGGGTGGTTGAGAAAGAGTTTTAATCGTCCTATATCGATTTCATCACGACCATTTCTTTTTTAGCTGCTGCACGTACGCAAAGAAGAAACCCTTGCAACAAGCTCAACTACTTTTAGATTCCCATTAGATCTTGATGAAAATTTCTGGGAATGGGCAGATTAGGGTGAGCATGGTCCCCTATGAATTTCCCGGTCTAGTTTTACATCGCACATCAAGAATTTTACATTTAAAAATGAAAGGTGGTGAATGGAGGGGGTAATAGTAATAAATCATGATGTTTTGACTAATATCATCCTATTTTCATGTTTCTTTTTTTGTTCAACTAAGAATTTGGCCTAGTTTTGGAAGATATATCAAGAGTTTCAAATTTCAATATGAAAGAGGGTGCATGGACGGGGTAATAGTAATTAATTTGTGATGTTTTTAACTATTCTCGTCATATTTTTGTGATCATTTTTCAAAATTCAATTATCAATTTGGTCTACATTTGGAAATTATGTCAGGAATTTCAAATTTCATACTAATGATAGGAATTCGCGGTCGGTGGAGGAAGTTAATTGGGTGGGGGGGGTAAGTCCGAGAAGTCATTATATTTTTGTTTTTTTCTTATTTTAACTCTCACAAAGATGGTACAAAATCCATTCATAGGGACGTGACTAAAATGCGTGCATTACTTACCAATATGATTTATTTTATTTTTTAATTTTCCAAAAAATCAGAGGAAGTTTTTGAATAGACGCGATTTGTGGATTATCCGTTTATTAACGTTTTCTACAGGCATTTTAAAGCACATCTATGACATTGGCTCCCGCCAGTTTGGGAAAGGCTCCACTCTGAAGGATCATTGTAACTATGACGTCACCAAGTAATCTTTTCGCCCGTTACACGACGAATCTATAGAGGTTTTTAGTGGAAACTTGATAGTTGGCTTGTTAAGTTCCAACTCCCTGGAATACCCCATAAATTCTGTACTGAATGAACGTATAAAAAAATTAGTTTATTATCCATTCTACTATCTTCGAGGTCTTGGGCCACAACAAAGCCCCCTTTCGCTGTAGTAATTTCAGTGAGCGAAAATATTAATACTATAAATCCAAGCGAACTTAAATTCTCATAGTTGAATCTTACCAAATACGTATACTAATGAACACGACAAACAAACTGACAAGCAAATACCCGACCAGTTCGTCATGGCGACGGAGAAGAGCTGTTATATAGAGCAACCGGCACAATTGAGATAATATAGTGGAAGGGGATAAGCGTTATACGATTGGTACTCTAACTGACCATCGGGTTTTCTCGATGCTCTACCGAGATTCGAAGTCTGCAAAGCTGCCGGCCGATTCTAAAGCCAGCTTAAAACTAGATGCGTAGTACATTATTCGATTCATTGATTTTCTCAACCTACATACCAATATAAAACTGCGAACATAGGTTTTCGCATTCAGTGAATCGTTTAAGCCCGGTAACTATGTTGCTCGATCAGGTATATATATATATATATATATATATATATATATATATATATATATATATATATATATATATATAGCATTTCCAAGTCAAATTCAACCTTTTCCAAGTCAAATCCAACTTTTCCAAGTCAAATCCAACCTTTTCCAACTCAAATTCAACCTTTTCCAAGTCAAATTCTACCTTTTCCAAAACAAATTCAACCTTTTCCAAAACAAATTCAACCTTTTCCAAAACAAATTCAACCTTTTCCAAAACAAATTCAACCTTTTCCAAGTCAAATTCAACCTTTTCACCATTATTAAGGAAATGACAAAAAATACGCACAAGCCCAATATGTAGTACCAAATGCTTGTCTGTGAGGGGACGGGGCTGAAAACAATACTCCGAAAGCAGTAGTTAGGTACCTATACATAAAACAAAATCATGTTTTATTAAAAAAGAAATCAACAAAGAATATAATTTTTAAAAAATGAACTTTTCTTTGAAAGAAAACTTTTCTTTCTTCTTTACATAATTAATATTTTAAAAGTCTTAAAATTAAAAATCTTACTAGGTAGAAAGTCTATTTTCGATTTTTTTCACTTAAAAAAAAAAAGGTACAGGTGAAATACGTTTAGGTAGTTGGAGAGGCGGTCCAACTGACGCCTTGTGGGAGCAGGAGCATCATGTCCATAAAATAGTTAGTACAATCTGTAGCTTTAATTGATGACACAGCCCGTGGAATCACATAGCACAGATCATGAGTTTGGCGTGGCTCATTCAGAATACATACCTTTCATTTCGACGGGTTGCAGATGTCAACTTCTAAAGCTTCACATTTCTTGAGCCTGCTAGTCCATGTGATCACCCGCTTGGGATTTCCATGATAATGGAAGCACAAAGAAGGACATTAGGAACAATTGGCGAAAGTATTTTTAAAAAATTTGAATCAATAGATTAAATTTAAAAAAAAAAGCTTCTAGTAAAAGGTTGAATTTGACTTGGAAATGCTATAAATTATATTTTTTAATAAAACATGATTTTGTTGTATGTATAGGTACCTACCTACTGCGTTTGGAGTATTGTTTTCAGCCCATTCCCCAATCACAAACAAGCATTTGGTACAACATTTAGGGCTTGTGCGTATTTTTTGTCATTTCCCTAATAATGGTGGAAAGGTTGAATTTGTTTTGGAAAAGGTTGAATTTGATTTGGAAAAGGTTGAATTCGTTTTGGAAAAGGTTGAATTTGAGTTGGGAAAGGTTGGATTTGACTTGGAAAAGGTTGAATTTGAGTTGGAAAAGTTTGGATTTGACTTGGAAAAGGTTTGATTTGACTTGGAAATGCTATATATATATATATATATGTATATATATATACTATAGTCACCATAGAAGGGATATCTAATACTGAAATAATAAACCTTTGTGTTAAAATTTGCAGCGTTTTTATAATGTGAATTTCGCGCAGCTCATAAATTAAGAAATTTCTTAACGTAATCAGGAATCCAACAGCATTCACAAAGTTTCTGCTCATTTCAATTCTTTCATGATAATTTGAATTCGTGTAAAGATCCAGATCGTCCTTTAACTCGTTTTGTGGACGGGTGATACTAAGCATTTACCAGTCCTGGAGGAGTGCGACGTTAGACTGAATCGAACGTAAACGAAGGAAAATTTTGTTAGGATAATGCTCTACTACTTCTTCTGCCATATCATTGCTCCGGCTTGAGTTTGAAAGGATCACAATAATTGACTAAATTTAAGATAAACCGGACAGTTCTGGACAGTTTTGGCTTCATATGACCAAGTGAAAAAACGTAGCAAATGATGTCAATCAACTCATGATTTGAGCAATTCACAGTTAGACAAAATATAATTTTAATAATAGAGATATTTATTATATAGATTACAATCTAGGTTCATAACCTGAAATATATTTGTTTCAGTGAAAGCTGATGGATCTCAACCTGCCTCGTGGCTCATTTTGATTGTGCTGCTGGCATTCGCAACTCTATCCGCTTGACTGCCCAACGTGTTTCCAGGGTGATGTGATACAACTGAAGGATAATCCAAATTGACTTTAATGTCTGCCAAATTTTTGACAAAAAGAATTTATTCTGTACATATTAAAAACAACAATTTATAGTAAGGGAAAACAATTGAACGTTTTTTGTGGAAGTTATTTTTGTTCAGTTAGCGTCTTCATGTACGAAATTGTAAATAAAACCCATTTAAAAATCCAACTCGGTACCTATTTAATTATCAGCCTTACTACTTCAATCCATGTGACTTGCAGTGGAAAAAAGTGAGCAGAACTCATAGGTAAGTGAAATTATTCCTTGTGTTCCTACTTATAATGTGTACTTATAATTGTTCAAGGAAAAAATTACCTAGTCAGAAAACGTTTGTAGTCAATGAACTAGAACAGTTTGAAATTTGAACAGAAAATTGTACTGATATATTTACTTTAATTCCATTGATAAAAAACTTCAAAATTTTCTAAAATTCGTTAGTTTAACGCAGTATAATTTTATTTAAGTCAGTAAATTATATAGTTCGTAATAATTCAATGGGTAGTAAATTTCAGAAATAATTTTGACGCAAAATAATCCTAAAATTTGTTCTTATAATGTTGCCACTCGACTGGACCTACACCACTTACACCATATCAATCTTAAGAGCTACAATTGAAGTAGGGCCTGCTCATTAAAACTAAAGATTGAGGTGGATTGATTTGTTATGAATTATTTGAACCTAAGATACCTTATTTCTCCAGAGTGCACTGAAACGCAGGTAAGAACATCAACATTTTTGCATGTGAAAATATTTTTCCATTTATTACTCAAAATAGGTACTTGTCCTCCCCATAAGTTGAATGAAATGGAAAAAAAGTTTATTCTTTGAAATGTCTTACTTACTTAGCCGTATCCATTGATACCCAACGGAGAAGAGATCGCTCCCTGAATCTATTATGAGCCATCATTTCGGCTCGTTTCTAAATGAGACCATTTGACCTGAACGACTCTTCGATATTCTCGATCCAAGTCCGTCTTCTTCTTCCTTCTGCTGTCCCTCAACTCTTGTCTCAAACCCTTTTCTAGGAATTCTTTCAGGATTCATGCTCCAGGGATGTCCTGCCATTCTCAATTGAGCTGATTTGATAATGTTAGAGAGCGCCTACACATGACAAATATCCTTGAAATATACAAAGTAAAAAAAAGGAATCGGAACAAAAGAAAAACAAGTTGGGTTTGGTACAAAGCTTCCTCGTTTACCTATCATGAATTATAGATCATTGAAAAAATTTAAATGATCGTGTAACGTGGTGTCATAATTGATCAATTAAGAAACGAAAAAATGATACTTAATGTAATTTACGTTTGTACAAGCGCAGAATGAACTGATGAGTTGTAAACAATGAAATAGGTACGGGACCATCTACAACCTTAACTGCGCATTCGCTGACAATTTCATCAAAATCGGATGAAAACTGTGGAAATTGAGGTCATTACAAGTATGACCCCACATCGAAAACGCCGACCGACCGAGGATTTATAAGACCCACGAGCGCCGAAATCCGGCATCTTTCGTCACTAGACTGTCAACGCTTGGTAACGATTGGCCTTCGTTATCCTGCACCGTGAGTTGGACCCGGGACGAATAGCTCTTCCGTCTCGTCAACGACGGTGCCCTCTTGGAAGCCCTCCTCTTGGTGTCGCTCTGCTGCACGAAGACGCCTAGACATTCTAGATCTTCAACCCTCTACGAGAACCTAGGTACAACCGGGAGAGACTTTAGGGTCAATGAGGGTTTAAAAGATTGTATCAATAAAGGGGGAAAATTTATCCCTCTCTTTGTTTAATATAAACTCTTCCCTAAATTCAGTGCTTCAGTGCAGTGCTTCCGCTACCTATTGACTTGGTAGACTTGGGAGCAATTAAAGAGATGAAATTAATTTAGTATTAGGTACCAATACTTCACTAGTAGGAACATGCGCACGGGCATTAGTTAATAAACTCGATTTCGTAACGTTAGAATAAAGTCCATTGGAACTATATCACCTGAAAATTCTAAATTGGCATTATATCAGCTGATATTTACAAGGCAATTTTTACGCATTCCAGTATCACTATCTAGCGATCTTTGATGGAATTCAGAGCTTGATCGGCTAATAAATAGATTCGCTAGCAGCGCATTAAAAATCGAGCTTAGAAATTCGAAGGTGTTTTTCGATGTTCGAGCCCTAAGGGAAAACGAACCGTTTAACGTACAGCGTTGCGGATGTTTTTTTCTTTCTTTTTTTTCTTCTTTCTTTCTTTTTTTAGGTTCTTTGGCATCATTGACAAGCAATAAATGTTTAACCCTTTATTGCTACTTTTTAGGGTTGTCATAAATTGATGCCAAGATTCTAGGACCATCTAGACCCCAAATGCGATTTTTAAAGGAAGTTTCATGAAGCTTGGTCTATTGATTTCGGAGAAAATCCACGGACGGCGGACGGACGGATTTGTTTTGTTATTCGATTTTTGGAGAAAAACTTTTTTTTTCAGGTGGGGTTAAAAAAGTGTTGTTTTTTTGGTCGATTACAAAGGTCTGCACCAGAAACCAGTCCACGGATATGTTGACCGCGGATCCGTGGTGGACCGCATACGCTATCGGTACCCAAAGGTTCATTATTGAAAATAATAAACCAAAAGCGTGAAATATCCATGTCAAAATTCACGTTTGCGCATGCGCAAAAACTGCTATGAATTTATAGGACATCATGTAGGAGCTAACTCTCACAATCCTGAATAAAATCATTAAACTGATGTTGAGTAACAACACTACATGTAAATAAATCGGTACCTACGTGGATATGTTTTATTACTCCTCCCTTCCCCTCCCCCCTTCCCGCCTCGTGAAATTATATGTTTTGTGTCTAAAGTTTAAAATTTCTCAATTAAATTAGCTCAGTCAGCTGATTAGAAAAGACCCAATCATTTCAATCGTCTCCTAATGTCCCATGGAGTCTCCCCGACAAATCTCAACTTCCTAGGATGAACAGAAGAGAATTTAGCTCACTCACTTGATTAAGAAAAACCAATTATTTCAATGGTCTTTTAGAGTCCCAGAGAGTATCCCTACCAAGTTTCAACTTCCCAGGGATAACAGAAGAGAATTCAGCTCACTCAGCTGATTGGGAATGAACCAATGATTTAGATCATCTCTTAATGTTCCAGGGAGTCTCCCTATCAAGTTTCAACTTCCTATGATGAACAGAAGAGTCTTTAAACAACCATTTAACTTTGGAACTTCCTAATAAAATTTATAATAATTTCTGACTTCATTCTTGCAGTGTAGTTGCCGAATTTGTTTATCGGTATCGCGTTGCAGATTTGCTCTGAAAATTGGGTTGAAATTAAAACACTTGACCTTCAGCCCATAGACATGTCTACGTCAAAAATAATTTGGGCTGAAAGTTTAATACAGTGCTGCAGTAAGTAGTTTTAGTTAATAGCTAGTTTCATCTCTACAGTCGTCCTCATTTATCAAATCATCACTTCATTTATAACTTCTATATATTATGGAGCAACGAGTAACATTATGAATAAACTTATGACGATTCCACTTCACTACAGCTTTCTACACATGAGCTTTGAGGGAAGGGACTGGATAAAAATGAAGACGAAAGATATTGGTGATTGTTGATGGTGGGGGAGTGGAAAATAAGGAGAGAGTGAGGTAGAACAGGTACAGGGTAGAGGATAATGGTGTTTACAGAACCCTCGCCTTGAGCACCGTTATAATAATATCCACTGGTCAGAACTACGCAGCTGGTACGAGGGAAAACGGGTAAAACGATGAAAAAACGAAAAATCGCCCGGCCTGGGTAGGGTAAATGCGAACAAGCGAGCAGCTCAGTGAAAGGTAAGTAGCAGTCGGAGGGGAGAAAAGAGGTAAACAAACCTCCCCGTTGTGGATTATAATCTTCTTTCGTTCTGAGCTTCGATACTTGTAGAAACCATGGAAACGATTATCCAAGCAGAAGATCGTTATATCAACAACTTGATGGATCCTCCGCAAAACTGAATAGCCGATAAGTATAAAGTCTAATGAATGTATTTGTGAGTAATCTGTGATTTCGTATGAGGTATACTTACAACGTATAGATCGTATGGATGCACACATAACTACTGCATATTATCTGTACCAATTTTCATATATCACCACTTTTGATTTATAATTTTCAATAATAAACCTCAGTAATCGACCAAGAAAAACAATTCTAACCTCTTAAAATTACCTAGTAGAATTATTTTCAAAATACGAAGAACCCTAAAACCGAATAAAAATAAGTCCGTCTCAGCCGCACGCCATACAAAGCTTATCTCCGAAACTATTGAATCAAAGTGTGTGACACTTCGGTCAAAAAATCACATATCTAAATGTCTGTCAATATCAAAATTCCTAGTTCTCAGTGGTAAATGCTTTACCACTGAATTGCTTTATGAAGATAAAGGGTAACAAAAAGAGTATCATTCATGCAGCATTACTTCATGATCGTATTTCGTCATTTTTTCCATCATATTTGTGTCAAATTGCATACAAATTTGAGTCACTTTATTGTACGCAGAAATGTATAATTATTGAACCTAATTGATTATTATTTTTATTGATGAAATATATTAAATTAAATAGTGAATTAGTGGATTATATATTTGTGAATTTACAATTTACATTTACATTTTTATGTAAAATTTGTAGGGCCTAAGTGATAATAACCAAAAGTGTTAACAGTTCAGCAGTAAAACATATTTCCCCCATAAAATTTTAATTTGTTCTCTTCTATTTTAAAGCCATAATCCACACAAATCCCTTACAAATATGTAGAAATACCTATACATTATAGAGAAATTAACTGATATGCAGGATTTCATGGATCTCTCAAATATTGGTAAGACTCTCCACCTCTGTCACGTACATATGCAACTCACCAAACCCCATCACATAACTTTCTATTTTTAACGTGATATTCATCATTCCAGACTTCTCTCAGGCCCCATATAGCCAACTAAATTATATCCCTGTTTATCCATATTTTTTAACCTTTTAGCACCTGAAGAGGCCTCTTGTAGGCGAAATTAGTCGTGAAAAAATAAAAATATATAAAGGAAGAAGCCGCCTAACTTCCACCCTCATACCAGTACTCCTGTGAGAAATGATGGCTACCAACATGATTACCTATAGTAAAAATCATGTCTTCAGAAATTTGAGAATTAAATGAAACAGAGATTTTATTTTCCTAAAACCCTCAAACAAAATGAAAGTAGACTTTATGAAAGGAAATAAAGAATCAAAAGATCGGGGCAATTAATCTATCAACACCGGAAAAAATGTACCCCATCCTTAAGGTAAGCACTTTCATAACCACCAGTATTGTTTAATTGCTCCCCGAGCCTCAATACCACAGTCTTCATTTCAGAGAGAGACTAGTTCATGAGGGACGATTGCTGAATGGGGACCTGTTGCCCCACGTCTGCAGGAGATGCAGAAGAGCCCCCATAGTTATTAGCCAGGAACGAATCCTGCACAAGCTGCTTGTAGGCGAAGAGATTGAATAGCAAAAAGCGTGCATATGGGAACACGCTGCTGCAAAATTACATTAACGTAAATTAATTGAGCACTGAGGCCATGCTTGGAACTAAAGGCTCTCTTACAATAAACACACTGGTAGGTATTTACTGAAGTGGTGGAATGGTAGGAGGGATAGGATTATGAAGAAGAAGAGAGAGCCCCCCCCCCCCCTACCACCACTAGAACTATACGTTCCGAAGGGCGTCAAAATCGGGGAATCGTTCAGAATCCAATAAAACGTATTTCCATTAGTTCCCTGCCTTCTCACATTTCAGCTGACTGAACCGTTCGTGAGTCCACAAACCCTTGACCTATTCATGACATAAATTTAAATCTTATCTTTCCACTCATATTTGCGCTTTCTTGATTCTCAATTTCCCTGGGTGGCCATAATAATTCTTGAATTAGAAGTAGCTATCAACGTTGAAATCTCGGTTTGGTACTACTAAGAAAACAGCTTCCTTAAAAGGGTGAACCAAAATCAGATACAGGTTCAGCTAAGTATATACCTAAGCATGATAAGGTATTTGAAATCGGATGACTAAATAAAATGACTCTGTCTGCACTGGGAAAACAAAACAACGCAGGTTTAATTTTCAGCAGTACGAGCTATTTTAATGAATTATATTTCGGACCAAATTAAACCAATGAATCTGTTTATTTACCTACTCATGCTTTAAAATACGTTTTCATAAGACTATGAACTCCATTTATTATCAATATTTGTTGTTCTCTTCTATTTGTCCGAATCTAATTGTATTTGTTTCAACAAACATAACGTAAAATTATAAAGATTTGAGGCGAGTTAATTAGTTTAGATTCCTGAAACTCCTTCCTAGGATCATCCGAAGAGGGGAAACATTTATATTTAGTTATTCTCATTTCGACTATTCTCTCTCTCTTTTTTTTTACCTGAAAAGCTTCCCGGATACATTTCACCGTTCTATTCGCTTTTCCAGGAACGCTCTGCAAATATTACCTACAGTTGTGGTACATTCGTTCGAACGAACATATCGACCCTTCGTAATAGTCCCTTTTATTATTCTCCTTTGAGTCGGAAACAGACCGAAATGAACCGGTTTTCACTGTCCTCTTTTTCCCCCTCATCCGATGAAATTGAAATGTGAGAAAGAAAAAAACAAAAAAGAACGGGAACGCCTATGAGAGGAATGAAATCTAAAGCTCAAATGATTCCCGGCCTTAGCAAAACCAGCATTATTTTCCCTTCGTTTGAAAGACGGTGTGATATTGTAACGTGAGTCTAGCCAGGGGATATTGGGTCGCAAATTAATGTTTTGCGGCTGGTTGTTGGAGAGGATGATTAATTTTTACTCTTCCATTCTCCCGAAAAACTCAAGTTGAAAAAACCATCATACCTATTGAAGTGATACCAAGTTTCATGATACATCTGAAATACATCATATTACTAGGTCTGATTTCTACTTTCATCTCTTAAATGGGTGTTTGAATTTTTTTAAATTTACAAACTTACCAATTGCAATAGTTTCATTTTCTACAAAAATTCGCTACAAGAGTGAAGAAGTAGTTTTATTATGTGGCTAAGGTCTGGTAAGGTATTGGTGATTCAGAATCGGGATGCAGGTAGTTTGGTGACGAACGAAAAGTGTCTGGATCCCGTTCCCAACTAAAGTTGTTAATACCAAATCCAAAGAAAATCGTCTGAAATACCATATTACGTCACTTAAAAATAAACATGCACCTAATATCGTTGGTACATACCTAACTATGAATTATTATAATTATCAATTGACCCAAGTTTGATGAAGAGCTAACAAAATAGGATTCCACTAGCACGAATTATCAAAACAACCAAAATCAAAACAATCAATTATACCAACTTGATATACAAAATTAAACAACTTGATTATACCAATTACAAACTTTTCACTGTTATTTTCATTTATTCATTTATTTGGATTTATTTCACGGTGAGCAATACATGATATAGAAAATCTAGATGTTTTGACTTGACGAATTCCCAAGGGCATTACCCACAATGGAATGGAAAACGCACAGTAGTTTGAAGAATGCATTCAGGTAGTAGTCGATGGAATACCACTCCTTAACCTCAAGTAGTTTATTAAACTGGTATAATCCGACCCCAGCTGGTAGAATTAGTTCTCGAAACCGCTCTAGTACCCACTGAAAATTATCCACATCGATCAATAACCTAATCACCAAGGTCAGCTATTGAGGTATATTTAGAGCTGTGGGTTTTGGATCCGGACGCAATGAATAGCATTGAAGGGGCAGTTGAATCAAGTCGACAAATAATATGGTCATTCCCATTAGGAGTTCAGATAGACGTAGGTACATTACCAGTCCAAAGTGCCAAGAGAGCTATAAATTTTCGAAGTTGGGTGGGTCCCATCTGTATTTGGGAGGTAAGTTCACAAGCCCGTAGAGCAGTGTAACGAACACCCAGCCAGTATCTTTGGTCCTACAGCTGAGAAAGTTCCTCGAACACCGTCGATTGTCAGACTTGTATTTTCTGATGGCACAGGTGCAAAACCTCGTGAATCAAATGATAATTTGAGACATCCATTCCTCCATTTATAGATAGGATTTTGACCATTTTGTCCACTGAAGGTTTCATTTGTTTCACTAAGCTATGCTTGAAACTTCATAGGGAGAACGAGTTTTTATTGACCGATCTTAAGTTATTGACATATTCAGTGACATTTAGTTGCCACTAAGATTATTTGAAGTAGTTAGCCACGCTAGGAGGTTTGAAAAGATACCACGACCATAGTCAGACATGAAAAAAATGTGCATAACACTGAAAATAATAGTATACCTACTAGTAAAGGTACCTACAAGGAATAAAACTACCTATATGTTCAAACTACCATTTACCCATATGTTCAATTTTAATTTTCTTTGTTTAATCCTATCAAATTTCTATAGATTCACTGTTTGCGGATGTCTGTATTTAAAACTCGAATCTCCCAGTTGTTTGTTCAACGATTCACAACATTGATGTAACTGCATCGTGAAGGGTAATGCAAATTGGAATACGCTTTTTAATGTAATTAAAAGATTGATCCACCGATTGTCGTCATCGGACCGTAATGACTGGAATTATGTTAATTATGGAATTATTTTAGATGGATGTTACGACCTAGCCAAGAGCCTACTCCGAGTCGTCATAATTTAAACATGTTAAGTGGGTATTTAATACCATACCTATTCAGTATATCTAGTATGAATCGTGATGTCCATTTCATGCAGAATTACACTCTTCCCCAATAACTGTACTGGCCGAGTCTACTAACATCGGCAATAACAACTTGGATTGATCCAGGCATGTTCCATGTTCCATACGCTGGAGAATAAATGCTAGCTTTTGTATTCCCTCTGCGTCCACAATACCTGAAAGTTGGTCGTAGTTGGCTTTGAACACAACTTGAGGGGGGAGGAAATTAGGCACCTGATGCTCTTGCAAGGGAAGCAGCTATTGATGCAAATCTACGAGAAGCATTCTCATCAGTACTTTGAAAATTTGTCCAGAGAAATATACAAGGAGAAGCTTCGACTGGACCGAAAATGTTGAGACTGCCCAGCACCCAATATGGTTTTTCTAAACTGTGAGAATTAGAAAGAAAGTGGATACGGATCTGGATATCACCAACAAACATACTCAGGCACTGACTGCACATGGCAGTTATAAGGCCTATATCCAGAAGTTTGATATGGCAGATATTAATTCGTGCTCTTGTGGCCAGGGCACTCCTCAGGATTAGGAACACCTAATGTAAGATTGCAAAATATTTGGAACACATCACGAAGGCAATTTTGAAGTGTTCAGTATGGCCGTTGGCTATTGATTTATTCATAAGTGTACATCTACTTGGCTTTGCTGTCAATTCAATGGACTTTTCTTCATTTTAAATTATTGTTTATAATTTTTTCTTCTAGAACTTTTCAATTGACTATAGTGCTGTAAGACTTTTGAATCATAATGTTTTAATGAAATTTGGTTTAAGCCTGTAAACAGAAATGGAAGCAGGCAGAATGTACACCATAAAAATATAGTAATAATAAATAAATAAAAATAATTAGTAAAAAAACATGTTCCAGTGCATCTCTAGTTGGTTTCGTAAAATTCGACCTTGTCACATCATGTATTTGATTTTAAATGGGCGTTATGAGGAATTTTTTTTAAATATTTGGTAGATTTCAAGCAGAAAGCATGTCATTACAAATACAACGACACGAGAAGTATTTATCAGTCTCAATTTTCGGCATTCTGTAAATATGTCACTTGGTAATTGGCTGGACGTTTCCGCCGCATTAAACCAGAAAGAAATTACAGTATTACACAAAAGTGATGATCAATTAAATTTCTTGACAAAAAAATTCATTTTGATTTCATCTGCTGGCTGAATCGTTGGGGTATGATAGGTTTTTTAAAATCATTTTCACTCGATTAAAGTATATACATGGGTGCTAATGAATATACTGTTTTATCGAGTGAACATATTAAAAAACCTGTCATACTTCAATCCTGAGGTTGAAACCCCTATTGTTTCTCAACCCTTCAATCTTATTCTTCAGGTATGATAAGGAGGTTTAATGAACTTCGCTCCAGAAGTTTGAAAGAAATTAGTAAACGGCGGACAATGTGACAAAATAGGATTCTGGTGGAACATAATTTTTTTAAAATTAATGTTCATATATTCCGAATATGCATTATGCTGTAATTTATAAAATAAGTTGAGAGGTACCGTCTCAACTCAATATTCAACATGAAAAAACAACAAAAATGGTAATCTGGGTTTATCTTTTTTACAACTTCATAGACCTTTCTAGTCGATCATGAAAATATAAGTTGGTGTTGAATTGTTTTTATCAAATTAACCTTAGTGAAGAATCAAGAAAAAATTTTCTTGTGTCTTCGCAAGGTTTCATTATTTTATATAATGACAAACGAATATGAATTCAACCTACCTAAAGATGATAATCATAACTGATACAAACATGAATAACATCGATTTCAAGTAAACAGCAGGGTTTTATCTAAGCCGTTAGGATGTTATCCCGATTTCATTCATATTATCCCAGTTGGGTTACGTTCTGGATCCTCAGCGCATGTAGTTATCGAGTCGATGTGGTTACAGTCTCGTGACCTTATGAACGTCCGGGAGAACGAACGTTGCAACCCCCACGGGACCGTCTGTGCAGCATTGCACCAATGGATTTTATAGGTTGACCTTAAGCTTTTCACACCCTGTTCGATGCTGGTCTACAGTTCATTCAGAATCGTTCCTATTCACACCGTATTGTCCGCTCATAATTACCTAGAATATTATCACAGTCTTCCTTGTGTCAGTTATATGCATACCCGTACACATAACATCTAGTACGGTTTCAATGTGACTTAAAATGCCGTGGTTTCCTTGTTGATGTTGAGCCGGAAAAGATACCAACTAAAATAAAATTCGATCATTGAATAACATAATAATCATTTGAATAACATTATTAATCATTTAATAACAATAGGAATGACTTGCATATTAAACACGCTGATGATCAAAAAGAAAAATTCTAAATATTGGTACATGAAAGTAAATTATAATTCAACAATGATCGACTGAACGTTTGGCTGAATTAGTGAAAGTCACGACACTATAATCTTGATTTCCAGCATCGATTGCTCGACACCAGATATTATGCAGAATTGGGAAAAATGTACTCACAAGTACAAAGTACAGGTACAATATTCGAAAAACCGCAAGCACAATTACAAGTACATAATGTACTTGTGCTTGAAATAAAATTAGTAAGTACAAGTTCATGCAATTGAAATTCTAAGTATGAGTACACAAGTATTTATACTTAATAATTTTATTACAAGGATTCGGACTTGTCCAGGTGGCAAGTACGAGTACTTGTATTTGTACTTACTACTTATACTTCAAGTACAACAAGCACATTCTCTATTTCAACCTAGAATACCATGGAGAATGAAGGGGAAGAATTTCGGACCCCCTTCCACCCCCTCTCTCTCGCTCATTACGAGAATCGTGGGATGGACGGGCGAGGAAGAAACGCATGTTTGATCGTAGTTGTACCGTACTTGTACTTGGCAAATTCTTCCGAAGTACTTGCGTGTTGTGCAGCTATACCTACCTCGTCATTTTTATTACTGGTTTTTCTCGACTGCTATAAAATATTATTAGATTCTATCAAGTCCATGAAGAAAGTACTTCAAGTACCAATGTACTTGGGTAACCCAGCTCTAACATTATGAATGTTTTTTATGGACCTTTGACCGTCATGACACTGAGTGCTTTGCTCCTGGTTTCATTCGATAAATATCATTATTGAATTTTGCGTCGCGCGGGAACAGTTCCGTCTTGTATTTTTTGTTTTTGTTTTAGCATGTAACGTACTTTAGCCACGAAGTAACTGCCCAAAACTGTTAGGTACGTTTTTTGTTGCGAAAATAGGACCTCAAGTTCCGGTCATATAACCTAGCGATACAGTCGGTGAGTTATAATTACTTGCTACGTTGTAACCTGGTATGAGGCCGTTCGTATAGAAAATTTTGATTGTTTCTATAATCAAGCTTTCAACAAACCATTGCAACGATTCGCGATAAGTAACAAAGTAGAACTTTCCAAACGGATTATACCCTGATAAGATATTTGAGCTAAATTATCTCCTGTTCACCCTAGGAAATTTAAATTTGACAGGGAACTACTCTCAAACAACAAAGTCGAATGAAATGACTGACTCCATCCTGAGTAGTCAGTACATTCCAACCTTTTCCTCCTACACCACCAAATATGTGAGATCCCCCAAAAGTCTCTCCGTTTACGAAAGATGCCAAATCACAAAATTCATATCATCCAATTTGGGTCAAGCCAATAGCCGGATTCCTTCTTTATTGACATTTTATGTCCCTGTCAATGCCCAGGGTCCGGATCAGCTGAGTGGCTCTTAGAGCTTGAATACGAGTCGGCAACACATACGAGTCTGCAACTGAAGACATAAAATGTCCCAATGTGTTGCAGACTCGTATGCAAGCGTTTCTTTAAATATGTTTTCACAAATGGAATGTCGCTGAGAAATAAGCCAACTAGACAGAATTTTTTGACTGCTCTTGGGAGTGAGACGCTTCTTCAACGGCTTGGCCAATTTCCACCGTTTACAAAATAAACACCATTGCTGTTCTCCAAAGCGGTGGGAGAGTATCTTCTTCAAACGAACTTTCCTGATTTTCATTTCATTTCTATATAAGGACCAGAATCCTCGACCTCTATATTGCCTCCTATTGCAGAGCTCTACAACTTTTAACACCCATTACAAAGTATGGTACATAATACTGCTTCATACCAATCCAATATCATTTTGTGAAACTACTTCCATTTCATTGAGAATGTCGTTCTCTTGGAATTATATCATACTTACAGTGAAATTGGCGCTACGTATACTTCTCATAAATGCAGAGCTAAAATGAGCTGTAAAGAGTGCTGTACTAATCCACAGTAACAGTGGGTTCACATCCCGATTTAATTTGTAGATGAAATAAATTATTATTCAGCAATATGAATTTATTTCCAGTTGCGGTGAGATGTGTGATTCCACCACGAAACTTACCAGTTACGGTTGTTTGATAAGCGAAAATCGGCCAAGCCGTCGAAGAAGAGTCTCACTCCCAAACGCAGTCATCGACCGACTATGGCTTGGCCCAAATTCAATGATATCGTGCATTGTGTAGATTGGCATACTTTGTATGCAGATCGTCTTTTTGAGGGAATATAATAAGACAAGAATACTTCCTTTGGTGTTGGTTATTGGTATTAGAATTTTTACAATTTTCTGACATAAAATTTAGTGAGGACCCGAGTCCTGCTTAACATAATCATTGTTATTTAAGTAGTGTTATAGGCATGTTCCACGTTTCTTGAATTTGAGTGGTAGGTTCTAAGCATAACAATCTGGGGGGGTCCAGGAGCCCCCTCCCTCCCTCATTCGGCGCTCCTTGTATAGTTCAAATTGTTCAAATTATTATTAATAGGATTAACGTAACGGGGTTCGTCCTTATTCATTCAACAACTAATCTAAATACGTTTTCGATAGGTGGCTCACTAATCAACAATAATGTCCTATATTTAGCTGAAATCTTTAGAACTTTTAGTCGGCATACACTCAAAAGTTCAAAAAAGAAAATAGAAGGTAAATCGAACTGAACCTGACATAATTCAACGTGATTCAAAGCCGAGTTGACAATATTTTTACCCTAACCCATGAACCCTCGTAGTTTTAAAATTGATGATCGTATAAGGATACAGGTTCCATCAATTCACTCTAATGGACTCTATAAAATTGAAACGAAAGTACAACCTTTATCTCAAAAGTTTTTGTGTCACTGAGTTTTGGAAGACGCAATACCTGAATTTTACTCAATGGGATTAATTGAATGCCATGCTAACATTACAAAGCATTAATTATATTTTTTCTGGTAAGATATGTACCCTCTAACCTCAGTGATGTTATCAATAGTATATTGAAAGCGATACTCCTCATTAGTGACTCGAAACGGGGTTCTATGAAATTGATAAGTACATGGAATTTTCTGCTTATCTGGTGAGATGTGAAAAGCTCGAACACATGGTAGGTACTCCGGAGATCGATAAAATATAAAGATGGGGTGTTTGGGTGCTTGATCAACTATTGATTCGACACGAGAGCGAGAATAAGCATCCTGAAGAGTGAAGTGGTTGATTGTTTGCGAGTAGTCTATTACCATTCAACGCTTGCGCCCATTGACTAAAAACCGATGAGCTAACTATGGCAAGAATTCCCTGCTGTTTTCGATCATTTCTTCAGCGAGATGCTCGTCAATGTCAGCCTTGATGAACTCTTAATCCTCAGGAGATCGTTGACCCGAGTGGAAGGCTATATGTTTAATCTCCGCAGTGAAATTGACAAACAAAGCTAGTGGCAGAACTTCAGCAAAGGCAAGTCCACACACATAAAGTGGTGATCGTTTTCAAAGAAATTTGGATGGCCGAGATTACACTGTTCTATCTCAATTGTATTGATAAAGCTCTGAGAGCTTCTAGTATTGATGAGACCAGACAACTTCCTACCGTTGAGTTTCACCTGAGTAACGGGGTTTGATGGGCAGCCAGGTGAAGATTTAGTTATTACGCTAAGAGAAACAACTGGTAATGGTAGAATTTCGAACACTTGCATTATTTATTAGTTTGCAAGACAATCATACCCTTGGGTATGCCTCTCTTGTTTCAATCCCAACAGACATTATCCTTGGTAGGGCATTTGGAGTGAGGATGAAAGTCGGAGCCACAGAAGAAAATTTGTTGGTTGACTTGAGTGCTGCAGAGAGCTGAACATCGAAATTGTAAGTGGGAGAAACAATGGTGATACAAACGTCTGTTATTGCCTCTCAGCTGTTTCTATAACGTGCAAACTTCTAGAATCTAGACTGAGTGTCACATCCTTAAGCAACCTTTGACGAATATGAACTGATATCAACCTCCAAATTAATGTAAGTCGTATACCATTCATGTGAGGCTTAGCATAGCTACTTCCTCAAACTTGCAGTGCATACCCAACGTTTCGAGAATATTCAGGTTCTGGTCAAGTGACTCTCCAGGTTTTTGAACTCTCGAATCCAACCAAAGTCTTGCGAAGATTTCGTTGACAGGTTTGTCGTCCAAAAGTTTGTAATGCATCGATGGCATTAGAGTAGCTGTATGTATGCAGTAAGGCAGTTAACAAAACGGATTACGTTCAGAGCTAGGTGAGTAGTATAGTAAGCACAGATGGAACTCGGACACATCTATCGCAACGGCGATGAAGTTTTCAATTGAGCTTCCCCGGAGCTATCAATCTTTACTATAGCTGCGGGGGCAGTGGGTGTTTTCTGTCGAACCTGGATGGCTTCAGAAGTTTTCCCACATTCACTTGATGATTAAATTGATATGGAAAATATTACTGAGATTGAGGCTTTAATCAACTTGAATTTGACAAGAAATTATATTAAGTATCTGTATAGATTCAGTAAAACATTTGGTACCTGAAGAATATCGAGTTTGGAATAGTGTTGTAGAAGGTAATCATGTACCATAGGTTCAGTTTAATATGCCAATCACTGTTATCGTTTGATTTACCAATTATCTACATGCTCAGTGGTTTATCTCCTTTGTAGTTAATTAACTTCACTGTTTCCATTTGATTGTGATTTCAATGTTATTCCGAGGTTCGCGCGGACGCAAACGATTAAACACCAATTGAAGTTAGTTTACCAGTTGAGCGCAAATCTTTACCACAATGTATGGATTATTTGGAAATATACTAATTGAGCGTTATCTGTTTCAAAGCAATATACCTACCAGTTGACCGTAGGAAATTCTATCAGTTGAGCGAAGACAATGAGAACATCCGAGCTTTCCTGCGATAAGCAGTTTTCTTCTTCTTCTCTCTTCTTTCTGCTGGAAGATAAGCAGTTTTCTTTTTGCGAAACATCGAATAATCGTAGCAGTTTTCATTCTACGATTATTCCATGTTTCTTGCACTGATGAGGTCACACTAAGTGTTTTGACTTCACCTTGTCGCGAAACTATGAAAAATTATAGGAAGAAAACTAGAAGAGTGCGGTTGATGTCTAACTTCTTCGGGTGGTTGCTTTTCCATTTATAAATAGTTAAGATATCTTGTTCGCACCCATAGGGAATGCTCAGATAGTTAAAATTTGGTCTAAGTGTTTGCAAGCTCATATGTTGGAAATTCAAAAAAAAAAAAAAAAATGAAAACCCTTTAACAAATATACGAATTTGGTATACAAATACATCGAAAGGATTTGTATAGTTTGTTAGAAGAATGTTCACAATGTGGTCTCACAAAAAATCTGCTCAAATCAACTGTATCATTGGAATATAGATATACTCGTACGTTAGAAAACAGATCAGAATCTATTTTCAGTTCTTATCAGAACAAAATACATAGGTACATATTAAACATTTTTTGGTGATAAGCAAATTGGATATAAAATTGGAAAGTGTTCAAATAAATATTTTAAAAAGTTCCACTCATGCAGCATGATCGTATTGGAGAATTACCACCTATCTTAGTCGACATATAATTTGTCTTGAAATTTGAGCATCTTGAATACAAAGAAATTGTTAAACCCAATTTTATGGCAAAAAAAAACTCATACTAAAAATTTGGCAATACACACAAAATTTTATATTTTTAGTTTTTTCGCAGTTTTTATAGATTTTTTCAGCGAATATTAATCAAATAATGTTAGTACCTTATTCAGCATAATTTCGTGCAAAATGTTTTAATGCCCTAGGTAATTGGTAATTTTTTGTTAGCTGGAATTCTGCTGAAATGTATAAAATTATCGATATTTTTGGCCATTTTTAGTGATTTTTAGAGAATTTAACTAATTTAATGAGCTAACAAATTGCTGGCCAACGAACTCATTCTTTAATTTGGAAAGCTTGATTTTTTAGCGCAAGAACGTGATTTTCATCACAATCCTGTGGAGAGTTATCATCTGGAATGACACACACACAACACCCCCCCCCCCCCCCCACCCCCACACACACACACACACACACAAACACACACACACAATTTTTTTTTTTTAAACCTCCCCTCAAAGACGGAGGGGGCACGCCATTAAATTGGAAAATAACAAATAAAATAAAAAAGTGGGGAGGACGCCCAGGTTTACCCGACGCCGGCTCTAGGGATAAGGGAAGTTGCAGGACGAGGAGGAAGAATGGGATGAAAGGAAGTGCCCCTATAGAATGACCACCAGTTCAAGTAAGAACCCCTCAGGACGCGGGTGGTGATACCACGGAGTACTCCTGTAGAGATGCCCAACTCGAGTAACTCCGTGGCGCTTTTCCCGCACCACACCCCGCGCCATGACACGGTCGCGGCAATGACCTTGATGTTACTAGGTGCCACTCCTTTTAGCTCAGATATCGCTTGGCGCAGATCATTTCTATCATATTTACTTTTCTTAGCCCGCCAGGTCTGCTCCATGTCCACGCTGCCACTGACAACCTGGACATCCAGGATTATGGCAGACTCATCGGGCTTGATCGCAACGATATCTGGCTTCTTGCCCCGGTCACTCGGCATGTGGTATAGTCTCTCCCTTTCGACATCCCAACCGCTGGATGACAAAGCACCTGCTATCTGCTTGGCAACCGCATCGTGACGTAAAATGCGGCCACCGTGAGTACGAGGACACTGCTGCACCACATGATAAAGATTCTCATTTTTACCCCGACAGGCACGGCAAAGGGTGTCTACTGTCCCGCGACTACTCCTCAAACACCTCACCGAGGTGGCTAACGTAGCCACCCGGACGGCGTGAAAATGGCGATAGTCGCGGGCCCCAATGCCCTCTGAAGCCCATTCCACCCACTGGGTTGAAATGGGGGATTCAGAGCACTGTCGGAGTTCTTTACCATCTACTGACTCATGCAGTGCAGCAGCGAACTCAGCAGATGAGCTGGGTTTTGGAGCAGTTGGTGTTGCTCGATCGCACCACAACAACTGCTGCCGGACAAAGTCCAGGTCAGCAGCAGTGCGGGCGACCTCCCAGCTCGAGCCCCTAAGGGCAAGCAGGCGCTGGCGGCGTAAAGATGGGATGCTGGCAGAAAGAGAGACAATACCGAGCCCACCGGCCTTGACCGGTGCGTGGATGTAAGCACTTGGGACACCAGGTGGAAAGCCTAGCCAAGAGCGCACAGCAGAGCGAACTTCACGATCTAACTCAAGCAGCCTCCCCGCAGTAAGCCTGCCAAAGACTAACCCATAGGTTAGCTTTGGCAGTAAGTACGTGCGAAGGAGGCGCAGCTTCTGCTGTGGCTTCAATGGAGCCTTGGTGACACGAGCTAATGCTCCACCAAGGTCCACACGGCTTGCGGCTATAGTGGCCACACCCATGAAGTCGGCCGCAAGGTACCGCCAGACCTCCAACACGGATCGAGCAGGGATGGAAGTTTGTCCTGAAACAAAACACTCCTCATCCACTACCTTCACTTTATGCTGGCGACCCGACGGGACCAAGGAGACCGACCCACACTTAGCAGGATTGACCACCAAACCACACCTGGCTAGCTGCTCAGCAAATGCGTTGAGGGAGATCTGCAAGCCCTCACGGGTTTCTGCGAGTAGGATGACATCATCAGAAAAAGCTAATGCACCTACTCGCACCCCAGGGGCGAGATCAAACCCTATTTCAGCTGGCAGCTTACCCAAGGCCGTATCCACGACCAGGTTGAAGAGGAGTGGCGACAGAGGATCCCCCTGGCGTACGCCGCGCCCAATAACAACATCCCCTGACATCTCACCTCGTGCCTCGAGGACCGTCACGCCTTCGTGGTACAGACAGGCAACATACTCAATTAAACGAGCAGGTGCCCCGACACCACGAAGACAATCAGTCAGGGCAAAGTGGCTAACTGTATCAAAGGCCTTAGCGACGTCCAGAGCGGCAAGATGGAGCTGCCGTTTCTTGATACGGGCCAGCGAAATGACAGTTTGGAGAACTGTTTGATTCTCCGCTGTGCCATTCGCTGGCCAAAATGCTCTCTGGACGTCACCTATGACACCAGCCACTTGGAGGCGAGATGCCAGAACCTTTTGGAAGTGGCGGAAGACTACCGACGAAATAGAAATTGGACGGTAGCCTCCAGGCCCACTTCCCCCTTTCTTTGGGATGAAAATTGTGCGGGCACGGGTCAACGCTTTCGGGGGTCTTCCAGATAGTAGCAACAGGTTGAGGATGAGCAGCTTAACATTCTTTGGAGCTTTATTCCAGCGTCGGGCGGAAATACCATCGGGTCCAGCAGAAGTGGAGTTTTTGACACGGCACTTATGTGCCTCGTCATGAAGCACCGGTGAGCACATGATGCTGCGTAAGGAGTCCCTTGGTGGAAGCTGGGGGTACCACTGGCTCACCAGAGTTGTGGCTGGAAGCACTCATAAGTGGCTCCCAGTAGCCCACAAACTCCTGGAGGGGGGGCATAACTTGTTCTTCCCCAGCTCCCTCCAGTACCACCGCAGCTACACGAGCCGGATGCTTCCTCCACAGTCTCTGGACACGCTGGTATTCCCGCCTCCTCGCTTGATTAGCTGCTCTGCGACCTTCACGAGGCACCACATTAGGGGGAACTTCTCCATGGTGCCTCGCCACGGTCGCTTCCTCAACCTGCGGGAAGATCCTCTGCACATAGGCCGCGACCTCGTCCTCCAAGCCACACACACACACACACACACACACACACACACACACACACACACACACACACACACACACACACACACACACACACACACACACACACACACACACACACACACACACACACACACACACACACACACACACACACACACACACACACACACACACACACACACACACACACACACACACACACACACACACACACACACACACACACACACACACACACACACACACACACACACACACACACACACACACACACACACACACACACACACACACACACACACACACACACACACACACACACACACACACACACACACACACACACACACACACACACACACACACACACACACACACACACACACACACACACACACACACACACACACACACACACACACACACACACACACACACACACACACACACACACACACACACACACACACACACACACACACACACACACACACACACACACACACACACACACACACACACACACACACACACACACACACACACACACACACACACACACACACACACACACACACACACACACACACACACACACACACACACACACACACACACACACACACACACACACACACACACACACACACACACACACACACACACACACACACACACACACACACACACACACACACACACACACACACACACACACACACACACACACACACACACACACACACACACACACACACACACACACACACACACACACACACACACACACACACACACACACACACACACACACACACACACACACACACACACACACACACACACACACACACACACACACACACACACACACACACACACACACACACACACACACACACACACACACACACACACACACACACACACACACACACACACACACACACACACACACACACACACACACACACACACACACACACACACACACACACACACACACACACACACACACACACACACACACACACACACACACACACACACACACACACACACACACACACACACACACACACACACACACACACACACACACACACACACACACACACACACACACACACACACACACACACACACACACACACACACACACACACACACACACACACACACACACACACACACACACACACACACACACACACACACACACACACACACACACACACACACACACACACACACACACACACACAAACACACAAACACACACACACACACACACATATATATATATATATATATATATATATACTCGGCGCTTCGCGCCTCGCTGGGGGGCTTCGACCCCCTGGACCCCCCGGATCTTTCCTCTTTTCTACTGCGTAGAAAACGAGGATAATTTGCTATGCAATTTATTAATTGCATATTATCAATGCTAGCGACGATTAATTAATTAATTTAATTAATTAATGGATATAAAATAATAAATTACATTAAAAAATGGATACCTATAAAAAAAATTGGATATAAAAAAATTTTCAAGACTGGCTGGGATTCGAACCCACGATGCGCATGAACGTGCGTTTCGGACGTTATTTTGTTACGGACAACAACAAAACAATAATAATATAAAAAAATAAATATTAATAATAATATATATATATATTATATAAATATTTATTAATATTAAAACTTATATCCTATATGCTTTATTTATATTTATTTTTTTTTTTGTTATTATTAATATTAAATAATATTAATTGCTATGCAATTCTTAGGCCGACCCCCAATAATTTTTTTTTGTCCCGCAACGCGAACCCGCGAGGTCGTGTGTTCGAATCCCAGCCAGGCTTGAAATTTTTTTTTTTCTTTTTTTTTTCGTGAGACGAATTGCATAGCAAATTATCCTCGTTTTCTACGCAGTAGAAAAGAGAAAAGATCCGGCGAGGCGCGAAGCGCCGAGTATAGATTAGGGAGGTCCGGGGGGGCGAAGCCCCCCGGCGAGGCGCGAAGCGCCGAGTATATTTATATATATATACTTATATGATAAAACGGAAACTTTAGGACCTCATTTTCTGAAAAACTCATAAAATCTGATGAATTGAAACCACTTGCAAACAGAAGCGCTACATTTTAATTTCAGAAAGGCAGGTAGATTAGGAGAAAGATTAGCCTCAGTGGTCCTTCAGCTGATTAGTCGGCCTCCATACCTTGTGATAGTGTTCTGAAAATTTCCAACACTCTACATTCAACATTTTAGCACCAAAGGTCGGTTAGAAAAGAAATTTGTTTCAGGAGCACTGATTACGTACGTATCTTGTAATCGCTTGTGTTTCGAACTAGGGGAATGGTGATTTGGATGCCTATTAGGTAACAAAACATCGAACAAGCTTTGACATCACATTATGCTCGTAACTAGTGTATCTCAGGGATGTATGGAGGGGGAAATTCGGCGGCATGGGATGTTTCTGATATATCAGAAGCATTCCAATGACGGGCCTGCGATTTTTTTACGAAAAAAAATGACAAAGATACAGTCCCATAGTAACGATTTGGTTGTAAGCGAGAATTATAAGAAAATTTCGTCACATGAATATCTATCGGTTTTAACGTAACGCTTTTTGGGGTTGTGTGCCAAAGCAAAGATATGAAAATCTATTCATTTCAAGGTGGAGCTCAATTGAATGAATTTTCCAAATGGAAACGAACCCACGACCAGTGTACTGTCGAGTACAATAGCTCCTCCTGTTCCTTGTGCTAAACTGATGAAACCCGAATTCCCGAGGATTTTGCAGATTTTGTCCTAGTTGGTCTCTTATAAATGACTTTGCTGACATATCAATAGTCTCATACGAGCATGTGCAAATGTGAATTTCCTATGACGTCGATTTCATATGATTTATCCGTCAGATTTCGTTCAAACTCGGAAGATAGTTGGGTTTAAGTGCTCTTCGAACTCCATCTCGATTTGATTCGTAATAATATTTCGTTTCAATTAATCAAATGAAACCATCTAATTACAGCATGAAGGTGGATGAAAACACCATTTACTAATTGAAAAACCCTCATACGATCGAACTAGCTGGTAGTAAAGCAATTATATTGTCTTTTTTGAAGTATTAGGGATAACACAACTTTTGTAACTCATGCACGTTTCATTTTATCTTATTTTCCTTCATAGTATGGTAGGCGACTAGGTTTATTTGGTTATTGATGTGCACCGGGTTCGTTTCATAATTATCTACACACTAGCAACCTGCTCAAAAAGTTTATCTAATACGGAAAAAACTAAGTAATCATTTGCTGCGTTTTTCCCCCTCCTGAGATGTGTGATATTTATATTTATAATATCGACAAGTTTTCTCTTGTCTCTATGATATGCTTCCATTTACGCTACGGCATCGATTTCCGTGAGAAAAGCTAGTACTCGTTCATAACCGGCCGTTTTTCGGAATGCCTCACCCCTCGAGGTCACCACCCATGACTGTCCCGTCACAACCCTCAACGCTTATGACTACCAAAAACCAAGGTTTAATTGCCAAGTCAAACAAAGCTAACCGAATTAGCTGCTCTCCCTCCTTTCCGACCGACGTATGAACGCAGAACAGGAAAGCGCAAGTGGGGGCACAACACCAGGGGCTTATCGAAACATTTCCAGCAGTCCCTTCCCCGCTCAAGATTCGCCTTTGACTTCCTGATGAAGGGTCGAGGGAAGCAACGCTCTGGTGACCACTTTCCCCTTCTTCAAACTTGTCCTGCTTAACAACACGTGCAGTAGGTGCCTTAAGGGAAACTAATTCACTCGTGAATATTGCTACGGTTGGGTAGTTGGATTAACACTGTAGATGGAATATTTCCAAATCGTATTTAGTAGAACGCAATCAAATTTGCCAGAAATATCTACAAAGTCCAACCCTTAGCGAAACTCCTGTCACCTAGACAAGGTTTCCAAATAATATTTTTCAAAAGTTAGGTATCCAACATTTTTTAAGAAGACTCATGAATAGTTCAGGCACTCTTGAATTGCTCCCAAAAAAAGTATATTTGTGTATATAAGTAAATAAAAATCATATCTATATTTGTAGAAAACAAGTCTGTGAGACAGGAAATCCATTCTTGCTTAGGGAAAAGTTATGCGTGAGAGACAGGGCTGCTTCTTGTGAAAAGGTCCATACAGGCATTCGGATGGCAGGGAACGACTTCCGACTGATGGTTCCTCTTTTCAAAGGTTTATTATTTATTGGTTCTTTTTTCAAAAGTTTATTATTCCTGTATTAGATAGCCCTTCTACACAGATCATTGGACAATAATTATTATTAAGCCCCATGTATATCTTTTAAATGATCAAAACTTAGCTCATCGTGCCTACCAAAAGCATTCACACCTTTACAGCTCAGGACCCCACAAGTTTACGGTTTACAGTCAGTGAATGCTGAACATTTTTCCAACAATGTCAAAAAAAAAAACTTAGTAAAACCGCAGGTTGAAAAGGGAAGAAATTATCCTCAGAGGCCTCATCAGCTATTCAGTGATCCTCCGAACCTTGTAATTATTTTTGAGGTGTCCCGAATGAGCTCCATTAAATTTCAGCAACGTGAGTTGATTGGGAAAAAAATTAGCCTCGAAGATTCGAAAGCTGATAGGAATAACGCGAGACCTGAGAATGTTACAGAAATTTAAAATAACCAGCTGACTCAGAAAGAGTAACGCTTAGACCACTGAGGAATTTCAACGACCCTCCGTTTGCGCGCTAATTGAAAAGAACCAGAACTTTTTGATCAAACTCTACATACGCGTATCAAAAAGCGTTAAACTCAAGGAAATCTCAAACGAATTTCCATGAATTAAATATCGGATTCATTGCAATAGCTTAATTTTCTTGTAAAATTGGCTAAAACGTTCCGACCTGGGTAGACTCGGAACTAATTGACCTTCTGTTGTTGGAATAATAATTTAAGAAATAATAATTCAATTAAGAGCAGTTCTCGAGTATTTACTAATCAATAATTTAATAAATTAATGAAATTGGAGTAGATGATTACCTACCTACGCTTCACAAGCCCAATAGGACAGGAAATCTAAAAGAAACATGTAAATTAATAATTTTATAGATACAACCTGAGGCATGATTTGAATCATTTGAGATTATTGTAGTTAATCAATATCAATTCAATTATTATTATAAATTTTACAAACATTATTGTATAAGGCTCACAAATAAAAAAAAAATCTATCCCTGATGAGGCTATACCTCAAACGCAATGAGGAACAGCCAATTTCATTCCTCCTTTCAAACCTTCCTTACCAAATCCAATCATTTCTAGGTAAGTGTACTGATATCATCAGTGTCCTTGAAATTGTTAGATCATATTATTCCCAATCGGGGAATCCAGAGAGTGAACTAGCGTATAATGGAGCTTGCGGATGATTTACGTCGTTTCACTACCTCGTAATCCAAGGCAATCTTGGTGGAAGCCATCAATATTACAGGGGGTGGGAAAGCAAGTAATGACAACTTGTCCCTTGACAAACTAGTAGGTAGATAAATATAAGACTAGCTAACTAGGTGGACTTCGACTGATGGATGGGCAACGGACAGTGGCCGAGGAGTGCTTCAGGGGCGAGAAAAAAAATAGCTGGCAGCTGGTGTAAGCGGATGGACTGGAGGGCGAACTAATGCATTCAGGACACGAGGGGAAAGTGTAGACCGGAAGGTAGTTGAGGGGGTCGTGCCCGAGGCCAATCACCGGCACGCACGGTCTTTTGTGTTCAAATCCCAACCACCGTGAGCGCTTTTCAGAGTTTTTCCGCGCCCTACTAATCATTACGCAATCAAAAGCGTTACAAACCCCTTTCAACGGGATTCCTGCCCCACTTCTCTTTACATTGTGGCTCTTATTATCGAGGTCGAATTCGCTTCTTCTTTTTTTATGTGATGACTCCATTGGATCAATTGAAGTTCTGTATGCAATAAAACAATCTAATAAACATTGACGTTCATACGTTTTTAGTTACTTAAACGAGTTTGGTTCATTGTCAAAATTAAAGTCTATCACTCTTTATTCTGGTAGATTAAACTTCGAAAAAATAGCAATTATTTCTGCAGAATCACGGAACTTTTGCGCGATTGATCGTTGCCTATGAAAACAAAGAGTCATGGGATTCGCGTATGAAAACTTTTGAATCGGTCTGGGTAACATAGCAGATGAAGGTGGCGGTCATTGAGTGGGTTTATCTTAGGGGAAGGCATGAGATCAAACAATATTTAGGTATCTATTCATTTTCGGCAAACATCACATTCCCTGTCGTAGCATCTCGATGGACTGTGACTATTTCCAGCACGAAACTGCTGAACCCATGGTCCACAGTTTCATCCCGTCATTTGTCCAACCCCAATTCAGTCGAGACGTCTGATATTTGTCTCCATTCGCCTCCAGGGAAATGTTACATTCTTGGAAAACTCGTAGAGTCGAAGAGGTTTGACTGAATCATGAATCGGTAGGCGAATGGATAAATGCGACGGACTTTCTTCGAGCTTCTCTCATGGAATGGCATGAGTTCGCATTACTAGGAAAAATAATATGGTTCTCGAAAGCACTGAAAATAGAGATGGTGAGTTCGTTGGGAAAATTAAAGACTTCAATAGGAACGTTTTAAGAATTGAGCTGACTGTCCAAATTTGTCGGGCATTTCCACCTGGAAAACCAGGAGTAGAGTGAGGAAGATGCCTATTCTAGTAGAGTTCGTCAGAGATGACGTTGTGAAGGGGGGACTAGGAAAAATCGGGATAGAAACTTATACTTTCGGGTGGAGGGTAACGTATGGTGTATTGAGGAATAAAATATTTAGATATATACTAAAAACAATGAAGATTCATCCTTTCTTGATTTTTGCAAAGAGTTTCCGAATTTCGTATGGCGTTGGGGAGGTTCTCCAAGGTTTTCGTACGAAAGTTTTGGGTCATTCTATGTTTGTTTGCAGTTTACTTGTCTTCAATGGAGCTAAAGTGAGCCTGAAAATTACCATTTTTCGTAGCTATCATGCATCGATGCAGAATGGAATGTTGAGTTTATCAGACTGGTAAACTTAATGAGGGAGAATAACGATTTGAAGTTGAAATTTAGATTAAAAGTTAAAATAAATAGGAATTATCTGCTAATCTTCCAACCGCTGATCGGCTGCTATGCAAGTGGACTATAAAAGATGATACTTCTTTATGTATATATATGTATATGTATATATATATATATATATATATATATATATATATATATATATATATATATATATATATATATATACTAGAGGCCTGTTAGGGCTTGGAAAGCCCTAATCTAGTCCGTATAACAGTAGTACCAACAGGAACTCAGCACATTATAGTAACCTTATAAGTCCTACCTCTTTGCGGCGTTATGTGACCTGGTGCAAAGCTAAGGCTATGTTATTAAATGATTAAATAAAAAAGAGGAAATACCGATCAAAATGCAAGTAATGTAATAAAATAAATATCACCAGTGGAGGTGGTCCTCGCCACTATGAGACTAAACAAAAAGTTGAATAGGGGAATTCAGAAATTGGGTATGGTGAGATGATGGTACAATTCCGTGTCCGTGTCTTCTATCTCCTTCTTTATGTCGTTGATTGTATCTTGATCGGTAGTACTCGTAGATGTCGAAATGATGTTAAGTTGTGTGACGTAGGAGATGCTACAGCTGTCTTCGTCCTGATGTGTCTGGTACCACTCCAGCAAAGCTCGTGCTTGTTCTGTGTCTGGATTAATTTCGAGTGTTGTGTCATGCCCAATTTGTGCATCGAATATATTTTTGAATTTTTTGTTGTAATGAGGTGTGCTGCCACGATGTCATGTGAGTCGAAATTGAATTGTTTCCCCCATTGGATAAGATTGACGGATTTGACACAAATCGGACCTCCTAGAACTCGATCAAGATAAGCACAGAGACGAACGGTGACACTTGGGGCCGTCTAACACTGACATCGGTCCGCGAAGTTCTTCACAAATTCAAAGATCGTTCAGAAATAACTCCCCTAGATGTTAGTAACTACACCACATTTCTTACTTACCGTGGCAACTGTTGTTACTGCCACAGCCTAATAAACAGAGAGTCTCCCTATCAAATTTCAACTTCCTACAGTGAACAGGAAATGGTTCAGCTCACTCAGCTGATCAGAAAATACCCCATCACTTCACTCGTCTCTTAATGTCCCAGAGAGTCTCCCTATCAAATTTCAACTTCCTACAGTGAACAGGAAAGAATTTAGCTCACTCAGCTGATCAGAAAAGACCCCATCACTTCATCTCTTAATGTCCCAGAGAGTCTACCTTCCTACAGTGAACAGGAAAGAATTCAGCTCACTCAGCTGATCAGAAAAGACCCCATCACTTCACTCGTCTCTTAATGTCCCAGAGAGTCTGCCTATCAAATTTCAACTTCCTACAGTGTACAGGAAAGAATTTAGCTCACTCAGCTGATCAGAAAAGACCCCATCACTACGTTTGCAACAAACTTGGGGCCGTGCTGAATAATAAATAAAGACTGTTCGGAATTATATATAAAGTCTGCTAAGTTCTTCAGTTTCAATTTCTTTGTTCAGAAATAACTCTCCTAGATGTTAGCAACTACACTACGTATCTTACTTACCGTCAATTGATGGCATCGGTTGTTACCGCCACAGCCTAATAAACAACTCTTGTTGATAAGGACCGCCTAGAACACGATCAAGGAGGGTATAGAGACGAACGGCGACACTTTTGCAACAAACTTGGGGCCATCCTGATTCGAATGAGCCGTCTAACACTAAAATCGGATCCCGAAGTTCTTCACAATTTCAAAGACCGTTCGGAATTATATATGAAGATATATATAAATATATATATATATATATATATATATATATATATATATATATATATATATATATATATATATATATATATGTATATATATATATATTAGCATTTTTTGAGTAATTTATTTTTTGCACTAATCTTTTTGTTGCTACCTTTTTTTATCTAAATTTTTGGATAGGTTGTGGTTATTTGTAATGATGTATTGCATTCGATGTATTTGAATTACACAAAAGGAAAAGTACAGGAAATACACCAGAGGCCCCATGGTTATCAGCTAGGATTGCATCCATTACAAGCTGCCTGTAGTGAGGCCTCAGGCGAAACGATTGAATGGCAGAAAGCCTTTTGATGGGAAAACGTTGCTGCAAAAATACATTTATGTGAAGTTCTCCTTTATTTACAGTCCCTGCCTCAGCTGCTACTATTTAACGCAAATCCTCAGAAGCATACCTGGGCCACACATGCTCCAAATCTATTGTAGTATTGGTCTCTATGGGTTGCTTGGAATTGACCCAAGGCTGGAACTGAAGACACTCCCATAATGGGCACACTGATATGTATTCATCGGGCATGTGGAAGATGATGAAAGATAAGATGATGAGTAGGTAGAAGTGGATGATCATCACTGACGCTCCTACCTAGAGTCTCCTTAGACTGACGTAGAGTGACCTTATGTCTCCTAGATTTCGTGTGCCAATGGACTGACGGGGGTCATGAGGCCAGTCATTTGAGTACTCCATCACGAAACAATGCATGAAATGGACGTGAGACCCATTGGCACGAACCTCACCCTAAACCACAAGAGGGCCATTTGGACACCTTCTAGTTACGTGAATGTATGATACCTGGGTCGGGATATGAAGAAGCTCCTAAGAGATAAAGTCATGGTTGTGGTCAATGCGTATGCGTATTGGTTCACTTTTAAACTTTATATTCCCACCCCCGCCTCCCTAAATATGACTTTTTTAAAAATACACCCTTAGATTAACATTTTGCTGAGAATACCCCATTACTTTTCTAGTTCGCAGTCAATAACTTTGGCTACTGTTTTGTTCTTCATTTATTTATATAGGTCGATGATACAAGTGAAAAAGCCCACACATTTTGGCGGACGTTTTGTTTTATAGAGAGCTAATGTTTCCATCACAGGCATTAGGTAAGTGCAGTTTACAAAAAAAATGTATTCAAATATCAAACGAATCAATAAATACCAAATTCATTTTATGTAGCGAATGGTTTTCCGTAGAGGTTGGTAATCATCAAATTACATAGAAATACGTAGAATGTTTACTTGATACTACTTTAGTTTAGGTGGACTTGACCTCATGAGAATATGATCCAGACGTCCATTATCAACAAAAATTTCAATAACTCCTATTTTGAAAACTAATTTGGAGTATTATTTGCTTACATACATACTGTATATGCAAATTATGCTTATATATTAAACAAATTATTACATTAAAAATAATACCTAATTGTATAAGATTCAAAAGATTACAGGGCATTGCTTGATTTCAGTCGTTGTGCTAAATGGACAACGGGAGGAACGGTTATAGTTTTTTCTTATCTATTCAATACTATGTTGGGAGGTCCTGATGAGGACATTATATTTAACGGTACACATCTCAACTCGCTTTACTGATGTAAAACATTTCATGGGTAATGATTCAGATTCAGATTCAGAATATTTTTATTGAAAAACGTGTACATGATTAGGGCAATGCAGCCCTCTCTACCATCAGGCACACGAACATAATATATACTTATAAATACAACGTCAGGTAAGCCAATTACAATTTAATGAAAAATTAAAAATATTAATGCTCCTCTAGGTTCCACTGAAATAAAAATTAACAAAATTGTTGAGATGAATATCTTGATAGCAACTTATCATACAATGTTTTCTTAAACGTTGCGACGGACAGGGATAAATTGAACAACTCAATATTGTCGTTGTAAAACTTTGCACCTAGGACAACGAACGACTTCTCATAAAAGTAGGTTTTATACGCCGGAACATGACAATTATTGGAAGCATGCCTAGTACTAACATCGTGCATGTCACTTCTCATCCGAAAATGGGTTACAAGGTAAGCGGGAACTCCAAACTTCAATAACTTGAAAACTGCTACACCTAGTGAGTACTCAAACCGCTCTGCTACTTTTAACCAGTTCAATTGCAAGTAGTACTTGGTTACATGCTCATCAGGTTTAACACTAAAGATAAACCTAATTGCTGCGTTTTGTGCTATTTGCAACTGATTTTTTCTACCGGCGGTCAGATCACAGTACGCTAATTTTGCATAATCAATGAATGGCATTATCAGAGATTGAACCAATTTCGCTCTAATATGTGATGGGAACCCTCCTGCAACAGCTCTAAGTTTATACAGACCAGCATAGATTTGGTTACAAACCTTTGAGGTTTGGCACTCCCAATTTAGAGATGAGTCAACAAAAATTCCTAAACTCTTCACCTTGTCAACACGCGGAATAATAGTACTACCCAACTTTACAACCTGAGAACTCTGAAGGTCACGAATTTGAGCTATCCGTCGAGTAGAACCAATAAAAATTGCTACACACTTAGAAGAATTAATCGTCAGGCCATGACCATCACACCATTTGTGCAACTGGGTTAAGTCCACGTTCAATTATTGATAGCCTCATCAATATTATCAGCAGTTGCATCAATGAAAATCTGTAAATCATCTTCGTACAGATGATAATCAGAGAAAACAAGGACATCCGAAATAGAATTTATGTACAGGCTAAAAATCAAACTTGATGATACTGAACCTTGAGGGGTTCAGTATCCCTATTTCAACTTGCATCTTATTAGATCTGTTTCCATCATTATCTTCTACACACTGCCACCGTCCACTCAAATATGAGCCGAACCGCTTTACCACCTCCGTACCGTAACCGTACTTCTCAAAAATTGTAATAACACATCGTGCCGAACATTAGCATAAGCCCTGGAGAGGTCTGTCTGAACTAAAATTGTAACTTTCCCATCATCCATATTCATTCTTACCGCATCCATCACTGATATTAGGGCTGATTCCGTTCCGTTACCTGTTCTATACGCTGACTGTTTACTATTAAGGGTTTTTTGACCTTCGACATGAGTAATTAGTGATTCATATATAATTCTATCCATCACTTTTCCTACAGCACATAACTTATTTATAGATCGATAATCACAAGGTGCTTTTGGATCGGGAATTTTGGGTAATGGTAGTACCAATGCATCTTTCCAAACAGCCGGGTAACAAGACGTCGAAATTGATGAATTATAAATATTGCATAAAACAGGTACCACAACTTCTTTAGCAGCTCTAATGACATCCACTGGGAGCCCATCGATCCCCACACAAGTGGAAGTTATCCTACTCAGAACTCGCTCCACATCCTCGTTAGTAATGGTTGAAAAATAAAAAGGTTGAAAAACAAATTTATCGTTCAAAAATACCTCAGCTTCAGGAGTTACGTCTAGCGTATCATTAGAGGGGGTTTTACAGAAAAACTCGTTCAGATCGTCCAATGACACCAATATTCTACTGTCACTATATTTACTTTTACCCAGACCCTGAGCTTTGAACATTTTCCATAATTCCTTCGGTGTTTTTGATGCTTCAAATAACGCAGAAAAGTATTTATATCTAGCATTTCTTAACATTTGTTTTACTTTATTTCTAGATTTTTTATAAACAGCAAAATTTAAGTCACTTTTATTTTTTATGTATATTTTGTAATTACGGTCCCTTATTTTCATTAAATTCCTAATGTTGTCTGTTATCCAAGGCGCAGGTGGCTTTCTACATCTAATCGTTCTTAAAGGACAACACTCAACAAAAGTTTTATATATTACGTCATTAAACATAGCCACCTTCTTGTTAACATCGGGTTCATTTAAAATTGAATTCCACGATATCTTTTTAACCTCCTCAAGAAATACGCCATTGTTGAGAGCAGTTCTATCTCTATAAGTGATAGTACGACATTTATTTTTGCTTGTACGTAAATTGAGGGTACAATGAATAAGGTCATGTCTCGAAAGTCCAGGAGCATTGATGGATGGAGTCTGACGAATTATGTTAAAATATGACAGAACTGTTTAGTTTCTATACTTATTTATTCATTGAATGGTGTGTGATTGTTTTACTGGTAGTTACATCAACATTACTGGAACACATAACATTTTCTAGCGCTAACTGATTTTTTCCCTTTGTAGGTAATACCGTAAGACTCGCCTACAAGACCATAACCTACTACAAAGACAAGACTACGCTGTCGCAAGGTAACACTATTAGTGATGCCTTGGATTTAGCTCATAAATATTGTTAAGCTCATCAATACCAAGGCGAATCACGCGTGAAAGGATGGCATATTTCTGTGATGCGCCAGTTGGCGAATCAGTAGAAAGAGCAATCAGTAAAATATAAGTACGCTATTTCTTAGTGTTCATGTTCGTTACGTGGTTTACATGTAACGAACACATTTACATGGTTTACTCATACCCTTATTTCAGCACTGCTAAGTGCTTCGAATACTCACTCAGAAGTATACAGAATCGAGCGTTTAGGATTCACTGTAAAATGGTCGATGAAATTAAATTAATGAACAAATACCGCATGAGCGTGAAAACCATGTCACACACAAAAACCTATCACCATCGAATCATGGAATTTGAATGAAACCGATCCTATTCTATAAATACCAGTTTCCAACCATAACCCACTCGTTATTTCCTGTGATGAATTTTAGAGTAATATAGTTTATTTAAATCCAACTAAGAGTTCAACGAATCATCGAAAAATCAAAAACGATTTGACGTTAGTGGTACCATTGAACACTCGAATTGTGAAGTCAAATAGGAAAAAGCAAATTAATAATTTAGCCCTCCTTCATTCAGGATTAATCAACGACAATCGATTTACTCTCTTTTCCATCAGAGTGGTAAACAATTTTCAAATGTAGTTTATCTTCCGAGTGATTGTGTTAATAAATTGATTAAACTCTAACAGAGTCAAACTGCAAACAAACATTGGAATGAAAAAAATAAATAAAAAAACACTCCGTGAATTGCCATTCTACAAGTGGGTCAAAAGGGTCACATTCTACTAAACTTCTAAACTTCCAGGACGAAAGTGGAAATATCCATTTGCTGATTGAGCAATATATCATCCCGATTTCCTACTACGAGTTTAGTTACTGTTCTCAATTACGTGTGCGACCAGTTTATGTAATTTAAAAAATATATATACGTAGTTATATGACATACTTACTAAGCTATAGAAATTAGTGTAACACCTTCTCTAACTCTTCTAAACTGTTTCGTAAACTAAAAAACCAAAGAATTTATAGCTCTAAAAGAATGTAAAAGTAGCATTTTGCACCAACATGCTTAATACTATTTACGGCAGAGGAAATAATACCAGTAATATGGTTGTAAATACACACGTATCACTTTAGCTCGTTATCTTTCTAATTTTCTATTGTTAATCACCCGTTTGACTAAGCTATAGTTTTTATTCCCCTAAAAATTATTTGAGTCAACGATTAAAAGCAGTTGTGTAATGGTAAGTGATGTATGATTTTATTACTGCTATTCAATTTTTCGATTTTGAAAATATGTGGTCAATTAAAGTTTTCGAATCACCGCTAACCATGGTAGGCTCACTTAATAATGGAAGGTAGCTCAATGATGTGGCGTTATCAATATATAGTTAATAACTAGATTACTGCCGTTTAGCCATTATATTTAAATATCCTATTAAAAACAACCTGCAAAAAATTGTCAAATCTATATTTTTTGCAGAAGTTTAAAAAAAAAGTTTATCAACGATGAACTAGAACATTAATATATATGCTGGAAAATTTAAATTTCATTATTATTTGCTGGTAAAATCGATAAAACTGCAAGAAAGCTAAAAATCCAAAATCTTTTTTGAATCACAGAATATCATTTAGAACAATTTTTTTAAACCATGAAATTTAGCTAACAATTATGTTACATAACAGTGTAACACATGATATTGTAAGAAAATTCGCTCATACGAGCGTGCTGCATGACTGGAACTTTGTTTAAACTCTGGCACTGCACAAGGCAGTGTTCTTAACTCAACAAGAACTGAAACCAAACTGTCTCTACCGAAGGAACCGATGAAACCGACGAGTATCTACAGCTCTCATAAGTAAGTCGAATAAGTAATTATGAATTACGGTAGTTTATTAATTTGAAGTGAATTGACTTAATTACTCCCACCAAGACCATAATCAGGCTGAACAACCAAACAGCAATAGATACCAATAGTTCAATCTAGCATCTCCACCGTTGGAGATGATTAATATGGCGTGACACTGTTAAATAATTTTAGAAATGGAAAAACGAAATAGAACTGAAACTCTAGGTTGCTATAACCTGTATACGTTTTACATGAAGCAAGCGTTTTATTTGTTGTAAATACGAATGACATATGGCTCAATCTTGTTATTGGTGCCACACGGATGTCGTATAGCAACCTCTATTGATCTGTGTTGGCGACCGCATGCTTGTTTACCGAGCGATGTTGACTTATTAGAGGCAGAAACGCATCAAACCACTCAGAGGGATCTCCTAGTGAATTCGGACGCTTTCAGAACCCCAATCCAACTCCTGTGTAGGTTTCACTTCAACGGGGGATGTCGAGAAGTCAAAACTTGATTTCAGTTGAGTGAGTTTTCCCATATCATCAGCAGTATTAACAATAACAACAAGCACTAAAAGCGTACGTTACGTTAGTAAGAAGTGTCCTTATCATAATATAAACAAACATGCGCCTACGTTTATAAGACTAGAAAGGATTAAACGAATCCGTGCAATTCACTAGATGTAGGTACTATTATAAGACTTTGATACCTATCAAGTAACTACTCGTATTTTGTACTTGCTCATCGCCAAGAGTGTCAAGGGCATGCTCAAACTGAAAATAGATCGCCACAAATCAGAAAAATATGACTGTATTCCTTTATATACCTGGTGAAGAGCTTCCTTTCAAAAATTTGCTGTACAGAAGTCGTAACTCAGCCCCGAAGGTAAGTGTTACCTGACTGGCAACAAAACAAGGAATAAATTAAAAAACGTTCATTAGCGAATTTTCGGAGAAAATAAACTATTGCAATGGCTCAAAAAATGTTGAAATCAAAAAATTTGAAAAATTTCTTCATTGAAATCCGTGTTGAGACATTCTGAAACAAATCCTATAACATTTTTTCATATACATATATATATATATATATATGTGTGTGTGTGTGTGTGTGTGTGTGTGTGTGTGTGTGTGTGTGTGTGTGTGTGTGTGTGTGTGTGTGTGTGTGTGTGTGAGTGTGTGAGTGTGTGTGTGTGTGAGTGTGTGTGTGTGTGTGTGTGTGTGTGTGTGTGTGTGTGTGTGTGTGTGTGTGTGTGTGTGTGTGTGTGTGTGTGTGTGTGTGTGTGTGTGTGTGTGTGTGTGCGTGTGTGCGTGTGTGCGTGTGTGTGTGTGTGTGTGTGTGTGTGTGTGTGTGTGTGTGTGTGTGTGTGTGTGTGTGTGTGTGTGTGTGTGTGTGTGTGTGTGTGTGTGTGTGTGTGTGTGTGTGTGTGTGTGTGTGTGTGCGTGTGTGTGTGTGTGTGTGTGTGTGTGTGTGTGTGTGTGTGTGTAATTTCTTCAACATTGTTAGTAACTGCAATCCTGCTTTTCACCCACGATTTTAAAACTCGAGATGTCACTTTTCTGTAACTAGCTGAAGGACTGACCCGATGAGTCTCGAGGCTATAATATATGTTATATGCTGAGCCGTTACGTAGACATTATCCGCAGGGTCCAGAGTGCTTTTTTCTAGCTTTATATGAAACTTTGAAACACAGTTTTGAGGGTGGTTACAATAAATGAATAGATCAAAATTGCAATACACAAACCCAAATAAGGTATATAAAAGGAAACACTATAATAAAAATAGTTTGACGTTACTAAGCGTAGAGGATATTTCGGTATTTTTTTTTAACTGAAAACTGTTATTAGAATGCCTCTTTATTTGACATATTTATGAGATAATGAATACTATGGAAAAACTTTACATTACATGCCATGGGATGTACGTGAAAAAGCACATTGGGAGACAAGGCGTCCCTTGATGTCTAAAATAGAAACGAAGGAATGAGAAAATGGAGACGAAGAGCTGTCCCGATGTATACGTAGATATATGTATGTATATACGAGAGCTAAAGGAAACATTAGAGGAGTCCAGGTGGGAGCGCTGCCTTTCTACAGTGCATTACTCTAGTTTATGGGTCCTTTCCTACACTGCCCCTTCTCGCTTGGGGTATATTCCGGTGATATACCGTCTGGCGGATTTGCGACGGTGCCTTTGGTTCAGAAACTTGTAAAGGATGTGAAGGGTAGGAGGGTAGCTACGAACATTTTGAATGGCTGAACATTAGATCTGGTCGTACCTACCGTTATCAGAGATAATGTCGTGGCCTTCCGGCGGTGTCGCAGTATTTTCCGTTTCAACCGGAGGGTCGTTCAAATTTGAAATATACCGGACAATAACTGGTATTCGGGCTTCGGTTAAGGTCAGGAAGGGAGAAAATTTATGTTGTGAAAGATGACCCAATATTGCTATGCAGCTAGTTTAAGGATAAATTTTGGATATGAGTGCAACATAATGACAACCGGAACTAGCAGTAACTCAATTTATCCGAATTACACAGAGTCCTCGCTTTAGTGATAATACAAGCTTAAACTAATTCGAATCAGTGCATGGTTGCGCGAGAACGAATTTGTTATTATTGTCAACTACACAGATTTACAATAGAAAAGTCATATTCCGTGACGAAGATATAATTATCAAATCTAGGGGTTCTTAAGTGCGCCGAACACAAATCCGAATCCCGTTTTATTCCATCTCATCAGAATTTTGAGTTATTGTCATCGTGCTTCCGTTACTACTGGGGCCACAGAACATTTCGAACCATAAATGTGTCTTCTAAACGATCCTTCTATCAGATTTTTCTTCTACGCCCAAAAACCAAGGAGAAAACATGACAAAACCACAATTTTTGGGCCTTAAAGGGCTCCAGCTCTTTAACTATTATTCTAAGCAACCTTAGATTGGTTTTATTTGATTCAGGAGATTGAAAATTATACAAAACAAAGCCTCAAACTCTTCAAATTAAACAACTGTAGTTTCGGGGATTTTCGGTCACTTTATTCCATAATCAACCTTTGTAATCGACCAAGAATAAATAATTATTTCAATCCACTCCCAAAATTTGCTACTTTACGTTGTGACAGAGTCCCCGTCAGAATCCCAGAGTAAGCGCTGCCGTCGCTTCGTTGTCACCCAACGGGCGTCGCACGCCTCTTCTCATTTTTTCGAAAGGCTGCGTACGGCGTTGGATGGGTGATCCAAAAACTGGAAAAATCTACTCCGAACGTAGCACATTAATGCTATTAGTAGGAGAGGTATCTCTCTCACGGGATACTGTCACTTTCCTCTCCCTTTCGAGGATTTAAGGCCCCATTGCACCTCTGGGGGGTACCTCAATCCTTGATAACGTTTCAAAATTAGTATAATAAAAAAAAAAAAAAAAATGAATAAATAAATCCGTCCGTCCGTCGTGAGCCGTCCAGAGTTTTTCACCGAAACCACCAGAACAAATTTATGAAACCTGGGTCAAAAGGTGGGAGTCGTTTATATGATCAAATAATTAAGTTAAATAATATAATAATTATAACAATAAAATTACAAATAAAAATTACGCATAAAAATTGTTGATCAGTGATCTGCGAAGAAGGGCTCTCTGGCACCTAAATAATAAACCTTAGTGTAATAAGTTGTAGCGTTTTTCGTTATATATTTCTATTCTACGCATTTTGTAATGTCAACAAATTTTGTGGGGGGAGAAGCTAATTTTTTTCTTGGTCGATTGAAAATGATACACCAGACGTCTAGAACTTACACTTCCTCCGTCGAGAACTTTCACCCATACCTGCTGGATAAAATTTTATGAAACATGGATCAAAAATGTGTCCAAAATCACTAATTGGATTTAGTTGGTCCAAAAAGTTCGGCATCAATCTTGATCAACCTTAAAGGAAAAATTTAAAGACATAAAATACTTTAAAAAATGTGAAATCGAGTTTATAACAACTCCAGCCACTAATAGAAGTGTTAATGAAGCTTTGTTATGTGTTATATCAATTATAGATCAAAGGGCCTAATAAAGTGTAGATGTTACATTCAAATTTTATTTCTGTAGGTGCCTATTCCACGAAGCCATGATGATGACAAAACCAACCTATCCCCCAACCTTCACGAAATTGCGTTACGAAAATCGGCGCCGTGAAGCTAATTATTACTTAATCAACCTATGGTACTGGAATTTGAATTGGAGGACCTTCGTGTTGTCTACAATACAGTTACAGTCCATAGAGGTGCTCGCTTCAGCTGAGAGACCTCTGAGCCTATTTTGTTCCTTTATCGACTTATGGTGCTGAAAGCTGAAATGGAGCCACTTTGGAACACCTAAAATATAAATTACATAGTGCGTAAGTTAGTGCAGCTTTGGAGAAAAGCTTCGGACGGCGGACGGCCGGCGAGGAGTACGGCGGATTGACGATATTTTAAAAATGTATACGGGGGTTTAAACAACAATTTCTTGTTCGATTAATTAAGGTTCATTATTAGAAATAATAAACCAAAACATTTGACCACATTGAATCGATTATACACTAAATCAATGTTAATAAGATTAGGTTGGGTAATTTAATGAAAAAGGGGCATGTTCAATATTTACAATAAAAAGCCTTCATTATTTCAAATTCTCCTCTTTCCAGTAAACCAAATAATTTACTCGACAGAAGTTTCGGAGAAGGTCTTTTTCTGTGCGTGTGACAAGAAAAAATGGAAGGGGGGTCTACGACTTTAAGCCTCTTAAAGGGAAACTCCGAAACTCTAATGAGCTTAAAACGTTTTTTAGAATTTGCGGCGTTCGGGTTATTGATAATTTAATAACTCTGGTCACAAGGACTATTGAAATGATGTTTGAACTGCCTGAAAGGCAGAAAAATAAAAACGAGATACAGCAGTCGTTTGACAAATTGATGTTACATGAAAACTCAAAACCAACCTTTGAGCCTTCTGTGTGCCCTTAGGACTGGTATCCATGTACCATCCACCGAGAACTGGCTACCACGAGGACTCTTGTCGCTTCGAATTCATAAATTCGTGTTTCGTTGAGCTCCAAATCGACGTAGATAACGATTTTATTATTTTATTTATTTATTTTTTAAACTGAATTTTCGTGGAAAAGGGGGTATTTTTTACGACTGCTATAGAATCATATTTAATGTAACATTATTTTATGAATTTTTCTGAAAATGGGAGTTCGGAGGAGATGATATGAGGCTGTTGGCTGTTATAGCTTCATTCTCGGTCTAGAAGTACTTCCAACCTTTCCTTATAAACGTTGAGCCTCTTGTTGGGTTAGTCCATCAGTAGTCGAGTTTTATCTTATTTTATGTATTTTTATTTTATTTTATTTATTTATTTTATTTATTTTTTTCGCGGTTGATTGTAATGAACCGAAATCCATCTTATGCCCCTATAACGTCTATTGCTTTTCTCAACACCCACAAAAACGAAGTTTTAGATCTTTTAGAAATGTGGAGAAAAAAAAACATAAAAAATGTACCAGTTAATGAAAAAGTTGTGGTTTTAGTTTGAACTTTTATTGGATCACCCACGAGCCTCTCTTTGTCCATTTGGTTGTTCTTTATACAGGGCGTCCCAAAACTGATCCACCAAACTGCAAGAGTCGTTTCTATAACTAATTTGCAACAACTTTCACCATATAAAATTTTTTTCGAACCCCCCATGTTTCCCGACTTATGTTCACATTAAGATTTTTTTCGTGTTTTCGACCGTACACCACTAAAAAGGCCATAACTCCCTTAAATTACACTCAAAAATTAAAAATAAGGATACCGTTGGAAAGAGCGTAAAATTTTTCACCAGACGAACTCTTGACGCGTCCAGAAAAGCTGACCGCTAGAGTGGTCTTTTTACCTCAAACTTGAAAATTTGTCAGTTTCTTTTTATTCTCAAAAATTTTGATGATATTTCCCGGTTAAAACACGGCCTTAACCAGAGGGGCTCAGAAGCCTAAAACATGCTCCATTTCATCAGCTTTTTAACAATTTTTTAATCAATAATATAACAATAATTTAAATTAATCAATTTTTATTTTACTTTCTAATTGGGGGAGGAAATTATGTTTGTAGGTTGAAAAACCTTCTTTTTTTTTTCTATGAAATCGAGGGTTTTCGTGAAAAATGACCCCTCAAGAAAATAGTAGTTTGGGTTCGATTTCTACGTATTTTTTCACGCTGAATCGAATGGTAACACTCGCAGATCTCCCCCACTCCATTAAAATTGAGTTTTACACTTTAACTTACTAGATTTTAGTTCATTTGTTGTGTTAATAATTTTATGTGATTTAAAGGTATACCCACCCTGACATGAGTTTCAGAAATTGATTTTCAGGGTGATTGCAAGACTTTCCCTTCACCCTTCGGGTTAAGTAATGAAAGTAAAAAATCGTCATAGTCAACGCAACCTCGGTGTTGTTGTAATCAACAACATCACGTTGGGGAAAAAACTTGACTCTCTTGTACAGAATTAAACCATTCGCAAGAAGCTTAAAGCAATTTTCAAAAAAAAAGTGGGGTCAGAAATGTATCAATCATTGAGGTTCGAAGGCAATACAGTTACTTCTTTATAGTACAAAATAATTGGTTTTCAAAACGTACCATTTGGGATGGATTCCTGTTTTTACTATGTTTTCACTCCACGTGTAACAGTAAATAAAGAACAATTGATAGGGTTGGGTTGATATTGCGTTGGATGAGGTAATCCAGGTCCCTTTTTCGAACTATCACGCGTTCCCTAGTCAATCCTTTGAAACCGTCGGGCGTTTGAAAGCTCGAAACGCCAGACACCCACCTAAGGCCCAGAGCTCGTCAAATATTAACATTTAATGGCGCCCCGGTCGGAGAGGGGGCTCACAATCAGTTTACTCCTTTGCCCGCCAACCTCTCGAAGCTCTCCCAAGGATTAATGCTCTACGTCGAACCAATTGATGCCTTTGCCCCTCGGTTGCCCATTTATGGGCCAAAACTGGTTCTTTATTCAGAGGTCAAAGGGAGCAAAGCATCCCCGTTTCTTCCCCTTTGGAATGGAAACATCTCTCCAATTGGAGCCTCGATTTGAAATATATCATCGGATCCCCTACTAGTAGGTTTCCCTTTTTGGAAACTTTGTTTATCTCCTCTTTGTTCGTGGAAATTGCATTTTATATGATCCTGTGCGACCTATGAAGAATAATGATACCTACTTCTATTTCTCCTTCTGTCTTTACACAACTAGTCACTCCGGAAATGAAAAAACGCTGCAAGTTATTACACAAATGTTGGATTTTTCAGTATTAAATAGTACTTAGATTATTAGTTAGACTACCGCAATAATTCATATGCATTCATGATATCTACGGTTGACAATTTCTTAAAACTCAGATCCACATTTCATTCGTATAATTTAAATGCAATGAAGTCAACCATTCTCTATTAAATTTTAATCATTACGACAGGATAAATGCATGTGGCAAGAATTTCAAGTATGAATATTTATAGATTCCACAATTAAGCCACGTATTGAAGTCCAGCCCCCTCTCCCATTCTTAATGGCTACTAATATACATATTGGCCAATCGCTACAGTACCTACGAATATTGTGTTAAATGACTTCCCCTACTTCTGCGAAGAAAGTCCACCATAGCCGTAGTAAAATAGTAATTGTAATAGAGACCGCCCCGAAGTGGTATCAACTACCATTCCTGATCAACTGAACGCACACTGAGACGAACGTCATTCATATCCAAACTAAGCAACTGGGATTCATAGTGAAGCATTTAAGGTGCTGCAGGGTAACAATAAAGTTATGAGCGACCCTGGGCTGCGTTGTGACGTTCGTTTGACTGAGTGATAACAGAGTGACACAGAGACAGGTCAGTGAAGAGTAGAATGAACAGTTGTGTATTAATGTTTCGAGATTCGGCAGTGAACAGATAAGTGGTAGGTACCTACCTATTTGGGATTTTATTAAAATCTACTCATTATGAAAAACTGATTCTATCGATTGAAGCTTTATAAAACAAGATAAATTTGTGACAGCTAAATTGTTGCATTGTTAAGTGTTGTCAAATATGCTCTAACGGTTTTGTCAAGATATGGAAATTATAAATAATGCCTTTCCCTCTGTTTTGAAAAAGGCACTAATAAAAACGTGGACTCTAATTAAAACTTTGGTGTTCTTGAAGAGATGAAAAGAGCGAGACAGTGGAAGGAGAAATATTCCGAGTGCAGTCGTTCTTCGTCGTGTTTTTTGACCTCATTTTTCGTTCCGTATTTCCCCTCGCAAAACGGTGTTCGGATTCATAAATATGATGGCTTGAGGGGGTTTAACAACCGTGAGTTATAAAGGTATTAAAAGTGAACAGAAACTTTCTGAAGTTTGAGGAAACTTTCCTCATCGGCGTGAAATAAGGAAAGGGATGATATTACAGGTGTGAATGCTGCAGAATTTACTCACTATCCTTTGCGGCAAGCAGCGAGATGGGGGCATATATTGCAAGTTCATGTAACATTTACTGTTCCTTCATGCTCTTCGAAGTTCAGTACATAGCACACTAATAGTTTATTATGAGGAGCCAGTACATGCACGAGAGCGAGAAAGAGTGAGGGAGAGAGAGAAAGAGAGAGATAAAGAGAGAAAGAGAGAGATTAATTTGCCGTCACACTTCAGTGTATAACAAAGGTCGAGAAAAATACATGAGCATAAAAAAGGGTAATATATACATATATATGTATGTGTGTGTGTATGTGTGTGTGTGTGTGTGTGTGTGTGTGTGTGTGTGTGTGTGTGTGTGTGTGTGTGTGTGTGTGTGTGTTCCAGAAAATGATATGTAGATAAATTTTCCTTTTTCGAAGAATATTAATTTATTTCATTGGTTTGCATAGTTAATAAAGATGTATTTGATGAAATTTACAACGTTTACAAGACATTGTCACAGGTTTGCAAGAAATTCATACGAAGCCATGATTTTTGGAGTTCTGGTTTATTATTTTCAAAAATGATCCTTAGAATATACCAAGGGACAAAAAAAAAACCCCCCTCTCAAAATTTGTAGGTTTACTATTAAAGGTGCATAGAATCTATAAAAAAAAAAAAAAAAAAAAAAAAAAAAAAAAAAAAAAAAAAAAAAAAAAAACCATCCGTCCACCGTGCGCTGTCCAGCGTATTTCTCCAAAACTACCGGACCAAAGTTTATTAAATTTGGCTGAAAAATCATACATTGGCAGGGGACTGCCCAGTAACATCGGCATCAATTTTGATCAACCATAAAGGGTAGTAAGCGAGGGCTGAAATATTGAAAAATCGAGATCTCGAAAACTTTTAAGGTACCTAACGCCGCTGTTTTGCCGATTCACGGAACTGTATCATCACAGCTCGTGTAAAGAAAATTTAGGCGTGTTACTTAATTTTAATAATTTCTCTTCAGTAGGCGTCTACACCCATGCAGGCACATTAGATAACTACCAAATGATTCGTTTAATAATATAGACAGGTGTTCTGCGTGTAAGAGCCATACAATACACAAATAATAAACCTTTGTGTAATAATTTGCACCTTTTTTCCCTGAATGCAGAGGCTGCCCTGGCACTGCTCTAGGCATGAGAGAAAGCATATGCATTAAAAAGTTGGTGCCTACAGTAATTTATATCTGTTGTGCGTAGATGGTAGGGGAGAATATGTTCGCGCACTTGCATAATGACTGCATCCGACCGCCACCGTTTTCCCGAGCCCAAGACACCGCCGTTACTTAGATACCTTCAAGATTCGGTCCCTTTTTATGGAGGACGAATTCATTTTGAAAATGGGCGCATTTATTTTGTAAAAAGATGAATTTATTTTGTAAAAGGACGAATTTATTTTGAAAATGGGCGCATTTATTTTGTAAAAAGATGAATTTAATTTGAAAAATCCATACATATAACCCTCTTTGAGATGTAAGACTATTATGTGAGGCATGATGTTCTAATTTCAATGGCTGCAGTACATAAATGAAGTAGATTAACGAATCTAGCCGATTTGTAAAGGTGTCTCCCTATTTATGGGGAATCAGAGGGGAACTGCGGAAACGGTTAAGCTCGTTGGAAGATAAAACTTCGTGATGGAAGGCATCACCTGAACTCCATCCTACTTCTCCACCCCACCACAGCTGGAGAAGGTGCGTGGCGAGCACTGCAGCTCCTAGTTGGCTCTCTGCGAAGTGATAAAGTAGTTGTACGAGGGTGATAAAATAGACTATGAATAAGAAGTTCCCTCCACCTCTAGGAGGTGCTTCAGAAGGCAAGAGAAAGCCAACTATCTTAGCAAGGGACGTTGTATCGCACTAAATCATATCGCTCGCAGTATAATTAAATGGGGGTTTTCGCCCCTTCCACCATGCCATCATCGATTGGGTAGAGGGAGTGAAGCCCCAGAACCCACCCCAGAACTAATATTCAAGTTTTGCCAGGGTAGTTTGTAGTTAGGCGTAAGCGAAGAGGGCTGTAGCCAATGAGAATAATGCCAGCCACCACTAACTCAGACTTACCGCTTTACCCCTTCCACTTTGGCCCTGCGATGTTTCTCCACTTCCCTCCGCCCACAACAAAGCTCCTATAAACATGAAATTACGATGTTTCTCGTATTTATTTTTACGTTTCTTTAAATGATAGAATTGCTTAAAATTCAATTTATATTGTGAATTTAATTCAATTCTGGCTTGTTTACTCTTAACGGAATTTATCTGTCGAATATGTATATGTATTAAATTATTTGGAGCACTCATGAACAAAGTAATCTGAACGAAGAGGTTTCCGTAATTGGACGACCGTTGCTGAATTGCCATAGGTATGTCAAGGAGAAAATAAGTTTACTCTGAATCACTAGTTTTACTTTTATAAATACTATTTTATTTTTATTTAATTAATAATACACTAGTTATTAGGTAAATATTCTTATATATATAAACCTATTTTTGATTTGGTATTAATGAATTTTAAAAATAAGAAACGTTCATATTTATTTAAGTTAAAAATTAGGATAGAGCTTCCGATTTTCTCGTCTATACGTATGTAATTAAAGATCATGGATACTGGCACAACTCCATGACTCCTCATCCAATATTTATGACTCGTAAATCTAATAGGAGCTTTAGATTTCATGGATTGGATCTCATTCTCATCAAGTAAGGAAGGCGTTTCACGCTGATGATCAGCGAATAGCTTTTATAGAAAAACTATACCCAATAAAAATCTCAACATTTTTTATTTTATTTCGAGGAATTCGAAACAAAAAACCGAGGAAAAAACGCGGGAATGTGAAAATCCCGCAGTAGGAGGTTACGCTTCTAAACAATTCCCAGTTGCTGAGTGAGAGCAGGAAGTCTCTAAGAACGAAATTTTCTCCCTTCTCATATTCCGAGGAGGGACTAATGAGACAATGATATACATAATATACCTTGGAAGGGAAGTCCACCAATTGGTCCCCAGCCTACTGAATGGTGGGATACAGATAGGCAACACCCCGCACGACGCTCGTGTCTTGAAGGAGGGATATATCTGGTGCGCCGTGTTTGGAAAGTTTTAAAGTAATAAATTACTACTCCTACTAATTAGTGAATTTAGTATAGGTATATTAGCGTATCTGTACGACTCTTGATTTTGTATACTAATTATCAAAGCCATTGAGATCCCGACATATTTTCAGATTAGGAAGCCCTTCATCCTAGTAATACAATCCTTTTTTTCTCGTGAATTCGTTACTTTGGTTTACAAATTAGTTAGGAAGTGGACAGCACACAATTGCAAAAGAACAAATACAAATACAAACGACCAAATACAAATGAATTATAGACCATGAAATCCGCAATAAAAGTATGGGTTGGTGCGTTAGATACCCTACAATTTAGCGGCATAAGGGATCTAAGTGTACCTAACTAATTTTTCAACCTAGAGTCTCCTCAATATGACCAACTCAATTTAACGTTACGTTAAAACTCAACATTACCAAGTCAATATTAGTTACGTTAAAACAATTGCTGCAGTTAATAAGGCGTTTTAGTACCAATTATTGAAGATACATATTCACGAATAAAATCTGCTCTGCTCAACCCACCAAAATCGTTTTGGTATCGTCGAATTCGTTATTGTAAGTCCTTTACGCGTGCACCCACCCCATCCACATTTGACGGGAAAACTTCGACGGACGTCCAGTTTTTCCTTGATTAAAAATTTGTTTACTCGGGCGACGTCGTTAGGGAAAGTCTTGCTCTCGATGAAGAAGTCTAGAGGATTGTTTTGTAACCTAGAACCATCTCTGGAACTTATTTGATTATTTACAAAACGGGCAATGCCTAATCACAAAGATAATTCAATAATATAGGTAGTTGTCGAAATTGTGAAAATAACAAAAATAACACGGCAATTGGAACTTGCTGATAATTTCGGGAAAAAGCGCATTAAAATTCGTTGAGCCGTTTGGTCAGCAGGGTGGGAGATACAAAACAGCATTCTCATTTAGATACTAGTAGAAAATCCCGATGATTATTTACCATACAACGGGTGTTGGTTAAAATGAGAACACCCTGATAGAAAATGTCGTTTACATCTCCATCATCGCTAGTAGAATAAGAAAGAAATTAATCTCAGAGCCTGGTGAGTATAAACCTTGTCATTGTAACCGAGCAGTCCTAAAGAGGCTCCATTTCAAATTGCAGAGTATTATTCAGACAGAAATTAGCTTCAGAGTTCACTCAATTAATTATTTTATATCAGCACATCTCGTCGGTTTTCTCGTAACCTGTGATAAGTTCGACTTCCTTTTCTTTTGATTTTGCGCACCGGCAACCGAATTAAATAATGCAAATCCACTCTCAATCCACAGGAATATCAACGTCCAAAAATCACTTACAATTTTTTTATTTCCATCGTTATGTTCTACAGTAAATAAAATCATTATTCGTGGCCTTTTCTACCCTATGTAATCGACCAAGAAAAAAAAGTTCGACCCCACTCAAAATATGTTGGTTTACGTTTCAAGATGCGTAGATTCCAAAAATCGAATAAAAATAAGTCCGTCCGTCCGCCATAAACGTCCGCCATACGCCGTCCGAAGATTTTCCCTAAAAAGTATTGGACCTAACTTTAAGAAATTGGCTTAATAATCTTTTATCGGCCTGGGGTGTGTCAGTAATATTGGCATCGCGTTCGATCAAAACTAAACGGTAGATGAACCAAAGGACTAAAATATTAAAAAATCGAGATCTTTAAATCTTTTTTTGTAACAGTAATGATTTTTTGGGTTTCATTTAAGGTATCCTTCCAATGGATCTAACAAAACCTTCCCTGTCTCTATGAGTTTATTCGTTTGCTTTCCGTTAGGGCTAAAACATCGACAAAGAAAAAGATATCAACACGAGAGTGAATCGTAACCAGGAAAATAATATATTATATCAAAAATCGCCCTGAAAACTGTGACAATGTATCAGCTGATATAATTCCAATGTAATTCTGACTTCCCGAAATCGAGTTTATAATAATTTATTTCTGTATCTCATTGGGCTTGTCAAGCCTAGGTATGTAATCTAATCACCTCATTGATTTTCTGTTGTTTGTTCAGGGATGTTGTTAACCTTAACAACCTAAAAATATATGACAGAGCGTTGGTGTTACCATGATGATAAAGTGACAATGATCAAGTTAATACATGGAATAAAGTGAAGCTTTAGAAATCAACGAAGGTAGCAACGTTTCAACCAATTTTCCAAGAAAATTAAGCAATTTTAATTAATCCAAAACTTCCTTCGTGAAAAGTCGTTTTGAAATTACTTGAGTTTAACGCTTTTAGATATGTGTAAATAGATTTCGTTCAAAAATTTCTGGTTCTTTCCGGTTTGTGCCCAAACAGAGGGGCGTTATAACATCTCGGTGGTCTCATCGTTACTATTTCTGAGTCTTCTGGTTATTCTATATTGCTATAATAATATAATGAGAATATAATATTCTCAGTTCTCGTGTTATTCTGATCAGCTTCGGAACCACCGAGGCTAATTTATCTTCCAATCGACCCAAGTCGCTGTGGTGTGAACAATTTTGGGAGGCACGATGCTCCAAGTTTTGATCATAGATATACATGGGGCTTAATAATTATTATTGACCAATGATCTGCGTAGAAGGGATATCTAATGCAGATATAATGAACCTTTGTGTAATAACTTGAAGCGTTTTTTTTTTCCACCCTTACGACATTAAAACGGCCATAACTTCCCCATGAATCGCTATGTATGATCAAAAATAACGGCACAGTTAGAAATACTGGTCGATTCCCCATCTCGCTGATGTCGTACCAATCTTTTCTGGGCCGACATGATACGTAAAAGAAGACTAAAATGCGTTTTTTGGATTTTGGTTTATTATTTTCAATAATAAGCCTATATGATCGTGTAGCAAAATTTTTTTATAGCCCCCCCCCCCCCCCCCCCCCCCCCAAACTTTGTCACTTTACGTTTCAAGGTGCGTGAAATCCAAATTTGAAATGTCCGTCCGCCGTTCGCCGTCCGGGCCATAAAAGGCCTAAGAATTGACTGAAAAACCCCGTTCTTTCGCACATAGACTCCATTTGGGGTCTTGTTGGTCCTAACGTTTAACCATCTCGATCACTTTACTCATGGGCCAAAAACGGGCGAAAAAGTGTCTTTTTCGAGGCTTTGAATGTTTGACTGACGAACGCGCGAACGCCTTGTGGGTGGGAGAGGTTGGGCGGGAGAGAGAGTGAGAGGGAGGGCGAGGCGGAGGGAGTGAGAGGGAAGGGAGGGCAAGGGAGTGTGGGCGAGGCGGAGGGAAGAGAGGGGAGTGAGGGGAGGGGAGATGGAGTGAGAGGGAAGGGAGGGCGAGGGAGTGTGGGTGAGGCGGAGGGAGCGAGAGGGAAGGGAGGGGAGGGAAGGCGAGAGAGAGTATGATGAAATTAATTCCAATTAGAAGAGATTGTTTATGAGTATAAAAATACTCATAATTCTATTCTACGCTTTATGATATAAAGCTTCGCTTCCTTTGGGCGTCCCTAGACGGCCCCATTTATTTTTCATTTTTTTCCTCAACTTTACTATAAAGCGTAAAATTATGGGGTCCTGGAGCTGTAATGCAGTGAACGAGTGAACCAAATATTGGAAGCACGAAGCCCCGAGTTTCGATACCTAGTAGGTAAATATACTATAAGTGAGGCTAAATAATTACGGTCAGTTTTCTACGTAGAAGGTCTGTATGATACAGAAATAATAAACCTTTGTGTAATAATTTGCAGCGTTTTTTTTTTTTTTTTTTATAATACCTATTACTTTTTTCTATCCGTCTTTCTGCTTCTAATACATTAACTCTTGGTTGGCACTCCTCGGGAAAAACGTTCTCGGAATCTCAGCTTCCCAACGTTACGTGTAGTTAATCTTGTTATTATAATGTTAGAGAGAGAAAAAAAGTTTGTTTGGTTGTCGAAAAAGTATTTTTTCTAATGAAATTGAGGGTTTTCTTGGAAAGTGGCTCTCTTTGATCTTCGAGTTTGGAGTCGGTTTCTACGTATTTCTATTGACCTGAATCGAATGGTAACGCTTGCGGATTTTTCCTACCTCGTCATAACCGAGTCTTTTTCTGCCACCCCTTCCAATCGCATTTTACGTTCTATATCATTCAGTACAACTTCCATTTCGCGTCTGTCTGTGCGTGTTTCGTGTGTCCGTAAACCATTGTAATATGCTTAATGTCTACAGTTTTCATCCAGTTTTGATTGAATACTCTGGAAAGGTGTGAATTGGTCTATATGTTATGATACTGATGTAGTTTCATTGTTCCCAGATCAATTTTCCCTTCTGCTCATGCGCAAACTCTAATTCCTTCAAGCATTATTTTCTGACACCCTTTTCGCCCGATCTCGCTCAAATTTGGTGGATAGTTAGGAGTGACGATTCGATCGTTCCGTAGCAATTTCAATATGTATGTATCATTAGTCGGTCCTGCGCAGGCACCAATGTGAAAAGTTTGTAACAAGTTTTTTTCATCTAATCGATGAAATATCAGGGGAATGTGTGGGCTGGGAGTAGATGATCCTCGATCATTTTCAATGTTCTCAAATAAATACTTTACTCTGTGCATGTGAAAACGTAAATCACATTAAACATAATTTTCTTGTTTCTTAATTTAACGATTTTGAAGTATTACGCTACATCTTGATTTACTATTCCCTCCAACCTTGGAAAACCCGCTAAAAAATCATAAAGAATTATTTAAAACATTCTAATAATCCACACTCTCAGGTTCCTGATATTATGAGGTAGCTATATGCCACACCCAACTTAGCAGAACGTATGTAGTTTATCTGTTATGCTAAATTTTTGGTGTTATAGGAGTTAAATGAGTTAGTTGAAGTGTAAAACTGTCATCACTTATGGTTGTTAATGTACACTGAATCCTTTGTCAAATCTATGATGATAAATATTAGAAATGGATGTTATCTCCACATTGAAAATCTCGTTTATTTTAGAGCTACCTATGTTGCGGCAGCCAAGTTTTCGATGATCGCCCACCTAGGTCAAATCTCTGATATGTTCATCGAATTCAGGTGATAATTTTTTTCGCATCCTAAACTATGTGGAGAAGAAATAATATGAAGAAATGTATTAATAGGTATGCAGGGTTGTCCACGAGATAGGCTCCTACTGTTCCCATTACCACTTATTGTTCACAACTTTAATCGTAAATTTCACAATTGACGAAATTGAACATTGCGCATTTGCGCGTGCGTCAGCAATTGACATCATCAATTTTTTTCTTTGTTATGGGAACGCACATTTTTATTGCAGATTTGAATTTTATGTAGAAATGACCCATCACTTGAGTGCGCGCAAACGAGAGCGATTCCGCTCAAATCCGAGCGAATGAATGTGCTTAAATTGTGAAATACTGAGTTTTTGAAGATACTCAATTGCCACATGTAATACTTGATATTGGGGTATTTTTTCGTGCTGAACCACGTGATGATATTCTTTTACTGATATTTGCAACACCATTGCAACACCAACCTGGGAAAAAACCGAAAAAACTACATTCTGGTACGCTGTAGTGTGCTGTGTGGAAATTAGTGAAGATAAGTGTAGTTCTGGTCGATTTTTCGGTGTTTTCCCAAGTAGATGTTGCAAATAATAATATCATTACAATAACATTAATTATAAATATCATTACAAGGTTCAGCATGAGAAAACACCCCAAAACTATGAATCAAGTACAGTATCTCAACATTTTGAACTTTTTGAGCTGAATTGCGCAATTATGGAGCAGAACTGCGCCCGTTTGTGTGTACTAAATAAAGTAAAGTGATGGGTCATTTCTTCATGAAATTCTATGTAAAATTCGAGTCTGCGATTAAAAATGAGGTTCCCATTCAAAAAAACGAAGTTAGTGTCAATGCGATCCACAGTGAGCCAGAAACCGATTCTAGGTGGACAAAATTAGCTATAATTTTTGGTAACTTGAGCCAATTCCGAATATACCCAACGTCCCTATACCTAAAATAGTTTCTTCGACTCGAGAAATAGATTTTTGACGATTTTTTTCACTTTTCGACCTTTGTAACTGTAGTGTAGTATAGTGTATTATTATTACCTTGTTGTTTGGTAGTTACTAAGACTGTGACAATAAAATTCAGTCTTTGCCGATCTAATCTTGAGAACGTTGTTATAATTCGTAAATATTATAGTAACCGACCTACATTTTTTTTGTACTGAAAAAAAAGGAAGAAGAAATTTTGCATCCAATGAGACCACCTCTCTAACTTGTTTCTTCGATTTTTGGCGATTTTTTGAAGTTCTGGTGATCTATCACTCACTTGCTAAAGATTTCTATAAAAGTCGGTAGTGAGTGGTAGGTCTCGAGAACACTGAAAAATCGCCAAAAACCGAAAAAACAAGTTAGAGAGCTGGCGGTGGTCACACTCGATTCGAAATATCTTCAAAATTCTTCCAACTTCTCCAAAATAATTTTGACCGCCTAAAATCGATTTTTTCCTAAAATTCTGCCTTAGAAACCTCGAGATATTTAATGATCTGAACAAAGCAATTGCTGGGTAGCAATTAATAGCAGCCAATTGTTATTCAATCTCATTCTATATATATTTGAGAACTATTAGGTACCGATTCGTCGTGATCCCAACCGGACACCGCCAGTTGCATTTCGAAATCAAAAATGAACATAGTAAAATTGTAATATTTCTAGTTGATTTATTGAAACACACAAAAATTCAACTAACCTTAGGAAACGTTGGTCATGATGTTGAGTTTAAGAAAAAAAATCACGAGCTAGCCTGGACAGCCTCGTTTGCACTAATGACCACTTGTATAAACAAACTAAATATCCCATTATTGCACAATCGCAAGATTCACTCAGCGTAGCTGAACGAGAAAACATTTCATACCAGTTTTGGTCAGGAAAAGGGGGTTTCCACTGTGCGACCGTTTGCGCAATTGCTCTATGCACAATTTTGCCACTTTTGAAATCTACAATAAAACTTGTGAAGAATAGCGTTTGTCCGAATTTTCCACTCCGACAATTAGAGAAAATAAAGGAGAAGGGGGGGGGGGGAATGTCGTGGACCGCACTGTATATTGTCAAATTTAAATGTAATAGATATAATTAATTGATTGGAATATACATATGTTTTGAATGTGTTTCTGGACGTAACTATTAAAGGTAACTAGTGAGAGAAAAATATTATTCAGAAGTACAATCTCAGTACGAAAGCAAAAGTTGTATTGACACAATAGTAGAGAACATATGCAGATCACATTAATTAAGAACAATAATAACATTATGATCAGATCCAAACTGTTGACGTTAATTCTGAATTTTGTAGGTAGTGAGGCTTCATAATTTTTCACAATACTTCCTCCCAAAATTTAGTTCATTGGTTCTTGGAAACAAAGTTATGGCTAACAACACCCATAGCTTGTCGTAAACAACAGAACCTCACTCTTTTCAACGGCTTTGTAAATATATCAGCGATCTGATGTTCTCCTTTGACGTGTTCTACATCCAGTGCACCTTCTAGATACTTTTCACGGACGAAATAGTATCTGATTTCAATGTGTTTTGATCTCTTGTGGAACTCGGGGTTCTTGACAAGTTTGATCGCACTGGCATTGTCGATTCTCAGAGTTGGCTTTTCTTCCAGGTCAGCGATTTCCTGTAGAAGTCGATTAATCCAAATAATTTCTTTAGCCCCTTCACTTGCAGCTACGAATTCAGCCTCTGTTGTGGACAACACGACAGATCTCTGCTTTTGGCTGACCCAAGAAATCGCTCCTCCAGCGTACATACACAACACTCCGGATGTAGATCTTCGAGTTCTCGAGTCTCCTCCGTAGTCAGCGTCGCAGTACGCTTCCAGCTTCCCACGCTTGTAAGACCTCCGGTAGAATAGTCCATAGGACAGTGTTCCTCTCAGGTACTTGAAAATCCGTTTCACTGATATCCAGTCTGTCATGGTTGGTCCTGTAATCCGTTGGGATGCAAGGCTAACAGCATAAGCGATATCAGGACGTGTAACTGTAGCAAGATACATCAAACTTCCAACAGCTTGACGATACGGCACACTCTCTGAAAGTTTTCCCCCTTTATCACTGTCCTGGTTTGCAGATTCGATGGGAGTAGCCACAGGATATGCTTCGGACATCTTGAACTCTTCACAAAGCCTTCTTGCATAATTCTCCTGGCTGAGGAAGATTGATCCGTCTTTGTTCCGCGAAATCTGCATTCCAAGATAGCTTCCCAAGGAATCTTCTGTGATTTTGAATTCTATTTTCAAACTTGTTATGAAATCTCTCATTTCGGTTTGATCTGATCCACACAGAATCCCATCATCAACATATATTGCCAAAAATAACTTATTCTTCCCCTTTTGACGATAAAACAAACAAGCATCTGCTTCGCTCTTGATAAATCCTTGAGAGTTGATGAACTCGGTGAATCTGATGTTCCAACATCTCGGGGCTTGTTTCAAACCATATAAACTCTTCTTGAGTCTGCACACCCGATTTGTTCCATCATGGTAACCCTCAGGTTGTTTCATGAAGATTTCTTCTTCTAATTCACCATATAGGAATGCTGTTCTCACGTCGAATTGAATTAACCCAAGTCCTTCACAACCTGCTACACTTAAAAGCGTTCGCACAGTACCAAAACGCACGACTGGGCTGAATGTTTCCATGTAGTCAATTCCTGCAGTTTGTGAATAGCCCTTCGCTACAACTCTAGCCTTGAACTTATCGAATTCCCCATTTGCTTTCATTTTCACTTTGAAAACCCAGCGGCAGTCGATCAGCTTTTTCCCCTTTGGTAACTCCGTCAGTTCCCAGGTCTGGTTTTCAGCTAGTGAGCGCATTTCACTATCCATAGCTGCTCTCCACTTGCCCGCTTCCTCCGTTTTCATGGCTTCCTTGAAGGACAGTGGCTCTTTGCATTGTGCAACCATCGACACAAATTCTCCATATCTCTCAGGAGGATTGAGTTGATTCCGATCTCGGAGTTGCATTCTATGCTCCACTTCAACTGATTCAGGCGGTGTAGGGCTTCCAATTTGATGTTCCGGCTCTTCATCCGATTGAAATACATCATCTTGTTGGGGCTCAGATTGAACAGCATTGTCTCCAAACAAGCGACTTACTTCAATTTGACTCACGTCATTATTTTCACATTCTAGGGTTGATTCGTGTGGTCTTATGGGATAGAGTGCTTCCTTTTGAAAAATAACATCCCTGCTGAGGATCACATCTTGTTTTTCTGGTACCCACACCCGATATCCATCTTTGATATCACAATATCCCACAAAAAACCCTTTCATTGACTTTTTATCCCATTTCTTTCTTTTCTCTTTAGGAATTAAAACATAACATTCAGTACCAAAGACTCTCAGATGATCTATTGGTGCTTTTTCTTTGTTAAACCACAGTTCATATGGAGTTTTCGTTTTCTCTGAGGATGGTCCCGTCAAGTTCAACACATACACTGCAGTGTTTACAGCTTCTGCCCATAAACATTTGTTCACCTTGGCTGCTAACATCATTGACAAACCACTCTCACAAAGCGTACGATGTTCTCTCTCTGCGGCACCATTCTGTTGCGGTGTATATGCCATGCTGAATCGATGATTTATCCCTCTGGATTCGAGAATTCGTCTCACATCTGTATTAGAAATTTCGGTCCCATTGTCACTCAAAATTTGTTTCACTCTTACACCAGCGACTTCAGCTTCCGCCAAAAACGTTTCTAGTACTAAAGGAACCTCCGATTTCTTTTTCAAGAAAAACACTCGACGATACTTGGTATAGTCGTCCTTGAACAGTATATAGTAGCGAGAACCTCCGAACGAGTCTACTTCCATCGGTCCACATAAATCCACATTGATTTGACCGCCAGCTTCTGTTGGTCTGTATCCTGACCTGTCTCCAAAGCTTTTTCTTGAATGCTTGCCCAGCACACATGCTTCACACTGTGATTTCTCGAGATCCACGTTTATCCCTCGAGATTTCAGGAAACTCTGCACATGTGTCTTCCCCTGATGTCCTAAGCGTTCATGCCACAGTTGCAATTTCTCAGATGATGAGGCCAAAAAACTTTCCACAGGTTCACTTGGCACAACCGTCCTCATGCACATCATGTAGAGGGAATTGGAAGTTTTCTTCCCCACAGCTATTGTCCGTCCATTTTTGGAAAAAGTACAGCTATTTTCATTCGCTGAAAATAGTAGCCCTTTACTCACTGCGGATCCCACTGACAACAAGTTCCTTCCAATGTTCGGGACATACCACACCGATTGTAAGTGGTTTCTCACCCATTTCCCTTCAACCTTCATCTCTACGCTTACAGAGCCTTGTCCATATCCAAAAATGATCTCATCATTTCCCACGAAAATCTGTTTTCTTTGAGGAAATTCTTCGTAAGTCTGGAAATATTCTCTGAAACACGTCATGTGAACGGAACACCCACTATCAGCTATCCACTCTTTAGAGCCTAGTTCACTGTTTTCACACAAATTTACTTCGGTTTCAGTCTCGCAAACGAGGACAGTCCCACTGACTGGCTCTCTCGAATTTCCTGACTTTTGGTCTTTCCTCTTCCTGAACTTCTGTTTACAATTTCGTGCGAAGTGCTCAGTCGAACCACATACAAAGCAAGTTCTATCGTCCTTCTCATCAGATTTTTCTTTATGGTTACGCGGCATCTTCTTGAACGGTTTGTTGACTTTCTTCTTGACGCCCGATTTCGCTATTAGCGCGGATTTCTCATTTTCTTTATTCGGTAGTCTATTTTCAATCAAACGTAGGCGTTCAGTTAGTTTCTCCACGGTGCGATTTTCCATTGGAACTGATTCCCATACACTCTTGAATTCGAAATAATCATTAGGAAGAGTTGACATGACACGGCTCATTAACACTAGATCTGGCATGCATTTATCTGTTAAACGCAAGAGCTCTTCATTGGCTTCCGTGAATATCCTCTGTAGTCGAGATACATGAGTGGCTATATTTTCAGCTGGGTCCTTGGAATAGTTGAAGAACTGTTCCAACAATCTATCGAGCCTCTGCCCTGAACTTTGTTCGTAGATAGATGTCAGCTTTAACCAAACTTGCCTTGCTGTCGTACACGTATTAGTCAGCTCTGCATTAGTCTTGTTTAAGCTCTTAATCAAGATCAGATGAGCAAGTATGTCACTTTCATTGTACTTCGTCAGATCAGTCTCGTACTTCCTTTGAACTTCAGCAGCAACAGTTTCGTCAGGTTTTCTTGGTTCTACAACCTGGCCCTCAACGACATCCATGACTTTGCTGTGCTTCAGCAGGAGTGTTACCTCTTTTTTCCACCTCACCCAATCTTCTGCTCCCTCTAATTTGTCAATTTGAAGTTTGACGTCCATTTCTTTCTTTCGAGTAGATCTATCTACTTCCAGTGGAACGATCTGGGCGCGATAACCTTTTGAATGTGTTTCTGGACGTAACTATTAAAGGTAACTAGTGAGAGAAAAATATTATTCAGAAGTACAATCTCAGTACGAAAGCAAAAGTTGTATTGACACAATAGTAGAGAACATATGCAGATCACATTAATTAAGAACAATAATAACATTATGATCAGATCCAAACTGTTGACGTTAATTCTGAATTTTGTAGGTAGTGAGGCTTCATAATTTTTCACAATAATATGACAGGTCTTTGATCTTTGATAAAAATAGAAATTAGTTGATGAAAATGAGAGATGGTAGGATGGCGGGTAGTTCGAAGTCGGATATGGGATGAGGCTACCCCGAGGAGAAAGCTAATTCCGCGTGATTAACTTAGCGCTAACTAGGGGCGCCGGATTGGGATTCATGAGCCAGCCGGGGGACGGCAGGATTAATCATGGGACGCGCAAGGAGCTGTTCATTATGACGTCATAACTCTTAGCTTCCCCTCCGGCCCGGGCCTTTCGTTTGACCCCCTCTTCCTCGCAGCTCTTCCTCATCGGGGACCCATAAACACCAACTACCGGGTTATGGGGTCGCGGAAGGCTGGGTAGTAACGCGGACCCCACGTTTTTAACAGGTGATGCGACCTCTTCAACGTCCGGTCGAGTATATTGAGACGGTATCAGATAGGTTGGGTGAAGGAACTCAATAATTTACGCAAGATATTTTGCACTGTGTACTTGTTTGCTGATGACACGGTGATTTTGTGTGAGGGTGACACGTGGGACGAAGTATTCGAGACAGCTAATACGGACATGAATGAATCGTTCCGTTGGCTCTGTAGCAACACTTTAAGTCTCAATGTAAAAAAAAAAAAATAATAATAATAATTGGTTTTCTCGAAATCACTCTCAAGAAACACCTTAAGTGGATCGATAAAGCTACACGTGTGCGGCTCCGCTGAGATGAGTACACCTAGCCGGTGCTCCACCCCAACTATTGAACGGGTCCGCTCTACAAGACACCGAGGAATAATTATTGATGATTATTTATATGATTAAGTGGGAGTGTCATGTGTCTGCGTTGGTCCAAAGACTTTGAAAATGTATTCACTTATTTTATAAATTGCGAAGATCTTTAAATAAGGAAATAACGACCGTAGTTGATAAGCCGCATGTTCAGAGCCTCATCAGCTCTGGAATCATTGCTTGGGGTGGAGCTTCTTACTCTGTATTGAATTCTCTCAGTATTAAACAAAAAACAATTCTCAAGACTATTGCGAGACAACTCCGAAGGTATCCCACGATTGATTGGTTTAATCTTGTTAATGTGTTTTCCGTTCAACAACTACATGTACATTAAAAGCGTCCCCAATGTTTTTGCACAAACACCCAAGGTATTTCAAAAAACACCCCGTATCCTTTCCTTCCTACTTCCCAAGCAGTTGTGCCCGCCCCAATATCCCGACTCTGGAGTACCTCTAGACACATATTTTTTAGTATGCCGGTCTCATATTTTTTGGTCTGCCCGAGGAAATGAGGCCCCCTAGGAACTTTTTTCGTTATGTATACCAAAAAAAGGTATTTTCTTGGCTGATCTCTGCAGGAATTGAATTATGCCAATCTGTACCGCCACGTATCAATTTTCACTAGTTGTAATCCATCAAGTTCATTATAAACATTCAGATAAAGTTAGTTTGTCAACTGTACATTGTAATCATGAATTATACTTGAACAGCATTATTGAAAAAATTAAACTCCCCCTAACCGCACAGGACATCCCATGGTTAGGGATATTTCCATTTTTATTCAGAAAAATATCTATTTTCTTTCAATAATTCATACAAGTCACGAGCATAAGACACACAACAATCCACGATATTCTTATCTCAATTTAAGTGTAAGAACGCAAGCACCTTGAGAAATAAATAAAAGTTATTTGGTAGTGCGTAAGATTCTACAGATAGGTCGTCGATAAATTGTGGACGGAAATTCGATCAAGAGAGCCATTGTAGTTTCACGGAAAGCAACTTATTACGATAGTTTATAAACTAATATAGCTAAGCTACCAAAATGAACTAATAATGTGAAAAGAAGGCACTACTAAGGTACATGGTAGGTCTACTATTGAGTAGTAGGTACCCGTAAGCATTAGGTAATAGACAACGCATTGACCACTGATCAGCTGGAGTAGGTACTCTTAAAGCTGATGATTTCTATCGTATTGAATCTCTGAAGCTGAAGTTCAGAGACGAAAGAAATTATTGGCTCATTCATACTCAGCTGTGTGAGATAAATTGTCTCCTGTTCATCCTAGGGAAGTTGAGATTTGATAGGGGAACTCTCTGGGACACTAAGAAAGGAATGAAATTATTGGATCTTTCCCAATCAGCCGAGGAAGCTAAATTGTCTCCTCTTACCCCTGGGAAGTTGGAATTTGATAGAGTTACTCTCTGCAACACTTAGAAACAATTGTAGTTATTGACTCTTTCTTAATCAGCTGAGTGGGCGAAAATCTCTCCTATTCATCCTAGGAAGTTGAAATTAGATATAGAGACTCTCTGAGACACTAAGACACGATTGAATTGATTGAGTCTTTTCTGATCAGCTAACTGAGCTAATTTGATTAATACATTTTTAAGTTAAGTTAGGCATATTGTATTTTTGCAGAAAACCCCGTTCAAATGCAACAGCAACTATTTTTTGGTTGAGCTGCACCTGGTTATCAATCTAAACTGGTTTGATGAGTGTTAGGTATACTAATCGCTTGTTGTTCAAACTCAGTTTCCGGTTTAGCATGGGCCACAACATATGGAGTCTGCGTTTTAGCTCTGTTGTTGTGCGGTTGACATACACTGAACAAAATTCAAGTCCTCCAAAACAAAATTCTAAGAATAATCACAAATGCTCCATATTTCGTAAGAAACGACGTTCTCCATTCCGACCTCCAACTAGAAACCGTTCAAGAAACAATCCGAAAATTATATACCACCCTCCAAAACAGAACTGACGGACACGCCAACCCAGAGGTACAGGCCATATCAAGACCAACGACATACCGGAAGAGGCTAAAAAGAAAATGCTTAAGGGACAACCTTTCGTTGGAGTACTGGCCTCGAGGCTGCCTTCCCGAATGAATCACCCCTCCCCTCACCACCACTGTAAGTCCCTAGGACCGACGTGTGAATGTAAATAAATAAATATATGATAATTGGTTATCAATAATCATTACAAAAAAATCGGTGTCATGTTGAACAGTCACAGCCATGTAGTTGCTCTGCAATCCCTAGAAACCAAACAATTGGGTTGCGAAGCCGGTTACCCATGCGTTGCAGGTTGCATAGACCCTCATAATTACTTATCTCATGGTAATTTTTATCTAGGTCCTAGGGTGAACAGGAGACCATTTAGCTCACTCAGCTGATCAGAAAAGAACCCATAATTTTATTCGTTTCTCGGTGTAATAGAGAGGCTCCTCATAAAATGTCAAGTTCCTAGAGTGAATAGGAGAGAATTTAGCTCACACATCTGATCTGGTTGGACCTTTTTTTAAAAATTTTCTTTTACACAAACCTCCCCCGTGCCATCCTGATCATTTTGCAAAAAACCCCGATCAAATCCGTCCATGAGTTTTAGCGTGAAAGTGCTGGCATTACTCATTTGTAGAATAAATTTTAAACAAAAGAATGCCTATTCTATACTCTCTCCATTCGTGTATTTTTAACCATCCTAATTTTTGATAATAAGGAGTCACATGTTCCCATTACGGAAAGTTAAAAATGAATCTTACACTTTCTGCACTCATATCGCAATAGGAAATGGCGATAATCAAATATGGGTAATAACATGGCCTGTACTAGTTTTTGACATACGTCTTGTGGGAATTGATGGGCTAAGCGTCTAAATTGATATAAGCCTTAACAAACTTTTGAACAAATACTTGAGGTCCCCATATGAGTTTGACATAAATTTCTACACCTAGACTTTTTACGTTGTGAACGTAATTCAAAATATTAGAACCAATTTTGTTGTGTGGTGTTTTGTAGTGTTGTTGTTTTGTTGTTTTGTGTATTTTGTAGTGTTTGTTTTTCTATACGTTAGAACCGATTTTCGGCTTTCTAGGTCCCGTAGGCGCCAGCATACAACTACCCTGTCAAGTGGTTTTATTTATTTATCACCAGCGCAACGAGGCACCATTAGCTCAATGAAATCATCAGAAATTAACAAGCAGTTGCAATCATGTTCAGAATATCAATTATTGAGAATAATAACCTGAGTGGAAACTACTTCGCAGTAGTTAACGTAATATGGTTGGATAAATCGAGAGCTTTCGAACGAATGGGCAACGAACTTTGTGGGATGAAAAATGGCAAAGTACCATTTCTCTAGCAACAACGCGGTTGTAAGGGGAAATCATCAGAAATTGTTGCAACACATTCTGTGTTAAAAGATAGTATTATTCTTAACTGTTTATAGTTTATTTTATTAGGGTATTAATGAAACTGATTGGTATAGTTATGTTTTATCAAGATGGATTCGGTCTCGGCAAAAAATTGATGCTGCAGTCACTATTTTGAATGGTTTCACCTTTGTTTTACAGACTGTTTGTCAATATTTTTGTTTCCGCTCCTTGACTTCCCTGTTACAAAATCTTTATACAACGATAGGGGTATATACGAGATCAGGGAATATGAACATGGGGCCGAATAGGTAATACATTATCAATACCGAGAAAAGTTTATTTACCACAAATACTACATCAGAATAATTTAACGTCTAACTCACTGATATTGAAATAACTTATAGAATACAGATTTTGACGTATTCCATCTAACTCCTCTACTTTGTATAACCATACATAATATAAAGAGGTCATAGGTAATTACTTATGCTTCGTGGTTAACGTATAACCTACGTCATAAGAGAATTGTATGTCGAGCTTGTAATTGACAGGTTTGATTTGAGAACTCAGTCGCTTGTTCTCTACCTTTGTGTTCTGATGACATGAATCTAGACACCGTACATCGACACTATAGAACATACCTACTGTTACGTGTTACCCGTGCGTGGCACAAGTTGACTTGAATATACACAAGCCCCCCTCCTACCCATCCATTCATCCCTATGTATCTGATTCAAAAAAGTCCTTACTTATAAATTACCTATTAGGACCAAACTACGGAGATCAATCCCCACTCCGTCTCCACCAGCACCCCCATATTTCAGATTAAAAACATTATTGGTAGGTAACACAAAAGAACGTTCAGACTAACCAATTTCATTCGTCCGAACGTCAGATCACCAGTTCGATCGGTGATGACCAAATTATTCCATTTAACCACTCCTCCCTTTTTTTCCCTTACCACAAAAACCGCCCTAGGGTTGAGGCTAGATAAAATTTGAGTGGCCTATGATAATCTAATGCCTGTAATCTAAACATATTCGGCCAATCATATCCCCAGTTTGTTCAATGATGTCAAAGATACCCCTTTCCAAACCCCTTCCCCAAAAAACACCCCAAATTTCACAGTAGGCTGTGGATTTTAGTTTTATCTAAACTTTTTTTATTAATCAAGTCCTCAGTTTATTCAGTGATGTCCAAGATCATGTCCATCAGAGAGAGCGCATAGATGGGTACTCGGAGCTAATCGACCACCTGACCTCAACTTAAATGATTAACTGAAAATGAATCAAAATAATTATTATTATTATCTCGGCCATGGATACGATTGTCCCGAAGAACACCAGTTGAATCATTTCTTGCTGTACCTTTATCTATGATCAAGAATATCTATTCGAAATATCAGATTTACTCACTTTCCATTTTCTATTTGTGAAATTTCTATTCTGAATTTATTAATCTATTATATATATACATATATATATATATATATATATATATATATACTTTTTTTTTTTTTTTTGCGGTGCGGCAAGAAAATTCGTATTTGACAATCAGGGTTGAATTCATTTGTTCTTATTCCTAGAAACACTGGACTTTAGTTTTGCAGGACTAAAGTTTTGGAATAGGCTACCTACAACAGTACCCTAAACATCCAAAAAGAATAGTTGTATATAACATGACTTTCAACTAACACTGTTTGGAATCATAAATAATCTGCGTTCAGACCAATAACGATTCTGCGAATAATCAGATAATTTATATGCATGAATAAATTTCAGATCCGTTCAACTGATAGGAGTTTCTATTACAGCCACGAGTTGTGAGCGTATATGAAGGGTGTCCAGCTATATTCTAGGGTGGCCGTTCTACCTTGTAACATTACATCAAAATATGTGTGCTGCAGGGAGGATGACAGGTGATGTAGGGGGATCAGATAAGGTAAACACTAGTTGAAGATTGCCCTGACTGAGCGTACAATCATATCATAGCGGTTTGTAGAAGCTTTCATATGATGTAATATCAATATATTGAATGCATTTTGGAAGACAAAATGTCGTTAATTTGAATTCGCAGCCTCTGGTTGCATTCATCATTGAGAATACATTTGGCAGCTAATCCCTATATTAATGGCGGGGCGGGAAAACTAGTAAAAGTCAAAAAATGGTCTAAATGAGTTAAGACGTTTATACGTTCTTAAAGGTCCTTTTTAATCATTTTAATAGGTAATTTCGTATGTTGACTCTTTAGGTCATTTACTTGACGATGCTCAGGGTCCGAATAAGATGAGAGGCTCATAAACCTAATTTCTATGCTTTACACTCTAGGAAGCTCTCTAATTTCGTATGTAGCCTCTTTAGGGCATTTACTTGACGATGCCCAGGGTCCAGATCAGCTGAGTGGCTCTTAGAGCTTGCATACGAGTCTGCAACACATACGAGTCTGCAACTAAAGACATAAAATGTCCCAATGTGTTGCAGACTCGTATGCAAGCGTTTAACGTGCAGCCGGGTTTTTTTGTTAATGTTTTGCAAAGACACACGGTTTTTGAGGGTCCACAACAAAATCAAGGCAACATTTCAACAAATAGGTATAACTTTTCTAATGATTTTAACGTACAACCAAGCCGTTGCTGGGCAAAATAAAACTTCTATGGTGTTACCAATAATGTTTATAATCTTTTTTATTTATAATTCCGAACGGTCTTTGAAACTGTGAAGAACTTCGCGGTCCGATTTTAGTGTTAGACCGCTCATTCGAATCAACACGGCCCCAAGTTTGTCGCAAAAGTGTCGCTGTTCGTCTCTATACCCGCCTTGATCGTGTTCTAGGCGGTCCTTATCAACGAGAGTTGTTTATTAGGCTGTGGCGGTAACAACAGTTGCCATCATTTCACGGTAAGTAAGAAACGCAGTGTAGTTACTAACATCAAGGAGAGTTATTTCTGAACGAAGAAATTGAAACTGAAGAACTTAGCGGACCTTATATATAATTCCGAACGGTCTTTATGTATAATTCCGAATCAGCACGGCACCAAGTTTGTTGCAAAAGTGTCGGTAAGTAAGAAACATAGTGATGGGGTCTTTTCTGATCAGCTGAGTGAGCTAAATCCTTTCCTGTTCAATGTAGGAAGTTGAAATTTGATAGGGAGACTCTCTGGGACATTAAGAGACGAGTGAAGTGATGGGGTCTTTTCTGATCAGCTGAGTGAGCTAAATCCTTTCCTGTTCACTGTAGGAAGTTGAAATTTGATAGGGAGACTCTCTGGGACATTAAGAGACGAGTGGAGTGATGGGATCTTTTCTGATCAGCTGAGTGAGCTAAATCCTTTCCTGTTCACTGTAGGAAGTTGAAATTTGATAGGGAGACTCTCTGGGACATTAAGAGACGAGTGAAGTGATGGGGTCTTTTCTGATCAGCTGAGTGAGCTAAATCCTTCCCTGTTCACTGTAGGAAGTTGAAATTTGATAGGGAGACTTTTGGTTTATTAGGCTGTGGTAGTAACAACAGCTGCCACGGTAAGTAAGAAACGTAGTGTAGTTACTAACATCTCGGAGAGTTATTTCTGAACGATCTTTGAAATTGTGAAGAACATCGCCTTAGCTTTGCACCAGGTCACACAGCGCCGCAAATACGTAGGACTTATATCGTTACTATAATGTGCTGAGTTCCTGTTAGGTACTACTGTTATATGGACTGGATTAGGGCTTTCCAAGCCCTAACAGGCCTCTAGTAACATATATACCGAATTACCTGCCGAGTTTTAACGAAATCGAACCAACAGAAGATGAGAAATTGACGTTATGAGAAATTCATGATTGCGCGTGCGCACAGACTACTGTTGATTCGACGGTATTGACAATTATAAGGAACTGTTTGGAAGCTAATTCGCATATACCCTCAGAATTTCATCAGAATCGGAAAGAAACTTGGTATAGTTTTGGGCGGGACAAAGATTTACCACAGACAGACAGACAGACAGGCACCAGACAGACAGACAGACATGGAACCGAAATTGATCTGCAAGCTCTGAAACGCAAAAAGCAAGTGGAAATTTGGATTTTGGAGGACAAAAACTTTTTCAACTTCAATATCAAATACATAGCTTCCCTACCTTAGGTAGTGAGGAAGCAAAATAGATATTTAGAAATAGAAATAGATAAAGTGTCTTATATACTGCAACAATGTTGGTCGGGAATTGTTTTAACGTAACTCAGGTTATATTGAGTTGGTCATAAGGGTTGGTCTAGGTTGGTAAATTAATTAGGTACAGGTTGAAACTTGATTGCTAAAACTTCAATTGAAGCCTTTTTGGGACTGCCGGGTAATATAAAATAATATTATACTCTTCTAATAGAAGAGGAGCTGTACCAGTTCGATCGATTAGTGAACAATCAATTGTGGTTTTATATGCACTGGGTATTCATACTTGGAATAAATTATTGCGTGAGAATCCGCAGAGTTTTATTTCAGGACTGACGGTAAAAGCAAAGAATATCCCGATGAGTTCATCCACCATGAAATGAAAAACCATGAAACCACTTTTGCGTCACTTAAGTCCTTCATCTACATGAATATTTTAATCGACCTGTCATCCCCAGAGTATCGTCTGCTAGCTCCCCCTTGACGACAATCCACCGACCTGAATTACATCTCGGTTAACAGTCGACATGTGACCCCCAGTCGCGGGCTCCAGGCAACAAGCTGGATAGGTGACCGCAGACACCGACAGTCCCGGTCTTTAAATCAAAACGGATATTAACCCCTCACGAGGTGTCAAGGGACAGCACAGACTTACCACAACTCACCTCCCCGGCCACCAATGCAAAGATCCTATTACCCCGATTATGTCACCTGGGTAGATTTCACATTACTCATCTCCTTTGATGGAAATCGTCTTCAATCGAAGTACGGAGCTCCATCAAGCCCTTTCACCGTCTCCCTTTCAAACTTGCGTCGAACTACTTGTATGAAGGAACCCACATCTCTTCCTCACGTCGTTGGATCATCCCTTATTCGATCTAGACCTCTTAGAACCAAGTACCAGGAAATGTGGATTCCGTTCCAAACGTAATCACCCCAGTAAACTTGGCAAGTTTATCAGTCAGAATGAACCGCCCAAGCAATATTACTTGGTTTATGAAGTAACTGACATGATACGAACAAGTTCGAAATAGCTCCAGAGCAGTCATTTGAATGGTAAAGCACTAAGTATTATACCCATGATTGTGAAATCACTATTGCTGAATACATTGTTTCGAGAGACGGGAAGTTTTTCATCATCAAAAAGAATGAACTCATAGCCGGAAAACACGGGCGGAGAGTAATACGAAATATTTGGAGCCACCCTGTCAAATTGATGATTGAGAGATTCTAATCCGAGCAGAAAATTATTACATACTGATGTATGTATTCTTGCGAATCCTGTTCTTTAATCAGTGTGTGAAAATAATAAAAAGAAAAAACTAACCTTTGACATTTCGAAGAAAAATTTGTCTACTATTCCAAATGACCTGGACGCCCAACGGGGAAATCAATCAGGCTGGTGCAAGAAGTGGTTATCATAAAAAACATCTGATTTCACTTTCAGTTAGCCAACATTTCGAACATTACTATGACCATCTTCAGAGGTACATAGGTACTCGTATTTTATCTCACCAATAAAATCATCAAATTATTTTTCTATTCGCAAACAAATTGCCTTCATTATAAACTACTAGTTAATACGAAGGTAAGTTAAATTAACCTATGCCCTTAACATATTAAAAAACAATGCAAATTATTACACAAATGTTTATTATATCTCTATTATTATTAAAACCAGTATGCAGTAGGTACCTACAATACTAAAATTAATTAGCATCTGAGCTCCTTCATCGCCAGCTTAAATTTCAGCATCATAGGTGGATTAAGAAAAAATTAGGCTCAGAGGTTCCTCAGCTGATCAGTGTGCTTCCGAGTACTGCAATTGTGTTTTAAATATCCCATCACAGCTCCATATCAAATTTCACTATTTCAAATCTCACCCATCAACTGAAGGGTTTCTGGCAGGTACCTACCATTAAAATTATATGATAAAAGTGCCGTGTATAGTTTGTCCCTCAACGCCCCGCCACAATACCTCTTAATTGTAGTCTACATGTTCCAAAAGTGCGCCAGCTTAAATTTCAGCATCATTTGCTAGATTTCATATTGCCTGTCATATATTATTCCTTAATGATATGTTACTATTCTACCAATCCTTATTCAAAGAAAGTAAACTTCAAAACTTTTGCGTATGATGTTAGGCATGTAATTACGTAGGTAACTCTAACTAATTAGAGGAAGAGAGGCACCATTGGACCATCTAACCAAAAACTATTTCTAATTAGGGCATAATTATATCATTGTATTTTTAAAATTTAGAATGGTTCAAGCACCTTACTTTCTTCATATTACAGAAAAAACGAATGGAAATAAAACGAGAGAAGACGAAGTCACAAAGAACGTTAGGAACAGATACGATTTTCAATGACATGAGAGTCGTAGTCAGGATCTTCTTAGTTCATTTCACTGCCGCTATGGTCGCATCCCTATTTGGAATCGCGAATCATCCTTGTAGTTGAAGTGAAAAAAGAACAAATAAACAAAACAGCTGAAACTTCTTCCCGCTTCGCTGATATGCAGTTACGAGAAATGAATGTTGCACATACGATACCGTTCGCTATTGGAGTGGTTTCGGTAAACACAATGTCAGCTTCGTGTCACTAAAACTCTCTGATAAACTCGATTCTTTGAAGTCATAATTCCATTGGTATTATATCTACTGATACGATCGCCGTAGTTTATAAGGCGATTTTATATCATGACCGCACCAGCTCTGGTTGCGCTCGTGTTAAAGATCTTTCTTCCTCTTAAAATGCTTGCCCTTAGGGAGAGCGAACGAATCAACGTACCTAGAGAGATTTGGCTGGTTTCATTCAATTATTTTGGACGATATCTATCAATAAAAACCAATAAACATTACTCTTACCTCAAATGTTTTCAAGATCTTAACATTTTAATATTTCAGGCCTTAAATTTCTATTCTTTAGAGCTTGATTTTTTAACGCAGGAACGGAATTTCTAAAGAGAGCTATGGTCTAGATTAATAATTACATATATGAAAATAAAGTATTAGTAATGAACTCTGGATAAACTAAGTTTACTAAGAGTAATAAACTCCTAATAAACTCTAGAATTCATTTCAGAATACCTCAAAACGGATTTCAATGCTGAAATTTTTCGAAAATTTTGATTTTAACATTTTTGGAGTCATTTCAATAGCTTCATTTTCTACGGAAATTCGCTGAAACAAAACAAAAAATAGAGACTCATTTCACATATAAATAAATATTTGTAAATAAGTTAATCAACGTCCTTGAAGAAATATAAATAATTCCCCGCCATGTATGGGATCTTCAAAATAGAACTTTCAGTGCGATATTTAATTTATCTCTATGTATCTCTTTCAGTGCGGTATCGGGTTATTTCCGCTAGTACCTAGTAGTAGTAAAAATATTATTAAGGTCTCTTTTGAGTGCTCGACTTGCTAGTGACGACGGGTTCCTCAGAAAGGTACGTACCTAAATGATAAGAACTTACAGTGGTTTCACTCAGATGGGTAGGTATAGTTAAAACTACATTAAAACGGTAAAAAAGAAAATACAGACTACAAAGACAACTTGATACAAAGACTATAAAAAGGTCTAATGTACTTCCTGAAAAATTCAACGGCCATTAAATTTAGACATACGAATGGAAATAGTCAATGAACTGCGTTTAATGAAAAAAAAAAAAAACTATACTATATTAAACAAAAGTAGATTCCAATCTCGGATGTCATGGCACACTGATTGCTCACTACTTACTGGCTTACACTTTCGATGAGCCTCGAATTTAAAGTGTCAGCAGAAATTAAAAAGGCCAAATGCAGAATTAAACACTAATGACATTTCGCCAAATTCCCCAAATCAGACATGCAGTTCGGGATGTAATATTGGAACCCATTCTAATTTTTGCATCGATATATTATCCTAACTCTTAAATAAAGCTGATCTCCCAATGATGGTAGTGTTTGTGACATTGATTAGACGTATCTCGCACCCCTTTCAAAAATGCATCAATACGTCCCCGGAAGAACTCTCGAAGAAAGGCATTGAAGAGCTACGATTCCCGTATATTTATTTAGACGAGGACTTCCAGCGAGAGTTGTGGTCTAGAGATAGTGTTGTGACAGAGTTAGGAAGGGAATATATAATAGAGATAAGAGTGAGAGGAATGGAGATTCCCCCAACCAAAGGACGACTAGGGGTGGTTGGGAGGATTCAGACGGAAACACCCAAAGTTTACACTCTAAGGCGGCGCTCTAATGAATTACAATTTACATAAGCCAATCCGCCTGGGCTTGTCTCTCCGCGTTTCTCCAGACGTTGCCGAGCACCCATAGGGAATGCTTCGTATTTTCAGGAAGTTCTCGTTTAATTTGAGAAACAACGTAGTAATTTGACGGTGATATTTCAGTGGAAAAACTTCAACCATAGATTCAGTAATGATAGTAACGAATATGTATAAACGAAAGTAGCGTTTAAATCGTTAAGTATCGTACTCAATTTATCAACCTCTCCAAAGAATCTATCAAGTCCCCCACCACGTTATCAGATCTAAGGATCGATGGTTACACCATAAAGCCTGTATGAAGTGTTCGTGATCTGGGGAATTTCCTTGATCTACAGCTCTCACATATTAAAACAGGTTTACAGTTCCCTTGACATTTTACGTCATCTTCAGAATTTCACTCCTCCATTTTAAAATTGACACTAGCAAAATCATTATATCGATACCACATTTCACTTACTGCTGTTAATTTTTTCACAAAATTTATCATCTAAAGAACAAGTTTGCTACAACTCGATTCGTATTTGACAAAGAACAAGATGACCACATAACTAAATTTTTTTTAAAATTAATTGGTTGCTCTTTGGCAAATTATTTTAAATTTCGAATTTGTATATTCATATTTAGGCTTTTGTATGGGGAGGTCCCTGCTACACCGAAATACTCTGAGGGCATGTTTGCCAATGGGTGTTCTGGGAGGCTCCATGCCTTAAACGTGTCCCCCCAACGAAGGGTCTCCTTGGGTACTTCCCTTTGTATTGCTGATGCAAGGATATAAGTCCCTTCCCATTGCCACCCGTCGTTGCCCTGACTTTTCTGCCTTCCTTTCGCCAGCTGAGAAACATTTTAGTGCTTGGATTATTCACCTCTTCACACCCACCACAGTATTTTGATTATTGTGTTCAACCTTACCTATTTTTGTGTTTCACTATCTCTGGTTTTACTACAAATACCTAATTAGTAGCTCTATTCTCTCAAAAAAGAACAGATTTACTGTAATTTCTTCTTGTTTAACACAATTAAAAGGCCCACGAGGCTTACGTGTATAAATTTCTATTAGACAAACACATTTTTTCTTCTTCTTCAAAAGAATTAATTCGTACACCAATAAATATATGTATAAAATGTACAATAACTCTCTATAAAAGAGTAATTTCTTGCCATCAATGATTGAATTTTATACAAATTACACTACTCATATTCGAGTTCTAACATAATTCGTATTCTCCTGCATTCTTCTGAAAAGCCGACAAACAACATAAATAGAAATTCGCATTCTCAATTAGTACATTATGTAGTTTCCTATAAGGATTTCATGCGAGGAGAAATATTCCAGTTGTGCAGCATAAAAAATGAGAGATTTTTCGTAATTTTGCTTGTTATATTCACTTTTGAAATTTGAGCAATTTGTGTGCACAGAAGTTATTGAATGTTAAATTATGGCAACAAAAAAACTTTCTCAAAAATATTCTGCTATACAAAACAATTTTTTTTTTTTCCAATTATTTGACGTTTCCATGTATGATTCAGCAAATTCTAATAAAATGAAAATTTCTAATAGTTTATGAAAAAACTAGCCTAGTTTTCTCGGTCGCTTTGCTCGCTCAATATGGCAGTATAGATCCGATGGTCTTTACTGGTGAGCTGGAAGTGTTGAATGGTTGGAAACGGTGGATCGCTAAGGGTGATATGAAATGTGTAGGGGATGTTGCTCGCTTCGCTCGCTCTCTATAGGATGTATAGATGCAATGGGATATACAGGGTGTCCCATCTAAACGGGCCCATCGGGAAATTACAGCCTTACGGTGCTAGCCATCGAAAAATTGAACTGGACCTTTTTTATAGTATTTCAACTCAGCTTCACGATGCAGAAGTTCAATTTTTATTTTTCCATGTTTTAGGGTCTCAAATCATTGATTGAAACTTACAGTTTCCTCTTGACCCCCCCTTTTTTTTTTTTTTTTTTCAATTCTAGGTTGAATTTGGAACAGAAAATGCCTCCGAGAAATTTTCTTTTTGGGGCTTCGTTTCTCAGTTATTCCACTTTTTGCGAAATACAGAAAATCGCCGATTCCTTTCAGACCTTACCAACACTTTCTTACTATTTTTATCTTCAATTTTTGAGATGTTCACCACACTTTTGAAATCAGCATTAAACTATCTATCATCAGACCCCAGCGTCCATAATCAGCAATCACCATCAGGGGGATGACATAACACTTGAACCACTTACGATTTAAAAAAAGTTTTCCAAACCGTTTAAAAAAAAAAAAAAACCGTCAAACTGTTCAGTACTATTACTCATTTATTAGAAGATCTTATGGTAGCAGAGCGTGGTTTCGATCCACGCAGTGGAAGCGTGCTGGGCCCATAACCTCTAATAACAGTGGAATCAATTACTCTTGATAAGATTCCTAATAAAATATATTCTTGAATAGAATCACAATTTTCCCAAGAAAACAACTATTGAATTTTTAACTATGTACTAACAGGTTGGAAAATATCACACATGTGTCACAACAATAATATTAATCACTGCCGGTGATCAATTTCGTTTCAATAGAAGAACGTATGAGACGCCGTCTTCTGGACTAATGCAAGGTTCTTTAAATAATAAAGATCGCAGTGCAGACTGAACAATAAGTATCAAGAAGCTGTTGTTTTCTTGACCCTTGAATACAGTTTGCAGGAGAAGGAGCAGAGGCTGCAGAAGGAGCAGGTGGCATTTTCGATTTGTCTCAACACAATTGACTGGAAGTCTCCTCGTGTTACATTTTTTAAACTGTATTCTGAGTAGTAATTCTGTGTACTGAACAGTTTGAGGGTGTTTTTTTTTTTTTTTTTTTTCAAACGACGATTTGGAAAACTTTTTTAAATTGTAAGCGGTTCAGGTGTAACGTCATCCCTCTGATGGTGATTGTTGATTATGGACGCAGGGGTCTGATGATAGATAGTTTAATGCTGATTTCAAAAGTGTGGTGAACATCTCAAAAATTGGAGATAAAAATAGTAAGAAAGTGTTGGTAAGGTCTGAAAGGAATCGGCGATTTTCTGTATTTCGCTAAAAGTTGAATAACTCAGAAACGAAGCCCCAAAAAGAAAATTTAATTGAGACATTTTCTGTTCCAAATTCAACCTAGAATCGAAAAAAAAACAACAAAAAAGGGGTGTCAAGAGGAAACCGTAAGTTTCAATCAATGATTTGAGACCCTAAAACATGGAAAAATAAAAATTGGACTTCTGCATGGTAAAGCTGAGTTGAAATACTATAAAAAAGGTCCAGTTCAATTCTTCGATAGCTCGCACCGTAAGGCTGTAATTTCCCGATGGGCCCGTTTAGATGGGACACCCTGTATATTATAGTCCATCCCGAGTTCGAAGGAAATACCCCGTTGAAATCCGACGTGCGTAGGGGATGTTGCTTGCTTCGCACGCTAGGGGTGGTTTTTCTCGCACGCTCGGAGTGGGATGTAAATATGCGACTAGATATGGTCCCCATACGATTGAGACCTACAGCCCATGGTTTGGGTGGGGGTGAACAATTTGAAAATTGCTTACAATTCCTCTCTATAGACAATCCCAAGGGAATGGCAAAAAATAACTAAAATAAAATAAATCTTACAAAAGGGGCAAAACGAAAATAATAAATTGCTGTGTAATAATTTGCTGCGTTTTCTATGTGAGGAAACAATACTGATCACCCAACTTGGCAGACTTTTTTTCTTTTTCTTTTTTTTTTTTTTTTTTCTTTTTTTTTTGGAAATTACTTACTTTTAATACAACCCCAAGGGAACAGCAAATTAAAAAAGAAAAACAGAAAATTTAGTCTTATAAAACTCGTATGTGGAACCACGAAAAGTTCATTAGGTTTAATAAAGATAGCCCATTGATCGCCGTAGAAGGGCAACCCAACAATTCTTTACGTCCATGTTACAGTGTGTGAGGAAGCAATATTGCCCTACCTGCTTGGCAGACTAGGCTAACGCGCCTTCTTCAGTGATGTTTTTCAACAGGGACCACTGGTTATGTGGAACTACGAAATTTTTAGTTTTAAGAAAATATCAGTACTATTACTACTATTAGGTAGGTACTTTACATAAAAATAGATCTTATCTTACATGACATGTAAGAAACAAAATGCTGATGAATTAAGTGCTGCTAATTTATTATGAGTCAACTTCCCGTTCAGAATACCTACACCATTTAGTAAGTTTTGGGAACTACTATTGGTCTCAGTTTGCTGATTCAGTTTTTGTGTAGATAGTTTTGTTCATTGATAATTTTGTTAGAAATATGGTTTGTGCTGGAAGTGTCTTTTAATAATACGAAGTACAGAGTAACTACGTTTCGTCGACGGAATAAGGAAGAGCGGTAGCTAAAAAACCAACATTTTCGTTCAGTAGAATCGGAAAACATAACTTCATATCTCAAAGCTCGAATGGGACTACATTGGAACTTCAACGAACATTTTAAGATCAACCCTAGCCAAAACCGTGGACATTTACTGGCTCTAAGGCGAAAAAAAAATAAAAAAAAAAGCGGGGGACGATTTTTTTTCGTCATTTCCCGGTTATTCGCGCTGATTTTTCAGGTCAAAAAACGTAACTTCTTCGCTTACATAAGAAATGGATAGAAGATCGGGCGCTCGGGAAAAAAAAACTCGCTTTAGAATGGGCTCCCACCCTCCTCCCTCCATCCAGCCAATGGTTTGGGTGGGATCAGAAAATTTTAAAATCCCCTCACGTCACATTTCGGAAAATGTTTCTCGAAAATAGTGTATAAGCGGTTTTGACAATTTCTAATTCCACCCGAACCATGGGCTGGTGGTCTGGAGGGGGGTGGGGGTGGAAGCCTTTTTTAATGGGCCGGTTTTTGCCGAGTGCTCGATCTTCTATCCGCTGCCACATTAAAATTTGATCGAGAGCACTTCGTATGTCAGCGACAAGGTTACTTTTCAGGACCCGTAGAGCACGATAGTGCCGTCAAAATTGTCAAAAGATGCTGTCTTCCTGGAAAAATCATCAAAAATATGCGGGAAATGACGAAAAAAGCATTCCTCACTATGGTTTTTTTCGCCTTAGACCTAGTAAATTTCGAAAGTTGTTACTCGGGTTGCTCTTAAAATGTTTCTTGAAGTTGAGATTCGGTCCCATGTGAGTTTCGAGAAATGAAATTATTTTTTCCGATTGTGGTGGACGAAAATGTAGACGAAAACGTTGATCAAAGAGCTGCAGTCGTTCCTTATTCCTTCAAACCGTAGTTACTCTGAACTTTGTATTCGAAAACTATTGAAGTAAGGAACCTCTCCGTTTGAAAGACACTTCCAACACAAACCATTATACTAACAAAATTATCAATGAACAAAACTATTTACTCAAAAGCTGAGTCTGCAAACTTAGACCAATAGTAGTTCCCAAAACTCACTTAATGGTGTAGGTATTCTGAACGGTAGGTATTTGTTTGCCCTTCTACGCAGATAAATGGGATATCATCATTACACGTAATGAACTTTTCGTGGTTCACAGTAGTTTTATAAGATTTAATAATATGGTTTTTTTACCGTTCCCTTGGGATTGTATTGCATGCATTACAGGGACGTGTATATAATTTTGGTGAGAATTAAAATGAGAGTAAAAAAAGTACAATGATTCCTCGGAAACCCCCCACCCCACCCCCCTCTCAACAGTTAACCCCTCCATCGAAGGTAAATTTGAAACTTCCGAGGTTGCATAACTGGACTAAAATCTGAATCGAGCAAACAATAATAGAGAGTTCCTGGTTACCACGGTGTCTTAATACGGTGTACGTGAATCTAGGGAGAACCAAAATTTTGCTAATAACGCTGACTGTTATTACGGTGTTTTATGTGTCTTCACACGTCGTCTCTTATCAACCTGAAGCCGATTCCGAGATTTCGACATGTTGTATTTCTCCGACTCTGTTTTCCTTCATCCAGATCTCACATTCCATAATTTATTACCATGAGGTTTATTGTTCTGTTTTCGATTCGTAGTGTTCTTTGCAAAGTGAACGTTTGTTATCGGATAAGCAATTTTTTTTAACCTCGCTCCCAAAATTTTTTGGTTGCGTTTTAAGATACATAGATCTCAAAAATCGAATCAGTCCGTTGTCCGTCCGTCCTTTCGCCGTTTTATTTGTGCAATGAAAATCAGCGAGAAGTATTAGACTTTGTAAGCTTATATATCACGCTAGTTGATTAAGCAAAGACGAGCTCGACGTGTTCCAGGTTTACCTTGAAGACACATCCGTCCGACTTGTCTTGGCGATCGTTCGAGTAAACTATGTTTGTAGTAATATTGGTGGATGTAGATATAAAGATCGGTATCAAAAACATATTATATGCATTTTGTGTAGAAACTCACTAAAATAATAAATGTTCGTATCTTAAAAGTTTAATGTTTGTATCATGGAAAAGGTATAGATATGATTTAGAATGAAATTATTTTATCCGTTTTTCGGCAAACCTTTATCCTCCGATTTGTTGACTAGTTGTTTTTGGCACTCGATAAATGGACTTCTTCGAGTGAAAATAGGACGTATATAAATAAATTTAGTATATTTTAATATAATTATTGTAGTGGATTTATATATGTCTGACTTGGTGTAGGTAGACCAAGTGGGACGTTTTTGTTCTGATTATGCGGGTTAGTCCCCGTAATATTTCCGAAAGGAATGTGAGCGAAATCGCCAAGGTCATCTTGCTTGGCGGGCGGAACTTGGGGATAGTTCGTGTATTGGCCGCGTGGAGCACTGGGCTCGCTTAGTGCGTGCTGGGTTCGATCTGTTTGGTGCTGAGCCGTTGTGTAATATTCCGGCCTAAGATTTATATCTGTAGGCGGAATATAACGGGCTTGGTTGAGGTACTGAAAAGTATCTTGTGTTTTGAGCAAGTTAGGAGTGCATTTGACACTCGGATCGGCCGGGTAGCCTTGCGTAGAATATCGTGGATATTCAGATATCTTTGTCGAATCACGATGATTGACTTCAGAGCGAGTCTGGAAGGGATCCTCGAACTTTTGTGTGTGTGAAGCTTGACCTAACGTTTCCTTCACGGATATGTTAGGTAGCAAGGCGATCTCTTCGCGAGAATCGAGCCCTTGTCTGTCGCTAGGACCAGCGGACGAGTCGAGTATCGAGTAGGGAGCGCTTCGTGGGCTAGAGCTCCCGACCGCGCCGTGCTCTGCTTCCTCTTGCATGAGGAAGTAGGACGGGCGGCGCTCCATCGATGTACCCGAGTTGATTAACTCGTTTTTAATACCTCTCCGTATAGGATGCAGGATTTGGAAGGTGGACTCGCTTGACAGAGCTTCTTTCCTTTGCTCGGATGTCAGGGTCCTACCTTGTAGCCTTGAAAAAGGCTTCCTTGGACGATAAATTAGAGCGGATGAGCTGAGTAATTTATCGGCGTGCCCCGGCGGTCGGTTACGAGCTTAGTGCTACGAAACCCGGGCGACACGTCTCGAACGTCCCAGCGGGCGTACGATCTAATGAGGATATCAATAGATGTACCGGGTGGCGTTCTGACAGAAGAACTACGTTGGGCAATGAGCAGGATAAAGGATCACTGGACTCGTAGATGCCAAAGCGAGATCTGTGAGGAGAGAAGATATGCCTTGTGAGCAATAAAATGCCGTTCTGAGAAGAACTCGTGAGCAGAAGGGTCGTCAGCGTAGAGCGTGTAGAAACTTCGTACTGGTAGAGTGTAGTCGTCGAGAGCGGTGAGTGGAATAATTTCGGAGGGCTCCGTGCGGGGTATTTATAGGGAGGTGGCCGCCTCCTGCCGCCCCCTGGTTGGTCCGCTTAATTTCATTAGTTCACCCTGTGTTTCCTTATTGGCTCGCACATTGTTTTCTCAGAATCTGTGAATATGATAGCTGAGTTGGTTTTTGGGGGTGGCTTCCCCGCGTCCGTCTTTGAGACGGGGTCCCCGGGGGTGGCTTCTCTGCGTCCGTCGCTGAGACAGGGTCCCCGGGGTGGCTTCTCTGCGTCCGTTGTTTAGACGGGGTTCCCGGGGGTGGTTTCTCTGCGTCCGTCGCTGAGACAGGGTCCCCGGGGTGGCTTCTCTGCGTCCGTTGTTGAGACTGGGTCTCTCGGCCCTCTTTGCTTCTGAACCAGAGGCGGTTGTAATTTGCTTGCCGCCTCCTGGTTGGTTCGTCTATTGTCTCTCGTGCAATCAGAGTTTCTGATTGGCGTGTAGGCTTGCTAGAACCGTCCTTGTTAGTTCTAGAGGACATTTGATTGTCTGTTTGAGTTTTCTCATTCAAGGCGACTTGGTTCGAAATACTTGTCGCGTCTCTCTCGCCCAGTAAGTGTTTAGGGAGGTCGCCTTGTATGTTATTTGATAATATTTCACTTTTGAGAGAGAATATCGCATTTTCTCTCTGGTGAAATATTTTGTTTGACGGAGTTATAACTCGACGTCTTATAAACGTTTGTGTGCCATGTCTACCTCTTTTTGGTAGCCCTGAAAAGGGCTGTTGAAAAGAGGGGGTGGTTTTCACCACAATTACATATTCAATTTATATTTTAAATAATATATTTAATATATTAATTCAGTATAAATTTTAATATGAAAAATATGAACTGAATACGCTTATCACTGAAACCTTCCTCGGGTTTATACATTTACGGGCGAAGTGTCGAAGACGTGGTAACGAGGACGTACTAAGACTCGATCTTGCGTTGCCAATCAAGATCAAGCGGTCTCCTACTCACGTCGTCCACTTCTACTAATTCGTCAGCTGTCAGTTGTTTCCAGATCAGCTGCTCATGGCTCACGGGCACCGTGTAAACTAAAAAAAAACGTGGTAACGAGGAACTCTCGAATAACAGTCACTAAAAGTCTGATTAATATAATAAAAATATCACGATTTATCGTTATTACCCCCTCCATATACCCCCTTCCATAATTTAATAACATATTTCAAATCTGTTACATATACCAATTCTTGCATGAACGCGTATATGGTCTCTAGTTTAAAAGGATGGCCTCTACGTACATAAAATAATGGCCTATCTATCAAACCTATTAAGCTTTTCGTGGTTTCACACGGTTTTATTTGATTAAATTTCTTTGTAAGTAATTTCCAACAGAAAAAAAGTTTCCCTAGTTGGGTGGGCAGTATAACTTCTCCACATATTGTAGCATGGGTGTACATCTTAATATCTTAATCACATACCTAATATTATTTTTCTAATCTAAGTTTGGCCGAAGCTAGGTACCTACTTTGTATTCGAACCTTCCCAGTCCCGCGGTGATTGAAAGACACTTCCAACCGAAAGAAAATCGTGGAAAGCTACCACCCATGCCACTTTCTTCACATAACAGTTCCCAATTATGCCCTACCGTAAGTGCAAGCCAAATTCCCGTTAGTCCCTGACGCCATGCAGGTACAATCCAGGTAAAGGTTTACCTTTTCCTACGAACTTGGGATGGACAATTTATACCCCATCACATCTATACATCCCACAGAGAGCGAGGGAATGAGCACCATCGCCTGCAAATTTCAAATCACCCTTAGTGATCCGATCCACCGTTTCCAATCATTCTACATGTCCCACTCAACAGTGAAGACCATCGGATCTATACAGCCATACCAAGTGAGCAATGTGAGCCAGAAAACTAGGCTAATAGTTAATAATGTCGATTTCGCAAAGTCAGAATAAATCTTTTGGAACCTGATATTTCCAATGGCATTATATCCGGTATAGCTGTATAGATCCGATGGTCTTTACTGTTGAGTGGGACATGTAGAATGATTGGAAACGGTGGATCACTAGGAAATGAGGAGGTGATATATGAAATGGGTAGGGTATGTTGCTTGCTTCGCTCGCTCCTGGAAAAATCAGCGAGACTATGCGGGGAAATACGAAAAAAATTATTTCTCCGCTATGGTTTTTTCCACCTTAGACCCATAAATTTCGACGTTTTAGCTCAGGTTGGTCTTAAAATGTTCGTTGAAGTTCCAGTTTGGTCCCATGCGAGTTTCGAGACATGAAATTCCTTTTTCCGATTGTTGAGAACGAAAATGTAGACGAAAACGATGGTCAATCTTCCTTATTCCGCCGCAGCGTAGTTATCTGATATTTTCCTTCGAACCTCTTGAAGTGAAGAACCTCTCGTGTTTGAAAGACATTTTTACAGAATAATAGACGGGGAAAAGGATAGCCCTTCTACGCAGGCACTGGGACGTCGCCCGAGCTGATCCACTTGCGTGGCGTAGTGGGCAGCTGGTGAGCGGGTGGAGCTTTGGGTAGCTGCTGAGCGGGTGGAGCTGGCTGCGTGAACGCGGCTGGCGTTCTCCAAACTACCTCTCTGGGAGCGCTGGCGTCTGCCGGTCTCTTCTTCTCGGGTGAAGGCGGGAGCGGGCCGATGGGCGCAGGAATTTCCTCCGCAAGGAGGAAATTCTCTACTTCTTCCGTTATCATCATGTTTTCTTGCGTGGTAGTGGAAGCTGCCATAGTCAAGATTGGTATGAGCTCCGGGCCCGGGGCGCTCCGTATTTATATCTTTCACTGCTCCTACCCGAGAAAAGTGGGCGTGGCCTGCTTCGAGCGCAGTCACCCACCTCTCGTCGAATTTGGTAGAGGGGACGCGCCCTCTGGCGGATTTTCGGGGAGTCTCCTCCTTATTTTCTGCCTGATTTGTGCTTAGTGAAACAGCTTCGTCTGTGTTTAGAGTGTAAGCTGGTTTGATTTGCTGTTTGGGAACCTTTTTTGTGTGTTCGCCAATTTGCACTGTAACCGAAAACTTATCTCTTTTAACAACTTTGAATGGTCCTGTGTAAGGACATTGCAAAGAGGAGAGCTGTGTGGGCACTCTGATGTAGACATGTGTACATGTATCTAAATTTTTGGGCATGTTGACGGCATATTTCGTATTATTATGACTGATATGCGTAGATCGGAAAAAGAGAGGCTCGGAAATGTTCATAGACGTTACGAATATGTCGCCTGGGAGCGGCACGTCAATTCCATAAACTTTTTGGAAGGGTGTAGTTTCCGTTGCTGGGTCTACTGCCGTACGCATGGCGAGTAGTACTTTCGGAAGGGCGTCGAGCCAATGTTCGTCCTGTGCTTTGAGAGCCTCTTTCAAGGATCTATTTCTGCGTTCCACCATTCCGTTTGTTGACGGTTTGTATGGTAACGTGTGAGTATGTGTTACTCCGAGACGTTCCATAATGGAATGAAATAGGTCTGATTCGAATTGTGTGCCCTGGTCACTTGTAATGTATTTAGGTACGCCTTTTGAGGCTACCCAAATATTTATAAAGGCGTTTGTGATAGTGGACGTTTCGATGTTGTTAAGAGGGACTGCCTCTAGCCAACCCGTTGCTCTATCGACCATCATTAGGATGTAACGCTTCCCTCCTTTAGCTAAAGGTAAGGGTCCGGTAATGTCAACGTGTACATGGGAGAATTTGGTAGCCGTTTCAAATTCGGAGTAAGGGAGCTTCACGGAGCGAGTGATTTTTGCTCGTTGGCAAGTCTCGCATGCCCGGACCCAGTTGGAGACATCCGCACGAAGGCCGTGCCAAAAATATCTCTGTTTTACCTTATACACTGTAGAGTGTATGCCTGGGTGTCCCAAATTGTGAATTTGGCTGATTATTTCGTGCCTTATTTCGTTCGGAATATAAGGTCTTGGGTGTCCTAAGTCCAGGTTACACCAAATCTCTCCTTGAGGGAATTCAACTCGTGTGAGTTTTAGTTTGTCCTCTGCGTTAGGAGGAGAATGAATCTGTGCATTTGAGATGTGCAGTAAAAGGTTGCACTCTATTGCGGCCGTAATTTGTGAAATTTCGGCTACGGACGGACCCTCGTCAGTTTGGGTTGAAATTGACTTTGTTTGAATTTCAACTGGGTCGAAAGGTCTGGAGAGTGCGTCGGCTACGACGTTGTCTTCTCCGGGTATGTGTCGTATGTCACTTGTCATTTGGGAGATGTATGTTAGCCATCTCAATCGCATTTTAGAAAAATGTGCGTTTTTCTTTAGCATTGTGCCTAGCAGAGGCTTGTGATCTGAGCAAATATGAAAAGAGCGGCCGTCCAAGTCATTGTGCCAATGAATGCAAGCTTGATAAGCGGCGAACATCTCTTTGTCGAACGAGGCTTTATTCTTCCATTGTTCCGGAATTTCTTTACTGAAAAATCCCAATGGTTGGTAAGATTTCGAGCCGTGTTTGTCTGTAATTTCCTGCTCCAGTGCCGCTCCGATGTGTGTATCGGATGCATCGCAAACTATTCTCCACTCCGCTGTAGGGTGGGGATGAGCAATATTGTGCAATGTAGCTTTTATCATTGCGTGTTTTAAGCTGTTGAAAGCTTTTTCTCTCTCTGATGTCCATTCGATAGGGGTTTTGTCATTTTTTTTGTTTGACTGAATGGAGTCATACAGAGGTTGCGCTGTGTGAGCGAATTTACTTGAGCAAGCTCGGTAGAAACCACACATACCTAGGAATCTGCGTAGGCTTCGTACGTCTATTGGCCGAGGGAATTGCTCTATGGCCTCTATTTTATCTCGTTTAGGAATTATCCCTTCTTTTGAGATAGTGAAACCTAGGAAATCGACGGTAGGTTTTGAAAAAATGCATTTGTCAAAACCTACTCGGAGTCCGTGTTCTCCTAGTTTGTCGAAAATTTGTTTGAGGTGGTTCATGTGTTCTTTGTAATTTTTAGAAGCCACCAATATGTCGTCTAGGTAGACAAATGCGAAATCGAATTTCCGCATGACGCTGTCCATGTACCTTTGCCATGTTTGAGCCGCTCCGGCCAAACCCATGCTCATTTTTTTAAACTCATAGAGACCGAAAGGGGTAATAATTGCCGTTTTATGAGCGTCATCTGGGTGCATCGGGATATGGTAATATGCCGATTTTAAATCTATTGTCGAATAGATTTGTGTATTATGTAAATTTGCTTGGAAAGAGCGAATGTGAGGCGGCGGGTAGGCGTCTTTCTTAGTTTTTGCATTGAGGAATCGGTAATCGCCCGTGATTCTCCATGTTCCATCTTTTTTGGGCACGCAATGTAGCGGAGAAGCCCATTCGGAGTCGGAGGGAGCGATGATGCCCTCTGTGAGCATTTTGTCGAAAGTATTTTTAACCTGAGCCCGTTTTTCGCCTGCCATGGGCCTTGCACGGAAGTGTACTGGTGTTCCTTCCGTGGTTATACGGTGGTAAACACCGTTGTTTTTCCACTTTCCTTGAAGTTTGTTCATTTTATCATTGTATTTTTCAATGATAGAGCGTATGTTTTCGTCCTCTGTGAGCTGTGTGTCCTCTGGTTTAGGACTGTTGTCACGATGAGGAATAGCAGCTGCTATTTGTTCGTCAGTAAATTTTCTGCTCATGACTGCAGCGATTTTTTGATCGGCATGGCTCTTTACTTTATCTTTGTAGATATATTTGTGTTTGACCCGTATTCCGATATCCCAAGACTCGAGGAATGGTATACCGAGGATCGCTAGATCGACTTTAGTGATCATGAAATCGGTGGTCATGTCTCCGAGGCCGATGTTAATTGTCGTGCCAGCACGCCCTAGTGTGTCTATAGGGGCGCCGTTAGCTGCTGTGAGCTTGACATTGGACTTAAGAATTTTTAAGCCCAATTTTTTGGTGACATTGTGGGGCAGAATGTTCACTTCTGCTCCCGTGTCAATGAGAAAGTCAGTGCCATTTAGTTTGCACTTGAAAAAGAGCCTTTTATACTCTTTAGTCTGCCGGTGTATAGGCTCAGATACACTGGCAGTTATTCGTTTTCCGAACTCTCTGCGTCTGAGGTTGGAACGGTACTTTCTTGTACCGGTCTGTGAGTTTTTTTCGCTTGAAACCAAGTTTTTAGGCTGGCTGATAGGCGCTGCCTTTTTGGTAGATTTGGAGGCGGTATTTGCCTTCCAAGTGCAGTACTCTGGGTCTGCACACTTGCGAGTTTCGCTACCGAAACGGGCGTGGTTCCGGCAGAAGTAGGCCGTTGGTTTGTGAGGCTTACTCTCTGCTTGCTGAGGTTTGGACTCAGCTTTTTGTGAGAGGGCCTTTTTGAAACCAGTCTTGGTAGGTTTTGAAGTAGATTCTACTCCTCTTATGTTGAGAGGAGGATTTTCTGTTTTGTACGCGTGTAGCGTATCAGCTAGGTCGAGCCGGGCATTCGTGGTAAGCTGTGCTGCGACCATGCCCCGGGCTTCGATGGGCAGAGTTTCGATCCACTTTTGAGTGATCAGAGCCTCTGAGAAGTACCCAACAGCCTTAGAGTACATTTCATGGTACTTGGTGCTGGGTTTTTTGGCGAGAGATGCGGGGTCCTCAAGCGCGAGGAGCCTGTCCTGCAAGGACAGCCCGTATTCCCGTTGTAGGCGCTGTTTGGCCTCTTCGTAAGGTGCATGGGGTGCCGTGAGGTAAGCTGAGTCAATAGCTTCCCGCATTTCTTCAGGTACCCACTTGTAGATAGCTGAGAAACATTCGTTCTGCGTTCTCAGGTTTTTTCGCACGCAGTATTGATCGAACTCGGCGAGTGCACGATCAATATTCTTCTTTTGGAAGATAGGTTTTTGGTAATCTCCCATTTCCTCTAAAAGTGCTCGAAAGCCACTTTGTGCAGAGGGTTGTTGTGTGAGATGTGGAGCGTATAAGCCCGGCAGCGGTCGCACGCCCGCAGTGGTTCCCTGAAATCCACTAGCTTCATAAGAGGGAACGAAATGTTCCGTGTTAAGCCTGTTCAAAGGCGGGGTCACCATTTGTAGTGGATTTATATATGTCTGACTTGGTGTAGGTAGACCAAGTGGGACGTTTTTGTTCTGATTATGCGGGTTAGTCCCCGTAATATTTCCGAAAGGAATGTGAGCGAAATCGCCAAGGTCATCTTGCTTGGCGGGCGGAACTTGAGAGTATCGAGTAGGGAGCGCTTCGTGGGCTAGAGCTCCCGACCGCGCCGTGCTCTGCTTCCTCTTGCATGAGGAAGTAGGACGGGCGGCGCTCCATCGATGTACCCGAGTTGATTAACTCGTTTTTAATACCTCTCCGTATAGGATGCAGGATTTGGAAGGTGGACTCGCTTGACAGAGCTTCTTTCCTTTGCTCGGATGTCAGGGTCCTACCTTGTAGCCTTGAAAAAGGCTTCCTTGGACGATAAATTAGAGCGGATGAGCTGAGTAATTTATCGGCGTGCCCCGGCGGTCGGTTACGAGCTTAGTGCTACGAAACCCGGGCGACACGTCTCGAACGTCCCAGCGGGCGTACGATCTAATGAGGATATCAATAGATGTACCGGGTGGCGTTCTGACAGAAGAACTACGTTGGGCAATGAGCAGGATAAAGGATCACTGGACTCGTAGATGCCAAAGCGAGATCTGTGAGGAGAGAAGATATGCCTTGTGAGCAATAAAATGCCGTTCTGAGAAGAACTCGTGAGCAGAAGGGTCGTCAGCGTAGAGCGTGTAGAAACTTCGTACTGGTAGAGTGTAGTCGTCGAGAGCGGTGAGTGGAATAATTTCGGAGGGCTCCGTGCGGGGTATTTATAGGGAGGTGGCCGCCTCCTGCCGCCCCCTGGTTGGTCCGCTTAATTTCATTAGTTCACCCTGTGTTTCCTTATTGGCTCGCACATTGTTTTCTCAGAATCTGTGAATATGATAGCTGAGTTGGTTTTTGGGGGTGGCTTCCCCGCGTCCGTCTTTGAGACGGGGTCCCCGGGGGTGGCTTCTCTGCGTCCGTCGCTGAGACAGGGTCCCCGGGGTGGCTTCTCTGCGTCCGTTGTTTAGACGGGGTTCCCGGGGGTGGTTTCTCTGCGTCCGTCGCTGAGACAGGGTCCCCGGGGTGGCTTCTCTGCGTCCGTTGTTGAGACTGGGTCTCTTGGCCCTCTTTGCTTCTGAACCAGAGGCGGTTGTAATTTGCTTGCCGCCTCCTGGTTGGTTCGTCTATTGTCTCTCGTGCAATCAGAGTTTCTGATTGGCGTGTAGGCTTGCTAGAACCGTCCTTGTTAGTTCTAGAGGGCATTTGATTGTCTGTTTGAGTTTTCTCATTCAAGGCGACTTGGTTCGAGATACTTGTCACGTCTCTCTCGCCCAGTAAGTGTTTAGGGAGGTCGCCTTGTATGTTATTTGATAATATTTCACTTTTCAGAGAGAATATCGCATTTTCTCTCTGGTGAAATATTTTGTTTGATGGAGTTATAACTCGACGTCTTATAAACGTTTGTGTGCCATGTCTACCTCTTTTTGGTAGCCCTGAAAAGGGCTGTTGAAAAGAGGGGGTGGTTTTCACCACAATTATATATTCAATTTATATTTTAAATAATATATTTAATATATTAATTCAGTATAAATTTTAATATGAAAAATATGAACTGAATACGCTTATCACTGAAACCTTCCTCGGGTTTATACATTTACGGGCGAAGTGTCGAAGACGTGGTAACGAGGACGTACTAAGACTCGATCTTGCGTTGCCAATCAAGGATCAAGCGGTCTCCTACTCACGTCGTCCACTTCTACTAATTCGTCAGCTGTCAGTTGTTTCCAGATCAGCTGCTCATGGCTCACGGGCACCGTGTAAACTAAAAAAAAACGTGGTAACGAGGAACTCTCGAATAACAGTCACTAAAAGTCTGATTAATATAATAAAAATATCACGATTTATCGTTATTACCCCCTCCATATACCCCCTTCCATAATTTAATAACATATTTCAAATCTGTTACATATACCAATTCTTGCATGAACGCGTATATGGTCTCTAGTTTAAAAGGATGGCCTCTACGTACATAAAATAATGGCCTATCTATCAAACCTATTAAGCTTTTCGTGGTTTCACACGGTTTTATTTGATTAAATTTCTTTGTAAGTAATTTCCAACAGAAAAAAAGTTTCCCTAGTTGGGTGGGCAGTATAACTTCTCCACATATTGTAGCATGGGTGTACATCTTAATATCTTAATCACATACCTAATATTATTTTTCTAATCTAAGTTTGGCCGAAGCTAGGTACCTACTTTGTATTCGAACCTTCCCAGTCCCGCGGTGATTGAAAGACACTTCCAACCGAAAGAAAATCGTGGAAAGCTACCACCCATGCCACTTTCTTCACATAACAGTTCCCAATTATGCCCTACCGTAAGTGCGAGCCAAATTCCCGTTAGTCCCTGACGCCATGCAGGTACAATCCAGGTAAAGGTTTACCTTTTCCTACGAACTTGGGATGGACAATTTATACCCCATCACATCTATACATCCCACAGAGAGCGAGGGAATGAGCACCATCGCCTGCAAATTTCAAATCACCCTTAGTGATCCGATCCACCGTTTCCAATCATTCTACATGTCCCACTCAACAGTGAAGACCATCGGATCTATACAGCCATACCGAGTGAGCAATGTGAGCCAGAAAACTAAGCTAATAGTTAATAATGTCGATTTCGCAAAGTCAGAATAAATCTTTTGGAACCTGATATTTCCAATGGCATTATATCCGGTATAGCTGTATAGATCCGATGGTCTTTACTGTTGAGTGGGACATGTAGAATGATTGGAAACGGTGGATCACTAGGAAATGAGGAGGTGATTTATGAAATGGGTAGGGCATGTTGCTTGCTTCGCTCGCTCCTGGAAAAATCAGCGAGACTATGCGGGGAAATACGAAAAAAATTATTTCTCCGCTATGGTTTTTTCCACCTTAGACCCATAAATTTCGACGTTTTAGCTCAGGTTGGTCTTAAAATGTTCGTTGAAGTTCCAGTTTGGTCCCATGCGAGTTTCGAGACATGAAATTCCTTTTTCCGATTGTTGAGAACGAAAATGTAGACGAAAACGATGGTCAATCTTCCTTATTCCGTCGCAGCGTAGTTATCTGATATTTTCCTTCGAACCTCTTGAAGTGAAGAACCTCTCGTGTTTGAAAGACACTTTTACAGAATAATAGACGGGGAAAAGGATAGCCCTTCTACGCAGATAAAGTAATGGCCTATCTTTATTTAAGCCAATAAACTTTTCGAGGATCTATATAGTTTTATAAGATTTAAGTTGTTTGAAAGTAATTTCCAAAAGAAATAACGTCTGCCAAGCAGGGTGGGCAGTATAAATTCCTCACATAATTATTGTAACATGGATGTATAAAATTATTAGACGAACAAAAATTTAACATCCGGCAGTTCTGTTAGTTCCGAAATGTTCTTAAAACTAAACTTTTCGTTTTGCCCTTTTCATAAGATATATTTATTTATTAATTGCCATTCCCTTGGAATCGTCTAAGAAAGGGATTGTAAGCAATTTTCACATTTTTCACCGCCACCCGAACCATGGGCTGTAGTTCTCAATGGTATGGGGACTATATCCAATCGCATATACATCCCACAGAGGGCTAGCGAGAAAACCCACCCCTAGCGAGCAAAGCGTGCAACATCCCATACACACGTCGGATTCCAACAGGGTTTTTCCTACGAATTTGGGATGGACTGTTCATATCCCATCGCATCTATACATCCTACAGAGAGAGAGCGCCATCCCCTATACATTTCCAATCACCCATAGTGATACACCGTTGCCAATAATTCTACATTTTCTTCTCAACAGCAAAGACCATCGGACGTATACAGCCATTCCGAGTGAGCGAAGCGAGCGAGAAAACTAGGCTAATATTATAGATTTGTGAATGTTCATCAATAGTTAATGAATAGTATAGATTCGTGAATGTTCATCAATAGTTAATGAATAGTATAGATTCGTGAATGTTCATCAATAGTTAATGAATGAATTTTCTCAAGCATCATTTTCTGCAAATGTAGTAATAACAATACCTAATAATTCAACTATTTTGAGTAGGGTCCCCCCCCCCCCCCCCCCCCAAGAGATTTTTATGCACTTTTTTAATTAGAGAACTTGACTGTGCGTTTATGAACGCATAAAACTCATAAATGAGCGTTCTCCTAAAAACTCATTCTTTCGGGTACGGATTTTGTGTTTAAATTTTATGGAGAGGGTACTTGATTCACAAAGATACGTAGAGAGTTTTAGAAAATATAGCCATGGTTCTTGGTTCATCAGCTCTACATTCGAGAACGGAATAAGATATCGCGATTCTGGTTTCACCATTGTGTTCAGCACTAAAGATCTTTACATAAAGTGACACTTGGCGAAAAGTGGATTTTTTTCTATTCTTATTTATTTTTGTTTTTTAACTTAGTATCTGGCACCGTAGAAACGCTTTCCAAGTTTCACTTCGATACCTCAAAAACTGTGGGGAAATTTAGGGGTAGGGGGGGGGGTTACTTTTGGGACACCCTGTATAACATTTTCTCCTCAACGAAATTTACTTTTTTTTCAGCGACATTGTTTTAGTGTACCTACGCCTGAAGGGAAAAACAGAAATAACGAGAAGACGCTTCGGGGATGAAAGGAAGAGCCAGTGACGAAGGGAACTCTCTTGGGCAAGAGCACCCGACACTTGTATACATCATCCTGGTTGAAGGCAATAACAGATCGAGTCCCCGACGGGCCTTCGGGGCGCCTACAGCGAGCCATCCTACAGACGCAACGTGAGATGTTTGTCTGCCACCACGGTTATATTCGGCCTCCCTCTTATAATTTCGTTCCGGTTACTTCACAAGCTGGCAAGCTATGGCAATTTTCCGCTGAAAAGGCCTAGTTTATATTTTGTTTTGTTCCTCTGCTTATTTCAAGTTATATGTAAGTATTCACTAAGAAACGAAAATAGAGCCCCTGGACTAATGAATTAGACCAAGAGAAGATCCTTACGTAACCAAGATTACGTATTTTACTCTTCATACAAGCACATAATATATAATCACTTTATTATACATGCTCTCTGGTAGCAGAAGAAGAATAAATTGTGAAGCAAAGGAATTTAAAGGGATTGTGAGCAATTTTCAAATATTCCACTCCCAGCCGAACCATGGGCTGTAGGTCTCGATGATATCCAACTGTATCCCATCGCATCCATGCATCCCACACCGAGCGAGAGAAACTCACCTGTTGCGAGCGAAGCGAGCAACATCCCCTACACATTTCAAATCACCGTTAGTTATCTACCGTTTCCAATCATTCTACATGCCCCACTCAACTATAAAGACCATCGGATCTAAACAGCCATATTGAGCGAGCGAAGCGAGCAACATCCCCTACACATTTCAAATCACCGTTAGTTATCTACCGTTTCCAATCATTCTACATGCCCCACTCAACTGTAAAGACCATCGGATCTATACAGCCATACCGAGTGAGAAAAGCGAGCTAGAAAACTGAGCTAGTTGTTTATAAAGTCAATTTCGCAACGTCAGACTAAATCTTTGTGAACCTGATATTTCCATTGGCATTATATCCGCTGATATTTACAAGACAATCTCTATGTTCCAGGTCTCACTATCTAGCGATCGTTCATGGAATTTAGAGCTTGTTTGCCTAATCAATAGATTCGCTAGCAGCGTTCGATTTCTCTATCTTGAAATCCGAAATTGTTTTATCGAAGTTCAAGCCCTTAGGGAAATCAAACCGTTGAACGTACAGCATTGTGGGTAGTTTTAATCGATTCTTTGGGATTACATTTATTATTGACAAGCGAAAAATCATTACAGTTACCTAGAAAGTTTTCGAGATCTCGATTAGCGAATTTTCGTTGAAAATAAAGCTATTGCAATGACTCGGAAAATTTTAAAATCAGCATTTTTTTTAAATGTCTCAATTGAAATATTTTTTGAGGCATTCTGAAACGATTCCTGAAGTTCGCGCTTTTTCATATATATATATATATATATATATATATAAATATATATATATATATATATATATATATATATATATATATATATATATATATATATATATATATATATATATATATATATATATATATATATATATATACATATAAATACAACACAGACGATAACTCTCCTTAGGATTGAGATAAAAATTCCGTTCTTGCGCTAAAAACTCGAGCATTCATAACGGATGGATGAGTTCGTTAGCTAACAATTCTTGAGCACATTACATTGGTCATATTTCGAAAAATGTACTAAAAAAATAACTAACAATGGCTTAAGACGGCCAAAAATTGTTAAATTTATAATCTATAGCAGAATTTTAGTCAAAACTAAATTGTCTACGATTAACTAGGACATTAAAAAATTTTAGCTCAAAATTATGCTAAAAAAGTACTTAAATTTCATTCATATTTGCATATATATATAGCAAAAAATTATCACTGTTACCTAGAGAGTTTTCGAGACCTTAATTTTTTTAATGTTTTGCTCTTTAATACAACCCTTTGGGGTTGATAAATATTGATGCCAAGCTACTAGGACCATCTAGACCCCAAAACGTGATTATTAATACAAGTTTCATATAGTTTGGTCTGGTATTGTCAGAAGAAAGCCGTGGACGGTGGACGGACGGATTTTTTTTCTTCGATTTTAGCGAATTTTCTTAGCAAATAAAGCTATTGCAGTGGCTCCAAAAATTATAAAATAAAAATTTTCAAAACTTTTCTTCATCGAAATCTGTTTTGAGGCATTCTGAAATGATTCCTGGATTTTAACGCTTTTATATGTATATATATATATATATATATATATATATATATGTGTGTGTGTGTGTGTGTGTGTGTGTGTGTGTGTGTGTGTGTGTGTGTGTGTGTGTGTGTGTGTGTGTGTGTGTGTGTGTGTGTGTGTGTGTGTGTGTGTGTGTGTGTGTGTGTCATTCCAGACGATAACTCTCCTTTGGATTGAGATAAAAATTCCATTCTTGCGCCAAAAAATCAAGCATTTCAAAAGAAAGGATGAGTTCGTTGGACAACACTTTTTGAGCACATTTAATTGGTCAAATTTCAAAACATGTACTCAGAAAATATCTAAAAACGGCTAAAAACGGCTAAAAATCGTTCAATTTATATTTTTTGGTAGAATATCGCTCAAATAAAGTTTAGTAACTATAAAATAGAACATCCAAAAATGTATGTACACAATTATGCTGAAAAATGTACTTAAAATTCATCAAAATTTGCTAGAAAATCGATAAAAACTGCAAAAAAAGCTAAAAATTCAGAACCTCTATTTGAATAGCAGGTTATTATTTAGAATACATTTTTTGCCATAAAATTAATGGTTAACGATTTCCTTGCACTCAAAAAGCTAAAATTTCAAAACAATTCAACATTATACAATACGATAATTTACGAAAATTCGCTCATACAATCATGCTGCATGAATGGAACTTTTTTGCATTCTACGCATCTTGAAACGTCAACCATATATGTGATTCCAGACGATAACTCTCCTTAGGATATAGATAAAAATCCCGTTTTTGCGCCAAAAACTCAAGCATTCCAAACAAAAGGATCAGTTTGTTGGCCAACAATTTTTGAGCACATTAAATTGATGAAATTTTTAAAAATTGTGCTAAAAAAAATCACTAAAAACAGCTTCAAAGTGTTAAATTTATATTTTTAGGAGAATAATGCTCAAATAAAGTTTATTAACTATAAAACTATAGAACATTCAAAATTGTATGTACTTAAAATGATTAAAATTTGCGAATAAATCGATAAAAACTACAAAAAAGCCAAAAATCTATTGCAGATTATTATTTAAAATACGTTTTTTGCCATGTTGAACAATTATCTTGCACTCAATGAGCTTGAATTTCCAGAAAATAATTCATTATCCATACTTTTTTTTTACTGCAGAGAGCAAAGTTCATATTGAAAATATTTAAAAAATACAATTTTTCTATCTAATCAGTTTGAATAGTCAATCAGTCGTATAGCTAAGTAATAAGTGACTAAGAACTTTTCTTTTCGTGACTTTGGGTGACCTGGAACAAAGATTGTTTGTGTCAGTGTCCTTGCCAAGTCACCCTCAAACAACAACTTCTGCCTAAAATTTCATAATAAATCAACAAGTTGATTGATTGATTGGTGAATTTATTTATTTACTTGCACAAAAATAGGGCCTATTGGCCCTCTCGGTCGATTGACGGAGAGAAGAGGAAGTTTACTTCCTCTGCCTAACAAGCATGAACAGTAAAAGACCGGACGCTGTGATCCTCACCCACATGGCTGCATAGATTTCATCATTTTGGGTTTGAAATCACCTGTTTTTTGATCACGGCACATATTTAATTTTGTATAACTGTAAACAATTGTCAAGAGTCTGGTGACACCGTCAGAACATTCAATAACAAACACTGAATGGAGTGCACTGATAAGCAACATGATATATCTCATTCCAATATTGCCAACATAGAAAAATTGGAAGTCCCTAAGAACGATCCAAGTCACCCGCCTTTACAGCATTTATTCAACCTTCCTTCCTTTTTTCCTTTCTCTTTATGAACTGCGGTCGATAGTGTTCACTGAACTAACTCTTCTTTCTTGTGGTTCTTCATCTTACAGACAGGTGATTGGAAAGAAGTCGCCGAGGTTTGCGTATCCTCTGCTTGCGAGGTGCACGATGCATCGTTGCGGAACTCAGCATACCTAAATTCACTACTAAACGCGAACCTTGGTTGTCATAACCACCGAACATGAAGCAGAAAGTAATCCTCTCTCAGTCAGCGGTGATGGTCACTGTCGCCGGGCTGATCCTACCTCTAACTTCTTCATCAGTATCTTTAAAGTTTCAATCAGCGGGTATTATATAATTAGAGCTATTTCCGTCAGTTTGAACATTCTTCATTCACAACATCCACTAAAAATACCTGTACTGGTACATTTCATCCGTGAAAACTGTAAAAAAATGAATAAATAAATCACGGTTCTGTTACTTTCATTAAGTACGTAACCGAAAATCAAACATAATAACATCTATCAATTATATGATATTTATTAACTCAAAACGTTCATACTTGAAGAAAATAAATAACGTTCAAAATGGAGGAGGAAACTGAATGCTTGACGTCTCAAATCTTTTCACTCCAGGCAGACTCATAAATCAAGTTAGCGGGAGGTATTTTGTGGTAGCTTGATCCTTACTTCCACTTGAATGAAAATAAGTGACGAGGGAAGGGGGGTATAGGTAGGAAAAAGGGAAGAAAAAAACTTGAATAAATAATCCTTTTCCCCAAACCATGGCTGTCGTTGGCAGATGCGTCTCCTCCTTCTCGAACAACAGGATTAGCGATTCGAAAGCTTTTGTGAACATAGCCTTCCCTCTTACCCCTTCCCCCATACCCACGAGGCAAAAAAAGGTATAGAAGTTGAGAAATGGCATCATCTCAGAGAGTTATTAGGTTGAAGAGGGTAAGGCGCGGAAGCGGATGGGGGAAGGACAGATTTATTGCGGCCCTCCTATTGACAAATGATAACATTCCCTTCTCCTGACGAATGAAACGTCTTACTTTTTTTGGAAGGAGGAACCGTATGTTCTTAAATAACAATGTGCGACACTTTTCGGTTCCACGGGGAAGTAACGGTTGTTCCCTCAAGACCAACATTTGTACCCGTCAGATCGGGTTCCAAAGCTTCTGCTTAGACAGTGTCCAGGTGGCCTGCGGTTTCCGCGGACATTGCTTTTCCTTCCGGGTCGGGACCACCTGTTCATTTTTCCACAATCTGTCGTCCCTGTCCCCAGTGGAACGTTAATTCATCAGTTTCCTTCCAATAACCAAGAAGGCCTTTTTCCTTTCTCCAGTAGGTAATTCCTTCTCCTTCCATATTTCATGAGAATACAAAAAAATATGAGAGAAAGCAGAAGAAAATGTTTGAACAACCCTCGTTTGGAAAAATTTTAGCTAAAATTAGATTTTCACGATAATTATTACGCTATTTGGAAATAATAAGGTATTGTACCAACATTTTTGAACTATCACAATTCACACACTGATTTGATCAAGAAAAGTAACATCGAAATTTTCCTGAGAAAAAATCAGATATTTAACTTTTTTCAAGTCGTATTATTTTACCTTCATTAATTTTATGTTTATGCTCTAAACCCCCTTTCCCCTCCAATTGCAATTAATCAACAATAATGTAAGGGCCTAACTCGGCGTATATATATATATATATATATATATATATATATATATATATATATATATATATTTAATGTATATATATATATATATATATATATATATATATACAGGGTGTCTCAATTTAAGTAGGCAAGACTTCAGGGATCAATTCTACAAGTAATTTGCAACAAAAAGTGTCTCTTAATGTGTTATTTTTTAGAGGTTTCGTTTTCGAGTTATTGACGATCTAAGATTTTTTTCGTGTTTTCGACCTTATCTCCTAAAAATGGCTGTGACCCCATCATTCTTTGAGTATTCTCAAACCTGAGGATACTGTTGGAAAGAACGTTAAATTTCCTATCTTTTTGGTGCCAAATCATAATTATTCAAGAGAGTTAAGATATCGAAAAAAGAGGTCAAAGTACAAACTTTGTAAAATTCTAAAAATTTGGGTTTTTTTAATCTGATTCCTCCCTCCATAAAAAAAATGAACAGTCGTTTGCAAATACAGTAAAAACTTCAAAATCTTATCAGCTTTCTAACGGTATAGCCAAAAAATTGATAAAAGTAACAACAAGGATAAAAAACGACTTTTGAATGCGAAAAAACGTGGTATTTTTAACGAAAATCGATGGATTTCAGGAAAAAACGATCCCCCACAACTTTATGATTTAAATGTCGAATTCTACGTAATTTTTCACGCTGAATCGATTGGTGACACTTGCAGAACTCTACGACCAACTAATAAGGGCGAAAGTGCCCTTTGACCCTCGAAACTCAGAGAAGGGCACTTTCGCCCTTATTCGTTGGTCGTAAAGGTCTGCAAATGTCACCATTCGATTCAGAGTGAAAACTTACGTGGAATTCGACATTTAAATCATAAAGTTGTGGGAGATCGTTTTTTCCTGAATCTATCGATTTTCGTTAAAAATACCACGTTTTTTCGCATTCAAAAGCCGTTTTTTCTCCTTGTTGTTACTTTTATCAATTTTTTGGCTATACCGTTAGAAAGCTGATAAGATTTTGAAGTTTTTACTGTATTTGCAAACGACTGTTCATTTTTTTATGGAGGGAGGAATCAGATTGAAAAAACCCAAATTTTTAGAATTATACAAAGTTTGTACTTTGACCTCTTTTTTCGGTATCTTAACTCTCTTGAATAATTGTGATTTGGCATCAAAAAGATAGGAAATTTAACGTTCTTTCCAACGGTATCCTCAGGTTTGAGAATACTCAGAGAATGATGGGGTCACAGCCATTTTTAGGAGATAAGGTTGAAAACACGAAAAAAATCTTAGCTCGTCAATAACTCGAAAACGAAGCCTCTAAAAAATAACACTTTAAGAGACACTTTTTGTTGCAAATTACTTGTAGAATTGATCCCTGAAGTCTTGCCTACTTAAGTTGAGACACCCTGTATATATATATATATATATTTGTTGCATATATATATATATAGCTGGGATGTGACGCGGTAGTCCTGTGGTCCGTGATAAAACGACGCAGCAATCCTGTCAAAAGATAACTACATATATATATATATATATATATATATATATATATATATATATATATATATATATATATATAGTATTATTTGTTCGCCAAGGAATTAGTTGGAAAAGTTTCATTCCCATCGGACGAACGGTACGCCCGCGCATAAAAGACAAACAAACATGATTTCATTTTTATAGATATACATTAATATACCTGTGAGATTTCTGTAATACACCACAGATATAATATAGGTAACAGAATGCTAAGCTAAACAAAGAACTAAATTACAGTTACTTACAACATAATTATGTTCTAAGTTACAAAGCTAAACAAAGACACACTCCCAACCACTTCAACCAAGATACAAGATATTATAGTGTTTTTTGAGCACTCTTTTTAAATAACGATGACGAGGAACTAACGCGTCGGTTATCATGCAAAGCATTAAACAGTTTCACACCCCTAGAGTCATAGACTAGTGGCACGAGTTGATTTTCTAAAATGTAGTTTTGAGAAGTTTTGCTTCCGAATTTTAGTAAAACCATCTTCCAAAAAACATAATTCGTTATAATAAACTGAATTTGTGAGTCTTAAGGTGTTTTTAATCAATAGGTGTTGCAATAGAAGTACCTGTAACTGTCTAAATAAATCTGAAGAGGGGAGCCTCATCCTTTTTTCAACAGTACCTTAATTAGAAATCGTTAGGCCACGTAGATAAAATAAAGAAGAGTAGAACTACTTCCTCCCCATCCGCAGACCCCATACATAATAAGAGTTTGTACTAAGGCAAAGTAAAACATAACACATCCGGAGTTGTTCGAAACTCCAGCAAGTGTTCCAAAATGCTTGGGACGGATGTTCATGATGAACATTTGTAGAGAATGTTATATTAAGCGCTCTCGTAACAACTCCAGTTGTTTCTTTTTTTTTTTTCGAAAAATCGCTAAATTATTTATACTATCAGAAAATTTCAGGGAATGGACCATATTCATCACCATGAGTGTCAACACCCTCCATATTGACGGAATACAGAAGGAAGAGAATGAATTTGAGCCTGAGACATCCACGCAATTAACTCAGCGAATGGGGATAACAATCGCGAAGCATGAGAAAGCCAATTAATATCTGGTGTGAGTCGACAGATGAGATACGACCTCCCGCGCTCCTATTCAGTGCTTCCCACGTGTGAACGGAGATAACGCGCTTCCGCAGGCGGAAAATTGAGGAGTTCCTCGCTTAGCGGGGACGGATGGGTGGGCGAAGGAGCCCGTTGACTTGGAAATACCCCGGTGACAGCCTCGTGTTTTTAATGGGAGCTCATCTGTCGTCGATGACGCACATGCAAATGAACTCGTATATTTAGGTAACATATCTCTATCGGTGACTCTAAAACCGCTATAAACATTTTTGAGCTAGGCTCTCTGCAGGCGAGCTGGACGCCGCATGGTACCGAAAATACGCCTCACCATGTAGGCGTCTCTCGTTTTCAAACGAGCGGCATTTCGCTTGGAGTATAGGTAACAGAAGTGCTGCACCATCTTGAAGAAAAAAGAAGTTGTGGAAGATTAACTGATAACTCAACATTTTATTCTCATCAACATAAATTTTTAGTGTGTTCCGATTTTATTCATAAATAATTACTTTTGTATGGTATGCTAGAATAGAGGGTGTCCCATGGGCCACCCCCCACCTCCCCTCCTAAAATCCTTATTTGTGGGGTATTTGAAAAAAAAAATTATTCTTCATGATTTTTTCCAATAATCTCAATTATGACCACGTTGCGCATTGCGCTATTCCGCAACCATGCGCAATTGACACCAACTCTGTTTTTTCATATGGGAACCCGCTTTTGTATTGCAGATTTGAATTCTACGCGAAATTTCGTGGATATACGAGCCCTCACCCGTCCCGCGAGCGGCTAGATATGTTTTTGGAGTGAAGCGTGGAGACCATATCACTGACCTCTCAAATGAGTTGGTTGGATGCTCCATGAATAACTATTTAAAATTCCGTGCCATCATTTTTATTGTTCGCCTACTTCATGCGCAGCATCCTATTCCCGCCTACCTACAGGGCATGTTTTCCTTTGGCAATTCACCCAGACTTCGTCCCTCAACGAATAATCGAATCAACGAATAATTATCGCGATTACAATCTTATTCGTATTCGACGATAATATTATACCCAACACTGCCGTGAGCTACACCCTGTATCAGCACCCAGTAACAATGAGCGGAGGAGTTCCAGTTTATAGGTGTACAGATTGAGTCACAACACCAATATTCTGCCCACCAAGGGCAATGAAGCTTCTTCTACATTAGCAGTTCGGGCTCGTAGAAATTAGCCTCTGTATATAGACCTCGACATTTGAGTTTTGTGAATTGTATAATACTCTAACGCCGGATCTCCATTGTTCGAAAAAAGTGCGAACTTCAGGAATCGTTTCAGAATGCCCAATAACCGATTGCAACGAAAATTTTTCAAAGAAAAAAAAAACGAAAACTTTATGAAACTTGCTAGAACGTGCGTCCCAAACGGTGGGTCAAACCCGTTTCCGTGTGCAAGGTCACTGATTGTACAATCCACTCTCCGGATTGTTTCAACCCCAACTGCTTGTAGACTCCTAAAATGACACCCATAAAAGATGTAGGGATAAGTAATAATTGTACTCGGTATCGCTATCGGGTTCCCAGCCATATCCCTCCAACTAGAGTTAGCCCCCGAACCCTGTAAATTTCCTCAAAGAAATAAATACGAGTATAACACAATAATACTACTAAACGAGTTATTCGTTCAAATGACAAACTTCAACTAATAATGATGTGTGATATATAGTAAAAACAACTCGGCGCTTTGCGCCTCGGCGGGGGGCTCCGCCCCCCTGCACCCCCCGGTTTATTTCTTTTTCCATACTCTGTATGAAATCATAGGAACACAGAATGTGTTCCTATTTCCTTACCAACGGCTTGGTTGCACGTGGCATAACACGTGGCATAACACGTGGCATAACACGTGGCATAACACGTGGCGTAACGGTTTTTCCGTAACGGTTTTTTCTGTCGGTTTTTTTTCGGTAGGTCATCGCAAAAACACATTCTGTGTTAAAACAAGTAAAATTCAAATTTTGAATCGGTTGCAAATAAGTAGTAGATAATTATAGTTATAGATCGCAATCATACAAATGCTAAGTTACTATTACCATGCGTATATTAATAATTGTAATCAATATACCTATTGCTATCCTGCTTGTGGTATGTGTTAGCGAGTGATGTACTTACTATTTACATTACTTGACAAATACATTATCAAAGTGTTACAGAAATCCAAAATAACAAGGAAGAGGGTAAAGTAATGATAACACAAGACATGTAGTAATATTCAAGTTTCGCGGTGTTACACTTGCATTAGTGTCACCGCCTAATGCTTCGTGCCTAACGCGACAAAAGCGCCTTCCAAGTTTGGACAACCGCGTACATAATGCAAAGCCGGGAGCAACACTGAACCACCGTTAAGTTGCCGGTTGGCGCTCATAAGGTAAAACGGAGGACACGCGGTATTGACACCCAAAAGGGGACGGTCTGCATTTTACGAGACCGAGGAGGCAACGGCGAGGATAGAGTAGTAGAGTACGCATGCATTAATAAACAGCAGAACAACCACTTAGCCCCCATTAGAAAACCACTACCGAGCCATTAGACAGAAGAGCCGAACTCTTATTTTTTTAAGGGCTGACTCTCACGTGCTTCTCTCTCAACCCCCCCCCCCCCCCCCCGCAATCCCACAAAAAAGCGCGCGCCAACCCCATCGCTTCTTTCAGGCCGTGACTGTCCTAATGCAATGTCGCCGACCCAAATTGCCCATTAAACGCCCTTGACAACCACTGGGAGGTTTAAACGACATGCAATTAAACGAAAGAACTTTTTTCAAGAATTATAGACCCCTCTTTTATTCGCAATGATCCTCTCAAATGACGCGCGTATAACGAAGCCTATTATCCCCTTTTATCTTTAACTTGATATATTGTATCGTTCGGTTAGTTCAACCAGCAAAACAATAAGTAACGCATACAAATGCCTAGTACGACCAAGTTTACTTCATAGAAGAGGAGTTTATTTGTCCAATAATGCGTATAATGCCTAACTATAGACGAAAATGGAATCAGTAAGATTTGTAAGTTATGAGCTCAGAAAATGTACAAAAAAACACACGGGAGAATCACACACACACACACACACACACACACACACACACACACACACACACACACACACACACACACACACACACACACACACACACAAATAATAATAATAATAATAATGAATAAATACAAGAACAAATATAAAATAGAATAATAAATAAAACTAGAAAGTTAAATCGGCCGAAAGACATTGATCTGCAGGGCTCAAGTTTATTGATCTCGGTTTATTGAGTTCAGAGTACCTACCTGGTTTATTTAATCAATGGGAATATGGAGGTTTTATGTAACGAGAGGAAAAAACTAACGATATTTAAAAAGGATTCCAGACCACGGGACATACTTTACATTAAGTCAAGGAGAAGATGTGACCTATACAGAGAGGATAAAAGTCGATACTCAAATTTCCTCATATTACTACATACACATGATCCGACCCCCCTCTATTATTGACTGCCCCCCCCCCCCCCCCTCATCGATAGGCAAAATGGGCAATATACCAAATACCGTATACTTTTACAATTAACAATTAAAAACATACACATGTCCTTCCACTCTACCCCCCTTGTTTTTTAAATGCCCCGGGTGTATGATGTATACGGGTAGTCCCTCCTTCTTGAATCTTGCAAATGTCACACCTAGGGATAGTTCCTAGTTACTTCAGCAATCAGGACATCTTCTGAGTGTAGCAAATTAATCGCCTCTTCCCTTTAAAGAGGTAACTTCTCCATTTCCATTACCTTCTTTTTATACGAGGATCGATCTATTTTGGCAGTGGCCACTCACAAGCTAGCTCGTTTCAGGAGCGATTTGCAGGTTCAACGTCTCAACACTACATCGTGCTGGGCTTACAAGATTCGATTTGTAGATATAAGTCAATGCGATAAAGATAAACACATAGCCTTGTGGAACCAATTCACTTGATGGGAGTTCGCTTCCTATTCCCATGCCCAGAAGGACATGTTTCACTTTCTACAGCAATTCACATAATTTTCGAGACTTGGCTCCTTGAATTTAGAATAACAGGGGGGTTTCAGTATTTTGATAATTTAATGTTCATATCATTAAGTTGGTTGATCTTTAGCCAAACGCCGTAAAAAGTTGTTGCAATCATGTTTACAAAATTTGCTGAGAAGGATCACCTGTATGTAAACACTTATTCAGGAAACAACGCTAATACCTGAGATTATTGGCCACGCATTGCCGTTAACATCCGTTAAGGGCTGCCTGTTCAGCAATGAGCTGGTGGCCCTGGGAGCCGTCATGGTGGGTGGGGCCCTCAGGCCCTGACCGGCCAAACACAGGGGGAAAGCCACTCCAAACCGAAAAACACAGGAAATAATAATGGGCACAGAAGCAGAAGATAACATAACAGATAACAGAAAAAAACAAGACCACAGCAAACTATACGGATGACATCGAACACAGACGAAATTTCAAGATACACACTATTCCCATTCCCATTTCAGTTCTGGTACATGTACAATTTGTACGAAACCAATAAATGAATGTAAAAAAAAAAAAAAAACATAATATGGTTGGGTAAATCAAGAGCTTTCCAACGACTGGCGAACGATTTTCGTTGGATGATAAATGCCCAAGATACAGTACTATAATAGCAACGATTTGGTTGCAAGCAATGGTCATAAGAAAAATCGTGTTTAAAAAAATTAACTGAGAAGGATCTCATTCATGTAAACAATTATTCAAACAACCACGCTCTTGGTTTCGTCCTTCATTCCACATTCATTAATTTCTTTGACCTTTCATTGACAAGATGTCACATAAATGTATGATAATATTGAATAAAGTCAACAAATAATTTGATAAATCTTATCCGCGGAATTTCAGAACGCTATAGATTCTAGCTCAAAACAGGAGAGGAAATGTCATCGAAAGAGCCCGTATCAATATTACATCGGTAATTCCGTTGAGAGTTGGGGTTTGGTTCCCGTTGAGATATTTATCGCGTACTAGTGACCTATTATTTATAGCTTGAGGTCTAGACAGGGCTCGCATGATATATATCGCGGGGCATCAGAACTTGGTGGTTCGAGGTTTCTTGCATCTCTTCCATAAATTCAGCTCGTTTTCGAAGCAGCTAAAGGACATCAGTTCATGACCCTCGGAAAGTACGCACTTCTCTAAGTCAGTAGTATTTCAACATCGTTTGCTTCCCATTTTGGTAGAATGGAAATCAGAGTTATATCAACGAGTCAATATTTGGACACTGATGGTCTTGCACGATGGCAGTTTTTGGGATGATCGGTGATAAGGGTGAAGAAGTGAATTTTAAGTTGGCCAGTGATGCTTTACTAGGTTTTGTTTTCGGCACATAGTAAGTTTTATGAACGTGTTAATGGGCCTGGACATGGTGTTTGAGCACTCAGTCCACCCCTGCTGTAGCTTTGTCCTCATCATACCTCTCGGAAAGGGCATAAGGACTCCTCGAATTTAGCTTCCAAATGTTTTAATGTACGACAGTAATACCGGGCAAATGCATATAGGCTGAAGGCGACGTCAAATTTCCGTCACCTCTTAACTAAAAAAGCTCATCGATGTCGATGATCAGCTACGAAGTCGTCCGCTGATGTAGCGATGAATTTCGTGCGTAGTCTCGATCGTGATAAACACTTTGCGAACACTCAGAATACCGTTTGAATTGAAATCTATTCTATAAATGAGTAATCTCAGCACCTTCACGCTCGAACTCATGGACGGGTTTGATCAGGGTTTTTTGCAAAATGATTGGAACGATGAGGAAGGTTTGTATAAGAGAAAAATTGTTAAAATACGTCCAACCAGATCAGCTGACTTATCTGAATTCTTTCTTATTCACCCTAGGAATTTGTAATTCGATAGGATGCCTCTCTGGGACATCGAGGAACGAATAAAATAATGGGCTCTTTTCTCATCAGCTGAGTGAGCAAAATTCACACATTTTCAACCTAGGTATGTGAAATTTGACAGGGAGCCTCACGAATACATTAAGACACGAATGCAATGACGGGTTCAAACCTGATCAGCTGACTTAGCTAAATTCTCTCCTATTCACGCTAGAAATTTGAAATTTAGAGGGGAGTCTCTCCCCTGGAACATTGGGAAACGTATAAGATTATAGGCTCTTTGCTACATGTAGGTACATATGGGAAACTGAGAATATTACAAAAATATACAATAACCAGGTGACTCTTGCTCGGTGAGTAACGCTTAGACCACCGAGAAGTTTCAATGACCCTGTGTTTGCGTGCAGATGAAAAAGAACCACAACTGTTTAATCAAACTTTACATACTCATAGCAAAAAGCGTTTAACTCAAGGAATTTCAAAACGAATTTCCATGAAGGAAATTTTGGATTCATTGCAATATCTTAATTCTCTTAGAAAATTGGCTAAAACGTTCGGATCTTGGTAGACTCGGAAGTGATAGACTTTCTGTTGGCGGAATAATAATTTTAAAAAAATCATTTAATTAACAGTTGTTCCTAAGTATTTACTAATCAATAATGTAATAAATTAATGTAATTGTAGTATATGAGTACCAACCTACGCTTGAAAAGCCCAATAGGATTCAGAAGTTATAATAAACTCGATTTCGGGAAGTCAGAATTCCATTTGAATTATAATTTCAGCTGATACAATCGTCATAGTCTTCAAGGTGATTTTTGATATGTTTTACTAGTTGCAATTCACTCCCGTGTAGAAGTTTTTTTTCTCTCTCTCTCTCTCTCTCTCTCTCTCTCTCTCTCTCTCTCTCTTTCTTGTCGATGTTTTAGCCCTTACCTTAGGGCAAGCAAGCGAAAAAACACAGCAACTTGGGTGGTTTCGTTCTGTTCTTTGGGCGGATACCTATAAATGAAACTCAAAAAGTCATTACTGTTACATAGAAACAGTTCAAGATCTCGATTTTTGAATATTTCAGCCCTTAGGTTCTACCCTTTAGTGTTGATCAAACGTGATGCCGATGTTACTAGCTCATCCCCGGCCGATAAATGATTTTTAAGCCAAATTTCTTGAAGTTTGGTCCAATACTTTTTGAGAAAAGCTTTGGACGCCGTACGGCGGACGGTCGCATATTTTTTATTCGATTTTTGGATTCTACGCATCTTGAAACGTAAACCAACAAATTTTAAGGGGAGGGTTAATTATGGGGTCCTGTTGCTGTAACGTTGTGACCCGGATTGCGAGGCGGGCAATAATAATTACTAATTAATTAATAATTACGGACCAGTGTTCTACGTAGAAGGGATATATGATACAAAAATAATAAACCTTTGTGTAATAATTTGCAGCGTTTTTTATTCAGTTCTTTTGTTTTGACTTAATGTCCTTTGAGGGAAGTTTTATTTAAAAAAAAAAAAGTGTTGGAAAGCCCCACTATATTATTTACCCAGCAGAAGACTTGGGTGTATCTCCAAACGAATACGGCGTGAATAATTCTGTAATTCATTCATTTCCTTGTATGCATATTAGAATTAACGTAGATTTGAGAGTATTCTCGCTAAGTAGAGAGAGGAAACGAAGTTATGCCAGAAAAATGCCTAACAACCGTAGCTGCTGACAGATCTTCTTGGACTTGCCTGAAAACATCAGTTCAACATCAATAACACTTTCGTGCTAGGTTGAAAGCTAAGCTCGAAGCTCCGCTTCTACCAATCCTTCACCGTAGTTTTTCTCCGCCTTCCTTCTGATGTGGGAACAGCCCTCTTCCTACTTTATACGCATATATTCAAGGAGATTAAAACAACTTTTCCTAACCACTTACCGCCTCCTGACGTGTGAAGGGAACTTTTCACTTCCCGAAGAGGGATTTTTTACGTTGTGCAAATGTCGTGAGGGGCAACCTGGACCAGAACAGGACGGTTTTACCTCTCAACTTTCTTCACGTGAAGAGTTGAAAAACTGTTAATCTTCTGATCAATCATTATTACTGGATAAATTAATTATCAGTAGTAAAACTGATGACATATCAACTTATTTATTTTTGTTATACTATTAAGTATATAGCACAATTATTAGCCCTCGTGTGGCCACGTAGGCGGTAGTTGCCCTCCCCCATCACAATACTATAAAACTAGGTATATACGCTTTAGTTAAGTGATGGGTTTTATAACTATGTGTGACGCAAATAGACTCAAATGATATCTGTTGGATCGGCTGTACGTGTGTGGCAGATGGCACTAAATCTTAGGTCGAGACCAATGTGGACAGATGCAAATTGAGGAAAATATCAAATGAACGTGGGCGTGTATCAAATCTTAGCCATGAATAGCTGTGCTCATTTTAAAAATAAGTTGATCTTTACCATAAATGCGCTGAAATGAGAGCATTAAAGAATCTATTTCAGTGATATGTTGTGACTACCCTTGCTTGAGTTGGTTCGCGAGGTTTGCTGTGCTGAAAAACCAAGATGTGGGCATAGCACATGGTGTAAAGTACCTGGATTTACTACCAGTCAAGTCTGGTGGGCGGGTGGATGGGTTTAGGAGCTGATAAAATTGAACATCACGTCAAGAAGCAAGTTTATAGGTTCAAAATCTAGTAACAGAACTATATAAGAATGCTGAGCATCGTTGAAGGCTTCATGTCATTGTTGATAATTCTGGGGATTCACTTTTGTCTGGTTTTACTTCCTTCAGTTACAGCATCCAATATTCCGACACCTCAGCCCACGTCATTGACCTCTGCAAATGGTTTCAAGTAGTAGTACTTCGGATCTTTTTCGTAATTCGTTTGATATTGCTGTTTAAAATCATGAAATTTTCAAAAGTCATGAATCATCGATAATAGTCTTTCCCTCAATCGAATAGTAATTATTTAAATATATAATTTTCATTCAGTCTCATCACGATATCCATAAAAAACAATGAATATTCTGTTTTCATTTAACCGTTCTTATCACGGTGCATTGGCCTTATTCCGTTTTGAGGTTTTGTGTTGTTCATTTTATTGTGGCGCGTGCAGTCCAGATAGCAAAAAGCAAGGAAAGCGTTATGCAAAAAAAGTATAAATCGTATGAGCTCTATTCTTCCGCAAGAACAGTGCAAAAGAAAGTTAGATGGTGAGGAAGCTTTCTTGTAATTTGGGGCCAAACACGAGAAACCCCTTCGCCATTAAAGGGAGAAAAGCGATGAATAATGTAAGGAGAAGGGCATAAGAAAGCAGTGGAAAAGGCAAGAGAACAAAGCAAGCGTAAGAAAGGACACGTGTTGGACTCCCTTTCGCAAGGACCAAACTACCTACCAGCTAGAGGGATGGCAGCGGGGTCCAGGTTTCCTGAAGTCCTGTTTGGTAACGTTTGTTCTCCAAAACATCCACTGAGGACCGGGTCCTTGCAAACGGAGCGAGACAGAAAGTGGTGGTCCCCCCAATAATATGCAAATTCCTTCGAGGGACATCGGAAGGTTCGTAAGGTAAAGCGTCTGGCAGCGAGGCGCTCCACAGGGCCAGCGTTCTGCAACAATTAACATGTTATTAGTGTGTACGTTCCTCTTGTTTAGTGTGCTAAAAGGTACACAGAGCAAAATAACTTTGCTCAACCGCAGCAAAACCTCCATCCGTTCAGGATACTCCAACCTCCTTACCACCGAATTCATTAGCCTTTCCGACAATGTTAGCAGTGTTTCTCAAGAAAAAGTGGTGGGAGCCCTTTGATGTGCTTGAACATGTTAATTGACCGCAGCAATGCCTTTAATTACTCCAAAGGTCCTCAAGCCTACGTACGGTGGTTTGAATGATATTTTATTCATGGTATATGGGAATTAACGATGCGACCCACTTGGATAGCGAGGGGGAATGAAGGTAATTAGTTGGCGCTTCAGCAATTGTTTTACATGGTCGCCTATTGTACCGGTGGAACTTCTTTTCAACTCATTTTGCATTTCAAAAGGAGTTCCAAGAATGATGTTGACATTCATTTGTAACTAAACGTTGACTGTTGAAACAAGAAATATATATGCAAGCCACGTTCATAATGAAATAGTGCGGATAGGTATATATTTTTGACGGATAATAGGAGTATTTCTGAATATATAGAAGACCAAAGAAGGTAAAACGGTAGGCTTTTTGACGCTCTACCAATATTTTTAATGTGAATCTTATATGACTGTTAACACTATCAGTTATATTTTAAATGGTTAATAAAATTTACTTTCAAATTTATTTTCACACAATGGTCGGTATTGATAAGATGTTCACGTTCTTCTAGCAAACGAACTGCGGCCATTTTATATGGCCTAACATCCCAAAAGAATAGGAAAACTGGCAAAATATGTTTCAAACATTGACACGTTTCTGAATATAGTGTCTCCAATCACAGCTACTTCTACTGAATAGTTATTTTCTGCTCCATGAAGTTCGAGTACAGACTAAATGGTCTTAAAGTTCAACCTCAACACCATACTTCTAAATACTCTCGCAAGCTCCAATTCCTGCTATGAGTTTGTTAAAACTTCCACAAATGATAGTGTGAACACTTCAACGAATATAGTAGAACAAAATTATGCTTTTGTGATATAATGAAATAATACCAATCTGCTTTTAATTTGTGATTATATTTTTACAGTATTAATTGATGTGAAAAGCCCCTAAACTTATGTCTATGGAATATTGTTAGCAAATTTTAGTAGAAGATGAAGCTATTGCAATAGCATGGAACAGTTTTAAATAAAAATTTTTGAAAAATTTCTTCATTGAAATTCGTTTTGAGGCATTCTGAAACGATGCCTGAAGTTTGCACTTTTCCGTAAGAGTATAATATTAATTATAAAGATGAGTCGATACCAAATTTATCGATTCCCGATACCGATACCGATACCTAAAAAATCGATTCCCGATTCTCGATACCGATACCATCGGCGCATAATACCTAACTTACCTGTAGGTGAAAAACGAAAATTCCTCTTGAACTAGTAATATATTCAAATTCAAATATATTCAACGTTCCGCAAGTTGTTACTGTACATCTATCGATAGCCTCACGCAATGAATACTGGCACCAATAGCTTACCGTTCCGTCGTAGATGAAGTTATAAGTCTAATTAGCTAATATATTTTCCATCTCTATTTATTGTCATTAGGAGTTCTTGTTCCAATGAAGCTTTAATGCTTTAGTACTTTAGTTTAAAATTAAATACATTTTAAAGATTAATTCTTATTACAAATTCTAAATTTCAGATTTATATTTTCATTCAAGGCTTTAGTTAATTTGATTTGTGCAAATACAAAATTTGATATTTTTTTGTTATCTATCAAGTATCAATTAATAGGCAACTTTTATTGCCTAGGATTGATTTCTTTCTGAATAAAACTAGTTAAGCAGACTGACTTGGTTTTTTAGTTTTTCGTCGGTAACTGTAAGGTATTTCCAAATAAGACTGGCTCTAGGCTTTTATACTTGGAAAACATAGCTTTGTCTAATGGTTCTGTTGTCACAAACAAAATAACACAAGCCTACTAGTAAACAAAGTTATAATTGTAAGTTGTGTTTTGGACAATTCATGTTTCGCAACTGCTAACTTCACACAACGGTTGCACGGTACAACCATCTTCGTTGTTAGATGGTTGCAATAGTACCGCAGTGTAATAAAACGAACATCACCGGGCGGTATTGGTATCGGCTTTAGGCTATCGATTCTCGATACCAATACCAAAGCCTAACACTCGGTGGTATCGAGAATCGGTATCGGGAATCGACTAATCCCTAATTATATATATATATATATATATATATATATATATATATATATATATATATATATATATATATATATATATATATATATATATATATATATATATATATATATATATCATTCTAGACGATGACTCTCCTTAGGATTGAGGTAAAAATCCTGTTCTTGCGCCAAAAAATCTAAAATAAAATATAATATAATATAAAAAATATTATAAAAAAATAGAAGTATCAGTCGTAGAGCAATTTTTGGGACATTAAATTGGTCTTATTCCAAGAAATGTGCTGAAAAATCACTAAATATGGCTAAAAACGGCTAAAGATCGTATAATTTATCTTTTTCTACGATTAACGAGAACATGAAAAAAAAGTTTGCACACAATCTTGCTGAAAAATGTACGTGAGTTTCCACAATTTTGATGAAACATCTTTTAAAAAAATCAGAATGTCCAAAATCTTTTTTGAATCACGAAATTGTATTTATTAGTGGTTTGTTTGCAATAAAATTGGTTTTAATAATTTATTTGCACTTAAATTGCTCAAATTCCAAAACAGTTTAGCATAAAACACACACACACAAACCTTATTGCGATAGATAATTTATGAAAATTCGCTCATACGATCACACTGCATGACAGTTTGAAAAACTCTCAGTGACAACATTCAAATATTGAAATGAAGGTCTCAAATTTCTTACTGAAGAAAGTAGTTGATACTTCAAAGAACCTACGTAGAAATCTTTCCAACATTTTCCTAAGCTCCCAACAAAATCGTAGAAACTATATACATGAAACCATACAAGCGAAGACACGCAAACACACATTTTGATATAAAATAAATAGATTTCTTGAAGGTTTGCGAAGATGGGCATAACTGAATGTAATAAGTAGGTAAGTCTCACAACTTACCAAAAATCAGATCGGTAACGGATTTCTTGTTGTCACTTCAGACAAATACGCCAAAACACACCTACCGAAATGTTACTAGCGGATGGGGAAGAAGTGTCGTATGGGGCCGAATATGTAGGGAAACTCACTCCTTTCGCTAAAAGTCGCAAAGCTACGATGGACCCAAGAACTGAAAAGCAAGCGAGCGGAAACAAACTTCCATATGTCGGCATATTATGGAAAACCGTCAGAGTACCGGAAAGCCAGGGAGGTGGGGAAGCCAATTCTCGTGAAAGTCGTGTCCCATTCCAAGTTATTACATGTAAGTGAGGTGTCAGCTCTGGGCCTGACACTCCGAGAAATAGGAGCAAGTGAAATATCTCGAGCGCGGGTGAGTGAGTTTTTGCGGTATGTACAGCGGTTTGTGGGAAAGTATTGCGAAACCGAGTTTAGAGCTTAAGAGAAAGATTTATAAAAAATGCATTAGAATATTTGTAGGTACTGATTATTACAAAGAGACGGAAAGAGAACTGAGAAAGCTAGAAGTATTGGCTCTCCCATATAATCAAAAATACCATCTGGCTTAGCAAACTATGAACTAAAAAGTTCTAGTCCTGCAGCATGATTGTATAAGCGAATTTTCCCCGGAATTATCGTATTATATGTTGTGTAGCATTATTTTAAAATTGCTAAACATGAAGGACACATTTTACTTAAACACATTTTGATTACTTCCAAAAACTGCAACAATCCTACTCATCCCTCCTGTTTTACTTTCTTTAATATATTTGCCAGGTCCTAATTTTTGGTCTCCGGAAGTGTGCTAAGTAATGCTTAGGGCTCATCCGCATATTTCGCGCGGGATTTTACGATATGATTAATATATTCATCTTCCGTCTGTTCTGAATCTCAGCTATCGCATGCCATAGACTACGTGAACCTACTACTTGCTGTCTACTTGAAAACCGCATCAGGACATAAAATGTGACCATCGTGGGTCCGTGGACGTGGTACAGGGTACCTACGCTGTCCTATAACTTCCACAAATTGGTGAACTAAAGAGTCCGAACTGCATGAAAGTTCCGGTTATCTTAGTAATGCACTCTACCCAATCTACACAATAGGACAAAGGGGGAACTCAGTCCAGGGTCAAGTCAGGACTGAACTCTGACCAAGGGAAGGGGAATATTTTCACCATCCACTAATTTACGTAGCGCAGCAACGAACTCAGCAGCCGATAAGGTCGCTCCATTCTAACTGCTGCCTGACCGAGTCGTAAGGTCAGCAGGAGCATAGGCGACTTCCTCGCTTAACCCCATGGCTCACGTCTTTGAGCACTGAAAATGGTTTTACAATACCTTTTATACATTTTAGTAATTTTGTAATTAATCATCAACTTTTTCCATCCCAGGCTGAATTAAATTACAATATACGCGTCACAACTGCACCCCTTCGTTATATATGTAACCCCAGACGTAACATTTTGTTGTGAAATGGCTACTTCAAGTCCTTCAGTTTCCACGAAGTTTTTTGGCATTTTCCCTAAAACTACCAGAAAACGAATTGACTGGTTTTAGCGTTGTTTACTATATGATCAATATCAAATTGGGTAATAATATGATTAAAACTGTGCTGGGGTTTTCTGAGACCCCACCTGGTGTTTTAAGCGTGAGTTTCCTGCCCCTAACAATTGTCTGAATCGAACTTTCTCCCACTTGTGAACACTCAGATTTCCAGGAACTAATGCGGCAAGGGTTTTTTAAAAATTACATAATCAACATTATACTGAGTTAATATACATTTTTTTTTTTTTTTTTTTTCGTTTTGACATTCAAATTTTTTTTCTATATTTACTGTACCTAAACCGTAAAATGGTTGCTGGTAGCTGGAGCTGAAGTGGTGTAAACCCATTTGGGAGGCACGATGAAGGGGTGTCTGATACAGAAATAATAAACCTTTGTGTAATAATTTATTTTAAATTAAGTTTATGAAATTATATATATATATATATATATATATATATATATATATATATATATATATATATATATATATATATATATATATATAGGTTTCTGAGTTCCTTCTTTGCAGTCATCACGTTCCTACCAAGTTCTGAGTCGGTGTTGAAATAGAAGTTTTATTAAAAACAGATCCACGGCTTCCACTTTTGTATCTTATATATATTTATATAATATATATAAAACCTGAATCCGTTCAATTTGGCCAACAGACTTTTCGGAGAAAGCTCTCCTTTACAACTTCCCAGTTTGCTTGCTCGACCAAGAAAAGTTCGATCACGGAAAACGGCTCAAGAAACTGTAGCAAACGAGACTCTCAGGAAGTTAACACTTGACCGGCTTCAGCAACGCTCTGTTTGATATAACGTTAAGTTGATTTGATGTCTAAGCTCGGATATCAAATAATCGCGAACCCGAGTGAACGATTTCCTCCCACCCCCACCTCCTTGCTGAACTCAATAGCCTTTCACTCCCCTCTATCTTCTTTTCATTCTATATTATACTTCTATCTTCCAGTTCCCATTTTAAGCTATAACTTCCGGATGTTTTCACTTCTTATTCCGACAAATCATTGTTTTTAGACAAGGTGTAAAGTCGTTTCGACATGAAAACAACTTTCAAGCACTGACTTGATTTTCAGGGAGGTTGATAAAGGGCTTTTGCGTTTCGAGAATTCAGTATTTTCGTGATTACTATTTCATTTGTTTGAAATAGTAATTACGATTTATTTAGGAACAGCATGTGCAGTGGTTAAGTATAAAACTGAGATTTTTTTCCATAGATAATTTTTTATGAAGTATCATTTCTTGAAATGAATGTACTAGTTTGATGGTACAGGAAAAATAAATATCTCGTAAGAACTAAGGGGGTTCAGTACTTTCCAGTAATTTAGAGATTTTTCGGTACATTTTCTAGGCTCCTGTTGTTCGAGCTTTGATAATTTTGCACATATCTTTTATCTATTATTTTTCTTTCATTGAAAATAATAAAATCAGTCAAAACTAACCGCGAACCTGTGCGTTGCTCCGGTGCTCAACACTCATTTTGACATGGATATGTATATTGGTTGGGCTACGTGAGTATGAAAATTTCTACTATAAAGATGCAACGGTTTTTTCCTATTGATTTTTACGTACAACCAATGCGTTACTAGCAAAGTCTAACTCCCTTAGTTTTCACAGCAGGAAAATCGTTCGCCACTTTTTGGTTTGCTGCCATTGTAGTGTCAAGGAAAGCTGATTTATTAAGCTAAGTTATAAACTAATATTGCTAAGTAACCATAATGAACTAATAATGCGAAAAGAAGGCACTAGGTACTTGGTAGGTATTCTATTGAGTAGTAGGTTCTTGTAAGTAGTAGGTACCAGACGATGCATAGACCTCTTATCAGCTGATGGGCTCCTAAAACTGATTATTTCTTTCGTATTTAATCTCTGAAGCTGAAATTAAGAGGCGATTGAAATTATTGGTTCATTCCTACTCACCTGCGTATGCTAAAATGTCACCTCCTGTTCATCCTAGGAAGTTGAGATTTTATAGGGAGAGTCTCTGGGACACTAAGAGACTATTGCAATTATTGGCTCTTTCCCAATCAGCTGAGTGAGCTAAATTCTCTCCTGTTACCCCTACGAAGTTGAAATTTTATAGGGATAGTTTTTTGACATGGATATGTCTGTTGGCTGGGGTGCGTGTTTATATAATTATTGCATATCATTATACTAACAGGTCGAATGACTCCACTTGGTATTAGGAGGTTTCATGATTACAGACTAGAGATCTGTGTAGAAATCTGTGTAGATAGGCTATCTAATGATAACCTTTGTGTAATAATTGCAGCTTTTTTAAAAAGCAGGTGATAGTTAGTATTAAATAGTAAAACACAACACAGTACACTAATGCTCTGCGTAGAGGGTCATTTGTGCAATATGAAAATCATTCCTTTCCATGCCTACCTACTTCCTTTTTGTCAATCCTAAAAAAGAGGGTCTGCATAAATATGAAAGTGATGTTTTCGATTATAAAATGTTGAGTGATAACTCAATTTTTGAACATAATCAGATAAAAGTTGTTTTACTGATGAAACAGTAACAATCCACATTTCATTAATCACGCGAGAGACGTACGTCTCAATGTGTCTTTCAAAAAGTTGACTTTGAAAAAGGCAGACATCGCAAATTTAATTAGAAAGTTTGAGTACTGAAATATTCAGAGCCCTGCCTGCCTACGTGGTTCACGTCGTCTTGTAGTTGTCCCTGAATAAACAAACGGTTTTAGGGTACTTTTGTGAGGACGGGCGCCTTCAACATTTAACATGAGTATGAGCGAAGGAAGCGAGATATAGCAATATGGTAGCGGGGGAGAGGATCGGGGTGCATTAGATATCCCAGCGTCCCTGGCATGGGTTGTACTCATTCTGCCTCAAAAGAACTCCGTTGTCCCCCTGAGTTCACCTTTGTTTTTCTGGGAACCAGGAAAATATAGGGAAGTTCGCCGGGGCGAAGAAACGAAACGTATTCGGGCTCTCCTTCGTTAGAATGATTCTACAAAAAGTCCTTACTCCGCGGTATTTTCAGCACACACACACACACATATATTCCTTCTCCTGGACTTACTTCTGATTTGTGATTCCTCTCGGAACACGATGGAAAGACCCCTCCTGAGAAAAATGAGATTCCAATACTCTATATATTTATAACTAGATGAATATACCGATGGTTGTACCCAATCTCCAAAAACGTCCATTGGCCGAAAAATACGCTGGGCATTGGGTCATTCCTAGGATTCGGCAAATGTAAGATGCTCAATCCTAGGAATGGTTGTTTCAAATGGGCTCGAACAATAAGGCTAACAATCATGGCTACGTTCGTGTAAAGCTGTTTCCTACATTGAGGATCGTTTTTGGATTTCTTCTGAAGCAATTTTGTAAAAGTAGGTTTGTTTCATCAATCCTGGGCTGAAAAACCAGACGCACTTTGGGTGGCTTTTTAATTCAATTTAATGGGCGCTTTTCAAATGAGTTTTTCTTGCCGACTTCATCGTCCGAACCTCCACATCACTCCCTTACTGCAAACTTTCATCTCGTACTTCTGCGATAAACTTGACATCTATTTGGAGAATTTTGGTTATGGACAAAGGACTAAACGAGTGTGTCTGCGCGTCGGTACAATATTGCATCACAGTAATTTCCTACCAATTTATAAACTCTATTTTTCCCAATCAAGATGTTGAAAACCTATACTACTGAATGATCGCATACGATCAGCGTAACTTAAGCTTCTCTCTGAAGAGAAGATTCTTTTTTTTCTTTTTTTTTTTTTTTTCAATATACTTAAAATATTTATTTATTGAAATTAGTCTGGTTATCGGAGTCTTTTCATGTATTTAAAGAAACCCTCCTCAGGCGGAAATTGGCCCTACCATTTTCAGGTCAAACGATTTTGGTAGCAAAGCGTGGTTTTGAATCATTAACATTGGGTTACTCAGCTGTTGCCAAATTACGTTTTATCTGAAATATATATATATATATATATATATATATATATATATATATATATATATATATATATATATATATATATCATAATATCATGTGTAGGTAATCTTACGTCTATAATTTGTATAGGTACTATTTCATGCGGCTTTCTGCTAAATTGCACATTGAAATTAGAAGGTGCTACAGTACATGCCTATTCTTTTATTCAATTATCTCTATTAATGAGCAAATTATTTTAAGCGCTCATATTTGCATACTATATGGTTCACCCGTGCGTTGCATAGGTTGACTTGAATATACGCAAGCCCCCCCCCCCCCCCCCCCCCCCACCATAACTGTTTTCTTAAAAGTACCTACTTACTTATAAATTACCTATTAGAACCAAACTACTGAGATCAACTCCCACTCCCTCTCCACAACCACCCCCCATATTTTAGATTAAAAATATTCTTGATAGGTAACCCAAAAGAACGTTCAGGCTAATGCAATTTCATTTTTCCGAACATCAGATCACCATTTCGTTCGGTGATGACCAAATTATTCCATTTAACCACCCCTCCCCCTCCCATTTTGGTTTATTATTTCCAATAATAAGCCTATGTGATCGTATAGCAAAAAAGTTTTATAACCCCTCCTCAAACTTTGTCACTTTACGTTTCAAGGTGCGTAGAATTAAAATTTGAAATGTCCGTCCGCCGTTCGCCGTCCGGGCCATAAAAGGCGCAAGAATTGACTTAAAAAACCCGTTCTTTCGCACATAGACTCCATTTGGGGTCTAGTTGGTACTAACGTTTAACCATCCCGATCGCTTTACTCGCATAGATGCTATGCGCCAAAAACGGGCGAAAAAGTGTCTTTTTCGAAGCTTTGAGTGTTTGACTGACGTGTTAAAACTCCAACCTGCTCAACGACAACTGCGCAAGCTAATATTCCACGGTTAGGATAACAATGGGCAGTAGGACTTCGCAACAGAACACTTTAGGACCAGATCATGCACGACCACAACTGCACGACCTAATAATTATTATTCTCATGTTAGGACCAAATTCACTCATCTCAAAATGCCCAACTTTCAAATGAATATTGATGGAAAAATATGGGTGATATGATAGTGTAAGCGTAATAGGGCGGTGAACCTCCGGTCGTGAGGTAACGAGACCTTGGGAGTACCTCCAGGGTGGCGTGGAAAACTTCCTACACTTGTATTGCTTTCGAATTTCATGTTCCTTCGAGGCATGAATATATGTTTTTCTCTAGGTCATATTTGTGTGTTAATACCAACGCCTTGCCTACTCATATTTAATAACAAATCCTCTCGACTTTTCGTACGTACTTAGATAATGATATTATTAAGGCAATGATTATTTGAATAGATAGGAGCTCAAATCGAGAAATATAAACATACCTAAATAATTATAGAAGTATAGGTTGTGGCAACTCGAAATAGGACATGCCGAGGAGTCTGGACGGGCCTTATGACGTACGCCAACTAAAACTACGATCATACTCAATTGAAAAAATAATAAACCTTTGTGAAATGATTTGCAGCGTATAGTTCCTTATAGTCCGGGAGCCAGCGACATTTTGAGGTGAATTATTTCATCAAGGCCAACTTTTTTAAAAATGACAGATCTAACCCTGTCATAAACGGAAACCGACTTCAGCCACCACGAGCAGGGTGGGTATAGGGGTGAGAGGGTGCAAAACGCGTAAAATTTTATTTAAAAAAAACTTATTTCATCATGAATGAAAATTTGCAGACATATTGATCTTATGATTATATGATGATTTATTGCCTTCAGACGGCGTTCTGAGGGTGGATTGTACTTCAGCTACTTATTTAAAAAATGTAAAAAACTTATTTTTTAAACTTATTTTATCATCATTGAAATTTTAACAGTAGTTTCTTATAGCTATAAGAAAACGAAAAATATACTTCAGCTGCCTTGATGAGGGTGGAAAAAGCTTCAGCTGGTGGGTTCAAGGTGCGACGCGCCCCAGCTCTCACCTTTCAGCTCGAGCGCGCCGCGACATTTTCAATCTTGTAGCTGAACTGGTTTCCACCCATTACAAGACAGCTGAAGCACATTTTCTCAAAGTTTATATTCTGAACTAATAATTTCTCGATTTTCACGTGTTATAAAATTAGTTTCAAATGAAAATTATTAATAAAATATTCCTTCGACTGGATTTTAGGACATTTAGAGGATGAAGTATGTAAGAAATCAATTAAATATTCATTTGATCGAATTAATATGCACATATATATATATATATATATATATATATATATATATATATATATATATATATATATATATATATATATATATATTATTGCAGAATAAACAGACAATGTTATAAAAAATATGATAAACGTGGGTTTTGAAAATCATTCAAGTTCTTCATCTTCATGTGATGAACTATCATCCGTATCATCTATGTTGGCTGGAGAAAAATTCTCATTTTCATCTTCAGTTGGCTCTAAAAAACAGATATTATATTAAATAACAATACACATTTCTAAAAATTTAGTGAGAAAAGTAACTTTCATAATACCTTCTACTTCCTCTTGAATGCTAATGCTTTCAATCGATGGAGGTAACTGTTCACCTTCAAACCATTTGAAATTGTATTTGCTGTCCAATTCTATCCATCCATACTTTGTCGGATCTTGAATGGTATCTTTGGTAGTCATTAATTTGATTTGGTAACTTGACATCTCCTTGACTCAAGCAATTTTTTTTGCGAATCTCTAAAATATCTAGGCACTTAATTAATGACTCTTCTGTAAATTCCAGAAGCGTTGGTGTTCGTTTTCTGCAAAACGTACAGAAGGGCTTCACGGGAGACATTTTGACCGTTGCACTGATCGTTTCGAAAAACTCTAACGTACTGAAGGTTCCAAATAATCTAGCCGTAGGAAGGAGCGAACAGGTATACACGTTCGTATATACCTGCTCCCCCTCCTATTCGAGGGACGGTTGCCGAAATGTACCGACGCGCTCGGAGCAGCTGCTCCGAAAACGAGAAAACCAGAAAGCAAGTATACTATAAACCAGAGATCTCATCCAAGGGTATACAGAGATTTGTTATGCTCCTGTTCCGTCCCATCTTAATTTTACAAAAAAATCACATTTTATTTTGTGATATTAGTTTATAAAATCATGGACAAGCTACACGAATTACGAAAACTTATGAATAACATTTGTGTAATTATTCATTAATATACATGAATATTTTTCTGAAACTAATTTTATAACGCGTGAAAATCGAGAAATTATTAGTTCAGAATATAAACTTTGAGAAAATGTGCTTCAGCTGTCTTGTAATGGGTGGAAACCAGTTCAGCTACACGTTTGAAAATGTCGCGGCGCGCTCGAGCTGAAAGGTGAGAGCTGGGGCGCGTCGCACCTTGAACCCACCAGCTGAAGCTTTTTCCACCCTCATCAAGGCAGCTGAAGTATATTTTTCGTTTTCTTATAGCTATAAGAAACTACTGTTAAAATTTCAATGATGATAAAATAAGTTTAAAAAATAAGTTTTTTTACATTGTTTAAATAAGCAGCTGAAGTACAATCCACCCTCAGAACGCCGTCTGAAGGCAATAAATCATCATATAATCATAAGATCAATATGTCTGCAAATTTTCATTCATGATGAAATAAGTTTTTTTTAAATAAAATTTTACGCGTTTTGCACCCTCTCACCCCCATACCCACCCTGCTCGCGCCGGCTGAAGTCAGTTTCCGTTTATGACAGGGATAGATCTGTCATTCCTAGAAAAATTAGCCTTGATGAAATTGCCCGCCAAAAATGTCGCTGGCTCCCGGACTATTACCACAAACCCTATGGATGAGGCTAAAAAAATTTTTGATAAAACGTGATTGAGGTTGACGAAATCTAAATATTTGTAAGATTCTCGCCTTCCTCGTATTTAATATCGCTCTTGTTTACAATACGGAGTCTTGTTAGTTACTCCAGATTATTATTCAAACTGACAGTTGTTGTTTAGGTGGTCAAGATGGCCCTATTTCAAAACTTAGCACCTCAGGTCGATAAGGAAAGAAATTAGCCTTTGAGGTCTATCGCCTGATCAGTTCACGTCCATACCATAACGATCAGTGCGCCTTCGTGCAGTTAATTCTATTCTAAATATCTCAAAGGAGCTTCAATTCATATTTTAGCGTAGTAGGTTGATTAAGAAATAAATTAGGTTGATAGATCTGTTAGCATGGTAATTGTAACCAATTGGCATAACTTAATTTCGTGGTAGTCGGGCAAAAGGCTGATTTTGTCATCAACATTCCTACGTGTATATATTGGCGCCGACAGAGAAGAAAACCAATGCAATTAAATAAAACATTTACACTTTTCTTGTCCCCAGGATCTAAGAGTACCAACTTTGACGTAGGTATCCACTTCTGAGAATACTGAGATTTAATGGGATCAAATAAACCACCTACCTACTCATCACTAGTCCATCTACAGTTGACGAGAGTTGAGTCGTTACACACTTCATAATTTCATCGTGGTACGTGTTATTATTATTTTGTAATTTCTGCAATATAACGTAAAGTAAGAATAGTTTAAAAAATGTGTTCGTCACCTTGAAATATTTTTAGTATTTTTGAATGACGTATAAATTTGAGCCTTGAAGTAGCCCAGCCCATTCCTACTTCAAAATGTCCGCAAATAATTACTTACTGTGGACTCGGGTACTTTCAAATATTTGAGTGACCTGCTTTCTATGAAATAATTTTGATGGAATTCAGTTGAATGGAAGTAGGTACTAAAGAAGTTGTGTTTGCCTTTAGAAATCAGGAAAATTAGTTAATATTTAATTACTTAGGCGCAGAGCTGTAGAATATCGCGATTAATTACGTACTCCAGACTCCCTCAAGTGCATAATTTAATATAGTCCTGTTAGAGTATGTTTAATGATAGTTTCTAGAGAATGCAAGATTCGAGAAATAATAACTTAAAGAAGTCAGATATGTGGGCGTAATTGAGTGGCTTCCTGGCTCTTTTATATGGGATGGTCTGGTGAGGGCGGGCCCCGGGGGGTGTCCCCACCAGACCTAGATTACATGACATGCTTCAACGGGTCCGTGTTTACTACACCACCACTACCCCCCCCCCCCCTCCCTCAAAGCATTTTATTTTAATTAAATTACATAGTTTGTTTGTCCGCGTTTACAGTGGTACGAGTTTTATGTCTTGCTGCCCGCATACAATTGGTCGGAATACCCGGGTTACAGTAAATAAGGAAAACTCGGCCCTTCGGGCCTCGCAAGGGGCTCCGCCCCTTGACCCTGCCAGGGGGGCTTCGCCCCCTGGGCCCCCCCGGATGTTATTACTTTGAGCCTGACTGCTAAAATGTAAAAAACATGGAATCATGTTTTAGCTCCTCGCAATCATGTTCACAATATCAATAATTGAGAATGATCACCTGTATGTAAACAATTATTCATATAACCATACTCATAACTCAGCTTGTTGGCCACGCACTTCGCAGTAGTTAATATAGTATGGTTGGATAAATCGAGAGCTTTCGAACGAATGGTCAACGAATTTTGTGGGATGAAAAACGACGAAGTATCATATCCCTAGCAACGACTCGGTTGTAAGCGGAAATCATCAAAATTATTGGCGCTACTTTCATGTCACTTTATAGTCTCACTTTTCGGCGGGGGATCCATCGCTAAAACATGATTCCATGTTGAAACATTTTTTTGACATTTTATGTCTTTGCTCTGGCACATAACTCGTAAACCGTTACCAAATTCGTTACCAAATATTCTGATGATTTCCGCTTACAACCGAGTCGTTGCTAGGGAAATGGTACTTCGTCGTTTTTCATCCCACAAAATTCGTTGACCATTCGTTCGAAAGCTCTCGATTTATCCAACCATGTTATGTTAACTACTGCGAAGTGCGTGGCCAACAAGCTGAGTTATGAGCATGGTTATATGAATAATTGTTTACACACAGGTGATCATTTTCAATAATTGATATTGTGAACATGATTGCAACCGCTTGTTAATTTCTGATGATTTCATTGAGCTGGTGTTTCGATGATGTGATTCATAGCAGGTGATCCGAATATTGCGAGAACGGTTTGATTTGTGAAGTGGTGTTTAAATCATTTTAATTGGTAATTTCTATACTTTACACTCTAGGAAGCTGTAATTTCGTATGTAGCCTCTTTAGGATATTTACTTAACGATTCCCAGGGTCCGGATCAGATGAGTGGCTCTTAAAGCTAATTTCTATGCTTTACACTCTAGGAAGCTGTAATTTCGTATGTAGCCTCTTTAGGACATTTACTTCACGATGCCCGGGGTCCGGATCAGCTGAGTGGCTCTTAAAGCTAATTTCTACGCTTCACACTCTAGGAAGCTGTAATTTCGTATGTAGCCTCTTTAGGACATTTACTTGACGATGCTCGGGGTCCGGATCTGCTGAGTGGCTCTTAGAGCTTGCATACGAGTCTGCAACTAAAGACATAAAATGTCCCAATGTGTTGCAGACTCGTATGCAAGCGTTTCTTTATACACTAAATAAGCAGCAACTTTGCCGAAGCGAAAAGATGAGACCGACAACTCAAACGGATCCAGCCAAAATGTTTGTGAAAAGCTTTCGACATTTTATGTCTTTATATTGGCACATGAACGAAAAAAGCGTTTAAAAAATGCGTTAAAAGAAAGCGTTAAAAAATTTTAATAAGTGTGTTTTTTTGTAGTTATTATAGATTTTTCAGCAAAAATAATGACATTTTTTTTGTTTTTGTTGTCTGAGAAGCGGTGTCCATGTGCAAGATGGTCCTGCATGGCGCGGCGGAGTGTTTGGTAGAAGCGGAGGTGACGAGACCCGTGGAGCCATCAGAAACGGAAAAAAGTCCAGTCATGCAGCATGACCCCATGAGCGAATTTTTGAAGAAATCTTCGACATTTCAGTCGCTATTGATCGTGTAGAGAAATTTTAGTTTATGATTTTGATAGAAAAACATGGATTTCACAGAGTCATCAGTTGTGATTACTTTTTTTTTTTTTTTTTTTTTTTTTTTTTTTTTTTTTTTTTTTTTTTTTTAACAAGCACCTACTACCTACGTTTTAAACAGCATGGTTCTAGGATTGGTTATACAGGGATACTTCCATAAGAGTAGTTCAACTGAATTTGGACAACGTTTCATGCAAATATTACCGATTTTAACAACTACCTAGCGAACGGCATTATTTCGATTTTTGACTGATTTTTCAACTTTGAAATTTTTGAAAACTTGATACATATTCTTATAGGACATTTTACGCTGATTCGGAATATACCACATGTTAGTATGCTGAAAAAATTATTTCGCACAACAAATCGCAAAAAAACAGGCTATTTAAAAATTTTTGACTACATTTTTGAAAATTTCAACCCGAAGATGTAATCCGATCATGCTGGCCAACGAACTTGAACTTTCGTTTTGTGTCCTCAACATTTTAAAATTTGTTTGAAGTTTCTAGCACAATTCTACGGACAGTTATCGTCTGGAATGACACATACATACATACATACATATATACATACATACATAAAAAGTGCGTTAAACTTCAGAATATGATTCAGATTAGCCTGAAACGGATTTCTGCATAGAATTTTTTCAAAAATTCAAAGTCTACAAATTTTGAGGCGAGAGCAATAGCTTAATTTTCTTCAAAAATTCGCTAACAAAGATTGATGACAAGTTTCTTTTTTTTTTTTTTTTTTTTTTTTTTTTTTTTTTTTTACAATGTGTTTTATTGTTGGCATCTCTAACCCGAACTAAACGTTTTGTGTTAACGTACTAAATGTGTTGCGTTTTTTGCGTAACTAAAATGTGTTTCAACAATTTACTGATGATTTCCGCTTACAACCGAGTCATTGCTAGAGAAATGGTACTTTTTTCATCCCACCAAATTAGTTGACCATTCGTTCGAAAACTCTCGATTTATCCAACCATAATATGTTAATTACTGCAAAGTGCGTGGCCAGCGAGCTGAGTTATGAGCATTGTTATATGAATAATTGTTTACACACAGGTGATAGTTCTCATTAATATTATTGTGAACATGATTGCAACCGCTTGTTAGCTTCTGATAATTCATGTTATATGAATAAATGAAAGTTTATGATGAGTGGGAGGGGGGGGGGGGGGGCTGTAATATATGAATTTTTCGTATCAGGGCTCAAATGAAAGCTTATGACGAGGAATATAGCGCTGGTGATAAATAAATAAAACTACTTGACATCTAGTGATGAGATACATTGCAAGATCTGAGTCATTCTTATATATGCGGGTTTGCACAGGTTTATGTAAAATGGGCGAGCTAAAACGCATCATGTGTTTCAATAATTTCATTCGAAGTATGTAAATATAGGTAACCATGGATCCAGGGAGCCTGTCCCCTGGCGAGGCGCGGAGCGCCAAGTTTATTTTATTTTATTTTTTTTCCCAAAAATTACTGCAAAGCACGATTTTAAGCATAATTTGCATTTAATAGGTAGCCGCTGGTTCGTCCTAATAAAATGTGAAGTTATGGGCAAAGCATGGTCCTGAAACTTCTGCATAACTTTCTATCAACCCAAGGGAATGAAAAAATGTAAAAAAAATATGTTGGAGTTGAATGATTTAATATGTGTGGACATACAAAAATAAGATGTGTTTGTGAGGTTCGTGGAATCACAAAGTCAATGTTATATGAATGGGTGCCCTCGTATGGAATATCTCTGATAATAACCGCAAGTCAAGTTCTTTCACGTCGTTCAAACCCTTCATGACTATTTTCAGAACGATCTACCCTACCCCAGTCCAAGAAAACTTGGAAAACACGACCTAATATTCCATAGCATTTAGCCTTGACTGTTTCACCATAAAGGCTCGTCGGAAAAAACAACGATCATCTCTATTGTTGCGTTGAGCTAGAAGGAAGTTGACCGACCAGTTGAAACGAGAAGCAAACAAACACCCACCTTATAAAAAGAATGGAACTGCAAAAGCTAACAACATATAACGACAATCCTCAAGAAATAAGTCAGGGGGACCTTTTAGGGAATGATCGTCGTTAGCCGGGAATGGGGAAGCAATTTGAAAAGGAAGTGTATGTACAGTGCTGAAGGAGAGCAGGTGGGGAGGGAGCGAACCATTAGCCGTTGATGGATATGATAGCCGCAGCCCAACAGACACAAGTATTTGCCGGACACTCAAACTCTTGGCTTCGCTCACTAATCACGAGAGGTCTTCTAGCCCCTGTCCGCCGTCCCGTCCATTTTGCGGATCCTCTCCAACCGAAGGCACCTCAGCCAGTGAAGCTCCTTGGAACCGTTTTGTCAAGCGTTCCCCTCACATTCATTAGACCTCGGCCGCTACTGAGCCCGTGACCTCAATGGGTTGTAATCTTGACCGCCTCTTAGTAAACTCTCTAAGGTCTAAGCCTAGTCAGAAGAGAAGTGTTTGTACTTTTGTGATTAGGCTTATTAATCCATATTGATAGACATATTGGTAAGTAATGCATGCATTACAGGAACGTCTCTATGTATGGGCTGTAGATGATTATGATGAGAATAGCGAATAGATCATGAGATCTTGATTTTACTGCGGATATATGTAACTTAACATGAATTTGCTGCGCGGAACCCCCCCACACACACACCCAAAATCATAATAAAGTACTAAAATAAAGAACTGCTTCTATATGATATATCGGTTTTGCCCCCCCCTCATACCTACCCACCATTCAATTTTTTTAAATTTACTGAAGGTGGTTTTACCACGAGCAAAATAGTGAAACAGTCGGAAACAATCATTAGAATCCGTTGAGAAAAGCATGAATACTAGGTTTTCCTCTATCAATTCTCTTCAGAAAAATCCGACATAAAATTAAATCCCCGATTTTTAGCACATCGAAACCAAAAGATTACAAACAATTGTTTCATAATACCTCAATACGGATTTCCATGAAGATAATTTTGAAAAGTTTCAATTTCATAATTTTAGATGGTATATTTCAATAGTTTCATTTTTTACGAAAATTTGCAAAAAACCGGATGAGAAAAACGAAAATACCTTGATTTATCGAAATCATCCCGTCCACTTTTCCCCACCGTCAGTATATTTGAACCTTCCAAAGATTGTTGAATCACCGGTTGCAACGATGGCCTTCATGGTATTTGCTGCCGCTCCTTCAAGCTGAGATACCGCTTGCCGCAGGTTATATCATCTGTCATGCTTGCTCATCTTCATACCTGCCAAGACTGAAATGGGGAGACAAAATAAAATGTTGTGAATAATATATTACAGTTTTCATCCTGGAATCTTGATTTATGTTGTATATATTTACCCAAGTACATATTTTCATTTACACATTCATGTATTTATCAAGCGTATATTTATTTAGTACATTTAATTTATATTATTTAATATTTCTATTCATTGAGTATTTATTTAATTTGTAAAAATACAATCGCCATCGTCACCATCATCATCATTTATCATTTCATCATTTATCATTGTGTTGACAAGGCATAGACTAAGTAATGACCAAACTACTTCATATTTACCTTTATGCCAAAAAAATGAGGTAGGTGACAAGGAGGTGATGGAAAATGAGTATTTACTCCTTCAAAGGGGAGAGGAGATTAACCTGCTATATCCAGAGGATATCCTGGAAGCTAATAGCTCAGAAACTTCCTCTTAGATGTAACAATGCCTTTTTCAGGCCTTTTTCACAATAAATTATTATAAATAAATAAAACAATCGAGAAAGAGGAACTATTCCTATCCACCAACTCCCGGGGCTCTCAAGAGCAGTGGGGGGGGGGGGGGGGGGAGGCTCCGAATAGGCAACGCAGTAGCATGTGTTTTAAATTTGCAGGGTAAAAGTTTTGGGTAAATTGCCCATATTGCCTAAGGAACGGGGGGGGGGGGGGGGGGAGGGCGCCAGGGCAGTAAATAATAGAGGGAGGAAATAGGGATGGGACTTCGATATCAACATTATCGAAATATCGATATTTTACTACCGATATCCGATATTTCAACATCGATATTGGACATCCAATAATATCAGAATATCGATATGTTCCACCTCTATATCAATATTCGATATTCTTCCTGTAAATTATGGTTTTCATAAATCAACGACGAACAACATTTAAAACAGTGTTACGGGAAAGGTTTTGAAAAATGGAATTTCACATGAAAATGAATCCTTTTTATAATTTGATGTCTAAGACCTCCGGTGTGAGGCTTCACATTACTTTGCCAGTGTATCTCATTTCACGTAGTATTTTGATTTTAACAACCCCTAATTGAAAGTGGTTTTTACTCAGGAGCACTAGACATTAGATTTATTGGCAAAAAGAATGATTTAATTTGATTGTCACTATTTCCAAAGCAGATGAAATATCCTTCACCAAAACCAATATACCTTCCTACCTTTTTTCTAGTCAAGTCACGTTATCTTTTTTATCTTCAGTGTGTGTTAGGTGAAGGATAACTAACACAAAAAAGGACATCTCTGCTATAGGTTCCGACATTAACGACTATGGTTGTTAGGACCCACAAAAACTGTTTGTCAATATTACAAATATCTATATTTTGGAATATCCATATTTTGTTGTCCATATAATATCGATATTATACACCGATATTAATATTGATACCAATATCGATATTTATCCGTCGATATACCACCCCTAGTCCGAAACCGAGCTCTGCTAACATGTGAAAAGGAGGTGGTGCAAAATTAGAAGTTTCTCCTTCAAAGCAGAGCGGCGATTAACCTGCTACACCCAGAGGATATCCTGGACGCCAATAGCTCAGAAACATCCCTTTAGGTGTAACATTTGCAAGAATCGAGAAGGAGGAACTACTCCTTTCCATCACAGGTAAAATTACAACATTCATGCAGCCAATTTTATGTTCAGTAGGTCGGTACGCCAGCGCACTAAAAGGTTTGTAAGTAGGTATTATAAGCATCATTCTACAAAACGTTGCTGTAGTAATGCGAGAAAATTTTGTTTATAGTTCATCGGTTTTTCGGTGATTAGGTTAAAAACAGTTCATTTATTATGCAATTGCTTCAGCATTGTGCTCAGGTTTGTGGGATCAAATCTAGAACGTGTCTAGGGCGTCTTAGTTGTCAGTTTACTGTGGGGTTGAATCCGTCATTGACGAGGTTGTTGGAGTAGTCCCTGTTTCTTTCAATGTGTAGTATGCCGGATTAAACATCGAAGAGGCGATTCCAGAGCAGAGTCATTATAGATGGTGCTGTTTTGAATAAATGGAGGCGCATGTAGAACATTCTTTTGAACAGTACGGTTTTGGTTTTGCTCGATTCCTTTATTTATTTATTTAAACGCGGGCATAACCCAATAGCATAATATTAATAATATAGCAATACAGGAACTATAATAGAGAATTTAAGTAATGAACAGGAATAACAATAGAATATAAATTAATTCAACAGTAGAAATAAACAGAATAATACAGGTGCCTAAAAAAATAAAACTTCAAGTGATAACAATAGCCAGTTCAAAGATAAACAATGGTAACAGGAATTGAGGCAACAAAAGATAGATGTAAGCACACCAAATTCACCAGTCAACACCTCGAATTCTCGTTCTGAAGGGGTCCGCCGATAAACTAAACAGATAAACATCCTGAGCAGAGCTTGACAGCCTGTTGCAACCCTGTTGCATTCTATTGATTGGGTTATTGCGAAGGTAGTTAGTTGAAGAGGTATGCACATAGAAGGTTTGGGTGGACCTGGTGGCATAAGGAGGACCATGAAGGTTCAAGCAGGCGAGAAGGGACGGACAATCAATGCTACCAGACATCAATCCGTGGAGGAAAAAGACATCGGTCTCCTGTCGGCGACGTTCCAGCGAGGCTATGCAGCAATTCACCATTGCACTCCGACTACTGAAGACCTCCCAATCCTCTCCCCTCTTAAATGACCAGTATCGCAAGAACCGCTTCTGAACTCGTTCGATAGACTCCTTGGCATTGTTATGAATAGGTAACCACACCGGTGCACAGAACTCCATACAGGGCCGAATCAGAGATATGTAAAGGAGTCTCACAACTGAAGGATCGTTGAACTCTCTGGTGTTTTGCTTCAAGTAACCCAGAGCCCTCATTGCCCTGGAGCTAACCTCCTCAATATGATCAGCAAAGCTCAACTGGGAATCAAACAGGACACCCAGATCCTTAACCAAAGATTTACGTTGTAAGGATTTTCCTCCAAGTGTATAGTCATACTGAAGCTTGAGAGATATTGAAAATGTGAGGACAGAGCACTTATCCAGATTGAAGAATAGATGGTTTCTATCACACCAAGCATCAAGGGCCAATAATGACCGTTGAAGAGCGAGGCAGTCATCTAGGGACCTCACGATAGCATATATCTTTAGGTCATCAGTAAACAACAAATGCTCCACGCCGTCCCCAATAGCACCACCCACATCATCCATGAAGACCAAAAACATTAGGGGCCCCAAATGAGAACCCTGAGGGGACTCCAGATGTGGCATTGAAATACTGTGACAGAGTGCCGCGCAATCTGACCGCCAGCCTCCGCTCAGCCAATTAGCTCGCAAACCATGCCAACAGAGATCCAAAGAAACCAAACCTCTCCAGTTTCTTTGAACTGAGAGCAAGTGCAGGTCCCCCAAATTGAGACGGCATATCACCATATGGGCCGTATTAAATCTTATAAATCATTTTATTCTGTGAAGAGATGTTTATGCTTTTCAGTAAAGTTTTCAACTGGCACGCGTACGTTTTTATTCTTGTAAGAAGTTGAGTTAGGTACATACGTGTTCTTCAAATATCATACGGCGGTCAAGAATCACACCCAGATATCTGGAGGGCGTTGCTGATGATATGGTCTCATTAAGGAAGCATAGAGTGGGTTTTTCATATTTTAATCTGTAAGTGTATGTGACTAGACGTGAACCCGTTGTATTCACCTTCAACCTCAATACTGTACTCCACTTACCAAATTAAAACAATGTGATGCTGACAAAATCGTTGGTGAGTACCTATAATATGGAAACACTCCTTTGTGAGTTCAACGACTCATGGATACAATGCCATTTTTTGCTATGACGAGCTTTTTTCCTTCTTTTTTCTTTTATTGATTTCTTCCCTGATTCACAATATGGTTCAATACATCCAGAAATTGTAAACTTAATTTAGGAAAATGACCAATTTATTTTGGGAAATGTGGAAATCAGTCAGAAAATGCAACATATAGGTACTATAGAGGTGCAGAATCATCAATCTGTCTTACTCGTTAACGTTCTGTTAGACATCTAAGGAGCCACCGTTGTGTGGAATCAGGAACGATGTACGGAAGGGTGTATGCGAAATCAATAGATGGCGTGGAGGATGTGGCCGCAGGTGGGGACCTCAATAAACACCATTGAACTGGCTAATTGTCCCCCCCAGTTAACCTTGCTGACCCAGCTCATAAATTCGGATTTGAATCAGCATCAAAGTGAGAAACTGCACCAACCATAACTATCTCTCTGACGACATTCCTTTCAACTGTTGATTAGTAATCGACGGGAACATAATTTTGCTTGAATGAGTACTATATCAATGGTCGTGATATATTAGGTATATTATGTAGTAGTTAAATGAGGTAAACGTTCATGAACATTTGAGTAAATCACAATAGGTCGTGGAAGTGAAACTCAGAATCAGTAAGTTACACTCGAAATTACTGATCGTCAAAATGGTGTCAATGCAGTTAATTTACCTAAAGGTACGTACACACAGCCGCGCCGCGAACACCGAACGGCGGATTCGCGGAAATGGGAATTTCATCAAAGTTTTTGCCATCAGTGGGATTTCAACGAACTAACTCAGTCTCGTTGCAGATGGGATTGCCAGATTTTTCGGTTTACGTAAAAGACACCCGAGAAAAATAAAGTATAAATTTCCATGAGAAATAAAGTATTTCCCAGTGAACTTAAACTGAAAGTAGGTTATAATCAATTCGTATATTATGTTATTTAAAATTTGTCCTAGCATTTTCTTCCACCAATCTTTTTACTATTAATTTAATATTACTTTTTTATTTGTTAATCCTTTTTTTATAATTTTTATTTTTTACAATGTACTAAATGTTTTGTTTTCAAATTACTGTTAACGTCCGTTACGTACCATAAAAAAGTTACCTAGATAAATATGAACACATAAAGGTATGAAACTGTAAAAAAATGAAACTTATTCGATTCTCCTCCTTTCACCCATATATCACAGCTATTAATCGTTAAAACATGAAACTAACACATTTCTCTGAAAAAAATCAATAATTACAAGTTTTAATAAAGAACTTAAGGGAAAAATGTAGGATAGAAAATCAAGGAGGAGTAATAAGACCTTACATTAGTATCTAACATTAAACTATTATTTTTCACTTCAGCCACAGTCTTGCCATTCTACCAATCAAGATATAAAGTATGTAACCCGGGTGCTCACTTATTAGTTCAAGTAAATTGAGTGTCTGATTCTATTTACGTTAAAAAATAAAGTATCTTCAAAAAATATGAAGTATTTCAAACGGAAAAAACGAATGTCGAGTTGGGTGTGGCACATAGCTTCTTCGTATCTGAAACTTGAATGTGAACCTAGACCTTTGAAATATTTCAAATGATCTTAAAAATAACAAGAAAGAAACAGTCAATACAGTAAATCAAGATGTCGCTCAAAACGTCAAAATCGGACAATTAGAAACGAGAAAATGATGCTCAATATAATTTACGTTTGCGCATGCGCAGAGTAAATTATTTGGGAACAATGAGGCTGGTATGGGACCATCTATAACCTAACCACATTCCCTGATTTTTGAAATTTTTTTTCCAAAAACATTGGAAATTAAGCTTGATAGGTGCAAGGATTAGCGTGAACACACACAAACAGAAAGACAGACACATAACGAAAGTAATCAAAATTAATGGTCTAAAAAGTAAAATGCGAGTGGAAATTTTAATTTTGGAGTCAAAAAATTTTCCATCTTCCGATGATGAAATAATGCTTCATTTATCTGGAAGCAAAATTACGTCGGGTAACCCTTGTTGCAGAGCCCGTGCGAACTCCATGCGCCGAAACACATACAAATCGGAACAATGAATCCCGCTCTTGCGCCTCCAGTTCGCCGCAGTTTGTACGCACTTTCTGAGTGAAATGCTAGATCCTTGAGTTAACATTCGAAAATAATTAACAGACGCTACAAATTATTACACAAAGGTTTATTATTTCTGTATGAATAAATCCTTAGTATTTACCTTCTCAAACGGTTACTCTCGTTGAAATTAGAAACTTCAGATTCCGAATTTATTCTTGATCATATTTTGTGATATTTATTTTACCATATTCACAGAAACATATGCGTATAAATAATAGTCTTAATCTTATTTGTAAATAAGATTAACTCCTTTCCGTTGAGACTCCCTGGAAGTTGAATCTTGCATTCAGAACCTACCACGTCAAAGTTTCCAAAGAAAAAAAAGAGCCTGGTGGGGAAAAAACGTAGTTTATTCTTGGGGTAGAGGTGAGTGGTCAGGCCTTCAGAATTAGTTGAATTCGGAAGGAGGCGAGAAAGACGAGGTCCTAGAGTGGGAGCTCATTGGTAATTTGGCCACTCAATCAGGGAAGGTTGATCCGGAAGGGTTCCTCTGTGGGAACACAAAGTAAACTTGTAAAACTGGGATTAAAAAGATCCACGGGGCTCACACCAATGTGGAAAGTTCGGGCTTAGGGAAGGAAAAGAACGTTAAGCTTTTCAATAGCTCTTCAAATTAATTTATGCACGAGAGGTCTCTTAACTCTCTCTGATCGGCAGTTCCAAACCCATTTATAAACTGTGCCAAGAGTACTGCCAACTACTGATCACATCGTTCGCTCCACACAAAAAAATAAATAAAAAATAACATAAACATAACAAATCTCATTCACTTGGAAAATCCAAGACTAGCAGAGCCCAATCATAACTTAACCTACTCAGCTTCTCAACCTACAAGTCAAGGTTTGCAATACTAAACAAACCTAACATATTGAATGACTCACAAAACCTTTCTCTAAATGCATACTTTAACAAATTATCAAAAAAAGGTTCTCCATTTCTGTATTAGATAGCAGAACACTTCTGCACAGATCTGGCCTATTTTTAAGTCACCATAACTCGTGTATTGATAGTGCTAACTAACTAGCAAGGGAGGAATTATGCAATCAAATGAACAGAGTTCTATGCAACTGGGAAGCAGCCATCTTCAAGGTCTAAATATCCTAAATCTTTCGTGGAACCTCGGAGTAATTGGATTTCTTCTCTCATTTTTTCGCTAGTGATTGGGTCAGTGATCGTAGAAAGCCTTGAATTTTTCGTGGAGAACTCCTTCACGAGAACAGATGAGAGGAGTTAAAGAAACTCGTAGATTCTAAACTCCTCCTTCATATTTTCTGTGCTTGGCACGTGCAGCTCCTCTGGAGTCCACACTTAGATGCGGTTGTCCAAGTATGCCGGCCTTTCACTCTCCTACAGATCTGGGATCATTATGTCTGCTATGAGGGCTGGATTTCCATGTTCAGCTTCGTGTGATGGTTTCGATTCCGATGCTGCACCATGATGCTAGTAAACTAGCCTAGCACGTTCATTTCGAACTGCATTGTACCCTTGATTATTAGGACAGGCCTTCCGCAGTTTGGTCATCAGTGGTATTAGTGCTTTCAGTAGTGGTATTTCTCCTCAGCTCCGCAGGTTGATGGCAGACCTTTAAACTCTCGTCTATACCTTAGACTAGAGCATGTGCTATCTAAAACAGAAATTTAAAACGTTTACGTTCTGACTTACAGCGATTTTTTATTTTATTTTATTTTATTTTTTACGGATTTACAGAAAATTAAGTAAATTTCTGGTGTGCAAAATGTGCTGCTTTTAGAACTTTTTTTTTTTTTTTTTTTACACAAAACATATTTTTTGTTTGATATTTTCTTCAATGAATCGTACTTTACCGCGATCATAAGGAAATATATGGTCTGATGAATTTCATTACATAGATATTCTCAATTTGAGATTCGTATCAGAATGATCGTTGAACGGATTTTTATGAAGATAGTCTTGGAGCTACGTATTGTAATATTTCCTTTCGTGTGTTTAACAAAAATTAGTTCTGACAGATTAATCTTTAGCCAGAAAAACATCGTATAGGAATAATTAGGAAGTACATAGAATAAATATTCAAATGACACCAATGCACAGCGTTCATTAGTCCGTGAACTTTTCAAGCTTCTTGTCCTTCGTTCCCCGGCCAAGCTGTAATTACTTCTCGAATTAGCGCCAGAAGGGATCACGGACCTGCTACGATCTTTTCAACAGAAAATACCACTGAATATGTAGAAGGGCTCAAACTGAAGGGGCCCCTCAGAGGCAAAAGGGACGGAGGAAGGCCTACTCGGAGAGCAACGCACCGCAAAAGGGCATCGCCAGGGCGGGGTGAGGAAGAGATTTGCGCCTAATTATGGTTAGAGGGGGATTCTCTCTCCAGCGAAGGCAAACCATTCTTTCTGTCCTTTGTATAGAACCTCCCCGTCCCTACATCGCCCTCTGGCCCTCTTTTGGATATTATTTGTTGCCGTTGTCATTAGCATTCCGAGAAAGCAGCCCAACTTCTAGGCCAACGCCTCTAACTTTTCCCCAGAATCCACCCTTCCTCGCCACGATCCGCCAGCCCTTTTTGCGTTTCGTCGCGGTAAGTGGAGGAAGAAAATGAAGGAAGCGGAAGGAGGAAAAATACCACACAAAAAGTTTGGAATACATTTTAGCAGTGTAAAAAAATGCCCCTCGAACAGGGTTTTGTGAAGGCTCAATTTGCATATAACTCAAAAGAGTTGCGACGTTCTAGGTGGTTACGTCCCTTTCCTAAAAGAAGGTTGTTAACATCTGTGGAACTAAAAAAAAAAAAAAAAATGTCCTTTTCCCCTCCTTCCTGTGTTCACCATTTAAATTTTCCCGTGGAAACAAGGCTTATCGATTCGAGAACTGGGATATCAATTACGTGTTATCGGAGAGACGAAATTCGCGTTATTTGGAGGGGAACGGAGAAAGGCTTGATTGCCCAAAGGCATTTTCTGTCCCTCAATCCCTAACCACCCAACTTCGTCCAATCTGTCTATAACCCGTTCTCCCGTAACTTTCCATCCTCTCTTCAGTATATTCTTTAAGGCCCAACAACTTTGAAGACAATATTCTGCGCTTCACAATTATTGGACGGATTGTGAAAGGCACACAGTTCGTGCAGCTAAACTCAAAAAATTAACCAAGTACTAAAGACTAACTAAACTAAACTTTTGCTGTGAGACTTCACTTTGCACTCCATCTTTCATCACACGTATTCAACTTAGATAGGTGCTAACAGGAAATAAGGATGCATTTTCAGAGCCTTGAAGTTATATAAAAGACAATGGTGCCCAGTAGATAACATTTTCTCCTCATAAAGGGTAACCACAGATAACTGATTATGAAATAGGATAGACGTGATTTTTATTCTTTATCTGTTTATTTTTCAGAAACCATGGAAATTTCAACTTCAGGAATTTGGGAGCACTTTTTTCTTTAAACCCAAACAGCTAGACATCATAAAAATCAAGAGTGGCCGCAGAACACGATGGTGCCGTCGAAATTGGCTAAAGATGTTCTCTTCCTCGAGAAATCGGCAAGAATATGTGGAAAATGACGAAAAATGTGCATTTGTTGTTGTACCGGTAGACTCGGATTCATGGATTCTGTTTTATAAGTTATATTTTTACCGAACTTGTACTTATTTATTTTTATTAATTAAAACTATTTTTCCCCTTCTTTTTCTTTCTTTTAGAGACTATCACAACTTTCTACCGAATGCGGTTACGCTTAATAAGTCGAGAGCCCGTCCTTTATATTGCATTACCTTAGTTTGTGTGTTAAAATTTGAATAGGGGATCTGTTAGTTGGATTCCCGAGTCACTCCTTTGAATGAATCGAATCGGTAATGCTCATCCAATTGACCTTAATTCGAACTCAGGTTTCAGTGGTGTGGGAACAGACACCGTTTCTAGGAGAAACGGAAATTTCTCTCTATCAGTCACTAAAACATGGTTTCCACATGGAACATATTCTTGCTAAGTCAAATCTATCAAAAACGCTGCAAATTATTACACAGAGGTTTATTATTTCTGCGTTGTTCTTCTATGCAGAACAGCTGTCTACTTTTATTAGATAAAAGGATCACTAGGTAGGTGTCTCCATAGGTGTAGACGCCTACTGAAGAGAAATTCACAAAATTAATTAACACACCTATACTTTCATTACACGAGCTGATGATCCAGTGCAAAACCACGGTGGCGGCGCAAAACTCGCTTGCTGCAAGCGTAACACTTTCTAGCGGTCATTGATGAAACTTAGTTCCTCCAAAAAATCATAGGGTCGCTGCTCCATTATAACTTGTAGTGAGACAACGGAGAATCGTCGCCTTCCGAATGATTTCATTCTATTTGTAGGGAAAATATATAAGTGACAACTAAAAAAGCATTAATTACTATTTGCCTTGACATTTAGCCCTTAATTACTACCCTTTAGGGTTCATCAAAATTGATATCTATATGTTACTGGCACATCTCCGGCCGATGTATGATTTTTCAATCCAATTTTCATGAAATTTGGTCCAGTAGTTTTGGAAAAGAGCTCTGGAATTTTAAATTTTATGCATCTTGAGACTTAAATCAAAAAATTTTGAGTGGGGGGGGGGGGGGTTAAAAATTGTTTCCTTGGACGATCACTAAGGTCATTATTGAAAATAATAAACCAAAATGATGGAACGAACTAATCGAATTGTACGAAGGCTCAAACTGACAGCCAATTCGTTGCTACTTGGAATTGTTTTCAACTAATAGAGATTTTGTCATATTATGATGTAGTATCTAAATGACTTTGACTTAATAAATTAAATCAACTGATAAGCATAAGATATGCTATATATACATATATGTTATATGATAAACATTAATGAGGCAAAGGGTGCCCACCAGGTATAGTTGCTTTGTTGAGCTTGCGATAGTCTCCGCAGGGCCTCCAATCCCTTGTCTGTTTTGGTACCATATGAAGCGGGTTTGACCATGGACTTTTGGAGGGTCTGGGAATCCCTTGAGCGACCATGGAGTTGAATCCTCTCTTCGCTATAGCAATTTGACCGACCCCATCCGTTGAAATCTGGAAAATATTGGTTCTCCTTTTGTAATTACGTGGTTGTTCTTTTGACATGATTTCTTTAGTTGTGTCTTGTAAAATCCTTACATTGAGCTAGCAGAGCGTGATACTGGGATGTTGCACCTATAATGTTTATAGAAGGAGTATCACAGTTGATGAAGCCATTGATGGTAAATGTTGTCAGGGTATCTCGCATCTGCTGTTGCTTCAAATCTATCATTAGCCCAACTTTGGTAAGGAAATCTGCCCTTGCTATTGGTTTCGATATATCATCTGTTATAAATGGCTAAGTAAAGTTACGTTTCAAGCCTAAATTTACTGCCAACAGTCATACTCCATACGTTTTTATTTTGGAACCATTCGCAGCATACAACTGATTGAGTGAGTACGTTTTCTTGCCCTCACCTGCTATAGGAATTACTGCAACATTCGCCCCAGTATCGATGAGAAATTGTAAAATTTGTACTTTTATCTTTGATAACAGACAGCTTGATAGCAGAATTTGTGCCACAGTCACTTGCAGTCCTTAGCAATCGGCTTTTTGGTTTCTCACACTCTCATATTTCCCGTGTCGGCAATGGGATGCTCAATTCCTAGCTATATCGCTCCAACGATAGTGGTTTATACACACCCAATATTAACCATTTTAAATTTTCTGTTTACTCGCGGACGTGTCTTTGATTGCTTTCGTGAACTAGAGTGATCCCTAAGATATGGAATAATTTTACACTTCGTTAATTCCTCTACATGTTTCGTTAAATATTCATTCTTTTCTAGTATTGCATGTTGAGAGTCTTGACTTAAATAATTACTTGGAATAGACTGAATAAGCTTCATACTGCTGACTGTAGGACGAAATCCACAAGTTTCTTGTGTCTTATCAGGTACTGGTAGTAATGCGTTCAAGGTTTGATCGGAGCTTACAGATAAGATGCTTCTCATGTAACTAGGAAGGTGTTGCATCTACAGTTATTTGAGTAATTTCTCTGAGTTTATTATTAGCTAACTCATGCATTCACAAGGTCGCTTACTTGAGTTATAATACTAGAATCAATGGAACTGAGGATTACATCGTGCTTATATAACTTCATCCTAATCCTGTTCCTTTTTGCTCTGAATTGAACCTCGACTTGTCTGAACCAACTGGTGCATTCTATTTCCGAAACAGAGGAACTTTAAAAGTATCGATTTTCCAATGAGTAAAAGTGCTGCAACTCTGACACACTTTGATTTGGTCTAGGTTCTCCTCCTTTCATCGTATCTCGTCGGTTGTAACCAAAACAGATATTTTACCGAATATGTTAGGAGTTTTCTTCACAACGCCAAATACTTAGTGCTTGTTATTAAAAATTTAATGTTAGCAGGAATAACTTCATACTCGAGCAGTACTAGGCTGAACACATTTTCGCAACTCAGGGGTAATATAATAATTTCAAGTGTAATAATAAATTTTAGTTAACGAAATTAAACTCAAAATTAACAAATATGAAGCCACAAACTATAAAAGAAGAATTGTATTTCAAGAGGACCAGCGCTATAACAAATTGTTTAGCAGAGTGGAGTGTTCTGGAGAGCTGTAATGCCTCGGAGGAATATGCATCACTGTTTGGGAGCATGTGTACTTCCGAGAATGTGTGTTAACTCAAGTGGCACGAACCATTTCAAAGTATTAGAAACTAATCTCCCATCGTTCAATCTCCCGATTATTTCAGCAGCAAGAAAACAATGGTATACTAAGAACTTCCCGAAGCCAGGGAAAGTGGCTTTGGTCGGAGGGTTCCTTGTCTGGTTTCATGTCAAACCCAAGAAGGCATTATTAATTGTGAACAGCCGTCGTTTCGCGCCCCGGAGACCTTTTGAAAGTCCTCATTCTACCTTCCTCGCTCCACTACTTCTCTGGGAATCCGTCAACTCCCTCCACTGACTTGCACGAATACTGGGAGGTTTTCACAACGTTTTCTCGCACTCCCTCGAACATAAAACGGGGAGAAGTGAATTTCCTTTTGGAGCAGGGGTTGGTGAGAAAACCTTTGTCATCACTCCACCGTTTTCGAAGAAGGCCGCGAATACGTGGTTTTCAATGGTTGGTATACCGGCAAGTAATTCGGTGGAAGGCGATCGTTTATTTTTTGCATATGGCTTGTGAACATTTCCCCTCAAAAACCAAACAAATAAAAAAGTCAAATTTTAATGAATTTTCGTGAATGGAGCAATTTCAATGGCTCGGAAATTTTTCAAATCCAAATTCTTTAGGCATTCTGAAACGATTTCCCAAGTTTGCGCTTTTTCATATAGGTATGTGTATGTATTTATCATTCCAGACGATAACTCTCCTTAGGGTTTAGATAAAAATGCCATTCTTGCGTCAAAAAATCAAACTTTCCAAACGAAAGGATGAGTTCGTTGGCCAGCACTTTTTTAGCACATTAAATTGATCAAATTTCAAAAAACGTGCTAGAAAAATCACTAAAAATGGCTTAAAACGGCTAAAAATTGTTGAATTTATATTTTTTAGTAGAATATTGTTCGAATTGAGTTTATTAACTATAAAATAGAACATTCAAAAAATTTTGTACAAAAGTATGCTGAAAATATACTTACATTACATTAAAATTTGCTAAAAAATCGATAAAAACTTCAAAAAAGCTAAAAATCTAAAACCTTTTTTTGAATAGCAGACTATTATTTAGAATACATTTTTTGTCATAAAATTAATAGTTGGCAATTAATTACCTTGCACTCAAAAAGCCTAAATTTCAAAATAATTTCACATTATACAGTAGTTTATATTACTTTTAATTTAAATCATTTACGAAAATTCGATCATGCTATCATGCTCCATGACTGGAACTTTTTTATTTCTAGTTACTAAGTACGCATCATTGTATGAAGTTACATTGGTTAGAAAAACTAAAGAAGAAGGAAACAAAAGTGCCAGTTATACAATGAATTTTCACAAATTATCGTAGCACATTGTTTTAGAATTCCAGATCTCGAATGCAAACTACTACTAACTTTATAGAACAAAAGCTTGTCCTAAATAATAATCTGCGATGCAATAGGAATTTTGGACTTTAGCTTAGTATCCATTTGTTTATCAGCTTTTTAGGTAGTACACTCTCCATTTAAAAAAATAAATTTAAAAAAATCGTCCCCTTACGAAACTGGTACTAGTCCAGGAAGTTTTCGAGGGTGCTGAATCCGAATCCAAAGCCTCTTTTTCACGTAGGCGTCTAATTTTTGAGGTACGGCGCCTGCATATTTGAAAAAATCACTGAAATTCCAGGATAATTTCTGTTAAATTAAAAGGTGATATTCTACTTGGACATTTAACGCTGAATACGCCTTTACCACATATTATTGTCCTGAAATGCCTCCTTAACATGTCTTTTGCCTAAAAACTGCCAAAAAACCTGGGTTTTTACTGAATTTTGGCGATCTTTCAACAATTTTTTTTTAGGTCGCCAAGTGGATTAATTTGTACAGAAACAATTAAAAAAACTGTAGCAAACTCGTCAAAAATCGCCAAAAAAAACCAGTTTTTGAATTTTTTTTAAATTGTTTATTTTTGCTTTTTAGGCAAAAGGCACGTCAAGGAGGCATTTTAGACACATCATATGTGGTATAGACGTGTTTAGCGTTAAATTTCCTACAAGAATAGCACCTTTTAATTTAACGCAAAAAATTGGCTTCGGATTCGAATTCGCTCCCTCAAAAACTCTCAGGACCATTTTCGTGAGGGCACGACTTTTTTTTGTTTTTGTTTGCAGTGTTTTTAATGACATTTAACTGATTTTTTCAACAAAAGTTTACGCATAAATTTTTTAAATTTGTAGTTCTTCATTGATGAGCATCTTTTGACTGAGCTAAAAAATATAAATTCCACAATTTTAGTCGTTTTTAGAAATTGTTAGTGATTTTTTCAACAGTTTGTTTCCTAATTTGAGCAAATTAAAGTTAGCATATTATTTTTAACCATTTCGTTGTGCTGGCCTACGAACTCGTATTTTTTATTTGGAAAGATTACTTTTTTGACGCAAGAACAGAATTTGTATCTCAATTCTAAGGAGAGTTATCGTCTGGAATGACAACATATAAACACACTCACACAGATTTATAAATACATAATAAACAAAATAAAAGGAAACACTGAAATTACAACTACAAAATGGTTTTTATAGTTTGTCAAAGGCAGAGGCTGAAACATAAAAAATAGTTTGCTGTTGTTCATTTCAGTGTTTTCTCTTATTTGTTTTTCATATATACATGCTTCAGCAGTGACGCACGTACTTACTGCCAAAGCTGACCTATGGGCTTGTCTTTGGTAGGCTTACTGCTGGGAGGCTGCTAGAGTTAGATCGTGAAGTTCGCTCTGCTGTGCGCTCTTGGCTAGGCTCCCCACCTGGTGTCCCAAGTGCCTATATCCATGCACCGGTAAAGGCCGGTGGGCTCGGTATCGTGTCTCTCTCAGCCAGCATCCCATCTTTACGCCGCCAGCGCCTGCTCGCCCATAGGGGCTCGAGCTGGGAGGTCGCCCGCACTGCTGCTGACCTTGACTTTGTCAAGCAACAGTTGTTGTGGTGCGACCGAGCAACACCAACTGCTCCCAAACCCAGCTCATCTGCTGAGTTCGCTGCTGCACTGCATGAGTCAGTAGATGGTAAAGAACTCCGACAGTGCTCTGAATCCCCTATTTCTTCCCAGTGGGTGGAATGGGCTTCAGAGGGCATTGGGGCCCGCGACTATCGCCATTTTCACGCCGTCTGGGTGGCCACATTGGCCACCTCGGTGAGGTGTTCGAGGAGTAGTCGCGGGACAGTGGACACCCTTTGCCGTGCCTGTCGGGGTAAAAATGAGAATCTGTATCATGTGGTGCAGCAGTGTCCTCGTACTCACGGTGGCCGCATTCTCCGTCACGATGCGGTTGCCAAGCAGATAGCAGGCGCTCTGTCATCCAGCGGTTGGGCTGTTGAGAGAGAGAGAGACTATATCACATGCCGAGTGACCGGGGCAAGAAGCCGGATATCGTTGCTGTCAAGCCCGATGGGTCTGCCATAATCCTGGATGTCCAGGTTGTCAGTGGCAGCGTGGACATGGAGCAGACCTGGCCGGCTAAGAAAAGTAAATATGACAGAAATGATCTGCGACAAGCGACATCTGAGCTAAAAGGAGTGGCACCTAATAACATCAAGGTCATGGCTGCGACCTTGTCATGGCGCGGGGTGTGGTGCGGGAAAAGCGCCACGAAGTTACTTGAGTTGGGCATCTCAGCAGGAGTACTCCGTGGTATCACCACCCGCGTCCTGAGGGGTTCTTACTTGAACTGGTGGTCATTTTATAGGGGCACTTCCTTTCATCCCATTCTTCCTCCTCGTCCTGCAACTTCCCTTATCCCTAGAGCCGGCGTCGGGTAAACCTGGGCGTCCTCCCCACTTTTTTATTTTATTTGTTTATTTTTCAATTTAATTAACCTCCCCTCCGTCTTTGAGGGGAGGTTAATAAAAAAAAAAAAAAGTGTGTGTGTGTGTGTAAAAACCCATTAAACTCTACGATTCCTTTCAGAATGCCTCAAGGAGAAATTTGCGAAAATATTGATTTCAAACTTTTTTCAACCATTGTAATACTCTTATTTTCCACGGAAAATTTGATAGAAGGAACTGAATTGAATTCTTCAGTTCATATTCTTAAAAGATAGTAGTGCCTCGCATAAAAATATTTAGTATTTTTCTCGATGAATGGATATGTGGGCATCTTTTCACTAGCTGAATTTGAAAAATACTGACCTATTGAATGATTGATTGTGTAGTATGTATTTTTCAGACACTAAACTTTTATCTACCATTTTCGTATACGTTTGAGGGTACGTGCATTTGAGTGTTGTAATATTTTTCGTCTCTAGTTTCACAGTCTGAATAACTGCTACTTGCGCCTAAAAGGAAAACACAGGAATTCGATAGATCTAGCAGATCCCCCTCTAAAAGGAAATGGAAAGACGGCCTTACTCAGGGAGCTCCTCGGAAATTTATTGAGCCACCCAAGTAACAGAGAGTCTACAAGACGGAAGTCCCCGAGGGCAGAAGCGTTATCACACCTGAAGCTTCAAAGCTGTCTTCCTCGAGCTCTCAGCAGTCAGTGTCTTTATTGTGATTACCCCTGTAAATATTTAATTCTGGCTCTAAAGACTGAGACTCCACAAACAAACGCAGATGGCTTCCTTATATATAAGCCTGGCCCAGCGCTTCATATCAGACTACAGGCTGTTATCGAGAGAGAGAGAGAGAGAGAGAGAGAGAGAGAGAGAGAGAGAGAGAGAGAGAGAGAGAGAGAGAGCGGGTGAGAGAGAGAGAAAGAGAGGGAGAGAGAGAGAGAGAGAGAGAGTAATCGAGTCTGTCTCACCCCCAAAGTGCCTTAATAAACTATAATATCATCCACTAATGATATTCATGATTAACAATGCGAATTTCATTTGTGATTCCCTCAATATTAAGTCTCTTTACCATCAATATTACCCTAATTTCTGAGTACAAAACCGTCCACAATTGCAAGTTTCGGTAATATTTTTACGTACTAATTGAAACTGAAGAAATAATATATATATATATATATATATATATATATATATATATATATATATATATATATATATATATATATATTTCAGTACTCACTTAGTGAGCCACATGTTGAGCGAATTTTCTTTTAAGCAGATTGGTGTTTCAAAAGGAAAAACGAAATAAGAAGACTATGCTAGCCGTCTCGCAGAGGTTCCGTTCCAAATTTCAGCGTCGTAGGGTACATTACACAGAAATTAGCGTTAAGAGTTCATCCAGCTGATTGGGGTGGTTCGGCAAGATAAAATCCTATCTAACTCAAAAATTTCTACCATGTTGGTCGGGCAGTATAGCTTCTTCACATATCGTAACATGGACGTATAGAACCGTCTAAGAGCTGACCCGCACAATCCTTAAAAAATTACATCGAAATCGTTCCATTAGACTCGAAGTTTTCCTGTGTTGATTGGAATAAGTTTTAGTAAAATATGGTTATTACTCCACTAATTCTGATATAATTTATAGGGCATTTTTCAATAGCACATACCCAACTCCCTTCCGAATTTTAATGAAATTAGACCAACAGACGATAAGAAATCGACGTTAAAAGATATTACCGTTTGCGCAGGCGCACAGACTACTATTTATCCAACACAAAGCTTTCCTATCTTCGGTAGTGAGGAAGTGAAATTTACTCAGAAATCCGACTCGTAATTTCCAATTGGCTGGAGATGAGCCTGCACCATCGGCATCTGTTTCGATTAAAGCGTGAAATTCAAGGCTCAACTATTTATATTACCATTATCTCAAAACCATTCTGAATAACAAATTAATTTTTTAGTTTTGCTTAGTTTGTAAACAATAAATGGGATCTCCCATAGCGATGTACGACGATCCGTGAGTGCTTCACGCGAGCCTAAGTTTTGGAAGGGAAAAACAATCAACACGACTGCGAATTGCAAAGCGAATTCGACACGCAAGGGAAGGGAGAACGTCTCATTGGTTGACTATGGAAATGATTGGTTCATTCCTAATCAGCTGAGTAAGCTTAATTCTCTCCTGTTCATCCTAGGAATTTGAAATTAGATATGGAGACTCTCCGGGACACTGAGACGATTGAATTGATTGGGTCTTTTCTGATCAGCTGACTAAGCTAATTTAATTGAGAAATTTTGACATGGATATTAATAACTTTTCATAGGTCATTTCGCATCTGTAGCCAGCATTTTGTCACCTGTCATTGTTCATTCCGCATCTGTCTTTGAAACAATGTATTAATAATAAATCAGCATTCCTTGACACTACAATGGCTTAGAGGTCATGAGATGTTGTGATAAAATGAGAGCATCCAAAAAGTGGCGAACGATTTTCCAACTATGAAAACTATGGGAGTTACTCTTCCCTAGTAACTCATTGGTTGTTCGTGAAAAATCAATAGAAATTCTACATAGCCTTCACTTTTCAAGTTAATAAAAATCTAAAGTGCCGGATCGTCACAAATTTTGGTGTCGTTACGCAAATTTTAGAATGACCCCCAGCCCAAAAACATATCCATGTTAAACATCAAATTGACATATCCATGCCACGATTTCTTTCCGTGTTAGCGGTAAAAGTTGACATGTTCACAGGGTGTTTTTTGATCTGAAAATGGGGTTGAATCTAAAAAACACATGACCCCCAACCCATAGACATATTTTTATCAAAATACTGTTTCATGTTTTGTGACCTGAATTAATCTCAGACGAGACAACTGGGTTAGTTTTACACACTGTGATTGTCCGGGAAATGATAGGAGAGGTTGGACTGCAAGTTAAAACATTGTTAGTAGCTGCCAGTTCCTGCTGCTCTTGTCAGGGAAATGAAAGGCGACGATTATTCAATAATGCCATCTCCAATACTTTATACGAAAGTGAGATGGAAGGTGGTCTAGGGAACATCGGAGTATCGCGACTTTGAAGGAATGGTAGGTACCTAGTTACAAGCTGGGGAAGAGGGGAGAGGTTAGCGTGCTGCACGCTACGTCACTCAAAATCCCTCAGAAATGGCCTTCTTCCCTGCATGCCCAACTGTCTCCGTCAAAGGTTTACTTTTACCCTATTTCGGAGATATTTATATATTGTAGTTAGCACGTATTTAATTCCTCAGTAACTGGGACGGAATTAGTGGTGATGTTACTTTCACACCAAAAACTTCCACGCCAATCAGACTAAGGTAACGTAAAACATAGTATATCCGCAAGTTTTCCGATCATAACTGCTTACTTATACTAAAGAGAGGCCTTGGGTAAATAACATAATTGACAAATACAATCCATTTTATATTAGAGAGTTCCTAAGCGATAAGACAATTACGATAAGGTTGTTGGGGATTTTATCATCTGGGCGAGCCACACTGGATTCTAACCTAAGGTCAAGAGGGTCGAATTAGTGTTCTACCTTAAAGTGAAGCTACTTATCATGAGTAACGCTTAACCACCAAGGGGATTTTCCCGCCTATCCCGTGTGTTCAGTTTTCAGCATTTATAAGTTTCCTAGTTCTTTCCTTTTCACGGAAAGGTTTCGCAATGCCAGATTTTGAAAATTTATTAACAAGAAAATGAGTATAACTTTCATGAATCATGAGTACCAACAAGAAGTTAATATCAATGTTATCGGGGTGTAAGGTTACTTTGCGATAGGGAGAAAGAGATGAGATAGGTAGGTTCGGGATAAAACGTCTTATGTATAGGTAAAATAAATCTTTCTGATCGGAGATGAGCCCGCACATGCGCTTTAGTGTTTTCCGTTCATGATAAGGCGCTTCATCTGTATCTCCCTATCGCTTTAAGAACTCTCTTTTATTTGGGCCACTGTACGACCCTAACGTCATTGATTTATGTGAAATTTACGTACAACTGTAGTGCAAACAGCGAACTGTTTACATAATTATGTTTGTTTCTGTTCTATTTTTAATGGAACGGTCCTCTAATAATGAACTAATACACTGGAAAAACTGGGGAAGAAAAGGAATGAAAAAGTCCGTAGTTTACCCAAATGTCTCACTTAACCCTAACCCACCATTTGCGGCCAAGGGTGCATTTTCGCATAATATTTATGAATTTTCCTCGACCGCATTAATTAATCTGAAATCTTTAATTTTTTTTTTTCTCAAGAACTAAATTGAAGAAAACCCATTCTTCCGGGAATTAAAAGGATTTTACGGAAATTTATTGAACTTGAATGAATTTTAAAGTTTTTTGGTGGTCCCTCTTTACAATATCTCCAACACGATGAAAGAGATAAGTACATACATTCGATGATAACCTCACTGTTTGAATGATGTAAATTGACAAACCACCTACAAAAACAAAAATAAATTATTTCAAATTCTAAACTTTGATGTTAAAGGTGATTGAAGGGTGCGATAGCGTGGCTAGGGAGCACACAGCATATAGTGATACCAAATAATGAATTCTTGGTACAATGTCACTTTGAGAGTTATTTTTATCGGAAATTCCTGATAAAATTGCTATAAGTACTTAAAATTGCTTCTTAACCAAGGTTTTGATCTATAATAAATATTTATAATAAATATATAAATCATAACTTATAATGAACTTTTTTAGGAAACGAAACATTTTTTGTCTAGAAGAAAAGTTGTAACTTTGTGGCGGTTGGTTAATCTTGTGAAATACGTTAAGATTAGGATCGTCGGATCTTGAGCAATGGAAAATACCGTTTATTTTATATTACAGATAAGTAAATATTCAATCAAGTTTATTTTTTTAAAACTTTCTTAAAAGAAGTTTATTAAGAAGAAAATTGTGGATCTTCAAATTCTGCGACGATTAAATATTAACTTCATTCAAAAAAGTAAGTTAGATATCTGTACATATAGCTATCTATTCAAAGTCTACACCACTGAATTTGTGCACAGAAAAATTAATTTCAACTCCAACTACCTACAATGAATCGTTTATCGTCTCCATTGTGGTCCGAAACACTTATTTAGCTTATGGAGAAAAAAATTACTCCTCATTTTTGAACGCTATGACTCACTCTGTCATAGTTACCCGAATCAGAGGAAACTAGGTATATTTCTGTATCAACTTGGTCAATATTTCTGACCAACTTCGTGTAACGTTTTCAAGCATGACTAAAGCGTGCCCCATGCTAAAACTTTCATCCATTATTTCATGTCCCCACAACTTCAAACAAATGGTTCTGTCGAGAAAATTCCGAATTTTCCGATATTATTTCCACCTTTCTGAGCTATTACAACAGTACTACATGGGTTATTACAAGAATCTACTATTGTTAACCCGTGTTACCAAGATATTTTTCTGGGTGATATTTGTAAATATATACAGGTATAAGCTGCATCAATTTCGTAGGTACCTACCTAAAACCTTCTCAGGTTTGTCAGTAGAACCTTGTGTTCTACTCAATGTGTTGTCAACCGCTCTGACTCTGCAGTTTAACGCGATACTATAACTTGGGTTGTGTCCCAAAAAAATCAGGTACCTACCAAATACTGTTGGTATCCTTTTTATGATTTGTAGTTTGTTACATTGTATATTTGCTTGTATATTTACTTCGACAATAATCTTTTTCCAATTGAAGGAACGTACATGAAAAATTTTATTGTGTCATGAAGATTTAATTTCATAAGGAACTTGTGTTTCTCTGTGAAGCTAACCTGCTCTCAAGAAATTTCCCGCAATATCAGAAGAGGCAGCCCCCGCCAAAATAATACGTGGTCTTCCATAACTACTTTTTCCAATGCGGTAAGCAAAAATCGGAATAAACTCCATATCTACCGTTTCCGCAGCATTTTTCACTATTTCAGTACAGTCCTCATTTGAAGACTCTGGTACCGACACCATGTGATTCTAAATTCGGTTTATGGTACTCCTGCACCATATAATCCTTCCGATATAACCTCTGAATGTGCTCCTTCAAATTTCCATTTTCCTCCTTCTTTTCGGTAATGACTCTCTTATCGTTCTTCATTTCATTGACGAACAAGTCAAATTGATCGCTCATGAATTTCATCGGAACCTTCATAGATGATATCTGATCCATTTTTTTCATTCCCACCTTCATGTCACCAACAGCTCTGAACAACTCATTGATATTTCGTCCGACCTCCTGTCCGTCATCAATGCTAACCTCATCATCACTGTATATAACGTCCCCCAAAAGTAACAAACCTACCACATTTCCAGTTTTCTTTTAAGTAAATCTTTTCTCAACTTATATAGTTTTCTAACTTCTTTAATCTTGTACATGCTGGATGATAATGTGAACCACGAACAACGTATTTAGCTGTTTTATCGGTGAAGTAGCTCTCTAGAACACTTGCCACCTTAATAACACCCTTTACCTTCCTAAATCAACATGTGTACCTTCATAAACCACATAAGAAGCAAACTGAAAACACATTTTTAAATTTTATCAATTCAAGGCAAGAAAATAACCATTTAGAACTTTTCCTACCTTTTACTTAAGCTCAGAATCAGAAATTTTCTTTTATCTTTTGGCATTTCATCAATGACAACAATACTACGGTATGTATAAGCTTGATGCGACAAGGTATTTTTTCTAATGACACAGCCATTAACTAATCACATTTACTTCTGGTTTGAACCTTGTCTTGCGGGTAACAGTATCATTTTTCCTTTATAAACTGCTTTAAACAACTGACCTCCATGATTTGATCAAAACAGAGGAATTGCAAATCTTTAAAGAATGGAGCAGTATTCACCCTAGAACCAGCCTTAAAATAAAAATAGCAAGGAAATATAGCAAGGAAAAAAATACAATGAATATGTTTATACAATGAATATCCAGCCGACTAATTCCACAACACTAACTCCTAAGTCAGAAAGCTTATTATATAATCTTGAAAGTGATATTGTGTCGAAGGCCTTTGTCAAATCCCTAAAAAACAGCTAAAGGCTTGAACACATTTTCTAGATCATTATTATCATGTTATTCAGTTCACAGAATGTGTCTAGAGTGTTTTTGCCTTTCCTAAAACTAAAGTGAACATCTGAGAGCGAACCCCCATTTTTTATAAAACATACTAATTAGGTACTCTTTTATAAAATTGTTCTTTCATGCTTTTGTAAAAGTAGAATCAAGTGTATTATGTACCTATAGTTATGCAGTTGCCTATCATTATACTTCTCAGTCCACACTTTGTTTCAGGAAGGGACGTCGGGGTTACGAGGATGATGACAGGTAAAACATGACATACTTTATTACACTAACCACAATAATCGGCAAAACACCTAAATACAATGTCATCATAGACACACATTTTAAGGGTACACATATCGAGAATACATATTCAACACATATTTTTAGACCTTGTTTATAGGGGCATAATAGGTACATCACTATGTACCTTCGTACTTACCTATTACTTATACTTACTTACGGACTTATTTATTATATATTCATAAATGCATAGGTACATGAATATATACATAAATACACACACACACACACACACATATTTGTATATATATATATGAAAAAGCGTTAAAATCTAGGAGTCATTTCAGAATGTCTCAGAATTTTGAAAAATTTTGATTTTACATTTTTGGAGCCATTGCAATAGTTTCATTTTCTACGAAAATTTTCTAAAAAGCAACCATAAATTTTTCAACTCCATTCTATGACTATTTGTTGAAACCTGCAAGTTGGGAATCTATAGAGCAACATGTTAATACCAATAAGTTACAGTCCAATTCAGTGTAATTTCCTGAAAGTAATAAAATTGCGTCCAAAGTTCGAATTTCCAGAAAATTGCAATACAGAAGTATCTCAAAACGTGAATATATTTTAATTTGGCATAAAGAAAATTTGGAACAGACCATCAGGAGTTCATTAAATTCATAGAAATTAGAGTTCAAGAAATATTCTGTTTTTCAGTTTCTTTTTATTCACTAACCATTTATACACTGTGGCTGTCAATATAGTTCCTGTCTGCCCCATGGAGGCATAGGCATGGTCCTCTTGGCATGGGTAGAAATGTCGGGAGTAGTTGTCATTATTGGCCGCCGGTTACGACAAGGGAATCCACTGTCACCACCCCTATATAACCTGATCATGGTTAATGGTCAGTGCTAGTAGGTGCCTTGGCATTTGCCGATTTTATCATCCTGCCCAGAGAATCCAGAGTTGAGGCTTGCAGATCACCCTGAATACCTTAGCTGAGTAGCTGGCCAAGCGTGATTTGGTAGTCATCCCTACTAAGCGTGGGTCCATCTTCTTGGTCCCGTTAGATCTCCAGCACAAGGAGGATGTGTGAGGCATCACAATATACCGGGTGGTCCTTAATGAACGTACCACCCTTTTAATTTCGTTGGTTGTGGAGAAATCAAAAAACTTGTCGAAGTAACCTCCCCTTATTTTTTTGCAAAGAATTCGAAAATTGCAGTTTGAAGCGTCGCGCATGCGCGCAAATGCGCGCTGCGCGCACCAACTTTGTTTTTTCAAATGGAACCCCCCCATTTTTATTGCAGATTCGCATTCTACATCAAATTTCATGAACATTTTACTTCGACAACTTTTTTTTTCCACTGCGCGAAACGGGCGCCAGGAGCGTTCAAAGTTGCTAAAGTCATCAAAATTGCGCAAAACATGGATTATGGTAAACCCCAAGTGTGGCACATGACTTTACTTTGTTTTTCAGCGCTGATTCACGTGGTGCTGTCAGTATTTAGATTTAGCTCAGTTTTTTCGATTTTATAAGCTTAATCTACGTCTTTTGGTGAAATATTACAGTTTTTCCGAAGTATCAACTTTGGCAGTAGATTTATTTTCCCTCGCCCTTTCGCAACCTGGGTTTGGGACCGGCTAAGGCGGCCTTAAAAATAAATTACGTGGTGTTTTTTTATTGAACTTGATGAATCCGAAATAACAGCCGGAAACATGGTCGTTTTTTTAAGAAAAAAGTGGCTTGGTTCCTGCACCCAGAAGGATACTCTGAGAAATCATGAATGTTATGGTACCAAAAGCGTTTGAATACGATTGAATCACAAGAGGTAAACAACTCGGATTTCTCGATTCTCGGACTGCTTATCTGCTGCACTTTGTGACGAGACGTCACTAACCGCTCACGTTACGACTTCAACTCCAAGTTGATCTGTACCCGTTATCATATTTATTTTGTCTTTAATCGTGAGAAGCAACTGATCCGGTTAATAGTCTCACTGTGAACGTTCTTGAGTGCGTATCATGCCGCGTTTTACCCAAAACGAACTGACCGAGATGGTGCGGTTGTACTACACGCACGACGGAAATGCTCGAAAAACTGCAGCCGCTTGTCAGCAAGTGTTTAACCTGATAGCTACCGAGCGATCGCGCGCCCGTCTCCCGCTGCAGCCCGAGACACTGTGGTGCCGTCTCACCCTCCAGCCCAAGCTTTTTCAGCCTTTTCCCGACGGTTTCGCGCTGCGTTCACCCCTCTATTTTCGCCAATCCCGTCATACTTCATGTTACATTTAGACAAACAAAGTGTTCACTTAATGTTTTTCTTTGAAATACAAGTTTTTTCCCGTTTTTTTTCTTTTAGCGAATTTTTGAAGAAAATTAAGCTATTGCTCTCGCCTCAAAATTTGTAGAATGTGAATTTTTGAAAAACTTTTATGCAGAAATCCGTTTCAGGCTATTCTGAATCATATTCTGAAGTTTAACGCATTTTTTTATGTATGTATGTATGTATGTATATATGTATATATGTATGTATATATGTATGTATGTATGTATGTGTCATTCCAGACGATAACTGTCCGTAAAATTGTGCTAGAAACTTCAAACAAATTTTAAAATGTTAAGGACACAAAACGAAAGTTCAAGTTCGTTGGTCAGCATGATCGGATTACATGTTCGGGTTGAAATTTTCAAAAATGTAGTCAAAAATTTCAAAATAGCCTGTTTTTGCGATTTGTTGTGCGAAATAATTTTTTCAGCATACTAACATGTGGTATATTCGGAATCAGCGTAAAATTTCCTATAAGAATATGTATCAAGTTTTCAAAAATTTCAAAGTTGAAAAATCAGTCAAAAATTGAAATAATGCCGTTCGCTAGTTGTAAAAATCGGTAATATTTGCGTGAAACATTGTCCAAATTCAGATTGAACTACTCTTATGGAAGTATCCCTGTATAACCAATCCTAGAACCATGCTGTTTAAAACGTAGGTAGTAGGTGCTTAAAAAAAAAAAAAAAAAAAAAGTAATCACAACTGATGAGTTTACTCTGTGCATGTGTTAATAATTTGATTCCATGTTTGTCTATCAAAATCATAAACTAAAATTTCTCTACACGATCAATAGCGACTGAAATGTCGAAGATTTCTTCAAAAATTCGCTCATCGGGTCATGCTGCATGACTGGACTTTTTTGTGGATTAAGTTTCATCATAACTCATAACCAAACAATGTTTCGCTAGTTACATTGTCTTTTTTGTTTATATATTTCTATTTTCAACATGTGAATATAGTCATTAAGATTACGATTCAGCTTATGAATAAACGGAATACACTATAGTTGTTTATTGTTTTGCAAAGGAGAATAAGTGTGTTTCCCATCCCTCTTTCTCATTAGTTTCTGATTTCTGATGTTTACATTCTGATCTTTCTGCGATCTTCTGAGTGACACTAAAACTAACAAGGCCGATTATGACGTCAGCGATGTCTCTCGGATACCCAAGTAAACACTATCTAAAAAATAAGTTCATTAGTCTCGCAGATAGATGGCAGAGGAGTTCAGATCGTGTGATGGTGCGGGCTCGCGCATAAACACGGCCCTGGGACCAGGGGCTGTATCGGAGTATCGCGCTTAAACACGGCCGTGGGAGCGATCAGGTTAATCGGCTGGTTCACCACCAGGCGATATTACGAACGGTTCGCCGTTTTGTTCGCACGGGCAGAGTTGACGTTCCTCGTCCACCCGGAAGACCTTCCGCTGTACGCTCCTTCAACTTTGATTTGGACGTGTTGCTGTATCAACGGGAAAATCCTCACTCTTCCGAACGTCAGACGGCTCGAGTAGTTGGTTGCAGCAAAACCACAGTTCATCGGGTCCTTCACACCTATGGCATGAGGCCATTTAGGTCTCATGTCGTTCATGGCCAGCGTGAAGGGGATAAGGAAAGGCGGCTGCTTTTCCTCGCACACATGGAGGCGCTCCGCGAACAGGTCCCACACTTGGCCACCGCTCTTTTGTGGACCGACGAGTCCACATTTACAAACAATGGACTCTTCAATCGTTGGAATTTTCGAACGTGGGCTGACGAGAATCCACGATTATCGTATTCCACCAGACACCAGGTGCGTTTCACGGTAAATGTATGGTGTGGGTTGGTCGGCAACCACCTCATTGGGCCACATTTCTTGACCGGTGGTAGCCTCAACGGGGAGAGATACCTTCAGTTTCTCCAGGAGGTTCTGCCTGAATTGTTGGAGGACGTCCCTCTCGCCACCAGGCAGGCAATGTGGTTCCAACATGATGGTTGTCCTGCCCACAACGCACGGGCTGTTACACGCCATTTGGATGCCCGATTCCGTTCTCGGTGGATTGGCAATCGGAGCCTGATTTCTTGGCCACCCCGTTCTCCGGACTTGACTCCACTAGATTATTTTTTATGGGGTTACCTGAAGAACAAGGTCTACGACGCCTCCCTCCCTCCTATCGCAAGTGCTGCCGAATTGCAACAGCGGATCATCGACGCCTGCGATTCGGTATCTCCGGCATCTACGTTCGAGGCAGTCACCACCGAATGGGAACGTCGAGCTGCCGCCTGTTTGGAGGACGACGGCGGTCCATTTGAACGACTACTGTGAACGATTTATTTTCTTAATTTTTTTTCTTTTATTCTTTTTTAAAAAAGAAGGAATTGTTTTTGTTGTATTTTAGCAGAAAAATTATCGAGGAGTGTGATTTATTTTTAAGCCCGCCTTAGCCGGTCCCAAGCCCGGGTTGCGAAAGGGCGAGGTCAAATGTCTATAATTTAAGATACATTTTCTAGATTTATGCTATATCAAATTTCTATATATATATATATAGAAATTTGATATACCATAAATCTAGAAAATGTATCTTAAATTATAGACATTTGACAAGTATAAAGATGAAAGAGTGATTTGAAATTTTGAGTAAATCATCTTTATACTTGTATACTTGTCAAACTTCTAATTTCTATAATTTAAGATCAAGGAGGTGGTGGTGGTGGTTTATATATATATATATATATATATATATATATATATATATATATATATATAGAGAGAGAGAGAGAGAGAGAGAGAGAGAGAGAGAGAGAGAGAGAGAGAGAGAGAGAGAGAGAGAGAGAGAGAGAGAGAGAGAGAGAGAGAGAGAGAGAGAGGAGAGGGAGAGGGAGAGAGAGAGAGAGAGAGAGAGAGAGGGAGAGGGAGAGAGAGAGAGAGAGAGAGAGAGAGAGAGAGAGAGAGAGAGAGAGAGAGAGAGAGAGAGAGAGAGAGAGAGAGAGAGAGAGAGAGAGAGAGAGAGAGAGAGAGTCGTGTCCGATCTTTGCAACATGTTATTTTTTGGTTTCTCCAATAAACACGATCTGAGCCTGAACGAGAAGCAGAAAATAGAGACGGGAGAAGGACTAGTGGAAAGGGAAGAGCGCCTGTGGAGGAGACCAGTTAGATGCTTGTTGGCACACATCTCATTCTGATCTAGCCATCAACTGCTAACAACTTGCCTTCTCATTCAGGCTTCCTCAAACCTCATTTATAAAGTTCGCCTTTTTCTAATCTTATGCTGCGGTATCTTTGATGCGACATTCTTCTCATTCAGTTCATTCTTTCCATGTTTCTTTATATTATTTAATACAAGCCACTCACGCTACTTCCGAATCCGGCATCTAGGTAATTAGAGCTAAGGGATCAATAAAAGGGCTACGGGCTCTGTGTCCACCAATTAGTACTACAAACATAATGCCCGGAAACTAGAGATGTGGCTTAATGACCAGTTATCAGGTAGAAGACTTTGTCTCAAAAGATAATCCGACCACGTAGGATTCACGTGCATTTTGAGTTTCATTAGTTAATAGGTCTCAAACGTCGTTATTTTATGTAGTTTTATATAACGAAGCTTGCTTCAAAAGTGGAAGAAGCATGCCATTAAAAATAAACGAAAAAAATTAAATAAAGATTGAGGAGGATGCTCAGGTTCACCCGACCACGCCCCAAGGAGGAGAAGTTGATGAAGAAAGGTAAGAAAGAGATGGATGAAAGGAAGTGCCCCTATATTAAATTATCTTGATGTAATTTACCACCACTCCTTTCGGATTGGATATTACTTGTAGCAAGGTCATTTTTGTCGTACTTATATATCTTAGCCTTCGAAGTCTGCTCCATGTCACAGCAACTGGTAACCTCTACATCTAAAATCATGTAGGCCCATCAGTTTCGAAAGTTGCTATTGTTCGCCCCTGTATCGTGATATTTGATAAAGTGTCTTCCTCTCTTCAAACTCGTCACTAGATGACAAAGCTCCTGCTATCTGCTTTTCAACCACACGGTGACGTAGAAAGCAGCCAACACTGCCGCACTACATGGTAGTGGTGCCAGCAGCCAAATGTACTGGTGTATACAACAACATCCAATTATTCATGCAATGCAGGAGTGAGCTCTGCAGATGAGCTTAGTTTTGAAGCGGACGGCGTTGCTCTACTGCACCACAACAATTGCTGCCAGGAGTCAAGGTCCATAGGTTGCTGGATCAGAAAGAAAGAGAAAGAGAGGTGGTGAGAGGGGGGAGAGGGTGAGAGAGGGGGGGGGGGGAACCCTCCAAGGCCCATGATCAGTAGACACTTGGGACGTGAGGTGGAACGCCTAAAAACACACATTAGCCAACATCATAGAATAAATTACATCGATGGAAGTGATGGAAATGCAATAGTTCCCCCTTCAAAGGGGAGAGGCGATTAACCTGCTACACTCAGAGGATATCCTGAATGCTGATTGCCCAGGAACTATCCCCCTCGATTTAACATTTGCAAGAATCGAAAAGGACGAACTGCAACTCCTATCAATCACACTCCCGGGGCTTTCAAAAAGCAGGCGGGGGGGGGGGGGGGGGGGGGGGGGCAGAGTGGAAGAGGGTTCCAAAGAGGCAGGGCTGGGGTAAATGTTTAATTGGTAAAAGTTTTGGGGGTATATAGCCCATTTTGCCTATTGGAGGGGGGGATAGTCAATAATAGAGGGGGTTGCGGGGAGAGGGAGGTTCAAAACCAAGCTCTGCTAACATATAAAAAGCAGGTGATGGAAATGCAGCATTTCTCCCTCCAAATTTATTTTTACTATTTACTTTAACTTTTTTATTTACATAAATTTTGAGCATTAAGAAACTCTTAACTGTAACATCACTCACTCACATCACATCACTTTGCATTTAAGGAATTCCCAAAATATCCACGATGTTTATATTAACATTATCCATTATTTATATTACCATGGCCCCTTATTATATTACTATTATGCTTATAGGTTATACCAAGTTTTATGATAATGATTAAACATTTTGAGTACCTACCTATGAAGCATGAACCCAAGCACCGGATCTTTCACCGATATAGCTCGAAACCTAGAACTAGAAATTAAAAAATATAATTCTATAGGTATCTATGTAATAGTCCATGTGCATTATTACAGGGATGTGGAAAGGGGACGTAAAGCTCGGTCATCCAGTAGTAGTGGAGCGGATGAGGATGATGGTTACATATTCGATAAACAAACACGGAAGGATTTCGTGGCTAAAGTTTACGCAGTCCTCACTTTGCAACTGGCAATAACGTTTGTGATAATCTTCGGTTTGTGTTACAGGTAAGGAAAATTGTACCGAAAGCGTCTAGTGATCTGAAAATAGGTACCTACCTATGATAATTATTTAGTTGGTTCAATGATAACGAATTTATTGAATGCAGCAGTAAAGATCAATATAAATCACCAATTAACCAACAAATGCATCCAACAATCAAACACCATTGGAGATCAACGATATCATAAATCAACAAAGAATCACCAACAGCAATCCCACATTAAATCAACGTCATTTCCAACCAAAACTATGCATGTTCTTCTTTCAACAGTAGCGCTGTTAGGTAACCAAAATGTATAGAGCTTAGAACTAACGTTCCCGTTACTTCTAAGCTCTATACATTTTAGCTACCTACCGGAAATGTTGTGTTTTTAAAGAAAAATAGTAATTGGTTATCAGAAGAGGAGTTGATGGAAATTTCTGAATTAGATTAGATGAATAATAATGAATACCAAACAATGTTAATTAAATTCAGGATAGAAATCGCATGGATTTCTTGAAACGAACCCGTTTAATTATGGAAAGGAATGCGCTTCTACAATAATTTGTATTTCTAAGAAATTATGATGAAAAACAAGATAAGCGTTATATGATGTAGGTACTTTACGAATTGAGTTGAGCAATGCCACAACGATTACTGCTTTATATATACCTACCTAACCAATGTCATCATGAAATGAGCACCTAGACGTTGGTTCAAACTGAATATTACATCGATCATTTGCGCCAGCATAATAATGAAACTTATCCCAAGCTGATTTCCTGTTGAAACAATTAGTAACCAAAATCTGACAAATCATGTCAGGTCTGACAAAATTATATATTTTAGAATAAAACAATATTTTATTTTTTTATTCTAGGTCTGTAGAAGCAATACAAAATTATTTTTCAAATAAACACTATAAACATAAATGTAAATGTGAAAGATTTATTATCTGAATATGACGAATAAATGAAATAATTTCCAACATCTGTTTTGTTAAGGAAGCCAGCGTTGTTCACGTTGATGGACTGCAATGGCATGTTATCTATTATGAGAATTAACTTATACCTACTAAGTCTCTACTACTATAACTTATTGATGAACTTTTTACAGTGAAGTCGTTCGGGAATTCATTACGGACTATTTTTGGCTCATTTTTGTTTTCATGTAAGTATTTCGTGACTAAAGATTTAATTATGAGATACATTTTGATTGATGGAACATGAGTTAGATGAAGTATGACCTAACCGGTCAAAAATGTTACGATACAGCGATATTGCGACATCAGTCTATTTGTGCTTTTGGTTTATTGTTTTCAATAATGAACCTTCTTAGTAAACAAAGAACAAAACTTGCACACCCTCCCCCCCTTTCCCACTAACTTTGTTGATTTACGTAGCAAAGTGCATTAAATTAATTAAAAAATAAAACACAAAGAATAAAAAAATCTTTAAAAAATCAATTCACACACCGTTCAGAGCTTTTTTCCGAATCTATTGAAACAAAATTCATGAAATTTGGGCAAAAAATCACCTTTGGATATACGTGGTTCTAAAACGTGTATCCAAAATGGTAGAATTGTTGCGTTGAAATATTTGAGAATCGATGTCTCGAAATCTTCAGAAATGAGAGTATTATTTTTAGCTTTAAATTGTAGATATCATCACAATGAATCAAATGAGACGTTGTACGTTAATTCGTTCGCTCTTCCAAACCAAAAAGACTAAAACTCTGGCTGGAAAACTCGAACAAGAGCAAATCAAAACACAAAGGTATAATATTTCTGCATTGACCGTCCACGCAGAATACTTGTTAATAATACTTCATTAAACGAGGCCTTTTGTAAATTCTAAATATAACTGCGTAACTGTAGACGCCAACGTGGAAGAAATAATTTAATTAACCAAAACACCTACATTTTACTAGTCTCCCTGTATGTAAGATGAACTGATGTATTAGTAGTGTGAAAAGGTCGAAACACTTGTCGTGCTATAATGCACCAAGATTCTCTATAATATTACTCTAATATGAAGGAGCAAGGAGAAAATAATAGGTTCACAGGTTCAAAGGCAATGGTTGTACGGTTTATTCAAGGAACCAAATATTTATTTGCTCCAAGAATAATTCCAAGGGATTTTGACAATACTGGAAAGCAGTTATGTTTTACATTAACTCTTCAATACTAATACAGAGACACCGCAAGGGGTAGGTTAGATGCAATCAGTCTGGGTAGTAATCAGGATCAGGTATGACATCAGGAATTAATCAATTAATATCAATATCGTTAATTATGGGACTGAGATAGGACTGACCGGTTGATATGAAGTCAGGCAACGTAATGAGTCTTATTGCAAGGCGGTAAGCGAAAGTCTCGCTCTAGAGGGAAGCGACGCAGTGCGCCGACAGGTCTGTCGGGGCCTTCACAGTAGGTAAGATATTACTCCAGAATATAAGTGTATTGACATTGACTCAGATTGGTACTCACAAAGTGGGAATTACTGGGATTAAATAAGTCAACTACCTAGGTACGCTTTGCTTGACCATCAGCAGATGACAAAAGTTGAAATAAACTCGATTTTAAGAAGTGAGAATCCCACTTGAATCATATCATCTGATTCAATCATCGTAGTGTGTAAGGCGTTTATTATTATTCCCCACCAGTCTTGATTGGCTCCCATGTTTGTTTTATATTTTTTTCCCCCAAAAAATCTAGCTCTTAGGAAGAGAAAACGGGTGATCGTGCACAGCAATCCGAGGGTTTCATTCGATTCTTTGGGTTGGTATCTATAAATGATACTAAGGATCTATAAATTAAATACTGTTATCTCGAAAGTTTTTGACCCGTGAAGATCTACCCTAAACGGTTGAATAAAATTGATGCCGAGCTTCAAGGACCAACTAAACCCCATGTTTTATTTCGGAGGAAAGCTCTGGACAAAATACGGCAAACGGACTTTTTTTCGATCTACGCATCTGAAAACGTAGGCCATCAAGTTTTGAGAAGGAGGGGGGGGGGGAGGGGGGTCGAAAACATTTTCTTGATTGATTACAAAGATTTATTATTACTAAAAATAATAAATCGAAATCGCAAAAACTGCGGCTATCTTATCAACTTATATAATTCTGACGGAATTCTCCTATCTCGAAATCAAGTTTATTATAACTTTGTTGCCTATAGATGGACTGGTGAAGCGTAGGTAGGTGCGAAACGACCCGTGAAGCTGATGTCTTACTTAATCAATCTAAGGTGCAGTATTTCTAAATGTAGCCTCTATGGGGCATCTGGAATACTATTACAATGAATGGAGTGGCTCTGAGCAGCTGTGGATTCGCTGAAGTTGATTTCTTTCCTAGTTAACACACGGTGCTGAAATTTAAGAAGTAGTTCCTTTGGGAAACCTGGAAGATAATTACGAGTTATGGTGTCGTACTGATCAGTTGAGGGGCTTCTGAGGCTAATTTCCATCCTTATCATCCAACGGTGATAAAATATGAAATGGAGCACTTTTGGAATACGTTTAATACAATCAAGAGGTGTGGAGAAGAAATGCAGAGGTTAATTTCTTTCCCAATAGACTTACAGCGCTAAATTTGAAATGGAGCGCCTCTGGAACGCGGTGATAACAATTTTATGAGATACGTAGAACCAATTATCAGCTTAGGGTCCTCTGAAGCGGTCTAATCAACCTAGTGAAATACATTAATTGAATATGAGGATTTAATGTCCAGAAAACGAACATATTTTCAAATCTATGTACAGTCTGTGCAACCCTTCTAAATGGAGAGAAGAATACTTTGCCATAAATTGTTTTGTTTCTTTACAATATCATTTACTAATTTAAGCAATTAAAATTACTTATTACGATTAAATTTTTCGTTTCAGGGTCATCGAAATTATTTTATATTGTGTTATAGTATGTTCACAAAAAGTTCGAAGAATGTATCCTTTGAACTTTATACTATTAACAATTCACGTGAGTGCAAATTCAACTTTTTATTCAAAATTATTAAATGATATTTGTAGGTAACTATTCCTCTTAGTTCAGCAAGATGTTATTATATAGCTTTTTTCAAATTGAATTTGTCATTTTTCAAAATGAATTCGACCTTTTACAAAATGAATGTGACCTTTTACAAAATGAATTCGTCCTTCGAAAAGAGGGACCGAACCTTGAAGGCAACCAGAAAATGATGTGCAGATACCAATTCCTTTTTTAAGTATAATAATTTATTGCATTGGTTTGCATAGTTAATAAAGATGTAATGAAGACATTTACAAGGAATTTACACTAGAAATTCGCAAATAAAATTGCAAGAAATTCATACAAAGCCACAAATTATAGAGTTTTGATTTGTTATTTTCAATAATAAACCTTTGTAATCGACCAAGGAAAAAATAAAAAAATAACCCCCCTCAAAATTTGTTGGTTTACGTTAAAAGGTGTATAGAAACTTTACCAAAGTTTATGAAATTTGGCTGAAAAATCATACATTGGCAGGGGATGTGCCAGTAACATCGGCATCAATTTTAATCAACCATAAAGGGCTAAAATATTGAAAAATCGAGATTTCGAAAACTTTTAAGGTAACGCTGCTGATATGCCAATTCACGGCACCGGATCATTACAGCTCGTGTAAAGAAAGTTTAGGTGTGTTATTTAGTTGTATTCATTCTCTTTAGTAAGCGTCTACACCTAGGCAGACACATTACATTCCAACCTAATGATTCATTTAATATTATAGACAGGTGTTTGCGTAGAAGAGCTATAAAATACAGAAATAATAAACCTCAGTGTAATAATTGACAGCGTTTTTTTTTTTAACACAGAATGTGTTTTAGCCATGGACTAACTAGCCGAAAATGGAACGCGGGATGGTAACGAAATGTGTGACGGATGATTTTCACGTACAACCGAGTCGTTGCTAGGGAAATGGTACTTCGTCGTTTTTCATCCCACAAAATTCGTTGACCATTCGTTCGAAAGCTCTCGATTTATCCAACAATATTATGTTAACTACTGCGAAGTGCGTGTCCAACAAACTGAGTTATGAGCATGGTTATATAAATAATTGTTTACACACAGGTGATCATTCTCAATAATTGATATTGTGAACATGATTGCAACCGCTTGTTAATTTCTGATGATTTCATTGAGCTTGTGTTTCGATGATTTGATTCATAGCAGGTGATCTGAGTATTACGAAAACGGTTTGATTTGTGAAGCGGAGGTTAAATAATTTGAATAGGTAATTTCTATACTTTACACTCTAGGAAGCTGTAATTTCGTTTGTAGCCTCTTTAGGCCATTTACTTGACGATGCTCAGGGTCCGGATCAGATGTGTGGCTCTTAAAGCTAATTTCTATGCTTTACACTCTAGGAAGCTGTAATTTCGTATGTAGCCTCTTTAGGACATTTACTTGACGATGCTCAGGGTCCGGATCAGATGTGTGGCTCTTAAAGCTAATTTCTATGCTTTACACTCTAGGAAGCTGTAATTTCGTATGTAGCCTCTTTAGGACATTTACTTGACGATGTCCAGGGTCCGGATCAGATGAGTGGCTTTTAAAGCTAATTTCTATACTTTACACTCTAGGAAGCTGTAATTTCGTATGTAGCCTCTTTAGGACATTTACTTGATAAATCGCTCTTGATTTATCACGAATTTATTTCGTATTTTTTTTCGTAGTTTCATACTATAACTATATAAATTGATGTTATAAATGAATAGTAAACAATGACGCTTGTTTGGTTGTCACTTGGTTGCGCGACAACGCAAACACATTCTGTGTTTCAATAATTTCGTCCGAAGTATGTAAATAGAGGTAACCGGGGGTCCAGGGGGCTTGCCCCCTGGCGAGGCGCGGAGCGCCGAGTTTTCCCTGATTTTTATTTGCTCGAACCTTAGTATAATGCGTCTCAAAATTGCTCTTTAATTCTCGCTTCGATGTCACAAATATTGTGGAAAAAGGTCGTGGTGGCGATGGTGGGAGGGGAGGGGGGGGGGGGTTACTTTTGGGACACCCTACATACTTCTAAGTTTACTAATAATGTTTTGTTTCTTTGTATGAAGCATACTTCGGACGAAATTATTGAAACACAGAATGTGTTTGCGTTGTCGCGCAACCAAGTGACAACCAAACAAGCGTCATTGTTTACTATTCATTTATAACATCAATTTATATAGTTATAGTATGAAACTACGAAAAAAAATACGAAATAAATTCGTGATAAATCAAGAGCGATTTATCAAGTAAATGTCCTAAAGAGGCTACATACGAAATTACAGCTTCCTAGAGTGTAAAGTATAGAAATTAGCTTTAAAAGCCACTCATTTTTTTTTTTTTTTTTTTTTTTTTTTTCCAAATGCAGAGGCTGCCCTGACGCTGCTCTAATTTGCGTAGATAGGGGAGAAGATTTTCAAGCACTTGCATAACTACATTTCAACCGCCACCGTTTTCCCGTACCCCAGACATCGCCATTACTAAGATACCTTCAAGAATCGTTCCCTCTTTATGAAGGACGAATTCATTTTGCAAAAGGACGAATTCGTTTTGTAAAAAGACAAATTCATTTTGTAAAAGCACGAATTCATTTTGTAAAAGGTCAAATTCATTTTGAAAAAGGACGAATTCATTTTGTAAAAGGACGAATTCATTTTGTAAAAAGACGAATTCATTTTGTAAAAGGACGAATTCATTTTGTAAAATGACGAATTCATTTTGTAAAAAGACGAATTAATTTTGTAAAAGGACATTTATTTTGTAAAAGGACGAATTCATTTTGTAAAATGACGAATTCAGTTTGAAAATGCAATACAATAAATATGAATTGGTTTGTTAAGAAGTTACTAATATCCGTTGTGGATTTTATTTCAGACCTTATTTTTATCTCTGCTGGCAGCATGGGTATCTGCCAGATATGAAATGATAGTTATTTGGCTTGCTTTTCTCTCGACTGCAATAATCACCCTTCTTGTGACGGTTTTTGCAAAGTTTTCGCCTGTAAGTAATCGGCTTCGTTGTAACTGTAGCTGCATTATAGCATGAATATGTTTTATGGCTGGACTTATGTTTTCGAGGCTGTCACACTTTTTTCGCTTCAAGTTATTTCGACATGTTACTTTTCCAATGATTTTCGCTTACAACGAAACCGTTCTTTTGGTAAATGTAGAACTGTGCCAGTTTCCACCCGACTGGAGCGGTTCACCCCTCGTTGGAAAGATCTCGATTTATGCTTAAATATCACGTTGCCTAAACCGTTCCGAAAAATGAAGGCTCCTAGTCTACACGAAAAGTCATTAATTAAATGTAAACAATTCTGGAGTTTTCGCGTACCGGCCTACTTCGAACCGCTAGATGATTGAAATTTTATAGGGTGACTCTTTGGGACGTCAAAGGCGATTGAAATTATGAGCTCTTTCCTGGTCAGCTGAGTGAGCTAAATTCTCTCCTGGTCACCCTATTGAGTTGAGATTTGAGTGCTCCCTGACAGGTACGATGAAAATCATGAATTATCTCATACACCGTAAAACATATTCATGATTTATGTGTTCTTCCTTGAAGAGGAAGAAATTTTCAATAACAGATTGCAAATTTGTTGATTCAATATAAATATACCACTGATTACGATAATGACATATTATATTTAGGGAGGCTTTTGTTTGAAATTTGAGGACTTATTCATTCCAAACACATACACTACATGTAGGAATCGATACATCGGTAATGCTGTATTATCCTTACTATCCGATTATATTATTTCCTTTATCCGTTCTCTCTCCAAAGGGAGAAATGATCTGGAACATTGTAACATAAATGTATGTAAGCAATATGGAATGTTGTACCCTGACGCGCCTGACCATCTATCTTATTTGGTTTCTCCAATAAACTAAGTCTAGAGCCTGAATGATGAGCAGAATATGAAGAGGGAGATGCAAGGAAAGGAAGAAACCATAGTGGGGGTTTTACCACACAAAAACTTGTGCTCACCAGCCAAATTCTTTTTCTGATCGTTATATCAACTAACTAACAATTCTGCATTCTGCATACACCTCCCCAAAACCTCATTCTCAAATTTGCACTTTGAGTGCTGACAGTACCTTTGATTCGGTGCATTACTTATTCATTTTTATTATTTCAGTTTACCATTTACTATTCTTTTATTCAATCCACATTAGTATTAGGTTGGGCTTTTAGTGCTAAGGGCATAATGACGGGTAACTAGTGCTACGGCTAAGTGCCCCGCAATTACGGCTACGGACTTGAAGTCTGAAGATTATGGCTTCGAGCAGAATTTCTGACGAATTATAGGTCGATAGACTATTTGGTAGGAGGCTGCGGTTGGTGGCGGCCATGTAGGGTTCTTGTCCATTTACAGGCTTAATTAGTTCACTAATCAATCAACAATTCAATCATTTGGAGTCTTTAAATTCATTGTCGCTCGCAGTTACAACATGAATATTTTAAATACTCTTACAAGATTCCTCGTAGTTGCATATATTCACTAGGATTAGAGGTTTATTAATACATAGTAGCTACTAACGATGCGATCGTAATGTAACTCATGTGCCATAGACAAATAGGCCTTGACAAAATTACGCACGGATTTCAGTAAATTATTAATTAACTATTCATTTTTGAATGATGAAATAATGATTGAGACTAAGAGGAAATGAAGAAATTGTCCAAAAGAGATTAATTACTGTCCTCAGCATGATCTTAACATCCCGAGAAAATTGTAAATATAGAATAAAAACTTCGGAAGTAATGCAATTAGTAGGATTTCAAATTTTGCGCTTGTGCAGCAGCTGCTAATGATACTATCGTGTTGAAACTAATATGGGCTGATTAAACTTCCTTTTCCTGAATACCCTTCTAAGTCGAGTGAGATAGAAAGACTAGGTAGTGAGTTTGGCAGAGTGTAGTTTTGATTCGTGAGCAACGAAACTAATAGGGAATCGTCAACAGCCTGATCCACTCATACTCTAAAATTTTTCACAAAAATTTGAAGGAAATTGAAAAAATTCAGCGTGTCCCAAGGATTCGCGGACGCACACAATTATGAGTTCAGAATGGTCTAGATTGGAAAATGTGAGTGAAAGTGTTGATTTTGGCAACAACAAAAGACAAATAATATCACCTGAAAGATTTCGTCCCACTGCACAAGTGTCACTTCTTGGGGAAATAATCAAATCTGCAATCTGCGGGAGAATTCAGAATTGTTTTGAACCAAATGAACTACTTAGAAGTGAGCAGTATGGTTTCCGACGTGGCAAATCCTTCGTAAGTATGATGGTATCCCTTATGGAAAGAACCGCTGCAGGATTGGAGGCCGGTCTTTCGACGAAGGCTTGTATCTGTGACCTTTCCAAAGCATTTCACATGGTATCCCATAATACCCTACTTCAGAAACTTGACGCTTATGGTATCAGAGGTTTACCCTTAATGGTATTAAATCCTACTTGACTTCACGATCCAAGTTTGCAGAGGCCCGGAGTTCTAACTGCCAGATCAAAATAAATAAGTTCCAAAATGTTCCATATTGGAGCCTCTGCCGTTTATAATATTTTCGAATGATTTGAGTGGGTACGTTGGGAAGGGTTGATTCATCTATGCTGGCGAATCCACTTTTTTTAGTCCACCTAAAGATCTTTTCGTGATGGAGTCAAACTAACTGAACGCTGGTTCACTGTGGATAAACTAAAGGTAAATCCAAGCAAGATGCAGTTAATCGTGATAAGCAACAACAACCACATTGTTTCGTACCCTGTAAAACCCTTGGGTTTTCGCCTGGATACACACATGCGATGGTCAACTCATGTAGACAAAGTGTATTCTAAACTGTCACAACATATATATCTCCTTCGTCATTCGGTTCCTTGTGTAAGTAAACAAGTGCTTTTTACTGCTTATCATGGCCTCATCTCATCGGTTATTTCGTAAATGCCTCATCTGTGGGGAGGTGCACAGGGAACTCAAAGAATCCTTCGTGTACAGAAGAGAGCTGTAAGGATCATGGTAGATGCTACTTACCGAGCTCACGACTAACCCAACTTCAAACAACTGAAAGTTTTAATTCTGTACGACCTCTTTGTGTATGTAACGCTGTTACCCACAATCAAAAAAAGAAAAGCTATCCAGCAAAGAAAAAATATTCTTTCGCATGACACTCGTCAAAAGGATAATTTACAAACTCCGTTTTGACTCACCAGTTCTAGGCTTAGATTTTCGTGTTTGGGACCTACTCTCTTAACATAGGTATTTCACTTCTTCTTTCTTCTCAATCTTGGAAGTTTCAATTTAACTATCGATGGAGTACATGGGCGGGAAAGGAGGTATATTTCCGTTTTTCTAATCCGTCATTTTCCTATTTTTAAGTTTATACATTCTAAAAATCTGGATTTCATTTTTATGACGGATTTTTGTGAGAAACAGTGGTGATGGGGGAAATGAAGTGTACTATTTAAGCTATTCTCAACCGATTTTGGTTATTATTTTTTTGATTGACTATTTTATTATTTTGCACAAACTATTTGGTGTCTGTATAATCATCCTCAGTAAATTAAAATTTCATAATGAAGGGCGGTGGAGGGGAAAAACACTATTATATCGCGATATATTTAAATAATTTGCCAAAGCAGGTCATACTTTATTGCACTTGTGATGGAGTAGGGTGGTAAGCATGTACCATATTCATGTTCGGTTATAATGGAAGGGAACCAGTAAAATCACGATCTATTCACAATTCTCTACAATGTACTACCAATACATAGGGGCGTCCCTGTAATGCATGCATACAGCAACCACCACCAATGCGTTACTTATTTAGATTTATCTGTTTCTTATAACAATGTAGGTAATACATTCATATTTTTCAGTGGGACGTAACAGGATGTGGAATGTTTATTTGTATCGGATTTCTGGCGATTGGTCTGTTCTCAATCATTGCATTCATTGTCAATATTTTCATGCACGCACCGTTGCTATTCTTAATAATATCTGGAATCATGGTCGTTTTGTTAAGTTTTGTGAGTATAGAATATGATATTTTTATGTACTTGTATCATAAGTACCATCCATCAAGACCACATTTGAACCTGAAATGAAATTCAACCAACATGAAATAATCGGCTGAACTAATAATGACATGATTTGAAGTTGGTAAAAGAAAATAATAGATACTTGTACTATATACCCTACCAAAGTGCAATATTAGTGAATAAGTTTTAATTAACCAAACTTGAAACGTACCTACATAATTTTGTATGGCATTTTATTCTACTCTTGGCAATAAGTTGAACATGTCCAACGTTCCTATTAAAACAAAAACCTTAATTAGACAATTCTTGTGCAATTTTCTCGAAAATCTGTTGTGCGTTTTGAATCATCTTACTGTTTAAGGCGTCCCCCTAACGCTAGACCATAAAGGCAAGGCTTTGTATGTAACAGGGTAAGCCAATTGGAATTAATCCAGGAGGATATGGGACAATCCAAGCATGGGGGAAAAAATAACCGAATAGATATCCGCTTCAGACCGAATATGTGAAAAAAAAAACCATAGGCAGAGGTGTGTGTGTGTGTGTGTGTGTGTGTGTGTGTGTGTGTGTGTGTGTGTGTGTGTGTGTGTGTGTGTGTGTGTGTGTGTGTGTGTATTTTCATTTATTAGTGTGCCCTTAAGGGGAGTTTTGAAGAAAAAATGGGGGGGGGGGGGAGGCATGCAGTTAACTAAGTATAACAGGATACATATAGCAAAATCATGACCTATTTGCCATGCTCGCCATATTCATAGGCGAACCAGACATAGGTACGTCTCTGTAATTCATGCATTACTCACCAATATGTTTAACCTCTCAGCCTTTTCAGTAGCGTTTTGATTTCACTAATGATTCAAGCTTCCGAAACATGCCACATGTAATATTGTTCTCATTTCTTAATTTCAGTACCTGATGTTCATCACGCAAATGATTTTAGGAGGTCGCAAAGGCGAATTTGAGCCCGATGAAGTGGTGCTGGCCGTAATAATACTATATACTACAATTATTGATATATTTTTGCAGATGCTTCGTCTAATAGGAGCCTGCATGGGTGACGAGTGATGTAACCACTCTTTTATAATAAAACAAAATAATTCCAAGGCGGTCATAATTTAATAATTGATTCTTAATCGTAGCTTCATTGTTGTACTTACATTTTACTTTATGTGACCCGAAGTAAAACGCCCCTTCGAAAGTTAGGATGTTGAGGATCAAAGAAGGAACTTAATCAAGATCAAAGGTAGGGAAGGTCTGCTCAACAAATCATAATCCTCAGAGAAGCACTAAAGCGGAATAACCTATACCTTTTGTTGAGTGGAATTGGAAGGCGGGGGCCAAGAGAGACTACTCGGGGAACTACCTGTAAGTCTTGCCAATGTCTAGGTTGCAAGGTGGTGGTGAAGCTCGAAAAGCAAGATGGAAACAAGCTTCGTGAAGTCCTTTATTAGGGTGGATCACTGTGACCGCAAGAACTTAGCGAGTTGCGAACTAAGCTCACTTCCGTGGCTCCGTCCCCTGTTGGCTTCCTTTAGTTGTGTCCTCATCCCTGACCTTAGTCTCGCAAGTTACTTTGAAATTCCATCAGATGAGAGGTAAAGGTTCGTAAAACACTGCGGTTTTTGGACTTTAAAGTTTCAGCACTATCAAGTAGAGAGTATAGAGGCAGAGGACCGCGTTGATACGTTTAACGATTGGAGAAATCAAACACTTGTTTCCATAAATTTCACGGTTATACAAGCAAGGTTCAATGCTTAAAGAAGAAGAATTTTGAAAATAGGGATATAGTTCAAAATTGATGCAACATGAAGAGACCACGAATATTCGGTCGCTTCATACAAAGAAACAAAACATTATTAGTAAACTTAGAAGTATGTAGGGTGTCCCAAAAGTAACCCCCCCCCCCTCCCCTCCCACCATCGCCACCACGACCTTTTTCCACAATATTTGTGACATCGAAGCGAGAATTAAAGAGCAATTTTGAGACGCATTATACTAAGGTTCGAGCAAATAAAAATCAGGGAAAAAATCCAATAGTCCTGTAGTGTAGTCAATAATGCACAGAAGAAGGGCAATTCTTCCTTGAAGTACCTGTTTGGAATAAATCGCGCTTCTCTTTTGTTCATCAGCTCTTGTCCACGAACGGGAAGTCGCAATTCTGATTCCACCATCGAGTTCAACACTAAAAAAATGAGGTGCCACTTGGCAAAAAGAATGGAAAATTTCTTTGTAAAGTACCCAATACTTCTCTCTTTTGGGCAATACAACAATTTTTGGATTTTTCCCCTGATTTTTATTTCTTTAAACTTATTATCAGGCACCCCAAAAACTCTGGTTTCTGGTGGAACCCCTGGTTTCACTTCAATATCTCAAAAATTGTGGGGAAAATTTCGGAGGGGGGGGGGGGTTATTTTTGGGTCACCCTGTATGTAAATATAAAACGCTGCAAATTATTTCACAAAGGTTTATTATTTTTTCAATTGACTATGATCGTAGTTTTAGTTGGCTAGCGTACGTCATAAGGGCCGTCCAGACTCCTCGGCGTGTCCTACTTCGAATTGCCCCAACCTATACTTCTATAATTATATACGCATGTTTATATTTCTCGATTTGAGCTCCTATCTATTCAAATAGTTATTGCCTTAATAATATCATTATCTAAGTACGTACGAAAAGTCGAGAGGATATGTTATTAAATATGCGTAGGAAAAGCTTTGGTATTAACACACAAATATGACCTTGAAAAAAACATATTCATGCCTCGAAGGAACGCCGGCGCCGTACCCACCACAAGGTGCCGCGGCGCCGGCGCCTCCTCTCACTCCACCCTCCCCCCCCCCCCCCCCCCCCCCCCCCCCCCCCCCCCCCCCCCCTCTCCACCCACTGTGACCCCCTGCCAAGCGTGCCAGGCGTGCGCGCGTCGAAAAAGAAACTTTTTTGCTTGTTTTTGGCCCATAGCATCTATACGAGTAAAGCAATCGGGATGGTTAAACGTTAGGACCAACTAGACCCCAAGTGGAGTCTATGTGCGAAAGAACAGATTTTTTAAGTCAATTCTAAGGCCTTTTATGGCCCGGACGGCGGACGGCGGACGGACATTTCAAATTTGGATTCTACGCACCTTGAAACGTAAAGTGACAAAGTTTGAGGGGGGGTTATAAAAATTTTTTGCTACACGATCACATAGGCTTATTATTGGAAATAATAAACCAAAAGGTATATATCACGGGTAAATATGGATTTCAAAAGAAATAACACTACAATTGTTATTTGTGGATCACCAAAAATTCGGCTGGTATTGTCATGAACATGCCAGCAATATATGACTGTAACCAGAAATGGAAAATGTAAGTTATTGATGAAAAATATAAGTTGTTATGAGAGCAGATATTGATAGCATTTTCACATAAACACATGCGCACACAAATACACAATTTTAGTTTGAAATAGGCAAAAAGCCGAAATATAAAAATAGTTTCGCGATTTTTTTCTGTTATTTTTTCTAATTTTGTGATTATAATCAAGCTCTTCTAGAGTAATTTTCAATAAGTTTCTATGTAAGTCATTATCAAATATAAATATAAATATAAATATATATATATATATATATATATATATATATATATATATATATATATATATATATATATATATATATATCTGAAAATGACTATATATATACTAGACCGTATAAATACCGTTTGGAATTACATATAAAGTCCGCTAAGTTCTTCAGTTTCAATTTCTTCGTTCAGAAATAACTCTCCTAGATGTTATTAACTACACTACGTTTCTTACTTGCCGTGAATTGATGGCAACTGTTGTTACCGCCACAGGCTAATAAACAACTCTCGTTGATAAGGACCGCCTGGAACACGATCAAGGCGGGTATAGAGACAAACGGCGACACTTTTGCAACAAACTTGGGGCCGTGCTGATTCGAATGAGCAGTCTAACACTAAAATCGGACCGCGAAGTTCTTCACGATTTCAAAGACCGTTCGGAATTATATATAAAGATATATATATATATATATATATATATATATATATATATATATATATATACCTACATATATTTGAAAAAGCGTTTCACTCTAGGAGTTGTTTCAGAATGCCTCAAAACAGATTTCAATGAAGGAAAGTGTCGAAAATTGTGATTATGAACATTTTCTAGCCATTGGTATAGCTTCATTTTGTACGAACATTCGCTAATAATGGGGAAAAAATACGAAAGATGAGGAGAAGGTTAAATATCATTGAAGACAAATTCTGGTCATTTGTGTTTTGCATGCTGTGGTACGAAAGAGCAACATTTAACCAAGATATTTTTACGTAGGGAGTTGTTATTTTTTGACAAATTACGTAGGAATTAATAATTCTAAATCGCTAATAACCACGTCACTCTGAACTTTGAAGAAATACCAACTTGATCCATTTTTCACGAAAATAAATCAACCTGCTATGGAAATAAAATTTGGAATTACATTGGAGGAGTGTAGTCAATAAAGAACGGTAATTTACAACCGTGAAGATCCTTAAAGAACTTTCAATAAGGAAATCTGTAAGATTCAGCAAAACTAATTTCAAAGAGGAAGCTCAGAAACAAATTGTTATTAAAAATTCAACTTTGTACCTTGGCCAAGCCTAGTACTACCATCCAATTAATTACAATTTTATGAGATGTTATTGCGAGATATTAAACCGGCGAAAAGCTTCTCCGAGAGGGGCCTCATTTTTTCCGGAATCAAGAAGCAAGAACGCAATATCCCAACTTCTCTTGGTAATCTAATCAATTCACTTCCCATTACAGGGCTTCATACCGCTTCTATTATGTACGTGTCATTCCCTCCTTAGCTTTCGTATTTTATCCTTTCATTTTGAGAATTGAAAAGAACATTGGAGAGGTTTTAACAATACCCAAAAGAGCCAATATTTTCGAGTTTTCTCTGGTGGGCAGATGAATAGATTTTTTGATTTGCCTGAATCGATTTCCTTATCCAGATTTCACATAAATATCGTTATTCACTATACATAATTACCTATCAAGATCCGATTATGGTTTTTTCCCCCTTTTATTGGTTTTGTAACTGATAAAATACGGGCGAGCCAAGTAATGTTTGTATAATAACATGAATGAAAGTAAACCAAAATATAGTAAGAGTTTACAATACCTATTAAAGTTTAGTGTTTAGGCTCGCTATCTATTCGTAGCAATTCATTCAGTTTTACATTGGCGTCATGTATAATGGGATCGAGTATGTATGGATTTTTTTGCAATTGTGGAAGGCTGCTGTTGGTAGGGAAAAGGCTCCTAATTTGAGGAAAGCTCCTAATTTAGGGTAGCAGGGTATATATTGATCTACACCTGCTTTCCAGTGTGTAATGAGGGAAATAGGTTTGTTTCGAAGTCTGAAGTTTTAGCTAAAAGACGTCGTCACCGTCAGTCGTATCACTTATTCATTGTTCTCATTCACTTACTTGCTGGTTCACCCGTGCGTTGCCAGGTTGACTTAAATATTCGCAATACAATCAGCTGAGCTATGCCTCAACCCACCAGGTTGCAAAGGAAGCTACCATCCTGGTCGTAAGTATTACTGATTAGCTTCATTAGAGCTCCTTTGAATCGCAGTAACTCCAGAAACCATCAAGCAGAGAAGTCCAGTTTCTTTTCTGAGAATAATGCTCAGGCATGACTAATACACATTATGTCTAATCCAGAAATCGGTAGCTTCTACTAGGCTATACAGATCTCAGCATCATTTCCCCTGGAACTTCCTCTTCACACTGCTCACAAAAGATTCCAGCTGCCACTTCCACGCTTTTTATGTATTCTTCCTTCAAATGCTGTATCAAACTGCTGAGCTGGCTTTGCATTAACCACAAGAACCAGAAACCTAATTTGGCAGCTTTAGCAACAACAGGGCTAGGGTGTCTGTCAAAAAGCAAAAAGCGTGCAAGTACATTCACTTGTGTTATTCCCTATCGTCAGGAACCCATCAGGTGTTAACGTTGTTATTAATTACCAAGTTTCAAATTGGTTTATTCCTGAAATCCGTTTCATTATCTAGATGAATTCCGTTAAACTAAATGAAATAAATTATACGAAAGACTACCTCGATTAAGGCTTTATTGAACATGATTCATATTGATAATGAAACGGATTACAGGAATAAACAAAGTTCAGACTTGGTGTCTTAAAACAACTTAGTCACCTGATGGGTTTCCAATAATATTATAACAACTTTGATCGTGAAAAGATATGTGTCGATTGAACGGGGTAAAACAGAAATAGCATTGTTTTGTCACTTAAGTATACCGAAAATGATGAACCTCTGGATGATAATTTTTGAAGTTTGTACACCATATTCCACTATACAGTCACATTCCCATACAAGCTGAAAGCATCCTCCGACCCACGGAAGTATATATACATATATACGTGGGGATGGGGATCCCATACTGCACGTCAACGGTAAGGGCGTTGATTAAAACCAGGCCGGTTTTGACGTTGCATGACCCCCGAGTTTTAACAATTAGGAGGCGCAAGGTGGAAGCCGCCTCAACATCATTACAACCCCCTCGTACACTTCCCACCCATATCCCCATGACGAGACCCCGGGACCGAAATAATTAACCGAATGAAGGCTGTCGAGAACCGGCAAAGAACACGCGATCGGAGGAGGGCGCCGCCCTCTGAAACGTGATCTGTGTCTTCCAATCTAAATCCACGTAAGAATAAATTATAATCAGACTTCCTGATTTGTTGCTAATATTTCAAACATCGAACCATCCCCCTCAAACGGAATATTGTCAACGATGGAGCACTGCGAATTATTACAATGTAATTTATTCTTTCCTTGTTTGACACCTCTTTCGAACGGATCATTTATTTATTTATCATCATTAGGTATGTATTCAGATCAATTATTTGACGCACATCTATCAAATTGTATTAAACAAATTTAGCAAAAACAACAAGGACCATAGAAATCGGTTTCAACATTAGGTTTCAATCAATGGAAAACGCTGCAAAATATTAGACAAAGGTTCATTATTTTTCATTAGATAGCCCTCCACGCAGATCATAGTCTACAACTATTAAACTCCGTATAATAGTATATCACCGAACTTGCCTGTCTATGGATCCGCAAATTTGGGTCCCGAAAAATCAATTTTCACAGCTTCTATCGGATATGATGACACTTACAAAGATTTTGAGCGTTAGACTGTAGATAATCCCATGTCAGCTTGATTGCTAACAAATCAATACTTCATTCTGCGCATGCGGAGATATAGAATCCATCAAGCTTAATTTCTTCGTGTTATTTCTATCACTTTCGAAACTCGTTTTCACATACCGTGAGATAGATAATGAATTATAAAAATCGGGATCTCAGCTTTTTCAGCAGATAAAGATTTGATCTTCGAACTCAGCCTAACGCATTCTTTCTGAAGACCTGAGCAAGTTTTGAGGCACGTTCAGCGAAATTGGGAGCGGGAAGTTCGGTGTAGCTTATTGAAGTATTGAAGTTGACAAATAACAGGACAGTAGTCATATATATCGTTAGTTGTCTGAAAAAAAAAGCATTACAAAGCGTTGGTCTGCGGATGTGGATTTTTTTTTTTTTTTTTTTTTTTTTTTGTATGAATAATGCCATATCTTCAGTGGAATTTTCACCTGTGATACCTATCCATTTGGTTGTTATCATCACCCGAGTAGGAAAATCGAAAGGAATTTCGATACATTTTGATGAGAACAAAAAATCTCGAAAAATGGTGAAATTTGAAGAAAAAATCGCAAATATACTACGATGATTGTGTCAGATGATATAAATCCAATGAGATTCCTTCATGGAATAGAGGGGGTGCTGAGGTACATTGTCAAAGTCAAGTTCCATGTATATGAGAGGGTTTTTGGATAGTCCAGTTGTTCGCGATATTAATGCTCAGGTTCTTCCAGTAGTATTATACGGAAGGGATCATATTTTTGTTTCCAAATGGGGTTAGCTGCCATGTGTTCAGTGGTTTGTCGAAAGTATGGGCAGATTTATAGAGATTATCACTGGTCTGTACTTAGCAGTCTCACCAGCACTGTACATTCCACACTATTGAGGAACTTTATGAAGGATATTATAAAATTACAGTTTAGAGAGGGCTTTAAAAGGCTGGTTAAGCAAATGAAATTGGTAAAACTGCTTGAGGGATGGTGGGGCAGTGCTAGCCTGATGATCTGATGTATCTTAACTATAACACTATGACAAGGCCCCTAGCTCTAAATTAAATCCCTGGTGAGGCCCAATTGAGCGAAAGCGCTAGGATCCACGGATATTAAACAAATGTGGAACAGCCATCCATTTGCCTCCCATCAACCTATATCATTAATTTTCTCTTGGTAGGTGCCAATATCTATGTAGGAACTATATCATTAGCTGTAAAGTTGAGGAAATCCATTTCAGTAAAAAAACTGAAGTAAAGAAGAACCTTGTCTAATTCCACGAAAACGAAGACTTACGGTGCCAGATCGATTTCGATGGTTGGGTCATCATCACTGTTTTATTAGGGAGTTTTTGCAGCTTTCCATCTGAGTCGTTCAGCTGAGCCGTTGTACGAAAAGAGATTTTTCTAGCGCAAGCAAACCAGAAGCTAACCACTGAGTCGTACTGTACGAATAGGGAATCGTTGTACAAAACGATTCAAAAGTCACACTACTACAAATCTTCATAATTAAGCCCGAGTCATAGATTTCCTAATGTGTAATGAATTCTTTCATAATGGAAGAAGTATCAAATTAGCAGCAACTTTGTCTGTGGTTTAATTTTTTCGCTAGAAATAGATGTAGTAGAAGAAGGAAGGGAACTTGGAAGGGTAGGTGGTTGTTAAGGCAATATCGAAAATCGCCTATTTAGGAGAATCTCATTCGGGAACTTCAACATGATCAACGATCAAGATGTACATACCTACCTATATTATAAACATGTACCTACCTACCTGTACCCATTACCTACATATGTACGATATTTTAACTTTTTTCCCTTTGCCAATTACGTTTCATTATTGAAGATGTGGATACATGCTAATATGCGACAAAGGGCAAAGACAGCCGTTTCTGTTTGCGTCTATTTTCCCTGTAATGTGGCCAATCCCTGCCCATTTCATCAAAATCGATCTATCAGTATCGAGCTTCGTCTATAACTACCAATTTCATGTTCGGCAGGTGCAATGGTTACCTATTTCAACAAAATTAGTAGGATGATCCTGAGACGTGTACCCAAATACCCTCGATCGTAATTGGACTGATCGTAGATCGTGAAGTTTTAGAATCCATTGTAAGGTATCAGCATAATTTAAGTTAGGACGACTCCTACAAACCAACCACCTTTTTCGCGCATGTCATGCCACCTTAAAATAGGAACTAAAAAAAAATTATTATAGCATTATAGGTTATCGTCGTGGAAGTTTAAGGTGAGTATTCGGAGCTGTATTCGGTTTCCCTTGAGATCCGAATAGGAGTTTTCTATTCGTACAACGAATAAACCACTAACCGTTAGAGGTTTTCGCGCATGCGCAATGCTCAATTTCTATTCGTAGTTCCTCTCACTCGACTACGATTCAGCTTTGCAAAAACTCCCAATTGTTTGTTATTGATGACGACCTAACCGCCGAAATCGATCCAACATCTGAACTCTTAATTTGTAGAATCGTACAACTGTCTCCATCAACTTCCGTTTTAGATCTATACATGGCCTATATAGGCATATTGGTGACAAAATAATTGTTTCTCCCAAACACCACGGAACTACGCTACGCAAATCGGTTACAGTGGTGGGAATCGTGAGTCTGATTTCTTTTTTAATCAACCTGCGGTGCTGAAATTTGAAGCAGAACTCCTTTGGAATACCTTGAATACAATGTTGCGAAGTATGAGGGAGCTCTCATCAGCCGATGGTCATTTGAGGCTGATTCCTTTCCCAATCGCCCTACTGAACTAAGTACATTAATTTATGCAATAGAGGATTTTATGTGCAAGAAACATTGTTTCAAATCAATACAGAGCCCATGCAACCCTTCTAAAAAGTGAGAAGATGACATTTTGAAAAGGGTTTTGATTATTAACATTTTCTAAAAAGCGTAAAATATGGGGGTATTGGCACTTGAAGGGGAGACCCCTTTTTCAAAGCGCAATGTAACGACTTTAAATAATTTACTTCAAACTGGGTTTAATAATGACAGACCATTGATCTGCTTGATGAATATAAATTTAACTGCATGAAAAATAGCCAAGCTGGTCGCCATCACAACTGTGTGTGAAATTTTCAATTTTTCATACGTGAGAAAAATTATTTACTCCCTCCCCTCGCCCCTCCACCTGAAAAATGGACCGTGCAAGAGGGTGAGACGTCTCGTCATGTCGCTCATTTACTTTCATCAGCCAGTTATCATTCTTTCCTCCCTTCTGTCTGTCGAGGATTAGCTTCCCCCAGCGACAAAAAAATACAAAAGATGTTACTTTTAATCCCCGAGACTCCCTCACTGGTGGGCTTAATCCCTAAAACAATCCGCTTTTCCCAACCCCAGTATCTACGCTTGACGCTTTTCCTGGATGTACAATGCTCCTGCTAATCCGCCCTGTCATATTTTCTCGTTGTACAGTATGACCTTAATCAGAATTATCCATCAAATGGGAACACAGATCACATCTCGCCAGTTTTCTCTTTCTTTATAAATTATACCTCTCAACAACAACAAGAATTACCATACATTTGAATAACTATGTATTTCGCTAAAGCTGCCATCAGATCAGATCAGATGGCAAATGAAGCCATCTTTATGAGGCCGCCATTTTGCACTCCACCAATTTTGAGATGGCAAACAAAGCTTTTCCTCACCCAGAACCGACTATTTTTTCAAAATCTAACTCAAACCTTCTCCGCAAATTACTACCTATTTTCGGACTTGGCTCCAGGACAAATATGTATGTATAGTTGAATATTGGTAATATTGGCAGTTTTCCCGTGCTTAATTGCCTCATTCATAATCAGCGAATCATTGCTGAAAAATATTTTAAAATAAGTGAATTTGTCAAGTATATAGGTACATTGCTGCTTGTTAGCCGTTTGTGTTCCGTCTTAGCTTCGGAATTCTCTGTCAATGTTCCTCTTTTCTGTGATCGTAACCCAATAAGGAAAGCGCTTGCCTTAGCTGATAAAACAAAAGAGGAAGCCAAAAAACTGAAAAGGTACCTAATATATAAAATATAGAAGATCTCCCTTTCGATCTCTTATATTATTTCCTTGACGAGACAAAACGGAATACGAGAGAAAAGGCAGTGGGAAACGCCACAACCCATTCGCGCAGGTTATAATATATTATTGGAAATTTCCCCTGTTACCTTCTTTCTGCTCGGTAGAGGCGAAAGAAGAGGATGGAGAGGTGAGAGCTTTATAAAGGCAAATCTAATTTTTACCGCTTTCCCCTCTTTAACCAGTCTCTATCTTTGCCACCACCTTCTTTCCTATTCGGCAGTAAAAGAGAAAGGGAAAAGGTGAAGAGTCCACAGAAATAACGGGAAGGTTTATTCAGATGTGTTTGAACGGTGAGCTTTGAGGTTGGTTGTACTAAATGGCAAGATCTTAAAATGCCTCTGCGTAGAATGAGACGTAGGAAGAGAGACGAGAACACGAATGATGTTAGATGATATTTTTCGGTGTCCTGAACTTTTACTCTTGCTCTAAAAAGCCAGAAATAAATTATTCAAGAATATGTATGAAGGGTGGTGGTTCAAAAACGATTAGGGTACATTTCTATAAGTTCAGAATTTCATTTCAAAAAGTTCAAAGTCCGTTTGTAGGACTTGAAAAAGAGATAAATAAATTATTCGAACTCATGTTGAATGAAAACTCATTTAATCAACGAAATCGAACAAAACTATATTTTTTTCAATGTTTTGTAATGCAAAATATGTTCACTGTTTTTTCATAAACACGGTGGACGTTGATCACTGCTGCCCGTTATTCACCCTCATCAATTAGTGGATCGTCTGCAAACTCGATGAAACTTTCTTCTTTTCCTCGGAGAAACCGAAATTTGGTTTCACGAAATGGTTAATATCTTTAGGAAAATGTAAGAAATGAAAAGACACACTTGCGCCAATCGAACTTGAAGAGTGATTTATTCATAATAAAATTAGCCATGCGTCAAAATAAACATGTGAAAAAACAGTCTCAAACATGGCGTCACATCATCAAGTGGATCCGCCACAACAATATCTGCTCGGAAATTTCGCAAAATCTATGTAGTATAACCAATTTTATTGTTCTGATTATCTGTATTATACATCCCGTGGAATTTGGCTGTGTTGAGTTCATCTGGTAAATAATAATTTTTCATGAATCATGAGATTTTCAACCCTTTAGAGATCCTGTAACATTCATGACCTTCGATCTGGTCTCATCTCTCAATTTGTTTGGGCGATTGGCGAGCTTTCCTCGGTAATTATCTGTATCTACTATTCAACACGAGACAAGCCAAATTACACAATTAAATATAATGAAAATATATTCACAGTAAGCCATACAATAGACACCTCAAACGGGTTCGAATAGATATGGTACAGATGTTACGATGAAAATCATCATCGGGAACACACTCAAGATACAGAGAAAGTAAAATTAAAGATGGTCACGAAATAATTCTTTTAGCAAACTATTTACAATTTTTTAAAATACAGTACATGACCCATATCACCCATATCATCCATTTTCGCCTAGTTAAAACACGACGGTTCGAAAAACCATGAAGGGTCAAAAGCCTATCACCTTGAGTACCTACAACCATCTAAATGAGCTTTATCTGTATCTATAGCAGTAAGCAGTAATTGATCCACCCAAATACTTGCTCTGCGTTTTTTATTCTCACATATGGTTGAAATTCTTGGTGATGCGTTTTGTTTTGTCTGAAGCAATGATTTGAAAGCCCTTATAGGGATAACCCCTATAGAGATAATAGGGTGCATCCTATCTCCATTAGGTACCTAAACATGGGATATAATGTGAACTGTATCAGAATGATCTGGGGTCTTTGACTTCTACAAGAAAAAGTAATCCCTTAATTCTTTTGAGTCTTGTATTTAGAATAACTTCTTTTTTTATCATTTAATAATGATTAACAGGACGTTTACATTTGTTTTCGTCACGTCACGGTGGGGTTTTCCAATGATTTTCTCATACAACCAATGCGTTACTAGGGAAGTGTAACTCCCTTATTTTCATAGCAGGAAAATCGTTAGCCACTTTTTGGAATGCTCTCATTTTATTACAGCATCTCATAATCCCTAAACCTCTGTAGTGTTAAGGAAAGCTGATTTATTACGCTCAGTTATAAACTAATATTGCTAAGTAACGATAATGAACTAATAATGTGTAAAATTAATTATTATTAAATGATTTGACTGCAGAACCTTAGGTCTACCGTCCGTTTTTTTTTTGTTTTTTTTCTATAAAATTGATAGTTAACAATTTCTTTGCACTTTATATGCTCAAATTTCATAACAATTTATCATAAGTGTGTATAATACGATAATTTACGAAAATTCGCACATATGATCATGCTGCATGACGAGTAGGTACTTTTTGTTTGGCCTGATAAGGGGTTAAGGTAATCTAGCGCTGAATTTAAGTAATTAACATATGCCGACATCGCCCGTCTACATACACCGGAAAGGCAATGCAGCTCCTCTGCAGCAGTCACCTCAACACAATGGCCTGCTCGCTCAAACATGTTTGGCCCTCGCCCCCGGCACATCCCGCGACCTGGCCGTAGACACGAGGACGCAGGCGGACTAGTACAATTATTGTTAATTGTCCCCCCTAAATCGCGGGGCCTGACCGCTAACATTGCACCTCGGGTTCCCGCACAATACCCCCCCCCCCCCTCCCCCTCTCTCACCCCTCCTCAGCCGACTTACCGCCAACCTCTCCGGAATCACCATCACGGGTCTTCCGTCGAGAGGAGAAAAGAGAAAATCCCCTTCTATCACACTCCACCACATGGCACATGACATGACCGGCGCGATTTAATGCGTTTGACATCGTTCACAGACTGATTAAGTGGGCTGTCCCACTAATATCAATCGCCACGATTAATGGTAGGCGAAACTGTTAACCCAGGGAGAAAAATGTTATTTTCTATAGGTTATAAACTTTATTTGAGCAATATTCTGCTTAATAAAATGTAAATATAACAATTTTTAGCTATTTTTAGTGATTGTTTCGTCGCTTTTTTTGAAATTTTATCAATTTAATGAGCTCAAAAAATGCTGGCCAACAAACTCGTCCTTTCCTAAGGAAAGTTATCATCTGGAAGGATATATATATATATATATATATATATATATATATATATATATATATATATATATATATATATATATATATATATATGAAAAAGCGTTAAATTGTTAGAGTCGTTTCAGACTGTCTCAAAACGGATTAAAATGAAAAAATTTTTCGGTAATTTGTATTTTAAAATGTTTGGAGTCATTGCAATAGCTTCCTTTTCTACGAAAATTCGCTCAAAAGCTATTATTTTAATCGTCTCTTGATGTCCCAGAGGGGCTCCTAGTGCCAAATTTCGACATTCTACAGCAGAAAAGAGAGATTTTAGCTCACTCATCTGATCAGGAAAGAACTATCCTTCTAACCGTCTCTTGATATCCCATAGAGGCTCCCTGTCAAATTTCAACACCCTACAGTGAAAAAAGAGATAATTCATAGCTCAATCAGCTGATCAGGAAAAAGCCAATCTTCTTGATCGTCTCTTGGTGTCCCAGAGAGGCTCTTTGTCAAATTTCAACATCCTAAAGTGAAAAGGAAAAAATGCATAGCTCACTCAGCCGATCAGGAACGAGTCCATCATTTCATTGATGTCCCAGAGAGGCTCCCTGTCCAATTTCAACATGCTACTGTGAAAACAAGAGAATTCATAGCTCACTCAGCTGATCAAGAAAGAACCGATCATTTCATTCGTCTCTTGATATCCCATAGAGGCTCCCTGTCATATGTCAACATCCTAAAGTGAAAAGGATGTTGAAATTACAGGATCTCGTGGTCCTGCGAAAAAATGCGGTCCTGCGAAAATTTGAATTATGGGCCATCCTAAAGATATGAAACAACATCTCAAAAATTAATATAGGCGGTATGAATGTTGACAAAACTAATTTTTATATGTAACGGAATACGCTGGTTTCGAATGATTTGAATAGCATCCAAGAAAATTAAAAACGTGCATCCTCACAGTGATTGAATCATGTGAAATCCTCAATATCGATCTTGAAGCTAAATAAAACGAATGATCGTATGAAGCGTTGGGAAAGAGGGAAATGAAGAAAATGAGAGAAGCATAAAGGGGAAAGCTCCCCTCTGGAAAGAATAATCTATATACATTAGTTAGGTAACATATGGCGCCCGGCCCCTTCTCTTCTCCCGAGGCCGCACAATCATTCCCGACTTAATACCTAATATCTCCCCTCTTCACCCTCGAAGCCGAGGAGAATAGAAAGCCGATTCAATAATGACGAAATGGGTGAAGAATGCTCATTCCTTCACTGGTCTTGTTACCACCACACGCCCATCTCTGTATATTTCGTTCAATGAAAAACGAAAGTTTCTCAAGTAATTATTTTATCATGTGCAATATTTATTTCTCAACTAATTGCGATAAAAACCATAGGACACCATTCTAATAAATAACAAACCACCCAACTACCTCATCCTCAACCGATCGCAATATAATTTATAGGACATTTTTAGAAAATATACACAATCACCTACCGAGTTTGAACGAAATCAAATCAACAGATGATACGAAATCGACGTTATGAGAATTCACGTTTGCGCATGCGCAGAGGCTACTGTTGATGCGACAGCTTTAAAATTATAGGGGACCGTATAGGAGATAACCAGCACAATCCCTGAGATCCTCATCGGAATCGGACTGGGACTTGGTATATTTTTGTGCTTGACAAAGATTTACCATAGACAGACAGACAGACAAACAGACATCAGACAGACTCGGATCCAAAATTTATCAACAAGCTCTGAAACTGGAACTGGTGGAAACTTTGATTTTTGGTAGTGAGGAAGCAAAATGTGCTAACAAAAATGACTGAAAACATATCCGGAATTTTAAAACAATTTATCACATTAAATTACTTACCACATAAATTTATGAAAATCCGCTAATACGATCATGCTGCTTTACTGGAACTTTTATATTGGCAATGGAATTTCCTTGTCGAGAAATCGAGTTTATTGTCTCTACTACGCCCAGGCGGCCTCGTAAAACGCAGAGCACTTTATTTCTTTAAATGTATCTCTCTGAGCAGAAGGGCTAACTGCGAAACATAATCTACAAAAATAATAAACTATTGTGTAATAATTAGCATTGTTTGTTACCTTTGAACCCCTAATTTGACTCTTCTCAATCCTCACATCTACAATTGTTAATCTCTTGCTAATTGTTTATGTTTTTGCTATGGCACGTAGTCATCATGAACTAGCGAATTCCTATTTACTTTATCAGTTTGTCATGTCATTAAATGACCTATCCAATAATTAATTGTGTTTGATTTTCCTTGTCCTAAATCATTCAAATGTAATATTCTAAGTTTGAAATGTATATACCTACGTAATTTTTCCCCACGAAAACTCTCAACTTCTAGAAATATAACAATGATTCTTTAAAAAAAAAAAATTAAAATAAAAGATATCGGATATTTGTTCTTGAGGTGCTGCGCGACTGGTTCTAATTTATGAGGTTTCGCTATGCAGAATATATAAATTGATGATTTTAATACTGTTCTAATTATACTGTACTGATCAATGTACTTATGTAATACTGTTCCATCTAGTCATTATACAATAACAATGTAGGCAACGGTAATTCCATCACGACCGCTCATGAGCATATTTGCATCAATCTTGCGGAAGATGTTATTGAAATATTAAAACGCTGCAAACTAATAGATAGAGGTTCGTTAATTCTGTATTAGATTGCCCTTCTAAAGAGTTCATTGGTCTATAATTATTATTGAACTCTGTAGTTAGCAAATGATCAATACTTGACGGATTAAGCCTCCCAAAAGCGTTCACTAGTTTACAGCACCAGGGCCCCTTAATTTTACGCTTTATAGTAAATTTTGGGAAAAAAATGGAAGGTCGAAAAGGAAAGAAATTAGGCTCAGAGGCCCCAAGCCCTCCGTCCGCCTCCGTTTTCGAGGGGTCCCAAAGGAACTCCATCTAAATTTCAGCACCGTGAGACCATAAGGAAAGAAAGTAGCCTCAGAGGTCCCAAAGCTGCTCAGAGTCTCTCCATACTTAGTAACTGTATAGTAGGTGTCCAAAAAGAGCTACATTTCTTATATCCGCATCATAAGTCGGTTAAGAAATAAATTAGGGTCAGAGGCCCCACAGCTGATCGTTGTGCTCTAATATTGAATTCTTGATATCACAAAGGAGGTCCATTTCAAATTTCAGATCCGTTGGTTTTCATCAATATGCCTGCGTAGATTATAGACACCTGCAGGGGGAAAAATAATGCAATTAATTAAAACATCTATAATTTAATAATCCCCCTGATCTCAGCATAACGACATTTAAGTAGGTTGGTACCTACCAACTAAATATTTGTGAGATTAAATCAAGCATCTACCTATACTTCATTAATCCATCCGCACGGACAATAACCTCGATTTCGCAAAGTTAGAATACCGTTGGAACTATATCGGCTGATAATTCCATTATTGAAAGATGGAAAAAGTTTATATAAAGGGTAAAAATGTGAGTGTCATGAAGAAAAAACACGATTTTCTCGAAATACCTTTAAAAATCATATTTCTTCAACGGTTTAGGATAGAAAGTTTGCGGTTAGCGGCATTCTACTCCATATTTTGTCTAGTTTGCCCAGTTATTCTATTCGACACTTCAAACCTTATATACTTATAACTCAACACTTATATACTTTTTTATCTATTATATATATATATATATATATATATATATATATATATATATATATATATATATATATATATATATATATATATATATATATAATGGAGATCAAAGTATAGGATTTTGGAAGGAGTTGACTGGTTTTGTTGATACAGCTGTTAACTTTTCAGTTGATACTTTTGTTTCCTCTCTATTGAATGGTGAAAATTCGAAATTTCGTTATGCAATCCACTGAAGGACTTTCGTTTCATCCAATATTCTCTAAAAATCGCAAGATACGTGAAGCCTGTGGCGTGGAAAGGGCCTTAGGGATTCATTTGTGATAAAAGTGATGGTAGAGTTGCTTAGATGTGGGTCGAGGTGAGAATAGGGTGAAATGGCGAGGGAAAGTTTAACGTCGCATAAGATGTTATTAAAAGTTAATGACACGGCAAAAGTCCTTCGGAGAGGGTTCGGAATATTGGGGTGAAGCAGCAAATCTCTTTTAACTTAGGCTACTTTCTCGCTCAAGGAAAGAATATTCTTTTTGGAGATAGAATAGGAACATTAAACACAATGAACGGTTTGGGCATACATCAGATATTACCTCCACTGTTTTTTGCTCGCTCAATCATTGTAATGACTCCATTTCTAAAATCTCAAGTCCACTTTTTGACCTAAGACATTAAAGTAGTAATTCATATCCTATGAGTCGGATGGATGGTATGGTCACATTGGTCACTCCATTTAGTTCAAAAGTAGATTATTTCTTCTCTCCTACTATAGAGCCAGAATATTAGGATGAAATAGCGGAAATTTATTTCACTATGGATTATTGCTTATGAATTACATAGCCTTTTTACATAGATCACTCGTCCATAGGTCCTACCCCCCGAAATAAAATAAACCACCTACCTACGAACCAGTAATCCGTCTAAATGTAACAAAAGCTATAATAAACTCCAATTGGTGAAGCGGTAATTCCTTTTACTATTTACTTGTTTGCATGTGATTTAATTCGCACTGATGTTTACATTATTTTTGCAACCAAAGGCCGCAAAGTGTCGCTTTCTCTTAGGAAAGAACTTTACGATCCTAATAGTCAATAATTGTCTTGACATTCAGCTCCCTCAAAAACTCACTAAGCAGGTAAAAACCCTAAGATAACAATGCGTTTTAATTTCTTATAATTTAACCGAATTTTCGTAGAAAATAAAACTATTACAATGGCTCGAGAAATTTTAAAATCAAAATTTTAGAAACATTTCTTCATCGGAATCCGTTATGATGAAGAAATCTGAAACGAATTCCAGAGTTGAACGCTTTTTCATATATATATATATAGTGTGTGTGTTTGTGTGTGGGTGTGTGTCATTCCAGACAATAACTCTCCTTAGGATTGAGATAATAATGCTGTTCTTGCACCAAAAAATCATGCTTTCCAAACGAAAGGATGAGTTTGTTGGCCAGCACTTTTTGAGCCCATTAAATTGGTCAAATTTCAAAATATGTACTAAAAAGTTCCAGTCATGCAGCATGATCGTATGAGCGAATTTTCATAAATGGTCGTATTACATTTATGTTAAATTCTGTTGAAATTTGAGCACTTTGGGGACGAATAAAAATTTTATTATACATTTTATAGCAAACTAACTTTTTTTCAGTAATATTCCAATGAACAAACGATTTTGTGGATTTTTACAATTTTTCCAAGAGTTCCTATCGATTTGTAGCTTATTTTAATGAAATTTAAGTACATTTTTCAGTACTATTTTGTGCTTAAATTTTTAAATGTCCTAGTTCATGTTCGATTAATTTTTTTCGAGTAGCATTCTGCTAAAAAATGGAAATTTGTTAATTTTTAGCGGTTTTTTGCCTTTTTTAGTGATTTTTTAAGTACGTTTTTTGAAATTTGACCAATTTAATGTGCTCAAAAAGTGTTGTCCAACGAACTCATCCTTTCTTTTGAAATGCTTGATTTTTTGGCGAAAGAACGAAGTTTTTATATCAATTCTATCGAGAGTTATCGTCTGGAATGACACATACATATATATACTTATATATATATATATATATATTTATATATATATATATATATATATAAGTGTTAAAATCCAGGAATCATTTCAGAATGCCTCAAATCAGATTTCGACGAAGAAAATTTTTATTTTAAAATTTTTGGAGCCATTGCAATAGCTTTGTGGACGATAAAGCTTTATAACACCATAAAACCCCTAATTTGCATCATATTTTTAAATTTCTGGTGTCTAATTTTCAAGAACACCACAAATCCTACAACTTTTCTTCTCAAGTCGATTTAATGTCATGTTTGACCTCTAATATGCTAATAAACGGTATTTCCCAATATTGTAAAACTTTGACATCCAATATCATTTATATCTTCGGTGGGTTTTCCTTTTTTGGTGATCAATCGACGCAAATTTTAATTATCTACAACTTTCTCTTGCACACTAATTGTTTTGAACATTATTTATAGCTGCTAGAACTATATATGTGTTATTTATTATATATACATATATATATATATATATATATATATATATATATATATATATATATATATACATATATATATATATATATATATATATATATATATATATAATAAAGTTATATATACATTATAAAAATATAAATTTATATATAAAATATATAAATTTATGAATAATAAATTTATGTATATAAACGTAAAATATGTGGGAAAATAGGATTTTAATGGTTTTTTGAAGATACTTACGTAAAAGAGCAGTTATAGGTATAGAAACATGTTGTATATTTGAAATTAGAGTAACATTTCCTTTATCAATAGAAAATAAAATAATTTTGATCCAATAGAATCGATTTCTAGACCCCTTTGCGGCGTACCCTTATAAAATGGCTTTATCTGAGATCGCATTCCTATATTATTTTCGACGTGCCTTCGATTCTCCTACAAGTCCCGGAACCATTTCTGTACAATAAGCATTACAAATGAAGCAAAGCAGCAATTCCGTCTCCTATATAAATCGAAATCGGACCAATCCAAAACTTTTACCTTGTTCTTCCAGCATTTGGTTTCTTCCTCGGAGCTCTCAGGGCGCTATAATGTGAGTGTCACATATCCCACAAACCATTGATTCCGTGATGATTGGCGACTTAATTATGTAACTAAAACCAGACTATCACGTAAAATGAAAATATTTGGCTATAAGCTTTTTATATTTTGTTGGGTTTCAGTCAGTGTGAACCTGGCGAGTAGCCCTACCTTGCGATAGTGCTTTCATACGTTATTTTAGCTGCAGTAATTGGAAATATTCCAACCTTGAATAACTTAAGAAAAGGAACTCTTGACAGTTATTCATTATGCTTCATCTTGAAGTTTTAACGGAGCTGTCACACTCCTCAACCACTTTGTTGATGTCAGACTTGGTAATGTGGGCTTTGCTCCATCACTTAACTCCGTCCGAACGTTCCCACATTCAACAGCAATAACTGAAACATAAAATTCACGAACAATTGTTAGAGTGGTGCCACAGCGAAAACTTGGTGAGAACTGTTCAAGTTTATTCCAATAAACATTCTATAAAAAATCTATCGACTGAGTAAGTCCACACAAACCTACAATTCTGATTGTTATTGCAGAAGCGTGCGGAGACTTTCCCATAAAGCTGTGAGTCGTAAACACGTTCTGCTACTAAAGGAAAAGCGATGGAATGGAATAAATCTTTCGATAGACGTCCATAGCCACATCATACGCAAATATCGGCATACGCAATTTTATAAATCTTCATTGAAACGGGAAATTTACGTGTTGTACTATTTAAACTTTCAGTCATGTAAGCTATCTAATATTCAATAATGCATATTTGAGAAAAGTCCCTTATCAGAGTTCAACAAATCTCATATAAGGTACATTCACATTCACGCTCCTTCCGGAAAAATTTAAACTAATTTTCAAAAAGATATATTATATATAATAAAAAAGATATATAAAAAAGATATATTATATATAATAAAAAAGATATATAAAAAAGATATAATTGATTCATTTAATCTCATTCCTCTGCACTCTTTCCTAGACAACTTACGCGCCTAATTAAGTCTGCAAACCCGGGAAGCTTATTCAGTTCGTCCTGTACCCTCCTTAGGTCGTCCTCGGTCTCTCTTAAGGAATCGGAAAGCGGCGATTCAATAATATTGGAATAAATAATGTTAAATACGCGCCGTCGTCTCTTCTACTCAGCAACCGCCAACTGATGAAGTAGCTAAGGGAATTTATTTTAAATTCAACCTAATGTTGATGGTTCTTTGATACTCGTAGGTAGTGAGTTCGTTGATTTTTGCGTCGTAGATTGTTTTGTCGTTGTGAACTGCAGCTCCCAAGGCCATATTCAATGTTGAAATGCTTATGTGAAGGTTGTAGTTCGGAATCTCGAAAGTCATTGCATAATCGAGATGTGGATCAAACCATATTTCCATCAGGACAATCACTGTTGGTTTCTTCTTAATTTTTTCTAGGTAACAAAAGAATTGATCCGTGTTTGCCTTTATACTACAAATGTTTAGTTTCCATACTGAGAAGCTGTCGACTGTAAAAATAAATAAATAAATAAAAACTTATTAATGGAATCCTCATTTTCACACTGCGTAGATTTGTTACCCAGCGAAAGAAATTTTGATCATGATCCACAGCTTTGTGTATGTTTTTATCATTCAATAATGATTAACAGGACGTTTCCATTTGTTTTCGTCACGTCACGGTGGGGTTTTTGAGCGTCACATCACGATCGAAATTGCACCATCGAAATTATAACTATGTTGGTTGCGAGCGTCACGTGACTATGGTGGTTGCGAGCTTCACAAAACGATATAGGTAAAGAGGCTAGAAAAATAGTTTCGTTATTCCTGCAGGAAAACTCAAAACTTTACGTCTAGTAATCACATGTGATCTCATACGCAAATCACCTGACTCAGTCCTACATTTCATTCGGTCCATAATAACGTTGACGGGAGGTTAAAGAAAAACGTTTCTTTATTCGGACAGTTCAGATTATAACAAGCTTTATAAAATGTATAAGTTCCTACATAAATTTCTGTTCTAGAACCAAAAATTTCAACCATGTATCATGTTTTCTCCTCGATTCCAAGCGGTTGCAATCATGTTCACAATATCAATATTGAGAATGATCACCTGTGTGTAAACAATTATTTATATAACCATGCTCATAACTCAGTTTGTTGGACACGCACTTCGCAGTAGTTAACATAATATTGTTGGATAAATCGAGAGCTTTCGAACGAATGGTCAACGAATTTTGTGGGATGAAAAACGACGAAGTACCATTTCCCTAGCAACGACTCGGTTGTAGGCGGAAATCACTGTAATTTTTTTCGTGCGCGGAAAAAAATTGACTCGCAAAATTTGCTAGGACACCAGGGCTAAAACATGATACATGTTAAAACGTATTTCAACTTTTGATGCATTAATGAGCTGCAAAGTTTCGATTGACGGAAATTTTGGCGACACAAACGTTAATCGTTATTAAATTATCTGACTGTAGAACCGTAGGTCTACCGTCCGTTTTTTTGAGTCTGCAGTTCAGCATGAGTGTTCATACTGCACACATGAAAATTCCATGGGGATCTCCTTGAGTCGTGCCTTCTTCACTTATTAATATTGACTCACATTGTCTTAACACAGTAAGTGGGAACAATCTGCATGAGTTGAAAAGAAAACCTCGGCCAAAGAACCCGGGCGTTCCACAACGCTTGTAAGCGATGCTGCGTACAAAAGGCTCAGCATCCGATCCAATGGCCCCTACACTCCCTTTCAATGTATGGGTGATCTTATCCACATGATATACTGACATAGATCGATTATGAAAGTTATAGGACCTTGACGTACAAATGAATCTTGGTTAGGGAATAACTGCTCCGGATCCTTACTCTCCAGTATTTGGAACAGTTCGTAGATCACTCGGTTGATGATCGTCTCGTAAGGCTCCTCCTCTACTCCTATCAGTAATCCACCGGTTAGCGTCCTGTAATTTGCCTTGCAACTCGAGTCGTGTAAATATTCGAATTTCCCGATTCATTGAAGAGTCCTTAGGTATAAATTTTAGTTTTATATCTGACCTCTGGGCCTCATGTATAGCAGCTCGTCATATTTTCCTATAATCCTCATATCCATTAGCTTTCCTAAAAGCCGCCTGATATCTAGACCTGTTACAATCTCCTTCTCACGTTGGAGAACTGTCGAGCAAAATACAAATATTTTTATCATTTAATAATGATTAACAGGACGTTTCCATTTGTTTTCGTCACGGTGGGGTTTTTGAGAGTTACATCACGATCGAAATTGCACCATCAAAATTATATCACGTTACTATGTTGGTTGCGAGCGTCACGTGACAATGGTGGTTGCGAGCGTCACAAAACGATATAAATAAAGACGCTAGAAAAATAGTTTTTTGGCGAAACAAACGTTAATCGTTATTAAATGATCTGACTGTAGAACCGTAGGTCTACCGTCCGTTTTGACATGGATATGTCTTTGCTCTGGGGGGTCAACCAAAAATTTCCGTGATGCAAAATTTGTGCCACAATTTCAGTGTTTTTCACGTACAACCCAGCCGTTGTTAGGGGAATGGAACTTCCGCAGTTTTCATCGCACATAACTCGTTCGCCACTCGTTGGAAAGCGCTTGATTTATGTGATAAATGTTCTCATCTCAAGCTACCAATTTCCCCCTCCTTACGTACTTGGCTACATTCCTAAACTAAGTTGATTGGACTATAAATAATTTTAATAAGCCGGTTACAATATTCTTAACGTAAAGCAATAGCACCATTTACTCCACTCCATAGGAAACATTTTCATCCTTTTGACAACAGTCGACTGTTAACAACAACTCATTGTAGTGGCTTCTCTCCACAGGTATTTTCAACATTTCTATAAGTAAACCGTTGTTTTAGCGAATTTTTGAAGAAAATTAAGCTATTGCTCTCGCCTCAAAATTTTTAGAATGTGAATTTTTGAAAAATTTTTATGCAGAAATCCGTTTCAGGCTATTCTGAATCATATTCTGAAGTTTAACGCATTTTTTTATGTATGTATGTATGTATGTATGTATGTATGTATGTATGTATGTATGTATGTATGTATGTATGTGGCATTCCAGACGATAACTGTCCGTAGAATTGTGCTAGAAACTTCAAACAAATTTTAAAATGTTAAGGACACAAAACGAAAGTTCAAGTTCGTTGGCCAGCATGATCGGATTACATCTTCGGGTTGAAATTTTCAAAAATGTAGTCAAAAATTTCAAAATACCCTGTTTTTTGCAATTTTTTGTGCGAAATAATTTTTTCAGCATACTAACATGTGGTATATTCGGAATCAGCGTAAAATTTCCTATAAGAATATGTATCAAGTTTTCAAAAATTTCAAAGTTGAAAAATCAGTCAAAAATCGAAATAATGCCGTTCGCTGGTTGTAAAAATCGGTAATATTCTTCAAAAATTCGCTCATGGGGTCATACTGCATGACTGGACTTTTTGTTGGAATTAGTCGGGATGCGGCCATGCGGCCCAGGGATTTGTTTAAAGTTAAAGGATTTGTTTACAACTCTCGAGGACAACCGTTATGAAATCCCCAATCAAAGAGATATCCATGTAACATGGTATCTGCTTGTAAAGCAGATAATGGAACTCGTTTACGTTTTTTTTTTTTTTTTTTTTTTTTTTTTTTTTTTTTAATACATTTCTTCGTTGACGACAGCTTGTGTTTCTTTTGTCAAAATTTCGACGAATCGTCTTCAGATTACTCCATCTGGCAGTTTATACTGTTTTCCTTGGAACTTCACGACTTGCCCCTATCTTAAATGCCATATTGCTGTTCATTGCCTCCCATTGAGCTTATTAAGGAAGCTTCGAATCCTCGCCTGAACAGCTCTTGGATATATTCGGGGATTTGAGAGTTTGAGATGTTAACATTGGAGGCGTTTGAATCTGAATCGGAGTTGAATTGAGTCGAAACCCGTGACAAAGGTTGATCTGGATGGGTGACTCATGGTTAATTAACCATCGAAGGTTACCTCCCCGCTCGTAATTTCTTGAACAGAATGGACATCAAACCGGATCCCTAACCACTCCACCTGCCTGAATTCGAGTTGACTGACTACTCCATCATTGTCAACAAATCTCCGACGTGATCCGAGCCTAGGCGACTCTCCGTTACATTCGATAAACAACAATCAACTTTCTGAACCTTGAACAAATATATCCATTCTGACTTGTCCAAATTTTACCAATGATCTTTATACATACTTTATACTCTTTCATCTTCATACTTGTCAAATTTCTATCAGTTTAAGTTTATTTATTATGTAGTTCAGTAAAACAATCACACAATCACTAATCAAGTGCATATATATATATATATATATATATATATATATATATATATATATATATATATATATATATATATATATATATATACATTTTTTAAGCGTTAAATATGGTCAAAATATAGGAAACACAAATAAAAGTTACTCACAAAAATTTCGAGAATATTTCACCGCATCGGTGTCGTCAGTTCGAGTCTAATCTATTTTATAAAAGTATATGAAAAAGCCAAGAAATTGTTTTATAATTTCTCAGAACAGATTTCATTGAAGACATTTTATTTTTGGTTTATTATTTTCAATAATGAACCTTTGTAATCGACCAAGAAATAAAAATTGATTAACCCCCCTGAAAATTTTTTTATTTACGTTTCAAGTTGCGTATAATCCAAAATCGAACAAAAATAAAATCCGTCCGTCCGCCTTCTGCGGCTTTTTTTTTTTTAATTAATACACTAAACTTCATGAAACATTCGTTAAAAATCGCATATGGGGTCTAAATGGTCCTACAATCTCGGCATCAATTTGTATCAAACATAAAGGGAAGCATTAAAGGGCTAAACAATCAAATCTAGCGATTTCAAAAACTTTCAAAGTAACAGAAATGATTTGTCAATGATAAATATGATCCCAAAGAATTGATTAAAATCATCCGCAACGCTGTATGTTAGACGATTCGTTTTCCCCAAGGGCTCGAACATCGAAAAACACCTTCGAATTTCTAAGCGCGATTTTTAATGCACTGCTAGTGAATCTATTGATTAGAGGATTAGACGATCAAGCTCTAATCCATCAAAGATCGCCATATGGTGGTACAGGAATACATAAAAATTGCCTAGTAAATATCAGCTGATATAATGCCAACATTGGAATTATCAGTTGATATATTTCCAAAGGAATTCATTCTAACGTTGCGAAATCGAGTTTATTAACTATTGTCCGTACTGGTGAAGTATTGGTACCTAAATACTAAATGTCATCTCTTAAATTGCTACCGTCCACCTATTGGTAGTGGAAGCATTGTTTTAACTTTCGAGAGATTGAAAAGTGTTAGTCTCCACTGAAATCAAACGGTTTCCCCCCCCCCCCCCCCCATACAGGGTTGAAATTTCCACTCGAATTTTCCGTTTTGTACTATTCTGAACAACTTTTGTTCCGGGTCTTTCTCTCTCTATCTTTGTGTGTGTATCTGTGTGTGAGTGTTTGTCTTTGTGCGAATGTTCGTTAATCCTTGTAACAAGATTAATTTCTACAATATTCACCCGATTCTTACGAAATTTTCATGAAATGTGTGGGATAGGGTGAAGATGGTCCCCTATGAGTTTCATTGTTCCCAAATCAATACTTCACTCGGCGCATGCGCAAACGTAAATTTCGTCAACCATCATTTTCTCACGCCCCCGTTGTCCGATCTCGATCAAGTTTGGAGGATAGGTGGAAGAGGTTAATTAGAGGATTCCTAGCAATTTCAACATAATCCTATCATTAGTAGCTACTGCGCATGCACGAATATATATTCATTTTCATACGAACCTAATTTCAACAGTTTTTATCCGATTTTGATGAAATTTTCTGGGAATGTGCGGGTTAGGCTGGGAATGCCCCACTATCAATTCCATACTTCTCAAATTCGCGCATGCGCAAACGTCTCCTTTTAGCAACTTTTTTCTAAGCCCTAGTCGTTCGATCCCGCTAAAATCGTATGCATAGTTGGGGGAGAATGGTTTAATTATTCCATGTTAATTTCAACTTGATTGCATCATTATTAGCTCCTGCGCTTGCGCGAAAGAGTACTCCAAGGAACAAGGTCTAGTTTTCATCAGATTTTGATTACATTTGCTAGGAATTTGTGGGTTAGGCTATAGATTTTTCCCTACCAACCTAATTTGAAGGGTCCAGGGAAAAAACCGACTAAGTCACTTTTTCTTAAAAACGAGAAAACTCATTTTGAAAGTTTGAAACGCGATTGTGTTTGACTAGATGCAAATAAAAAATTGAAATAAGTCTTATTATGCACTAAAACATTTATTGAAGCGTTCCACAAAATGTTGATGCTATTATCATACTACTTACTTGTTAAAAAATTCCAAAACTGAGCAAACCCCCTAAAAAACAGGGAAAGAACCGACGATGTCAATTCTCGTCCAATGGAGAAAAAACAAGTTTTTTCTGTTCGAACGTCGTTTAATTATATTACAGTGAAAAAAAAAACCAGCGAAAATGAAATTTTAAATTCTGACGAACGTATGTAGAGGTGTTTTTTTTCCTGGTAGCCTTTTGAACTGTTTTCACCATCTGAAGCAAAAGAAAACCATTCCCATTCATTAGGTATCGAATTCATTTTTCAAGGATTTACAAAGAAAGTACATCATTTTTCGGAAGTAACAGCTCGACCATACTTACAGACATCACTCGTGCCTAAGTTTTGAGAAAAATTTGACCGCAGCTGGGCCACAAAATTTCAGGAGGCTCATTATGTCGCCGTACTTGGGTGATGAGACTGATAGCAAACCTGAAAAATAAACCCACGAATGTCAATCTGTACTATGGCGTGCTATATTATCTCTGTATTAATCTGAATTGTATAATCAAACGATGCTTACCTTTGTAGGCGGGAAGGTGCAATTCAAATTCTCCTTGCTTCATTATGTTCAGCTCATTGGGTCTTGGTCCAATCACACTGGATGAGAAAATGCCGTTGAACGATGAACGATGATTCACCAGTCGTGGATGGTCATGGGAAACATAAATTTCCTTAATTTCCTGGATTTTGAACAAACATTTTTTTCCATAATGTTTCTCCAATAAGGATCTCCAGTCTTTTATCAAGAGTTGTTTCACATTCACGACTGAGAATGGTGTAGGTTTCACTCTTGAGCTTTTTACCATGCCCCTAAATTCTTTAGGTGTCTCCATGCGCCATTTCATGTTGCAAAGACCTACATTTTTATCGCATTCCAAATACGAGTGGCCGCGAATCGGGAATGTCATTTTAACATTCTTCAGCCCATGAATTTGGTGTTTAGTCAGATAGTGAATGAAACGAAAAATCACGTAGTTTTTATTTTGTCCACCTGCTGAGTCACTAAATATTTCCAAATCTTCCACTTTATCGTCCAGGTAGTTCATGATGAAATGGAAGAGAAATGATGCCACTTCGTTCGCACCCTTTTTCCCAACTCCTTCATGGTAAGTGTAGAATACCGATTGGCCAGTGGAAAGTACGTGGACATTGAAGGAGAATACTGACAGCTGTCGTTTATAGTAAACATCATTCGTTTGGATATTAGGAAGCGAAACGTTTTTGGCAAAATCAATACAAATCGCCTCTTTTCTGTGGTCTTTCTTCGCCAAATCTTGCGGTAATAGAACCATTGAGCTTTTTTCTTATGCAACGTATTCATGTCCGTAAGTTTTTTAATTTCTTCCTGATCTTTGTCAGGTGATAAGCTCTTGAGTTTTGCAATGAACTCGTCACATGTTGTGCAGGTGTCAGTGCGAGGATATCCGAATGAAATGTTGAACTTTGTATTAAAAATAGTTCGATAACTTTCGTAGGAAGTGACGACATTACGATGGTTTTCTTTGAACATGGTGTACATTTTTTTTTTTATGCACAAATCCTCGGCAAGGTGGTGGGGACCACCTGTTGCGCTGTTGGGGGTTCAGTCAAGGAACAGTGACATCGTCGGTTCTTTCCCTGGACGCGAAGACATCGTCGGTTCTTTCCCTGTACACCAAAAACTCCAAGCCTTATAACTTCCGACTACGTCGGTTTTTCCTCTTTTTCTAGTTACTAAAATGAAGAGCATCATTTTCTGAGTTCAATGATATAAAAAACTCGATTTTTGAAAAAAAGTGACTTAGTCGGTTTTTTCCCTGGACCCTTCATTTTTCTCAAAACATTACTGCCTTCTGCGCATGTGCTAACGTAAATTACTTCAAACATTATTTTCCCGTTTTTTAAAATCATCTTTACTGTGAAGCGTAAAATTAGGGGTCTTGGAACTGTAAAAGTGTGAACCCTTCTCGGAGGCACGATGCACTATGTTCTGATCATATACCTACTACAACGAGGTTTAATAATATTATAGACCAATGATCTGCGTAGAAGGGCACACAGAAATAATAAACCATTGTGTAATATTTTGCAGCGTCTTTTTTTTTCTTTTTTTTTACGCTTGCACATGCTTTAGCCATGGGTCCCCGCTCAACGACTGGAAAAAGCGTTATGAAAATATGGCACGAAAGTAGCGCGGAGGTTTCTATTGGTTTCCACGTAGAACCATTCCGTTGCTAGGGAAGTGTAACTCCCTTAGTTCCAAGATAATCGTCCGCCACTTTTTAGAATGCTGTCATTTTATCAAAACATCTCATGATCTCTAAGCCTCTGTAGTGTCAAGGACAGCTGATTCATAGCGCCAAGTTAGTAATTGATAACGCTTCGTAAACATAATGGCAATTTATGTGTTTTCATAACGCTTTTTCCTGTCGTTTTCGGAGCGGGGGCCCATGGCTAAAGCATGTGCATGCTAATAATTATGTAATAATTATTACATAATTAATTATGTAATTTTTTTATTGCATTTTAAAATTGTTTTCATTTACTAAGAAAATTCGGTAGAGCAAAACGCAATTCTGAGTTGGGTGGTACCAACTATAAGTTCCACGTAATAGTAAATTATGATAAATCATTTCAACTCTTTTGTTTAGCTTTAGATGCCAATTTGAGAATGAATTGAATTTTAACATCTAATACCTCACCCAGTGCAGTAAAATGAATAGAGCAACATAGTACAATGAATAGAGCTTGTTCACAACTACCATGCATAGTTCTGTATCTCCTTCGAGGTACTTAATCAACCTCCTAAAACATGACCGTATTTCCATTGAATGCTACAAAGAAACGGATGCTACAGAAGGTTTCCCATTGTTATTCTGCCTGATAGAAACAAGTCGTAATAAAAAGAAGCAAACTACAGAGAATTTTTTTAATCTGTTAATAACTACTGTTTTCCCCGAGAAGGCAAAGCCTTTCTGATGCATTAGGGAAGAAAAAATGTGCCTTCTAATCAAAGGCTCTGAAACGCCCCAGTTTTAATTAAATGACTTCAGCAACTAGACCAGTAACTACTGTAGCGGAAATGGCTGTCGCTATACGTTTTTTCTCCTTTTTCCCTTTTCGCTTTTCACCAACCAGCTTTAGATACGACTTTGACATTAAAATTTCCCACTAGTTTAACATGGCCTGCATCAGCGAACTTTTTTTTTTTTTTTAGAAGTTTTTAATAAACGATTTCACGTAATTGAATCATTATTTGTGCACAATAAATATTTTATTCAAATTCATGAGAAGAGAAATTTTCTTACTCAGACAAGGCTTAGGAAAGGAACGCTAAGCTTCTATGAATTTAGTTTAACCTTATAAACCGTTCAATCAAGAGGTATCTGACAAATCCGAACCAGTGCGTTTCTCAGAAGGAGAAAAGTTATGATGTTCACTTTTTCTTAATAGGGGTAGGCAAGGCAAAAAAAGGAAGAGATTTGAAATATTTCACGTCGTATTTAAAGGAAACACTTTAACGACGTTAAAGCTCGTTTAGTTGATGGAAGAGTTAAAGCAAAATACGATAAAAGTTGGATCCGAGGCAATCGCATGACGTTTCCGGGGCCAACGTCGTATTTCGCACCCCTTTTTACTCCTCTACCCTTCCACGTTCAAAGTTAGTCATAAAATTCAATCAAGGGACTTTGCTGGTAGCTTAACAAGAGCATATTCTACGCGACGACAAGCGGGCCTCATTTGCTTGGAGGCTAAAGAGCTCGAATTGTGTTCGGGCATGGATTTCGACGGTCAGACCAGCCGGTCGTGTGGAAGAGGCTTTGAAGGAAATTTGGAACTAAACGGTTCGAACAAACTACGTATGCCTCTCTCTGTTGTGAGCAGAGAGATAACAGCGATGTACTGTAGGGAGAAGGGAAATGGGAAGCGAACAAATTAGGTGAAGAATATTGTGAAGTGGAAAGGGGGTATGAATTATCCCTGATGTGGTTCAGACAGCCAATAGAAATTAGGAGCGACAAAATTAAAACTAATAATAATATGCATCACTACAGATTAAAAACGTTTACATTTGAAAACTCACTTGGAAAACTTAGGCTATGAGGCTTGAGATGTTCTCATCATTGGTCATTGACAACGAAGTGCAACGATCGAGACGGAAATCAGTCCGAATTTGTAACGGAAATGCGTTACGGAGTGTTTCTAATGATTTTTACCTATAGCCAATCGATATGGGGGGGGGGGGAGCTTGCTCATTTTCCACGCTACGAAAATTTCGACAACGAAAATAATCCGTGCTAAATTATCACCAATTTGTTTGGCTATCACCTCTACAGGATTATTACATGATAATCTATTATGGTACAAGGAATGGTAAGTAATGGTACAGCAGTGGTATTGTGGTATGGTATGTGTAATGGTGAAGGAATGAACTTGAAAACGACATGAAATGAACAATATCATCTTCCGTAATTACCCTCTAAATGTATATCAGCTTAAATCCAAGACTTTTTCTATGTTTTCTTCCATGTGTTATGGTTAAATGGACTTGAAAATTAAAGGACCAGAGGAGCGAGAAGCGCAACGCCTAGTTTCACTCAAGTACATAGTTAATGCTCATATTTGTTTCATTTCCAAATTTGTTCTTCAGTCATTGGCAAATATAGTACCTACCCACTTCTATCAAGTGGGTGAGATAAAACTGCCAGTCCCTACTACATACTGCACTTTAGAAATATGTTGAAGTAAACTTAGTTAGGTTTCTAACAGCAATAAATAGGTGACATGAATGAGTTGTTGGCCTAGTTAGTTATGTTTGTATTTTTCCCCTAATTAGAAACCTTTGTAATTACTATGGATCGAAAATCGCATACTATGCTTATTCAACAGTCTAAATTTCAATATACAATAATATGCTGCTCCACACATGTTAGAACACAGTACCTACTCAATAGTTTCGACCATATTAGTAAAGATGTGTAGATGTAAAGTGTATCATCAACTTACTACTATTTTAGTAGTTCTTCATTATTGAAGTATTAATGCGATAAGTAATATAGTATAATACTAAAGTATCACTTGATTTTTCAGTTTTTTCGTGGTCTATTGAATTTTTCATCCAAATTCGTCAAACACTCACTTGATCACGCAACCGCGACTAACTCCTTCAATGTTGGAAATGTTATCCACGGCAGGATCGGATCCCCATCGTGTCCGTCTCAGTGAGCACGATGCGCTCACGACTCATAAAGTACTGTGGTCAATGTAGTATGAGCATCCAAGATAGACGGCCCCCTCCTACTATTTTTTAAAGCTAAATATCGTGCCCCAACCCAACGGAAGACTACAATAGGTCATAAAAGACTAAAGGACAGGGGCTTGGGAAGCAGGCGAGATAACTTTTATCAAGAAAACCGGAGAGGGGAGGGATAAAAACGCTCCCGACGCCTTGTAGTTCTCCTCTCCTCGTTTTCCGGCTTTCTTTCTTTTAATTACCAGTCAAAACGTCTCCAAGCTTCAGCGGGCCGGAAGGACCAAGATATCCTAATTATTGTTCGAGCAAAAGCCCTCTCTCGCGAAAATAAGACGGTCGCTTCCCGAGTTAACTGGACTTTCCTTTTGTGGATATCTATTACCCCACTTTGCTTGTCTTTAGCCCCTTTATCCCAGACAACTTCTAGATGAATCTCTTCAACGGGGCGGCGTAAACGGTGTTGTCTTGCTCTTATCGCTGCAAACTAAGGCAAACTGGATGGAAATGGCGACGGATGCCAAAGAGAAATGCTCAAAAGAAGCACTAAGTGCAGTCCATTCTCAAACCATATACCCTTATGAATCTTGTGAAAACGTCGCTTCACCCAACTTGTGTGACAGCATATTTATTTATTTATACACAGACAATTACACTCACGTACACGGACAATGTGCGGACGGGAAATCCTTGAAACCACAACAATAGTACCCAACAAAAACAAATAATCAATCCATCATCACAAAACAGAATATTAACAAAACACCAAAGCGTAAAATACATCAAATATTACAACAACAAAAATTCCAGTCATGCAGCATGATCGAATGAGCAGATTTTCGTAAATTATCGTACTAAGTATATCATGTTAAATTATTTTGAAAATTCAGCACTTAAAGTAAAAAATAATTTTTAACTACCAATTTAATGGTAAAAAACTCGTTATAATAATATTCAGAAATTTAAAAAAAAATTGATTTTAGCTTTTTGCAGTTAGCGGATTTTTGTAGAAAATGAAGCTTTTGTGATGGGTCGATAAATTTTAAATTCAAAATTCTTGAAACATTTCTTCATTGAAATCCGTGACGCATTCTGAGACGAATCCAAGAGTTCAACACTCTTCCATATGTATGTATGTGTGTGTGTGTAAGTGTGTGTGTGTGTGTGTGCGTGTGTGTGTGTGCGCGCGTGTGTGTGTGTGTGTCCCACAGCAGAAGCTGCGCCTCCTTCGCACGTATTTACTGCCAAAGCTAACCTATGGGCTAGTCTTTGGTAGGCTTACTGTGGGGAGGCTGCTAGAGTTAGATCGTGAAGTTCGCTCTGCTGTGCGCTCTTGGCTAGGCTTTCCACCTGGTGTCCCAAGTGCCTATATCCACGCACCGGTCAAGGCCGGTGGGCTCGGTATTGTCTCTCTCTCTCAGCCAGCATCCCATCTTTACGCCGCCAGCGCCTGATTGCCCTTAGGGGCTCGAGCTGGGAGGTCGCCCGCGCTGCTGCTGACCTGGACTTTGTCCGGCAGCAGTTGTTGTGGTGCGATCGAGCAACACCAACTGCTCCAAAACCCAGCTCATCTGCTGAGTTCGCTGCTGCACTGCATGAGTCAGTAGATGGTAAAGAACTCCTACAGTGCTCTGAATCCTCCATTTCTACCCAGTGGGTGGAATGGGCTTCAGAGGGCATTGGGGCCCGCGACTACTGCCGTTTTCATGCCGTCTGGGTGGCTACACTAGCCACCTCGGTGAGGTGTTCACGGAGTAGTCGTGGGACAGTGGACACCCTTTGCCGTGCCTGTCGGGGTAAAAATGAGAATCTGTATCATGTGGTGCAGCAGTGTCCTCGTACTCACGGTGGCCGCATTCTCCGTCACGATGCGGTCGCCAAGCAGATAGCAGGCGCTTTGTCATCCAGCGGTTGGGCTGTTGAGAGGGAGAGACTATATCACATGCCGAGTGACCGGGGCAAGAAGCCGGATATTGTTGCTGTCAAGCCCAATGGGTCTGCCATAATCCTGGATGTCCAGGTTGTCAGTGGCATCGTGGACATGGAGCAGACCTGGCGGGCTAAAATAAATAGGTATGATAGAAATGACCTGCGGCAAGCAATTTCCGAGCTAAAAGGAGTGGCGACCAATAACATCAAGGTCATGGCTGCAACCGTGTCATGGCGCGGGGTGTGGTGCGGGAAAAGCGCCAGGGAGTTACTTGAGTTGGGCATCTCAGCAGGAGTGCTCCGTGGTATCACCACCCGCGTCCTGAGGGGTTCTTACTTGAACTGGTGGTCGTTTTATAGGGGCACTTCCTTTCATCCCATTCTTCCTCCTCATCCTGCAATTTCCCTTATCCCTAGAGCCGGCGTCGGGTAAAGCTGGGCGTCCTCCCCACTTTATTATTTTATTTATTTATTTTTCAATTTAATGGTGTGCCCCCTCCGCCTTTGAGGGGAGTTTCATTTAAAAAAAAAAAATTGTGTGTGTGTGTGTGTGTGTGTGTGTGTGTGTGTGTGTGTGTGTGTGTGTGTGTGTGTGTGTGTGTGCAACGTTTATTTGCAGCAACGTTTTCCCATGCGCACGCTTTCTGCCATTCAATCTCTTCGCCTGAGGCCCCACTACAAGCAGCTTGTCCAGGATGCAATCCTGGCAAATAGCAGTGGGGTCTCTCCCGCATCTCCGGCAGACGTGGGACAACAGCCCGCCATTCAGCAATCCTCCCCCGTGACCTCCGGTCTTCTTTCAGACTTGAAGACTGAAGTATTGAGGCTCGGGGAGCAGGTAGGCAATATTGTTGGTTATGAGAGTGCCTACCTGCAGGATCTGGCGAGGCGGGCTGTTGAGGGGCCAAATGGCTTGGAGGACGAGGTCGCGGCCTATGTGCAGAGGATCTTCCCGCAGGTTGAGGAAGCGACTGTGGCGAGGCACCAGGGAGAAGTTCCCCCTAATGTGGTGCCTCGTGGAGGTCGCAGAGCAGCTAAGCAAGCGAGGAGGCGGGAATATCAGCGTGTCCAGAGATTGTGGAGGAAGCATCCGGCTCGTGCAGCTGCGGAGGTACTGGAGGGAGCTGGGGAAGAACAAGTTATGCCCCCCCTCCAGGAGTTTGTGGATTACTGGGAGCCACTTATGAGTGCTCCCAGCCACAACTCTGGTGAGCCAGTGGTACCCCCAGCTTCCACCAGGGACTCCTTACGCAGCATCATGTGCACACCGGTGCTTCATGACGAGGCACATAAGTGCCGTGTCAAAAACTCCACTTCTGCTGGACCCGATGGTATTTCCGCCCGATGCTGGAATAAAGCTCCAAAGAATGTTAGGCTGCTCATCCTCAACCTGTTGCTACTATCTGGAAGACCCCCGAAAGCGTTGACCCGTGCCCGGACAGTTTTCATCCCAAAGAAAGGGGGAAGTGGGCCTGGAGGCTACCGTCCAATTTCTATTTCGTCGGTGGTCTTCCGCCACTTCCAAAAAGTTCTGGCATCTCGCCTCCAAGTGGCTGGTGTCATAGGTGACGTCCAGAGAGCATTTCGGCCAGCGGATGGCACAGCGGAGAATCTAACAGTTCTCCAAACTGTCATTTCGCTGGCCCGTATCAAGAAACGGCAGCTCCATCTTGCCGCTCTGGACGTCGCTAAGGCCTTTGACACAGTTAGTCACTTTGCCCTGACCGATTGTCTTCGTGGTGTCGGGGCACCTGCTCGTTTAATTGAGTATGTTGCCTGTCTGTACCACGAAGGCGTGACGGTCCTCGAGGCACGAGGTGAGATGTCAGGGGATGTTGTAATTGGGCCTGGGGTACGCCAGGGGGATCCCTCTGTCGCCACTCCTTTTTAACCTGGTCGTGGATATGGCCTTGGGTAAGCTGCCAGCTAAAATAGGGTTCGATCTCGCCCCTGGGGTGCGAGTAGATGCATTAGCTTTTGCTGATGATGTCATCCTACTCGCAGAAACCCGTGAGCGGTTGCAGATCTCCCTCAATGCATTTGCTGAGCAGCTAGCCAGGTGTGGTTTGGTGGTCAACCCAGCTAAGTGTGGGTCGGTCTCCTTGGTCCCGTCGGGTCGCCAGCATAAGGTGAAGGTAGTGGATGAGGAGTGTTTTGTCTTAGGACAAACTTCCATCCCTGCCCGATCCGTGTTGGAGGTCTGGCGGTACCTTGGGGTCGACTTCATGGGTGTGGCCACTATAGCGGCAAGCACAGTGGACCTTGGTGGAGCATTAGCTCGTGTCACCAAGGCTCCATTGAAGCCACAGCAGAAGCTGCGCCTCCTTCGCACGTACTTACTGCCAAAGCTAACCTATGGGTTAGTCTTTGGCAGGCTTACTGCGGGGAGGCTGCTTGAGTTAGATCGTGAAGTTCGCTCTGCTGTGCGCTCTTGGCTAGGCTTTCCACCTGGTGTCCCAAGTGCTTACATCCACGCACCGGTCAAGGCCGGTGGGCTCGGTATTGTCTCTCTTTCTGCCAGCATCCCATCTTTACGCCGCCAGCGCCTGCTTGCCCTTAGGGGCTCGAGCTGGGAGGTCGCCCGCACTGCTGCTGACCTGGACTTTGTCCGGCAGCAGTTGTTGTGGTGCGATCGAGCAACACCAACTGCTCCAAAACCCAGCTCATCTGCTGAGTTCGCTGCTGCACTGCATGAGTCAGTAGATGGTAAAGAACTCCGACAGTGCTCTGAATCCCCCATTTCTACCCAGTGGGTGGAATGGGCTTCAGAGGGCATTGGGGCCCGCGACTATCGCCATTTTCACGCCGTCCGGGTGGCTACGTTAGCCACCTCGGTGAGGTGTTCGAGGAGTAGTCGCGGGACAGTAGACACCCTTTGCCGTGCCTGTCGGGGTAAAAATGAGAATCTTTATCATGTAGTGCAGCAGTGTCCTCGTACTCACGGTGGCCGCATTTTACGTCACGATGCGGTTGCCAAGCAGATAGCAGGTGCTTTGTCATCTAGCGGTTGGGATGTCGAAAGGGAGAGACTATACCACATACCGAGTGACCGGGGCAAGAAGCCAGATATCGTTGCGATCAAGCCCGATGGGTCTGCCATAATCCTGGATGTCCAAGTGGTCAGTGGCAGCGTGGACATGGAGCAGACCTGGCGGGCTAAGAAAAGTAAATATGATAGAAGTGATCTGCGACAAGCGATATCTGAGCTAAAAGGAGTGGCGCCTAATAACATCAAGGTCATGGCCGCGACCGTCTCATGGCGCGGGGTGTGGTGCGGGAAAAGTGCCACAGAGCTTCTCGAGTTGGGCATCTCGGCAGGAGTGCTCCGTGGTATCACCACCCGCGTCCTTCGGGGCTCTTACCTTAATTGGTGGTCATTCTATAGGGGCACTTCCTTTCATCCCATTCTTCCTCCTCGTCCTGCAACTTCCCTTATCCCTAGAGCCGGCGTCGGGTAAACCTGGGCGTCCTCCCCACTTTTTTATTTTATTTGTTTATTTTTCAATTTAATGGCGTGCCCCCTCCGCCTTTGAGGGAAGTTTTGTACAAAAAAAAAAAAAAAAAAAAAAAAAAAAAAAAAAAATGTGTGTGTGAGTGTGTTTCTGTGTGTGTGACCTTCCAGACGATAACTCTCCTTAGGAATGAGATAAAAATACCGTTCCTGTGCCAAAGCATGAAGCGTTCCCAAAGAAAGGACGAGTTCGTTGGCCAGCATTGAGCACATTACCCAAATTTCAAAAATAATGCTGAAAAATAGTTATACGATAGATCATTCAAAAACTGATGTACGAAATTAGGCTGAAAATTGCACTTAAATTTTTCAATGTTCTAACGTTAATAAACCTCTTTTGACTAAAATTCTGCTCATAAAAATGTAGGGTCAGGCGAGGCAAGTGCGTTTTTGGGCCAAGTGCGTCTCTTCGTTTTATTTCGTTATGAGGCCACTCTATTTTAATAATTTTTCTTAGCAAATGGTAGAGCAGGTGTTTATGATCGCAATATCAAAATATTAACCTCCTCAGTGAACAAAAAAGCGTGTTTGGAACCATAATCAGAGTGTGAATCATATGAGAGAGCGCTTCATCCAAACAGTCCTATCTTATTCTGCTAAACTCTGGAGTCTTCAAATTCTCTCTCACGCAAACCTAATTTCCCATCCGACAGCGAATCAGAAGACAGCCAACGAGTGAATGAGTCTATTCACCATTTTGTCAACTCAGGAACTCATGTTGAGTTGCTAAAAATGATCTATTTTGCGAAGTTTTATTTTTCATTTACGATTCATTTTAAATTATGAAAACGCACTTGTCCGACTATACGTAAGCACTTGCAACCCACAAACAGAGGGCAAGTGCGTTGTTTGAATGCATCTAGGTTTTCCGCAATTCTTAATGAATTACTAACTTCAATTCATTATATCCACTCGTTTTTCGACGTAGAAATGTCTGGGGAATGTAATAAAATTGTGGTCATTATTTAACTTGTAGTTTGAGGGAAATGGTAGCATCACAAAGTCAGATTTATGAAGAACGGATAAGCACTTGCCCCACCTTACCCTAAATTTCAACTTTTTTAACCGTTTACTCGTCCTTTCGTTTGGAAAGCTTGATTTTTGGTTTATTATTTCCAATAATAAGCCTATGTGATCGTATAGCAAAAAATTTTTATAACCCCTCCTCAAACTTTGTCACTTTACGTTTCAAGGTGCGTAGAATCCAAATTTGAAATGTCCGTCCGCCGTTCGCCGTCCAGGCCATAAAAGGCCTAAGAATAGACTTAAAAAACCCGTTCTTTCGCACATAGACTCCATTTGGGGTCTAGTTGGTACTAACGTTTAACCATCCCGATCGCTTTACTCGCATAGATGCTATGGACCGAAAACGGGCGAAATTTTTTTTGTAACGTCTGTGACGCGAAGCGCGAGTTCGTGGGTTCGAATCCCAGCCAGGATTGAACATTTTTTCAAATCCAAATTTTTTTATATCCATTTTTTTCGCATCGAGGGTTCGAATCCCAGCCAGGCTTGAACATTTTTTTTATATCCAAATTTTTTTATATCCATTTTTTTAATGTAAAATGAACGAATAAAAATGCACAAAAGAGAAAAAGACGACTTCAGTTTTTGAGCGTTTTCTGGCTAAGAATTGCATAGCAAATTATCCTCGTTTTCTACGCAGTACAAAAGAGAAAAGATCTGGGGGTTCCAGGGGGGGGGAAGCCCCCCGGCGAGGCGCAAAGCGCCGAGTATATATATATATATATATATATATATATATATATATATATATATATATATATATATATATATATATATATATATATATATATACTTTGGCACAGATGTGCGGAAGAAAATAGAACATATATAAAGATAAATAAAAATTAAAAACTCACGTTATAATATTTCGGCTTTTGCCTTTATCAAATAGTAGAGTAGAAGTAAGAAGATATCATATATAATAAGGATATAATCACAAGGAATATATATACTTATGAAAAAGTGTTAAACTCTAGGATTCGTCTCAGTATGTCTCAAAACGGATTTCAATGAAGAAATTTTTCGAAAATTTCGATTTTAATATTTTTGGGGCTAAAAATCGAAAAACGGATCAGTTGATAACTTGACACTGACTTAAATTCAACCCCCTTTTTGGAACTCGACCGGGTTACTACAGAAACCATTTCCCGCGGAATGTCAAAACCATTCGATCTTTCCAACAGTGTTCGATCTTTGCCACATTTACACTATTTGACTCAGAGAGGCTCTGTCCCACATTTCAGTATTGTGAGTCAGTTAGGGATGAGATTAACCTGAGAGCTCACACACCTTGTCATGGTGACCCTTCGCACTGTAATTATATTCTATCAGAGAGACCCGATTCCACAATTTCAGCGTCGAGCTTCACTTCTAGATATAATTACCCCACTGCTAACTAAGCTTGGCAGAGCGGCTCCGCTCATTGTAATAATTATACCCTACTTGCCCCAGAGGAGGTTCGTTACCGTTCGTCCACGGTAATTATAGCACAGTATAAGGACCTTTTCCAATTAATTCACTACCATTCGTTTATTCTGACCTGCATATCCAACTAATCTTTATTTTTACTAAGGGATTGACTACTTGATGTCATGTATTTTTGAGATGCGAGTTTGTGAGCATCCAGACCACCAAACTATGCACAGCATTCTGATCTATTTTACCACAGTGGACGTAAAAATCATTGCGGAACAGTTTTTAGAACAATAGAACGTATATTAAGCGGTAGTGAATTAACGGAAACCATAAAAGGGGTGGTATTGTATTAAACAAGTCCTGATGATAACTTGAAGATGCGCGATTCATTCTGTTTTGGCTCAAGTCGGAGCTTGATATCGCAGGTCTTTCTCCTTGTTTGAGAAAAAAGAAAAAGAATAGGGTACATCCCATTCCCTTAACGCCATCGAATATCAAATATATATATATATATATATATATATATATATATATATACCTATATATAAATAATTTATTTATTTAAATATATGGCACCTGGAATGATCCATGTTAAATCATACGAAATTCTTGTGATTCCACCAGCTTTAATAATCTTGATGTCAACAATCGTAACAAGACCAATGGTTGAACATTTAAGCACATCAAAGTCCAATCTGAGTACGTAGCTACTTGGTCGATATATAGGGCTAAGGTAGAGTAAGGAGCTTGATTTAATTAAGACCATTCCTCCCTGCCTAAACACCGGTCTCTAAAGTCGCAGCGACGGTTCATTTAACGTCCCTCGTTTCTTTAAAAGGTAGTTTTTTTCAACTTTTTCCCTCCGGTTCTTCCTATAACCTTGTTAATGTTTAAGGACTTCCCGGCGTTCCACTCTGAGCTCCTTTTCCGCTAATTTCTCCCGGGTAATCGACTCCAGTTTTTAAGCAAACGACAAATGTTTGAATCAATCTTCATCCTTTAAGAAATTAGTATCCTACAAATCTGAGTGAAACATAAACTTGGACGACTCGAATTGTGAAATCCAAGCCAAACAATAAGGGCTATAAAAAAAATCCTTCCTAAGGGCTAGAACTTTGACAAAAAAAAGATATATATATATATATATATATATATATATATATATATATATATATATTGTGGTGAGTTTCTGACTAGTTGTAATTGTACAATTGAGGTAGATAATGACCTCGTCGATGTTTTTGAATGGTTTTTTAATGTCCTGCGACGTTACACGCAATCTGCTTGAATAGGGTCCTGTTCCAGGACCTTAACATCGCAGGACAATTTAAAAAAACCATTCAAAAACATCGACTAGCCTGGTCATTATCTACCTCAATTATAAATATATATCGTAATCATTAGTACAATCAGAACGTGCGAAAAAAGTAAAAATAGCTCTATAAATTACGACTGATTACGGCTGATATAATATCCATTGGAATTCTGACTTCGTAAATCAGGTTTATTGTTACTCTTGTCACTCATAGATGGACCTGTAATGCTGGTTGAGTTTAATTTTATCTCATCAATTTTCGACTGGTTATTGCCTAGTAAATTTTAAGTGTAGATGTCTTATTGAACTGCATTAATTTTCTCTATGTTAGTGCCTACATCTACGTTTAAATCTACAAATTCATTCTTTCGCCCGATCAATAACGCAAATCGATTGCAATGGTTCGTTAACCGTGAGGCTAATTTCTTTCTTAATCAACTTACGGCGCAGAAATTAGAAATGAAGCTTTTTTGGAATCTAGAATACTAATATGAAGTAGGGAAAAGCTCTGATCAGATGAGTGACGTCTCTGAAACTAATTTCTTTCCCAACTGACCGTTGCTGTAATTTATTATGGAGATCTTTAGGGACACCAAGAAAAAAGTTTGATATAAGACGGCGCACTGATCATCTGAAGGGCCTCAGGCAAATGACAATCATAATCGACCTACAGTGATGAAATTTGAAATGAAGTGCATTGCATCACGTATAATACAATTACGAGGTATGGAGGCAAACTAATATCTGAGGGACCTCAGAAGCAAATTGCTTTTAATAATATACTATAATTATACCTACTGGGTTATATAATACAGAAACAGTAAATCTTTGTGTGATAATTTTTACCTTTTTTTTCTTATATTTTTACAGAATTATCATCAATGAATCACGTGCGACGGCACTATACTAGTAACCTTATATGTTGCGGAATATTTTTAAAAACCTTTTCACGCTTATGATCCACAAAGCAAGTTTCAGGCGCAGGAGTTGGTTGAAGTCCGGGTCGAATATATCTGATTGTTTCAGTCTACTCATAGTAGATGACTTTGTTAACAATTAAATAAAAATTAGTGTAGATAGTATCATGAATATTTCGCCTTGATCCAATTTGTTTTCGCATCCATCAGACTGCCGTCAGAAATACTTGATCGGCAGTCAAAAACCTTAGCGAAGGTCAGAAGTGAATCAGTGACTTTAACCTTGACTGTAACAGCGAACAAATAGAACGAGGGATTGCACTGGAAACCAGCTCTGTCGCGTGCGCTTCATTCATTACCCGAACGAGCTGCACACCCTTCCCCCAACACCGTCTGAGGCGGTCGCCATTCACTAACCCTCCCCTTTTTATCTCACTTGCCTTCAAGAGCTTGAAATTAAAACTGTGTTGAAGTCATGCAAAGCACTCGTTCCACATGTTGGGGTCTCGTATCAGATCCACACTCCAGCCATCCCTTCGTTCGGCTTCTTTCCTCGGGAGATTTTTCTACTTAGATAAGCACGGCAGCCCGCTTTTATCGTCGTGCTCGTCGGGAGATCGTGTAGGCGGGTTGAGCAAGCCTTAAGGCTCCACGCACCATTTTATATTTTCCTCTATTAACTTTCTTATTACACCTAATACCTATTTAGGAAGTAATCATGGTGCTCATGAAATAAATATACAGTCGTGTCATAAAATATCGATAAAATTCATGGAATCCCGACATAATTTGAACAGAGAGGTATCAGGCGTAATGACACTAATAATGTTTATGTGATATAATAATATAATGTTTTATGTGCTAATAATATAAATATGTTAATAATATAGTGTTTATGTGATAGATGTGGGTGGTTCCCCCTTCTCGTCTCAATTTCAACTACCGCCCCGAAGTTATTCCTGGGCTTTTCAGCTTTCAGAATATCCTCTGGATGTTGCAGGCTAATCACCTCAACCCTTGAAAAGGGTAACTACTCCATTCCAACACATCCTTGTCTCAGATAATGTTGTCTATACTACACTCCTGCTCAAAATTAGTGCACCACCATCCATTTCTTCGTTTGTCCCCTTGTTTCCTCCCTTATCAACTATCAACCAAAACTTGATTAGAGGCATGGGTCGAAGGCTCCAAGCCCTCATCCGCGCTAGAGGAGGTAATACCAAGTATTGAAAAGCAAAACTGGCATATTTTTTTTTTTTTTCAAATTTACAATTTTTATAATTTCACCACAAGGTACTTTTTTCTTTAATTTTATTATAAACGTCTTTTCTTCGTGAATTTTCACCTTTTTTTGGTTACCTCATTCCTTCTGTGTTTGCAAACAATGTGTGCAAACGGATAAAATCTTGAGAAGGGAAAAAAGAAGGGGACAAACGAAGTAATGGATAGTGCTGCTCTAATTTTGAGCAGGAGTATAGTAAAAATTGCGGAGCTGAAAAGCGGAAGGACATTATCCCATTTTACAGTTTAAAAAATTTGGTAATTCGACGGCGTTCTGCAATAATTTGGTAAGCGACACCTTTTCAAATTTGTAAATAAATGCATTTAAAGTTTTCATGTTCAAAGTATTACAAACTGGGTGTCTATTTATGGTAAAATGTCTATGAAATTTTAGCAAGTTGTCGCTATGAGAGTATTGTTGGATTGTCGCTATGATACTGTTGGATTGTACCAAAGACGGGAAAAATCTACCGGCATGTCTACTTTTCGAATACCTGTTAATTGCAGTTTAGGATATATTGGTTGAAATTTTTTGCAATAACCAGGTAAGATCCACTCTGTCGCTTAGGTAGGTACATATCTTTTTGATACTACTATTTCTAATGATGTATTTTTCAAAAGCAGTTAACTATCAAAAACGAACTCCAATAGTATCGCTTGATCGCCATAATTTGCTCAACTATTGTCGCTTTTTCGAGTTCATGATATACAATAGCGATTACCAGGTTAAAATATGAAAATTAAAGGAGTGATTGTCGCATACCTTTTCCTTAACTGGTTAATAGGTCCTTAAATAGGTTTAAGAACGCGTTTTAGAACTGGTTAACTGAAATCTTATATTTACAAACAATTTCAAATCTGGAGTTATACTCTTCTTTGATCCAATAACACAATCATGAAATTGGAAGTTTTTAACAATAAATTATAGGACTTACAAACAGTCCTACGGAAGTTTTTTGCAAGATGAAAGAAAAATGTCATCTCTCAATATTATCTAAATAGCTATTACAAAATAGATGCGAGGACTTGTAACTATTCAATTTTACATTTACTTTAGGTCCCACAGAAATATTCGCAAGATAGAAAAAAGTCCATCCCTAATATTATCTACATAGTTATTAGAAATTGTAGGAATTGTAGAAATGCAATTCTTATTGTATTTTGTAAAACAAAATTTCAAGCCTGGCTGGGATTCGAACCCTCGACCTTCGTCTCATGATAAAAAAAAATAAAAAAAATTTTCAAGCCTGGCTGGGATTCGAACCCACGACCTCGCGGTCCCGGACGTTACAAAAAAAAATTGTTGGGGGTTGGCCTAAGAATTTCATAGCAATTAATATATATATTTCAACAAAGCGGCATTATTATATGATGAATGGATGAATTATTTGTCGTTCGAAAAATTAACGGACTAGAAATTACATTCGACCTGCATAAATCACTTCTTCTGTGAGTAGGGACAATTGAAGTTATGATTTTAAGGAATTGAGAAAATGGAATTGATGTAGAAATCCTTTTTAAATGACATGGAACAGTGCAAAAGATTCAAGTGCTACATTTCAAAGTTGCCTGAAAAATAAACGTTTGCTTCTGCAAATACAGTTATTCCATTAAATCTCGGAAAATGGAGCAGAACTGTTTCAAATCATTCTGGGTCCTTGATTGTCCTTTATTTCATCACAGTAACCCTCAGATTCAAAACTAGAATAGTTCTCGACCGGAACAAATATTGTCCCCGTGGCTCCCTGAATGCGGAGAATAATGGTGTTTGACGCAACAGTTAGGGGGAGGTTCGCGGGAGTCCAGTGAATAGATGAATGGGCAAAGGTTTAGTTGCTTACATATTTAACGCTGTGAGAGGTTTGTCCCTAAGCATTGTCTCTGAGTCTATTATGAGGGAGGCACAGCTTGTTCAAAACGAACCCGAAACGGGCGGAGAAGATGGTGGAGGAGGGTCACTTTCAACCTGAAATTCCCACAGTTTACAAAGGGAGTGAGCATTGTTCTCAAGTCTCCTGTTGCCTGTTCATTTGGTTATGGTAATTCTGATAATTTAATCACGGTTTACCTGGAGCCCTCCCGGAAGGAGCCGAATAATTAATGGTTTGGTGGCAAGAGTAGCTGACAGCTTGAGACGCTTACCCACTGGATTTGAAACCAGGGTCTTTCCAAACGGTTAAGTACCCCCTCTTAATCCAGAAAGAATAGAAGCTCACGCGGATGGAAAAAAAGAAAAAAATCTGTCTCACAGCATACTGGCGTTTTCAATTACAGTTGGCTGCACTGCTATGGCCTTCAAAATGGCGGCGTTGAGCGGGGTATTTTTGAATTATTTGAACGCAATTTAAAGGAAAACTGATTATTCATCACATTGATTTACATTACTAATCCAAAAAAAAATCAATTGTATCTGTCATGTCTATGTTGAGGAATGGAAAACACTAAATCAAGTGGAAGCAGGTTGTGGATAACAGAAGTAGGTACTCATTAAGTAGGAACCTAATTTAAGTTAAATATTTATTTCTGTACAATTTGATTTTAGAATACCTATGCTTGTTGTCACCGCAAAATTCTAAAATTTTCGTGGAAGTGAAGAAGTACGAAAATCCCAATATACAGTAGGGTGTGTCGAAAAACTTCTTTTCTTTTTTTTTTTTTCTCAATCTTTTCGTAATACCCTAGAAAAGCTATCTTTTGATCTTGAAAATCACTCTCTTAAAGAGAAATAGTTTTTTAAAAAAATTCCTTCATCTCTCCCAAGCTGAAAAACGAAAAAACCTGCTTTTTATGAAATTTTTCGATGATAATAGAGCGAGTTTTCATCAAATTCAGATGGAAAAAAGGTTTTGTAGGTTTTTAAGAGAAAAATCGATTTTCAACCGAAAATTTCAAACTACTTTCTTCTAGTGTGAAAAATACGAAAAAAACTATTAAAAAATTGGTTAAAAAAGAGGAATTACCTATTTACTTTTTTTAATTTTTAGACACATAAAATGAAGCGTAACTTTTTTTGATCCTACAAGCTTGTAGAGAAAAAATTTGCTAAATTTTGTGATTTTTTTAAAATTTTAATGTAACTTTGCGCACAAAGCTACAGCTTAAACTAAATACAAAAATTATCAGAGTAAACTGTAACTTGTTCCATAACGATAAAAACCGTAATTTCAAGGGCTCGCAGCAATATCTCTCAAATTCAGCGTAATATCTGGTTATCTAGAAAAGAGAAGGCGGTATCTCAAATGTACTGAAATACATCAATTTATTGTAAATAGTGCGCAAGGAAGAAACATAATTTCAAAACAATATGCAATGTATTCAACCCTTCTACTTGATGGGAAGATGACTTAATGATAGATCATTTTGTTCCTCAACTTTACTATGAAGCGTAAAATTATGGGGTCCTGTTGCTGTAAAGCAGTGAACCCAATATTGGAAGCTCGAAGCCCCGAGTTTACTAAACTTCTTTGTACTGGTGGATTTCTCTGGTTCTGACTGAGCTTTTCCCTGCTTCAGTTGTTGAGGTATATTTAGATGCCTATGCCTAGCCACAGCGGCTACAGGTCAGACACACTAATTTGCAGTGTGGTCTCCATAACGGTTGGTACATTTTGCTGGGGTTTCTTTGGGCTTGGAATGATCCTTTGACACATTTGATACACCAAGGTTGGCTTTTCACAGTATTTTTGAGTCTGGTTACCTGACACCTTTTACCATGAGACAGATGTTTTACTGATTCTACTGGCTGGACTGTTACGCATCCTTGAGAACCTCCTTCATTTTGTAAATTTTCTCGAGATCCAGATCTTTTTGAAAATCAACAACGCACATATCCAGTGGAATTTTTTTATTTCCATCCCAGCTTTCTATTTACTTGGAGTACGCTATTTAAGCCGAATTGGTGTCTTAGATCATTGAGGACCTCTTCAGTTGACCAAGATTTGTGAATGCCCTTGATCACCACTTTTATGTTATGGGTCTATCTTGTTTATTTTGATAGGTATAGTGTGGGATTTTTTGTTTCTCAAAACACTTAGTAACAGCACGAAAGCCATCTGAATCTAATATAATAATTTTAAGCACATCATTTGACATAGTGGTAAAACTCACGTTAGTACTTTTTCCTTCAACCATTTCCAAGGCTAGAAAGGACGAAACCCTCTCGATATAAACAGGAAGAGGTTTGGGCTCTTTTTTATTTATTTTTATTTTATTTATTTATTTTTTTTATTTTTTTATTTTTTATTTTTTTGTATTAACAATAGAATTTTTTCTAGGAGGAAGTAAATCGGATTTCCTCCTATTATGCCCTCTTTGGGTCACATTATCCCATTCGCCTGTCTCATCGGCCAGGATTTCTTCGTCTGTATTATATTCCTCTTCTGGGGGAGGGGGGGGGGGGACCAGAGGAGGTATACTGAGAATTTCACTTTTTAGAGAGTCAATCTCTGTTTTTAACTGGGTAATTTGGTCTGTTTATTTGTATTGATATCATTCAAAATACTGCGTAAATAATTAATCATTTTGAACAACTCACTTACTGAGCTCCGAGCGGCTGGCGAATTGAGGAGTTCCGGAATGTTATTTAAACCATCCTCTTGCCTCTTTACTTGGGCTCGCGCTACCGAAATATTCCAAAATAAAGTCAACCAATAAGACCTCCATTCCGCACCGGCAAGAAAACACTCTTGGGAACGACCGTTTTGTTTTTCCCGATGTTACCTCTTCGGTGGTTTGAATGAGACTTTTATTTATATTACGATATATTTTCATGATCAAAAGAAACGCCAAAGAAATTGTAATCTCTTATTATTGAATTAGTTAAGTAATTGTCAGTTAAGTAATTGGAAACATTTCAGTTCGGTTATGAATGTGAGTAACCATCGTGTGAACGAACGGAGTGTCAGAGGAGACCTAGTCATCTTCGAATTGCGTAGAAGGGGAATGCTGATATGACTTACGAATACTTGATACAACCTCTTATTCCTCAAGTGCGTTTGAATCATTTTCAGACGTAATTATTAGCTCTGCGTGAGCGGAGTGGCATTATGCCCTCCCGCACAGCAGAGGCCCTGTGGAGGGGAATCCAAGAGGAACTACTCGTCTTGCCTGCTCCTATTGTCTCGAGAAATTATTGCTGAGCTAAGACCTTCGGGGCTTGAGTATGTAGAATGGGCTCCCCGACTCCTCGTGCTGTCATTCGTAAGCTCATTGTTCTGAATGTGATTACGGGCATTAAGAGGCCTCAACGGGATTATCACGGTATCCTCATTTCTGCTGGCTTCATCAGCTCGATGCAGTAGATTTTCTTTTCGCATTTTTCGTGATTTCGTTCGTACCTATTCAATCGATAAAACGACTCCTTTCTAAGGACAAGAAAATAAAATTAATAATTGAATAAATAAATAAATGGAATCGTGAGCTTTTGTCATCAAGACCCCACTGAACCCACAGCAAATTCTGTGCCTCCTTCGTACTAACTTACGGCCGAAGCAAACATATGAGCATTAGTGCGAGGAATTTGTTTGAGTCAGATCTGAAGTTTGCTCTGCTATGTTCTTGGGTATAGGCTTCCATCCAGGTCGCAAACCAGTCCCAAACGCCTTGCACCTGTCAAGGGCAGTGCGTACGATACTGTTTCTCTCAGCCTGCATTTCATACTTTTGGTGCCCTTAGGCCCGGAGCAAATAGAAACGCAGGTTAGTGATGTGACGCAGGGTGAGTCTCGGTAATTTTTTGTAAATCGCAGATAACAAAGACCGCACGAAAGAACCGTGACGTGACTCACCGCAGCCTTTAATAGTAATTATTAGCAGCCTAAAATATTTTTTATTATCTTAAGTCCTGCGATAATTTAAACTGTCCAAATACTGTTTAAACGGTATAATATACCGTATTGATCTCCTTATCAAACCCCTATACATAATGGCACAACTGTCTTGCGACTTAGCGCATGGTGTGATCAAACTCGTAAATAAAATTTTTAAAAAGCCGTAACCAACCGATTGACAACTGCAGCTTTATAACAGTTGAGTTCGTCCAAACACCATACTTGGTTGCCAAACGACATACTAAAATCGCATTCCCTCCCTATTTTTTGAGAACAGACGTTGATAATTCTTACTTACCCAGGAGTTGTTACTCAAAGAAATTTCAGTTTTGAATGGATTACAAGATTCTTCTTTGATATATATGATTACCCTATGTTCTAGTATTTTCCAATTTAACGTCCTTCAAACTTAAACAAAGCGTCAGAGCCTGAATCCTTGACACACTATAAAACAAATAGCAGATAGTGATTAACTTACATACTTCACACATTGTCTGAGATAAATTTAATTATATAGTGAAATGTCAACGACATATCATGATTACTACCTGTAACATCACTCATTAAAAGTACAATTTTGAACACTCCAATACCGTATAAGCAATGAATAATTTGACTAAACCGGTGAATGAAGTAAATGGGTCTAAGCTGAAAGCACGCTACAGGAGTTCATTTTATAAATTTATGGAAATTCGATTTCTCTTCCAGCCCGTTTCTCGTTGGTTAGGTGTTACAAGAATGGTTCTGCCTAACACTTCCCTAGTTCCAATGGATAACTCAATGCCTTTGGCGAATATTTCTTCACAAAAGCTCGTATTACCTATTTTGTATTCGGACATTTTTTTTTCATTATTTTGTTTTTGGGATTTTAGTTCTCGTATTTTTCAATATATAAATAAAAGGGCTATTCCTATAAAAGCAGTACCTAACTAAAAACCATTAGTTTGGGCTGAATTTTAAACGATTTCTCTCTCGTTTTTAGCCTTCTTTTTAAGCAGTGCGCCTTGTTCTACCACTTACTCGTACTTACAAGAGCTCCAGAATCGATTTTATACCATTTAATTATGACATACCTGTAACGTACAATCTACTCGTACTTCATCAAAAATGCATAGTTATTTAATCAAAAATATAAGTTACTTGAATACCGCATTAAAGTTTATATTTTAATTACTCGTTATATGCATCTGAATAAAAAAGGCAAATTTAAAAAATAAATTTCCAGTGCTGAACGAATATTTTGAAAGTTGTATATTGCAAGGTATATAATATTTCCGTTTTAACTAGTACTTCTATGCTGATAACTGGCCTATTGATAATTTTAAATGTAGCCTGCGGTACACCATTATCCAAATTTTTATAACTACGAAAGGGTAGGTGAATACAAAAAATTACGAACAAATAAAAGAAATATAGTTATGAAGATACGCTTTACCAATCATATAATAGGATACAAAATCAATTATAATACATTATTATAAATTAATAATATATTATTAATAATCAATTATTTCAAGACATCATTTATGTTAATCGAAATGGTTGATAGTGAAGTGGATGGTACAGTGACCGTGAGAGACGGTAATCAAGGAACGAGGAGAAAGGCAAATACCAGTAGTTCGCGTGAAATTGCTTAAAAAAAAGTAAGCCATTCGTTTCCATCTGGTTCAAACGTTTTCATACCTTGAAAGCACAACAGTAAAGCTTACCATTGCTTCAAAATTCGGCCAGGGGATGCTTTAAATTTCCGCCAGAATATCTATGTATCGGAAATTTCTATTTCGGAATATCTATGGATCGTGTGATAAGATACTCCAGGATCAAATGGTCAGCAGCCGAAGCTCTTGTGGCTCAAATCGTCGGGGATTTTTAATACATTAACATGTTTTCTCATTCACATAATGTTGACATTATTTCTTCCTGCCAAAGAGAGAACGGACGAACGTACATCAAAAATGAACGTAAGAGGACTTTAGGGACATCCGACCGTTTTCCACAACCTTTTGATCTTGAATTACAACAAAACATTTAATTGTGATGAAGGATTGATGGACATGAGGAGTAATAAACTTGGAGTTGAACTGTAAGTAGGTACTAATTCTTACTCTATTGTACACTATTATTACACTAGTATTACCACTTATTACAATTTACATCGTACAATGTAGTAGCAGTTGGTATCTCTATGACACCGTTTTCAAGTCAAACTCAAATTCAAGTTTTAGGGGCACTTAAATCACGACGCTTATCAAAAGCAAGCAAATCTACAAAGCGGGGATACAAAATGTATGTATACATTGCAATTTATGCATACATACAAAAATGTCTGCCAAGTTGGGTGTGACACATAGCTTCCTCGTTTACCTACCATGAATGTAAACTGTCTTGAAAAATTCCATAGCGGAAAAGTGTAAATCAAGAAGTAGCATGAAATATCATAATTGGTCAATTAAGAAACGAAAAAATGATACGCAATGTAATTTGCGTTTGTGCCAGTGCAGGATGAACTGATGAGTTGGTATCAATTAAACTTATAGGGGACCATCTACAACCTAAAACGCGCATTCTCTGGCAATTTTATCGGAATCGGATGAAAATAGTGAACATCGTTACAAGGATTTCACATAGGCGCAAGCGCAGTAGCTATTAATGATACAATCATGTTGAAATTGATATGGGATGATCAAATCGTCATCTCCCAACTATCATCCAAATTCGAGCGAGATCGGACGACTAGAGCATGAAAAAATAGAGCATAATGGAATTTACGTTTGCGCATGCGCTGAGTGAGGTATTGAGTCAAGAACGATGAAATTGATAGGGGACCGTTTACCTTTTAGCCCGCATATCCTCTGAAAATTGCATCCAAATCGGATGAAAACGGCACACACAGACACGGAACCAAAGTTGTTCAGAATGCTCTAAAACGTAAAATACGAGTAGGAATATTGATTTTGGAAACAACAATTTTTTTTCTCCCGAAAGTGAAAAAAATGCTTCCGCTACCTTTAGGTAGACTCGGAAGCAAAATTTCTTAATCAGAACGGATTAAATTTTCAAAATCTATTTTCAAACCTTCTCCTGAAATTACTTCTTATTTGTAGGCCTCCTGGGCTAAATGATCCACGAAAATCTTCCGCTGCTGCATCGTACTTTCTGTGCTTCGCAGGGCCGTCGCGTGGGTGTGGCGACCGGGGCAGCAGTGGGGCACAGTTTTTCCACTAATGCGTTTCAGGTGGAAAAAAGGTAAAATATAATGCAATGCTACAAATAAAGTATACTGTTTGGGACAAAAAGAGATGACCCTGTAATGCATTACTTACCAATATGTTTTAAAATTGAGTTTAATAGAATTTTGAAGACTGTAACTATGTTGGATGTATTGATTAACGAAATAAATATTTTCAATTGAGCTGGGTGGGGGTCCTAACCTAATGTTCCCCGGGCGCCAACAAAGCACGCGACGGTCCTGGTGCTTCGCATCTGCAGCTCGTTGGGCAGAAGTTGGCCAACCGATTGATCAGTAAGAGGAGGCGTCGGAGTTTATCACCCTGGTATCAAACTACGCGACCCTCTCTTGTTTCCACACGCCGTGGACCTTGAAATCTACCACTAATCGTGGGTTTCCATCATCTCCATCTTGCATTACTGACTCGATTCCCCCTATATTCCAAGCGAGGCTGGTGATTCTGGCACTTCGGTATTTTATTTTGTCAAATATGATTCATAAACCAATGTTTCATAATCATCGGTTCTGTTAGTCAGGAGAAAAGTCCCGGGCAGCAAGAATTTATATATAACATTTCCAAGTCAAATGCAAAAATTTCCCAACCAAATTAATCCTTTTCCACATCAGATTAATCCTTTTGCGAACCAAATGAACTCATTTCCAAACCAAATCAATCCTTTTTCCTATCAAATGAATATTTTTCCAAAAATAAGGCAAATGAAATTAAAGGTTTTGCGAATCGCAGACGTTTCAGAAAAAAGTTGACTAAATGGAATTGTTTACAATGGTTTATCGAAGTAAATCTCACGTTAGTATGGTAGAAAGCTTGTTAATTTGTTCAATTTTGAACTGTATGGGGTATCCATCACATTTCGTTAACTTTTTTTGCAACGCCTGCAATTCGCAAAAGTTTTACTTCATTTGGCTTATTTCTGCAAAAGGATTCATTTGACGAGGAAAATGATTCATTTCATTCATTCATGATTCATTCATTGTCTTCTCCTATCTACCTATATAATATGTTGATAACTTGTTTGCCTGAAGAAAATAAATGTAATTAAAACATATTGCAAAAGCTGTTAAAAGTCCATATTCTTTTTTGTCAAGTAGGATTTTTGCTCTGTGGCCCAAATCTATGGGACTGAACAAGATATGCCTATCTAAGAGCTGTACGAGACGGACGAACCCTGACAAAACAAGATGCTTGTTCTATAGTTAATGAAACTCATTTGATTCAAAAACACTCAACCCAGAATAAATTAAATTATAACTAGGGATCTCTTTCACGAATTCACATCTTTTTGCAATGAAGATTGTTGTAAGTATAGTATAGGTTGTAATGAGAAGTATAACGATAGCTTTAGGTAGCGTCGACTGCAACGCTTACCAGTGATGCGGGTGTAGTATCTCTCTTGCATGCAATAAATTATGTAGGTATATCTGATTCGACGCGTCATCAAATTAATAATTGCGCAGTTTCCTAACAACCTAACTAAAATAAGGTTGCCTCAAGGCAATAAAACGGGAAAATGTGAAGTTATAATGAATAATTGTAAAAGAACAAATAATCCAATTATCCCTCAGTGACTTTCTCTGTTGGTTAAATCAAAAAGTTCAACAGTTAGCCCAGACCTCACTCGAAAAATTCTGCTAAGCTGGTGAAAAGTTCTAGTCATGCCTTGGACTAGGTATGAAGGATACCCCTTCTTTCGAAAAGAAAGTTAGCGCTTTTCCTGGGACAGATATCTTCCTTTTACTTTGCAGTAGGCCATGCTTATTAGTAATATCAAACTCATGGACATACATTTGGAGATTCACGGCATACATGGGAAACGAGTTGGAGTAAGAAGACACTAAATTATCCAATTCATCTCTAATATTTATCCAATTGTTTGTAGAAGAGTGATCAAGAAATTAAGCACTAAAACAGGTTTTAATATTGAATTATGTCATTCTTAAATGTTGTGTCTAGTAATGCACAGCGTGAAGGTGTTTGCAATATAACTATGATATTAATTAAGAAATAACTAGCCACAGAACTATATTTTTTCACAATGACATCGGGTGCTGCTGACATCAGCTATTAGTTTTTGATTTACTATTTTCAATAATGAACCTCTGTAGTCAACCAAATACGGATAATATATTTTAATCCCCTCAAAATTTCTTGCTTCGCGTCTCAAGATACGTAGCACGTCGATTGTGGATCTCGAGGTTCTACTCTCAACGAATGAACATAACGCGCTAAGGTTCTTTGAAAATTAGTTGTTCATAGAAAAGCCATGTGTTTAATACGGTGGTAAAATCCTTGAGCTTCGTCTTCATAGGTACGCAGGGATAAATCTAATCCATTTCCCTACATTTTTTCACTGATGACTCGCCATTAGCCATTGCCTCTTTTGCTGTTTGATATTAAAGGTCAGAGTGATGAGTGCAGATCCTATAAATTTACTGACAATTCTACCTGAGGGTAAACTCCATAATCTTCAATCGGTGCAGGCGAAAGTTGCTTCTCCCTCACAGGGAACAAAACGCAATAGGTTTCAAACATAATGATAAAAATATCAATAAATTGAAAAACTACGTTACATTATGTGTATAAACTCAAAACATAACTCAACAAATATCAATGATGAGTATACGAGACAGAAAATACAATTACGACCAATAGTCAAAGATTAAACCGAGAGAAAAGAATACTATCGTAAAAACTTTGGATGCTAATTAAAATAATTGAAAAATAATCTGAAATAGAGTACAGTTTGGTGTCAATTAATACGGATTTTACTCTGGCTGAGAATTGTTTTCTCGACAAACCACGAATACTTCTGGGAAGGAAATTAAAAAACGGATCCCGCTCTGGATGGGATTTGACTTTAATGAAGCAGTCAGATGAGTCATAGGTGAGCAGAAATCATTGCGATATCGTGTTTCGTAATTATTTACATTCGAACCACAAAGGACCGTGTTCTGGTTATCGAAGATGAACAGCAAGCGATTATATACAAAAAGACTAGAGGCGGTTAGATTTTTTTTTTTTTTTTTTTTTTTTTTAATTAATCTCTACAACTTTCACCTTAACCCAATTTATATAGAATTCTTATTGCAGTATTTTGTTGTTTAAAAACTAACCCAATGTTTGACGAATTTCCCCACAAGCCGATCATATAAGACGCTCTGCTTATGATGCGGGCGAAGAATGCAATGAGGAGAACTGGGAAAGAAACTGAAGTAGAAAGTCGACGACGAGCGAAGATGCATGAAGCCAGATCAGATCTTCATGAGGATTCCACGATAGGCGATGTGGTGAGGTGATGAGGATTCAGTTTCATTCATGAGACAGGATGGATAAAGCTTATGACGTGAGGGGGACAAATTTTTCATAAATGGGCACCTCAATGTGTACAAGGCCTCAGATGACAATACCAAAGAATAAATAACACCCATAAACACAGAATGTTGCCAGAGAAGAGATTGTATATAAATTAGAGCAATCTCAACTCTTCTAAAAATATTTATAGGGCTGCTAAGGAGGTGGACAAGCCTACGAGTGTCCCAACGAAGGGCTTTGCTTGTATGAAAGCAACGCATCTATTTTCAGGGAGTGGATTTAGGAATCCCATTGAATCCAAGGAATTGAATCTGTCTGCTATTGGCCTATCAGCTTCTAAGGGTACCAGATATATCTGTCAAAGATTTGTAGTTCTCTAAACAATTAAAAATGTTTGTGACATATACAAAGGCCTTCAATTGTGGAATCGATATTTCCCTTTGAATTGCCAGGTTTATTGCGACAAGTACACAAATTATTAACTAAGTACTTAGTTACTTCCTTATTTCCTATAATCACTTCCTTAATTCCTTATTTCCTCAATTATTATTGTAAAGTAAACCTCAGTCCATGGTAACAGCTCAACAAATTTTATCTCATATACATTGCAGCGACCTTACCTAGTCCTTCTGCAAGTAATCAAGTAGTCAATCTTCGAGCAAGTTATTACGAATAGATACTTTGAAAACACGAATATCGTGACATTTCTTCAAAGAAAAGTTGAACTATTACATAACATCCCGTCATACTGGATACAATGTGATATAGATAAGATATTTACCTATGATCACAAGATTGATCACAGCTCAACCGAATTAATTTCATCATGAACATAACAGAACGTAACAATCTCTAATCGATCATAGCCCATGGTTCAACATCCCCCAGGAGAGGAGTTACTCATGAATTGGATCAGGAAATCCCAATAGACATAATCAAAACGCTGCAAATTATTACACAGAGGTTTATTATTTTTGTATTGCATAGCTCTTCTAAGCAGAACACCTCTCTATATTATTAAACGGATCATTAGGTAGATATATAAAGTGTCTGCATAGGTGTAGACGCCTACTGAAGAAAAATTAATAGAATTGAGTAACACACCTAAACTCTCTTATGCTGATGAGGCAGTGCCGTGAATAGGCAAAACCGTGGCAGCCGAGAGTATGCCACATAATGCCGTCTGCTTGCTGCAAGCCTAACACAATCTAGCGGTCATTGATAAAACATAGTTAGTTCACCCAACAAATCAATAGTGTCGCCGCTCCACTATAGCTTGTTGTGAGAGAACGGAAAATCGTAAAGCTTTTCGGATGATTCCGTTTGATTTGCTGGGAAAATAAATGTAAATGATAACCAAAAAAACCTTGAAAGTTTTCCAGATCTCGATTCTTCAATAGTTCAGCCCTTCACTACTACCCTTTGGGGTTGATCAAAATTGATGCCAATGCTACTGGCACATTCCCGGATGAAGTATGATTTTTCAGCCAAATTTCATTAACTTTGGTCCAGTAATTTTAGATTAAAGCTTTGAACGGCGTACGGCGGACGGACGGATTTTTTTTTTTTTTTTTTTTTTTAATGAGCCAACATTATTTTACGACAAACTCAGTGCACGTAATTCATTATAGTTGATCAATTTCTAACGCAGCCACTTCTTGTTACTTAACATGAAAGGACGGTTATAAGGAGTGGTTGGTCACCGTTGGGGTTAATTCCAAATTTACAGAAAGACTGAGATCACACAGAGAATATTCGAATACCATTTCATATTTCATACACATTTCTAGAGAGCCTGGGATAACACAGAGGATATCCACGATAATATACTTAGATATTTTATGTATACATTCATTCACTTTTAATTCGCCAGCAACAAGGTTAATGGAAAAAGAAAAATCTCCTCTTCGTTTGGGCCGTCCCTTACAGCGGAAAATTTAAATATAGCAAACATAAACAAGTGAAAAATATTGGACGAATCATTATTTGAAAAAGTCAAAGTGTTCTTTATCGAAATTTACTATCAGATTCGCCTGTCTCGTTTAAATCAAACTTTTAATATGGGATTGGTTTTTTAATAAAATTTCCCAATCGATTCATTCACAACGATCTGCACAAGGTGTCTCATGGAAAAATGAAATACTCGATGAAAAAATAAAATATGAAAAAATGATAAAAAATATAAAACGATAAAATAACAAATAAAATAAGATAAATTAAAAATGATATAATGATAAAATAAAATAATTAAAAAATTACCTATCACTTGAGTATCTGAGTGCGCAAAACGAGCACAATAACGCGCGAATAGAACACATCGATGAAATATCGAGTTTTTGAAGATATTCAATTACCACATGTGATACATGATTTTAGTGTATTTCTTCGCTCTGAATTACGATGTGAAATAAATTCAATGATTCACAACAAGAACTGAGTAAAATCGAAAAAACGCTTTGCGCTCAGTTGAAATGAATGGGGAAATTTACAATTCTGATCGTTTTTCAATGTTTTTCCAAGTCGGTGTTGCAAAAATCATTAGATTATTAACACTACCTGATTCGGGGTGAAAAAATACTCCAAAATCATATCACAGTTGATGATCTTAAAAACTTGATATTTAACAATTTGTGATCTCGCGCATGATTGTGCTCGTTTTTGCGCACTCTAAAATTCAAGTGATGAGTCATTTTATCATTAAATTTTGCATAGAATTCAAATCTGCAATAAAAAAAGGAGTAACTCTTTATTCTTCCCGCATCACCACCAAGGCTTATGGAACCTCCAAGCTGGTACCTACTTTTTTGACATTTTATGTCTTTACTTTGGCACATAAACGAAAAAAGCGTTAAAAAGAAAGACAAAGCAGCTTGAAATGCTTGCATACGAGTCTGCAACACATTGGGACATTTTCATGTGTGTTTTCTTATTGTATTTATTACTAGGCAGATCTCACCCGTGCATCGCACGGCGGGGCGTACAAATCAATTAAATGGGCCATAAGAGAAACCGCCCTCCCGTGGGTACTTAATTGAATTCGCGATCGTGTTGACTCATTGTTCCGACACCCGTGGGTACTTCATTGAATTCGAGCCAGGCTACATCACCTACCCCCCCCCCGCAGACTCGTATGCAAGCTCTAAGAGCCACTCAGCTGATCCGGACCCTGGGCATCCTCACGTAAATGTGCTAAAGAGACTACATACGAAATTACAGCTTCCTAGAGTGTAAAACATTTCCCTAGCAACGACTCGGTTGTAAGCGGAAATCGCAAAGACATGAAAATGTCAAAAATGTGGGTTCTCATTTGAAAAAACAAAGTTGGCGTTGACTGCGTACGGTGGGCGAAAATGTCATGGTTGAATTCCTAGCAATCAATTTTAGGGGATACTTTGCTTTAAACTGTTATATTGACGGAGATAAGCTGCTGGTGTATCACTCGTGTGACACCGTACATATGGTTCTAGGGAAAGATAGTATATTAAGTTTAGAAGGTGAAAATATATATTGGCATTGTGTATTAAATTAGCGGTTTTTGTGAGCTGTGTTGGGCTGTAGGTTGTACAATAAGAAGGGAGTCCAGTAGATGGATTCAGATTTCTATAAATGATATTCAAATAGGTAGGTAATTTTGAATCGGTGAGCTGAGTTGAAACTTGGTTATTTTACTGATAGATGGTGCACGGGTGTGTCCGACAGATCGTATAACTATCGCCTCCTGCCCTCTCCAGGTGTTAAGCTGCCTACCTGAGGAACAGCAGTAAGTAATGGATGCACTCCATTAATCCGGAGGAAGCGGGTGATCAGAGGGCTCGTATAAATCACATTCTGCGAAGGTGCTTTGAGTCACTCCATCAGTATGCACATCCATCCTCAAATCATCATAGCAAGGTTCACTGTATAACATCTAGATCAGTAACTGAGGGGTAATTCGCCTACCACCTAGCTAATGGTTACCGATGCAACATTGTCATGGCTGGTCGTTCGAATGGAAGAGAACAAGCTCGATTTAAGCTCTGCAATAACCAATTTGTAGAGGAAAACGCTACTACTATATGTTTACAAAGGTTCATTACCGTTTGTGATTCACACGCTTAACGGATTATTATCGTCCTTTGATCATGCCAATTCGTAACTGCTCTTGCCTCTTCATCTTTTCCACTATACCTCAGAAATACTCCAAGATAAAAGAGTTACAGTTAGAATTTACATTATAGAGGGAAAACTTTTCAGTATTTATCCTGTTCTTATATATGCCACTGAATGCAAATCAAATATTGCCATATACTGAAAATAACTATTGCCATATATTTCCGACTAACAGTAGATAAAGGTACCGTCAGAAGGCAACTTGGATTATGAAAATATTTTATTTAGTACCATGGGTATGTACAAATTTCTTGTTTGCTTTTTTCCTCGTGATAGATCCGTTTTACCCAACTTTTTATAGAAAAAGGGGTAATGGATGCATTTTCTTTGCGTTTCAGAGGGTGTAGAACACGTTTACAATAGTAATTCATTTTCAGATTTCTTTATATGTATTTATGGACAATATTTTGTGCACACTACTCCTCCAAAACCGCTGGCCCGATTTGGACCAAATTTTGATAAGTTGTATTACCATGTCGGAACTTGCTCCTTGCTGACATTGGTCAGGATGCGCTGACCACGAGCCGTAATATCAATAATAATTATGGCAAAATAGTGCTCAAATCTCTCCTATTCTCCTTTGGACGTCGAAATTTGATAGGGAGCCTCTCTGGGACAACAACAGACGAGCATGGTGAGAGGCGCCATCCTTTATCACCAGAGTGAACTAAAATCTCTCGTGTTCATTGTAGGATGTTGAAAATTAATTAGGAGCCTCTCCAGGACAACAAGAGATGAGTGACCTTACAGGCCCCATCCTGATCAGCAGATTGTGGTATAAGTTATGTCGTATGTCTGATAATAACGAAAATCGATAGGAAGCCTCTCTAGGACATCAAGGGACGAATGAAATGATGTGATCCACCCTGAGCTCCAGCTGACCGATTCGAAAAGTTGTTTCTGCTTACGCAAACGGCGGTTTTTTTTTTTTTTTTTTTTTTTTTTCAACTAGCCCTTATAACGAGCGAAACAGAAATTTGTACTGATATCTTGAAACGTGATCCAACATGTTATCCTGCTGCAGCAGATTTTGAGTATTTCGCACTTCAGATATAAGAATGATTTCAAATAACAAAGTGAGCATTTTTACTTCAGGTATAAATCTTCAGCTTCCCTCTCTTGTTATACTAATGTAATAAAATTGTGGTTGACAGCCGCTGATAGTGGGTGTCGTGTCTCGACTTATATTTCTGTACATTTCACATAACCGAGTGTCCCAATAGTAACCCCCCCACCAATGTTTCAAATACGTACTTAAATGTCGTTAAGATTTGCTGAAAAATCTGTGAAAACTGCAACAAAATCTAAAAATCAAAATCTTTTTTCAATTACCAAATTTTATTTGGTATGAGTTTTTTTTTTTTTTTTTTTTTTTTTGCCATAGAATTGGTTTTTAAAAATTTCTTTCTACTGAAATCGCTCAAATTTCAATACAATTTAACATATTATAGTACGTAGGTAATTTAAGAAAATTCGCTCATACGATTATGCTGCATGACTGGAACTTTGTTTAGTACCTCTAACCATTGATATACAATTCTTCGGTGATGGCAAATAACATTTTATTGCTCTCTCTCTCTCTCTCTCTCTCTCTCTCTCTCTCTCTCTCTCTCTCCCTCTCTCTCTCTCTCTCTCTCTCTCTCTCTCTCTCTCTCTCTCTCTCTCTCTCTCTCTCTCTCTCTTTCTCTCTCTCTCTCTCTCTCTCTCTCTCTCTCTCTCTCTCTCTCTCTCTCTCTCTCTCTCTCTCTCTCTCTCTCTCTCTCTCTCTCTCTCCTCACATGAGGGAGAAATGGAAATGACTGAACTGCAAAAGGTTGCACTTACTAGCATGCGATCACACTTGTTCTTATTATTATAATAAGCCGATCAACGGCCACTTAGACTCCCAAGCTTCCACGTGAACGCCAGCGGTAGGGGATCGGTCAGGGTAATGAGAATATATTAGGCCTATATCAAGTACCCCAACTCACGCTGCCTTCATCTAGCTGGACTACCTAATGACGTAATTAGCACGCTTGAGGCCTCAACTTACGGTATTTCTCCACAGGGGTTTTACCCTAGGTTCACCCCTAGCTTTCCATCCTGTTAATACCCTACCTTCACCCCACTCACTCCACCAGCTCTGCTACCTCATAAAGAACAGGCTGGGTGGTGTCCTGGCTTGAAGGGTAGAACCACAACCACTTAACGCTTCCCGCCTAACTTGCCTTGTCACTTCCGCAATAAAGGTCGCCGACGCGAAATAACTTTCGTTGCCACGCAACTTTACCCTCATCTCGTAACATGTTCACTGGTGATAAGCTGTATTTTGTGGCTCATGATGAACTTTTCCATGCATATATTAATAATTGTTACCTATTAAAGTCCCAAATATCAACTTTAATTACGTTCAAAAGATTATACACCGCCTTAAAATATCAGAATCATGAGGTGTCAACACCTTAAATTGTGTAAACAAGTTAGGGTATATGCCAGTGCTTCATATTAAGGACTGTTATAAAATCAATCCTGAGTATGCTTCCGATCTCGAATATAATTTCGAACAGGATACACTTACATGATTTGGTTGCAGTTTTACAAGGTGGCATTTGAGTGCGCAGAGATCAAGATTATTTTGAATTTCGATGTGGAATGTTGCTCAAAATAAATGAGTTTCATATCAGTAAAGTGTGGCTAGTCGATATTTCAGTCAAAAAAGAAACGAACGTATTAATCCATTGTAGTTATTCACACAACTGCAGATTCATCTGATGTACCGGTTTATTTGGTACAATATTGGAAGAAAAGACGGGATTTAGTTAACTTACTTGTCATGTAGGTAACATCTACATTGTACGAACAATTTCTCAGCAAGAATATAACAGTATTTCTTCCAGCAGATGCACGGCGATAGTTCAAGAAAATAAATGTACAATTCCTTAATGGACTCTCGTGCTCTTGTATTGTTAGATCTTATTTAAGTTTCACGCTGCTCAACAGTAGTGCAATTTTATGTTCTTGCGTGCCATTTTAGATCAAAGATATATTCGTAAGCCGAGTCAGAAATAAATCACATTAAATTTCCATGATCCGCAATTTGCTGAGCGTCTATTCCTCTTCCAGAGAATTTCCTAGAGAACTCTAAAAGTTGTTTACCCACAGCTGCTCCTCGGATATGGACCGCGTAGCTCCAGAGATGGATCGAGCAGAATTACTCGGCATGATACCGTTGCCGGCTGGAAAGATCACGTCTTCTCCTTTCCCTGGACAAAGCCAAAGAGAGAGAAAGAAAAGAAAAAGCATGAAGGTTAACCAGAAGGCTGGATGAGGGAATTATTTATAGAGTGGTATAGCTCGGTTGAAGGACTGAACACTGGGAAAAAAGGAGCCTCGGCACCCTTAGACTCAGTATGTTTGGAGTGACAGCGGTAAAGAGAGAGACTTACATGCCAGGCGGTAATAAGGGAGTCGTGTCACCGGCAGGCATCCTTCCTTCCTGGCCGCCCTGGATTATTCACGGGCTTCCCTTGTAAAACGTCATTCTTATCCGCTACCCGCAGTTCCTTTGGCTTCTTCTATAAAACGACGCATGCTTTCATTAACGTTACATCCTTCTTGGCTCTTTTCTTGTCTTGGCCTCGGTGGCGTGTGATTGAAACTTTTCGTCTTCTTGAGACAGGCAACTGTTTCCTCGGTTGCAGTCCAAGTTGTACGTGTAACTTCCATCAGCTTGGTATGGCGACCAAAGAGATTTTCGCAACCCGTGTACCTGTGTGTTTGATCTCATATGTTATTATAATCATTATTGTATTTACATTCCTGAATTTCAGAAATTATATTTATTCTTATCAAGTAAACCTAACCAATCAGTGACTAGCAAATATTCACCTGAAACATGAAAAAGCATCATATCGACATCATCGTACAACATCATCGACAACATGTAACATATCGATTGATATAATTACAGGATGTACACTAAATGCTAGAATCTGTCTGCAATAAGCTAGAAATCAATTACCTAATGGATAAATTTTAGAAAAAGCTGGATAGCATTTTTTATTTTAACCCTTAGGTTTCAGGTTATTTTTCAATTACAATTTTATTCATCAATCACGAGGTTAGCAAATGTGCAGCTGCTGCTAATCATACGATCTTGGGCTCTTATGAGATAATCAAACCGTCATTCCCAATTAATTACCCTCCGAGACCGAATGTATGGGCCCATAAGAGATGACTAGTTATGGACTTGATGGCCAGTTTTCGTATGCGCAGTGAAAACTATATATGAGTGATAATAGAGGACTATCTTACACCTAACCCACGCATTCCCAGAAAATTTCATTGAAATCGAATGAAAACTCTAGCAGTAATACTTAACAAGGATAGCTATTCAACCGTGGTGGAATTAATAAGGGATAATTAAATATTTTTTCCCGTCTACCTTCCGAATTTCATCATACGGCTAACCCGTGAGAAATACTTGATGGATTCAATGTTAGTGCAGAATGATATACTTATTCATTTGTGAGCATGATAGATTTACAGCTTGCCTCACACGAATGAGAGATTTGAAACCAATGTATTTCAGAATGGTAAAAAACGTAGAATGGAAAATTACGATTTTAACAAAAAAGTTGAAACAATGAATCCGTTACCTTGGTAGAGTCGGATACGAAATGTTGAGTTTTCCGGGAAAACCAAACAAGTTCTCTAAATAAACTCTCCCTTCGATCCAAATGAACCTTTGAATAAACCGATGATTGTGGTTCCTCTGTGTAATTTTCCCAAATTAATTAAGTGGTAATGACCGCGGATCGCCCCTACTTAGTATACATAGAGTTTTACTCCTAAACAAATATTAAATCCAACGTAAAGAATAAACAATACAATTGTTAGTTAACATGTAAAAATCAGATAGGTATTACTTCGTCAGATGTAACCATCCGATTCCGAGTAAAAATATTATATTAAAATCAAACCGAATCTCCTCGATATTCTTATAAGTCCTTTTACGTCTAACATTGAAAAATGATTTTGTCACCTAACTTACATAGTAAAAGTGATGTAAAGCAAACTTTGCGGGTTAGAGAGCTGAGCTCAGCTGAGGGCTGAGGCGGTGCTAATGCTATTTGCGGGTACACTTTTTGAACTAGGTACCTTGAAGTACTTGAAGTTTTTCAGATTGAGGAACACCAAGAACTCAACAATGAGCGTTATCCTTGGGTGTGAAAAAGGTATTTTAGTTATATTTAAATGGAAGAAGATTTTATCCTATAAGAAGTTTGGCATCAACCGCACTCTCCTACTAAGAATAATTGTCTTTCTATGATTTTTCAAAGTTTCGCGCAATGGTGACGTCATAGCATCCCCCCCCCCCCTGGGATAGACCCCACCCCCATCCAGTGTCACGTCTCCAGTGCAGCAAACTTTGAAAAATCATAGAAAGAAAACTACTCAACGTAGAAGAGTTCGGATGGAATCGAATTTCTTAGAATGGAATCTATTTTCATTTAAAAATATATAAAGAATCCGTAGGTAACGTTGATTCAGCAAAGAGACAAAGGAATATTATTTTGTGCAAAGAAAGTGAAGGGGAAAAAGTACGAAATAATTCGGGCGTATAAGTGATTGTATATATGAGATTTCAAAATACTTTAAATCCTACTAGCGCAAGAGGGAAAAAAGCCAAAGGATAGGGGGTGTACAAAATAAATAAAACATGCCTGATCGTATATCATGTGAAGGCTTCGTTTCCTTCCTGAAAAGGATTGGGGGTCGGGAGAGGGGCGAGGGAGATAGCACAGCCGTAGATGAACGGGGACGGGAAGTGAAGGTGCTAACTTTAATGGCGTTCGGAAGCAAAAGTAACACCAGCTACTCTCAACGCCTTAGTTCTCGCCGTTCCCTTTATCCGAACTTCTCTTTCCGAAAATCTCCCCCCTGAGCTGGCGTGACCGGCGACCGTTGCCACCTTCTCCCATCCAAAAGGTTGAGCAACGATGGGTTGGAAACACCGAATGATCTTAACAGATTTATGCTCAATCGGCCTCTCTCGTTGTTGATCAATCTGGACTGATAAGGTTCTCGTTTCTAAAACCTCCCTTACTTAGCTCCGACACAATAATTAACTGGAAACAACAAATGAACACCTCGAGTTCCCATTTCCCCGCTCTTTCTCAATTAGATTGACTGGAAGTTAAGGCGTGCCCATGCCTGTTTTGTTTAGGTGGCCTCTAAGGGGTAAGAAAAGTTTTTTCTCTCCCTCTCTGTCTCTTTCTTTCTTATTTCTATTGTCTTTGGTAAGCTCGATGCGTATATGAGGAATATGAACCAGCATGTGGGATAAAACCACTTTGCGCCTATAGACCTTAAGGTTGATGAGCGTATAATACTTACTCATATTTATTTATTTATTTATATACGGGCTACCTTGCCCAATATACAACAAGAAATAACAATGCATGGAAAATACAGAATATGAATGAAAATAGAAATATTTACAGAAAATAAATGTGCCAGTAAAAAAAAATCAATACAAAAAAAAAATAATAATAATACTTTTTACTAGGTTGGATATTTTAAACAGTAGGAAATGAAATGATTTTTAAAAACCGTAAAACTGTAACCGCAACTGTCAAGGCAATGATTTTCTGCTGCTATTAAATTATAATGTCTAGCCATGCGATAAAGGCGGTTATTTAACAACAATTAAACGGGACCAAAGGATGAAAAATAAGTCGTTACTTCTTGTGGGATGGATCGGCGTACGAAAATCAAAATAGGATAACAACTGGTGGCAGTCTAACTCAGCTGATATGAAGGACTTGTGTCTACACGACCTTAGTTTTAGCGTAGACTTGCGCCCGTTTTGAGCATTAAAATAAAAAAATCGAGTGGTGTGTCATTTCTTCATTTGTCATTTCTTAAAGTCACTTCTTCACGTAGAATTCGATTCAGAAACAAAAATGAGGGTTCCCATTTGAAATAACAAAGGTAGTGTGCATTATACATGTGCGCGCAAATGCCATATTTGTGACCTACGTAAAAACGCTGCAAATTATTTCACAAAGGTTTATTATTTTTTCAATTGAGTTTGATCGTAGTTTTAGTTGGCTTGCGTACGTCATGGGTCCAGGCTCCTCGGCGTGTCCTATTTCGAGTTGCCACAACCTATACTTCAATAATTATATACGCATGTTTATATTTCTCGATTTGAGCTCCTATCTATTCAAATAGTTATTGCCTTAATAATATCATTATCTAAGTACGTACGAAAAGTCGAGAGGATAGGTTATTAAATATGAGTAGGAAAAGCATTGGTATTAACACACAAATATGACCTAGAAAAAAACATATATTCATGCCTCGAAGGAACGCCGAGACCACCACAAGGTGCCGCTGCGCCGGCGCCTCCTCTCACTCCACCCCCCGCTCACCTCCCTCTCCACCCACCGATCCCCTGCCAAGCGTGCCACTTCGTAAGTCTAACACTCAAAGCCATGAAAAAGACACTTTTTCGCCCGTTTTTGGCCCATAGCATCTATGCGAGTAAAGCGATCGGGATGGTTAAACGTTAGGACCAACTAGACCCCAAATGGAGTCTATGTGCGAAAGAACGGGTTTTTTAAGTCAATTCTTAGGCCTTTTATGGCCCGGACGGCGGACGGGGAACGGCGAACGGCGGACGGACATTTCAAATTTGGATTCTACGCACCTTGAAACGTAAAGTGACAAAGTTTGAGGGGGGTTATACAAATTTTTTGCTACACGATCACATAGGCTTATTATTGGAAATAATAAACGAAAAATGAGAGGGGTTACTATTTGAACTTTTCTTCTCACCCATTTATCAAGAAAGATACTTAGGGAGAGGGGCGTAGTTTGTGGGACACTCTGTACATAGGCTGTTCAAAACGACCCCTCCGCCCGCCCCTGACGTTTCCCACTATTTTTGAGTTATCAAAGTGAAACTTGGAAAGCATTTTCGGGGTTGCATGATTCCAAGTTTCAAGAAACAACACAACAGGGAAAAAAACCACAGTTTTGGGACTACCCAGGGGGGGGGGAGGGGGGTGTACAGGTACTTGAAATGTTTGCCGAGATGCATATCATTTTAAAGATATTTAATGCTGAACACGATGGTGATGCCACAATTCTCAGAGTGACGCTGATGAACCATGGCAGCAGCCAGAAGTGCAGTTTTTTCTAAAGATAGGTCCTGAGTGATGAACTGGATTACAATAGACGTATTCATGGTCCAGTAGTTTCGACATCGAATCATCGAATCGTAGAAATTTGAGCTTCGACGGGCTCCAATGCGCCAGCCCGGGGTCATTCACGACGATTTGATTTACGACGGGTAGAAGCCATCAAAAGTCGAGTTTCGAAGTCGAACTATCGGAAAGTAGCTACGATCCTACCGACTGCTTAGCAAAACATCCTCATCACTAAAATACGATTGCCATTCTCGTTATTCAGACCTATTACGTCAATATAGTTGATCAAATTCTCGAGTTTTAAGTTAATAGTTGGTTATTATGTTCATTTTTTTTTTTTTACAAATAATTGTATCATTCATTATTTATAACTTGGTTAGGAAGGAGGTAACCTGCACTGATTTGGCTTTCACCAATCCCCGGGGAGCAGGTTAGCATTTCGATTTTCGATTATTCGAAGTGGATCTCGAATACCCTTAATATTCAGCGTTGAGCTTCAAAAACAATTTTACGATGGCTTGAAGGATAACATAACATCAAAAATTCAATGCGATACAATCATCTAATTGTAAATGTTCGATAATCCCTCCTCAAAATACACTGTTGAATCCTTCTCTCACGCCGCCAAGTGTTGCAGCAGAAATAGTGGCAAAAGGAGAGATAATTGTGTTGCATATCCTCAAATTGTTTATGTTTTTCGTTAGGCTCACATCCCTTTTGTAAAAATGGTTTTTTAACGCGGAACGGTCAAGATTTTAATCTTATTCATCAGACTGGCAACTTTAGAAAAAAATCCGGGTTGTTCGAAAACTTTTAAATTTTCTTTCTGATTTTGTTTTGCTTAGAACTTAGTATAATCACTCCAAAAACGCCATGTTTCACTTCAATTCAAATTCTACTCCCATCATTTGAGCCACTCTGCTACACAGATTGGGAGATTAGGAAAGGAAATAGTTATGGCAGTTCCTCATGAAGTATATTTGGATCGTCCGAGCTTTATCTAACTCTACTAATCTAACTTGTAACTAATTAATCAATAATATAACTTATCTAAGTATTTGGTTCACTCGTCGTTGGTACCTGAAATGTAACATACGTATGTGATAGAATGATTACCGACCGAACTTACCATAGTAGTCCTGATATACATTTGTAGATCCCTGATGATGCGAAGCGAAAGCGCTCGGACGATCATATAAACTTTATGAGGAACAGCCTTAAAAATATCTTCCCCTCACCTCCCAACCAATGTCTAAAAAATTGTGGAAAAAAGGTAGTGCGGGTGGGGACACACTTTTAGGACACCTTGGATAATATACACGTCGGCCCATTAGAAGTGTCAAATTAACTCATTGTCTCTGTTTTAAAATACATCAAGGATCCAACCTTTCATCATCCCTGAATATATTCAAGGGCCATACATACAATGCAGCTGACAAAGCGTGAAGTGGAGCAAGCGAAAAATAATACCGAAGACTTTAATATGATCTGACAGAGCTCAAGTGGTCGAGGGGCTCAGCGTATAAATCACGCTATGAAAAAACGACCCTTAAAAAAGACTCTTCTGAAAAAAACAGCTTACTAAATACCCCAGCCTCCCACTCTTCACAGTTCACCCCTTTCCTCGACTGCCTGGATTGGATGTTAATTTTTCATCCAGGTTCCGCTTTTTCTAACTAAGATCTCTCCCTACCTCCGCCTTCTTAGACCTTCGACCAATTAATTTTTCTTTTGCTTCCCTCTCCTTCAAAACCCCCTAATTCCCCTCTTCACCCCGATTCCAGACAAACACCCTCTTTGGTTTTTCCTCTGCTACATCTTTTCCTCCCTCGCGAATTCTTTTGTTAATGGAAGGCAAAAAATACAAAAAGCCTTTAGGAAAACCATTATTTGAAACACCTTCATCTAAATGTATAATGTATAACTGGAAGTCCCATCGCATTAAATCAAGACTAAGGACTGATAACGTTATTAAAAAAGGAAATTGAAAATCAAACATAATATTATTGAAGGCTCATCTGGTGTTCGAAAGAAACCGACAGAAAATGTATGTCTTCGGTTACTTTCTTTTTATATTTTATGTTTTAAAACAATGAAGAACGTAAGTTAATCAAGCGATTGATTTTTCCGTTCGGACAAAATTAGCTTTCTTAATAAATCATAGATGGGCTTAGACACGAAGTTGAAACGTATTTAAGTAATCGGGCCATCTAAGTAAATTATAAAATTTGAATTATATCCATCCTCCCAAAAAGACGCTACCCGCACAAAAGATGCCAAGCCATAAAAAGCATGATATCATCCCATTTGGGAAAAGCCAGTAGTCGGAAGTGGGATTAGACAGGATTGAAACAGTGCTATATACTTCGTACTGGTCTTGTGTTAAAATTTGTATTTTTTCGAGCTGAACCTCGTAATGATGTCCATTTATTGATATTTGCAATACCAACTTGGAAAAACACCAAAAAATTTACCAGAATTGCACTTTTGTAACACATTTTCACAAAGCACGAAAGCGTACTAAATTTTAGGTTTTTCGGTGTTTTCCCAAGTTGGTGTTGCACATATCAATAAATGGACATCATTACGAGGTTCAGCTCGAAGAAATACTCCAGAATCTTGAATTTCATCCGGCAATTGAGAATCTTCAAAACTCAGTATTTCACACTTATTGCACTTTTAGAGTGGAATTACTCACTTTTGGAGCGGAATTGCGTCCGTTTGCGCGCACCTAAAAAATCGAGTGATGGAACATTTCTTCATGAAATTTCACGCAGAATTCAAATCTACAATAAAAAATGGGGGTTCCTATTTAAAATAACGGCATCAATTGCGCACATTTGCGCCCTTGTAATTTTGTCATTTTTAAGATCCTTGCAAAAAATCATGATGATTAAAAAAAATGCTCATTTTGCTGTAAAATAACGATTTTAGAGGGGGGAGGGGGGTGAACGTCTCGTTTAACACCCTATATATAATCACCAATAATAATAGGAGTTAGAAACCTACTACAGCAAGCAAGTGAGACAGACGCAGACGATCGACGATGGAGTCGCGCTGGAGGTATTGGAATGGAATCTACTTAGGTAGGTACCATAACTCTTTCAATAGGTCATTCTCTCGCCTAGGTGGGTGGTAAAGTGTAGTGAAGGTTGCAAATTCATTTTACCAGCCACAAGCCCTTACGATGTTGATCTGATCTCAATTTATGACAGCTTACCGACAAAGATCTGGTTGGGTCTCGCGTTGTTCTCGATGCGGAGCAGTTGATGGCCGTGAAAGAGTAATCCTGACTCTGGCACATTTAATGCGCTAATAAGATTTCATCGTTAAGGGTTCAAACGCTTTCAGGCACTCACATTCATCTCATTAGTCCTTATGGCCGGCAGCGTTTGGCAGCGACACGACTAAACTACAAAACCAATCAGTACTGAATGCAGATAGGAACCCCAGAACAGATAATAAGCTCTAGAATAATTAGTATTTTTACGGTTAGTTCGTATACAGACATTGACAACAAACTGATACGATGGCATATAAAAAGGAGACTTCAAGTGACGCCAAGTTAGGAGCATCCTCTCAATTTTCTTTACTTTGCCTCACAATACAAACCCACCCACTGTGGGACGGGGCAAAGAAGAAAATTAGGTCAACTGGTGGACAGACATTGCTATGATTGTTCAGGATGTAATTGGCCGAATTTGATACATTGGCCGCAAAGATAGGAGAGTATTTTTCGCTATACTTTTAGCTAAGGTTAGTTTATGTAAGCTAAGGTTAGTTTACATTCCCGATTCAACCTTGTTTACTTTCTGCTTCCACTACTTCGTTACCTTTCCTAATTTAAAAATATATCACGCTTCGTTAATTAAAGTTGAGCAATAAAATAGGTAAAAAGTTGCGCGGCATAACCTAGATAGGAAATGTAAGTATCAACCTTATAAGTACCTATTTATACTTTTTCCTACCAATTTTTGATTTTGAAAATCTAATCTCGATAATTGACAAAATTTTAGATCAAATGTCAAAATTACGACTTTCAACATTTTGTCTAACCGCTCAATAACAGTAGCGATCCAAGATGATGATCGTATTATACAAGATTTTATTAAAAGTGTTTACCGTTAGCGAATTTTCGTTAAAAGTGGTGCCATTGCTGTCTCAAAACATTTTTAATTCAAAATTTTTGAAAATTTTCTTGATTTAAATTTGTTTTAAGGCATTTTGAAACGAATCCTAGCGTTTAACGCTTTTTGTCAATACCTATGTATATATAAGTATCAAAGAGATCAAAAAGGACCTTTCCTCGTCACCACATTTAACCCTGTGATTCTACAGATCAACTCTATATTAACAGTACCCAACCCTGCTCAATAGTAAACTCACTCGAGAGGTCTTTGCTGAAGTGTCTCTGCCATACAAAAGACCAATTAACTTGGGCTATATGCTCACACACTTATCACCGAATGAGCCATTCCTTGGATTACAAAAATGCAATCGTCCCCGGTGCCAGATGTGTGACATGATACATCTAGAGTGGATATCTCTTCTCCTAATACCCCAAAGGGTCTTAACGTACAAAGAAGAGGGAATGGCACACTGCCATAACAGGATGTGCGTTAATGAATTGCTGTGCAAGCAGTGTGACGCATTCTATATTGGAAAAGCAACCCAGCTGAATGAGAGAATCAACAATCATCACTCTATGACTGATATACGGGGAAACCAGCCAGTTAGCCGTCCTGCAGCAGTTCACAACTATATTTTAATGACTGCTATCGAGTTCGAGTACTCAAGAGACTGCGGGAGGAAAATCCACTGCTCCTTCACCATCCGGAGCAAGCTCGGATTTGGGTTCTGGGAGCTCTCAAGCCGCCGGGCCTGAATTCTTATGGCTGATTCCACCGAGGAAAACCAAATTTTTAATGGAATTTCGGAAAATTCTTTGACCTCATAAGTATTTCCTTCTAAAATTATTGTTGACTCAAAATTGAACTCCAACACAGGTGCTGAGGAATCAAAACTGCCCAAACACCTATTGAAATTCAAATTCAATGGATTAAGGAGTTTTAGCTCAAGGAAAACTTCCACCGTCGAATATGTTTGATTGAATCAGCCTAATAGCTCAACTGGTTAGAGCGTTGTTACTAAAGAAGAAACTCTCCTTTGTAATGAAGGACATGAGTTTGAACCCTGTCAAGGTAACGAATATTTATGGGCATCATTGTGTTGCGGACTTGTACGCAAGCGGATTAACTTTTTTTTTTTTTTTTTTTTTTTTTGTAATGTAGAACTTTATTGCCTATATGGACATTTCAGTTGTGAGCAAATTGATATAGTAATGTAAGATTAATTAACTTGTTACACGCTCAAGGTGCAGCCCATTGGCTGTCCTATATCAGTACTATTATATACTAGCCGCTCCGGCTCGCTACGCTCGCCTCCACGTCCGGACCCCCCATTCAATTGCTCGCTTCGCTCGCAAAGTGTGGCATGTAGGGAATATTGCTCGCTTCGCTCGCAAAGTGTGGCATGTAGGGAATGTTGCTCGCTTCGCTCGCAAACGATAGATCCCTAAGGGTAGGTTTAACTTCTGTAAGGGATGCTGCTCGCTTCGCTCGCTTGAGGAAGTTATACTGCCCACCCAACTTGGCAGACGTTTTTTTCTGTTGGAAATTCTTACAAACAAATTAAATCTTATGAAACTATGTGGAACCACAAAAAGTTTATTCGGGGATGTTGCTCGCTTCGCTCGCAAGGTATTGCTGTATATTTGTAGGAAAAAATCCGAATTTATTCTGTTGACATGGCTCTCGCTTCGCTCGCAAGGTATACCTGTATACCCTTCAAGACGTAAGTGCGTGTACCTGCTCGCAACCCGTTCCCGTCAGGTGCAAGCCCCGCCTCATCGAACCCCTGACTTCGTAGAGCCTTCTCGCTTCCGGGGCCCAATTAATTTCTCATATTAAACGGTTCCCCTCGCTTCCGCTCGCAATTTGACCGACTGCCCGTCACTTTTTTCGATATCCGATTTCGGATTCAGATTTGGCGGACCCAAAGCTGTATTTCGCCCGCGAAAACCGTTCCGAAAAACGTACCTTTATGGGGTATATTTTAATCGGAAAAAACCAAGTTTTTCGGCGGACTTTTCGAGAAAACGGGTCCGTACTCTCGCATTTTTTTTACGCATTTCCCGATACTTTTTTCGCGATCCGATCGCGCCGTCGTCTTCCTCGTAGGAAAACCTACGAAACCCGTATTTTTCCGGAATTGTCAACGGCTGTTTAGAGGGGTAGGGGAAGCGGGGAAGTGGAAAAAGCGCACATTAACCGGAACTTCGACCCCCCTCCCGCCCTACGGCCCATGGTTCGGGTGGGATTAAACAATTTTAAATTCGCTCGCTCCCACTTTTGGAAAATCCCAAGACGATCCCCCCACTCGTAGACTCCCCCCACTCAGCCGTTTGGCCGTGCATAGCACGGACAGACAAACGGACGGAGTTTCATTCTTATAAATAGTATAGATAGAGATAGAGATATGCTAACAATGAATAATTTAGTGAACAATAAATTAAAGTACCTAAGTATTGATAACAAAATTGATAACAAGTATTGATAACAAATTTGATATGTGGGGGTAATAATTATATACATAAACAAGGTAACGAAATGATGAAAGTTCTGTTTAGTGGTCCTGTGGCCTCTTCCTCTTGAGTCGTCTTCTGTCTGGTGGTGGGGGTGGGTTCTCTGGAATACTCGCAATGAGTATGTTCCCGTGTCCTGACATTTTGGCATCTCGCCTTCGGTATGCGCTCCGAATAACTTCCTGTACTGTAGGTACGTTTAGGTCATTATGCAGGGTCAAATTGCGAACGTACCAGGGTGTTCCAGTAATACGTAGGATACGATTTTGAGTCACTTTTATTTTTGACATTTTCATGTCTTTGCCCTGGCACATTGCACAAAAAACTGTCACGTAACGTAACGTAAATATTTTGACGATTTCCGCTTACAACCGAGTCGTTGCTAGGGAAATGTTACTTCGTCGTTTTTCATCCCAAAAAATTCGTTGACCATTCGTTCGAAAGCTCTCGATTTATCCAACCATATTATGTTTATTACTGCGAAGTGCGTGGCCAACAAGCCGAGTTATGAGCAAGGTTATTTGAATAATTGAGGCATGTAAATGGAAAAGGTTCTAAACGCCAAAATATTGATAACTCGTTTTTCCCCGGAAAATGGTCAACATGCCATCGCCAATAACCTACGAAAGGTTCTAAGTGCCTACCTACAGTAGTTTAGTTGCTGGAAGCTAGTAAAGATGGCGCTGAGATCGATGCGCCCGCGGCCGTAACCTAGGGAAGGGTCTAAATGCCAGCTCCATGTTGTAAATGCCACACATTTTTTCATATTAGAATATTGCATTTTTTATCTTCCACAGCTTTTATATCAATTTTATATGGTCATTTTTTATGGTGGTTGGTTTTAATATTAATATTCTCTTGGATTGGTTGGCCTACAAATTAAAAAAAAATTCATTGAAATAGAATTATATATTTCAAATAGGTACCTAATACCGGTTTCTGTTATATTTTTCACTGATCCTTTCAGAAACTGAAACCTACGCATATTTTAGGGTAAAAGGTTCTGGAAAAACTTTCATTTGAAAGATAAAACCACATGACCCTTTTTAGGAAACTCCACCTGGCACTTAGACCCTTTTTAATAAACTCCAGCTGGCACTTAGACCCTTGTCCCTTTTTTCAGTATATGAACATTCAGCGTTTTCCATGATACTCATATTTCCAGCCGAATTTTTGACTTTATTTTTTCATAGTGACATTTCGAATAACTTTTTGGTCTGTACTATTAACTTTTGGTTTAATACAAATTAATTGTTGCGAAAATATACAGTTTTTTGTTGCTCCTGGAAAAAAATAATATTGGCATTTAGAACCTTTTCCATTTACATGCCTCAATTGTGTACACACAGGTGATCATTCTCAATAATTGATATTGTGAACATGATTGCAACCGCTTGTTAATTTCTGATGATTTCATTGAGCTGGTGTTTCGATGATTTGATTCATAGCAGGTGATCCAAATATTGCGAGAACGGTTTGATTTGTGAAGCGGTGGTTAAATCATTTTAATAGGTAATTTCTATACTTTACACTCTAGGAAGCTGTAATTTCTTATGTAGCCTCTTTAGGACATTGACTTGACGATGCCCAGGGTCCGGATCAGATGAGTGGCTTTTGAAGCTAATTTCTATGTTTTACACTCTAGGAAGCTGTAATTTCGTATGTAGTCTCTTTAGCACATTTACGTGACGATGCCCAGGGTCCGGATCAGCTGAGTGGCTCTTAGAGCTTGCATACGAGTCTGCAGGGGGGTAGGTGATGTAGCCTGGCTCGAATTCAATGAAGTACCCACGGGTGTCGGAACAATGAGTCAACACGATCGCGAATTCAATTAAGTACCCACGGGTGGGCGGTTTCTCTTATGGCCCATTTAATTGATTTGTACGCCCCGCCGTGCGATGCACGGGTGAGATCTGCCTAGTAATAAATACAATAAGAAAACACACATGAAAATGTCCCAATGTGTTGCAGACTCGTATGCAAGCATTTCAAGCTGCTTTGTCTTTCTTATGATTTTCACGTACAACCAAGCCGTTGCTGGGGAAATAAAACTTCTTTAGTGTTTACGGGACCAAAATCGTTCTCCATTTGTTGGAAAGCTCTCGATTTATCACGCATTTCTTTCGTACTTTTAACTTAGAGTAATAAATCAGCATTCCTAGACACTACAATGGCTTAGAGGTCATGAAATGTCGTGGTAAAATGAGAGCATTCCAAAAAGTGGCGAACGTTTTTGATGATTTCCGCTTACAACCGAGTCGTTGCTAGGGAAATGGTACTTCGTCGTTTTTCATCCCACAAAATTCGTTGACCATTCTTTCGAAAGCTCTCGATTTATCCAACCTTTTCAAATGGGATCGGCAAGGTCTGTCGGGAAAGAGTTGTTTGGTGACCCGGACCAATAATTTTTTTATGTGACTAGCAGCAGCTGATCCCCATAATAAAGTACTCCCAGATAGGCCGAATCTGGGAGAAGTAAAGGAGCCGCTTTGTTGACAGACTCAGAGGGGAGCGGTCGTGTAGTAGAGGCTTTAGCTGGCGAATTCGCTGTCTTATTTTAGTGACTAGGTACTTTATGTGGATCTCCCAGGTCAATGTCTTGTCTAAATGGACACTTAGGTAGCGAACCTTCGTGTCCTGCGGTATTGGGTCGCTGTTGATGTGAAGAGTATCCTGGAAGTCTATTCTTCGCTTGGTAAACGGGATTACGACAGACTTAGAGGAGTTCATTTCAACTCTCCACTTTGAGCACCAGTCACGGCTGTATCTAGTGCAGATTGAGTGTTGGTGGTTGCTTCTTCAAAGGATTTTCCCACCTGTAGGATAGCCACGTCATCAGCGAATTGTGATAGCATTGCGTTTTTCGATTGAGGTAAGTCATGCGCATATACTAGGTACAGAAATGGAGCAACCACACTTCCCTGTGCGACTTCTGATAGTATTGGCTTGGAGGAGGATAGAGCGTTTTTATACCTCACTGAGAAAGTGCGTTCTGTAAGGTATGATTGTACTAATCTGTAACAAGTATCTGGTAGGTGGGGTTTTATTTTGTAGAGGAGGCTTTGGTGTACTACCTTGTCAAAACATTTCTCTGTGTCAAGGAAGACACCAAAGCAAACCTTTTTGGCTTCGTACGTTTCCAGGATTTGGTCTATTACCCTGTGGAGTTGCATGGGACAAGAGTGTGATGGTCTGAAACCAAATTGAGCGTCCGGAATTAGGGCATTTAGGTGTTCTATGAGCTTAGGTAGAATTAGCCTCTCGAATAGCTTAGAAAAGAAGGGTAGGAGGCTGATCGGCCGGTAGCTGAGTGGATCGTTGTTTTTCTTGTTGGGCTTTTTAATCATTACTATCTCGGCATGTTTCCATTTCCTTAGTATATGGGTCGTTCTCAGCATGGCATTGAAAATTTGTGTCAATAGCACAACGCCTTTCCAGGGTAGGTTTTTTGCTAGTTGAGGGGTTATGAGATCGGCTCCTGGAGATTTTTTATTGGCCGCTCTGTTTATGGCGTTTCTGACGTCGCCAGGGCCGAAGAAGCAAGAAAATTTGCTGAGCTCCAGGGGTTCTTCTATCTTTTGCAATATCTGCTCTGAAAATGCCGGATCGTTGTCTGAATTTGGCGAGAATTGTTCTGTAAGAATTGCCGAGAAGAGGTCGACTTTCGCCTGTGCTGTTGTATGTCATTGACCAGTATGTTTTAGAGGTGGTTTGTCGCTGCGCTCTTGTGTTATGCTCTTAGTTTTAAGCCATAGAGAATTGTCTTGGGTATTTAATGTTTTTAACTTATTCATTTTAGCATTGTCCGATTCTTCTTTTAGTACTAATCTAAGTCTTTTTGTTGCGTTGTTGTATCTGTTTTTATCCTGTGGATGCTTGGTCAACTCCCATCGTCTTCTTGCTGCTTTCTTGTTAGATTTACAATAATTGATTTTTGTAGAATTGGGGTAGTTTGCGTTTTGTAACATTGAGTTCATGTAGAAACTTGGGAAAGCTGTACGAATCCTTACAAAAACGTGTGTACCTAGTTGATACAATCAATCGCCCCATAAAAAAAAACTTTATAGTAGGTATTAGACACCAAACCAATAAATGGCCCTTGGTATTATTATGTACATGTTAAGAATATAGAGAAAACCATACGATTAATTTAATAAGAAAGGGCAAGGCCCACGCCAGCAAATCAATAGAGACAGAAGAGTGTGACATCTCTGTTAAAACGTCACTATTCGATTGTTAAGGAGCTATTTGGAGTTCCCTTCCTCGGTTGACCAAAGTTGGGACATTCCCAATTACCCTATTTCAAGGGCGCGAGAAGAGAAAGTCAACTCCGCTATAGTTCACTTGGCAAAGGGCTCTCCTCGGTTGAGGCGGGAACTACCACAAGCATTGCAACAATTTAAATATGTTTTCAGGGATAGAGACCCAGTAGAGATCCACTGACCTACATCTTGGATCCACGATCAAGAGAGGTCGGACGTCCGGTCCGTTCCGGGGGCGGCCTTCCATGACGTTTTTCTCCAGTGTGTGTGGATACACGAAATGGCTATTTGATCAGTAAGGTCTCGGAAGCCGTCATGGTGGGTGAGTCCGGGCCGGTCGGGGCATTCTTGCTCTTGATTGGCCAAACGCGGAGGGACGCATTGCCAGGATCATCATTCCCTTTGTTTGTCTTGTTGCCTAATCCTTACATAAGTATTGTTACGAATTACCTATTATTATTAGGTAATTACATAATTATTGTTAATTATGTAATTATTTTTTAAATATGTAGTTAATTAATAAATTACATAATTATTGTTACGAAAAAAAAAATTAAATATGTGCAATACATCTTCGAAAACCGCACTAAAAGTTCGAGAGGTTTGAAAATTTCGTTTACAAAAAATGTTAACAGTTTCCAATTATAAATCGCTAAATAAATACGCAGCTAAAGCATATTGAATTGATGTTGGGAAAGCATTGTGAGGCCTTACACCTGATGTTTTATACGGTTTTTCGCATTTCAGTCATTCGATGATGATACCTTTCCAGCAGTAAAGAGAAAGAGAAAAGAGAGATTTAACTGGAAAGACTGCCAGGTCGAGGGGTGGGAGGAGTAAAAGTGGATGAAACTCGAGTGGCGGATCGGGAAAGCAGGATGAGAAAGTAAGTGGTTCCATGGGGGGGGGGGGGGGGGTAACCTCAACTGATAGGAGGTGGAATGTGTCTAAAAGAAAAACTGGGAACCTTTGCATTAGTCCTGGAGAAAAAGGGAACCTTTAGCAGTGAGGGTTTTGAGTGCTATACCATCGCTTCGCCGCCTCCCCAAGCTCTTCCTTACCTATTGTTAATTGTGAGTGCCTTTCCCGAGAGTCTTCGCCGTTATTGTGCCGACGGATAGATAGGGCACGGACCTCTTCAATTCTTGAACCTTCTTCCCGTTCTTTCTTTCTTCCGGTTTCGTTGCTTCCCCCTACCCTGCAGTTTTTTTTTTTTCAAGAGAGACAGAATGAGGTGGGCGGGGTTTTTGATGAAAATGGATGTTATTGTCGAATGTTGAGGAGGGAAAGAGCGGAAGTCTCAGCGGGTCTCATTGTGGTAAGCTCGAGGTATCTCATCATCAATAAGTACCGGGGTGGGGCTTGAAAACGTCATTTGCGATAACTTGTCGTCTTTTTTTTTTCCTGTCCTATTCTACCTGACGTTTCAAGAATCCGTTCTGTTCTTAGACTCTAAAGATCTTTATATCTTGGATCACTAGCGTATTTCACGTATAGAACACACGCCAGCAGCTATTTCCAGTGTTCCAGAATATTGTTAGATAAGGAACTTTGCAGTAAAGGATGGTGACAGACAAGGATTCGTTTCTTTAGCCTGAACCTAGAATTAATTTTCCTTATTCTATTATTAACTCGAACAATATCATTAAATTGTACATTTAACATTGAAGTCCGGTGAACGAATCCCCATTTGGCATCTGCCCCTGTTTCTAACGAAAAATCTTCAGCTCAATATTTTCCCCAAGGACTGAACATCTTCCCTAAACATATCTACGAGTACTATAAAATCACCATCGTGCTTACCATACGAACCATACAGAACCAAGGACAGGAAAAAATAAAATAGTTGCAGAGTATTCGCCCATTTCAAAGTAATTTTAATTCAGTCTTAAAATTATTTTGGTATTGGATTTACCATAATACTACGGTACATAATAATTTTTTCGATTATCACGCGAACCATAGCAGCATTCCATCTAGATTTTTGAAAGACGATCAGCAATTGAAACTATCAGCAAAGCAAATTGAAATATTACAAAATATAGCACCGGTGAGAAAATTTCACAATAAATATCCACATTTATCAAATCAAATTGATTCATCTAGGATGGATGAATTCTTAAAAAAGGATTTATTACAGAAAAAAAGGATATAAAAATAAAAACTAGCATATATATCTAACTAACATTCATAACATACATGATATATACATTTATATGTAGTGGTAAAATACGTTTAAACGTTTCTAGTCTATTTTCCAAATTTATACTGTAAGAATATTATCCAGAAAGATAGGTAAAGATCTACTGGATCTTGTTGAGTTCCCTACTGCACTTCGGCTCAACTTGGTTTTTTTAGCAACCTTACAAATGAAACTCTTACTTTTATTTTTCCGTGTATGTTTTTATTTATTCATTATTTTATTTGCTTTTTTATTTTTTTATTATTATATTATTATTGTTTTTGTTTCATTCTTAGACGATGAAGACAAGAAGAGTAAATGATGGCGAAACGAGAATTGACCTGACTCAAGATGTGCAATGTATAGGTAGACATGGCATCATTATCTATAATGAAGAATTTACTGAGCCGTTTCTTATTTCCCAAATAATATAATTTCCACGAATTAAACCCATATTTCTATTGTTTTTGAGAATTAAATGTACCTACAAAATAGTATCACATACCGTTTTCAATTTGTAATTTATTAATTCAAAATGCTATTTTCTCTTCGTGAACTATATAAATCAACGCAGTAACTCCATCGATTCAGCATCCGATCCAGTAGTCAGAGGCCGGCGTGTTGTGTAAAATAGCTCCATCCGAGTTGTGGTCCTTGTACCAAAATCTATCGCCTTTGAAGAAATATATAACTGGAAAAATGAAACATGCATCGAGTAGTTCAACATTTGTGTTAAAATTAAAACCGTTCAGAATGATCTGTAGGTCTAGGTTCATATACACTTCTTCTTTTGTATAATATTAGGTATATCATAATTACATTTTAGCTTTAAAATTTTGAAAATATTTTAATATAGAATCAACATGAATTTTTTATACCTATGTTAGGGGTAAAAGTTCAGCGTTTGGGGCAGCGACAGGGGGCCTTTGACAGTTAACAGGTCTAAATGTATATTTAAAGACTTACTTTCCGTTTTTGGGATTTATAAATTTAGTTTTAATGTGAATTTGTCCATTGCCTACAGGTATCCCCTTCAGAACCCCAACCACCACTCCAACTTCAATGAACCAACCAAATAACCGCACACAATAAATTCTTTGCCAATGAATGAAGCAATAGCGTACCCTATACACAAAAATTATCTTGCCTATTCAACCTAAAGAATTGGACTTTTAAATGGAGTGCCGTATGCGCTTTTGGGGTCGAACTGACAAAATGCCGTCTCAGGTCAGCAGATGTAGCTAAGGCTGAAACTCCCCCCTATCCAATCAACAAACGACAATTGAATTGAAACCTGTCAGGGTTTGCTGGATCGTAATGACAAGGTGATGTAACCACATGATCAGCTTATGACGGTACGTTTGATGTACATAATTGGTTTATACAGGTAATAGCTTCATCCTCTCAGCGCCAAGACTGTTTATATTTCAAAGTCACAATGACATCAAGCCCATAGTAAAGGAGGAAAATTCAAATCGTTAGTTTTCAAATAAGCCATCACAACTCCTAGCCCGGTGTATACCCTCTTCTGTAGTATCAAGAACATGGTTTTTTTTTTATGAAATCGAGGGTTATCCTGAAAAATAATCCCCTAAGAAAATATGAGTTTGGGACCGGTTTCTACGTATTTTTTCACGCTGAATCGAATGGTAACACTCTTAGTTTATTTTTTTAATGCTCAATTTTATGTGTTTTTAAAGGTAAAAGTAGTTTGTTAAAGTGTAAAACTCGGGTATAACGGAGTTGGGGAGATCTGCGTGTGTTACTATTCAAAAATACGTAGAAACCGGTCCGAAACTCGTATTTCTTAGGTCATTTTTCACAATAAACCTCGATTTCATAGAAAAATCCATGGTTTTCAACATACATACATGTTTTTCTCCCCCAAAGCTCAGTAAAAGCAAAATTGACTAAGCTGATCGAAAGCTGAGAAAGTTTTTTCAGTAAAGTGCTAGAGAATTCCGTGGGATTATCCATGCCGTCTAGCGGATTAAAAAATCCGTAATTTTTCGTTTTTGACAATTTTTTCACATTGGGGTGGATTCCTGAATTTGTTACCTGTATAATCTAGCACATTAGGTATCCTATCCGAAAGGAAATTTAATGCTCTTTCCAGCGGTATCCGCAATATTTTGATCACTCCAAGCACTAAGGTAGTAATGGCCATTTTGAAAGTCCGGTGTATGTAGGTATACCTCCTCTGTATTATCAAGGCTACTACGTGAGAACGCTGGTTAATGGGAAAGATGAATAGCAGTAATACACCACTACATTAGAAGTGATAAGTTCCAGTCATGAACGATGATCGTAAGAGCGAATTTTCGTAAATCGTACTATTATTTATGTTGAATTATATTGAAATTTGACCACCATGATGGCAAAGAAAAGGTTAAATATCATTTTTATAGCAAAATTTAATAATCTTCCTACTATTCAAACAAAGATATTGGATTTCCACATTTTTTCCGTATCTATTATTGCACTTTTAAACGCAAATTTCTAAAATGAAATTTATATACATTTTCAGCATAATTTTGTGCATAAACCTATTTTGTAATGCACTAGTACATAGTTGATAAATTTCTTATGGATATTATTACGCACAAATTTATTGATTTTGCTGAATATGGTACCTAAGTTTAAGAACGCCCCTTAAAAATGGTGTCAAAAAGTCCTCATTTTCGGAGATTTATTTTTTATTTATTTATTTTTTTATTTTTTATTTATTTTTATTTATTTTATTTTATTTTTATTTTTTTTTTTTTTTAAGGTTTAAGCCGCACCTCAAATTTGACCATTGGAGTATTGATGATCTGACTAAACAAAATCTCTCAATTTCGGAAATATACTCAGTGATTCAAGCATTCATACGAAGAGAAAATTTTCTTAGCTACGATATTTACTCCATGAGAATCCCCATCTAGTTATAGTACAGAAAGAAATATGTATTTCACTGTCCCCCATCAGATATCCGTAAGTTGCCAGGGACACTTAAAAATAATATGTAGGTACTTCATTACCCATTATATTTTGATTAGTACTTATATACTCTTAATACGTACTTAATAGTACTAAATAGTACTAATTGTACTAAATGGTACTAAATAGTACTTAATAGTACTTAATACGTAATAGTACTTAAGAAACTCTCATATTTTTCATAAATTAATAATATCGCCTAAGGGTGCACCTACATCGGATACGAACCGAACCGGCGACGCCCGGCCAGCCGGTATTGGGGCAGTTTTACGGCAGAACGAATACATCTAGAAAGCTTTTTTTATTATCTGGAGCTGTTCTATTTTATAGTACCTACTTTCACTGCAACTATTCACTAGATACCGCAATTCTCTAATAAATAAGTACTTATATACTCGATACTTCCAATGTCATGGAAATTCATGTTATAGAGAATAAATTGCTAAGGTTAATATATTCAAAAAGTGCCGCATAGATACACTGCACTGCTATATAGGGAATTTGATTGTGAAAATGTTATCAAAACTTTCAATTTTTCAATCATATCTCCGCATTTAGGTATTTCTGGCATTCGTGCTTAACATTTGTCGCCTTCTACAAGTCCCATGCGTAATTACAGTACCCAGTTCTCGGATTATACATCCAAAAGTAAACTCCAAGTTTTCTTTCTTTATTTATTTATTTTTTTTTTTTTTTTTTTTTTTTTTTGTCACAGCCCTCAGATTAAAGGTTCAGAAATGGATCAATATTTTTTCATATACCTACTTACTAAATTATCCAATTTCATGAACTTACTGACTAGTCGAACTTTTGTAGAAAATGAAGCTATTGCAACGGCTCATTTTAGAATCAAAATTTTTCAAAATTATCGCTGTCATAATCCGTTTTGAGTGATTCTGAAACGATTTCTGGATTATACATTATATATACATAATTTATATGTGTATGTGTCATTCCATACGATAACTCTCCTTAAGTTGAGATGAAAATTCCGTTTGTTCGCCAGCACATTTTGAGCACATTAAGTTGGTCATATTTCAAAAAAAAATCTCAAAAAATTTTTTTATACTTTTCACCTGACTATTATACAAAAAAAAAGTTTATGAACTAGAACATTCAAATATTTATGCTGAAAAAATTACTTGAATTTCATTAATATTTGATGAAAAATCGGTAAAAACGGCTAAAAATGCTAAAAATCCTAAATCTTTTTTGAACCGCAAAATATTAATGAAAACGAGTTTTTTTCCCCCTTGAAAATGGTAGTTAACAATTAGTTTGCACCGAAAATTCTCAAATTCCAAAACAACAGAACATAATACGACGAATTGCGACAATAACGAAAAATACGACAATTTACGAAAATTCGCTCATACGATCATACAGCATGACCTTGAATTGGTTGTTATTAAAAAAGTGGCGAGTTATAGATTTAATTAATATTCATTATTGGCGCCGACTCTGATTTGTACATTTTTCTTTTTTATGGTAATGATAGAACTCCTTCAAGAAGCACAAGTTCTATGAAATTATTCGTCGACGGGCAAAGATTAGTTTAATTATTTATAATTCAACTTTCATTTAAGATTTGGTTTTAATGTACTTATTCCTTTTTTTTCCGAATTTTCTCTAGTATCTACCTAATTTGCCAATAAAGCTTTGGGCCCTGAATCTTTAAATGAGAGAGAAACCATTGATACTGGAGACAAAAATGTTTTGATCTTCCGAAAATCTCAACACTCAAGACTCACGAGCTGAATGAGGTGCTCCTTGTCGTTCTTCCCCGCCATTTCGCCGCCCGCCGGGTCCTGAATTTGGAATGGAAACAAACACGTTTGGTTGCCGCCGGTTCGGTTCGGATCGGATCGGTAGACTTCCGGATCCAATGTAGGTGCACCCTAAGAATATAACTGAAAGCCTCCTCAGCCTCTCATGAAGTTTTGATACCAACAATAATTGGATTCTTTCGCTTCTCGTCAAGCTGAATAATGACATCGTGTCTTTATGAATCGTCCATCTTATAAAAGTGGAACTCATTGAGAGAGTAGGGCGTGAATATTTTAGCCGCGTAAAGTTACACCCTGTAACTCGCCTCTTTTTTTCATCCCCTTTCTTTTTCCACCCTCTAACCCCGGGCTTCCGTAACTGCCGCCCTTAAATTATCGGATAATGAATGGCGCGTTATTGTGGGGAACATTAAACCGCATCTGTTGGACACAGGATCACGTTCTACTGCTGACGGTAATAACAATTATGTCCATTACCCTTTCGCAAAGCGCACCCTTTTTCTACCATCCGTCTGGTCCTTCATTTTTTTTTTTTTTTTTTAATCCACGTTCTGTTTTTAGATCTTTTTTTTACCGCCTTTTCTTTGTAATGTCACGAATTCGGAATGAAGGGCACATTAAAATGCTGGCAAGCAAACTACAGGGCCCTTCTGCTCTCTTTCAAGTGATGGTTATTTCGTTAGAAAACCGCAAAAAGTTTAGAAAGTTTTCAAGTACCAGCGAAACATTCGTGTTTTGTCTCCCAGTGAGAGGCAACGATCATTCATTTGGATGTAGCCTTGAAAGATACGGAAATATGACATACATTATTTTCAAAACAACACATTGCAAATCTAATAAATATCCTAGTTAACTACTGTAGTGCATCATTATGAATGGAAGTACCTATTGAATGAGTCCATTTATCTTGGACCATTGAGAGTTCCAGTAAAAATCAAATAATGAAGTTAAGAGAACATGAAAGCATGTTGAGATAAACACAGCAAGTTAACTTGTTGGTACCTTTACTGACATTGTTGAAATTAATAATGTTTTACCAAAACAAAATATTAATTATAACTGACGAGAATATAGGACCGAACGGTTTGGTATTCAGAAAAAAAGTTCTGAATCGTTAACTGTTACTTTAATTGCATCAAATTGTTGAAGTTGAAAAATAAAGTTCATTCAAAGCTGATATTTGATTTAATCATTTGAATTCCATGAATATAAAACAGTAACTGCCTAGTTAAAACAATACAAATTGCAAATATCTATAAATTCACCTTTCTGATTTGGGTGATGTTGATTGATTCAACTTGGTTTGAGTCACCTACACCATTGAGTAATTTGAATGAGAAATATTGGTGCGCACAAAAAGGGTTCTACGATCTTCAATGACTCATGGTGAAATATATCAACATCAGGTACGTTTTGAAGCTATGAAACATTCCAAGAACTTATTATAACACACTACTATGAATATTGAATGCTATCTCTAAATTTGTGAGGAACGAAACTTTGAACCGTTATAAATACAAACCAAACCGAAAAACTTCTCTAGCAGAGTGCTGCCGTATCTCCCACTCATGTAAGGCAAATATCTCCAAATTCATCTACTTCGCAGGATGATGATGATTGATTCTGCCTGGTTTGAGTCAGCTACATCATAGAGTTACTTAAATGAGAAATGATGATCAAAAGTAGGTATTAGCACAAGACCTGAGGGATTAGGTACAGCAGACCATATTTTGAAATTTTAATATATTTAATCTTAAGGGATATTTCGGCATATAATAATAGTAGAATTATAATTTGCATACCTCTCAGAGGAGTCCGTTGTCACTAGCTACTTTACTCGCTGCTCGCTGGCTAGTGAGTTTGTTGGCTAGTAACTGGCCGTGTGTCAAGGCAACTAGGGCGAGAGGGTGTAAAAGCGGACAGTACTACATTGGAATCGGGAATCGAGTACTGTGAGGCAAGTAGCGAGTTGACGAGTGGAAAATTATGTGTCATTAACACTATCCAACTATCTGACTCGCCCTCCTCCCAAATCGCGCGCTACCTGCTTGTAAACTCGCCTTGTGTATTCTCCACTCAACATCACTGTTTCGACGGCCCGATGATGATGAACTTGGATCGAAACCGGTCGTCCCTGTACTCGACAAGCTAGTGACGATGAACTCCTCCGAAAGGTATGTAAATGATAATTCTACTATTATTATATGCGGAAATATCCCGCATATAATTAAGATTAAATGTATTAAGATTTCAAAATACGGTCTGTTGTACCTATTCCCTCAGGTCTTGTGCTAGTACCTGCTTGTGATCATTATTTTTCATTTAAGTAACTCTATGATGTAGTTGACTCAAACCAGACAGAATCAACCATCATCATCCTGAGAAGTTGATGAATTTGGAGTTATTTGCCTTACATTAGTGGAAGACACGGCAGCACTCTGCTAGAGAAGTTTTTCGGTGTTGGTTTATATATAACGTGATAACATGATAGTTTTAATATATATATATATATATATATATATATATATATATATATATATATATATATATATATATATATATATATATATATATGTAGGTATATATTTTATTGTGAGGTTTGTGTGGTATCAGCCCTCTTCAAAACACATATGTCCGGTATTTCCTTCTACTATTTAAATTCGGTTACCAATATCAATAACCGTATTATAATGAATTTCGTTAGAATTCCCAGTTACTTCTCCTATTTTTCAAAAATGAGCGAGAATTACGTTCACAAAACTCATAACAAAATGACCCATTACCAACTCAGGGAAACTTGGACTCTTTCTCAGGGTTGAAGCGGGTTGGCGGCAGTCTGATACAAGAAAACACTTTTACCCGAGTCCTTTACTTTTTTCCAACAGCCTACCTGAAAGCCAACAGTAGTCGGTACGTAGCAACAATTGTGTTCGTGCTTCTAACCTCCCTCATTTTCTCTTATTTTGTCTTTTTCCCTGGGTTTGTGTAACGGAATTTGTTTTCCAAGAGAAGTTTTCTCCTAGCGCAAATAGGAATCTTTGTTTTTTCTATTTTCTCCATATTGGTCGGCAACGTCTTCTAACTTTATCTCAAGCTAACCGGAAGAAAACTATTCCGAGCTAAGAATACTATTACAAACAATGGAGTCTATGCAATCTTGGAACAACAATGTGTATGAAACTATGAAACTCGGGGGACGCGCCACGATTGGTAATTGATGAAGAAGTACAATATTAACTAGTGCGAGCTGAGTAAGTCGCAATTCAGTCAGAAGAGGAAATACTTGGAAGAGGCATTTCCAGGTGGGTAATAGTCTGCCTAAAATAGATCGAGCAACTGTAAGTAGTGTGAAAAATATCCTCTGAGGATCCTCTGAGGGTCGTGTAACCAACTATATTTCTCTCAAAAATCTCTCAAAACTATTTTAACTGGTACAACACTGTTTTACCTACATATTGGACTAAATATTGAGCTGGTTTGAGAACTTTTGTAGATGGCCTTCCACGAGGCCCATTGCCGCTCAATAAATATATGTTCAAGGTGGTGTCTGCGGAAGTTAGTGAAAAACGTTGTCTATTTCCACGAAAAATAGAAATCGGTTTCCACAACTTCGTCGCGAGTGATTTAATTCGTATGTGGTGTCTACATTGAAGTCTTATATCCCTTTTATGTCTACCCTCAAGCTGAGGACAGTCAAGTAAAGGAGGACTTCAGTTGTATTAGATCATAGCAGTGAATACAGTTTGGTTTATTCTTTTCCCAAATGAGCATTACCCACGCATTCCTTTTTGTATTTTTAAATAAAAATAGATTCCATTCTAAGAAATTGTATATTATCCGCACTCTCCTACGTTGAGTAGTTTTCTTTCTATGATTTTTCAAAGTTTGCATTGGTGACGTCACACTGGTAGGCAGGGGGGGGGGGGTCCCCGCCCAGGCGGTAGGGGTACTTTGACGTCAACAGTTTGCGAAAATTTGAAAATCCTAGAAAGAAAATTACTCATCATAGGAGAGTACGGTTGATGCCAAACTTCTTAGAATGGTATCTTCTTCCATTTAAAAACAGTTAGAATACCTTTTTCGCACCCATGGGTAACCCCCCTTTCCAGTGAAGTTGGTGTTCAGGCAGTTGTGGCCATTGATTGCCCAGGGATTGGCAACACACAGTCGTGCGGGGATTTACAGCTAGATCAATCAGGGAGTTCATCTTCATTCTGCAGCCAATAGTCGGTAGATACTTCTCAAGTGCTCTGCGCTCCGCTATTTTCCGCGTTCCCCACTGTTGTGTGGGATCTTCTGAGGAGCTATGGTGACTCTATTCAAATTGAACTGTACTAATTAACCATCCTTTCTTTCCGTTTGATATATAAACGCCATGGAAACTATGGCAGCCTGCGAGTCTATGAAAATCACAAAACAAGAATAAGTTGCTCAGAGTAATCTGAGGAAGAGGCGAAGTGAACGTGTGTAGATCTAAATCTCTCGTACCATGTAACTCCAAAAATAGATGCGTCTACATTTACAAATATGTTCTACTATCTCAGAAAAACGTTGACGGACAAGTGAAAAAATCCTACATAGAACAAGATTGATAGTAGACAGATTTCAAAAATAGAAAAGGGAAGGGAGTACTTAGTCCAATTTATCATAAGCAAAGAGATTTGTAACAGCTTATGGCCAATTTTGCAGGTCAAGCCGTAACCAGTCACGAGCACTAACTGAAATTTCATTCAACTGCCATTATTTACAATTAATATCTACTAAATGAACGACGCAAAAGGAGTGAAAAGTAACTAAACCGTGTAATATATATATTTACCGTCATTATAGGTCAAGGCGGCATCTAGTCGGTCGGGCAGACCCTTCAAAGCGGATATTGGTCTCGGAGGCAGCCTTTGAAGAGGGGACTCGAGAGTGGTATCGTTCAGCGCCCAATATCTGTTCCCGCTGAAAAACAAACACCAGGGAAACCCTAGGCTTCAGTTCAACAGTGGGTATACACCAAGAAAAAAAAACCGGCTCGGAAGTAAGTGTCGGGGGTGGGGAGTAAAAAAGCTGATAATTACCGAACCGTTAGAAGGCAAAAGTAAATACAAATGGAGAGGAAACCCATCTACCCTCTTCGTTTGCCCTTCAGACCGCAAAACAAACTCAATTATGTTAATTACGAACGTTGAAAAGCGCTAGGACAGGGGATGAAATCAAAAGCAAACCAAGTGAAAAGGCGGGTCTGAAAAGGACATCCAAATTTCAGTTTGTCTCCTCTTTTTCGTTGAATAAAGAGAAGAGAGGGAAATGCCTAGAAACTGAGCCACTCAGTTTGTTTGAATAATTTATTTCATCAGTTCAAATGAGTGTGTTAAACAGGGAAGGTTCGGTGAATGATTTCTCTTTTATCTGATGGTGGATTTTCCTTCGCAGGAGTGTTGTTTTTCTTTCCTTCTACTTTTATAGGGAAAACAAATTATGAAAGTTATGATTTTTAATTATTGTAATAAAGCTCTGGTTTTCTACTTATATCGCTAATTTGACTAGTCGAAATATCAATTGCTGGGAAATCCTGCTTATTTAAATACAATAAATGAAAATAATAACTAGAAGGTTATGGAAATAGAGGAGTAACCCCTTTAAAGGGTAGAAGCGATTAACCTGCTACATCCAGAAGGTATCCTAAAAGCTGAAAATCCCAGAAACGCCCCAACATCCTGTAATAATTTCTATGTGGGACCTAGGGATGTGAAAAAATCGATTTTCCCCCTTTTCGATTTAATCGATTTTTTTTTGACAAAAAATCGATTTAAATCGATTAAAATCGTATGAAATTTAACCTCTTTAATTCAATGGCTCAATTTGATTTTTTAAAGTAATGAGGGTTGAGAGTTTCACAGTAGGCTTCTCAAATTTTTAAAATGTTTTATAGCTAAGCGCTTCTGCCATTATCGGCCTCGTCAGAGCTTATATTTAGTGATTCAGTACTTCCGAACTTTCGTTTTTTGCCTTTTTTGTGGCCTCATCAACATCCCAAAGGGTACCTTAGAGATTGGTATGTTTCGTCGTATTTGTTAATATGAAACTGTGGAAATCTGGTTGATTCATCACTCATTGTCTTCTGAATGTGTCCTTATATATGTTTAAGGGCGTCAATATTGTCAATTTAAATTGAGAAAGAGAAAGGATGACGAAAAATTTCACTATTAACATTGTTAAAAAAAAGAAAAGTTTTCAAGTCAAATAAAATACAGAAAAAAGCTTTTCCTCCGCTTGGATTCGAATAACAACAACATAGATTTGAAAAACTGATAAGTAATCATTGACCATGTTGTTGTTTCATTCTCATTGCTAGTCACGGCTAACGTGACGAATCAATCATGAGTTTATTAGGCGTTGATGTTGATGACAAGTTCGCGTCATCTCGTTCGATCATGAGTTTAACACCTCGTTTCTTCGACAAATCGTAAGGAAAAAAATGTACGAATAGTTTGTAGGTACGATAAAACCTAAAATGTGGCTTAAAACAGTACCACCCAAAAAGTCCGATTATTAATCGATGTTTTCCCCAAAAATCGATTCTTTCGATTTTCCCGAAAAATCGATTTAATCGATTCTAACATCGATTTTTTCACACCCCTAGTGGGACCATGAAAGGTTTATTAGGTCTGTTGATTTGATTCAAAGAATTCATTGAAAGTTTCCAAGAATTTAGTTTCAGGGTATTATACCTATGTAGTTGGATACAGTATTGGGCGAGTCACATGGACGAGGTCACCTCTACAATAAACCACATGTTCGGTTGTAACCGACTAAATAATACACGAGACCTTCTCGAACGATCAAGTTTGTCCCCCACCCCGGCAACTACTTGGAACCGTTCCCTACAAGAAGAACTATGAGTTCTTCAATCCGTTCAACGCGGAGCTGCTCATGAGTCACAATTGAAAACTATACACTTCATTCTGATCTACATATTCAACTAATCTGCATTTTTACTAAGGGATTGACTACTTGATGTTATGTATTTTTGAGATGCGAGCTTGCGAGCATCCAGACCACCAAACTATACACTTCATTTTGACCTACATGTCCGCTAATCTTCATTTTTAATAAGGGATTGACTTTTGCTCTCAACGAAACAGGATGAACGGAATTGAAGAACTCACAGTTCTTCTTGTAGGGAACGGTTCCAAGTAGTTGCCGGGGTGGGGGACAAACTTGATCGTTCGAGAAGGTCTCGTAAATAATACTAGATTGTTAAGTTTTCAAGTTGTGGCCAAGCGGAAACTTCGATGTCCAAACTAATTTACCATCCCTAGAACTGAACAATTTGATTATTCCGAAATACTAGTAGGAAAGTATTGAGCCTTTATATTCTCCAGTCTAAAAACCAGTGGCTAATTTAGCGGGGGGGGGGGGGGGGGGCACAGTAGTAATCAGTAATCCCCCCCCCCCTACCCAAATGTTTCCGAATTTAAAAATATACCTAGTATTTAATTGTTGATGACTGTTCATTTAGCTGTTCCTATAACTTTCCAAGGCAATTGTCAATACACTAATAATTACATTGATAAACCTACATTGATTAACCTGCTACACCCAGAGGGTATCCTGAAAGCTGAAAAGCCCAGAAACGCTCCAACATCTCCAGATGCGGCAGTTGCAAGAATAGAGGAGACGGAATTACCCATATCAATCACAAAGATTTTCAAGTGTAGTATCTATTGAATAAATCGACAATTTATTACACATACATCTCGATCATGTCGGCCAACATTTAGAAGGGAAATCAACCACTTTTAGAATGTTTACTTACATTGTGGAACAAGGTTTGATAAGGTGGTATTTGAAATGAAATTTTAAAATGTATCGAGAACTTTTCAATCGCTTGGTTAAAGATTTTTGTAAGTAACAGTACTTGAGGACATTTTTGTGGATCGCTTAATCATATACAGGGTGTCTCTGACACGATTCGCCAAAGTTCAGGGATCGATTTTACAACTAATTCGCCACAAATAGTGTCTCCAAGACTTTTTTTAGAGGCTTCGTTTCCGAGTAATTTCACTTTCAAGATTTTCTTCATGTTTTTTACCTTATGTCACTAAAATGGTCATGACTCCCTTGATTGGATAAGTAAATGTAAATTTTATTACACCGTTGAAAAGAGCATTAAATTTCCTATCTCCTTGATGCCAAAACAAAAAATTTTGAGCAGCTCCAATAGCTAAAAAAATGAGGTCAAAGTCATAATTTCGAGACGTTGCCAAAATTTCACTGTTTTGAACCCGCTTATTAACTTTTTTACTGTAGTGCTTTTGAATCTCCATCTTCAGGAAAACTACTCAGCTTTCCAACGGTATAACCAATTTTTATTTTGCTTCGCTAATTAGAGGAGAAAAGTATGTTTCTATGTTGAAAGACATGGTATTTTCCATAAAATCGACGGTTTTTATGAAAAATGACCTTCTTATGAGTTTGGGGAAAGCGCTACAGTAAAAAAAGTCAATAAGCGGATTCAGAACAGTGAAATTTTGGCAAATTCTCAAAATTATGACTTTGACCTCATTTTTTAGCTATTGGAGCTGCTCAAAAATTCTTGTTTTGGCATCAGAGAGATAGGAAATTTAACATTTTTTTCAACGGTGTAATCAAATTTTAATTTACTTATCAATTTAAAGAAGTTATCACCATTTTAGTGAAATAAGGTCAAAAACATAAAAAAATCTTAAAAGTGAAATCACTTGGAAACGATTCCTCTAAAAAAAATTCTAGGAGGCACTTTTTGTTGCAAGATAGTTGTAGAATCGATCCTTGGACTTTGGCGGGTCGTGTCTGAGACACTGTATGTCCAATGCTAAAATAAAACGGGAAAAATAACAAATGAGTTAGGTTCTACTATTCAACAGAAACTTTAAAAAACATAATTTATAGGGAGACTGCAAATGTCGTTCAAGTTTAGTAGTATTCAACGGGTAGGGTTACTCCTGCAAATTGTCCACTGTAATGCAATAAATAGAATGGGGTTCAGCCGTTTTGATCTTCGATAACTTTTTTCATGTGTATCTAATTCACCCATTATCGTAAAATTTTACGTTCATAGCCTTATAATTTCTCACCTGAAAACTAGAACTTGTCCATTTTTAGAAGTGATAGCGTCAACGCGATCGACATCTCGTGGCAATCCGAAGTCCTGAAGAGGGCGCGAACCACTCATAGTCACACCGTCGAATTCCCAATACTGTCTACCTGTTGGGCACGAAAAATTTGTTGGTACTAAATTTAGAAAAAAATAAAGTTTAGTGAGCCATAGAACAATCGTTTTACAATTTTCGTTTCCAAATGAAGTAAAATATGATATAGAGATTGGAAATTGACAAGTAAATTGAAAAATCAAATATTAGTACTCCTTGTAACTTCCTTACGCCTTGCCTGCATGCGATACAGCAATAGCGAAGTAATAACTTTATCGTTTGTATAATATCTTATAACCAGCTTGAGTTGCATTCAGATTCCTAGCAGAGAATTTTCCTAAATTACTGTTTTCTTACCCAATTCGTGCAAACTTTTAGACACTCGAAAGAGAGATATTGAATCCGAAATGTAGCAAGCCACCCTGATCAGCTGCGGAGTGAACGCTGGAGATAATTTCTCTCCTGATCGCCCAAGGATGCTTAAATTTGAAACGGAGTCTCTCTAGAACCCGTAGACTAGAATTACAACGTGCGGAACCACTCTGATCAGGTGATTGATTTGAAAAAAATCACTCTGCGTTTATCATTATTATCACTTCACATTTCTGACATGACGACTCCATGTTTTTCCCACAATGGAAACTCTTTTGCATCAACTCCTTTTAGTTACATTAATTTCATTAAAAAATTTTTTTTAATTCCTAAGATACCTAGGTATTGGTTTTTAATATAAATGCTTTTTGGTTTTTTTTTTTTTTTTTTTTATTTTATTTTTTTATTTTTTATTTTTATTTTTTTTTTTTTTTTATTTTATTTTATTATTTTTTTTTTTTTTTTAGCACCGGGAGGCGGGACATAATGTCCTATATGTATAAATAAATCATTTGAATTTGAACTCCTATGAAAACTCTCATAAAACCCATAATTTTCTGTAGTGGTTTTTCATTTTCTCAAATTTCGCTAGCTGATTCTGACATTAAAAAAAAAAGTTTTCCAACAGAATCTGTGTATTATTGATTTTCAGTTTAGTCTCTTTTCACAGGTATTGAACCCTTTAGCTCATCTTGAAAGAAGCAGTCACGGCCATTAGCAGCATTCTGGGTTTTTTAACAAAAACTGGTAAAATCATAATTAGGTATATACTTTTTTGCGCTTAACTTCATTTTGTACCATTGGAGTAGAACATTCCAAAACGTTCAGACTTTACACGGAAAACTATTCCATGCGGTTGCGGTCGTTCCATGTAACGATTCAGGAAGGGTTTCCAAATTTTGTGCTCGTGAAATTTCGATTTTTTCGTTGTAGCGAATTTTCGTAAAAAAAATTGTGATGGATAGGAGTAGTTCCTCCTTCTCAATTCTTGCAAGTGGATAGTCGATACATCTAATGGGATAGTTCCTAGGCTGCCAGTTCATAATATCCTCTGGGTGTTGCAGGTTAATCGTCGCTTTTTTTTTGAAGGAGGAACCACTTCGTTTCCATCACTCCTTTGTTACATGGTAGCAGAGCGTAGTTTCGACCCCCCCCCCCCCTCTCCCAATCAACCCCTCGAATATTGACTGTTCTGGCGCCTCTGCGAATTTCTTCACCGAAACCCGTTTGGGGGCATTCTGAAACGAATTCTTGACTTTAACGTTTTGCATATATATATATATATATATATATATATATTTATTTATTTATATATTTATTTATTGATTTATTTATTTATATGCAAAAAGACTGCTATAGGACAGAGATTAAAATTCCGTTCTTGCGCGGAAAAATCAAGCTTTCCAAACGAAAGGATTAGTTTGTTGGCCAATAAAGCATAATAAGCACATTAAATTGGTCAAATTTCAAGAAATGTGCTAAAAAAATCACTAAAAATTACTAAAAACGGTTAAAAATTGTTATTTCTTCTCTAAAAAACTAGAATATTATAAAATTTACGCAGAAAATTGTGCAGAAAAATGTACTCAAATTGCATTATTATTCCCTGAAAAATCTATTGAAACTCTCTGAAAAGCTAAAATTTCCAAATCTCCCTTGAAATGCAGAATATCATTTAGAATGAGTTTTGTTGCCATAAAATTGGTAGCTAACTATTTCTTTGCACTCAAAATGCTCAAATTTCAAAACAGTGCAACAAATTTCAAAACGGTGTAACATTTACCTAATATAATACGATAATTTACGAAAATTCGCTCATACGATCGTGCTGCATGACTGGAACTTTTATCACATGGTACATGCACTTAGTTACCCCTCGTTTGAATTTTATGAGAAACTTATATCACAGAAATTTATTTACAAAAAAAAATGGCTAAAAGCCGTTATATTTATATTATTTAGTAAATTTGTAGTAAAAATCTGATGTAAATTTTTACCGCTTGCACGGAAAAAACTCTTGCATAGATGTGTCTTTTGGCAATTATTTAGTTGTTTTCCTTACTGCAATTATTTTTCGTAGAACCCATTATGCTGCTCAACTTGTAGGTAAGGTAAGAAACAGTAGGTGAAATCACTTAAATTAAAAATTCGAATTGTTTTGTTGTTGTTTCGTTAATTGCTAAGAAATAGTGACTTCCTCATTTTCTGGATAGAGTAGCGTGATCAGTAACGTAATGAAAGTAGGTAACAACCTAGTTACCCATTACATTTTGTGATCACGATCACGCTTATTTTGTCATAACCCCCAGCCAAAAGACATATCTATGTCAATGTTATCAGTAGAACCAATACATATTTTCGGTTAGTTTGGTTTCTCGTGAGATCGAGTAATACAAACCTGAAAATATTATTAAACTGGAGTCCCGATCCCTTTCGTACATGGCATCGATCGTCTTCACTTCTTCAGGAATCAGATGGAAAAATCTCTGGAATTCAACAGGGAATTTGTCGTGGATGCTGCCAGGCCGAGATAATCTCCACAACATCTGAAGCAAAGAAAGGAACACCGTTTTAAACTTCCTCGGTTAGTTTGTAAATAAGTTTTAACATATTTTCCCAGGCAGGAGTAACTCCTGTGAATTTCATCTAACCCCCCCCTCCATTCCTCAAAAAAATTAAAGACGTTTTACACCTCGTACGAGTATTCCTAAATCAAATGATGCAGTCATTGTTTTACCGAATAATTGGCTGCGGTTCACTTCGTTTGACGCTCATCTTCTAAATGATAACCTCATAAAATTCAACACAAAAAAAAATCATTTTAGAAACTAAAAAAAAATTTAAATTTGAAGAGATTGTAATTTTTTTACGAAAAAATGGGTGCACGACTTTATAGAAATGAGATAAATTACTAAACAAGATGGTCGTATCTTCCAAGAGTTGACAATATTCCGCACAACTTCATTTCAATCTTTACCTACACCAAAGGTTCAATGTTTCTTAATAAATGTCAGAAATTGTTTGCAAAATAAATGTAAGAGATACCATAACTAATGCTCCTAGGAACGATGCAGAATGCTTCAAACTCTATTTCATTTCATCAAATTTCATTTTAAGCCCAGATAAATCGGTCTTTTAAAAGTGGGCAGAATTAATCTATACAATAGACTATTTGAATAAGATTCAACAGTTTCATCTTTAGTTATTTGTATTTCAAGATTTTGGTCAAGTTCCCAACTGCATTCCCTTAAATATGGGCTTATTTAAAGTAATAATATGTGCTACGAAATCACTGCGAAATTCCGATGTCCAGAGTCGGTCCATCGATCTTTCTGCAACGAAATTTTTATAAAGTTTCTCTTGTTTATTTGGGTCCGGAAAAAATTGATTAATCAAGAATGAAGATATCCATTTTCTATTTTCCCGCAACTGTTCCGAACAAGAAGGGTAAGCTTTAAATAAGGAAGACCCGAAGGAAGACCTAGATGGGGGGAAGGCAGGTTTCAATTTCCCTCAGGAGTGGTAGGGCATAGGCGGTTGGAACCCGTTCACTCCGGGGCCTCCCGTAGCTCTAGTGGACAACAGGCAATTATCTGTTAGGGGAAGTTGGCTTCCGCGGTTAACTTCACAAAACGGGTTAAATTAAACTCAGCTCACCTAGCCCCGACCCAAGCTCGCCTCTCCTGACCTAACCTTTCCGACCCTTCAAGTGCCGAGGTTTGGGTCTCTGATTGCGCTCTCCTGGACAGGATATCAACTTTCCTGCAGCGACCAAGGGGATCACAGTTACAACATTAGTGGTTCTCGCCAACATGGTGGTTAAATTAACATTTAGATAGGTAAATCACTATCAAAAGCTGACGCTTCAAATGCATCTTCGGCAATGATGACATCCAATTTAATTCAAACAAAGTTACAAACAGCAATTTGGCGGGAGATATTTTCCGTCTTTCATAGAGGAAGAAAGTTTTCGTTTACATTTCTTAGCATCCCACACTTTATATGCTGCTCATTGAGATTAGTAAGTATCTAAAATATCAATATACAGAAGGGTGATACAGATTAGGTACATTTTACACTCAAAATTTTGCAGACAAGACTATTTCCTTTGAAAATCTCAAAATAAACTGCACCTCTGGGCTGCATCACAAAGTCTGTGGATTTATAGATTTTAATAGACTCCAATGAAATTTAAGCCCACATGTATAAGAACCAAAAATCCTCCGATTCAACTAATAGAAATTTTAAAGGCAATTGTATGATACTTACGTTGTCTTTAACGAAAAACAATTCTCCTCGTAGATTAGTAGCTGCACTGAACCCTCCAGAACATCCAACACTCATAGCTGGATTATATATTTGATCGTGGTGATGATACGCATTCTGATTCGGTGGGATCGAATGGGTTGAATCGTGCTGCTTGTGAGTATCAACCGACTCATCATCTCCTTCAAATGTTGTTCCTACAGGACGGCTGCAACAAAAATTTCTCTCCAATCCTAATTTTCATGTCCAATTAAAACAATCGTACTTTACTGGTATTATAGTTCGAAAATTTATTACTATTTCCGCTTTCTCGCTAATTCGATAGACCGATTATAGGAATTTGTCGGTTGTTGATTTATCGTTAATATAGCCATTCCAGATTAAATTCATCATTTTCCAGATTGAATCCAACGTTTTCCAAATAGAATCCAACATTTTCCAAATAGAATTCAACATCGTATGCAATTAAACAACTTTTATAATGAATTTTCGGATAAATAACTTGGGATATTACTGATCTTGTGCCACATTTTTTTATTTTTCAAATCGTTCCTAAGATCAGATAACGTCTGAAAAATGTGGATTTTCCAAACAAAATGCAACATTCCCCAACTAGGTCTCAACATTTTCCAAATTGAACAAATATTTTCCAAATTCAACCTAATATTTTCCAAACTGAATCCAACGTTTCCCAAACGAATTCAACATTTTCCAAATTAAAATTCAACATTTTATAAGTTTCATAAACACTTCTTAAGAATAGAAAGAAATAAAAATAGTTAGACTTTCATTATTAGCGTAAACCTACAATAATGATTATTACCCGAAATGCCTAACAACCGCTTAATGTGTTTGAGTATCTATGACCTGAAAATAAATATTCACTTTTAGTTTGGACTTGCTTGTGTTTGTCTTAAATACTATATTGGCGACGAGCATGGAATACCATCTGAGATTGTAACAGATAACGGGCCTCAATTTGTGTCATCTGAGATAGAAGATTTTTTGAAGAGAAATGGAGTACCGCACATAACAACGACACCTACCATCCTAAAAGTAATGAGCTAGTGGAACGACTCATTAGAACATTGAAGAGGAGATAAAAATCCACTAAGAAGGAAACTACAGATGGGGCACTCGCTCTGCAAAATGTTTTATTTTGTTATAGAAATTCACCCCAGAAAATAACAGGACGAGCACCAGCTGTATTATTTTATGGACGAAGACTTACTACAATACTGGACAATATGAGACCTAACTATAGAAAGAAAATGGAGAAAAAAGTCTGGAAACAACAAATAGATAGAAATGGAAACCGAAAAGTAAGAAATTTTGAAGAGGGGGAGGAAGTATGGGTGAAGAACGAAAGGGAAGAGACAGCAGGAATAACACAGAGGATCAATGGACCATACTCGTACGAAGTCCTTACTGGCGGTGTGACCAAAAGGAAACACGCTGATCAACTCCGACGAAGGGAAGGAGCTATCGATGATGGAGGGGAAAAATGAAGGATTATTAGCGTAAACCTACAATAATGATTATTACCCGAAATGCCTAACAACCGCTTAATGTGTTTGAGTATCTATGGCCTAAAAATAAATATTCACTTTTAGTTTGGATTTGCTTATGTTTGTCTTAAATACTATACACACATCGGTAGATTTTTATTTCAAATTCTATTACAATCAAATTGTATTTATATTTCAAATTGTATAACTGAATTTCAAAAATATTATTCATTTTGCGGAAGAATGTAAGTACCTTTCAACACTTTATTCGTCTTAAACAGATTTTGAAAACCATTTAAACACTAAATAAAAATTGAATTATACAAGAAACATTGAGAAAAATAATTTTCAATTTCAATATAGAGGTTGCATTTCAGTTGCGGCTGGTAGGAGAAGGAAGGTGTGCATCACAAAATTGACAGATTTTCCCCTAATTTCACCTAATCAGGAGCATCCATCCACACTCGATCAGATCAAATGAAAAAATAGGTCAACTACGGGCTACTCGCATGGTACCTGGGTTACGTACAAAGGGGGGGGGGGGGGGGGGGGCTAGTCCTGTGTGAGTGACCTTAATTTCGAGACTAGTTGCCCTTCTGTGCGAGAAAGGAGAAAGAGGAGACCAACCCGAGGTACTCGTAATTGAGGATGGGATGAGCTCCTGCATGCCTATCTCAATTTATTCATGGATGGTATTATTTTGGAACCATACGTATTGTTGAAAAATCGATTCGGAAATATCCCAAAAATATGTTGAAATTCAATATGGGAATCGTTGAATTTAACTTGGAAAATGTTGAATTCGTTTGGAAAACGATGGATTCAAATTGGAAGATGTTAGGTTCAATTTGGAAAATGTCGATTTTAATTTGGAAAATGCTGGATCCTATTTGGAAAATTCTGTCCTACTTGGAAAATGTTGAATTCTGTTAGGAAAATCTACATTTTTCAGGCGTAATCTGATCATAGGAACGATCTGAAAAATCAAAAATGGTGGCAAATGATCAATAATGACCCAAGAGGTTCATAATGTCAATTATGAGGTTCTTTTTAGATTTTTAAAAATTGCATATAATGTTGAATTCTATTTGGAAATGACGAATTCCATTTAGAAAATGTTAGTTTCTATTTGGAAAATGTTGAATTCAGTTGGAAAATGTTGGATTCAATTGGAAAATGTTGGATTCAATCTGGAAAATGTTGAAATTAATCGGGAAATGCTATATGTGTAGACTACTCATAAACAGTTATTGAAGAAACTAGGAAGAAAACAAAAAATAATCCATCGTTCTCATCTTAATAACAAAAATAATAGCTGAATAATGCAAAGATTTTATCATCATGGGACGGTATTTACGTTCTTAGAAACAAATATTTTTGTGAAAATTAATAGACATTTCTCAACAAACCATATACAGGATGTCCCAGATAGGGTTTAAGGATTAATTTAGAGCTGATCAAATGTTCCTCTTTGAGCTTTTCTTTAACGCTTAGTTCTCGAGTAATTTAATTTTTAAGATTTCTTTTCGTGATTTTGACCTTACGTCACTCAATCTGTCAAAACTCCCTTAATTTGCTGTGGAAATTCAAATTTGAGGATTTCGTTGAAAATTAAATTAAATTTCCTATCGGATAGAAGCCTGATCTTCTTTCTAGAATTTGGTTTGAGACATGAAAAAGCCCTCTGAAAAACAAATTTTACCTAATTTGAAAAACCTTGAGACGGAAATTGAATTATGAAAAACTAATATTTTTTCAAGACACAAAAAGAGTAAAAACTGCGCCAAGATCTCTCGTTTCCAATTGGTGTAATTAATGTTAAAAACCGCGTTTTTTTTTTTTTTTTTTTTTTTTTTTTTTAATTTTATGAAACCGGGTTTTCTTGAAAAATTACCGTCTATGAAAATACGAGTTATGGTCGGTTACTACGTATTTTTTACGCTGAATCAAACGGTAACAATAGCAGATCTTTCAAACTCCGTTATAACCGAGTTTTACACTTCAGCCAACTAGTTTCACCTCTAAAAGCACTTAAATGTTATCATACCAAATTAACTCAAATTTGTGAGTTTAAGTGTAAAACTCGGCTATGACGGGGCTTTGGAGATTTGCAGGTGTTACCGTTTGTTACGATTCGTATTTTCATAGGTCATTTTTTAAGAAAACCCTAGATTTCATTGAAAAACAAGGTTTTTCAATATTGAAACTTATATTCTCTCTTACTTAGCAATGTAAAAGTAAAATTGACTACACGAAAGGAGAGATCTTGGCGCAGTTTCTATTTTTCTTGTGTCTTGAAAAAATATTAGTTCTCATAGTTTAATTTCCGATTGAAAACACTCAAGGTTTCCCTAATTAGGTAAAATTAGCTTTTCAGAGGGCTTTTTCATGTCACAAACCCGAATTCCGAAAACAGGTCAGATCCAATAGGAAATGTAATCTTATTTTCAACGGTACCCTCAAATTTTAATTGACACAGCATATTAAGGGTGTTATGGTCGGTTTAGTGACACAAAGTCAAAATCACGAAAAAAATCTTAAAAATTGATTATTTGAAAACAAAACTTTTAAAAAAAATCTCCAAGAGGAACTTTCGATCAGAAATGGGCTTTAGAATTACCCCTTGAAATACCGACCACCTTATCTGGAACACCCTGTATATTTTACACACCATTTCCAATGTAACCTTAAATTTTTACCTGGTTTCTTCCTTTACTGCCTCAGTGCTTTTTACCAATCACTTCACTCATTACCTGACTTTTAGAAGAACTTTGCTCCCCTTTATTCAAAATCCTTTCTTAAATTTCCACCTTTGAATTGTAAATCGATATTGAATTGGCGACAAAAATACGTATTTATTTTTAAATTTTACTGTAGGTATATATTTTTTATTCATTTTTTAAATCGGTATACAATAAAGAATTCTTTTGGAAATGTAAACCATTAAATTTTGAGTGGAGTAATAACGTTTTCTCCGTCGGAAGAAAACACTTAAAACAATGTAAAACCAACAGGTGACTTTCTCCGTTGACTAGTGCCGGACTGTTACTTCCTCTTAATTAAAATTCCAATTATATTTAGGTTTAGGAATCTACATTACCACAGATGAGAATAAATTGTGATGATATCCACTGTACCGTCCAATGGAACAACATAGAGCTTACCGGAATATAGGTTTCCAAAAGTTAGATTGCATGACGTTGAAAAATCCGAAAATATTCCAAGGTACAGAGAGAGCTTCCGGGATCCAATACCATTGAAAACCTTCCTGGTCAGATTGTTTACTCCTGTTACACGTATACGATTGATAATATAAAAGAGGGATTGATGAAAACAAAATCATGAACAGAAGTTGAGTTAAATGACTGAATATGATATGAATATGCCTGCCTACTCTTCTACCATTTTAATAAAAATCATTCCTACCAAAACATTTTTATGACATGCAGGAACGAGGGCAAATGTAGCGAAATCAAGGTTGAGAAAAAATTTCAAAAATTCTCTTCAATTTTAAAATTTTATCACCGCAGAATAGTAGCGTCACTCCTTACTGTTCTAAATCCTGGAAACGTTTACCATTCTCGAATTGCTTTTTTTCTGTGACTAGCCATTTTTTGCATGTAGGTTTTCCTAGCTACGTAATATGTAGATTCTCTTAATTTGATTTGTTTGCCAGTAACGTTTTACTTTCAATATTCCGACCATATCCTTCTTGAAGTGGAAAATTCTGGCAACATATTATTCAAATTTAAGTGCACGTCGAAAAACTGTATCCCTAACTAAAAACATGTAGTGCGAGGCTTCGAACTATTTTCTTTACCATTTGTCACTTGTTTAACCCAGCTGGCAGCCATGGGGAGCGGCCCTTGGTAATTAGTTGATTAATTAATTTTGAAAGTGTTTACAACTGCTGTTACAGCGCCTATCTTACTTCGACGAATCATAGAACCATTTCAAATAATTATCTTGGAATTTAATAAAAATTGCACGTTCTATATGGAAAACATAAGATAAATACTTATATTAACAAAATATAATTATTACTCCTGTTTTCTTATTATTGACCATCAAGGTATTTTTCCAAGAGGGTGTTGAATTCGTTTATGCTAGTGATTTTAGTGAATTTCAGCAACATTTTTCAATCCATTCTAATAAAGTTACGTGAATTCCTTAAATACAAACCGTATTCGTCAAGTTACGCCCATTCCAAAAAAAATGTCGGTTTTATAGAATCGTGTCTCTTATATAATTAATTAACCATTTCTTATGTTCATTCGTAACCTATTTTTTTTAAATCTCACCAAAAAACCATAAAAGAACATTCTTTTCACATCTCAATTAGGCATAATAGTAGGTGTATGAATTATGTAATGATGGAAGATGTGTGATGAAATTAATGAAGTAATGATCGAAATTCATTTCGATACCCTGACCATTTTACAAGCTACTGAGCGATAAGATACAATTAAACTTGGGGATTTCGTATACGAATAAAATAAGTGATATTACAGGGTTCAAGTGAAAATCGCGATTATTGATTAATCACAATTTACTTCTGCAGAAATTCAATGAATCAACAACTAATTATAGGGATTATGTCTGGTAAAATTATGTTGCGAAAAATTGAAATAAAACGAGGTAACAATTGTTAGTTTGTAATATTTTCCTATTTAAAATTTACTACAACTTGCAATTGTTTTTATAACAATGTGATAATTATAGTGTAGTTATTTAACACACAACAAAAACATTGCAGAACTATCGAAAAATTATTCATCGCGATGAACTTGAAATTTTTTGTTTTGATTTATTTCACGACGAAGCCATTGACACTCATGCAAGCCAGCGGTCTCTCATGTTACCTTCCTAAATTATTCATTTCAACAATTCAAGTATAAGGAATATGGGCAGCATTTTTTTTTTTTTAAGCGAATTTTTTTCATAAAAGAAGTTATTGCAATGGATTCAAAATTTTTTAAATAAATTTTTTTTTTAAACCATTGCAATAACTTTATTTTCTGACGAAAAATCTTAAATAAAAGTTTTCAAACATTTTCTCCATTGAAATCCATTTTGAGACATTCTGACACGAACCCTAGAGTTCAACACTTTTTCATATATATGTATATATATACATATATATATACATATATATATATATATATATATTTATTTTGAGGTATCACAGAAGGTTGGAAAAGATAGGAAACACTTAAATAAACTTACAAAATTCAGAGAATATTTCCCTGTCTCTCTCGCTTTTGCTATTCTCTCAATTTTGTAAGTTTATTTAAGTGTTTCCTATCTTTTCCAACCTTCTGTGATACCTCAAAATAATATTACACGCGAGTGTTTTCATCTTTCATCAAAACTATATATATATATATATATATTTCTAGACGATAACTCTAATTAGGATTGAGATGAAAACTCCGTGCTTGCGCCAAAAAATCAAACTTTCCAAACGGAAGGATGAGTTCGTTGGCCAGCATTTTTAAGCACACTAAATTAGTCACATTTCAAAAAAATGTGCTCTAAAAATCACTAAAAGTTGGTGAAACTGCTAAAAAAATTTAAATTTATATTTTTTTAAGAATTTGAGTCAAAAAAGTTTACCAACTATGAACCAGCAAAGTAAACATTAAAGCCCAAATTTATGCTGAAAATATATTTAAATTTCACCAATATTTGCCGAAAAATAAACAAAACCGAAAAAAAGTTGAAACTAATGACTCTTTTTTGAATGGCAGAATATTATTTTGAACGAGTTTTTTGCCATAAAATTTCTTTTTACTCGAAGTGCTCAAATTTTCGAGACAATTATACAATATAGTACGATAACTTACGACAATTCGCTCTTACGATCATGCTGTATGACTAAAACTTTTTTTATAAACGGAGGAATCAATAATTCTTGTATGCATTTCATGGCCACAGCGGTCATCAGAGAGTTGATAACTAAGTGCATGGAGAAATTTAAATATTCATCTCAAATTAACAAATCAAACTTAAATGGTCCTTCCCAAAAACGTTGGTTTTATTTTCTGTTTAAAAAAAGTGTTGAAATTATTCACGTATCCATAAACCTATGTCATTGTTTATTTTTTATTTTTTTTATTAATGTGTTTATTTTTTCATTATTTTTTTTTCGTTGTATCTTTTTATTGTGTCCCTCATTGCTTGAAAAATTCATTACACACTTCTAGGTTAATCCAGGTCTTGCAACCCTTTCGTCAGATGACTCTCTCGACCCTTGAGAGATTATTTCAATGAAACAAAATTTGGTTTCTTATGTGATTGATAATTTGTGATGGGAATGAAATGAAATTCGAAAATTAAGAATGATATAAGCGTGAATGTGACAGAAAAGGTTTTCTCTTATAATCGCTTGCGGACAACCCCTGATTATTAGCTACAGCACTGTAGCTCTACAATTCACTACCAATTGGAAAGCAACACCTAACAAAAACGTCTCTTCAAAATGAAGCATATTGAGCGATCGCAAATTAAGACAGCTACTACCAGTGAAACGTGAATAGAATTAAATGTCAAATACCTAATAATATGTACAACCTAATGGTATCAATTTTCTTAAGTTCGTTTCTTGCTTAACGACAGTAGTATAGGCACCTACCTTGTGTAGAGCACACTGAATCATGCACGAGCGTAAAATTATGCATTCTGTTGCGCCAATAGAGTATCCACACTAAACAGATGTTCTACACAAAAAACAACATGAGTGAAGGCTTGAGGCAACTGAGGCAGTGCAGGAAATGCGGCAATAAGATAAATTCGCAAACGAATTTATAGCCAGTTACAGGGTACAGTTTTCGAGGAATGAAAATCATATTATATGGTGAAAGGGAATAAATATTGCGTATCGTATTGCATGTTAACTCACTCTGTACCGGTAGGATGGGCGCTGTCACGCCGAACCAATGAATTTATAAGGTTGGTATCCTCCATGACATCATATAAATTCATCACTCCAGAATGGTTAACATGGAACGTGTTTTAGCCATCAAATCCCAGTCAGAAAATTATTAAAACTAACGAGGTAGCTTTCAAATGTTTTTTAACTTACCGACACCAGTTGTAACTAGTGAAATTCGACTATATTAATAACTTTCTTAGTTTTCACCCCACAAAAACCTATCACCATTAGGAATCACGGCTCATCACGTGACCTCTACCTTATACCTTTCCTTGCATTATAAGCCATTCAGAAGATTCGTCAGTCTTCCTTTTTTAACAGCCTTTCAGTCATTCAGCCAAAAAACTCCTTCCTGCCCTATTCCTGTATCCAAACCTAAATAGAACGCGACTGATGCTGCTTACGAAAGGTGGACAGCACCAAAGGCAGTTCTATACCTACTGACGGTAGATGAGGTGATTGCAGCAACAATCAAAGTTGATGGGTTGTTTAACGGTCTACTTGTATCAATGGGATTCCCGGTGGACTTCCATTTGGAATGCCTGCTAAAAAAACAGCTTTAAAAATTCTAGGTTACAGTGGTAGGTAGAAGAAAAAGGAACAAGCTAGTATACGCGTGTAGGCTAAGAGCTCTTCTACAATGTTCTCTCACATTAACTTGGACTGTGGCCTGGAGTCTATCAAAGCTCAAAGGCAACAGTTATTAGCACCCAGTAGTTTCTTATTCTCAAATTCATTATCACACCACTCACTTATGCACAAGTGGGAGTGGTTCTCCACCCTGAACCAACCTGATCAACTGACTGAGCTTTGAGTCTAAAGTACGTTCCATAGATTATCATTTTAGTCGTTACGTTTTAAGTGGACACCATTCAAGGGATCCAGAGAGGCGCTGATTGCCAAATCATTTCAACATATATTCACATACTCTCACTTTTGAGTGACACATAGTGTGGAAACTTGTTAGCCATGCGACGAATCATGTAATATGTATCATCCAATCAACGATGTCAATAAAATCTACTTACCCAGTTTTCGAGGGAGTGACAGTACTCTGATCCTGACCCCATCTTCTCCTTTCATCTTCAAGGACCTTCTTTTGATATTCCCTCTCAATGGCCATCCTCCTTTCTTCCTCTAATTTCTTACGAGCTTCTTCCTGCCTTTTCTTTTCTGCTTCGTACCACCTCTTATCATTTTCTTCTTTCTGCCTCCTCTCCAGCTCGTATTTTCTCTCTTCTTCTATTCGCTTTCTTTCTAATTCATAATTTCTTTCTTGCAGTCTCTTTTCCAATTCATATTTCCTTTCTTCTTCCTCCCGCAGGCGTTCTTCCTCACGAATTCTCTTTTCTTCTTCAAGTCTTCTACGTTCTGCTTCCCTCGCATCGTCCAACTTTTGTTTTTCTTCTGCTTCCAAACGTTTTCTTTCCACTTCTTTTCTTTTCTCTTCCCATCGTCTTTTTTCTTCATCGTACCGCCTTCTTCTCTCTTCATCTTGTCTCGCCCTTTCTTCATCTTCCCTATGTATGTCTTCATCGCCACCTTCAAAACTCCTTTTGACTGTTGTAAAACAAACAGAGAATATTGTTATTAATAATTATATTTTAGTAATTATCTAATAATTTTAGAGAAAGGTATGGAAGGTGTACCAAGACTCTAAAACCTAGTCATGGAGTATTGATGGATTTCGTTGTGTAAAATCAAATAACTGGTTTCATAGCTCTGAGAGTGCTTGTTCAAACTATCTTGTCTATAAGGCCTGAAGCCAGAGGTTTTGGAAACCCCGAAACAGAAAATTCTTTTGTTCACCCCGAAACAGAAAATTCTTCTGGCTTCTTATAAATATGTTACTATTGATATCGACATGAAACGTAGTGAAATGGGTTACAACAAAACTCACCGTAAAGTTCATACATCGCCCTGACGTCATCATCGCCTAAATCAGTTTTCCCTCGGTAATAAGGGCTCATCACAGAATTGGCCTCAGGAGAGTGGTGTAGTCCAAGGCTGTGGCCTAACTCGTGTAGTGCAACTGAAGTAAAGTCAACAGCTAGAATTCGAAAAGAAAAGAGAGAGCACACATTGTTATCAATCCGGAATATTCAAGAGGACTTACTTATAAAATTAAATAAATTAACGAAATAATATGTATATATTTTTTTAATACAAAACTTTATATTTAGGATATTATTTGATTTATGGGGGAACTGTTCATGTAGCTGAAAAAGGGGTTTTCCAGGGTTTTTTCTTTTCTTTTTCTTTGACTTTTTCTTTGATGTAGTGTTCCCTAATTCATGCCCAAGGACAGGGCGGCCCCATCGCCAAACCCTATCAAACCTTCGGCGGAGATCCATTTTTTCCGCGATCCTCTGATGCACATGGATGCTGCTCTTACTATCGCGAATCCTATTCTCACCCTCAGCCATCCTCATAAGCCCTCAGCCTCTAATTTGTCCTTGTGGTCTGAACCATTTTTCAGCCAATTTTTCGGCGAGAACTTTGGTAAAGGCCACCATCTGGGGGGCAAAGAGACCGTCGACCGAGTAGACCAGTGGAGTAAATGATGCGTGTCTTTGCTCACATGCTACCAGATATTTTCGTTTTTTTTTTTTTTTTTTCCTCCTCAGCCCCAGCGAGGACCCCCGCAACTGTGCGATCGACGTATGAGGGAGCGTCAGTGTCAGAGACGTCGAACAACGCTTCCTTCTGTCGATCCCACACGCCACGGCATGTGAGGTCCCCTCTGAGGCCTGGTGTGGTTGGAGATGGTTCAAGAATTACTGGTTCTTTGATGACATTGCCCCATGCGGATGACATTAGCTCACCTACAAGGTCTCGTATCTCATTGTGCCTTCGTGTAATTAGTCCCCCCGTTTTACAGTTCAGGGCATGTTCGAGATTGAATTCATGATTGCCACACCCATCACATGTAACTGGCATCTCTACTCTCTTGTAGCGGATGGCTAAGGCGTCTCGAAATTCGCAAGCAGACAAGTCGTAATTGTGCTTTTTTAATGGAAGGGTGGAGAGCCAACTTGAGGTTTTTACTTTCGTTGTCTTCAGGACTGCTCGTCCTATTGCTCTTTGCCGTTGAATTGGGAGCTTTTCCAATGTGGTGTTCAGCAATTCGTCTTCTACCAGGTGTTTCTGTCTTCTTGCTTCTTCCTTCGCCTGCCTTAGTGCCGCTAAGTGTTCGCTGACTTCAAACGGTTGTCCCTGTCGTACAGCTTGCTCTAAAACTATCGTGCCTGCTTTGGAAGGCATATATATTGTTTATATAGTATAATTCATCATTATACTCGTAAAAGAAGGAATTTCACTTCGAAAGAGATGAAACGTACGGTGTAGCAGTCATATTTAAAGTGATAGAAGTGCAGAAATCAAACTGATGGTGGTGGGGTGATAACACAGGCCTGCAAAATTTAATTTTTTGAAAACTTTTTGTATCATTGTACCTGACTTTTGTGTTTTTTAGGGGTGCAAAGTCCGACAGTGACACCCGTTGTAGCGAATTTTCGTAGAAAATGAATTCCTCCGTCACGCACCATTTCATAGCAAATGTCTACCCCTGAACAGTGGGATTAGTGGGTTTCACTAGAAAAAAGTGTTGTAGACAGCTTGCCATGACCACACTATCGTCTTCAATGGATTATTTTTCTCACTTTAATCGGGTCTGATTGATACTGGAAAGGTTTTGTTAGCAGAAAACATTAGTTTTCTGAATACGTTGTTATTAGTGTGATCCATAGTTGAGAAATGTTCAAATACGCTGTGCGACGCTTTAACGATACAGTGAGAAAGGCCATGTGTATAATTAGAAGATTAATTTAGTAGTCATATTTGCATAAAACTAATCATATTAGCAATAAGATTAATTTTATGGCAATTTTTTTCCATTAAGTACATAAATTTATACTAGCATAGAAGTTCATGGCAATGGAATTTCTAAAAATATTCTACAAACAAATTTTTTTTTTTTTATTTTAGTTTTTTTGCGGTTATAACGGTTTTATGATCATTTAAATTAAATTTTAGCACATTTTTCAAAAAAAAACACAGTGCAAAAACTTCTGATTGGTCTAGTTCATAGTTGATAAACTTTTTCTGAGAAATATTCTATACATTTTTAGAAGTATATTCGTTTTATTATGTATAACTAACGGGTTTAAGCCTTTTTCCGTCAAGTGATTTTTCAAGTAAATTTTTATACCTATTGAAATTTAAGCATTTTCTCGTGCTCAAAAAGTTTTTTCCAGCTAACTCATTCTTTCTGTTTGAATCCTAGACTTCTTGGCAATAGAACGGATTTGTCTGGAATGAAAGACACACGTTAAGTGCTACATTCCAGGAACCGTCAAAATTTTATTGATCAATTATGGATTCGATAATATAGTAAACCGGAAAGAAGGCATTAAAAACAAGCTCGTCCCAAAAATTAAAGTCAAAACTGAGAAAATTCAAATACTGCTGAAATACTGCCAATACTGCTGAATGCTCTCAATTTATAACTGCATCCCCAACGAAAGAGCGGCTCCATCCTGGAACCCCAAAATATCTTCACCCGAAATCATTCCAGGAATCGTTTCAGAATGTCTCAAAACGAATTTCCATAATTTTTATTTTTTATTTTTTTTATTATTATTATTTTTTGTATTTTTTTATTTTTTTATTTATTTATTTATTTTTTTATTTATTATTATTATTATTTTTTTTTTTTTGATTTTTTTTCTTAATTTTTTGAGGCATTGCAATCGCATTGAATTTGATAATCAAATAACAAAATAGGTCCTTGAATAGATTTTCATTTGGATAGTTCAATTTAAAAAAACAATTTAAGGACTGAAAGGCCTTTTTTGTAAAGTTCTGAACAGATCCACAAAATGTGATCGTGTAAGGGAAAAGGGAGCTTAACTCGCCGGAGGTCAAATCTTAGTTTATATTGTTTCATTTTTCTTCACATTATGCTGAACAAAATCGTTTTTTGGATTTTTTTTTCTATCATTTTCCAATCAAAATCTATGATTTTTCAAAGTTTGAAAAAAACGGGCCCGAAAATTGCAAATTTTCAGCAGGTTTCAGCAAATTTTCAGCAGACTTGCAAAACTGCAGCTTTTCTCAATTATAAATACAATGAAAAACGTAGAAAATTCAAGTTTTCATGATTATTGGGGAAAGAGAGATAGTTTTGGGATCCAAAAAAATATTACAAAAAGAAAGTCATTTTTTTGACACAATCTTCGTTTTTCGTTCTCCTGAAAAATAAAAGCTTTAGCAAGTTAACCTAGTTTTTCCCTTGCACGGTAACATATAAATATATGTATATTTTCATTCTCAGTGAAGAACACGGAATACGTAATTATAATAAAGTGATTATTTCGATCGTTAGGTCATCATCAGATTATTTATTTGTTACTGGTGATGTCCTAACAGTCGAAGTTGATCTAACATTGTAAGTAACATGTAGCATTGTTTTATTATTAACTCCCGTGTTCTTAATTAAGAAGCGAATTATAGATATACATATATACATATTGCAGATCCTTTCAGCGACGTATTTTTGTAGTTGACGGTCGAAGGATGAACAGCCTCTCACAACATAACACAAAGAAAAACCATTATTGAGGTTAGGGATTTGGACTCACTGTCTCTGAATGGGCTGTCAGTTTTCCCTACGCCCCAGGCTTCGTCGTCGTCAAAGTGGACATCTCCAGCTAGCCCGCGCCCGTTCCGTCCGTCCGGGAAGAATGCGTGAGCCAGCACATTTCCACGACCGTCAAAAGGGTTCCTGTCATTGACAGAGACGAGGAAAGTTTGAAAATAGCCATTATCACGTTTTTTGTCTTCACTGTCGGTATTATTGTGGACTCCCACAGTTTGTTGTGAAAATTACGTAAGTATTTTATTATAAGTAGCAGACATGGGCAAAATCAAATCGACGAAGTTTGAAAACAAACTTGCGTTTTTCAACTCGGGGGAAAAAATTTACCTCGAATTAAAAAAATTGCGTTTTTTCACTCGATTAACTTGTTAATTGCGTTGCGTAATGGCGATTATTATATTATTCGTGATTAAAATTACGATTTTAATCGTAATTATGCTGGCGATTAAGATTTTAATGTAATCATCCTCGCGATTAAGATTTTAATCGTAATCGTGTACTCGATTTAAGGATTAAAATTTATAATCAAATTCGAAATAGTAATTAAGAATTCAATCAAAATCGCTTCCATGAATACGATTAAAATCTTAATCGCGAGGATGATTACATTAAAATCTTAATCGCCAGCAATATTACGATTAAAATCGTAATTTTAATCACAAATAATGTAATAATCGCCATTACGCAACGCGATTTACACGTTAATCGAGTGAAAAAACGCATTTTTTTTTATTCGAGGTAAATTTTTTCCCCCGAGTTGAAAAACGCGAGTTTGTTTTCAAACTTATAGGAAAATTCACCATTTTTTAAACAATTTCAACCCCACAAGCCAATATGGTCATAACTATCGACAAACTAATTTTCTCGTTGGGGTGCACTCGCAAAGGTCTGGGACTACTCTCAGTCGATTTAGTGTCGAAAATTACATGCAATACGATACGTCACTTGATCAAGTTCGTCAAAAAGTCGAAAATCCCATTTTTACACCCATTTTCTACCCATAGTTACCCAGGGTGTTGGGTAATCGGGATGGTTAGGTGTTAGGATCAACTAGGACTAGGTGTTAGGAAACTACTTCGTTAATATATAAATTAACAGAAATTGAAAAGAAAATCTACGAAAAAATAAATCGTTCAATCAAATCAGTTTTATGATTTCAATTTTTAAAAAGGCTCAGTGCTCCACCCCGATCAAATTAAAATTTTAATTAAAAAGTCTAAATCCTTTGAAGAAAGTTAACAGTTATGAAAAACGTTGACAGCGTTTGAGAAAATCAGAAAAATTTCTGTACAAAGTTCGTATTGTTTGGAAAAAAAAGACAAAATTTTCAGGAAAAAGTTGAAATTGTTTGGAAAATTTAGAATTTTCTTTATAATTTGAAAACATCGCATTTTCGACCTCGACTTTAAAAAATCGCGTTTTTGTCCTTGATTAACATGTAAATCGTGTAGTGAAAAGGCGATTATTATATTATTATGATTAAAATTACGATTTTAATCGTAATTATGCTGGCGATTATGATTTTAATTGTAATCATCCTCGCGATTAAGGTTTTAATCTAATCAAAAGAGTCGCTTTCGATTAAATTCTTAAACACTCTTTCGAATTTGATTTAAAATTTTAATCTTTTAATCGAGTACACGATCACGATTAAAACCTTAATCGTAACCGTCGATTTGATTTTGCCAATGTATGATAAGTAGCATGCATCTTTATAATCCATGCATATTAGTATACATTTAATAATAACCCTAAGTAACTCGATGCCTGGTTAAAAAGGGTAATTTTTCAACCCACAAAATAGAATGGATTATAACCATCCCATTGTCCAATATTTGCTTTCAAGGCGACGATCTTGTTTAACCAGAGAACATAATTGTAGTTAACGCTGTCCAATATTTCTTTATATTTTGAGCGCGAACATTAACCTTTCTATATGACACTGCTATTTGGTATAAATGTTGAAAAACCCATCCTCGAACGACCATCTGTTCAGTTTCTGTTCAGTTAATTGCAATAGACGTTGATGTCAGGAACAGTGAGGCTACAATACAAGCAGCTGACAGTTTTTGTTACTCATAAACCGGATTTTGATTAATTTTGAATTTATTTTGTTCTAATAAGAGGAATATTATATTGTTTTGAGTTTAAGAAGATTTTATTTGTGCAACTTATTCATATTTTTTACCATATACATATTTTAAACATTTTCGCTTATTAAAACATACAAAAAGCTAACTTCTGACTTCAAAAGCAAATAAACAGAGGATTTGTTTTCAGAATTAGTTACACAGTGTAGGTAATCATCATAATCATCATAATAAGCAGAGAAACCTGTAACAGAGGAAATCGTTTACTGAGTTTACCCTCACTATCCTTTCAAGACCGATCCCCCGTATTGCCAAAATCATTGAAATATTATTTTCTAATTATTTATTTATTTTTGTATTTTGGACAAGTTTAGACAAGTTTTTATAGCTCCAAAAACGTTAGGCTCAGGATCGGACTTAAACTATGCAAAATTAAGCGGTTATACTATATTATCAATTTGAATACGCGATGTATCAGAGTAATAGAATAATGCCCCATTGATAAGAAATTGACAATTATTTGGATATTGAAGGCTTCAAACATACATTCATGCAAAATATGGTTATCCGTTTTTGATAAAAGTCATCCAAGTCAAAACTGAAGAAATTAAGGTTGGTCTGATTATTTCACATTCGCGCGGCACCCACTAATGAGACAAATGTTGAAATTTGTGTGGTATGGTTTAATCGTCTTCTCCCTGCTATTCTCCAAATATGAGCAATATCATAAGACTACAGCCTGAGGAAATAATACGTGATAGAATTATTGTTTGCGCATGCGCAGTGAAAACTATTAATTTCTGAGTGATGAAATTCATAGAAAACCATCCTTAGTCTAACCCGCACATTCCCAGGAAATTCCATCTAAAATCAAACTGAAACTGTAGAATTTATGAGTGTTACAAGGATTTCACGTTCGCGCAAACGGAACAGCTACTACTGATACAATCGTGATGAAACTGATATGGCATGATCAAGTTCTAACTACCGTCCAAATTTAAAACTGATCAGAAGACTAGAACGTAAGAAAATATGCTTAGTAACATTTATTTCTGCGCATGCGCAGAGTGAAGTATTGATTTGAGAGTGATGAAACATACAGGATCATCAACAACCGCTTAACCTACAGATTACCTAAAAACTTCATTCAAATCGGATAAAAACTTTAGAGTTATGCTTGTTGCAAGGATTTGCAGACACACAGACAGACACACACACATACGTACACAGACAGACATGCAGACACGAAAACAAAGTTGTTCAGAATGGTCTAAATGTTTTGATTTTAGAGATAAAAATGTGTTCCTCTCCCAATTGTGAAAACAATGCTTCCGCTACCTTGAGGTAGACTTGAAAGCAAAATCGTCAACAGCGGCTGCTTTGCTGGAGTAGGGTGCAAATCTGTTATGTTCTATATTCTATGTGTAGATTAGTGATTTGCGTAGGGGGGCTATCAAATACAGACATCATTAACCTTTGAGTAATAATCTGCAGCGTTTCAATAATTTAATTGCCTACTTACTGTGTTAAAACTTTCTTGATTCTTCGCAAGAAACATGCACTAATTATGTCGAATAATAAAATTATAGTAGATAAACCCAAACCAGATTTATGGCGGCTGTTGAGGGTTGAATGGCTTGCTAACAACGAGCGTAACCTGATACCTACGTGTGGTTTGTAAAGAGAAACCAAAACTCGTTGTACACTCGTTAATATTGTGGGGCGACATCGGTTTTAATCTGAATACCATGTCTACCGACACAAAACTGGGGCAGCTTTTTAATAAACTCCCACTCGCTTCCACCTTCTAAGCCCCAGCCTACGAGCATCTTAGCGTAATTAGAATCCCAGAGGGCGGTGTGGGGTTGGGAAAAACAGTATCTTGAGCATAATCCTCCTGGCATTGGGCCTTTTTCCTGCTAACCATCTCGGTTAGAGCAGCAATGGAAAGGGTGAGGATAACCAAAAGCAGGGGTAGGGGTGAAGCTAATGGTTTTTTTCATTTTATTCAATAAAGATTCCGGTGGAAAAACAGTGTTCCGTGGGAACCAAGGTATAATGTTTTTACAGCACGGAATCACTCCATGAAACCTCTCCTGGCTAGCAATTTAACTATTAGTTTTGTGAATGTATTAGACGCTTATATGATTAATAATAAAATCTATCAAATCTTTTTTTCTGAGACTTGATGGAGTGTGGAACCTATTGTAAAGGATTTTGCTGTTTTGCTTAATCAAGTATAGCAATATCTATATCCTTATCTAGATCCCTCAGGTGAAATAAAGGATCTGAACAGATTAAATGATCATCCATGAAAAGCCATATTTTCCACAATTCTTATCTCGATACTTATTTTATTTTTCTTACTTAACTATGAAGTGTTAATGAGTATGAACCAATAATTAGCTGCCCTACTTCATACTAACCTCGTCTAAGTACCGCTGACGATTTTATAGTACAATAGGAAAGAATATATTTATGTTTACTCACTCATATATTATGCATTTATTTGATTGACCATCAAAAATATCTTTAGCGAGACTTGGTGGAAACTTGATGGTGTGCTTTATTATTACTCCCTTACTCTCACTTAAAATAATGAATCAGAACCGATTGTATATTGATAATTTATGAACGGCGGTATTTTCCACATTTTTTATCTTGCATATATACCTACCTAAACGAAATATATTGACGTTAAAGTGATCCGAGTTCAATAACCAGCTTACAATGTCAATGGTCAATGCTGACTGCCGGCTTTTCACTTGTATTTCCACTTCACTTCGGATTTCACTAAAAATAATGAATCAGAACCGATTGAATATTGATAATTTATGAAAGGCGGTATTTTCCTCATTTTTTATCTTGCATATACCTACCTAAACAAAATATGTTGACGTTAAAGTGATCCGAGTTCAATAACCAGCTTACAATGTCAATGGTCAACGCTGACTGCCGGCTTTCCACTTGTATTTAAATTCATAATTTTAAACTTTTGTAAGGACCTCTGGCGGAATAGATTATATCAACAAGTAATAGTTATGGACGAATTCCTATAATAATCGAACAAGAAAAAAAATATTGTCAAATCGGTTCTTAGAGCCTGGGCTGTTCAGGAACCAAGAGAACTCGAGGCTCAGTAAGGCCATCCGGGAATGGTACTAAATGAAAATGAGTAAAAAAATGTTTGCCAGATTGGGTGAGATACATAACTTCCTCATATCCGTAGCATGGACGTATCGACCATTAAAATATAACAAATAATCTAAAGATTCCATGGAGTGTTCTTGTTGAGTATGAGCATAGTCTGTCAATTGGACATTGAAGAAAATTATGCTTGAGAGACGTTTGCGCATGCGCAAAAGCTATCGGTGAGGGGGAGCGATGGAATTCATTGAGACCATTTACAATCTAAACCGTTCAAACTCTGTACATTTAATCGAAATCGGTTGAAAACTGGAGAAATTATGCATATTTCAAGAATTTGAGGTTAGCTCATGCGCAGCTGATACTAATGATACTCTCGTAATGGAGCTACTGTGGTGAGATTCAATGTCATTTCCCAAATACCCTTCGAATTTGAGCAAAATCGTACAAATAGGCCATGAGAAACTGACGCATGGTGGATTTTCCGCTTGCGAATGCGCAGTGGTAACGTTCAATTTCTGAGTGATGAAATTGATAGAGATCATCTTCAGCCTGATCCGCTCATTCACAAAAAATGTTTCTTCGAAATCGAATCAAAACCGTGGCGCACCAGCCACAAATGATATGATCATGATGAAATTGACACAGGATGATGGAATCGTTTTTTCCAAACTACTCTCCGAATTTGAATGGGATCAGACGACAAAAACTAGAGCAAATAATACTTGATGAAATTTACATTGAAGCATGCGCAGAGTGGAGTATTGATTAGTAAGCAATGAAACTATTAGAGAACCATCCACAGGCTAACCCGCAGATTCCCTGAAAATATCATCAAAATCGAAAGAAAACTGTAGATGTTCCGCGTGTTGCAAGAATTTGCTGACACATTAACACGTACACACAAAACCAATGGTCAGAAAAGTAAAAGGCGAGAGGAAATTTTGATTTTGGAGTAAAGGAATGGTTTCATCTCCCGAAAGCGGAAACTATGCTTCCGCTACCAATAGCTAGACTCGGAAGCAAAAAGTACAATAAAACAAAAATTATGAGATAACAGAATAAAATATATTTAATTTTTACCACTCATAATACCTACTATACGATTACTCTATTGTCACGCAAAAGCGTTTTGATGAAGGGTGAAAAATATCGCCAAGAATTTTGTAAATCGGATTATTCAAGAATTGAAGAATAATGAATTGGAGCAAATTGTATGATCATGCATGAAGAGCGATACTTTCCACATTAATTTTGTACATTGCAATATTTGAACGACAATACGTAGACAATAATGTGATTCTTGACATATAACCAGCTCAGTGTACCTCTGACATTTTATATGAATATTAAAATAAAATTCATTTATTTCTACTTACATATCCCCGTGTTGACCTTTGTAGAAGCCAACAGTGATTTCTGCATCATTCGAGTCAAACGTCCGAGAAAATTGGAGATTAGCATACTTGCCCCAAATATCCAATGTTTTCTGTAGCTCGCCAACAACTTCGGTTTGAGAAAGGCTTTGAGACCAGTTCTTAATGCTAAAAAATATCCAAAGTAATATTCTTATAATGTGATGAAACGGAAGTCTTGAATTATAAATTCTCGTTAGCCATTAATTTAATTCAAATATCTACTGCAAAACTAAACAAAATTGAATGAACAGATAAATTATACACAGTAAACACAATAAGAGTTTGACGCTCCGCACACAACCCATAAAAAGTAACATAAACATGATTGTGAAATTCTACATCTCTATCGGGAATGTAGAATTTCACAATCCGAATACACCAATCAGTTTCACCGCTTCCAGAGCATTCATCAGGTCAGCAGTGAATGACAAGTTCGACCAGGGCCACCGGCGGTCGGCTGAAGGCAAGCGGTGGGCCTCTCTCCTCATCCCGGCTGATCGTGTCCCTCCTGATCTTCCTCGCCGCGAGTCGGTCGCGGCTTTCAGGTATATAACAGGCCATGACTACCTGAACGCCCACCTCCATCGACTGGGACTCAAAGATGACCCGACCTGCTCGTTGTGTGGATCCTCAGCCATGACAAGTGACCACCTTAACGACTGTCCTCGCCTCGAGGATATCAAGCGGAGCTTTTCTCCTGACGAGACCAATTGGTCAAAAATATCAAAATTGTATTGGGCTGCCAAAACGCTAATGGCCGAAGAGCCGTAAACGCTCGGCGTAGGGGGAAAAAAAAAAAACATCTCTATCGGGGAACAACTCAGCTGCCAATCCACCGACTAAAATAAGTTATAGATTCTAGTGTATATTTCATATGCAAGTGTGAAATCATGGAAATAACATTCTGAGAACATTTGACAGGAGCCTCATGTCATTGAGACGAAGTGAGATCTATTGGAGCATTATGCCCTACTTCAGGTAGGGTTCATCTTCGCAAGTTAAAATTTTCTAGGCTTTCTAAAATGTATTAAAATCCAGGTCGTCTGTCAACCACCTTGTCAGACCCACTTGCATAACTATTTCAGAAGAATGCATTTCTTCTTAAAATCATACTCCATTATTCGTTCTCAATTGCAGGTATGATTCATTTGTGTCAATCAACTCAATTATTAACTCACTAGAACTTGAGATGTCTTCTACTCCAACTACTTCCAGTCAATATAAATCTTTTTTTCCTTCGGTGAGCGTGACCATGGTGGTTGTTGATGTGATGTGAATGATGATGATGGAAATGTTCGTTGTGATGATGACCATCATCACTGTGTGTACTTGGTTCCGTAAATGACGAATTATTTCTTATTACATCTGGCAATCCGCATCTTTTCGAGCTGAAGAGCTAAAAGAACAAAACAAAAAGTACCAATTCTTTAATAAAAATACTGATAAACCATTTCATTGGTAAACCCAATTTTTGGCATTTTACTCGGAATTCGAAGAAATATTTCAGAATCGTTCTAACGTCTTGAAACATACGTTTTAATTTTCTCCATGATATACTCATAGCAACCAACAAGAGGTTTAAAAAAAATCATTGCTGATTTTCTCGAACAGTACATTATGCTTGTGCCACATAATGTGTAGTGTTCTAAAACCAATAATAAGTCGTTCTGGAACGAGACCCTATGAATAAGAAGATAATAATCCAGAGATATTTAAACTAAAACATTTCTTTCAAATATTACAATTTGAAATTAATAATTAATTTTTTGACTGCCAAGTCATTGTGCTTTGTCTCTATTTTGATTTTTGTAACTATGTAGTAATAGTTAGTATACCTATCCAAGTTGTTCATTTCTATACCATTGAGACTTGAGCTGACTAAGTTGCGTATTCGACTTATTGACTCCCTTGCTAGTATATACCCTATCTTTCAAAGAGGATGTGTTCGGAAGAGGATGGAGATACATACTAGAACGCTACGCCCCTAGAGTGTACAGAAGAGGTACCCCAGAGCCGTAGATCCCGTGAAGTGTCAAGGAAAATCCCATAGAATGTAAAGCACCGTATAGAGAATAGGAAAAAGTATGATTTTGGTTTTGAGGTTGTCAAGTAAAATTATGTTCAACCCAGCTTGAGTTTCACTTTTAAATTCCATGGCTCATGACTTGCTACTTTATTTTTCAAATCTATTTGCAAATATATATACATTTCGATTGATACCAAATAGATAAATAGAAAAAATATGTAAACAGTAAGTTTTTCTGTATGACCTTGATGTTTACAGTCAAAATCAATACTTTATTTCTGTAAGCAGATCATTTTATGCATGAAAATGCATTCCCTCAACAAGAATTTGACAGTGTGTATACGCGCTGTATATTGTAACCTATCATCTAAACAACAAGTTACAGCCTACTTTTATAGTTTCTTCGTTGAGTCTTCCAGTTTCCTCCAAGCCTCCAAAACGCTGAGCCTGCTTTATAGCATCTTCCACCGATTCCTGGGTGTATAACGTTTCCAAAGCATCACTATTAGCGCCAGGTAAATACCCGTATTTCTTCAGGAAGCTAATCTGTAAAATTATTAATGAAAATGATGTTATTAAGGCAGTTTTGAATTATTAGTAAAAAGCATATCACCTTGACTCCAGTTAGTTAGGAACTGAATAGTTCAACAACGTTGGGAGGGTTCTCGGCCGTGATAGCGTACTCTCGGCTGTTGATCACGAGAATCGATCGTGGAATAAAAGAAGAATTTAGGCCAACGTTTCTAAAAATTGATTTTCCATCGTCAGGCTTCAGGATGTTTTGTGGACAGTTTAAATTATTTGAAACTTTACAAAAAAATAAGGTTTTCTGTCCTTTTCTTTTAAACGTTCTAAAAGTGAAAAACGTCACAAACTATTGTCACGAAAAAACGAGACTAAAGTAGAGGCGGATCTAATTTCTTTGCTGTTCAACCTTTGACGCTGAAATTTGAAATGGAGAATCCTTGAGACGTCTAGAAACGAATCATGAAGTCTGAAGCCCCCTGGCCAGCGGAGTGAGATCCAGAGCTAAGTTCCTTGCTATTCAACCTATGAAGCTGAAATTTTAAATGGAGCGTGTTACACGTTTCCTCCATTGTTTAGCCGAAACAAAAGAGGGGTCTAGGATCACCCCGGCGAGGTCAAGGGGCAGAGCCAGTGCTTTAAATAATAGGGTAGTATGTCTACCATTTCATGACCATTGGAAACCATACTTTGCAAGTATACATGGTAGAAGGTGTTAGTTGTTCGGAAGGTTTTGAAGGTTTCAGTAGTTACAAAAGAGCCGACAGGTTGTACGAGTGTCGACCTGGGCTATCCACAGAGTACATTTTTTGTATCCTAACCGAATGGAACAGTTATATCCTATATGGAATTTGCATAGTGGTACAAGTAATAAGAATATTATGATACGTAAGGCCATTGAAATAAAATTCCAGAGCAAACTGAGTTTAAGGTAAGTAACCAAATCTTAGTTTGCTCTGGAATTCTATTCAATTGCCTTGGGAATTACTAACTGTTACGGTAAATTATCTATATTTTCGTGTCATTAATTGGAGCAATAGAATTTTTTTAGCACAATATGTGGTGGCTCAGTGGGGTGCATCAGGTGTTTTGTCTTTATGAATGGGAGTCACTTAGGGCTCTATCTTGGGTCCAATTCTATTTGTCTTGTTCATCCTTCAGCATCCTTCAGTCATTCCTCAAGTCTAGTTGCCTCCTCTTTGCGGATGATGTTCAGGTTTTCTCTCAGGCCCCTCTCTCCAACATAGGTGCTTGCGTGTCTGAACTTGATGATGATACGGATAGTGTTGTAGATTGGGCTAGGAATAACGCTATTGTCATAAACCCTCAGAAGACACGGTTTGTCATATTTTCTAAACGCTCATGTGATAACTATCATGACATCCCCCCACTGTTGGTTGATGGCTTTTGAGTTGCTTCTTGTGATTCTGCTCGTGACCTGGGTGTCTTCCCAGATCCCCAGCTCAACTGGCTCATTGTTTCCCGGATCGTTTAGAGAGTCTATGGATCTTTACAAACATTGAGGCAATAGTGAAATTTCACAAATTTTCACAATTTTTTTCTATTAATGAATTTCTTTCTTTCTTTTTTTTTCTTTTTTTTTTCATTTATACATTTTATTCTGAGAAGCATGGTTACATTCTGATTTACATAAAATTCAAATTTTTGTATATTCTATTTTACTGGTAGTCCAGTCAATAAATGACCCAAAATGAGGTGTAGAGTGCGTGAGCAGGTAACTAAACGATTCCTTCAGAAACTTGTTCAGGGGGCTTAGGTTGTTAACATACCAAAAGTCCTGACTCCTAGGTGATGAGCGGGGGGGAGGAGGTGGGGGTAAAGGTACGAATTTTGGGTTTTTCGCTTATATCTCGAAAACGGTGCATCGGAGAGAAATATTTTTAGATAATAAAATGGAGTTCTTAAAATTATCTAAAACTTTTATATCATATGTTTTTTTCTAATTCCTAACCGTTTTCGAGCTGTACCCTCGGAAAAAGTTGAAATTTACAAAAAAAATCAATTTACGTCAAAATATTCATAAACATTGCATCATATTGTCTAAACCTATTCATAAACGAAAAGTATGAATAGGAAAGAAGTTGTAGATTTTTAAATTCCCTTTTAGAATACATATACATATGCTGACTAATGTCCAACCCGCCTAAAGTTACAGCTATTTTAAAACTTGTATAGCATTTTGCAATTATCAGAAAATTAGTTTGTATATCATATTCTTAACCCACAACCTTTGTTCGTGTATTTTGTTTAAATTACAGATAACAATATCAGCAATTTGTTAGTCAATTAAATTTAATACTTGAAAACAACAATAAAAGAGCCGTATGCAATAGAACGCCGATTAACCGAATCGCCAATTATCCGTATCGGTCCTAAGCGTTATATAAAAAATTAGAACTAAGTAATTTTTCAATAAAAACAAGTTCAATAATAATTCTTTTTTTTTAATGGCCCAAAATATTCTTTGTTAAACACAAATACCTGTTAAACAGGAAGACTTTTTATCAAATCCTAAAAACAAAACTGCAGGAGCAAGGGATACATACTCTTCAGGCTACCGATGACGCTGACATCCTAATCGTGAAGACTACTGTTGAACAATCCACTCACAACTCTGTGGCTGTCGTTGGTGAGGATGTAGACCTTGCTGTCCTGTTGATTGCTTCCACTCCTGCGACCCGAGATATCTTTATGCTGAAACCCGGACGAGGGAAAACCAAAACAATAGTACTGTCCACCCAAGAGATGCAGCACCGTAGATTTGAACACATCCTGTTCCTTCATTCATTTACCGGATGCGACACAATTTCTGCAACTTTCAGGAGAAGCAAGGTGGGCTTCTTTAAATTGTACTTGGAGTCAGAAATCATCCAGCAAGCAGCAATGACATTTTCTAACCCCTCCTCTACTTACGACCATGTTGAAAAGGCTGGGGAGATGTGCTTTCTGAAGTGGTATAAGGCGCCAAAAAAACAAACCTCCCTTAACCAGTACCGCTTCCAATCGTTTACGAGGTCAGTGGCAAATATGAAGCCTGAAATCAGCTCCCTACTTCCAACAGAGAATGCAGCTAAACAGCACTCTCGGCGAACCTACCACCAAGTGCAGCAGTGGCTCGGTAATGAGCTGCCCCCTCAAGATTGGGGGTGGAAACGTGTAGGAGACACCCTGGTGGCAATTACAATGGAAAATCTACCAGGTTCTTCTGAAAACTATATTTTGCCGCTGCACCAAGGATTGTGTAATTGGAAAATGTGGCTGCCGAAAAGCGATGCTCACCTGTTCTGCAGCGTGCCTCCACTGTCCAGGGAAGTGCCGCCTGAACAGTGTGCCTGTTGACGATGAGGACGATGAAGACGATGTAGAGCCCATTCAGCAAGAGCCACCCGCTACTGAGGAAGAAGATGCCATGGAAGAACAATCATTGCCTGGGCCCTCAAGTTCAAAGAGGATGAAAATTTGATTACTTTTAAAGTTGAGAGTAAAACATTAGGAATATATTGAGAACAATGGGGTTTACAATTATTATTGTATTGGTGTAACGAAACTGTCTGTAGAATAAAGTGTGAAATTTGTCATCATCATTATTTTTTCTACTTTATTTAATAACTTGCTTATAAGTGGCCATATATGTTATTACATGAACGAACAAAGGTTGATATACAAACTAATTTTCTGAAAATTGCAAAATGCTATACAAGTTTTAAAATAGCTGTAACTTTAGGCGGGTTGGACATTAATCAGCATATGTATATATATTCTAAAAGGGAATTTAAAAATCTACAACTTCTTTCCTATTCATACTTTTCGTTTATGAATAGGTTTAGACAATATGATGCAATGTTTATGAATATTTTGACGTAAATTGATTTTTTTTTGTAAATTTCAACTTTTTCCGAGGGCATAGCTCGAAAACGGTTAGGAATTAGAAAAAAACATATGATATAAAAGTTTTAGATAATTTTAAGAACTCCATTTTATTATCTAAAAATATTTCTCTCCGATGCACCGTTTTCGAGATATAAGCGAAAAACCCAAAATTCGTACCTTTACCCCCACCTCCTCCCCCCCGCTCATCACCTAGGAGTCGGGACTTTTGGTATGTTAACAACCTAAGCCCCCTGAACAAGTTTCTGAAGGAATCGTTTAGTTACCTGCTCACGCACTCTACACCTCATTCCTTGACTGGACTATGGTGGCAGTGTTTTATTTTAAGGTACTAAGAATGTTGAACAAATGAATAAGGTATGATGCAACAACAAAGAGAGCCCATGGGGCTTACGTAACAGAGAGCCTATGAAGATCTTCTCCAATACTGTCTCAAATGTCAGGAAAAATGCAAAAACAGGTACCTACTTATTTATAACTGGTTATGTCAAAAATAAAATCCTTGGATTACCTCCTTTTTAAAATAGAAGGAAGGGACGTTTTCGAATAAAATATTAATGATCTATTCTAGGATTTATTCAACTCTGTTCTTTCCTAGTCTGCTTAATCAACTGAATAAAATATCAATAAGTGACATTCCTCGAGAACGTCTTTTGATTGGTAGGTAGCCATAATTTTCCATTTGCTTGTTGAATGAAAAAGTTAAATGAGTACTAAACCGAAAGTAGGTACCTAATTGCTACCTACGATGGCGTTGCATATTTTAATGGTCACCTGGGATTTGAACGGTCTGAAGGGAAGTTCTAACTTTGACCTTTGAAATGGCTGAACCAACACCATCGAATTCAATTTATGTGACAAAGGTAACAACTCGATATATTGAAACCAATCTCCGTGGCTGTTATTGGGTCTATTTGCTCGGTGGGAGGCAGCAGTGACAGAAGACTGGTGTTTGAACCTGACTTACGAAGGGAGGTCAGTCCGCGATCTGCATTCCAAATTGCTAAAGGAGCTTAGAGGGTGCGTATACAGAGGACGGCCTAGATAGAGTGCCCTAACTTGAATATCACGGAATCAACAATTTGCTTAGCTTTATTCAAATAAGCCCCCACCCGTATTATGCAGCCCAAGAGAGGAAATAACGTAAATAGGTACCTACCTATTCCTGATGATTCGCTGTAGCTCCTAGAGTCAAAACAAAAAGTTCCTATGTTACAATGATAAGTTTCTTCTTGAAAATTTCCAGTCATGCCGCATGATCGTTTGAGCGAATTTTCGTAAATTTTATCGTATTATATTATGTTACATTGTGCTGAAGTTTCAGCACTTTGTGTGCAAAGAAATTGTTACCGTCGTAGAATTTATGGAAAAAACTAGTTCTAAACAATGTTCAGCGAGACAAAGAAGGATTTGGATTTTTACCTATTTTATGTAGTTTTATCGGTTTTAATGAAATTCAAGTACATAAGTACATTCCCAGCATAATTTTGTGCAAAACATTTTTAATGACCAAGTTCATTGTTAATAAATTTTTTTGATTAATATTCTGTTGAAAAATATAAATGTATTATTTTTAGCCGTTTTCAGCCATTTTTATTGACTTTTTTAGCGCATTTTTTAAATTTGACGAATTCAGTGTGCTCAAAAAGTGCTGGCCAACGAACTCATCCTGTTGTTTGGAAAGCTTGATTTTTCATATATACCATTCATATATATTCATTCATTCTTCATTCGTTCGTTCGTTCGTTCGTTCCGTCCGTTCGTTCGTTCATTCATTCATTCATTTATTCGTTTATAAAACAGCTTCAAACTCTAGGATTTGTTTCAGAATGCATAAAACGTATTTCAATGAAGATATCTTTCGAAAAATTCAATTTTAAAATTTTTTGGAGCCATTGCAATAGCTTTATTTTTTACGAAAATTCGCTAAAAACAAGAATAACACATCATTATGAAGTTCAAAGGCTATTTCTTTTATACGATCCTCAGATACTCTGAAATTTCGAAAGAGTTTTGAAGATAAGAAGCAGGTGTTTATTGAAAACCACGTTTTCACGTGCGCACAACTATTGATTGTCCACTAGGGTTAACCTATATACCACCGAATACGACATCAATAACAAGTAGAGGACTTTTAAATTGCTCTCGGTGGAAACATGAAGAAATATAGATATGGGAACTATTCCCTTAGTATATAAATTCGTAAATGTAATCCTTGAAAATTAAATAATGAGACTAATGCGCCTGAAATCATTCAGGATTACAATTGAAACTAGGGACCGAAAACTTACTCAAAAACCGGAACGATATTCCGAGACGAAATCGGTACCACGTAATTTTAGTGTTTCACATAGCACCAACCGTTACTGAGGAAATGTAACTTCTTCATTTTCCAATTTTTTATATATGCATGGTAGACAATAATATAAATTTTATAAACATTGATCCATTAAATACCATTTCAGTAATATGTTTCACATTGTTGCATTTCTACATCGATGTTTCGATTATGTCTCATTACAGGAAGAAACATCGATAATTCGTATTGCCATTGCTTACTGACCGTGTGTGATTTCTATGGGAAATGGAACTCTGAAGTCAATAGTGTCAAAAATAACACTGCCAAAGAATTTCAGAGAAAGCACGTTACAAAATTCTGAGCGTTTGAATGGTAAAAATCGTTCGCATATAATTCAAAAAGCTTTAAGTTACATTGCTAAGTTTTTTCTTGAAACAACCAGAATAATACATCATTTCAGGCAGTTAGGCAATTATCATTACATCCCCCTCCAAATACTCTCAAATTTTGAATGAGTATGGCTATTCCATCGTAAGGAAACAGTTGACTATTGAAAACCACGTTTGTGCATGCACACAAACTACATGGGAGCCGATTTAGAAACGACTTATTTGAAGTAAGTCATTAACGATTATTCTAGCTGACTGTGTCAGTATTTCATTTCATAAATATCATTATTGATTTAGGTTGGTATTAACTATTAACTGAAGTTTAGGTTAGCAATGATAAAAAGGTACGTAGTGGAAGATCATACCACCACGTCTCTTAAAACGTGACCCATCTGCAACAGTGTTAACACGTCTTTACAATGTTCCACCACAAAATGAATCCTTGTTCAACCCCTTTCCACCATGTTTTGTAGTCCCAGTGGGAGAGCGCATTCGAAGTCGAACTCGGAGAGTGTAATTACTGAAGAACTTGAGCATTAAGATCTGAAACTCAGCAGCCCTACAACAGTTTCCGTTTTGGCTCTGTTCACAAAATTATTGCGTACTCTCGCTGCGAACCCACGTTTCTGTCTCGTGACAGTGTGATTCGTGGAAAATTTGAGTTGAACTGAAAGCTAAGTAAAGTTTTGTTGTTGCTATTTCTGTGAGTACCAACTGGTATCACACCAATAAACCACGAATCCGAAAAAAACTCATGTTTACCAAAATAATTTATAAATAAGCATTTTCATCTGCTACTCTCAATTGATTGGCTAAAATAAACTCAAATAGAAGTACAAATCCGAAATTGATTAAAGTTTATGTACAGTAGAATCCCGCTATTTCGAAAACCACTAATTCGAATGGAAACGTTGGTCTCTTGAAAAACTCAAATTATCACACTGAGGTTTATTATTTCTCTATTTGACTGCCCTTCTACACAGATTACTAGTCAGTAATTATTAAACCCCGTTTATAATATACCTATTTACTATCGAAACTCGGGACTTCGCGCCTTGCAAAAGGGTTCAATACATTACTGCACCAGGAACCCATAATTTTCCGCTTTTGGTTTATTATTTGCAATAATGAACCTTTGTAATCGACCAAGAGAAAAAATTGTTTAACCTCCCCTGAAAATTTTTTGGTTTGGGCCCACCGGTGTAAAAGAAGGCAGGCGGGAAGATTCCCACTTGCCTATGTTAGGAAAACCCTAGAAAAACCCCGTTTTTTGCCCATTTTCGGCTCTTAGCATTGATGCGTGTGAAGCGATCGGGCTGGCTATACTTTAGGACCAACTAGATAAACCCCAAGTGGAGTCCATGTGCGAAAGAACGGATATTTTTCATCAAGTTAAAGGCCTTTTATGGCCCGGACAACGGACGGGCATTGCAGTTTTTGAATCTATGCACCTTGAAACGTAAAGTGACAAATTTAGTGAAAATAATTTATTTGACATTGAAAATGTCTTAGTCGACGCGTCAACCGGAAATTTTGTTACGGAAATTTTGTTATGCAAAGAAAAATAAACAATTACTGAATTTGCTGTAAGTCAGTCTCGAAGATGCCCAATTCTTCCACGAATATGAATTCACATAGGTAATTTTCTGTCATGGTGCGCGTCTACAGTTAGTATAACCAAGATTAAATTCTCAACCAAGTGACAACAAAACAAGCGGCATTGTTTACTACATCCATTTACAACATAAATAAATATAAAACTACAACACGAATAGAAGAACAAGTACCTATTTACGAAAGAAATGCGTGATAAATCGAGAGCTTTCCAACGAATGGAGAACGGACACAGATACGGAACGAAAATTGTTCAGAATGGTCTAAAACGTTAAATGCGAGTAGGAATTTTGATTTTGGAGACTACGTTTTTAATCTGTCGAAAGTGAAAACAAAGCTTCCAATGTATAGGTAGACTCGGAAGTAATAACTTCAACATGAGTGTGAATGATATGTTGTGTGAACATTGGGGAAATCCCCTTATTTAGCTTTTCCAAATTAATTTAGACTTTTTAGAAGAGACCTTTTAGAGTGTTAGAATTTTCCCACTTGGATTTAGTAGATTAGACCACGCTACTTGCACTTTGCTCACTTTAGACTCTAGCGAATTTTCAGTAGTTAGTCTAATTAATGATTACTCATCTTTCATTAGAGAAGAAGTGAAATATTAAGAAGAGCCACACCCAAGTTGGGTGTGGCTCATAGCTTCATCATGTCCGTAACATGAGTGTATATATCACAGAAATGTATTGAATTATTTTATAATTCCATAGCTGGCTCTTATGGTTGAGGGAAATGGTAAATTGAGATGGAGTACGTTTTCAGGCGACTAGGGCGTGAGAAAATTATGCTTGATGAAGTTTACATTTGCGCATGCGCTGAGTGAAATATTTATTTGGGAACAGAAACTGATAGACCTACAATTTAATCCGTATCCCTGAGGATTTCATCAAAATCAGTGAGAATTGAGCTTGTTACAAGTATTTGACACTTGTCCTAGCGCAGGAGCTATACTATTGATACATCAGGTTGAAATTGATATGGAATGTTCAAACCATCTCGTAACTATCCTCCGAATTTGAGCGAGATCGGACGACCAGAGCATGAGAGAATTATACTTAATGGAATTTACTTGTGCGCATGCGCAGAGTGATCAATAAAACTGAAAAGAACTATTTACACTCTAATCCGCACATTCCCTGAATAGTTCATCAAAATCGGATGAAAACAGTGGAAATTAAGCTTGTTACAAGGATTCGGGGACACATGTCCGACAGACAGACAGGCACGGAACGAAAGTTGTTCTGAAGGGTCTAAAATGTAAGCTGCGAGTGGAAATTTTGATTTTGGAGACAAAACTTTTTTTCATCTCCCGAAATTGAAAACAATACTTCCAATACCTAAAGGTAGACGAAAAGGTTATTGCAAAATAATATAATTTTCCATTTCAAATCCATTTTTATGGTTTTTCTGTTGAAATGCTGACGATCCTTTTCTAATTCAGATTCTTATAAATAAAATGTACACACTAATTTATATAAATGAGAGACGTAGCTTTCAGGTGGTAATGACCAATTTCGTTTCGATTTTCTTCCTTTTTTCAATGAGGTGTAAGTAATTAATGTACATTCAGTGCACGTTCTTTTACCGAAATTGGAAAAAGAACATTCTGAGTTATTCTACCATCTTCGTTACACTTGGATTATGCTTTGTTCTTCAGAACTACAATAGGAAACAAATATCTTAATATTTACTTTATTGATATTGATCGTGGCATCCATAGTCTGACTTGGTAACTCGAGCACTGACTCAATTTGTCAGGAATTCAACATTGAATGCAAGCATGTCATCGCGTAATTTTCTATTGGAATTCGCGGCATTTTCACTTCTTCTTTACTGCGAGGATCTTTTGCGAAATACTTAGTTCGCGCCGAGAAATTTTTCTAATAAAATTGTATTAGGTCTTAAACAGGATTCCACTGAAGTAGGATTGAAGCCGTGACAGGAGTATCAATTCCTTTTGAAATAAAAGAAGCCTCGTACCTACATTTCAAACACAATGGGACATCAGCACCTCCCGAGACGACCCCAGCGGCACGACAGAGGCTTACGAATGCAGGTGAACGGGGAGTTACCGGTAGCAACGCGACTTGAACAGTTTTTTCTTTGTGGCTCCTTGAAAAATGTAGTGTTTTACTGTGTTTAAGAAGTGCTAGCGTGATAAACTCGTATAGCCCGTGGAGACCAACCGACTGTGCATAGACGTGAAACTTTATCCAAAGTTGAGTGCAGTGGTATTCGTCGTATAGGAAGATACGAACGATTTATTTTTTGCGATTTATGGTTAAGATGGCGAACGATGCAAACGAGGTTGTTGTCACTCAGCATAGCAACCATAATGGTGTTAGCAAGTATCCGAGGCAGCCTCCACCAAATAATGTGAGTAATTTCAAAATAAAGCGCGCGAAGCTAAGCAATTCTGAAGCTCACCATTCATCAATGTTTTTCTCCCCTAACAAATTCGCACCATTGGAAAAAATGGATGACACAAATAACTCTTCAACATCATTGACAATCAATGAACCAGCAAACGTGGTTTCCAAACCTCCACCAATATTTATTAACAATGTTAATAATGTGAACGTTTTAATTGATACATTGAAAGGTCAATGCAAATCATCATTCAGGCACACAACTGTCAATAATAAATTCAAGCTAAATTTCGACGCAATTGATGACTACAGGAATGCAGTAGCATGCCTCCAAACCAATGGTGCGGAATTTCATACATTTCAGCTCAAATCTGAACGGAATTTCCGGGTCGTCATACGTGGATTACATCCGAAATGTGATGTGAACACACTAATGACAGAAATTAAAGAACTAGGCTATGATCCGGTGCAGATATTGCCAGTACACCACCCTGTCACTAAAATCCCTCTCCCTTTATTTTTTGTTGATCTGAAGCCGAATCCCAAGAATCAGGAAATATATTCTCTTGATTCTTTGTATTATTGCAGAATAAAAGTAGAACCTCCAAAACCCCGCAACACCGTGATTCAATGCCTCAAATGTCAGGAGTTTGGGCACTCAAAAAATTATTGTCACAAACAACCACGCTGCGTAAAATGCGACGCTTCTCATGCTTCGAATGAGTGCACAAAATCATCAAACGAACACCCACAATGTGTCAACTGCAAAGGTATACACACTGCCAATTACAGAGGTTGTCCTGCGTACAAAGCATTACAAATGCCTTGGACTGCAAGGAATGCAACAAAGGGTACAATATCGCATAAGACCCTTGAAAACCGAAATCAAGACGACAGTAGACAAAACATTCTACCAACTACCTCTACCAACATGACACCTGAATTCCAACCTTCTTATGCATCTGTAGTTCGACATCAACACTCCTCCGTAAACGATCAGCTTCTTGAGAAGATTGATCAACTCTTAACCGTTATCACACCGCTAATTCAGATGATGACCCGAATAATTCCCACTCTACTGAACACGAAATGAATAACAAATCAACGAAAATATTCCGGGTGAGCACATGGAACTGTAGAGGCATAGGTAATAAATACCATGAACTTGTTTTATTCTTACGATCTTATGAAATTGATGTTTTGCTGTTAACAGAAACTAAATTGGCACCGTACAAGAATCTATATATTGATGGCTATAAGGTTTACAGATCTGATCATCCCAGTGGTAGCAGTAAAGGTGGATCAGCCGTGATCGTCAAGAACTCCATTCCTCACGACGAACATCCTCCTATCTGTGAACCCAATTTTCAAGTAGCTCAAATCAACCTGAGACATCCGCAGTTGTCCGCATTCAGAATAGGTTCGTTCTACTCAGCACCAGAAAATCGTGTTGTTATGAGTGATTTCCTGGGGATTATACACGAACTGCAAACACGATTCTTGCTCGGTGGTGACTTTAATTGCAAACATCCCTGTTGGGGCTCGAATACCAGTAATCCTAGGGGTGTGATTCTGCGGGAAGCCATAATTAGATACTCTCTGGAAATCATTGCGCCGTCTGAACCCACATTCTATTCTTCTGATAGACATATGCCAGATATTTTAGACTTTTTTCTAGGAAAGCAGTCGTCAAACTTCATTAAAAGCTCATGGGTCGCACACGAGATGAGTTCTGATCACTTACCTTTCATACTCGACATGGAAATGGACTCATCAAACTTTTGTCGCAAACCCGGACTAATCAATCATCCATTCGATTGGAAAACTTACCAAGATGTGGCCAATGAGATGATTAGTTTAAGTATGCCACTTAAAACCCCCAAGGATATAGATATTGCTATATCCCAAATCACCAATGTGATTCACATTGCTGCAGGGAAAGCATCCATGCAACCTCGAGCCAAGAACCCAAGACATGTAATAACAGCCTCTCCAGTGGTTTTAAACCTTCTACAGGCGAAAAATGCGGCGAGGAGGCGGTGGCAAATCACCCAATATCCTCCTGACAAAACAAGATTCAACCAACTGACCCAAGAACTGAAGGCAACCTTGAAGGAAGAACAGGACAGAGCAGAACAAACAAAACTACTAACCCTCAATACTAAAGACTGCTCGCTTTGGAGAAAAACTAAAATCATGATTAGCGACCGAACAAGCATTCCACCTCTGAAAAGAATGGGGCAATGGTACACGACAGAACAGAACAAAGCGGATATCTTCGGACAACTTCTCGTAGAACAGTTCACTCCATTTCCCCCGTCAGATCCTGTATTTGACAAAGAGATAGATACTAAGCTTGAAGAACCTCTCCAGCTCCAACCACATCGCCTCTTCTTTACACCTGGGCAAGTTCGTAATGCTATAAACCGTTCTCCCAACAAAAAAGCTTCAGGTCACGATTTAATAACTAAGCAGCTTCTCAAATGCCTCCCACGCAAAGGAATTGTCATGTTGACTCAAATCTATAACGCAGTACTTAGAACGACATACTTTCCTTATAAATGGAAGCATGCCCACGTAGTAATGGTCAAGAAGCCAAATAAACGTGCTGATGACCCGTTGAGCTACCGGCCCATCAGTCTACTGTCACTCTTCTCAAAAATATTTGAAAGACTTTTGCTTCCCCATCTTCTCTCGGCGCTCTCTTCATTACTTCCAGATACGCAGTTTGGCTTCCGCTCCTCCCACTCCTGTTCCCACCAATTACATCGAGTTATCGACAGTATTCTTGAGACGTATGAGAGCAAAAAGGTGTGTCTAGGAGTGTTCTTGGACACAGAAAAAGCATTTGACAAGGTTCTACATAAAGGTCTCTTGGTTAAAGTGAAGCCGCACCTATCTGACACTTTATACCGCATCTTATTTTCATACCTAGACGGACGGACTTTCTCTGTAAAATGCGGAGGAGCACTTTCTACCTCTAAATCAATGAAATCAGGAGTGCCCCAAGGAAGTGTTCTTGGTCCCTTCCTATTCCTTCTATACACTCATGACATTCCTAGTCCACCAGACGTAATGACAGCTCAGTTTGCAGATGACACAGCTACGTTGACAAAAGCCGACAGTTTTCGCGAAGCTGGAGAGGTACTCCAACGTCACCTTAGTGAAATTGAGGATTGGTCAAGGAAATGGAGACTCAAGATCAACAGCTCCAAATCAGCTGCAGTACCTTTCACCTATTTGAGACAGAACTTCACAGACCAACTTACGATGAACAACGAAACAATACCCATTGTGACACATGTGCGATACCTTGGTCTTCACTTAGATGAGCGAATGACTTGGAAGGAGCATGTCACCTACCTGACAAATAAGATCCGACAGCGGATTCGCCAGCTTCGACCTCTGCTCACAAAATATTCCCCTCTCTCCATCTCAACAAAAAGACTGATATATCTTTCTCTCATCCGACCAATATGGACTTACTCATGTGGACTGTGGGGAGCAGCTGCAACATGTCACATTAATAAAATCCAAGTGTTGCAAAACCGGGTATTGCGCATGATAACTGGAGCGGACTGGTTTGTGCGAAATTCAGTTCTCCACAATGATCTTGGAATTCCGATGGTGAAGACTGTGATCAAGGACACATATGTGAGAATGAGCAGCAAAATGGTGGACCATACTAATCCCTTAATAGCATCCATTCCCATCAATTCACCTGAACTCCCACCGAGCCGTCGCCTAAAAAAACGTCGCCTTCAAGACGCTCTATTAGGAGATATGGAGTTCGAAAATTTGGAATAAACTGGATGAAGGGTAGCCACTGGGCTACACCTCACTACATGTGCCATGTGAATTAGGATCTTTATCCTACTGTATTTAATTTCGAGCAAAACTGTAATGTTTTTAAACAATAAAGTTATCTAATTAATTAAAAAAAAAAAAAAAAAAAAAAAAAAAAAAAAAGGTGAACGGATCCAACTGGTATCGTGACTCGGCCGCAACGCAAACGTTACGCATCTGGGTTGGGCACAGATAAACGGATGTAAATACTTGTGTGAAACGGGATGTGAATAATCATCGCAGACGGATCTAAGTCAATTACTTGAAGCAGGTAATGATTAGTAGGGTACTAAATTAGGTACCGATCAAGAGAAAATCAAGAGAAATTATTGTGGTGCAAAATTAAAACTTTAAATCTTGAAAAAGTATTATTTTTTCACTTCCTGAAAAAACATATAGGTAATCGTGGATATATTTTTGGGTGCGGTACTTTTATATTCATATTTCAATGGATAACCATAAAGTTGAAAAAATTACTACCTACAATTTGTTTTTGTGTAAGAATATACTTTGAGAAAACCAAACTCCAAAAGATCAAAATAGACATTTACCGGTAAGGTCAAAGGAAACCAAAAACATATCTATGTTAAAATTAATTATGGACATTGCCTATGTATTGAAATACGTTGTTATTGCTGTAGTTAAATGATTTTTGTTAATGTGTCATTAAGGAAGGTAGATACCGTATGCCGTGGAACACCACCTTCCATCATTACCCCTGTTGTAGGTAGTAGATGTAAAAATCAACATACCAGGGTGAACAGGAGTGAATGTAGCTCAGTTAGCTGATCAGGAAACAGCTCATCATTCCGAGTTGCCATTTCAAAATTCCACTTCCCAGGGTGAACAGAAGAGAATTTATCTCACTCAGCTGATCAGGATAGATCTCATCACTGCAATCGTCTCTTAATAGCATAAAGAGTCTCCTTATCAAATTTCAACTTCTTAGGGTGAACAGAAGGGAATTCAGCTCTCACAGCTGACTAGGAAAGAACTCACCATTCCAGTCATCCTCTAATGTTCCAAAGAGACTCCCTATCAAATTTCAAATTCCTATAATGAACAGGAGTGAACTTTGCTAACTTGGCTGATCAAGATTGGAGTGGTCATTCCATTCATCTCGTAATATCCAAGAGAGTCTCTCTTTCAAATTTCAACTTCCTATGGTGAAAAAGAGAAAATTTAGCTCACTCAGCTAATCCGGAAAGAGCCCACCATATAAATCGTATCTTAATGTCACAGAAAGTCTTCTTATCGTTCCTAGGTAACTCCAGGTATCTCCAAATCACTTATCAATTGTTGAATACTACAAAAAAATCGATCACGCGAATTTTCTTCACCCGGCAAAAACATAATGATATTAATTTTAAAAAGTTGAAACCAATTATTAGAATAAATTGGGATTTTGCAAGAAACCGATTCACCGCTTCCTTCTTTCGGCCTTCGTTCAAATCTGCTTGCCAATAACTTCCACCGATATATTTTATGAGTATTTACGTACGTGTCAGTATTTTAGCAAGAAAAAATAATCGATAATCCAAAATTTTGTACTGCTCTCCACACCGGGGGCATCAAGTTGAAAACTCAAGTAAAGCTTCAGACCATGGTGGGTATTGAATCATATGATTATGCTTTTTAGTCTCAAAATTATGAATCGACTGAGGTGCCAGACTCACGCAGCTGGAAATACTTGACACTCTAAGGGGTATCATTTTATAATGGAATCTCAGTATACTCGTACAAAGTAGTTCACTTGGTATCGGGCAGAAATAATAATAATATGCCTCGTAACGTAGTACAACGTGAAGAAAAAGGAGAAGGCAAAATTATTATGGCTGCGGTCCAAAACTCTTACGCTCTCTAGGGGTGAGTGAGTTATGACCGCCGACCTTCTTAGTTTTGCCGTTTTTTGCCCCGAACTCCTGGCAAATGACGCATAACGAAGGTTGTTAGTTTTCCGTTTTCTCTCGCTATGTGTTATTTTCAGGAACGTTGGCGACGATGTTAAGGCCATTTTAGTTTTGTATTTCAATGGATTCATATCACTAAGAGATTAGGTAGCTATTTGTAAGTTTAATGTTGTATCACACCGAGAGAGAAATCGAAATAGGTACATCTATATTCGCTAATTTTTTACCCAACTAGTTCAGTCAAATGGTAGTTTTGACGAGAAAAAAATTCCGGAGTTGAGTTCACATAATACGTCTTACCGCCAGGGGTCAAATTTTCCGTCGTGCTATTCATGTAACGATAAAAACAACTTGCAAGCAAACTTCATGTACAACCGCGTTGCTAGGGAAGTGTAACCCCCTTAATTTTCATCTCAAGAAAATCGTTCACCACTCTCTTTAAAGCTCTCAATTCAATGCCAAAAAAACGCGACAATTTCGCGATCAAATTCCCACTCTTCTCTTGTCTTACCGCTGGGGGCCAGCCAAATTTTACGTCACGTCATACACCTACTCATAATTGTCTCACAAATGTAGAAAGGCAGATTTTAGCAGATGTAACTTCATGTAAGATAAATCGTGAGCTTTCAACAAGTGGTGAATGATTTTTGAATGAGGGAAAATGTCGAAGATGAAGTTAAACGTATTTTTCTAATGTATTTCACGTACAACCAATCGTTGCAATTGAGTTTTAACTTGATCATTTCCACCCCAAAACAATCGTTCATCACTTGTTGGAAAGCTTGGAATGAGCCAAATTCTGTCCTTTTCATCCCAAAAAGTTTAATTTTAATAGGGAGTCTCTCTGGAACATCAAGAGACCAATGAAATGACAGGCTCCAGCCTCATCAGCTGAACGAGCTAAATTCTCTCCTGTTCACCCTAGATAGTTGAAATTTAATAGGGAGCCTCTCTGGGATATCTAGGGACAAATTAAATGACGGACTCCACCCTGATCGGCTGAATAAGCAAAATTCTCTCCTTTTCACTGTGACTCTGGAACATCAAGAGAAGAATGAAATGGCAGGCTCCAGCCTAATCAGCTAGATTTGTCCTGTTCGCCCTAGAATGAAATGATAGGCTCCAGGATAATCAGCTGAGTGAGCTAAATTCTCTCCTGTTCACACTAGATAGTTGAAATTTAATATGGAGCCTTTCTGAGATATCTAGAGATAAATGAAATGAGCACTCCATCCTGATCAACTGAATGAGCTAAATTCTATCCAGTTCACCCTAGAAAGTATGGATTTACGATGGCATTAGATACATCCATGTCACAATGTATCAGCGTGCACCGTTGATCCTCCACTATGGTCTAGAATTCCTTCGTTTTAGAAAGTCATTTCTACCAGTACCCCTCGTAAGTGGTCTTGGCAAATCTCATTTAACCACTAACTAATCAGTACACATAGTACAACGATCTCCACTGCCCGCCCAACCTGGTATTTTTTAACGGTTTTGTATGGTTTTTTTGGGGTGATGAATCGCTTTTTTGAAAAATTGCATCTTTGCCGCACAGCACAGTACCCTATCTACTAAATGTAACAAATTATGAAATTGGGGATCATATTGATTATTGTAGTGTATAACATGAATACATATATACGAGTAGGTTTCTCGCCTAGTTTTTAAGCTATCAGGAGTGCTTAATCCGAATTTCAACACGCCCGGATCGAACATGTGCTGTACATTTTGACAGTTCTTGAATTAGAAGTTTCAACTTGATCCCATCAAGTATAAAAGGTTTTTAGTATACTCAAGTCAGTGGTTTCGAGAAAGTTTAGGTTCCTAACCTCCTAGGAATCGATTTTACACTAATCTGCAACAACTTTTGTCTCCAAGCAATTTTTCTAACCCGCATAAAAAAAAGTTATTTCAATTTTAAGATTTTTTTCGTAATTCTGACCTTGTCACTAAATTGGTTATGACTCTCTTAATTTGCGTGTAAAATTCAAATTTAAGGATACCGTTGGAAAGAACGTTACATTATCTATCTTCCTGATACCAAATACATTTTTTTCTAGCTTGTTCTGTGGGAGAGGATTGACCCGAAATGTGAATCTCCTCAATTCTTCTAAATCTTTTTTTTTTTTTTCCTTCTTTTTTTTAAAGTCTGCTCTACGTTGATTACATCATCAATAAAAACCCACGTCTTGACGGGAAAAACTTGCCCGAAATTTCAGCTTTCCAGTGGTATAGTCAATTTTGATTTTACATTGCTAATTTGGAGAAAAAATTATGTTTATGTTGAAAAACATGGTTTTTTCAATGAAATCGAGGGTTTTGTGAAAAATTACTCTCTATGAAAATACAGCTTTAGCTTCTGCGTACTTTTTCACGCTGAATCTAATGGAAACACTTGCACATCTCTCCACCTCCGTTATAACCAAGTTTCACTTTAGCTACTCTTATAAATGATATCAGGTGCCTTATCTATCCTCTTCATTCTACTCTTCGTATAATGTAGTACTGAATTATTGTGAAACGGCAAGTGAATGTAAACCCTTCTGAATCCCAGCTTTACTCTCCGCACCAATTTCCATTGTTGTTCAAACCTACAACTTGGTAATGTTAACAATATCCCGTAACAGAAAAGCCTAGAACATGTTGTATTGGACCGACGCTCGATCCCAGACATATTTGCAGGAAAGCTCTCAGTTCCTTTCTACATTATTTCTCGGTATTCAGAGAAACGTACTCACCTACTTCATAAAATATTCATTTGTAACATCAGATGTTTAATTTATATTTAATGTAGTTCAAAATCAATCCTAAAGCTAATTTAATACTAACTTTTAATCATTAATTATCTTAAAGCCAGAGCTATTCTTTCACCAACCCCTCAAAAAATTGTCTCGCCAAAGTGGGACAAAAAAGTGTCCCGTATAACGTGACTTATTAATTGATTTTTATTATTATGGTGACGAGATATACTATTTTAAAGTAAGTATTGTACTTTATTTTCGGTAATTGTGTTTAAAAACTCCATAAGTACGGGGAAAATACTTTTTTTGCAGGAACACAACATAAAAGTTATGGAAATCATATATAGAACTGTGGAATATTGCAATTGTTAAAATTTGGTATGCCTCCGTTACAGTAGATATATAAGAAATATCTATCGATGGCTGTATCACTTGATGTGCAACATAGGGAGACATGTATGAACGGACTATTTTTAAAATGCGAGTGATTGGAACAATCTATGTTTGCTCAACAAACTGTTCTTTTTGAACAATTCTTCAGTCATTTTTGCAACTTGAACACAGTTCTGTCAACTATGCCTAATATTTAAGATAAAATATTGTCAAAACCATACTCAAATCATAATCAAAGTCAAATATCGTACATTGGAAGGTACTTTTCTAAATTAAATTTTGCTATAATAAATTTAAGATTTGTAACATCGTACATTGGAAGGTACTTTTCTCAATTAAATTCTGCTATAATAAATTTAAGAATTGTAACATTTCCATCCCAACGATTTTTATTCAACATTTTTAAAAGCAAAAACTATTTTTTCATGGTCAACAAGCGTTTTCCGAAACAATGTTCAGGTATCTTGATAAACAAATTTTTCGTCAAATTCCACCTTTTATGCGCTTGAAAAGAGCGGTCGTTTGATGTACTTCATTCTTAGTTGATTAATTAGATTTGCTCCCAAGGTATGTTGTCTGGAACTTGTGTGAAAAACCAGGAAGAAAGTTGTATACGAAAAGTATGAAGTACTTTGTTATCTTTTTGAAATACTGACACCTCTTCCAAAAAACGTTCGTAGCATGGAAATGCCCTTCCTTCCCGCTTCCAAAAATTAATATCCGCACGTCACAGCTTTCTAGTTATCATAAAATAATTCCCATACCGAAAATTTATCCTCCTAGTTTCCTACTATTAGTGTTTTGAATTTTTAAATTTTGATTGCCCAACATGGATTATAATTTCTTCCATATTTTTTAATCCACGATGCAGAAGTTTGAAACAAAGCCTTTCTTTGATTAGTGAGTAGAAACTAAAAATTAGCAGAACCACGTGATCAGGTGAATGAACTTCAAGCATGTTCCATGGTTTATCATTTTATTCCTTTCTGAATAAATTCGAAAATGGAAATAGTCAATCTGAGTAGTATAAGAGCTCTCGCATCAGAGTAATCAAAAGCGAAGCCCTCCGGATAGTCAAATAGAAAATGGACCTATTGAATTGGCAGTGTCAAAAATTTGTTGGTTTACGTTTCAAGATGCGTAGCCGTCCAGAGCTTTTCTCCAAAACTATTGGACGGAAGTGTATAAACTTGGGTTATAAATCACAATTAGGGTCTAGTTGGTCCTAGAAGCTCGGCATCCTTTTTTATCAACCCTAAAGGGTAGCGCTCAAGTGCTGAAATATACAAAAATAGAGACTTTGGAAGGTTTTAAGGTAATGCTGTCAACCGCCCTGATAAGTTGAACCGTTCACTCTCCCCAAAGGGTAGAACTTTGGCTGGAAAATAACAATAACTTGGGAGCAAATCATAACTGGAGGAACATGGTTGAATGTATCTCATAAACAACAATGATGTTATCAGCTGATATAATTCCAATGAAATTAGGAAAGCTAAATCGAGTTTGTTTTATTTATTGCCACCTATATATGGACTAGTGAAGCATAGGTAGGTGATAAATTTCCCTAATCTCATTAATTTTTAGTTGATGGGCTTACCTAAGTCACTGTCGACATACTTAGATCATAGGGTAATGTGGTTGTAAAGTTGTTTTATTTAATTTTCTTTCAGCAGGTGCCAACAACTTTGTAAGCATCTTGATGACTAAATCATCGTTTCGACCGACCACCACGGAATTGCGTTACGGAAATAAGTTACGAAGATGGGACCCGTAAGTCTATTTTTATCCCGCAGTGATGATTTGAAATGAAACGTTTTTTAGTCACGTTGAGTACAATTACAAGGTATGGAGGGGAACTGATCAGCTCAGGAACCTCAGAGGCTAACTTTTTCCCTAATCCACTTATTCTGCACAAATTCAAGATGGAGCTCCCTTGTGAAACTTAGAAAACAATTAATGGCTGATGAGTTGAGAGGCCAATGAATCTAATTTCATTCCTAATCGCCCTGCGGTGATGAAATTTGAAATGTATCGCTTTTACCGTAGGATACAATCATTAGGTACCTATGGAGGGAAGCTGTTAAGCTGAGGCGCCTCTGAGGCCAATTTCTACTAAAATCAACCTATGGTGATGAAATTTGATATGGAGAGTTTGGAGTCACGTTGAATACGGTATGGGGAACTGATTGAAGGTCCTCAGAGGCTAACTTTTTTCCTAATCCACTCATTGTGCTCAAATTCAAGATGGAGCGTCCTAGTGACACTTAGAAAACAATTACGAGGCACGGGGGTGATCACTGATCAGTTCCGAGGCCAATGAATCTAATTTCATTCCTAATCGCACTGCGAAGCTGATATGGAGCGTTTTGGGGTCACATTGAATACAATGACAAGGTAAGGGGAACTGATCAGCTGAGGGACCTCAGAGACAAATTTCTATCGTAATCGGCCTACAGTGCTGAAATTTTAAATACATAGAGCGCCTTTGGCATTCCTTGAAAACAACGTTACAAGGAATGGTGAACCATTTATCAGCAGATTGTCTTCTGAGGCTGATTTCTTTTCTAATCGACCAATTGAATTACATAAATTTATTGCAATAGAGGATTGTATGTGCAATAAACACAGTTTCAAATCAATACACAGTCCATGCAACCCTTCTACACGGTGGGATATCGTGTGTAGAAGAGTTATCTAATACCGAAATGATAAACCTAAGTGTAATAATTTGCAGCATTTTTTGATAAATTAGAACATTATTAACTTTTGTGCACACAAAAAAGTTCGAATTACGCTGAAGTGTACGAATAAAAATAAATAACTAAGAAAGATTGATAAAAAATTTTCTTATAAGGTGATGCTGCGTGATTGGAACTTTTGGCTCATATTATTATTGCTGATATGATGAGTGTTAAGAGAACTCACCGATTGAGGAGCTTGCTGGATTAGCGGTGAAGGTACTGGTAATGATTTTGTAAGAACAGACGAAGATAGAGACACTGCTGTTAAAACTGCACTACTGATAAATACACTGAGATTCATATCTAACTGAAGGAAGTAGAATGTATAAAACGGTGGACTTCCCAGGCGTTTCGTCCCGTGGCAGTTTGAAGGGTTTATCACGGCGAGCGACGAGGTACTCAAACAATCATCAACTGTTACGATTCTTTATATAAGAGGAGGGGAGGGACGTGGTCTGAAGTATGATCGAATGAGTCAACCCCGGTGTGGAGCAAGGGTTTTCGAAGGAATGCGCGGCGTAAGGAAAGTACCTACTCACTCGGATACTGGGGTATCCCCGTGGGAGCAAACATGCACGGTAAGATGAAGCCCCTACCACCGATTACGAGGATGGGGAGAGGAAGGGGGCGTCCAGCTGAGGCGCCAGGTTAAGGAGGTGGGAGTCATCTTCGGTCAACGGGGTCAACAGGTTGTGGAGGATGCTGACTCGCGGCTGATTGAGGGAACTTCCACAACCAAGGACACCCGAGCCTGGTCAAGACTTTCGTTATCCACCTCCTAATAACATGCGCTGACCCCGGAATCTCTCAAGAAAGCATAGATAGACAATTTCACCTATTTTAATGCATTCCATAGCTTGGAAGATATCGATGAGGGCTTCCAAAAGAGGTGCAATATGAAGGGTATTAGATCACTGAAAGTAGCTCAAACCACCGTAGTTCAGTGATTTCAGACTTAGACCAGTGAAGTTTTGACATTTCTACCTACAGTGATTTCAAATGTTGTTAAAACGGTTGCTGATCACGGATCTGAAGTTTGCGATCTACAATTTATCAAAAACATGGGCAAAAATTGCAAAAATAACAACATGACCTTTTTTTCCTTTTTTTTTTTTTTTTTTTTGTAAATACCTACCTACATTTTGGAAAAAAATGTTTCTAAGTTTTTTTTTTTTATTTTTTTATTGACACTATAAGAAGTAGACAAGTTGTTGCACAATTTTCACTAATAAAGTTTGCTTCCAAGATCAACCATTCCGCCATTAGAGCTCGCTGAATGACAATAAAAAATCCCAAGAATTCACAAACAAAAAAACCGTTTACTTCACAAAAACCCATTTTACACATTACCATTTACCCTTCAGTAAGTATACCCATTTTACGACTATAGCTGATGCTCAAAAACTCATGACAAGTTTGCTGAACGTCATTGATGCTCACATTATGTACACAGCCCCTGTATTAGAGGGTGCTGGTTAGTGAGCCCGATATCTACTTCTTAATGTCGTGTAATTGGAACTAGCTTGGCATCGTGAGGCTTCCTCCTCGATTGTTAAAATGAATGTAGTTTATTTAAGAGGTGTTAATATTAAATAGGTTATTGGTTAGTTTTGGCTTGTGAATTCACACAATCCGAACTGACCAAGTAGGCATTTAATATTCACACCAGCTCATTACAGCTTCAGTTCCAATTTCAAAGAATTCAGAATTACCGGGCTCACTGAACAACACTCTAATACAGAGGCTGCACATATGAGCATCAAGACGATCAGTAAACTCGTCGTAAACATTTAGCATCACATACTGTCGTAAAATGGGTATGGGGGGGGGGGGGGGGTGGATAATGAGGGCATGGACATGCGGATTGGCCCTTTTTGGCTAGAATTATTGGACTACTGTGTAAAGAAAGTGTAGGTAATTGCTTGGACCTCACCGCCATCCTGCTATGACGTAAATTCATTTTCTTTCTATAGGTTTTTCATTTGGAGGATTCGAACTGAAATAAGCTTAATAAAGTTATATTATTAGAAAAAGCAAAATAAAATTATATTACTTCAGGGTTTGTTTTTGCAAGCCCAAACTTCATTCAATTTACGTATGAAATGTCGTTACGAAATATGGTCGATTTAATTTCACGGTATCACTTATGGAGGACCTAGATAGCGATTATTTGGGAAGAAGACAAAAAACGATGAGAAGAAGATGAGAAATCGACGTAGGTGCGGTATAAATATGTCTATATTGGTACCTACCTATTGTCTCCACAGGAAGCCATTATTAACTAAGAAAGTTTTCCGTTTTGAAATTTAAACAGATTCATCCCTAGAGGTACTTGAATCTCGGCATCATAGTTCGACCACGAAATTATAGAAGGAATTAGCCTCAGAGCTAATATGTGGTGTATTATTACAAAACTACGAAACTAGACCATGGAAGAGAAGTATGCCTCAGAGAACTGAGCTGAGCTGGATAGATTTAATTATAATATTCTAGTGTGTAATAGATCCTATTAGTCAAGAATATAGTCCAGTGGAATCGTGCATCAATATGTGCCCGATGTGTCACAGAAGTCCTTGGACTGCCGGGATTACCTAAATTTTTGGCAGTCTACCAAAGATGAATATTCTTCATGTTTTTCAAGACAGTCTTCATAATTTTTAGGCCACTTATACTCCAGTCCAAAAGCATTAAAACCCTCATCTACATCTATCAACCTTAGCATGTATTAAGCTAAGCACGAGCTTTATACAGGCCACCTATACCTCACTACATTATTTGAGGGCGTTTAATGAGATAAAAATTAAAGCATCTAGTTTCCTCAGTGGGTATTTCCTCAAGTCTTAGTGGTACGATTTCGCTCATGTTTGAAGGAGCGAGGAGAAGACGATTCAATCAACCCACATCGATTTCAACGCGATTATTTCATTAGTAGCTGCAAGTGCGAATGTGATCCTTTTAATAACCGTAAAAAGTCAAAACACACAGTTTTTATCTGATTGTGATGCAATTTTCAGGGAATGTGTAGATTATACGGTAGATAGTTCCCTATCGATTTCATCGTTCTCAACTCAATACTTCACTCTGTGCATGCGCAAACGTAACACCTATATCTATATTAATAAAATCCTAAGTATGTCTGTCCGTACATTGATAAGAATCACTAAAATTTGCGTTTCTTTACATTCCATACTATTAATAGACGATTGGTACCAATTTCTCAATTTTTCTCTATCTGTCTGTCTGTCCGCTTTTCTCGGTTACAGGGGTCATTGGACTACTGATATGAGTGGGGGAAAATTTCGACCCAAAGGGGTGTTTTTAGGGGAGGGGGTTGGGAAAGGGGTATCTTTGACATCACTGAACAAACTGGGGATCTGATTGGGCTCATATGTTTAGATTACGTCAACCTCATTCGCAGGCTATTAACATTTTTTCTAGACTCAACCATAGGAAGGTGTTTGTGGTGAGGAAAAACAGGGAGGGGGGAAGGAGGCGTTAAATGGAATAATTTGGTCACCACCGAACGAACTGGTGATCTGATGTTCGGACGAATGAAATTGGATTAGTCTGAACGTTCTTTTGGGTTACCTATCAAGAATATTTTTAATCTGAGATATGGGGGGTGTTTGTGAAGAGGAAGTGGGGGTTGATCTCAGTAGTTTGGTCCTAATAGGTAATTTATAAGTAAGGACATCAAGTAAGTACATCTAAGTAACGATTTTTTTTAATCAGATCCGTAGGGGTGTCCCAAAATGAGAAGGGTGAGGGGGGCTTGCCATTCATGACAACCTGTGCAACGCACGGGTGAACCAGCTAGTCAACCATAATTTTCTCGTTGGCTAGTAGACGGATTTGGACTTTTTATGCTACATCTTGATTTACCTATTCCCTCCATCCTATGGAACCTGCTGTGAAATTTCTTGATTAGTACCTAGTTAGGTATTTAAAACATTCCAATGATCAATACATACATTTTTCGGATACGAGGAAGCTATGTGCCACACCCGAATTGTTTTTAAAAATATACATTTTAATGTCAAAGTCATCCTATTGCCCGACTATCACAAAATTGTGTTACGAAATCGACCCACAGTGTAACTTCTTTCTCAAGCGCGCTGAAACCTGAAAAAGGGTTGGAAATGGTATTGGTACCTGTATAGAGGAATATTGGGAACAAAGTATGGAGACGTTCTGATTAGCTATGAACCTCTGAGGCAAATTTCTTTCCTGTTTGACTTACTGAAATACATAAAGAATAATAATATAAATGTTCTAAAGATAACGTACTCGTAGTTTCAAATCATTACATAAGCTGTCCATGCATTCTCAATAAACCATGATATGTGCCGAAGAGTTACCTAATACAAAAACAATACCTTTGTGTAATCATTTGCTTTTTTTTTTTTTTTTTTTTTTTTTTTTTTTTTTTTTTTTTTTTTTTTTTTTTTTTTTTTTTTTTTTCCTACGCATCTTGTAACGTAAACCATGAACCTCTGAAAAGTGGTTACATTTTTAATGTTTCTTGTCTTCCGATTACAAAGGTTCGTTATTGAAAATGAAAAGCCAGAATTTGAGATAAACTTGTGGAGCTTAATGTACTGCACTGGAATGAAAGATCGCTACCATTGAACCAGTTGAGTATAATTCTCTTTTACTTAAGCTAGCGGTGGTGCTGTCTGGCAGCTTCATGACCCAATGTCACGGAGTCTGTCTGCTTCCTCCCGACGAGATCAATGATTCACAGGTCACTGAATCATTGGACTTGAAAAATGTGAAAGCGCCACTGAATCATTATAATTAAGCGAGAGACTGGGACATGGAAGTTTTTTCGATTGAGCTGGAAGAAACCCAAAAAGAAACTGAGAGCTCGATAAATAATGGCAACCATTCTATGAATCAGGCGTCAATACCCTAGCGGCTCTATGAATGGAGACAAGGAAATTGAGTCGGTAGGAACCTACCTACTCATATACCCAGATACAATAGATCACTGACTCATTTAACACTACCACGGCCATTGTTTATTGTTTTTTGCCTCTCTCAACCGAAGAAAAAGGCGCTTTGCATTCATACGATTGAAAAACTTCCAGTCATGCAGCATGATCGTATGAGCAAATTTTCGTAAATTATCGTAATATGCTATGTTACATTTTTTGTAAATTCAGAACTTTGGTGAAAAGAAATTGTTAACTACCAATTGTGTGACAAAAAACTTGTCCTAAATAATATACTGCAGTTCGAAAAAGATTTTGGATTGTTAGCTTTTTTCTAGCAGTTTTTATCTATTTTTCGAGAAATTTAACGCTCTTTCCAACGGTATATCTATTTTTAAGTTTACATTGTAATTTAAGGGAGTTATGGTCATTATAGTGATTTATAAGGTCGAAAACAGGGGGGAAAACTCCAAAAATCAAGGGTTTAAAAAATGCAAGGAGGAACTTTTAGTAGGAAATTAGCCGTAGAATCTATCCCTGGGATGTTAACAATCCTAAGTGTGAACACCCTTTTTGGAAAAAATAACGTTACGATACGTTCATCTGCGGATGTACTCGAATTTAAGTTGTTATACGTATAACGACGAATCTTTAATCCTGCCCATTTAGTCGTTATCATTACCCAAGTAGAAAAGAGAAGGTGATTTTAACAGTTGAATGTAAATAAAAAGTTGTTAAAAATGGCAAAAATTAACAAAAAATCGATTGTTTTTAAGCAAATATTAATGAAATTTAAGTAGGCACATTTTTCAGCAAAATGTTGTGCATATTTTTGTTGATGTTCTAGTTCATTGTTGATAAACTTCTTTTGACTAACATTTCACTGAAAAATGTCGATTTAATCATTTTTGCCGTCTTGGCCATTTTTAACCATTATTTTTGACCTTTTTTTTTTCAATTTGAAAATTTTACAGAGCTCATAAAGCGCTGGCCATCGAACTCATCCTCTCGTTTGGAAAGCTTGATATTTTGGCGCAAGAACGGAATTTTTATCTCAATCCTAAAGAGAGTTATCGCCTGGAAAGACATTTGTCATATGAAAAGCATTAAACTCTAAAATTCGTTTCATAATGCCTCAGATACTTCAAAACAGATTTAAATTAAGAACGTTTTCGAACATATAATCCTAAAATGTAAAACAGCTTCATTTGTTTACGAACATTTGCTAAAAGACAAACAAATCTTTATCTAAGAATTCGCTGAATTTCGATTACCTAGATACAGTTTCTGTACCTACCGGTAGGTATATGGAATTTCTCACTGTTCCCGAAATCTCTGCTGCTTCCTCACTTTTTATGATGATGATAAATCAGAATCTCCTATCGGGCGGAACCTGCCGTAGAAGCTTACATCCGTTCGGTCTCCCTTAGATCTCTCGAAAACTGCTGGCCCAAGCAGATTTTAACTCAACTCCCACTCAGTCGTTTTGCCCCTCTCCGGTACCGCCCATCTGCATCGAAGAGATACAAGTTACTTAGTTTCCGCAGTTCGTCTTTACGGTCCCAACCGACCACTTCGTCTGTTATTTGTATTACCTCCAGAGTAAATGTGATTGACCCGAAAACTTTTCAAACTTTCAGACCTTCTCGAAAAAGTAGTGTTGTTTTAAATATGAAGTTGGCTGTGTCAGTGTTTTGCATGTTGATGCTCGGAGTGTGCTCCAAGACTTACGAACCCTGTGAGCTTGCTGAATTCCTCTTTATGAATTTGGAAGAACATGGAACCGATGTGCTGAATGAGATTCCTCTATTGGTGTGTGTTGCTGGTTACCATCATTTCGACACTGATTTCAACGAGAACTTCACAATAAAAAGTTCACATTATGAACATGTGGGTCTCTTCGGGCTCGACAAACTCGACTACATGAAGCTGAAGAATGGAAATTCTAGTGTAGCACACGAAGCTCTGTTCTTTCTGTACAACGTTACCTATTTTAACAGCGAAAAACTTCACCCGAACAATTATTTTTTCAAAAAAATATGTTCTCAAAAGTACGTCACCTCGAAGAGTTGCGCGGTAAGCGACTACATACGATTTGGATACTTAGTTCCTGTCCCAATCCATCCAAATATATTGAGGGATCCCGAACTACCTCAAGCAAATGATCCTGAGTCTGTTGAAAGCCCAACAGCGAATCATCCCGATGATGTACAAATGGTGAGAATGACCTTCATCCTTGACTGTATCATAGAATCCCTAATGTTCTGGTCAATCGGAGCGATTTTCTTCAGTATCCACTCAATGCTCTCCCGTTACTGTGGAAAACCACTAACATGGGGAAAGAATATCGACATGCATAGTAAATCAACGTTCACCTAATCTTATTTACGTAAATATCTTATTTTTTATTTCATCAATTACTTACCTATATTATATTCTTATTTCTCACGTTAGGAGAGAACACAAAAAAAAACATAGCTACTTAATTAGGTTTTGCAATAAACTTTCCATGAAAATTATTCGTCTAGTTATTTTGGTATGCTTTCATGCATTTGACTTGTAGAGCTTGCACATAATTTTGGCAGTCGATAGTTTCGATAATTTTTCAACAATTATTTGTTTCAATTTAATTTCAATTATTTCTCTTAGTTTGTTAAGTTGTTTTCACAATGATTCATCAAGTAATTATTTCAAAATATTTTTCTCACTAGTTTGTTATTATTGTGCATAATTGTGTGGTTATTTTAACAACCTGTTCGGTATTGTTCAACTTTCAAACATCCTTAACCTCATAAAAATATTAATTTACCCTTAATTACATTGATTACACTATTAATTACACATTGTTCTGTGGTGAATAAATGAATGTTAGCTGTCTATCTTGGTTTTTACTTGATTTATCATACCTTCCATAAAAAAAGTTAATGAGAACCTGTGTTTAAAATGAGATGACAAAAAATGCAAATCAAATTTCATAGGCGTGACATACGCAAACATTGGCTGTTTCTCAGAAATTAACAAATTTAATATTAGTAATTATGTTTTGCCTAAACAATTCATTCCTTTTTTTATTAGTAGGTAGCTAGCTACCTACTACCTGTGTTCACAAAGTAGGTAAATGTTTCTTCACATTCTGTTCCTAATATGATTTTTAAATAAAAAAATCAATAATTTTAAACAAATATAAATGAAATTTAATAATTTAAAATAAATGTATTAAAAATATAGATATTTAATAATAAAAAACAGCATTAAATTTTCCGAAGAATTTTTATGAAGAAATCTGTTATTCAATGAGCATCCAGGATGTAATCCCAAATTTTAGCATTTTAAAGTACAATTCCTGACACAGATAATTATTAGGTACTGCACTCTTAAAAATCTTGGATGGAACTCTTAAATCAACCACATAACATTACGTAATAATATTAGACTCATAAAAAGGTAGGTTACAGTTTGGTTATAGTATAAATAAATATACTATAACCAAATAAATAATTGCTACAATCATAGCAATAATCGCAATATAATTGCTATAATTATAGCAATAATCGAACCTCGGTAGAACCAACTCCATTTTTGGTTACGGTAGGTGTTGCCTCCGCGCCAACTGTTGTTAGGTACCTAACTACCTAATATTTGAATAGAAGAGCTGGTACTACTACTTTATCTACATTAGGTATATTACACAACGTTTAGATAAAGCTTAGGTACCTACTAATTTATATTTAAAACGATTTAAAAATCTCAAAAGGGCAAATTAAAGTATGTATGTCACATTTGATGGTTACGGTAATAGAAATACGGATAATTCTTCCTCGCTACTTATTGTAGCATGGATGAAGAAGGGTGTTAAGGGTGTAAAAACAAGTACCTAGGTACCCCTAATTCGTTAATGTTCGTTAAAAAGAAAAAAAATCGTAACTCCTTTGCGTAGAATCCACCCAAATATGACTAATCAATGATAGTTTATAAGTTTTTCTTTTATCAAATGGGGACCCCTATTCTTGCTTCCTCACTATGTACAGAAGGTAGAGAATCTTTGTGTTCGTGCAAGATGTCGAAAAAATTTGGTATTCCAATGAACGACCTCGGTCGCGATTTCTTATTGTTAACTTACGATCTCACAGAAAGAACAATTAGCTTGCTGGTAGTAGTAGTAGTATACGTATAATACTTGTGAACATTAGAATGGTCATTAGAACATTTTGAGAGCTAGAACGTGAAATGAACAGATAGAACAATCGGATTGTAAAAAACGTAGGTAATCAATAATGAATCATTGTAATCGACCAAGAAAAAAAATTTTTACCCCACTCTCAAAAGTTGTTGTTAGACGTTTGAACGGACGTAGAATTAAAAAAAACGCTGCAAATTTTACTCATAGGTTTATTATTTCTGTATTACATACAGTGCCGTCCTTAGAAAATACGAGGCCTGGAGTAAAACATTTTTGCGAGGCCTTTTTTAACTATGGATACGGGGGGGGTTCCGGAAAATATTTGTCAAGCTATACTTGCAAAGTCGTAATTGTAAGCTTTTTGATTAACAAAACGTTTATCTCTTACACTCTAAAAGGAGGAGGGGTCGTGCAAAACACCCATTTCAGGTTGGTATGTTTCGAGTAATTTCGTTTCAGGTAAAAAAAAAAAAAAACAATAGGAATCTCAGAAAAATAAGCTAGAAAAATCAAAACAAAGTTTATTCTTTAAGTAATGCTTAAACAGTGCTTGTTAATGTTAAACATAGTAATTTTTGTCTAACAAACAATAAATTCATTAGAAAAAACGAAATGTCTTCTTTCTTGCTTTTTATTAAATCAAATAGTAAATTATAATAAACATATACATTATTGTAAATACTTATTTAATATTGACGTTCCATATATTTTTAGATGTTCATATCTTGTTTATTAAATTCTTCCATTGTTCCATTGTTAATGTAGGTTTATAATTTTCACATCACATCTGTGAAATAATAAAACACATTATAGCCTACAATAGAGGCCAGTTAAAATATGAGTTATATGATAAAATAACTTAATAAAACAGATAGTTCCAGCTAAACCGATGTAAAATAATACTGTAAATGCAATCGTTCATTGTTAGATAAACTATGTTTAAAATTGTGTTATTATCAACTTTGACTCACCTTATATGAACACTGTACTTTTCTCCCTTTCATTCCAGCGAAGTCGTCAATAATCTCACCGGCGCGGACGAGCGCGAGGCTAGGGTTTGGTCATTTTGCCGCCGCGCCGCTATCAAACGATGTTTTGCATTGTTTTCTTTAAGTCACTAATATCTTATTCATTTTTGTTCTATCTATCCAATAATTGAAAATATTGCGCGTATAATCAGACTTTATATTTTAGGCATGTATATCTTCACTCTGCACACTATTTCAATTCAACCAAAACTTTTACTTATTGTGTGTTAGCGAGAGTAAGGCCTCGCAGCGCGAGGCCTTCCTCAGCGCGAGGCCTGGAGCGGCCGCTCCACTCGCTCCACCCTAAGGACGGCACTGATTACATAGCTCTCCTACGCAGAACACTATCTTGTCTATACTTATTAAACGAAATTTATTATACAATATCTAAAGGTAACTGCCTAAGCGTAGACGCATACCGAGGAGACATTAATTAAGTACCTATAGGTACCTATCAAACACGTACCTACACTACACTGGTCCTTCTGTATTCAGCTGGACTGCCAAATGAAAATTAATGAAGTGAAATATTCACCAACAAGTCCATCTATAGCTGGCAGAAGTTATAATAAACTCGACTTCGTGAAGTGAGAATTCCATTGGAATTATATGAGCGTCTAGTTTTCAAGGCGATTTTTACTGTTTCGCAAGTTGCAATTCACTCTCGTGTTGAAGTTTTTTAAATTTTTTTCTGTCAATGTTCTAGCTCTTAGAGAGAGCAAACAGACGAATTTATAGCGACAAGGGTGGTTTCACTCGATTCTTTTGCAGATAACTATCAATTACACACAAAAAAGGTAGGTACCTACTATTTCCTTATCAATGTTTTAATATTTCATCCATTAAACGCAACCCTTTAGGGTTAATCGAAATCGATGCCGAGCTTCAAGAACCAACTAGACTCCAAATATGATTTATAACCCAAGTTTCATATACTTTGGTCCAGTAGAGCTTATCTCCGAAACTACTGAACCAAAATTTATGAAATTACTGGTTATAAATCACAAATGGGGTCTAGTTGGTCATGAAAGCTCAGCGTCAAACACGATCAACCCTAAAGGGTAGAATTAAAGGGCTTAAATAGTCAACAATCGAGATTTTGAACACTTTGGAAAAAAGAGGTAGGTACCTAATTTTTTGGTTGCCATTAATGGATACCGTCCCTAATCGATCTACAATGAAATAGAATGCTTCTAATACACGTAGAATACAATTTTATAAGGTACCTATGGAGGCGAACTGATCAGCCTCTGAGGCTAATTTATTTCTCAATTAAGCTACGGTGATGGCATTTGAAATGGAGCGTTTTTGGGTCACGTTGAATACAGTTACAAGGTATGGATCTTCAGCTGAGGGGTTTAAGAAGCTATTTTTATTCTAATTAACCTACTGTGCTGAAATTTGAAATAGAGCGCCTTTGAAATAGGTATGTACCTTGAAAACAATGTAACGAGGTATGGAGGACAAGGTACTGATCAGCTGGGGCTGATTTATTTTTTAATCGACCTACTGAACTACATTAGTTTATTGTAATAGAGGATTTCATGTGCAGGAAACAAATATACTTTTAAATCAATATACAGTCCCATCCCTTCTACATTGTGGGAAGTTGACTTAGTCATAAAGCATTTTTTTATTGGCATTTACTAAAAACGTAATATTAGGGCATCCAGGCAAGATGCATTGCCTCGTGTTCCGATAATACCGTACCTACTATAGACGGAGTTTAATAATGATTGATTGATCTGTGTAGAAGGGCTATCTAATTTAGAAATAATAAACTTTTATGTAATAAGTAGCTGGTTCACCCGTGCGTTGCACAGGTTGACTTGAACATTATCAAACAGCCTGTGACTCAAGTTAAAGTAATTCTGATAGATTCGCCCATTCAGATCCCCAGTTGGTTCAGTGACGCTCAAAACGCTTCAACAGCCTCACCCCCTCCCCTCACCACTGGGTCAGATTTCACAAATTTGAAAAAGGTAGTCTTTGACTTGAATTAGAGTAATCCAAACGTATTCGACAATCAAATCCCCACAGTTCGTTCAGTGATGACAAAGATACCCCCCCCCCCCCCCCCCTTCCCCTAAAACACCCATTTCTATGGGTTAAATTTGAAATTTTTCAAGTAGCCTGTGATTTAAGTTAGAATACTCCAAACATATTTGACAACTCAGATCCCCAGTTGGTTCAGTGATGTTCGAAACGCTTTAACTCATTGTGGGTCAGATTTGAAAATTTTGAAAAAGGAGTCTTAGACTTGAGAATTGGAGTAATCCAAACATACTCGACAATCAAATCCCCAGTTTGTTCAGTGAAGACAAAGATACTCCCATTCCCCCTTCCTCACCCCCTATGGGGCAGATCAACAACTACACCTTTTAAACCTTCTCTGGACTTCCACAAATAATTTAAGACCAAAATTAGCTAAATCGGTCCAGCCGTTCTCGAGTTTTAGCGAGACTAACGAACAGCAATTGATATATATATATATATAATTTGCAGTGGTTTGTCTTTCAGAGCTTGCTGATCAATTTTGGTTCCGCGTCTGTGGTTAAACCTCATCACGCCCAACACTATACCAAGTTTTTGGTCCGATTTTGATAACATTGCCAGTTATTGTGCGAGTTAGCTCCAAGGCAAAGCCCTATGAATTTCATTGCCATCAAATACATAGTAGCAAAGCGAAGGTGAATTTCTTAAAACATGAATTTCATGTCATCTATTGGCCCAATTTCGTTCAAACTCGGAAGGTTGTTGGGTATAAGTCCAATATGATGCCCTATGTATTTTATCGCGATTGGTTGAAAACTAAAACTGAAACTAAAATGGTTAAAAACTAAAACTGAATACACTGGCAAAACTTCAAAACTAATAAATCGATTTGCATGAAATTTTCAGGGATTTTGCGGTTTAGCTCCTAAATGATATCCAAAAAATGTCATTCCCGTTTGATTAATACAGTCTGTGCGCATGCGAAAACATAAATTTCTTTCAAGTAACATAGATTTCTCAGGATCTGTAAGTCCTATTTCGTTCAAATTCGGGAGGTTGTTGAATACATTCCCAGGATGATGCCCAATGTATTTAATCGCGAATGGTTGAGAAATAACAATTGTGCATGCACAAAACTAATATTGGTAGACACTCCGAGACTAATGAATTGATTTTGATGAAATTTTCGAAGATTATGCGTGGTATCCTCCAGAAAATATCCTACCAATTCCATTGCTTACCTAACTTAAGATGGTGAATGTGGTTGGATTGGTGGTACGTACGCGCTTCCTCAAACATGAATTACTACCCGATTTCGTACAGCAGTTAGCATGTCTACACATATAAATATTACCGTTATATTTTGCATTCAATCTTTTCGGCTCGTACTTTTTTCTTCTGCTAACTCCATACGCCCATGTAACAATAGGTATGTGAGGAAGCTATAATACAGCCCACCCAACTTGGCAGACGTTTTTTCCAGGTTCGGGTTCTACGTGTATTTTCACGAAAAAATGACCCATCAAACGAATTTTAGATTGCGCATAATATGAAATACAGATTTTTTGAAGGTGTACCTGCATGATTTGTGTCACATGATTTTTTTGAAGGTGAAGTACCTACATGATTTTTGGTCACGTAGTGATCTTGGTCAAATACCAAAACAAATAAATGCTAGAGCTCTTCTCTTTTCACTACCTATTGAGGAAATTGATGGCGAAATGACTAATGAAGTGTGTTCGGTGTTTTTTGAAATTCTATGTCTTTACTTCGGCACATAAACGAAAAAAGCGTAAAAAAAAGCGTTACGGTTGGTTTTCTGATGATTTCCGCTTACAACAGAGTCGTTGCTTGGGAAATGGTACTTCGTCGTTTTTCATCCCACAAAATTCGTTGACCATTCGTTCGAAAGCTCTCCATTTATCCAACCATATTATGTTGATTACTGCGAAGTGCGTAGCCAACAAGTTGAGTTATGAGCATGGTTATATGAATAATTGTTTACACACAGGTGATCATTCTCAATAATTGACCCTGTGAACATGATTGCAACCGCTTGTAAGTTTCTGATGATTTCATTGAGCTGGTGTTTCGATTATTTGATTCATAGCATGTGATCCGAATATTACGAGAACGGTTTGATTTGTGAAGCGGTGGTTAAATCATTTTAATAGGTACCTATACCTATTTTCTGTACTTTACACTCTAGGAAGCTGTAATTCCGTATGACGCCTCTTTAGTACATTTACTTGACGATGCCCAGGATCCGGATCAGATGAGTGGCTCTTAAAGCTAATTTCTATGCTTTACACTCTAGGAAGCTGTAATTTCGTATGTAATTTCGTATCGTCTACAGTCTACACAGTAAAACTTAATATTTAGCGCACTCCAAAATTCGATTGATTTTCACATTAAATTTGATGTCATTTCCAAATCAGCAATATACTACGGGGGTTTGAATTGAATTTGAAACAGAAAACAGTTAGTGTGCATTGCGCACGTTTCGCGTGCGCAAAACGTCTATTCGAATTTTACGCAAAAAAAGGGAATCTTTACAGACAGTCACCCTTAGCACTCCGTGCCTACCTGGTTTTGAAGAGTTTCGAATGCGGAAGGCGCCACATCATACAACTCGAAGTTGTAATCCCGTCTCGAAATAGGAAGGCTTCTCACAGACAGTGCTCTCAAAAAGCAATAAATAATTATGAATATCAAACGCATAGCTACATGGAGACCCGCGCACTCACAAAAAACCATACGATTCGCCAGAGAGGAAATGAGTTAATCGAAGGCGAAATGACACATTTTAAAACAACAAAACATCCAAAATAGAACAAGGAAAATAATTTGTGAGTCTTAACGATAGACTCAGTCTGAATCACTTAAACACAAGAAGTAAAACGCACTTATAAGTATATAAGTGAAAAATCAATTTAGAAAAAATTATCTGCTTTCTTCAAGTTGTTTGATATTAATTTCCAATAAAGAGAAGTTAGAAAGTTTTTATGGACTTCATCCAAGTCAGTTAACATCGACTGTAAACAGTGGGAGGAATGGATCACACTACACACAAAATTTATTCAAAAACACTAAAACCGGATGCGTGGAAAATACCATAGATGAGGGTGAAGTGTATGACCACATAAGTACAGGGTGGGCCCCGGGAATAGACACAAAAACAAATAGGCATAACTCTAGATTATACCCAAGTGATTGATATTTTAAACGTAAAACCATTTTATTTTCATTTTCATGAAGGGAAATAAGTGCCATTTCAAGTTTTAAAATAACATCCAGTATATGGTGTCCATCTTGTTCGTAGCATGAAGCAAGTCGTTCCAAGAAGTTTCTGTGGACGAACACTTGCAATGCTTCCTCGATTGAACGAACTTCGGTTGTTATTGCATCCTTAAGAGCGTCCAAGGTGCACGGTTTTGTCACATAAACACGTTCCTTAAGGTACCCCCAAAGAAAAAATCACAAGTCGTCAAGTCAGATGACCTGGGGGGCCAAAGCAAGTCCACCAGGGCCATTGAGGCAGTGTAAGTGTGAGGAGGGGCCCCATCTTGTTGAAACCAAACATCCACTTGGTTGACAATTCGCTTTCTTCTGTGCAACTCAGGTCTCAAAACGTTGGTCAGCATTTCAATGTAGCGGTTAGAATTGACAGTCACGGTGATTCCTTGTTCCTCAAAAAAGAAGGGACCGATGATGAATTTTCTTGAAACGGCACACCAAACAGTAACTTTAGGGCTGTGCAGGGGCCGTTCGTGGAGACTTTGAGGGTTTTCTGCAGCATAATACCGGCAATTTCGCCTATTAACAAAACCGTTGAAGTGAAAGTGCGCCTTCTTCACTCATCAACAGCACCATATCATCATTCACTTAGAACAACGAGAGCATCTCTAGTGCAAATGAAGAATGCTGAGGGTAATCACTAGGTTTCAACTGTTGAACAATGGCAAACTTGCATGGATGAAACTTCAGTTCTTTTTTAATGATTCGTCGGACTTACGTGCGTTTCATTTGCAGGGCCTGAGCTTGTTTGCGCACAGAACGCCCTGGGCTCTGGAGAACAGCTGCTCTTACCTTCGCCATGTTCTCTGGGGTTATCACTGTCTGTGCAGGGCCAGGTTGAATCTGATTCTGAAAGCACGCTGCACCGCAACTATCGATTCATTGTTTTTCACATACGCGTCATAAGCAAATAAACGATGAACCACATCCCACCGATCCATGATGGTAACTAAACGGCATCATATATAAGGGTTGGAATGAGCCCTCACAGACCTTCCTACCCCTACCCTGGGCGGCGCAAGGGTGCCCCACTTTTGGGTATGTTCCCAGAGCCCACCCTGTACTTGCAACACACCTTTTATGAGCTCTGTCCAGGCCTCAATTCTCAACTAATTTGCTTGGTTGCTTCGGGTTAACTATTTCCATCAACCCAAGGACTACTATTACAAACTAATCGGTTACATGAGAAACGTAAGCAAAGAATAAATCAATTAATATCAAGAATGGATTTATCGATATCAACTACATGAATATTTTCATGAATAGGGAAGTGAAAAAGAGCTTATTCCATCAGCTTGTAAGCAAAACTAATCGTTACGCTTCTAAATTCAGATACCACACCACACTCCGTCGAGATTAAAACTCAAGAGGCCAGAATAAAACAGAAGAGCGTGCAGTCGCTTCACTCGACCCCGACCTCACTTCGCTCGCAATGTGTGGGCTGTGTACATGCGATGGTCTTTTACCCCCCATTCAGGTGTATTACAATTGAAACTTGTAGGGGATGTTGCTCGCTTCGCTTGCAAACAGTAGATCCCTAAGGGTAGTTTTAACGTGTGTAGAGGATGTTGCTCGCTTCGCTCGCTCGGTATGGCTGTATACCTATGTCAGGGGTGCCCACAAGGGGGGGTCACGACGCAAACTGCGTCGTTAAAATTTTTGGGGGGGGGTTAGAAAAATGAGTATTTTTTAAATTTTTTTATGAACAAGTAATAAGATTTATACTAACAATTTGCTAGCGTCAGCTGTTTTCAATTCGAATTACTTTATTGGATAATATGTTGTAGAAACAGGTATTGTGCGAATGCGTTGTGAGTGCCATAATGACAGCGGTAATGTCTTTGACACTGCCGCGCCGCACTGGGTGTTTAGCTATAGTAGCCTAAATGGTGTATTTTGAGCAATGTATATAGTTACTGTAGATGATTGAAATTCTACATATACTTATTGTACTTGTTTTACTATCAATTAAAAATTAATTACTTACATTTGTAAAACAAGAAATACAACATTCTTTATCACATCAGTGTATCATTTACATTACCTATTTAATAAATAGTTAGTTGTTGGGGGGGGGGGGGCTCGAGTCGTTGCGCTTGGGGGGGGGGGGGGGGTGGGCACCCCTGCCTATGTGTAGGGAAACACTCGATGAAATCCGATGTACGTAGGGAATGTTGCTCGCTTCGCTCACTCAGCTGAGTAGGGGTTGCGCAATTTTGATGTGGCCTATATTTTGCGCCGGAAGTGGCTGGTCATACTAGAAAAAGAATCGCGCAAATCGGTCAATCCGTTCAAAAGTTATGGAGGTACATACATACAGACACTTTACTTTATTAATATAACTAGCCGCTCCGGCTCGCCTCTACGTCCAGCCGGGGGGGGCAAGCCCTCCAGACCCCCCATTAAGTTTATCTCTTCGCTCGCAAGGTGTGGCTGTGTACATTCAATGGTATCCCCCCCCCCCCCCCCCCCCCCCATTCAGGTATGTACGAAATTGAAACCCCCTAGTCGTGGACTTTCGTTTGAGCCCACACACGGATTTTCCAGTTTTTCTACCCCTCACAACCACCCCTTACTGAGCAGGGGTTGCGCAATTTTGATGTAGCCTGTATTTTGCGCCGGAAGTGGCTGGTCATATTAAAAAAATAAAAAAAAAAAGAATCGCGCAAATCGGTCAATCCGTTCAAAAGTTATGGAGGTACCCACATACAGACACTTTACTTTATTAATATAAAGAAGAAAATATTCCGTAGTAGACAATTAGCTACCTACGTGATTCAAACATAAAATAAAGTAAAATTTGGAATTTAGATTGTATTCTACAGACAAATTACGAGCTACTTTTAAATTTTTGGAAAGCGAATGAGATTCAGCAACAGATTATAAATGAACCCTGAAGCTCGTGTATGAAATCAATATCACAAAAATGACACGTTTTGGGTATGAATGAGGAACGAAATAGTAGAAGTATACAACGCAGTTAAAAGAGGGATATATTCACCAATTCCAATTTATCACAAAAAAGAAAGTCAAAAATCGACACAGCATACAATCAAACGTCTTTAATTACGTGAAGTGCCTACCTAAACAAATGATATAGTAAGAAGGAACTGTTTTCGGTTGATTTTCAACTTCCATACAAAAATTATGTTGACAGTGCAACGTGCAACTACAACAAAGAATTTTATTCATTTATTTTTTGCAATTTCCCAGAATGGGATTGGTGTATTGATCACACAATTAAGCTAACTCATAGTGATGAATACGCTACTATCATATTATGACCATGAAGTAACCCTACTGTACTATTTAGGCGAATGTATTTAATACATAAAGTAGGAACGACTACATGTAAAGTACAACAAAACCTCCAGCACATACGACAGACTAGTCTTTCTGTCGTTTTCATCTTAGTCACTATCTCTTCCATGTATGGGGGGGGGGGGGGGGTATCGCCTGTCCACTGTATTTAATTACCGCGACTTTTTCAAGCACTGAAGGTGTTAATGATGTGGTGACATTGGGACCATGACGAGCTTGACTTGCCAGGAGTTGTTGGAGTAACAAGGAAGGACACATCCACCGGACTTGGCTTGACTTGGGTCTAGGAATGAGGAAGATTTGGGAGGTAGAAAAGAAAGAGCCAGAAAATCAATGCAGACTCAAGTGGGAGATCTAAAGTCCGTTTAAAAGTCAAGTCTCCAGTTGCTGTACCACCATTCCTTTACTAGATAGGTACTGGAGGAGTGGTGCTCCTAAAGGTCATGCGCACAGGACGCACACGAGAGCACTCTGTCAGGAGACTGCGAGATTGCCGGTGAAACTCCCTGTGAAAACTTACTCCATGCATTGGGAACATTTTAACTGGACTTATGGATTTAAATGTTCACGGTACAAGCTATAACAAGGAAAAAACGTTGTCTATTTCCACTAAAAATAAAGAGTTACAATGTTAAATCGATTTCGACGGTTAGGCCATCATCAGTGACTAACAATAACTGAACACACATTAGAAAGGACACAGCTTATACAGTCACAGGTGAAGGGAGATTGAATCCCATTGGTCAAGAGAAAGGAAAGGGGGCAGGAGGTACAACCAATTAAGTGCAAGCAAAGTGAAGGGGGATTATAGCTAATCAGATGAAGTGAAAGGAGGGGAAGAATTACTGGTTTCAACAGCTAGAAGGGATAATTCCAAGCTTAACAGAAATGCACTTATCAGTGGTGAAATATATTGAGGGATATCCTCATTTAGACATTTACCAGATCTGTCATTCTTGATAATTTCGAATTTTCCAAGTACATTCAACATACCCCCCTTTGGACAAAAATGAAGAAATTCTACAAACTTTCTATCTGTCAAATCAAAATTGTAAGTATGATTGGATTCCTTAAGATGTTTCGCAAATGTAGACTTACCCTCATTTTCCTTGAAATCCTCCTGATGCTCGTCTACTCTTTCCCTGAATTTCCTACCAGTTTGACCGCAATATCCGTATAGTCCAGCAGTGAGGTCATAAAATCTGTGGGTTGCTGGACAAAATTGGAAAGTTAATGAAATTTTGGCGTGTTGTTTCGGGATACCTAGGGAAGCTAAATCCGAGTTTTCTGACAAAAAAAGCCTGTGCTCGATTGTGGGTGGCCGAAAAACCACGATTTTTTCGGACTTTTTTCGGTTTTCCGACTATAACTCGAAAACTATGCCATGTAGAGGTCTTTTTTAATTATATTTTCGGAAAGAGCATTAAATTTCCTTCAAATTTCACTAGTCACATGTTTTCTTTAACCGAATAGCTGCTATGTTACAGCCCTTCCAAAGTACATCAAATTTCTCAAAATGTACAATTTTACGGAAAAATGCATGTTTTAGCCTCATAACATTCATTTGTACGAACTATGACTCATATGTACGTATGTTATACATACTATATGAACCCCCCACCCAATCCCCCCCCCCCCTCTTCAAATGAATGTACTCTTCATTCCCATCATAGTGAGTGTAGTGGATTTATATATGTTTGACTAGGGGTAGGTACCTCTAGAGGAATGCCTTTAGACAAATCCTGAGTCGGGAGAATTTCATGAGTCTGGTGATTCGGGTTTGTTCCTTGATGAGGAACTTGTTGAAGGTGCTGAAAAGTACCTTCAGATTGGTGTTTATCCTTGTTTCCAAAGGGGTGATATTTGTCGGACTCATAGGCACATGTCTCGCCATGTAGAGCGGCGATGTGCCGTTCTTTTTGAATATCTCCACTAAGGGGCGACGTTAGCACTAAGCCCACGCCCTTTGAGGGTCCGGGCCAGTTAAGGGTTGAAGAAACGCCCGCGAGATTCTCACGAGGCGCGGAAGGGCGGTCGGGCGTTGAAACCTCGGTTTCGGCCGCATTGCCTTCGTGTGTATCCCCGAGAAGGCAGAAGCTAGGCGTCCGCTCCATTCTCGGGGAAGTCTTTTAGCTCTGAAAAGAACTAAAGTTGGGACGACCACTTCGGAGATGTCATCTCACGTGAAACGTGTCCGCCCGGGGTCCAACGCTTAACGAATGAGTGAAGCCCTATCGATAATGCGGGTCCGCCAAAATGTGTAACGACCGGGCTGTTTGTGGGCCCTGCATGAGGTCGTACGGCTTGTCCCAGCGGGCGGTTCGAAGGTAAATCTCCGAACCCGGGGGCAAGGCTTACTGCTCCAAGATGGTATCGCCTCGTCGGGTTACCGTCTCGGGCCCCGGCCTGATACAGGGGCTGAATAGGGAGGTAGACGAAGTGTCTATTGGAGGATGTCGACCAATTTGGATGTCTGGAAGATCTAGTAGGCGGGAGTTTCTCTTCTCTACAAGCCGGTGGAGTTGAATCGCAGCCAGCTTATAAATTCATCTTCCGGTTCAGCCAGGGGAGTTGTATCGCTTCTGGTTTGCAGGAGAAGGTCTTCTTAGAGAGGAGAAGGTTGTAGATTGCTTGCTGTGATGGGTATGAGCTACTGGGCCAATGGATGCTGTATTTATATCCCTCACGGAGTCGGGGGTGGCTCGAGATTGGCTCGCCCAGTGTAATCTGTTGGGCGCCCTCGGTGTGTCCCGGGGGTGAAGCGGCTTTTCCCCCTCCTCCTCACTAGGGCGCGCTTGCCTCGTTCGCCCTTGACTCGGGGTTTCAAAGGCGTTTGTTATAAGGCAGTCCGACATCTTTTGTAATATATTATTTGGGGGTGATTTCACCACAGTGAGGTGTGCTGTATAATATTCCAATAGTCCAAAACAATTTTTTTTTTATTGTAAGGACATGAATGTACAGTTATTACATACATGAATATAGTACCGTATACCTACATAAATCTGTCCTCAGTCGTTCTTTGTCTTTTTGGCAGAGCTGGCTCGTCATCCTCACTGCCGTCTGTGACATCTGCTTCTTCGAATGGAGTGAATGTGGTGGACTGATCGTAGTTCACTTCTTCGTCAGTGTCGTAGTCTGTGCCTCTTCATTGAAGTCGGGCTGTGGGGAGTTTTCAAACGTAGTCCTACAACAGTTTTAGCACTCAGCTGAACAGAGGAATCCTGCTTTTTTGCAAATGCAGCCTCCTGTAGTGCACCCACCAGCTCACTTGCACCTGATGATGTAAAGGAGATAGTCTGGAGCAGCTTTTAATGTTGTTGTTTTGGGATTCACAAATGGAAATGAAAAGATTGATATGACATTTCTGTTAACGACACAAGCGTGAATTATACTAAGAGCAGTAATATCTAATAAAGGTGTGGTACCGTGAACAATGAACGTGAGCACTAGTAATACCAATCTCGTTTGGTGTTACCCAGGCAGATGGTATTTTTAGGCACATTCTCTTCCTGCACGCAATTAGTGGGAGGGGCTCAACATTAGCTCCCTTTGGAATTGGGAAGAAGAAAGCCGTGCAAGTGCGTGAAAAAAATCCTTGGCTGTCAGACATAGACAGCATTTTTAAGGACCCAGAAGCAACGCCAAACTAAATCTCTGATGCTGGAGAGCAGTTCTTGGGGAAGATGTATGGAGGGAATGTGGAGGTTAATGATTTGGATGGCTTGCGGTACCGCTCATTCCAAACTGTAGTGGAACCACCGTTTCAATTAGCCAGACTGCCACCCACTCAAGATTCTGCGAAGTACCACTCCTACAGGGCATACCCACAAGTTCAAACATGGCTTGGATGTGCAGGAAAACACCTAAAAATACCATCTGCCTAGGGCTGGAGCTTAACCAAACGAGGTTGGTATTACTAGTGCTCACGTTCATTGTTCACGGTACCACACCTTTATTTGATATTACTGCTCTTAGTATAATCCACGCTTGTGACGTTAACAGAAATGTCATATCAGTCTTTTCATTTTCAGGCGTGAATCCCAAAACAACAACATTAAAAGCTGCTCCAGACCATCTCCTGACATCATCAGGTGCAAGTGGGCTAGTGGGTGCACTACAGGAGGCTTCATTTGCAAAAAAGCAGGACTCATTTGTTCAGCTGTGTGCAAAAACTGTTGTAGGACTACGTGTGAAAACTCCCCACAGCCCGACTTCAATGAAAAGGACACAGACTACGACACTGACGAAGAACTGAACTACGATCAGCCCACCACGTTCACTCCATTCGAAGAAGCAAATGTCACAGACGGCAGTGAGGATGACGAGCCAGCTCTGCCAAAAAGACAAAGATCGACAAAGGACTGATTTATATATACCTTATTATATTCATGTACGTAAAACTGTACATTGATGTACTTACAATAAATAGTGGCGCTGTCTACGCTGGCCCGGGGAGCTCAGGCTTCCCCTCCGCGACAATCACCGGCGTTTCACACGCCGATCTCCCTGCGAATTACGCCTGGACAACCCCTCTTGAAACACAGAGGGTTCCAACACAATCAGAAACTCACGTATTCCGGCCTTTCAACAACGGAATAGACGTAGTTCACGAGTTTCAGACCCCTACAACTGGGGCTCCTCGCATGGCTTACCAGCTCGAGGAAACATACCCGTCCTTTGCGACCGGGTACTCACAAGACAACAGTTCTTTTCAGAACTTCCAGTCTTCCACTTTTAATGAACAAAAAGGTACTCTTCAAGACCCACAGACTTCCACTACCAGTGGACACAAAGAGGTCCCTCGACGGATGAAACATATCTCTCCCACACAAGAGATATTCAAAAAGAACGGCACATCGCCACTCTACATGGCGAGACATGTGCCTATGAGTCCGACAAATATCACCCCTTTGGAAACAGGGATAAACACCAATCTGAAGGTACTTTTCAGCACCTTCAACAAGTTCCTCATCAAGGAACAAACCCGAATCACCAGACTCATGAAATTCTCCCGACTCAGGATTTGTCTAAAGGCCCTCTAGGGGTACTTACCCCTAGTCAAACATATATAAATCCACTACACTCACTATGATGGGAATGAAGAGTACATTGGCGGAAGAGGGGGGGGGGGGATTGGGTGGGGGTTCATATAGTATGTATAACATACGTACATATGAGTCATAGTTCGTACAAATGAATGTTATGAGGCTAAAACATGCATTTTTCCGTAAAATTGTACATTTTGAGAAATTTGATGTACTTTGGAAGGGCTGTAACATAGCAGCTATTCGGTTAAAGAAAACATGTGACTAGTGAAATTTGAAGGAAATTTAATGCTCTTTCCGAAAATGTAATAAAAAAGACCTCTACATAGCATAGTTTTCGAGTTATAGTCGGAAAACCGAAAAAAGTCCGAAAAAATCGTGGTTTTTCGGCCACCCACAATCGAGCACAGGCTTTTTTTGTCAGAAAACTCGGATTTAGCTTCCCTAGGCATCCCTAAACAACACCCCAAAATTTCAATAACTTTCTAATTATGTCCAGGCAAAAGTACCTCACTGCTGGACTAGTAGCCACTAGAACATTTTAGTTGATAAACCCCACTTTTATCAGAAATTTCCCCTCATTAAGAAGGACACGAGTTCGCAACTCTGTCCGAGGTATCAAATATTTTTAGGCTGTAAGAGTAATTCCCGACTAAATAGATTACTCAAGTGTTGTATGAATTCAGAACGAAAGAAGACTAATATGAAACGGTAGGTATCTACCTACTAATTACAAAACGCATTTATTTTAAAAAAGAGAGACCCTTTTGCAAAGTTCATGATTACAAGTATTTTTGTTGTTGGTCATAAAGTACACGCATTTGTAAGAATTCAAATTTGATTAGACCTCCTTTTTCTTATTAACAGCAACAACCCATGTCTGCATTTCATCACGAAGAATCTCCCCTCTGTTTCATCCAGCTGTCACTTGCGAGCACAGCAATCTATGTGCATCTATTAGGTGAGGGTCCTTAAGTTGGAGTTTGGGGACCTTATGGTAAGTCGAGTTTGGAAGAATTTCACAAGACTGGAAGAATTTCCAAGTATGTAAGACAAGGAGATGTTCAAAATAGAGCAAGACACATCTTTAAAATACCTGGGAGCAACACTGAGTTTGGATGGTAAAATTAGGAGAGTTAAATTCCAGAATCAGCGGGTACCCGACTCTTCTACACCCAAAACAGAAATTTCCTGAGTAAGGATGAAGTTGGCCCGAAGATGAAAATGGCAGTTTACCAATCCGTGTATGTTCCCATCTTCACCCACAGAGCAGAAACATGGGCTCTTACAGTAAAAAGGGTACGACCGACTTCAGGGTTCAGAAATTAAGTTCTCGAGGAATTTTGTTGAGAAAATGCGTTGAATAAGGTGAGGAACAATACGATGAGGATGGGACTCCAGGTTCGCCAAATGGAGCAAATTATCAAAGCAAACAGCTCCGATGGCTTGGAGACGTTACGAGTATGCCACCTTCTCGTTATCCTAAGAAAGCTTATGAAGCTAGGCCAAAGGGGTCCAGATCAATGGACAGAAAGAGAATAGCATGGCAAGAGAATGCGTGAGAGATGGTCCAGAAGGGAGGTGTCCGTTGGGAGCGTGTGAATGAGACTTGCCTGAATAGTACCAGATGGAAACGAGTTTGATAATCCTCTACACCCTATGGAGGTAGAAGAGGAAGCGATTAAGGATTCACCATAAATACTTAATTGGGCTTCAAATAAGAAGGCAAGGCAAGTCAAGCCAAGTACAGCAGCAATGTAACCATTCCTTAAATGGTGCACATACCCATATTATTCAGTACGGAAAACATCAAGTACATACCTTGATTCAGGAAATAACTAAGTGCCAATCTATAAAATGCTGTACATCAAATGCATCCCAAAGACAAGAAGAATCAATACAGTACTACACACAAAAGAATGTTACGTTTCTAGGAATAACATAGGCACAGCCGTGTGGCTATCCATACAATTAAAAAGTAAGTAAAAAGTGAGAGAACAACAGAAATAAGAAAGAAAAAAGGTCAAATTAATAATTTATTATGAAATTTATATTTATCAGCAAATTTTTATGGATTTCAATACAAAAAAAGTAGTTTAACTTTTCTTGGTTTTACTTTTTTGCTGAAAGATGAATGAGAAACATACAAGACGTATATTATGGCATCTGAAACGTTCTCTCACTCTCAAATAGCAAAAACATAATAACAAAAGGAAGAACTTTCTAGGCTATGCAAGCTCCTTACTTACTATCAAGCAAAAAACAGGGGAAATGATTCGAATTATCTTAGTAAACCTTATATAACGAAAAAAAAAAACTGATATTCAAAACAACATTTAGTTACCAAGGTATAATAATCATATGGAATCAAAATTGTGCGAAGCTAACCCGAACTTGCCCACACGTAGACAACACAAACGTATAAAGAAAAAAGGATATAATAAAATCAAAGGAATATTGGTACCAGTAGAGGAACGAAGTTGAATCGACATGATGTGATCATTATGATCAGTCATTCGATATTTAAAAAAAAATAAGGCAATATGCCTACGAACTATAAGTAAATAAAACTACACGAAAATAACCGAAATAAGATTATTTCACAGTTATTACAGATCAATCGCTTTGTGGTCCGCTCACCACGCACCTTAAAAGACTAGATTATAAAATTATCATCAGTGTTAATAATCTTTGCTAGAAGTTTCTAACAATTTATCAAAATGAAAAATAATATTATTGTCGAATAATTATGGGTTAATTTTACGAATGCTCCGTTTGAAGAACGTGGAATCCTACCAGCTAAGAGTAGATTTCCACTAAGCTTTTTTGCTAAGCTATTAATTAAGGATATCTATCAATAAGATTGTCGAAACTCAAGATTGATTATATTGCAATTTCCAGTATATCAACTTGAATTAAATTAGGGAAAAATAGGTCACTTTATCAAAATAATCGGGTAGCCAAATTTGGAGACGTGCAGCCCAACTTAACCTAGTTACAAATACCTACGTTTCAGTTTACAATAATCACAATGTAAGGAAAATGAATAAAGTGTCTGCCAATATTTCCATTTAATCCGCAATGGACTCATTTATCTACGGGTAAAAAAGCTACGAGTAAGTATTGTGAAAAAATACGACCAATCTTATTGTGATAAATTATTTTACGAAATTTTATATCTATTGTCAATGGTACCTGCCGCGAAACTAATGACAACAAAAGGATAACTTTGAATACATACAACACTAAATGATATCGATAAAAATTACGAGATCAGAAGACAAATGAAAAACCGTTGGAATGAATAATGAACTTTACGTAGGTACTTAATCAAGATTTAACCAACTTAACCGAGGAAATGAGAAGCCAATCATATCTGATGTTAAAAATACCTGAGGTTTCTAAAGAAAACAGAAATGACAATATTACTGAGATAATTTCGATTGCTGGTTTATTATAATTAACTTAAGAGTTCATTGTTGGAGGCAATAGGTTGTTCAGATTGGGCATCGAAATAAAGTGATGGCAAAAACTATAAAGTAATATCTAAAATATGTATAGTGATATGGCTTTAGAATACTTCAAAATTGCGCACAAGAAAAAAAGCTCATGACCACATACCTACCATGATATGATTTTCTTATTGAGATGAATAATACTGACAAGATATTTTACCTACACTAGTGTGGCACAAATAATAGCATAGAAAAATAGTTGATGAACATTTTTGAAAGTGCCATTTACCTAATTTGTACTCGTACCACTCGAAATGCTTGTCTGAATGTTGGGAACTTTATAGGAGTAGATGAATGTCTACTTAGGAATGTTAATGCGATAAGTAATTAGAGATGCAGGTAGTTCCTTCTGGGCGATAAACTTGTTAGATTGATATTGTTGTTCTGCAGATCAATCCGTTATGAAGAAGCTGATCCTTTACCGTCTGAACTGAAATTAAAGATGGAATGATGAGGCGAGTACATTATTGATTGTTTATATAAATTAAACTAAAGCACATTGAGCATCAAGGGGACAAGCCCTTAAAATATAAACATGTGTAACAATGAGCTAGAAGTAATTAACATGTTCATACAATACGAGTTTTTACAATAATATTAATAAAAAAATCGTAACAAGAGATAACAAGAAACCGATTTTCAATTTAAATGTTTACAAAAGCTTACAAAACAGAGTTTACATTCGACACATTCAAGGAAAACTCCCTCAGTCGAAGAGGTTTAATTAAATCGGCCTCCTAGCTAAACCTGTTGAAGCGCTGTTTTTAAAGAAATTTTTCTCCTAAAGAAATTAAGGAAATGAGAGCAAACTCTGTCGGGCTATCAAATATTTTTGGGCCTTCATGCATTCAAGAGACACAGTGACACTAGCTGATGTGTTATAACTTGATGATCATGTTCTAGTAGGTATGTACTATAAAGCGGAGAGCATCGAGGCCATGACACGCTTCTCCTATCATCGGATGGGAGGATGATAGACAGTGGGGAAGGGGGGGGGTCGATGTTTTCGATACAAGATCGTTAAAAATACAACAGGGTCAAAAAAGATAACCTAGAGTAATTAGTTTCATGAAATACAGCGATAGAGTCAACTTTTACTGCAGCACAATGTATACAAATTTCCATTTTTTTACTGCAACAAAAGGGACCACTGCACTCGTTGATTTAAGCTATGGTTTATTCTTCAACAAATAAATAAATAATAATAAATAAATGAAATAAAATAATATTGAACCAAAAACATAAACCAATGAATTACAAAAAGGTATGAACAAAGAAACACCAAAATCCCCATGTAACAATAACCTAACCTCATCTTGTTAATTTGTGACTACATCCTTATTTGGTCACAATCGTTATGTGACTGCATCGTTAGTTAGTCATCATAAATTTGGTCATAAGATAATCAAGAGTAGAGTTAATTCAACAACGGTAATCTTATAGAACACCTTGTAGAAATTACGACTTTTTACAACTTCGTTCATTTCAACATTAATGAAGTTACTGACACACCCCTCTGAAGGAGATGAGTACACGCCTTACTGCTCCTCTCCGATTCCCGCCTTTGCCACAAAGCATGACTGCCAATCTTGATTCAAACATAGCAGGAGGTCCTGAGCACGAAATCTTTCAATACTGCCAAGGAAACACTTTGATTGTAATAAGATGAAGAAAATCTGCGTGTACCCCGCCCTTCAACCCTCTAGTACCACACCCAATATACCTGTTACGTATCAGATTCTGGCAAGGAAATTAGCAATGATGACGCCCACTCACTCTAGTATAGTGAGGAGATTAGATACCTGTTACCTACCCTATTGAAAATTACCTTGATCTAAAATTGTGAAGCAGAACAGGATGATCAAATCATGTCAGTGAGAGCTGCAGAGTTCTTATTAATACAGCCAACGCGACGTGCCACAACAATAGGCGCGTAGCTTCAAAACAAAAACCAGACATTCACCGCCCTTTCTGTTTCAGACATTCACCTTCAACGCTAGAAAGCTATAATACGAGGGTCATGCAAAAAGTAATTTTAAACGTTTTCTAAAAAACCAGAAAGTCATAGAAAAATTGAAAAAAATTATTTATTTACAATGTACAAGTCATAATTATTTCTCCATATAATCCCCATCCTTATCCAAACAGGTTTGGTACCTTGACAACACCCTGCGTGCCCACCCCCCGAGGTAATCAGTAACTTCTTTCTGCAACTCTTGATCTGAGGCGAAATCAGTTCCCCCCAAATGGACTTTCAGCTTGGGAAAGAGGTAAAAGTCACTGGGAGCAGGTCCGGGGAGTAAGGGGGGGTGGGGGAATATGTCCCAGTTGAATTTCTCAAGCAGTTCCTGCGTTTGACGGGCTGGATCCTGAGACAGCAACCTCGGTTACCCATCTTGCAGAAACTTTAACCATCTTCAATTTCTTTGAGATGATGTTAGCGACCGATCTGCGACTAATCTCAATGCCAGAAGGGAGTTTATTTACCATGAATTTCATCTATCGTGAGACGCCTATCAGACTCCAGAATGCGGAGAATGACTTCAGCTGGCTACCCTGTTGTTGCGGTAGACAGTCCACTACGGTCACGCGAGTTGTGGCCTTCCAAAAAAAATTTCCGCCATACTGACACCATTTGCAGGGACATGGCTTTGGGGCCATACACATTCGAGAGTTTTCTGTAAATTTCTGACACGGTTTTGCCTATTAAAGTGTAGTAACGGATGACACCTCGCAACTCCATGGTGGACACGGGGTCAGTTGGCAACTCCATCGCATCTAGCGGGTAACTGCAGATAATGCGTCTGGGAAGGACCCCCAAGCCCCTAACCCCACTCTATAAACTAGACAAAAACCCCCCAGCCGTCCCAGCCTTCTGCGTACCTTTCCTGGCCCTACGTAGCAGTCTTAAAATTACTTTTTGCATGACACTCGTATAAATGACAAAGATCATAAACGTTTGTATTCCTCTCACATTCTTTTATTTGAAGGAACTCTCGATTTCTTCTGATCAATTAGTTAAGCATTATCTCTTTTGGTTTTAGATGGAGGTGAATAATCTTGAAATTTCGGAGATGACATTATACTTCTAGACTTAATAGGTATAGTGAATTTTGTAGCATAAGTTCCAAGTTGCCGTGTAAGTTTTGGGCAAATGATCTAGTATGTTACTAACACTATATTGTCTAATTTTACTTAATTTATGGCTGTATCTTCTCTCACTCAAATCACTTAAAATTTAGACAGAAAATTACTTAAATTTTGGAAAATATTTATTAGAACATGTAGGTAATGGTAATATACACATTAGGTTTTGGAAGGGCGATAAACATGGTTTATTATTTAAAAAACACGCAGTTTGCGTAAGCAGAACCAACTTTTCAAATAGAAATTTTTGCATGATGCAAAAAAAAACGCACGCGAATCGGTCAGCTGGAGCTCAGGGTGGAGCCCGCCATTTCATTCGTCCCTTGATGCCCTAGAGAGACTTCCTATCAAATTTCATTGTAATCAGACAGACGACATAACTTTTAGCACACTCAGCTGATCAGGAAGCCTGGCCATTCCTCACTTGTTGTCCCAAAGAGGCTCCCTATCAATTTTCAACGTCCTACGGTGAACAGGAGAGATTTAAGCGCAATTTTGTCATCATTATGATTGATATTACGAATCGTGGTCAGTCGATCCACACCAATGTTCAGACATGGAAATACAACATATCAAAATTTGGTCCAAAAAGGACCAGCGGTTTCGGTGGAGTAGTGAGCACAAAATTGCACTTGTGCTGCATGCTTTTTTGACAGCCTGTTTAAGTTTTAAGAAGTTTTTAAATCTGTCTTCTCTACTCAAATATTGTGTGGTTTTTCCCTCATACCACGTGGCAACGCTGGTACATACTCATTCAAAGAAAATATCTGCAGATGGAAGTTTTCCTTACTTTCAGCTCATCTGTTAGACTACATTTTATCAATATTTTGAACGTTGATTTTGGTGTTCATGTTGTTAAAACAAGCTCAAAAAGAGATTGTCGAAGCAAGACACATATTTTAGAAGAACAATAACTTTCAGACATCGTTCGTCTCACACAAACTCAAATGGGGTATACGACACGAGTCTCACAACTAGAGCAGAAGTAACTCAGATAGGAAACAAAAATGAGGCCCAGTTGAAGCGGAGCTGGAAATGTGCGGTAGAAGAGAGACAGCATTCGAATTAAATTATTCAATCGTCTGACTCAGCATGATTCACCCTCCATGACTTGCGCTCTGTTCTGTGACACCGTGACTCGCATGGGGGTCTGAGTATTCTGACCTACTGTCTTTTAAACCCCACCTATTCTAAACCTATCAATACTTAGTGACTAAGATTTCTGACTTGATAAAGTTCAAATAACTCAAATAAAATGGGAAAACAGGACGAAATTTTTTAATTTGCTAGGCCATCATCAATTCACGCAAATACTTCTTTCTTGTATTCCATTAAACTTCCTGTAATTGTATAGAAAATTATTTGGCTGATAATCACAGCTTGATCTACAGCTGCAGTTATGTTTTCCACAAGCCACATCAAATTTATATTCAAAATATGATCATCTCTGGGTCGGATCCGATTGCCGCTTTTAGTATCCTGAACATCAGAAGTGTTCATACAGACATGATGGATTGGGAAAATGGCTGTATTGTCTGCGTTCTATTTGGAATGGATGTTTTAGGGAAGGTAGATAGTGAAATCTCAACGTTTACATGCACCGTGGTGGCACATGAACAAATGATACGGCAGTGCTCAGACCCCTTCACGAGTCCTGGAGAGTTAAGAACATTGAAATGAACCTCTGGAAACCTCGCCAGGCGACAAAGTATAGGACCTCGGCGGTCTGAAACACAACCCCTTCCCCCATCGCGGGACAGCAAAATGGCCCAGCTCATACAAATCCGACTTCCAGAAAATCTCGCATGTTGTTTATAGTTCGTTGATCATAGTTCACAAATAGTATACAATGGCAGTTCATCAGAGAGCTTCAGTTACAGTACTCATGGTAACATGTTTATGCCATGTGCTGCATATGATTGAACGAAATACGAATAGAGGAGAGAAGGGAAATGGCATTTTATTTCACAGGTCATACCTCAAGAAAATTTACATTTTTTATGGGACTGTAGGTACTCAGCTCTAGCAAGTCATGGGGTGATGGAGGTGAGGTCATTTGCCTACCAAGGAGTGGCCATTTAGGTAACTCAGTCTCAATGGAGCCATGAACAGATGAACAACACGTGCTTACCTGCGATTCGGACGTAAGAAACAATAACTCTGCAGTAGCGGCTCAGCGTGACTTTCACAATCGTTGCAATGTTTAGTTGCCCAACCAATAATTATGAAATGGGTTACAAGTTTTTGAGCTACGGGCAACATTATGATGAAAAACCATCAGGTGCTACACCAACCGCGTGAGTCCCTACTATTGCGAAAAGCAAGCTGAGCCACTACCACTGAATCATTGTTTCGTATAAACAAATCGTAGGTTAACCCGCGTTGTTCAACTATCCACGGCTGGCATGGTGGAGTTTCATAGCAGCCCTATGCTCCTCTCAGAAGTGACAGAAAATAGGTCAAGTAATACAACACAACTATTAGAATGGTATGTCGCATGTATCTAAATGAAATATTTGGAAAAACAAAAGACAGCGCAAAACAAAGGTAAGTGATTGGGCAGTTATGGAAAGGTCTTTTACACAAATGAAACCACATTGGTATCAGTTTGGTTTAAAATTTTAAAAAATATTAAAACCAATAATGAAAAAAACCAAACAATTCAATCAAGCAGGAATCAGTCACTTTCTTCTCAGGCTATTGAACCTAAAGGTTGTTTCAAAGCAGTTCAAATAAGAAAGGTACAATTTAAGGGTTGAAGTAGTTGACAATCGGTACAGAAGATATTCAAGAAAAATGTATTATCGAACTACAGAGCAACAAAAGAAAAAACAACGAAAGACATAAACCAAGTCTACTGTCTTAGGAACACAAAGGTTTTGATTTAGACACTCACTTATCGCTTTTGAAGCGCATGGGGTAGTCTTTCTCCGGCTTATCCTTCTCAGTGGTGGAAGCAGCTGCTCTTCTCTGAACATGAAGAATTAATTGTTGCAAACTTTCCTGAAATGTCAAGCAAAACGCCGACTTATTAAGAGTTTTTACTATAGTAATAATACACGAATGAAGCGGCAGGATAGCAATTAATGTATAACAACATAAAATGTTAGTCATTTTCTGGAGCACATGATAATACTACCTTACGTACTTCCTTTTGGTCCGTCCTTAATGACAAGAACCAACCATAGTAATGTCAAAAACAGCATTATCGATATATTAAGGCATTAGAAGAACATGAACTTACAAACTGAAGATTTGGCATTAGTGGACTTTGAGGAGACGGCTGTGACACAGGAGTACTGCTAGTGCTTCCAGGATTCTTCTTTGGTGGTCTTTGAGATAAGGAAAGGCCTGAAAATCGAACAAGCAATTTTGGACCAATGGATTTCGTCAAAATCTAGGTGAGTTATCCTTAGTTACAACAAATAACTGAGTTTGTTTAGATTCTCTGAATATACTCACTCCTTGGAGATGAAAGGTGGTCATCAGTAGTTGTAGTAACATTACTCGCCCCTGCAGTTTCCCTGAAATTCAAAGTTAACATTCATTCCAAATACAAAACAAACATTTCCCTAATGAACCCACCTACTATCCTGAAATATCATTACACTCTTGTATTGTATTTCTACATCGGGAAACAAATTGCAAGCCATTGTTCCAATGCAACTGTGGTGAAAGAATTAAGTTCGGCCCATTGCCCTGTTTCCGTATTACAATATGAAATCTTATCATACCGCCAACAAGGTCTAATAACGAATCGTTCTGACTGGAATCACTATAAGGAAATTCTAGATAACATCATGGGCCTTAGGGTTATCTTGAAAACTAGTCAGGATATTAATAAAGCGTTGGGTTGTTGACTAAAGCTATTCACCGAACCACCTTTGGAGCGGATAACTGTGATATTAGATTGTCGACTGAATTTGCTACACCCCCGCTTTACAGCAACTGCTGATGGTTAGGAGACGTGACAGAGCTCAATGGAATAGAACGTCCCCATTAGATAAGCAACTAACGATTTTAAAGCTGCATTAAAGGAGAACGAGCAAGAGCTAAGCAGGGTGAGATCTCTACATTGAGTATGTGTGATGGGTCTTTGGAAAAAATCGAAACACTTAAGTACCTACTTAAAGAGAAAACTGACCTACCTCCTTTAAAAGTAGGTTCAGCTCACCTAGGCCAAGTAGGCACACAACAACTTCTGGTAAGGGTAAACTTTTTGCTGGTATACTGAAAGAACAGTACTCTCCCAATCCCTGAAGTGACTTAGCTCATGATCAGATAGTCATTTATACACTGGCACAACCATTCCAACCCACGTTTTTCAATAAATTCTTCACTCTGGGTGAAGTTAGAAACAGCATTAATCGCTCACCAACGAAGAAAGCAGCAGGTCAGACCCGTTAGTGTAACCGCTTCTTAAAGCTGTACTACGTATAGGAGTGTTTCTTTCCCAGATCTACAATAGTATACTACGAACCACATAACGATTCCCGCATAAATGGAAACACGCACACGTGGTAATGATAATGAAACACAGCAAACGAGCGCATTATCCCCATGGGTATATATACATGTAACTAGTGACATGGGGTGAACAAGTTAAGATGCTGTTGAAAAAAGTGCGTACGAGAATCTGCTCCCTGAAAAATCTGCTATACGAACGCTCCACACTACCTCTTGAAAGCAAACGGCTCCTTTATTTATCTCTGTTCCCACCAATTTAGGTCTTCTTGCGGACTATGGGAATCAGCAGCTGATACCCACCTGAATAAAGTGCAAACAGCACAAAAACTCAGTCCTATCTGACTGCTCGGATCGGTGCTCACCAAAAAAATACAGATAACAAAAGATACACAGGAAGAGAATAAAGTACATGAAAAGCTCCACATGACAATGCTGAACCACCCGAATCTTCTCATGAACCAGTTGGCTGCAAATCACATTGAACAAAGGCTTAAGCGCAAACGCTCCCAAGAGGCTATACAATAAATTGTTCATTATTATAATACTGAGATCGTTACCAAGCCACCGATTAAAATTTCTTACATTATCTTTTATTTATTTTTGCCAACTATCATTATATTTACTACAGCTGTAGGATTGCATCCTTAATCATTTGCCATGTTATCTTAAGTAGACATAAGCGGCACAATTGTGATATTATACTATAATAATAAAGTTATCTATCAAAAAGGGAGGAATAATCGATCTACAGCTCAATTTCAATAAACATGAAATTAAAATAGTATCTAGTACAGGCGAGTGTTTCCTGAGGGGGCCATGAGTACCAAATTAGTTTACACAATCAAGCATTTCTTCAAAACTTCCCCCCTGACCGGGATCAGCTGTTTCTATTCATTTGTGGTTTGGCGTGACCTTGCCAAGTCCCAAAGTTATAAAGGAGATGGTTGATCTGGGGGAAGCAATCAGATACTATCATCAACTTGGAGAATAATTAAGTCATTGAAGTTAAAATGATTTCCAACAACAATGAGTTGAAATGAAGTGTTGCCCATGAGGAATACAATAAATCTCCAGCTGGAAGAAACCATTGATCTTGAATGTGTACCAAATGAGGGACATGGGGCCCGCAGGGACAAATTCAGAAAAGGTATCTTACAGGTCAGGTTTCCACATATCAATAGTCCAAACTTTGATGAAAATCACCTCGAAACTTGAAGAAAAGTTTACTAGATAACTAAAAAATTGTGGATAAAAACAAGTGGAGCACAAAACTAATTGTTGAAGTGGAAACTCGTCTTGTAAAGCCGATGTGGCATACACATCTCCTCATTTGTTACACTCGCCAATTTTGAGCAAAATTCAACTCCATGTGTGGCCTGTGGAGATGCCTTTTTAGCATGGTGTTCAAAGTGTTAGCGTCGGTTGGATCCAAAATAGTTCTATATTAATTCATTTTTGGAATTTATAATAAATACCTTGAGGGGTTTCCATTGTCTTCAAAACTGATGGAATCTATTAAAGCAGAGAAATCCCTCATTGTGTGATCCCTTCGTGGTGGTGGAGTCGCTAAACAAAGTTCAATCAGCCGTTAGTAAATATGCATTAAAATAAGATCCCCTCCTCTTTTATGCTGAATACAATAGGCATTAAATGTGACTGTAGGTTAGTGAATTCATCCGGATTTCTCTAACCTTGTGTCGGACTGTGACTAGGAGGAGGCACGACATATCGGCCATCATATGTTGTTAGGAAACCGTGGTGATCAGTAATATCGAAGAGCCTCATGATCATTATCTCATCCTCTAAGCTTTGCCAAGCAATGTCCCTGAAACAGACGATTTCGGAAGTCATTAAACGAAATTCTACTTGTAGGTTCATCGTAGTGCTTGCGCAACTTTATAAAACATGAAGACCTTGAATCGGTTAATTTGACAACTGGTAAAAAGAAAACTAAGATAGTTATGAACTTACTCAATACTATTATCTGGCCTTGTGTGGTTGTAAAGCCGTTGACTCACATTTTGATCCACATCATTGTCACCTATTAAAACAAGCAATAATGTTTTATTTTAGAAACAAGATCTCAGGTCTCTAGTGCCCTAGTGAGTTCTCTAGCTGAAAAGTCATAAAATGGGCAAAATTTGATTGTTCATTGTGATGACAAATTCAGTTAGAGCAAACTTCGAGTTGATCGAATAATTTTTGGCAGAACATGAATTCTGAGAATCCCATGTTGAAACTATTAGAGAATCTTAAGAAAATAAATACTTGAAACAAATTATTTGTTCTCTTAACTTTTCACTTTAAGTCTAAGCGAGTATAGCCTGTCGGTGATGAAAAGAATACGTAGGCGTCGGTGACTGGCCGCAAAGAAGCGCATTAAAGCTAAGCGCTCGGGGAAAAAGAGGAACTTTTGTTGTTGCGTTGGCGAAACTGGTTCGCCGTTTGTTTACGATTGAGGTTTTCGTGTGTGTGTGTCTGTTGTGTGCTGTCGTTTGGATATTTTCTTGTGTTTGGAAGAGTTGTTTTGTGTTTGGAGAGAGGTTTTTTGTTTTTTTTTGTGAAATGGAACCATCAGAGTCGGATCTTAACCCGACCTGAAGGGGCAGCTCTTCGACGCTTACACCGCTGAAAAGTGGAAAAAGGTACGTGCTCACTCACTATTTTCAAATCCTCACATACATCCAACCATTTTTGTGTCGAATGACACTCTTAACTTCGATTTATTTCGTAGATTTGTGAACACATCAAGGAAACGGAAATGAAGTACATAACGAATGACCGCCTCATTGACAATCGTGAGGACGAGCTACTGCTTTTCATTCCCACTCACCCCTTTTCGTCCTTTCTCTAACGACCTTTGCTATGGAATCCAAGGTAAGTTTAGTAATAAGGCATATAAATTGGTGAGCATTAATGTCTGAATTCGTTTTGAGATAGGAATATCCATAATCAACTATCAGAGCCGTGCTTATCAATTTTTGCAAGTCGATTCAGTGCTAACGTTTCCAGGGAAGAAAACTCCAGGAAAATCGTGCAAACGGGAAATTTTCCCCGCTTTTTGTTTCACTCCCCCACACCAGGCACCGACGCTTACATATTCCTTTCATTACCGACAGGCTATAACTAAGTTAGTATAAATGCACCATTCATGTTAAAAGCTGTTTTGACATTTTCATGTCTTTCATATGGCACATAACAAAAAAATCGTCACGAAAATTGCTCACGAAAATTGTCCCAAGTGGCCAATTATGTGTGTGTGTGTGCGCGCGTGCGCGCGCGCGTGTGTGTGTGTGCGCGCGTGTGTGTGTGCGCGCGCGTGTGTGTGTGTGCGCGCGCGCGTGTGTGTGTGTTATAGAACAGTGGTTCTCAACCATTTGTTCCCCCCGCCGTGCAATGCACGGTTGAGATCTGCTTAGTAATAAATACAATAAGAAAACACACATGAAAATGTCCCAATGTGTTGCAGACTCGTATGCAAGCAATTTCCTCATGGTTGTAACCAGTAAAATTTTTGTTTATCATTTTCAATAATGAACCTTTTGTAATCGACCAAGATAATGTAGATATTGAGAATCCAAAGAAAAAAAATCTGTCCGTCTACCATCCGAAGCTTTATCTGAAACTACTTCATGAAATTTGGGTCAAAAATCATACATCAGCCGGGGATGTGCCAGTAATCTCAGCTTCATTTTTTTACAACCAGGGACTGAAATCCTAAAAAATGTAGATATCGACTTTCAAAATTGTTTGTTTGTTACTTTTTTATTGATAGGGATCACTTCAATGAATTGGCTGAGCCCACCCGGATTGCTGTACCGTCATCCATTCGGACTCCCTAAGGGCTAAGAACTTTAACAAGAAAAAAATCAACAACATTAGTGTGGATCAGGAATGGGGTGAACATAGTCTTCACTACCAATGAATGTAGTAGAGACTAGACGATCATGGTTTCTGACAATATATCAGCTATTATTATTCCATTAGAATTTTCACTTCATGAAATCGAGTGTATTATGTTACTTAGAGCCGGTTTATCAATTATCTACATTAACTGCAGGATAGCTATACTGAGTATAGCGCTACACTCCAGATAAAGAATGTGAGTCGTTTATCAATGCCGCAATACCTAGCGGATAAAATTATCCCTCAGATAAATTCTGACTGGGCAGATAGCGCCATTAGCATCCTCATTGGTGTCCGTAGGTGACAAAATAAGGGCGATTTACACATGGAGCTACATTTTCTTCATGGATCGACTACTAAAAAAGCCGGATCTGACGTCCACAACACAGCAGTGTCATCATGCTGTACTGAGGAGATCATCATGTATGTGTATCCACCTCTTTCAGCTTGTCAACTGCGTCAGTGAATGTGTTCAAGTGCTCACGAACTTAATCGCCTTCTTGCATGTTTTGAACTACAAGTTCGTGTTTGCTGTGGCCACAAAAAACACAAACGTTCGAAAAAATTGTGACATGAATATGTCCTTTAGCACTTTTATTATTAATATCATTGACATTGGAGGCAAAGGTTGAAATCTAAAGAAAAGGACTATGCGTAATAAAGTATTTAATGAATTTAGCTCACTGAGCGATCAGGAAAGATCTCATCATTTCCCAATAGTGGTTGGAATCATGTTTACAAAATTAATTGAGAAGGATCACCTGTATGTAAACAATTATTAACGCAACCACGCTCATCCCTCAGATAGTTGGTCACACAATGCAGCTAACATAATATGGTTAGGCATGGAAGAATCTTCTCTTCTTCCATGGCGGTTTGGTAAATCGAGAGCTTTCCAACGAATAGAGAATGATTCTTGAGCGATGAAAACTACAGGAATTACATTTCCCTAGACTCGCGTTGGTTGTACGTGAAAATCATCAGACAACGTAACGTTTTGGGTGATAGAATGTTTAGACTAACCTCCAGCGGCGGTAAGACATATTCATGTCAATAAAACGTTGATAACGCTTAAAGACCTGGCAACCGCTTGACAACAAGTTCTTCCATGCTCGTGAGTGCTCTCCTGTAGTTTTCCAGAGTTCATGAGAAAAAAACTGAACTACATAACCAAGTTCCAAGCTGGTTCACAACCAGTCCAAAAAGTCACTGCAAACAGCGGACTGTGACTAATAGTTCGGAATACTTGGACTGCAAATGTAACAACCTGTCAAAACTGTCTGGGAGTGCTCTGCAAATGAACCTCTAACCTAGTTCAGTATTTTTTATAATACAAGGTAACTCATTTTATAAGAATTATATTAAGCTGTTATCCGGTGATGACCTGAAACGTTATGAACGCAAGATTAGTTAGGTATTTGTGCAATCGAGCACCGTATGAAATGTGTCTTAGGAAAGTTCACAAACAATAAAGTGTCACGAAGCCACGATGATGTTAACGATTATCTCGTTTTCAGAACTGCTGTTTAACCCTTTCCGGACGAAACCCGGTCAGGACCCGGCTAGGCAATATCCGCATTTGGACGGAACATTTTGAGAGAGGGATGTCTCACAGGTCGAATGCCGGTCACTGCTCGGCGCCCTTTCTTGTCTTCACAGACGAAACCCGGTGGTAGCTTGGTATTTTTTAATTATTGGGGGCAATTCAGTAGGTTTTACTGAAGGTTTTGACAATAGATCGCAGCACTTTATTGATAAAATGAACCCATTGGGAAGGAATATGAGAAACCTTTCTGTGACTGGTTACTACTTGAACTTCGACTTTTTATCATTATTTTCTCACTGATAACTCTTGTCCTCGTGTTGTTTTCGTGTGCGGTATCCATTGTACCCAGTTTTCTGTGTTTAGTAATTGTGCTTTTTCAGTTCGTAAGTGAAAACTTGCTCATCATATTCCCATCTCAAACATGACACTCTAAATAAATAAAGAATAACGTCGTCCAAAATTTTTCATATTTTTTGTTCTGGGGAAATGATTACAATAAAAAAAAAAAAAAAATAATAATAATAGGTAATCTGTGCTTTTATTTGATGAATATGTCTTCAAACGTGATGTACCGTTTTTAGGTGACCTATTGCAAAAAGCTTATCGTCCTTGAAAGATATAATGGCGTGTAATAAGTCGTCCTGTAAGGTACATGCATAATGCCGGTCCCTGACCGGGTCCCGTCCTTGTGGACACGATCGGAATTCAACTTTCGACCGCAAAGGGTTAAAACAATTAAAAACTACAAATCTTAGGAGTCCCATAATTACGTAAAATGGTCATGTGAAAGGACGTGCCATAAATATGAGCTCTGCCAGACATGAATATAGGTATCGCATTTGGAAAGGTAAGTAGATAGCTAGATAAACCCACCTAGTACTTCCCCCCTATTATTACTAGTTGCTCATGTACTTCCATTGACAAAAACCGAAGTAGGTACCCCATTAACCTTTTTTGTTCCACGAATTTGTGTAACTGCGAAACTCGCGTAATAACTGCACTGGCGTCTTTGTGAAGTTAATATCCTCACAAGAATGAATTTTAAAGTTTTTTTCTTTGCAGCTGGTTTTTAATTGAGCTACAGCATGTTTACTGATTTGAGATTCGATTAACTAACTAGCAACAATATACCAACTTGTTTACTTTTGACAAACGGCGAATCTGGCAGGTAGATACCTACCTACTTTCTTTTCTTGGCGTTGTAACAACCTGCCTTGTTTACTTCAACAAACTTTCAAATGTCAAATCAAATTCATTCAGTAAAACAAGTAAAGCTTCCTCAGTTTTAGTAACATGAACGTGTAAAAGTACCTAGCTGCCTGAGCAGTGGCTATGAACTTACCCCGCAGTTCAGTCATTTGAGATATTTTCAATTATTTTTCCATCATTATTTCTCAGGTTATTCATTCTCAAAACTTGAACGAATTTAGTTCTTTCGTTTTTGGACAATGATCTGCTAAAAGAGTTAGTACCTACCTACCTAGTCCAAATAAAAACACGTTCACCATTAGATGGGTATCGTTGACTACAACCAATAATCACGCTGTCAGGCATGATTATCGCGGCAATTTAGTTTAATTGAAACTTTATATTAATACTCTAGAAAAACAAAACTAGTGAAAAATGTCGTCATGACCACATATTAGATTGACGAAAGACGGCAGTAAACTTTCCGTGTAAAATAGGTTGGTTATGTTTTATTTATTTACGTGACGTTATGGTGGACCTTGGCAGAAACACAAGCCAACATCTGGCGTGACGTCACAAGAATATGGGCCGTAAGACTCTCGAAACGTTAGTAGGCATTACGTTACATCACATTAATTTTCAGTTTGTGGGTCTAATAAATACGTTTTGACCTTAATAATGATAGAATATAATAATTAATAAATACGTAATAAAGAATTACAATAAATAATAATAACTGCGTGTAATGATTATTTATAGATATGCGTTGAATGGCTATCTAATACAGAAATAGTACCTAAGCCTTTGAGCAATAATTTGTGGCAGTTTTTTTCACATTTGTTAAAATCTCAAAAAGTGTTGTCCATCGAACATTTCTTTTGAAGTGCTTCATTTTTGGAGTATGAACAGAATTTTTATATCAATCCCAAAGGCATTTAACGAAAAAATGTTAGAATCCAGGAATCGTTTCAGAATTCCTCAGAACAAATTTCAATGGAGAAAGTTTTAATTTTTTCAATTTTTGGAGACATTACAATGATATCATTAATTTTCAACAAAAATCGCCAAAATCTTTAGTCTTTTTTGAATCTGGAAACGGTTTTGGTAAGGTACAAACCCTGCCAGGCCACAAGATTCAGCCAGTGTTGCAGAGGAGGTAGGGTAGTAGCAAGCCTTGGAGGATCATGTAAAAATGAGTTCGTTCGTTCGTTTGTTGCTGTAAAAGTAGTAATGGGTACTTAGTAGGTACTTCATATTCCATATTCTCTAAATTTGAGTTATGAATTCCTGGGTAATAGATATTCAAGTTCATTGTTTCCTATCTGAAAAGTGTCAAGGAAAAAGGGACTAAAACGCAAAACACAAAGGTTCATTATTTAAGCTATGTTCGGAGAAGATAGGTTTTCCAGTTCTTGGATCACCCATCCATCGCCAAACGCAGCCTTTCGAAAACATGGGAAGAAGCGCCCGACGACCGTTGGGAAACAACGGAGCGACGGCAGCGTATTCCCTTGGATCTCGCGGGAACCGTCATAGGGTTCAAACTTAAAAGCTCCAGGACCCCACAATTTTACACTATATAGTTAATGTCAGAATTTTAGCGAAAATGTTGGGGGGGAAAATTGTAGGTCAAAAAGGAGATAAATTCGCGTCAGAACAGCTAATTAGAACCCCTCCAAACTTTATAACTATATTCTAGATGTCCCAAAGGAGCTCCATTTCAGGTTTCAGCACCATAAGCCAATTAAGGAACAGATTAGACCCAGAGGTCCCTCAGCGGATCAGTGCATCTGCGTGCACTTAAATTCTATTCTAGATATCCCAAAGGAGTCCCATTTCAAATTTCAGCTCCGTTGGTTTATTAAGAAATTAGCTTCACAGGCCCTTAGTCTCAGTGAACAATTTGCGCAATGCAATTACGTGGTGGACAGGTGGAAGGCTGACTTTGTCATCAATAAGCCTACATAGATATAGGAAAAAAACGGAAGTTAGTGAAAAACGTTGTCTATTTCCACGAAAAATAAAGAGTTACACTGTTAAATCGATTTCGACGGTTAGGCCATCATCAGTAACAAACAATAACTAGAGTTATTGTTTGTTACTGATGATGGCCTAACCGTCGAAATCGATTTAACAGTGTAACTCTTTATTTTTCGTGGAAATAGACAACGTTTTTCACTAACTTCCGTTTTTTAAATGGGTTTCCACAACTTCGTCGCGAGTGATTTAGTTCGTATAGATATAGGAATCTACAGAAGTAAAATTAATTCAATTTAATTTAATAGCTTAATTAAATGAATTCAATTCAACCTACCAACGCTTCACTAGTCCATCCGTAGGGACAGCAGTTATTTATATTATTAAACTTGATTTGGCAAAGTCAGAATTCCATTGGAATTATATCGGCTGATACAATCGTTGGAATTTACAAAAACGTTTTTTGTTCTGATTTTAAAAACACATTTCTAGCGGTCAATAATGGAATTTAGCTATTGAAACATTAATTCAAAGGTTTCACTGCTTGCGCCTGATTTCAGTTACAAAGTTTAGCCCTTTGGGAGAGCGAGCGGAATAACGTACCTACAGCATTCCTGGTGATTTCATACGATTCTTTGAGATGATATCCAACAATGACAACCAAATATTATTACTGTTACCATGAAAGTTTTTGAGATCTCAATTTTCTAATATCTCAGTCCTTAATGCTACCCTTTAGGGTAATTAAAAATTGATGCTGAGCTTGTAGGATCAACTAGAACACAAATGTGATTATTTATAACCCAAGTTTCATAACTCCTAGTTCGATATTGACAGTTTTTTAAAGGTTTCGATCATGATTAGCTTGATGGGCATTATGGAATATATATAACACATTCGTACATCTACATGTAACTATGTATATTCAAAAACATGACATTAAAATCCTATTTATTTTCCAGCATGACCAAGAATTGAAATGGGTATGAGAAAAGGGACAACACAGGACTTCACATATCTGAGCTTGGGAGGGCTGGGGACTCTTGTTTGATCGGTAATTCGTTTTCGTTAATTGCCTCTTCGTTGCTATCCATATCCCACCAGTTCAATAAAAGGAAATCATTGTCAGAGAACGAGGAACACTCCACTTCGTCAAAACACGGAACTATAAACAAAATGGATTCGGTTGACTCCAATCAACGAAAATTAATACAGCTTCAGCTCAGATGATGGATTAGAAAGTTATAAGTAAACGTAAATTAAATGCTTCCATAATGGTAAATGTAGAAATGGTATCTTGGTATGTAATTAGACAATTCAGAACTCTGGGTTAACAATGTACTAAATATGACTGATATTTGGCTTATTGTTTGAACAATGAGGGGGAATATTGTTCTTATTAAATTTATTTATTATTCTTATTTAATTTCCTTATAAAATGAAGGTTCCGATTTGTGCCAAATTATTTTCAACGTTTTAGCGATTTTTTTTCAAATATTTCTATATTTTTCATTCCAGTCCGTTTTTGAGGACGGAAATGAGTAGGTATCTGCTATTAAATTCATGGAATACATACTTTCACTTAATAGATCTCTATTATTTATAAGAATGAAACTCCGTCTGTCCGTTTGTCCATGCTATGCACGGCCAAACGGCTAAGAGTCGGGAGCCTACGAGTGGGGGGATCTTCTTGGCGGCCGTTGTAAATTCCAGAGGTTTTCTGTAGGTTTTTCTACGAGGAAGACGACGGCGCGATTGGATTGCGAAAAAAGAATCGGGAAATGCGTCAAAAAAAAATTAAAGAGTACGGACTCGTTTTCTCGAAAATTCCGACGAAAAACTCCCGTTTTCCCCCATTAAAATATACCCCATAAAGGCACGTTTTTCAGGACGGAGTTTGTGGGCAAAATACAGGTTTGATTCCGCCGAATCTAAATCCAAAATTGGATATAGAAAAAACTGAGGGGAAGTTGGTCAAAATCCGAAGGGAAGGGGGATGAAGCGATTAAAATCCCTTCTAGGGATTTTCCGAAAGGGTGTATAAGCGATTTTAAAATTTTCTAATCCCACCCGAACATAGAAAACGCAGCAAATACCAAAGCTGTAGAAATGTTATGATGTTACTCCATGAAGAAGGAGGAGAAGGGGAGGGGGACTCCATAAACCAGTTGGACACAAAGATACAAATTGTAAATCAGAATTAATACATTTCTCGATCTTCCCATTTGTCTAGATGTTTTCTACTTGGGTCTAAACAACGAATTATAAACAATATACCTGAAACAGTTTCTTCATCGACATCATTTTCATCGTTGCTGTTCACTTCTTCAGTAGGGTGGTGCATGAAATTCATGGTCGTCACCTCACAAGCTTCACACTCCTCGGAATCATCCTGAGAAAACACATTAACTTGTGCTCACACATTCTAAAATTGCTAACTCAACTTACCTTCAGGAAAGATTGAGTGCAATAATAGTAGGTCGAGGAGGAGACTGTTTACTTAGGCAGCGGCATGTTTCACATCGCGCATGGTGACTTTTCAGAGAAAAATATTTTTTAAAACCCATGGAACGCGGATTTTTTGCAAAGCCACCAGAGTTTACGCTCCCCTATGTTGGCTACCCTGCGCGCCTCCCCACGCTCCGCCATTTTGTAGGATGTGGAAATTCTCATCAGTTTAGTTGAAAGATTAGTAGATGGTGCAGGTGAATGACTGGGTGGATGAAAAAATGCGCCATCCTAGGGAGGCACTAAACAGTCTTCTCCTAGACCTACTATACATATACATATATATATATACATATATATATGTATATATATATACATATACATATATATATATACATATATATATGTATATATATGGTTTAAGCCGCATCTCAACCAGAAGGGTCATTAGCGGCATTAGACTTACTAGAAATGTACTCAATCTATCCCAAAGGTAAGTTGAGTTAATAATTATAGTATGGTCTTCGTAGAAGACTGTTTACTTATGCAGCCCATTTAGAGATAGGGTAGCGTAAACTCTAGTGGCTCTTCAAAAAATCCGCATTCCGCAGGTTTTTTCAAATATTTTTCTCTGAAAAGTCACCGCATGCAATGTGAAACATGAACTACTATCTCTTTAGCAAACACACTTTCAAGTAGAACACACGCATCAACTAAGTCAATGTTCAAACATGATTTTGTTAGAAATTGTTGGGTTAATCCTAACTTGTTCCTTTGTAAATTTTGCCGCATTTACATCAAACAAAAACTCGACATCGAAGGTATAAAATGTATGCATTAACTCTGTCCATTTTCGTCTGATTGTTTAAGCGAGGGAAAATGCATACCAAACTGAAACATGCAGTGAACTACAGGAATTCATTTTTTCCTTAGTTCGATAGCCCTTTCACACAATCACTGCTTTACCCAGACTGTGGAAACAACATCTAGGGGTCATGATGGCCACGAATTGGCACTGACCACCCTCGCAGGAGGCAGTTCTAAGAATTGTAAAGAGATCATTACAGCCTATCACAAGTTAAGTTACCAAATACAATACTAAAATGGGGACGTATGGTACAACTACTTACATCACTATCAGACAAGCTGAAATTAAAAGCTTCATGGGGAATGGAAATCATTCTTTTGGAGCTGGTTGATGACTTGCTGCTGGGTGTATTCGGCACTGTAGTATTGCTCAAACTTGGCTGCACAGAATTCTGCATGTTTGTTTGAGGAGGTACAAGCCTTTCAGTTCCTCTGGAACTATAATAAGTGTTATTATCATAGGTGTCAAAAATGTAATGGCTGAAAGGAAAAGCAAAATTAAATTACCAATGACAGGAAAATATTACATTAATCACAAGATTCTAAAACAATGAATAAGGATAAATTCCGTGTTTCCCCAATGAAATTTTAATCAAAGATGATTTCCTTTAGAAGTATACTTAGAGTATTTCATTCCTGGAGTATGAGTGAACAGTTCCATGTCTCACTGATGGGACTTACTAAAAACAAGGGATCAAATGAGAAGTAATTAAATGAACTCCTTCAAGCATGGCGGTGTATCTTGTAAAACTGATAATAAATTGATTGCTGATGGATGCCAGTTATGATAAATTTCTAGTTAAGCATGATAATGAAAAGAATGATATAAATAGGAATCAGGAAGAAATCATCGAAGAATTGAGTTAGGAACTTGAAGTAAAATATTGAAACGGATATAAATATTTTTGCAAATCAGATGTACAAAATTTTAGACACCTCAGTCGCTATCATTATCAAATCACTGCGTGCACAGTACGAAATAACACGACTTTGTGAGCGGTGGTTTTAGACTAAAAGAATCTTGATAAACCAACATAATCACGTTACCTATTTGTAGATTGAGCAGGGATACTGGGAATGTCAGCAGCATTCTCTGTAGAGGGACTATTGGTTGGTTTGTTGTCCATCAGGAAGCAAGTCCCGGAACTCTTTTTCTGCAAATGAATATACATTTTGAAATACAATATAATCACATGTAACTTGAAACTCTGAACAATTGAAATTAAAGTTGCAGCCATGCACATGACCCTAATGAGTGAATGATCATGAATCATTCATTTTAAATTAATTTTGTTCATTTTGTTGAAAATATGAGTGGTTTTAAGAGGGTTTTTTTTAGCACAGTTATGAAAAGGTAATGCAAATTTTTGCATACAAACTTCATAATTCTGCTATAATTATGAATTTAATTTTCTCTCAAAATCGTGGCCCGATTTGGGCACAAACGTTCAAACCTACGAACAATTAAGTTTTTCAAGAAATTTAATATTACCAATGTCAAAACCGTGCAATACAAAAATTAGGTTACCTGCTTAAGCGTATTGATTTCTTCTATATGCTGTGTATTCATCCTTTCCAACTGATTGATGTACCACTGTTGATCACGGCACTTTTGAAAGAAAGTGGGAGGTCGAACTTGGAACCTGCAAAAATAAAATTTTACATGCAAGATAGTAGGTATGCAGGCCAATGAGGTAAGGCACTGCCGATCTTGATTGAAAAAGAAATCATTAGCTCGAAACAGACACAATAGTAGATATTAAATGTAAATTACCTTAAAATCAGGGTATCGTTTTCCGTGTTCAAGTAACCTTCGCTAGCCAAGAGATCGATTCTGAAGAATCTGTTATACCCCCAACATTCACCAACTTCGAAGTCTGAGGCGAATTCTCTGACAATATTTTTGTTAGTGTTCCTCGTACCTTGATGAACCATTTCGACACGGTACTCATACCTGTAAAATATTCAAAACATATTAATTCGTTCAAACAACGCATAGTCATTATTTAATTTTTATGACCTTTGAGTATTAATCAATAAGGTTAATAATTTAAGCTCTATTCTTTGTGATCTATTTTTTAAGCTCTATTTTTTGTGATCTATTTTATTGGTAAATTATGATTGCACTAGTCCAAGCAACGTAGGAAATTTTACAAGGACTTTCTCCACATCCGTCATAGGAAAATGACAACAACATGACCCAGTAGAAATGCCAAGCTACGCGTCACCTAGTTATTCTTCACATCACTTCATATGTCGGGCTCTTCATTAGAAAGGAGTTTCGGATACAATGTCCTAAACTCTCCCTGATGAATAGGCCTCTATTGAGGAAATAGATGAGGAAATCCGCCGGTTACAACAAGTTGGAGTTCATCACAAGTAAATCTTTGGCAAAGCTTTTGCAATTTTTTTATACTCTTTCAGTAACAGACGCATCTATTTAAGAAGTGTTCAATAAGTCTTTCTCATAACTGCAGGGACACATCAGTGACTATATTGATGTTTATGATAACAAACTTTCTACAAAAGTCGTACAACCAGAAAGGATGACGATCATGGTTCTGAGTTTCTATTTTTTACAGGAGCCTGGGTGGTTGTTTAATATCTAAAAATGCAACAATCATTCTTGTCTGCCTAAATTTGGCTATTTATTTGGACCGCAGAATATTTTAATCTGAGTGGTCTTTTTTCCAATTTTCCTTTTGTGGAAATTTTTAAAAATGCAGATGGTTTGGGAGGGCCTCGAAAATTGCTGGTTTGAGCCTCCATGTGCCATTATAGTGTGCTATGCTGGAAGAAGTCAACAACATAGACCAAAAACTTCAGAATTGGGAACCGGGTTCACAAAAGACCAACTGCAAGTTTCACTGGTAAAAATCGGGATCTGCATTAACAGAATAGGAATGCCCCTTGTCGCGCTACAATTTTCCCATAATCAGACAATCCCCTCCTCCATCCATATTTTATTGACCCACTTAAATTTTCCAAAATCAACGTTATCCAAAGGGAGTCCGGCAAATGTCAGACCACTGTCAGTGACGTCACCCACCAAGGAGTGATACCCTATCTTGTCACTGTCTTTTTCTCATTCTACCTCCTTCCTTCCTCCATGCCTAGTGGCCTGCATGGAGGTAACGCCATCAAATCCCCTACATATGTTACCTTCATAATTCTCATGTCCTGGAATTCATTTTATAGATTCTGCAATTTCCAAGAAATAGGTGGTTATGTTGTGGTGGTATCCTATCGATAATCTTTAAAACTAATCTAAGAGTTGAATTAAGCTAACAATTGAACAATCTTTCAGCCCTACGGGGGCAGGAAGCCATCCTCCGCTTCTTTCCCTAGCAGTTATGCCACAAATTTCACCAATTACACTTACATTTCATCAAGTAAAAAGAGCTTACTTAGAGGAATCAGGTAATCCAGATGTGAGTTCCAGGAAAACGGAGAGATAGTTTCCACGAACAACTCCGTTACCGTCAGGATAAACTTTCAACCTCCAGCAAAGGCCATTGACGTGTAGAGGAGTGGAGTAAACAGGATCAGCTTTGTGCTGAAGCTGGGTGAATTGCTGCATGACAAAAGTGCTGGAGTCGTAGCTGGGTACAATCTCACTGAAATCAACGTTATCTCAAAAGCTGATTTATAACACGTACATTAAATAAAACAAAGCCCCACTATTAGGGTGTGGCATACAACAGTCGTAGAACTAAAATTATTCTCAAAGTTCAGTATAAAAGTGTAGCCTTGTAGGTTCTACATTGATCAGAAAGAGATTATGGATAACAAATATAACTTACAAATTTTGTAAATCCCAGGGATATTTTATAGAACGGAGTTTAATATTTAATTAATGTAATTTACACACCTGAAAAAGTCGGCAGGCACAGTAGGAATGACAAAGCTGGACATGGGTTTTTTTCGTACTTGGTGGATCATCCTAGAGATTTCAGAAGATGAAGAAATGAGCTCAGAGCGAGCACGAGTCTGAAGGTTGTGCTCTACCTCATGGAGTAAGGATTCAACGTGTTCAGTTTCCGCAGTGAGGGCAGTTTTATGGCTCATCAAGGTTACAAGTTTGGATTTAAGCTGTGCGTCGAGTCTGGCAATCATTAGTTCCACTGCATTTCGAATCTCGCGAACTCGTTCATCTTTAGCATTTCTGACACATTCAACATTCCTGTCCTGCATTAAATTGAGAAACAAAATGAACAGCATAACATTTTGAGTTTAATATTGTATTTAAATGTATGTGACTTAGGAGTAATATTTGTGATACCTTACCTAAACCACGAAAACTAACGGTTTTAGAAACTGTGATCATTGGCATTCAAGTAAATACCAGCCAAGCAAAATATCAGAAGACTCACCACATCCTGCATAAGACCCAGTAGCTCCATTAGGCGGCGCCTCAGCTGAGTGATTTCTTCCTTTATCTGCGTGGTATGCTGTTCATAGACTTCTTCGAGAGGTTTGAAAGTGTGACCGGAGTGGGTACCTCCCCAGAGAGCACACTGATGACAGATGCATCTCCGGCAAGTCCAACAATAAACTGAGAGTCTTTCATCATGGATAGTACACCTGGCAGCACCAAATTCACAACAACAAAAACACAAAGGTTCATTATTGAAAATAATAAACCAAAGTTTGGTTAAGATGAAATTATCACCTCAGTAGAGTGAGATGTCAATATGAAAGTGAAGAGGTTAACAGACCTATCTCTGTCTGAAACATCATTGCGAGAAGAGCTGGTTCCAGCGGCCTGGAGTGTGTCCAGCTGCTGAGTCACGTCTTGAACCCATCTACAGTTTACTAACTCGTGCAGATGTAGGGAAGCTCGGCAATGAGGGCACTGAGATCGCTGTTCTGTCAACCACCTCCGAATACAGACGTAGCAACAGAGTTTCGAGCAATGCGGGCAAAGATGTGCATCTCGAAGTTTTTCCATGCAGATGAAACATCTGAACACTTCGGCGAGGGACTGAAAGTAAGAGATCGTTGTACATTTAAACTGACCAACGTTTAGGTACATACTGGTTAGATATATTTGATGCAATTTCATTCACTCGCAATCATAAAAAATTACTTTGAATGAAGGGGGAAAACCACACCAAGATACAAATGAGATGAGCAAGGAAGATGAAATCAACAGTATTTGATAACAGGACCAAGGGACATGTCTAGATAGCTCAAGCATAATTTATTATATGTTTTCATCAGACATGTGTTCGTGACACAGCTTACCATTAATACGTAGGTATAGGTACCTACTGTTGATGTTCCAATGAAATCATGTTCCATTAATTGGAGCTGTTAGAACAATTCAAACTTTTGAAGAAAAAAAAAATAAATAAACACAAAAATATCTAGCCAAGTTATGACCATCAAACAAAGACCTTCAACGGAACCATTGTCATCGAATTCGTTCCGATATATGATATGCAAGAGTATTTATGCATTACCGAGCACTCATATAGGCGTTTGTAAATCCAATATGTACAAGACCTAGATACAAGTCAGGTTGTCATTTTAAAAACCTACTTTAATACGACCTATCTATAATATTACTGTTGGCTGGTCGTGCCCATGCCTCCTGAAAAGCCTCCCTATTCACTTATTGGTATGCGTTATGTACAGAAATAAGGTCCAGGTCAGTCATTCAACTGCAGATGAAACTGTACAAGGTAAAGAGGCATAACTTCATCGGGTCCTTCCAACAAGAGTTGTTTTCTGAGATCGTCTTTCTCCGTTTCCAGCGCACTAGAATATTACTGAGATGGTAGAGGGTTGCATCAAACTTGATCGAATGCCAGGTAGATAACTGCCTAATTTTAAGGCAGTGTCTCATCCCTACACCAAGCTACCGAAAACTGAGCTTAAAAAATATCAATGTTTGAACAAAGGTAGACACTTATAATGTACCCTTTTCCCTACCTTGCTATCATCCAGTCCTGAGACTTAAATGAGAATGAGCAGTAAAAGAAATAGGTACATACGGAATTTGATGCAACGGAGCAAGCATTTTGTAGAACTTCCAGCCCATTCATTGTTAACCACGTACACTCTACAAACCTTGATTGGAAATTTAAATTACGTCTACAGCTAACAAGTGACAATTTTTAGCTGGCACAAGAGAAATTGAATTTTTGTTGCATCTCGAAAAATAGCCTTGAATTCTTGAGGGTAAAAATCCGTATTCAATTAAATACGTAGCACCAAACTAAGAATCAATCACATGCTAATAAATATTTGAAACGTCAACCTGGGTTTCCAAATAACAAAAGTAGGGGTATAGTGAATTAAAAACTTCATAGAATAATGATGAGTAGGTAGGTACAATATTAAAGCTTGGTCTAAAGGAATAGGTATGTGTGAAATATTTCGTTATGTACAAGCTTTGTTCTCACTCAAATGGGAGCTGATAATTGGCGCACGGCAATTCAAAGACTGTCAGCTGATGCATTGCCACAACAGGGAAAGAGCTGGTCGAAATCACCTGACTTCTATGTGTTCACCGCGATTCTAATAGTTGTACGACCCACAGATGTGAATAAGTTTAGACCGTGATAATGTGAGCTGATAATTGGCGTACGGCAATTCTAACACTGTCAGCTGATGAATTGCCACAACAGGGATAGAGCTACTCGAAATCTCCTGACTTCTATGTGTTGACCTCGTTTCTAATAGTTGTTGTTCGACCCACAGATGAGTGAATAAGTTTAGACCGTTGCCATAGGAAAAAAGATACCTGGGTAGCGAGTCGCATCATGCAATAAACAGCTCAACTGTCGGCCCTCCAGCGGAAAGCTCATTGGGTTTGAAATATTAAAATAGGACACATCATTTTACCAAGCGTCGCTGTTTCGCCGAAACTCGTTCGATTTCATTGGTTCACCAATCACTTGAAAGGAGGAAGTTAATTTTTTCCGATTTTCAGTGTCTACTTTGAAGATGAGCTTATGTTACAAGTCTGCTCAACAAACAATCTCAAGTAAACAAGATCAGCTTCAACAGCATTTCTCTATGTTTTGAGGACTTGATCACAAAAATCGAAAAGGCAGTGGTCTAAGTTTAGCCCAGCTGCTATCATCTGACTGTGAATGCAGGAAAACACATGAAGAATGTGATATCCACCGTGTCTTATCATAACTTTCGACATTTGTCATCCTTCTGTCCTTCACATTTCATATTTTGTGTTATTAGTATAACTTTTATTACTCCTAGCGGATAAAAATCTAAAGCATTCGTCAATTTACACCCAGCAATCAATTTGTATGTATGATGTAGCTGATAACTACAAACTCCTAGATACGTTCCTTGCCTGTCCTGAAGCAAACGCTGTCAAGAAAACACCACGATTGTTGAAGTATGTACAGTGAAACCAAGAGTCCAGGAAAAAAGTTCCCCGTCGAAAGGAGTTTACTATAAGGAAAAGCACACAACAGCGAAAACCATCTGCTACTGGGCGGTTTCTACACAAGCTATTGTAAATATAACAAAAAAGGTCTCGAAATACATTTTAAAACTTTTAATCTAAGGTTGCATTGCATATTACAGTTCAACATAGCTAGAAAGCCTTTATGATGTCTTCATTACTTCAATTTTCTCCACAATGACAGCCTGTTCCTGATCGAAGGCATGACCCACACATTATTGACTAAACCAGTTGTAATGTGAACTCTCACTTGTTCAACATTCATTGAGCGTTGTCCATCAAAACAAACAATCCCTACCTTCCACCCTACGAACCTGCCGTCCACTAAGGAGAGATTAAAACATTTGGGCCCGGATTTTACAGTGCTTAAATGGTATCGAGGTTCCACTATGAGGAGGAATCATCAACAGTAAAATAAATGCTTCATTTTAGACCACAGAATATGCTCGCTATGGAGAGTGTTTCGCTATCGAGAGTGGTCCATCTGCGGAGGTTTCACTGAAGTACACAATTTCTCTGTTTTAAATTATTTTGTGTGATAGCGCACACATTTGATCAGAAACTAGTTCTCATACTATACCTACATAGAGAAATTTTATTTCTTAAGGCCCATTTCCACTGGGCGACGATTGAGCGCGCACCGTTCTCAATCGTTTGCAAACAGGTCTGCGCCGCACCGCGCAGAACGTTTGCAAACGCCAAAAGGGGGGTTGCGTTTCCACAGCATGCGCCGAACCAACCGAGCAGTTGTTCTCGCAAATTTGCCTCGATTCGCAAGTTCCTTCCACATGCTCCCTGATCATGGCACCCACTTTATCCAAGGTAGCGATAAGTGCTGCATATGTAATTCTTTTATCGGAACTTCGAATGAGGCACAGAAGACGACACACAATTTGGAAATCTTCGGAGGAGAAGGAACTACACACAACTTCTCGCCGATTTGAGAAACGATTAAACTCGCCTCTTTGAAAATTTCAGCCCATATCGACGTCCGGCTTTGATTTTTTATTAAACAAAATTGAGGTTAATGTGTGCAAGAGAGATACCACCTTCCGCAAGAGCATTCCTGCATCGATTCGACTTGCAATAACCCTTCATTTTTCAGCTACTGGGGACTCCTTCCCCAGCCTAATGTATCTATTCCGGGTTCCGAAGTCCTCTATTAAAAACACTAAAGAAACGCAAGACTACAATGAATTATAAACAAAATAAATATAAATAAAACAAACAAAAATAAAGGCACATAGAAATACGCAAGTCTGAGCAAATGGGGAAAAGGAGACTGCAGACTGGAACTGAAAAGGCTTGCGCCGAGAAGCTGTTTCGCGGTCCGCTTCACTGTGGCCCTTCCCCCACCCTCGCAAGGCAGAATAACCCAGCCCACAGCAGAAACTCCCTAGCCGCTTGACTCACAATTTTTTTTTTTTTAAACATAAAATAGTTTTTCTTCACGAAACTCATTCTGTTCTTTAATTTGAACGAATCCTTGAACATATTTAACATGATTGCTGGGCATTTAATCCATCTTGATTATGTTATTTCCCTCTGTACCTAGTTATAGCAATAGGTTCAATATTTGCAGCATATTCATTGAATTACGACTGATATTATTTCTATTTCGACATCCAAGCAGTGAGGCCAGACCCCGTCCAACAAAAATTAGTATTACAGATGTTAAAAAGGGGTAAAAAAGGGGACCAGAGGATTCCAAAAGGGGTAAATTATTTTTTGGCTAATGACACAATGCTCACATGTATAAATTTGTAGTTGAATTTGAATACGTTATTTTAATTTAAGCTTGATGTAAGGGAGAATCAAAGAAAGTAGGTAAAGTATATTACCTACTGAAACCATTGATTCAGGAACTCTAAGTATTTTTAAAGTGCCAAATAACGGAGAAACTTGCCAAGGTCTTCATGAGATCAATAATTATATTAAAACATTAAAAAATAAATTTTAGTAAAAAATGTAGCTTTTTTTTACGTTGTTTTCTGAATTATTTTACAACCAAACGTTTGAAAGTCAAAGAGTCAATGACGACGCAACGTAATGGCGTTTACGTCATTAAGAGTAAATGATACGTTCTATCTGAATTTACTAAGGAATTGACCAAAATAGAAAAAGTAATCTCTCTCTTCAGAAATTCCACAAGGAGGACCTGTCACTTGATGAAGATTATTCTTTCAATAATATGAAAAGTGTTCAAGATATGTAAGAGAAGGAACTACAGGCATCAGACAATTATACTGCAAATTTAATTGCTGTTTTATATCTGTTCTTCCATGGCTAATTGTTGATCTCTCCCGCTAACCAACCCTCGAAAACAATCCCAAAGACACAAATATAGGCATGGATAAAGCATGGAACCCTCACCCCCACTCTCTGGGAATGGCAAAGTATAATTATTGTACTCGTAACATGAGATACCACTCTCATCAGCTAGAGCTGAGTGAGTTCTATAGTTAATTTTGACTCTACTCAACCTGAGATGCTGAAATTTGATCTTGGCTGAAATCTGAGCCAATCTGGGTGTAACAGAGTACGATGAGAACTACCAATGGGGGCGTAAAAGGTACCTAGTTCAACTATTTTCTAGTGGAAGAAGATTCCATCCTACAAAGTTTGACTCAATCCCACTCTCCTACAATGACTGGTGATGTCAAAGCAGCCCTCCCGATTGTCCAATACTATGACGTCACCAGTGCAGGAACCTTTGAAAAATCATAGAAAGAAAACTACTCCTTGTAGGAGGCTAGGAGGGTTCAGATGGTGCCAAATTTCTTAGAATCTTAGATCTATTTTCATTTGACAATATAATTGAATACTTGGGTAACACTCATTGCAACAAGAAGAACCACTCCAATCAGCTGAGTGAGCTCTGCAGCTAGGTAATTTTGTTCCAATTCAACGTGATATGCAGAACTTAGGAAGAGGAGACTCTCTGGGTGTGGTAGAGAAAATTTGCAGATATTTATTTTCCTGGCAGTAATGCAATAGATTACAAAAGTGTATTATGGTACGCTGTGATCCCTACTCATAGTTCATCAGCGAGCGAGCGAAGTAATAGATAGCCATATAAGACAGGTAGGCACAGCTAGTTGAATAATATACAATCACTTAGGTAGGTACGTAACTATGAAATCCTCAGTTTGTAAAATAGTTGGGTAGTTACTTACTCTATCTGTATACCTAATACAGTTATCTAAGTATGGAGATTAAAATATACCTACTTTGCGTATTTCTAGTTGATGCATATATATCCACTATCGTCATGCCTAAACGAATTTTTTCCAGATAGGCAGGTAGGTGTGCGTTCTGATACTTCACTTGCACTTTACAAATTGTGACAGTAATGAACAAAGAGGCCTATTAAATAATATATACTTTACCTCAACGCTGTGCTCATCGTCGTGTTTCGAACTCCCATCTCTTCCTGCCATGGTTGGGAATTTGGTGAAAAACGAAACTTTCAATGAGAGGATATCTGGGTCAGAACTGAACAGAAGAAAATATGGAATCGAAAGTCGAAAGGGGTCAAGTCAAGATGTCAGCATCACGCGCACGCTCCCATGTAACTGATGGCAATGACAAAATTTTGGAAACTGGAAAGGCTCGCCTAATTTCAAAATATATAAGTAAGCATCGGAATATTTAAACGAACTTCGTTTTCACCTAATAAAGTATAATTATTTGTATGCACCAAGAAAGAAAGTAGGATAAGAAAGGTAGATCAGAATTACAAATGGCGAGCTAAAAAGATATCAGTGATAAAAAGTACGTCCAACAATCTAGTGGTGGTGGTGGTGTGATTCAAATTTGTTGTACTGACTTTAGAGTCATGTTGCATTCGGCTGTTCTTGAATTTTCATTTTGCAGACAGTATTTATCAAGTAGGTATATCATCGTACTCCTCTCATCATACTCCTACTCTACTCGGTGATCATCGTATAGCATAAATGAATTGTAGTTCAAGAACTTCTTGAATAGGGTAGCGGAATAAGAATAATCTGGAAGCTTTTCGATACTTTAAAAAAATGCATAGATAAGTACTTCTTACCTTGATAACACTTTCTTGGATGTAATCAGAACAAATTATTGCTCATTTTCGCAGGATTTCAGATAGGTACCTACCTACCTACTTAGTTTATTTGAATCCATCCACGTCAATTGGTGGTCTTTCTCTTAAAACCTATAAGAAACGAAAGTTTTTTCACGTGGCGATCTTTTGAGATTTTTTCTTCCAGAAAAATGTATACATATAATCTAAACCCTTCCACAGATAATCACGTGTTGAGTCTTTTCTTCCCGGCCCAAGCAGCAACTCCAAATTCAATTTTTTTGGAATAAAAATGTAACCAGATAAACAAAAAAGACACATATATTCTGAAAAAGAGACTAATCATCTTTATTTAAACACAAAATTTGCATATTAGAATTATTCTTAATAATTTTAGCGCATTTTCTTAGAAACTGAAGCTAGGTAGTAGGTACTGCAATAATTCCAAAAATTTTAAAATCAAAATTTTCGAAAAATTCCTTCATTGAAATCCCATTAGCTCCATAAGGCGGCGCCTCAGCTGAGTGTTTTTTTCTTTATCTGCATGGTATGCTGTTCAAAAGATGAAATTGGTGAAATTTCAGAAAATGTGCAAAAAAAAATAATTAAAAATTGTAAAAAATGGCTAACAATCGTTACATTTATTTTGTTTGAGCAGAATACTGCTCAAATAAAATTTATTAACTCTAAAATTGAACGTTAAAAATGTACCTGTGTACAAAATCATGCTGAAAAAAGTACCAAGGTACTTAAATTTCACTAAAATGTTTTAATAAAGTCGATGAAAACTTCAAAAAAACTAGAAATCCAAAATCCTCTTGTGAATAGAAGATTATTATTTAGAATACTACCTAAGTATTTTTGCCTTAAAATGAATGGTTAACAATTTCATTGTACTCATAAAGCTCAAATTTCCTAGCAATTCAACATCATGGAATATGATTATATAGGTAAGAAAATTCGCTCATACGATCATGGCGCATCACTGGAAGTATTGGTTCTATTAACTAACTACATATTCTAATTCTTATAATATCATAATTCTATTCTAACTATTAACTATCATCATTATTATTCATCTTTAGACCCAAGATTGCAAGCACTTCGATAGATACTGATTATATGTTAAAATTCACACAAAGTGGTAAGTATGTACCTACCTAGGCGCAGTAAAGTGGTCTGACTTGGGGCAAAACGGCTCAGAATAGTATTAAAAAACAATAATTAAAAAAAAAAAAAAAAAAAAATCATACCTAATGAAAAAGTAAATAAATAAAATAAGTTGAAAAAATTCCTCTCTACTTATTAAAAAAATAATAATAAAATTAAATAAATAAATAAACTTTTGTACCGCCGGAAGGCTTTTACAAATAAACAATTTCATTTCATTTCATTTCATTTCAATAAATAAATAAAATTAAATAAATAGGTACCTACCTACTTGATGGGGGAAAATATAGAAATATTTCTCTTCTGTGTTTTAAAAGAATGAAATCAGTTAGAGCTCATGTTTTTGGTTTGTAACGCCTTCAACAAAATCTTTGGTGGGTTCCTAATCACCAGGATGCTACTTTCTGCAGTTAATGATTTCTCCATCCAAGCAATTACTACCCCCCCCCCCCCCCCCCCCCATTACTTATCCGCTGAGGCGGTTTGCAGTGACTTGCATACAGTTTCAAACTGATTGGAGACTGATCAAGTGCTCATGCACATGTAATTTTGTTGTTGTTGCGTTATTGGCATTATGATCCATTTGGTACCATTTACCTAAACTAAAAATTTTGTTTACCACTTTCTCCCCTGCTCCAAGGGTGTACGCTAGGTGGGTCCAGGTCCTTTGTTCACAGAAATGAATAAATAAAAAAATTGCCTAGGATATTGCCTTTTTGCTTTTGATGCTGTGCAAAGAAATTAAAATTATTACTATAATTTTGTGACTGCCAGGTGTTATTATATATATTTTTTCTTCTTTTCAAATCTGCAATAGACTGGTTTTTAGTTTCTTCATTGAGTTGTACCAGTTTGCAACCTGTGATGGGTTTACTGATCAGTTGGTCGCTGAGTGGTGTGATATTCACACTGTAGTTCACCTCTGAGCCCTGAAGAAGATAATAAATTTATCAAAAGCTTGGCGAAAGAGGAGGAATAATTTGTTTGGCCCCATTCCTGATAATTCCACGACATATTACTGCGTTTGGGTCGATAATAATTTATTCTAGAAGGTAGGTTCATTTCAAAATGAGCAAATCGTTGCTGTACCCAATGTGTTGGGAGGCTGAATCGATACTATCAAGGAAGACTATTTGATGGCAGAAAAGACATGTCTCACACAAAACAGCTGATCCACCTTTTCCGAACCTCCACTAGGGCGTTCTGGCGTCGTTTCATCTCTCATTCTCACGCCAAAAGTCTGACTTGTATTTGGTTTGTTGACTGTCTCATGTCTCACACAAAACAACTGATCCACCTTTTCCGAACCTCCACTAGGGCGTTCTGGCGTCGTTTCATCTCTCATTCTGACGCCAAAAGACACACAAAACAACTAATCCACCTTTTCCGAACCTCGGCAGCTCGGCACACACACAAAACAACTGATCCACCTTTTCCGAACCTCCACTAGGGCGTTCTGGCGTCGTTTCATCTCTCATTCTCACGCCAAAAGTCTGACTTGTATTTGGTATGATGATTGTCTCATGTAAGCGCGGGAGGGAGGGCACAAACACAAAACAACGGATCCACCTTTTCTGAACCTCGGCACACACACAAAACAACCGATCCACCTTTTCCGAACCTCCACTAGGGCGTTCTGGCGTCGTTTCATCTCTCATTCTCACGCCAAAAGTCTGACTTGTATTTAGTATGTTTTAGTATTTAGCATGGAGGAGGATGTCCTACACCTGCATTTGATGAGGTTTAATTACGACCCAGTCGCGCAATGTTCCGTTAAATTATACGGCCGGTAAGTTGAAGGCTTAGTTTTGATACTCATGTGTAACTTACCGGCCGTATAATTTAACGGAACATTGCGCGACTGGGTCGTAATTAAACCTCATCAAATGCAGGTGTAGGACATCCCTACACTTGAGTTCCGCTGAGACGCAAGTTCCATTTTATGATTGGATGTTTGAGCAAACCACTCCGGGGCTTCAGCGAGTCAGGGCAAAGAGTAGCAGAACAGCAGATTGGGCGTAACCCGAGATTTCAAGTGGTGAATGAAAAAGTAACGTACCACTTCATTGTGACATCCTTCTTTCAAATCTTGACATATACCATTGCGAGAACAACCCAACTTCGTAACTTCTTGACTTCATTATTCCATTGTCTGATATAAAAAGAGGACATAGAAGCAGAGAATCACCACCACCTGACTTCAAAATTCTAAACAATCTTGTAGAGTGTATTATTAAATCCTAATTAAATGTAAATTGGAATTTGTGAGATTCTATAGGAATTTAAAGTTCTTATATAACTCTATTTTATTTACGATGTCAAGACCATATATTCAGCTATCTATACCACGCGATTAACATTACTAATGAGCAGTAATTTCCTAAATGTAGTGGGAGTAATATACTTTTACAAGTCTGCTTAGTAGCATAATAATTTATAATGATGTTTTCTGTCAAATTTAAGCTTTTGAAGACAGTTGATGGTGTTGAGAGTGTTGAACAGAGGAGTTGAGTGCATAATTTTCCTGACTGACGTGTCTGTGTCATTATTTTTTCTTTTTACTTCGTCTGTAAGTAGGAAACATGAATATTGAGCTAGTACTAGCTTGACTTTCCAATGAATTTTATTAAATTACACCGATCACAAAATATGTTACTAGTTCAGCTGTCTGGGACCTAACCAACATCTAGCCGACGTCTTGTGATTTGCGTTTCTCTGTTCCGATACTCGTAAGTATCTAAGTAGGTACAGTTTGAAGAACCTAAATTAACATCTAAATTTTAGTAGGGTCTGCTACCCGAGCTACAGTAATTAAGCCATAAGCATATATTTTCAATAGTGATACGTAACAAGGCTTAAGAAATCTTACATTTTACACATCCTCAATGTGATAAATGACAATATTGTATTACATGCACTGGAGGTGACTGGGAGCTCGTTGTATTTGTCACATTGAGGCAGAAGTGGGTTTAATTATGAACAAAAATGTCAAAAAAAATAGTTTTGGAAAGACCAGAAGAACTCTGCGGCGAAGAGTTTGCAGGATGCTGACTAATACTTAGCACATTTCTAAAAAGTTCACGTACCTAGGTAATAAACATTAGTAATGTCTTTCAAGTACTGAATAGAAAGAAGTAAATATGAACATCAAGTAGGTATGAAGTAAGAAGTTGGATCACCTCTTGATTATTGTACAAACATTTCTTTGGCAGAGTATGCACTCGACTCCACGTACCTAGAGCATATTTGTTATGGATTGTTGCCTTGTCCTTAGTAGGTTGGGTTGGTTGAGGGTAGAGAAATTTACAGGCTTCTCTGATAATGTGATTTAATGCATATGCTGAGCGCTTTCGCCAAATATATGGACTTTTCAGAGCTTATTATTTGATTGATGATCTGTGTTATGTTTAAGTAAAAGTTGGGATGCCTCCTTGAACATCTTAGTCATGACCAGTTGTGTTTGGTGATGTTACTAGGGTCAATTTTGTGCTTAAATTGAGAAAAATGCAATTTAAGCACAAAATTGACCCTCGTAACAATAAAACTTTTTTTGTAGCAGAGTATTGTTTGCGCATACAATGTGGTCGAATTTCTGGTGGTGTAAAGAAATCCTCAAATAAAAGGTGGAAAACAAAACTTTTCTCATAATACAAAAGGTGGGTACTGTACAACTGAATTTTTTTAAGAAGAATGTTTTGATATTTTCTCTTCTACTTCAGTCTCCAGGATGCCTAGCTCAATGCTGTTCGCTGTCAATAATGAAGGAAGGGTTTTTGGATTGTCAACCAATGGCACAAAATGGCGTGAATTTCCTTATCTTGGATTGGATTTCAAGACTATTTCGGCAATTCCCAATTTTCTGTGGGCTGTAGGTGGAGACCGCCAAATCTACGTTCATGTCCACGGTTTGGATATTCCGATTCGTATCAAGGAGGAATCATATGAAAACCAGGTAACTTGGAATTGCTAAATAAAAAAATTAAGCTTTTAGCGAATTTTCGTTAACGATTTCTTTGCTCTCAAAGTGCACAAATTTTACAATGCATCATTATATAATACGATAATTTACGAAAATTCGCTCATAAAATCATGCTGCATGACTGGAACTGTTTTGCTTTCAAATTAATTTCCGAAGTTTGTGAAACTGGTTTTTTTTTTTTTTTTTATTAGATGTGATTGCAAATTAATCTTTTTTTGATGGGTAGGCGAATTGTGGTTATTCTCAGTGCCAGAAGGTGTGAGAGCTCAAAAGATTACTGAATTCCGTGGCCAACATATTGTGCGCAAATAGAGAAAAATGATAATATTGCGTTTTAGCACAAGCCTTTAGTTTCCGAAACTTGCGCTTGCTGGAGTACATAAATTATACTATCGATTCTGACGTTTGACTCAAACTTGCTTGCGAACTTGCTCTTACTACGAACTAAATCACTCGCGACGAAGTTGTGGAATCCCATTTCAAAACTGAAGTTAGTGAAAAAACGTTGTCTATTTCCACTAAAAATAAAGAGTTGTAATGTAAATCGATTTGGAAGGTTAGGCCATCATCAGTAGGATTCTCCTAGGAGTAGGACTCTTAGGAGAAAGAGTAGAGATAAAGTTTCCAATCTGGTTAGGGAAGATGTAACTTTAGAAGAAAAACAATGGATAAGTTTACCTAATCATGGGAAAATTTCTGATAAAATCGGGAAAATTCTGTCATCGAGGGGTTACAAAATGGGTTTTAAAACTAGAAATAGTCATAGAGCATTACTAGGTTCCGTTAAAGACAAAATTAATGTTCAGGAAAAAAGTGGGGTTTATAAATTGAAATGTTCTTGCGGCTACGAATATTGCGGTCAAACTGGTAGGAAATTCAGGGAAAGAATAGACGAGCATCAGGAGGATTTCAGGGAAAATAAGGGTAGTTCTACATTCGCAAAACATCTTCAGGAATCCAATGATAATTACAATTTTGATTTGACAGATAGACAGTTTGTAGAATTTCTTCATTTTTGTCCAAAGGGAGGTATTTTGAATGTACTTGAAAAATTCAAATGATCTAAAGTGACAGATCTGGTAAATGTTTAATGAGGATATCCCTCAATATATTTCACCACTGATAAGTCCATTTCTATAAAGCTTGGAATTATCCCTTCAAACTGTTGAAACCAGTAATTCTTCCCCTCCTTTCACTTCATTAGCTTTAATCCCCTTTCAATTAGCTTGCACTTAATTAGTTGTACCTCCAGCCCCTTTCCTTTCTCTCGACCAATGGGATTCAATCTCCCTTCACCTGTGGCTATATAAGCTGTGTCCTTTCTAATGTGTGTTCAGTTATTGTTTGTTACTGATGATGGCCTAAACGTCGAAATCGATTTAACTTTGTAACTCTTTATTTTTTGTGGAAATAGACAACGTTTTTTTCACTAACTTCCGATTTGCTCTTACTCTTGGACATACGTACCTAAGTTCCATAGATTGAATTTCCTTGCCTTCTTTTTGGTTTATTATTTTCAATAATGAACCTTTGTAATTTTCGTAGGCATTTAAATTTTAACAACATCAGAAATGAAGGGAAACCAAGGGACTTATTGCTCTTGTTTCAGCGCTGGTTACCCCTGGAAGGGTTTTCTGCTAGGCTTCTGCCGACTGATCGATGGCAGTTTTCCTCTGAAGATGGTCTTATTGACCGACATTTGGAAAAAATCAGAGTACCATCGATGGCCTGGCAGTGGGAAGGTGAATGGAAAATCGAAACTGTGATGAACGGTGAACCGCTTGATCACGATGTAAGTACCTGAATTTTATAAACTATTGTAGTTGCCCAATACCCAATAATTGGTGTATCGGGTTGAAAAACACTTTCTAAAGCTATGGGTAGGTTGAAATGTGTATTTTGAATCTTCGAATACAGGTGTGAGCCTAAATTATGATAGTAGTGATATGGCTGGTTGGCCAACTTCGATATAAGCAATACTGTACATCTACAGGAACAAGATTTCCGTAGAATAACTTTAAATACATCACAGTACAAATTTATTCTCAACAAATAAAACTATTGTGCTTTTAAATTTTTATCTATTTAAGGGCTGGACGTATGCTGTGGACTTTCCTGCTACCTATTATAGCACCAAACAGTGGTCTTCCTGTGTCAGAAGAAGGAAGTGGACCAGGATCCGTAGGTACTGCGCGATGAACTCTTGGTGTGCTGTCGCTCCTCTTCATAAGGATCCAACCAGGGTCAGTTTACATTTATCATCAAGTTCATCAAGCCAGGTTTACAAGGCGCAGAACATACTGAGCAGTCGAAAATACAAAAGCTGCTTCACGAATTAATAGTGGAAAAGTTTCCTACGTATGCTGTCTCAAGCACTGTTATCACCCAGACAAAAGGACTTTAAATTATGAAATTGTGAATCGGTATTTAAGATGCTCTGCTTTTATGGAAAGTTTGAAAATACCAGCCTATTCTCTCATGGCTTTCCGAACTTTACAGAGATTATTATGATTATTTTGGCGAATTTGCTAAGAAAATAAAGCTACTGCAATGGCTCCAGAAATTTTAAAAATAATAAAGTTTTCTTCATGAAAATCCAGTTTAAGGCATTCTGGAACGAATCCAGGAGTTTATCTAATACTTTTTCATATTATGTAGGTATATATGTACGTATTTATTTATTTGCGTGTCATTCCAGGCATTCTCTTGAGGACTGAGATGAAAAAATCCGTCCTTTTTCTGAAAAGTCAAACATTCCAGAAGAATGGATGAGTTCTTTGGCCTGTACTGTAAATTAAAAATAAAACTTTATAAAATCACTTTAAATGCCAAATATCGTTAAATTTATGCTGTTAGCAGAATATCACTTGAGCTGAATATTACTTTAAAATGGTTTGCCAACCATTAATAAGAACATTAAGCAATTTTTGGCACACAAATATGCTGAAAAATGTACTTAGACATCATTAAAATGTGTAAAAAAAATCGGTAAAAACTGAAAAAATGTTTAAATATCTAAGATTGGTATTTATACTAAAATTATTATTTAGATAAAGTATTTTTTGTCATAATTCAATAATTAAATGTTTCTGTGCGCAAAAAGTGCTCAAATTTCGCTCATATGGCCATACTGCGATGAGTGGAATTTTTTTGTTTATAGGTAGGTAGGTTTATGGCCAAAAGCTGTTTCTGCACCTTGTGAATTAAGCTAAATACCTGATAAGGCTCTTATTAATCCCTTTATTTTTATTCATACATCCACTGATTCAATCAAGCTAAACATTCAAGAAAGCTGGAGTGCCACATCTCCTTGGTTCCACTAACATAATATCACAGTCTTCGTCTAAAATATATCATAGTCGGGTCAATTTGGGCTAGTGTCTATGTAAGCCATCCTAACGACCCAATCTATGATTCACTCGATTACATATTCTATTTCATACGTTCTGTATTATTTAAATCCATTGATCCATTCCATTTTGCTAAACACAAAAGAAAACTAGAGTACCGCACTCAGCAGACTTTTTAAACTTATATTTTTCTTCAAAATGTTGTATAGTAGTTAATGATATCTTTTTCTTGCTTTGGTGGGGATCTCCTTAGTTTGTATGGCCAATATCATCATATTATTAAGGTTTATCTGTGTTATACAGGAGAGTGTTCTTTTTGCTAACTTCCAAAGCTGTAACGATTGGGTATACTTGAACTAGAATATTTTCCCACCATTTGATTCTTCTACTATTGGAGTTTTACATCATGATAATATAAAATATATTTTCTTCTCTTGGACCATAATATAAAAATGTTTTCATTTCAGGAGCCTTTCATAGATATTTCAGTAGGTGGTCAGCTTATGGCCGAAGACAGACAGGGTGCATTGCAAGTGTGGGCCGTCACAGCTCACGGAAGGGTGAGTTCTACAAATGTGGTGTTACTTGTTTAATTTTAAAGAAGGTAGGTAGGTTCACTATTTTACGATTATCGGTATTAAATATTTTCTACTCTTAGCGGATTTTCGGAAAAATTAAGCTATTGAAGTGGCGCGACAAAATTTTAAAATGTCCCTAATTACAATTTTTGTTTCACTGAATTTCGTTTTGAGGTATTTTGAAACGATTTCTAGAGTTTAATGCGTTGATAATATATCAGTTGTAAACATTCTGAATTACGTTTAATTTTCTACTTTCTGGTTGAAGTACTAAGTGCTACTGACCAGGTCTAATAGTTTTAAATAAAAAATGTACGCTCATGAATATATATTTCGATCATGGAGGTCAGTGTGACCATTATGGGATCTGAAAGGTACTAACAGTTTATTTTTTACATGGCATCATGGAATCGTAGCGAATTTTGTCTGAACTGCTTTTTTTTTAATGAAAGTAGGTACGAATTAACACTTGTTTGGCCTTGGGAGTTTCCCTGCTAGTAGTAAAAATTCTGCCATCCTTGGCTGACTCTGAGGTCGCACAATGACTAGGTGCACCTGTGGATTCAGCTGTCTTCGAATTTTGACAGTGTTTTGACTCAGAATCTGAGGTACCTAGTAAAATTGCTGTGCCATGAAACGTAATACTCGTGGGGAGGGATTGGAAAATGGTGGTATTAGCTGGGCTGGTGAACAAACTGTAGATATATATCATGGCAGAATTGAAACTTCTTTCTAGAACTTTGGGCAATGATCATTGAGATGATCTCTCAGTTATCGAGGCCAATTAAACCCCCCGAACCTCAGGAGTTGCCCTGCAGGTAACAACAGGAACCCACTTTTTTTCTTTTTTTAAATGTTGTTATAGAAAGTTAGGAAGTTATTCATTACTTAATAGACTCACATAGTTCCTGGAAGCTTGTATATAAGGGGAGCTAACACGCTCCACCATTACTACCTGCTGCTAAGATAAAGATGGCTATGTTCACGAGTTTGGGACTCGGCTCCTTTCATTTTCAAGCTCAGCCGTGAAGCAATCGAACAAAGTCATGCGATAAATTCTGATCCTCCATTTGAAAGACAGTTGATGGCGTCCGTACTGCCTGCCTGAAGATTCTTGTAACAGACAAACCCATCCTTTAAATCTCATTGAAATACTGAAGAACTGTATACCCTTTTTAAAATTACAAAGATGGCCCAGGGTAAGCGGTAAAAGAATCAATAAAAAATTAAATGCTAGATTAACGGACAAAACTTGGATTGAATGCTCTTACATTTTAGTGCAAATTAAAATCGAGATGTTTATGTAGGTATTATGTGTTTGATACTATTTATAATAAGTATAATTTTTGTTTATGTAGGTATTGCCTTGTTTCTAAATGGCTAGAAATATTGAGTTTCGTAGGGTAGTTACAATATTCAGGTCATTAGTTAACAAAGTAATGTGCAACGTGAAGTCGCTATGGGTCGGATGAAACCTAAGCAACCACTGAGCACCATTGACGTTCCCTGACCATTTTATTTATGACCCCTTATATGTTTCATAGTATACTAGTAGTTAACTGTTCCTATGTCCTGTCATGTCCTCTGCGTTTTGTGGCAGCTATTATTATTCATTTCATTCATTGATGTTCTTCCCAAACCCATCCTAAAAAAGCCATCCTAAATTTTCTTTTTATTTACAGGTAATGTGGCGAAAAGACGTTAGCCTGACATGTCCTGAAGGAACTAAATGGATCAATGTAAATTTACCATCTGGTTGTGATATGAGAACAATAAATTGTGGACCAACGGGACTGGTATGGGGAGTTTTATGGTCTGGAAAAGCCATAGTTCGCACCAAAATCACTCCTAACACACCTATGGGTAATAATAATTATTATTTTTAATACTAAGACTTGGCATCACATTTTCAACTCTGCACATATGCATATACAAAACTTACCAAGCCCACCAATGTACTAATGTCCCACACAGAACTCCTACTTGTATGCACTTCTCATACTACCATAAAGTTGAATTATAATTTACTGATTTATGGAGTAATACAAATGGTTATTTGATGTACAGGTGAAGAGTGGGTGGAAGTAGATTCCCCTGAAGATTCGTCTACCAAATTGATTCAAGTTAGTGTTGGTCAACACTCTGTTTGGGCAGTAACCTCAGAAAAACGTGTTTGGTTCCGAAAAGGGGTAAAGGGAGAAACACACTCCAGCGTTGAATTGTCAAAAGGATCAGGATGGGTTGAAATGGTTGGGAATATGAGTATGGTCTCTGTCGCTCCTAATGATCAGGTCTGATTAAATCAGTTATGTTTCCTTAATCAAAGCTAGTCTTATATATTTCCAAATTGCTAATTTTCAACTTGAATTTACTGATTGTACATTTCAAGGTGTTTGCTGTTGGAACCGATGACAGGAGCTTGTATTTCAGAGTAGGGGTCTCGCCCGCCGAATTGACTGGTAAAAGATGGCGTTGCCTCAATGCATCTGTAAATATGAGCAGGGCTAGCAGTATAAATTCAAGTTGCAGCAATCTTCAAAGACCACACCGTAGCACCACTTCTTTGGTTAGAAAATATTATTATTGCAGTAGCAAACTTGACCATTGTTTAATAAATTCCACCTGATATAGAGTCAACTTGACCAAGCTATTTTAAGGAGGCAGGGTAAGTTTCTGGATGACTTTTGGCGGGGCCTATTTTGTGTGCGACTTTCAGATAATTGGATGAAGCTAGCAACTTGTTTTTTTTTTTTTTTTTTTTTTGCTTGGCTAGTAATCATAATTGATTATTCAGTTTCGAAAAATACTTTTTTCGATTTTTCCCAGGGCTTTTAGTGGGGGGGTTTACGTTTTCCAGAAGCGCTAACTTTTAGATACAATTTTTACCCATTTCATTACCCATACTCCCTAAATCGTTCATGTCTAGACAATGCCAAACGATCCATTTGCTCTCAGTGAAACCACGAATATAACCCACTTTGAATTTTGGGAATCGGTTAAGCAGAATCTGGGAAAAATGTACCCGAACAGCAAAAAAGTAGATTTTTCAGTTGTGCGTTTCAAAGTTTCACGTCGTTCCGCTATGCCGCACTTCTCAAACCACTGTCTGGCGTTTTTGTCAGCTTTTATTTCCATCTATTTCTTTTGGAACCCATTCTGTTACTTTCTCGGTAAAGGGACCCACGTACAGTTTTATTTTTCGAGCCAGGCTGAAATATTTTGGATCATAGCTGGAAGACGAGAACCTTGAAGAAGATTGAATGAGGAACTTCAGGAGGTCGAACGCTACCCATACAAAGGCATCGGGTATTAGATTCACTAAAAACATCATAGTTCACTTTCCTACTTTGCCCCCATAATATCTAATCTAGTCTAATTCGACCTTATTCTTGTTAAATACCTCTTATGTATTGAAGAGTGATGAAGAGGATAGACAGTTTGGTATGTCCAGGGGCGTAGAGTGAAAATAGTTCTTTTTATCCCTTAAAGAAATCATTAGAAAACGGTTAATGGTGAAGAACATTCTGAACTTCTGGAATGAAATGAAACGATTCCTATTTGGTTTTCTACTATCAAAAGGAAATAAATGCCAAACATTAGGTCCTAATAAGGAAACTCAAAGTGAATTAGCCAAAGCAAAGGCTCAAATGCTAAAACATGGAACATGCTTTCTTCCCGCTAATTCGTAGATGTGAATACATTTAAAACTACGGCATAAATGTTTTACTAATCGAAATTAGAACAGAGTACCTAGGTAGGTAATTTTCTGTTATCGTGCGTGTCTACAGTTACTATAACCAAGGTTAACTTCTCAACCAAGTGTCAACAAAACAAGCGGCATTGTTTACTATATCCATTTATAACATAAATAAATATAAAACTACGACATGAATAGAGAACAAGTACGAAAGAAATGCGTGATAAATCGAGAGCTTTCCAACGAGTGGAGAACGATTTTTGTCCGGTGAAAACTAAAGAAGTTTCATTTCCCCAGCAACGGCTTGGTTCTACGTGAAAATCAAAAGAAAACTGGACACACCAAGATCTGAAGATGTCCTCAGTAAGAGGACGAAACGTTATCAAAGGTTGACAAAGAAACGCTTGCATACGAGTCTGCAACACATTGGTACATTTTATGTCTTTAGTTGAAGACAAGTATGTGTTGCAGACTCGTATGCAAGCTCTAAGAGCCACTCAGCTGATCCGGACCCCGGGCATCGTCACGTAAATGTGCTAAAGAGACTACATACGAAATTACAGCTTCCTAGAGTGTAAAACATAGAAATTAGCTTTAAGAGCCACTCATCTGATCCGGACCCTGGGCATCGTCAAGTAAATGTCCTAAAGAGGCTACATACGAAATTACAGCTTCCTAGAGTGTAAAGCATAGAAATTACCTAAAATGATTTAACCACCGCTTCACAAATCAAACCGTTCTCGCAATATTTGGATCACCTGCTATGAATCAAATCATCGAAACACCAGCTCAATGAAATCATCAGAAATTAACAAGCGGTGGCAATCATGTTCACAATATCATTTATTGAGAATGATCACCTGAGTGTACACAATTATTCAAATAACCTTGCTCATAACTCAGCTTGTTGGCCACGCACTTCGCAGTAGTTAACATAATATGGTTGGATAAATCGAGAGCTTTCGAACGAATGGTCAACGAATTTTGTGGGATGAAAAACGACGAAGTACCATTTCCCTAGCAACGACTCGGTTGTAAGCGGAAATCATCAAAATATTTTCGTGAGCAATTTTCCGTGACGTTTTTTTAGTTTATGTGCCATAGCAAAGACATAAAATGTCAAAAATTTCCGCGTAACGTTTTTTGCTAGTTAGTCCAAGGTTTTGTGACACATCCACGTAACGTTTTTCCCTAGTTATTCCAAGGCTAAAGCTAAAAGAAAAACTTAAGTAATCAATAGCAGTGAATTGATCCATGATATAAAATTCATACCATCTTATTCATCAAACTCGTACTAAACTATTAAGAACGTTAATTTTTGTGGTGGTTTATAGAAACACACTGATAACACCCTTACAAGTTGAATACATGTTGGGATACTAGTAATATCTCACTAGTTTTTCTTTTTTTTTTAATTTTACTTCCTATTGTGACTTGTTCTTTCATCATTAGGACTGTGCATATCACAAACATTCTATGTTATGTAACGGCCCAAAAATATTTGATACCTCGACAGGAGTTTGAACTCGCGTCGACACAACTGCGAGAAATTACGGGAAATTCCTCGGAGTTGCGACACTCTAACGATCAGAGCTAAGAGGCCAGGGTGACCAAACCTCTTCGACTGTGAGAGTTATTTTCGTGGAGCGTAACATGTCCCCGGAGTCAAATACCAGCCGTCTTGGCTGGTTTGGGGTCGGACGAATGACGGAGTGTAACTGCAGGCCGCTGGCTCAGCAGATGCTCGCTGGAACAAGTCAGCAGTTGAGCGAGGTCATTGTCATGGTGTGTTTTTACTCAAGTGAGTGAGGAAATGAAAGGTGCATAACAACAGGAAATGTGATGTTTACACTCTTTTGGCTCGAGAGGGATTTAATTAATTATTGTTTCGTATGATTTCGGGTCCTATACCGACTGCGCCACTGCAATGGCCCAAAAATATTTGAACCTCGACAGGAGTTCGAACTTGCGTCGTCAGAACTCCGAGAAATTACGGGAAATTCCTCGGAGTTGCGAGACTCTAACGATCAGAGCTAAGAGACCAAGGTGACCAAACCTCTTCGACTGTGAGAGTTATTTTCCTGGAGCGTAACAGTTAACTCTGCTTTTATTTTATATTTCAGTTGGACTGTAATATTACTTTTTGAACAACAGTTTTAATTAGTTTTTATTATTTCAGCACAATACTATGGGAAGCGTTGAAGAATGTAATTGGTCTGAGACATCTAGGTCTGCTCCCACATCCTTGAAGATTGTACCTGATTGGCAAAAGATGGCACAGCCTTGTAGCTTGCCGGCCTCTGAAGGAAGTATTGAAGAGCCTTCTTTAATCAATATGGCAAACAGGTTAGTTTTTACTGGTTTTATATTTGTGCCTTTATTTAATGCGAATAATTGCTTAGGAAGAATCAATAAAACTAGGATAGCTTAATATTTTGCAGTATGAATCAAAACTAATGTTATTCACTTCATGGAACAATGTTGAATGGTGTAGGAATAGGTTCACGGACATTATAAGAAAATTTACATGATTTTGTCTCCTTGTAAACAATAATTATTTATTCATTATTTATCATAAGTTGTTATTGTTTGTTACTGATGACCTAACCGTCAAAATCGTTCTAATTATAACTTTTTATTTTAGTGGAAATAGACAACATTCTTCTTTAACTGCCGTTTTTTATCCATAACTCTCCTAAGGATTGAGATTAAAATTCTGTTCTTGCGCTAGATTACCAATTGAACAATTTTTGAGATAATTATAAATGACTCAAATTAAAAAAAAAAAAAAAATTCCTAAAAACGACTAAAATGTTTGTTTATTAATTGTTCAGCAGAATTTTAGTCAAAATAAGTTCATCAACGACGAACTAGAAAATTAAAAAATGTAAGCATAACATTATGGTGAATAATGTACTTAAATTGCATTAATATTTGATGAAAAATCGATAACAATTTAATGAAGCTAAAACTCGGAAATCTTTTTTGAATTGCAGAATATTATTTGGAACGAGTCTTTTTTGATAGCCATTTAATTGGTAGTTAACAATTTCTTTGCCCTCAAACTGCTCTAATTTCATAGCAATATAACATAAGCATAGACGATACGAAAATTTCTTTCACGTTGACCTTTTTCTATCTAGAGATACCTACTGGTATTATCGATGGAGAAGATGATGTAGGTACTATTTGTATTGTGATCATAAAGTATATTCTTTCTCTGCAGTGAAGTATCAGTTTCCTGTCCTCAAAGGCCATCTCGGAAGTTGACAGCGTGGAGCCCCATCCGAAGCGTTGGTTCGTTGTTGGGTCTCGAAGCAAACCCGTTCATTGACCCTAACGTAAGTACCTATGTAAACTGTTAGTAGGTGCCTGTGGAATTATCGTTCTAAATCCTGGTTATTTACGACACCTTTTGATTCATCATTCATTTTATGGGCATGTAATGGGTGCTCTTATTACACATTATATAATTGCCAAAAATGTATTTTATTATAAATATAATAACAATGTAATAATTATTATATTGTGAGTATATTATCAGAATTAACAAATTCCTGTTTTGAGGTATGCAATTTATGGCTTTTTTGAAAGCTTATGGTATAACGAAAATAGGAAAGAAAATTAGGCCAATGTGAAACCTGTATGAATTTAAAATGCTTCCGTTGGTAACGAATCTTTTACAAAAAATTTAATATAATTTCTGAATGGAGAAAATATAGGTTAATACCTCGAAAGTTTGGAAAAAGACTGCCACGAACAGGTACCCTCAAGGGGACTAATTCCGCGCATAATAGACGCACATTCTTTTGGAATTGACGGGAACTGTCACAAGACAGAAGGTTTGCAGGAAATCTGCTGGTCTGAAACTGCTTATGGCTCTTATCCGTCTCAAGTACAACACTAATTCTACTAAAAAGCATAGTTCTGCAGAAACACTAATTGGAAAAAGTAACCATCCAACACCATAAGAACGTTATGCGCAACTTTTAGCAAAATCACGGGCTCGTATATTTGTGGGAACTAAAAAATCAATAATAGTTCTGACCTGACAAATACTGTTATTTATGGTAAACAGAATTATTACCTATTGTGTTTGTTATCCCTGCAGATTCTTATTGTTTCTTAATTGAGAAAAGATTCGATTTCGCTTCCATATTTTTGTGCATATTTAAATGTATCAAGAAGCATTCGAGTTGTCCCTCAACAGAAAGCTGTACAATTAAGGTTTTCACCTTGGCTGCCACACTTCTTAGCCGATTTATTGGTCAATAACACACGCTTAATGATGCTACATCTAAATGTTAATATTTTTTCTAGATTCATTAAAGTACTTATACAGCCTTAATTTTATCTCTTCTAGGCTGATTTTGATGGTATAGTCCATCCTGAAAGGGAAATGTTGATAGACAGTGAACCTGGGTGGTACCAGGCTGATACGAGTACTTCATGGATTGTTGTTGAAGCCGGAGCTTTGGATCTTAATCTCAATCACATTCCCAACTGGTAATGTACATACCTACATAACTATTGTGAGAGAAACTGTAAAATGTTCTTTACGGTGTGATTTGTTTCAGTTATTGTTTGTTTTGCTGGTGCTTAAGGCTGTTGGCCAGCTGTAACTGTTTTGCCGGTAACAAGAGAAGGAAATTTGGTTGATACTCGATTTGTGAGGTTCCATATAAATACAAAATAATGGTAGCTGGAATTATTTGTTGCCGTTTAGGTATATGGACTTTAGATATGGATTATCCGTACTTACTAATTCAACAAATTATTATGTTCCAAGGTTTGTGGATGCCAATTTTTCCGATGGACTTGAAAAGGCCTCTTGGCGAAATGATATGTTAAATGCTCTGAAAATGTGCAATTCTTCAATAACTAAGAATTTTGAGAAATTTGAATTTGCTGTAGAAATGTGAGTATCATGGTCATTCGGTATCATAAATGTATGTCTGTTGATTTGGCATTTATATTTCTATGCTGATTCATTATTGTTCCTTAGGAAATCTTGTATCAAATCCGTAGAGTGCAGATGTGCACTTTCTGGCAATACCGGAAACATTGTTGACGAGTGTGTGTTAGAACTTGAGTGGGTTGGTACCAGGTGTTCTACTGTCGAAACTGCTTCATTGTCCATTTTTACTATTGACAAATCATGTATGAAGGTAAGGTTTACCTCTTTTTCTGAGTTCACTACCTACTCAATTGTGTCTCGTTTGAAGCTGATTTTGCTTGCATGCTTATTTGGGTCACTTATTCCCAGTATATGTTTGATTCAATAGTTGCTTTAATTTTATATTTCAGCTGCAGTTGTCTATGGCTGAAATAGTATGCATTTCATCCTCGAGTGAGCCAGGTTCACCCAAAATTTCAGTACACACCAGAGAATCAGCAAAAAAGACTGAAACTCCTTTGAGGCTGCAGTTTGTTTGTGATAATGACCATGATGAATGGATGGCTTACCTTTCTTATGGTATTTCTTTATAACTCTATCAAGCTGTACAAAATACAAATTTGGAATATACCATTATTATCATAAGACAAGCGCTGAGAATATTTTTCATTTCAAGAGTGCTTGTAATTATGCACTTATGTTATCATTGGTTACGCTTTATTTGCAGTTCACGCAGCAATCGCAGATTTAGAAGAGTCACCTGGTGAGAATAGCATTTGGGCGATAACCAATCTAGGAAATGTATATGTCTTTGACCACTCGACACTCAAGGTTTGTGTAGTTTAGTTTAGTAGCCGTCCAGTCGAACTCATATTAGGGTTAATCTTAAGTTGGAACCGGCGATGAGGTTACTCTGAACTCGGAGCTTCGTAGTTCCGTTGAATGGGCCCTTAGGGCACCTTAATCTTCATTGGTTGTAGTGCACTTTGGTTTTCATGCGAGCTTTAGCAATAATTCAATTGGGATTTTAGAAATATTTTACCCCTAATAACCTGAGAATATCGTCCAGTTTCAAGCAACAACGAAGAATCAAAGTAGATCGAAAAATAAGAGACACGGATACCTGTGTATATTTTTTAAATTTCCTTATAATTTTGATGAAGATAAAGTGCGCTAACATATGGCAAATAGTTTGTTTTCTGTGAGTTTTTGTCATCACACTCCTTCTGTCAGCCCGATATCCTATCCCTCATGAAATTACTCAGTCTTTCTCAGAATTTAATTTGCTTTAACATAAATAATTGTTGAGTACGTTTTAAGCCCAAGGGTGGATATTTCTCATTCGGTTTCAATCCTAACATCAATGTTAGAACAGTTCAAATCTTGATTGTTTAATTTTTCTATTGGTTTATTATTTAAAAAAAGAACCTTTGTAATTTACCAGAGACAAAGATATGTTGTAGTAATTTGCAGTGTTTGTTGAATGGCGAATTTTCACGGTTATTTTCTATTCGCTAATAGACAGATCTGAGCGAGAGCTTTTCAAAAAGGTGGTATATGATGGGTACGTGACCAGTAATACGGCTCTTGAAATTCATTTGCACGATGACGTCACGGCCGTAGCCACCTGGGGGAACCCTCAGCTCCCTTGAACTACTACGTCACGCTTGATCTTCCTACCCATTCATTGGCCAAACTAAACGGTATTTCGAGCTGAAAACTGGTACTAGAGGGGATCCCCCTAGCACATGAGAGTTCCCCAATCTCAACTTCATCCAATGTTTTTGTGAACCCTCTGTTTATCCCTGTTGAGTGCGGGAAGCTCTTCTTTGAATCCTTCTGGTTTTGGTTTGATAATTTCAAAATGGCCAACCATGAAATTGGCCAATGAATGGCAAAATCGTCCAAATGGCTCTATTACTGCATGTATGGAGTTTTGAAGTGGCATGGGGTGCCTTGGTAACACTTAGGCAAATCAATACCTCTGAAAAATATTGACCCTGAAGATGAAACCAGAGCTAAATAGAGGTACTCATCAAGTCTAAAGAAAATCCAATGAGTCATGTTCAAGGTGGATTAGACATAAACAGGTAGGCATCTGCTCCATTTGGTGTTTAGGATGATTTATGTAATTTTCTTAATTATGTGAAACAAACTGCAGAATTATTGTTCTTGCTTTTTTCCTGCACTATTTGCACTGCACGTGAACCATGACATCACCAGAATGTTCATGTTCCAGAAGCAACAGTATTCCGGTGGTCTTTTCTCTAAAAATTTGCAATGTAACAACACCACCACTGATGAAACTTGGTCACATACATTGAATAATGGATTCCCTCCTGATTCCTGCTTAACTGTGTCTGGATTCGTTCCTAACTCTGTTAACAGGTAGGTAGGCAACTATTGACTTGTTTGGTGGATACTTTATCACATCTTTTCTCATTTGCATCCCCAATGATCTTCTATATACTCTTCTCAATGTGTGTTTATAATCTTTGGTACTACTTGTACAAAATATACAACAGTTATATACATACATGCTCATTTAATATTGTATGCATAGTGTACTCATACCTATTGTCTTGCTGGTTGGGTTTTGAAATTTCTTTCCAAACTTTGCCACTCGTTATTTTCTTCTCATAGGTTCTTTTGTAATCTTCCTGCTGTTGAATAAAATTAGTTTCCAATGCTTATCATGTTATTGTTTCTAATCAGATTTTCAGTTAATCTGGATATCAATCACGACTCAAACGTTGCATTACACGTCAACCCTCGTTTTGATGACAACTGTATTGTTCGAAATTGGAAGGAAAATGGTGAATGGGGCTCTGAAGAAAGGGAGGGAAAGCTGACTTTAACCCAAGGGGGTGACTTTGAAATCAAAATCGTCTGTTTACGAGAAGGATTTAAGGTTTGTTTGGTGCCTATGTTGTTGGATTTGCTTTATTTATCCTTATTACCAATGGACTATTTGCTTGGAAACATCACTTGCGGCAACCGGGTTGGCTACTGATAATAAAATCAACCCAGCAACTTATTTTATGTACCAAATCAAGAGGTAACTGTAGTGGATGGAAAAGGGCATAGTGGTGACGTGAATCACATTTGAAAAGACTGAACCAACCAATTAACCACCTTGATGTACTCTGTTGAACTACTTCTATTTATATAGCCTCATAATTGCAGCGTCCTGGTGCTCGACTTTGGAATTATGTACAGGGATAATATATTTAAAAGTTTCCATACTTATTACCAAAATCAACTACCGTTTGGTAGGTATGCGTGTTTGAGCTTCATTAATCCCTCATTAATTATACGGTCATCTTTTGGTTGTCCTCGCATGGCTATACAGTAATGGAGGATTGGTTATTTCGACCTCCTAATTTTGAAATATATTAATTGATTTGGGTCATCCATGCAGTGTGGGTGTACCTACATTTCTTCTATGTACCTAGTAACAAATTATGTGTTTTTCAGGTTTCAGTGAATGGCATAGTTTTCACATATTTCGAGCACAAATTGTCACCTTATAACATTACTGAAGTCAGAGTTGTTGGTGGCGTACAGCTTCAAGAAGTTATTTACGATTCGAAAGAGGTTAGTTTTTCTCTTCCTTTTCAACATCCCAGAGGATTAAGGGAAAGTTGTGTTATTGATTTAGACATTTTTTCAGAAACACCAACACATTGTTCTAGACCCAAATCGGAAACATAGCCTTATAGTTGAGAAATCTATGTAATTTCATTGTTTGTCTGTCTGGTCTCCTAAAACGGTATACAAAAATAACTCCAGTTTCTGGATTTAGTAACTGTTTCCAAGATTACTTGTCCACATTCGCAGAGTGGAGAGGGTACCTTGGACATGATAAAAAGGGTCCTCTTAAAGCTAAAATGCCGTGTGAGGACCCCAATTATTTTCCTCATTTTTATTCTAGGCTGTGACACAATCCAATCTGAACATTCTTATCACAGCCAGAGATGCACATCTTAGACTGTCTACACCTGTTGTCCTCTTTCCTCCGTAGCTGTTTTAGATCTTTGATGGCCCAGGTGTTTTCCTTGGCCTTACACGCATTCCGCGTTATGCCTAGGGCTGTGGCCGGCCCGTAGTAATTTCTAGAAGACCCCTACCTGGAAAGGCGATCTACCTCCTCATTTTCCATGTTTTTCCATTGACCTGGTACCCAATGGACATACACTTTGTTGTCAAATTGGGTGCCTAACTTGGTCAGTTTATCTTTAGCCTCTTTTAAAATTTTCGAAGTAGTGACCGGATTCGCCAGTGCTTTGACGGATTCCGGGCTATCTGTATGTATGACTACTTGTCTGTTTCTCATGGCATTCTCATTCTCATGGTAAGTGAATCGTATTGTTGATATCAGTCTTCCATTATTTTCTAGGTTATTGTTCCTTTGGAAGAAATGGTGTGGAAACAAGTTGGAGGGCATTTGAAAAAAGTTGAGACTTGTTCGGCTGGAGTTACTTGGGGAATTTCAGCGGAGAATGTGCCTTATGCATACACCGGTGGATGGGGTGGACAATTCCTCGAATGTGAGCATGACATTTCTTTATTATACCTATACATATTATTTTATTTCACTCAAGTTGTATAATCACACAATTTTTGTTTTGATGTAAAATTTGATCACAGTGAAGGTGGTTCTACCGAATCCATATCCATATGAATCCATATGTTCATCATATAAATACATAGAAGACACCATTTCAATCATCAAATACATAATAAGAACGTTGGTAAGAAGAACGTTGTCTAATTCCACGAAAATAAGTTACACTGTTGGATTGATTTCGACGGTTAAGTCATCATAATAACTGATGATGACTTAACCGTCGAAATTGATCTAATAGTGTAAGGGCCAGTTTCACCGTTTGAGTTAATCAAGAATTAGCGTTAACGCGGCATTTTGTCTGAGCTTAATCAGACTTTAAAGCGATTTTTCTTTCACCAACACCAGTCGCTTGTTAACTTGTGCATCAAAACTTGACGATCTAATTACCAAAGCTGATTAACTAATTACCCGACCCCCGAGGAATTAAGAGGTTAACAGATTATTAACATCAAGTTTTCAGTGTCCGAAGCCTTCAATTTCCACTTTTTAATTACCAAAAATATAATAATATTTAATGATTTTGAACATTTAAGTTCAACATTGTTCAAAAACGGCCACGTCACTTGAGAAAAATAATGTTAAACATTGACGAGTTTGTAGGTGATGGGATCGTTTTCAATAAAACGCAAAATTTCAAATTTCCCGTACACAAGCTCGTTTCGCATTAATATAAAGAAGTATGAAACGCCTTCAATATAGTTGAAAAAGTTAGATAACCCACTTCTACGAGCCACTCCAACTAACACCTCCCTAATATAATCTTTCAATCCATCATCTCAGCCTTCACTTTGTTCAACTCACCATTTTGAAATGATTTCTTCTGGTTCTCTTACCTTCACCTTCTTCACCGTACTACATGTTCTCATAAGGTGGATTCTTTGGTATTAATTTGCCAACAGATCTATGCTGCTGATGTAAGGCAAATTGTTTATCGCCATTTTCATAGTTTCTGAATTAAACTTGATGACTGGTATTTTTAAAATCATTTGGTGTTAAAAAAAAAAGAATTGTACGTAAAAGTATTGTTACGTTAAGGGAAAATTCCTGCAGTTGGGAGGTTTGATCAAGCCTTGGTAGCCAAGTGGATATGGTATTTTGCTGTGCTTCTGTAAGGGAAAGGCATGAGTTAAAATTCTATTGCGGTATCACATAATTTTTTGGCTGTAACATTTCGCGCAGGACAGTAGGACAGAGGACAGGTCTCTCAGTGGCGCAGCTGCTGTTTTACCTCGTCATTTCTACGATCCCAATTCAGTCGAGATAGCTGATATTTGACATTGGGGAAATATTCAAGGAAAACTCCCGCAGTCGAAGAGATTGGATTAAACTGATGTCATACCTCAAGTTTCCTCAGACTATCTGCTTTGGGGGTGATTTCCAGTCGGCAAATATTCAATTGGAACCTATTGTCACTGGTTTCTGTTTTATCTAATATAGGTAAGCCGGACCTTGGTCTATTGTAGTTGACCCTACTCCAAATTCTAGAATACTAACCTCCCCTGCCTACAAATATGCTTTCACAAACTTTGAGCACAAACACTTGGGATAGTCCAATTTATGCAACCTTTTTGAACTCTGGTATTGTTCTTCAAGAATGTAAATTCCTGTCTCAGACATTAAGGCTATAAAAATAATTGGAAAATAAATAAATACAAATAATATTAAAATAATAATAATAAAATTTAATAAGATAATTTCTCTATTTTATATATATTTTTAAAGGATTTTGACTATGCACCATAGTATCTCCTAGTGAACTGCTATTATTTCTTGCAGGTTTGCAAAAAAGCACTTTTGGCATTCATGTGATGACCGACCATTGCATGTTAGACGTATACGAAAATCAAAGGTGGAATCCCATAGGAGGATTCACCCCTCGGGGACTTCCAACAGATCGACCAATGTGGAGTGACTCAACAGGCCTCCATAAAAGGTCCAAAGAGTCTGTCAGGCTCCTGTCGAAGCATTGGCAGTGGGTAAGTCCTAGTTTTTGTAAAATGTGAACATCAAAATTATTGGGGCAACACTGATTCCCCTCCATTTTCTCTCTTGTTTTCAAGTTTGCCATACTTTTCCACAGTCTGATCTCTGATTTTCTTGAACCAACCTCTTGTCTGATCCTTTTTGATCGAAAAAACTTGTATTACCACAAAATCGACCCTTTCGTAGTTGTAAACCGGCATTCCTTCCGTCAAAATATTCTTGACAGTTCGATTAGAAGTTCCTTGCTTCTTTTTCCTTCCCATCTTTCCCGCAAAACCTGCTCAAGAGTCTGTAAATCAAGATCTATTGCCGCTAGGACGCACGCATCTTGGGGTACCCCATGTATTCATTCCTTCAGGAACACAGGTACTGGTCGGTTTACCTCTAGAATACTTACCTTTCATTGTTTTCCTACACAATCTCTGCTATCCTGTACCTCTTTTCCCGTCAATTCAACTCTCAAGACAACAATCCCCCCGCTCATTTATGTGATTTCTCTCAAGTTTACTACTTAATGCCTACCCGCTTAAAAAAAAGAGAAAAAAAAGTCAACAGTGTTTGGCAAGAACTTTGTTTTTACTCTTTCAAACATTTCTTCCAAGTTTCAACTTTCATTTCTGGTTGTTGCATCCAGCAGTTAACGTTTTAAATATTATATTTGACTGCATGTAGAAATTTAATTGAATTTAATTACTTCAAACCCATTAAAATGTTCTTACTATAAGTACGTTTTGTTAACATTGATTTTGATTTGTGTAATGATCTGATTTGTAATAAATATTTATTTTTCCTGCATTTTATTTTGAGAAATTAGCAGCAGCAGAAAATTAGATTTCCAATTTGAATCCGTTTTGTTATTTCACTTGAGAAAACGAGCATACCATTACCCCAATTGATTGTGTAGGTTCCACCAATAATGGATGATGTGAATATTACGGTCCAAAAATTAATAGATAACTCTGCAGAATTCGAACTTATGCCTTTCCTTGAGAGAAGACCAGAGAAAGACCTGCCACCTTTGGCAACTCAGCTACCGAGGCCAATATTGAATCACAGTTATTTGAGTGCGGAAGTTTTCCCTGAATGTAACATGAATCCTAGTCTGTATTAACGTTACATTTATGCTACAATAGTCCGTTTTGATTGTTATCGACAAGCATGTGGATTAGAGGCGATGTAAATCAAATTCAGACTCAAGTTTCAAATCATCTTCTTTCAACTCGCATGGTATGTATATAAGTGCTTCTTCTTACCCGCTCACCCTTGTTCATCAGGTTACGGATTGGATCATTGACTTTCGAGCTCCAGGTGGAGTTGACAGTGAAGGCTGGCAGTATGCGGTCGATTTTTCCACTTCTTATCATCCTCAAAAAAACCTCACTGATTACGTTCGACGCAGACGATGGATTCGAACTTGTAAGCTCACCACTTCAGGTCCTTGGGTGGAAATTGGGAACTCTAAAGTCATTGACATTTCTCTTCAGGTTTGTATATTGTCAGTAAATCCAATGTATTATGAGTATCGTGTATTATTTATTTATTAGAAAGAAATTGTGTGGTCTAAATATACAGGGTGTCTACACCAAGGATGGGCAAAAATCAAGAGATCGAGTTTAGAGCTCATTTTTGATCAAAAGTTCCTCTTTGGGATTTTTTTAACGCCTTGTTTTCGAGTTATTCAATTTTTAAGATTTTAGCATGGAACATGCTTTTTCTTGTGTTTTCTACCTTATTACGTTCATACGACTATAACTTCCTCATTTTCCAAAGTTTTCCCAAATTTGACGATACCGTTGGAAACTTCGTTAAATTTCCTATTAACCTGATATAAAATAAAGTCTAATGGATGGTCTGTCAGTTTTGTAAATAATATTGCAACCGGGTTAGTAAATAACTTTAGCATCCTCGTAAGATAAGTGTAGGTACATTAAAGTTAATAAATCAATTCAATTTAAATCGTTTATTTGTATAAACTTTTTGGGTATTAGATTAATGAATTTATGCATTTTTATTAATTTCGCATGTGATAACATAAATGCAGAGTAAAAATATTATTACATCACAGCCAATCTGTAGGTATGGAATCCTTCTTCCACTTTTCTTCAAACAATACAGCTATTACATTACAATAACGACAGAACGCATAATTAGGTTAAAGTACATAAATATTCACATAATATCATGTTATACGTCGTGAATCAAAATCAATCACCCCTCATCGTTCAAATGAAAATCGAGTAAGAGGTGTGAAAATACAATGCAATACGGTATTGTAGATGAAGAAAACTTAAATCTACGTTATCAGGGAATTAGAAAACCGGGGGAGAAATATGATTCTACTCATTCAGAGGAATAGCTCTTAATTTTAGAGCTTGTATACAATAGCCAAAAATGTTTATAAACTTCTTCGGATTGTCATCTCAAGCTAGCAGTTCTTCTAACTGAGACTGGAACACTCTATAGGTCTAGTCTCACTTTTATTGAGGTAATTCGGTATATACTTAGCCAGGTAATGATTCTAAAATAGTTTGTAAATCGGACATAGGAATAAAAAATTACCCAGTCTCCTGCTCCCGCCTAATACAGATCGTACATAGCGCTGAACAATCCAACTCCTGTAAGCATCTTTTATGGATTAAAGTTAATTATTATAACCCTCCCCTTATATATCTCCTTTCCCCAATTTTATGAACTCTCTACCCTTAGAAGCGATGTTATTCACTGTAACTGGACACTTAATGAATTAAATTGTAAAACTTTTGCAATTTTTAATGTAAAATAGTATAGCCTCCAGAGAATCCCGGAAAAATAGGTACCTAATAGCTGAAGTTTGCTTGACTTTTATTTTGATGTCTCTTAGTTCTGTCATTTGATATTTTTCTTCTGCACTTCTCTACCTGCCTTTTTTAAAGGATTCAACTGCTCTTGATTTGGTTTGCGTTTGGGCTGTGAGCTTCAAAGGAGATGCTCTATTCCGTAAAGGAGTTACGAAAAATGATTCCATCGTAAGTAGCTACATAAAATGTTTTGCTGAGTATATTTTTCATTATAGTAAACCATGAAAGCGATTACACCTAATAATCTTCTTTGGCATTTGCATTTGGTCTTCTGATATAATTATTATGAGATATGTTTTGATGTTATTGGTGTATCGTAGGTAATATGATTTTTTTTAAATATACCTTCTATCTTTGTAATCAGGGTGATTCGTGGGAACATGTTGCGTGCGGAGAACCGTTGGAAACTATTAGCTGTGGGTGTTCTAATCAAGTTTGGGCTTCAACGAAATCTGGATCGTCTTATTGGAGATTTGGAATCAGTACTTCTAATCCTAAAGGTTTAGTATGATATACCTACCTAATATTGTTTTCGATATCAGCCCTTCTTGTATATAAAATTTCGAATTGCTTAAACGTCCACTGGATCAAATTGATACTCATATTTATTATTATTCTTGCAGACAAATCGGTAATTTAAAAAAAATAAAAAATAAAATAAAATAAATCAAGGCAATTACTGAAGAAGACGGAAATTAATTAACATTTCGTAGAAGTTGATAATGTTCTCATTTACTTCTTTTATAATGGGTTCCCATAACTTTGTCACGAATAACTCATTTCCCAACTGACAATTTTCATGTCATTATGTACTGATTTTTGTGCAGTTTCATAAGCAATAACTACAAATTAATTACAAAATATGAAACAGGTCAACATTTCCATCATCAAAATTTACACTATTTAAACTTTTTTGTTCACATTCTTCTATAAGAAGAAGATCGTAGTATTTAAAAGAATCTTTTAGTTAATTAGAGGCATTGAGGCCGTGGCTAATGTTTTGAGCATGCCTTTTGTGATGGTTTCTGGCTCAACCGAGAGAGTGTAGCTACCCAACACCTATCCTTCATATCTTTTAAGCCGTAGTTTGTGAGATTCCTAACTCGAAAATTCAAGGGAGGTAATCTTTGATAGCTGCATATGATTCGCGATTTAGAGTGAACGGAGCTGCCTCTACCTATTTCACGTCGAATTTGACGATGCAGACCAAACCCCTCGCCTCACATTCGTGATTTATGTGGTCCACAACGAGAATGCCGTTCTGTAGGTAGAGTCTACTTATCTACCAATGATGTGGGACAAAGAAGAGTGTGCTGAGATTGTTGGTTCACTCAGTTGACTCTTTCCTTTCTATTCTCTCGTTGAGAGCAGTATCAGAGTTTGGCTGCCAAGGCTAGTAAGGTGGGGTCAGGTCGGCTCAGCAGACTTGCCGCGGTATTGACTTTTCTCCATGTGGAAACCTCTGCAACAGAGACAATCACAATTGGGTAACTGGACTCTCATTGATTGATTGATTGGTGACTTGAATCAGAACAAACTTGGAAGGGATTTGCAAAGCCGGTGTCTTCTACAAGCAACTTTTCTTGGTTGAAGACCTAGAAGCCAACCAATTCACATACCCGATGCACTACAAGTCTACCGGATATAAAATTGGTTGGTCACCAAACCTAAGCTGTCCTATAGATCATATCACTGTCAGAGGGATGGTCTGGTTGAAGGCTACTAAGACCCAGAAAACCAGTGCCTGGTTCGGAACTTAAGGGAGCTGATTAACCCTCCTTCTGGTTCAGTGCTAAAAACTACTTTATCCCGGGAGAAAATACCTTCTCCAATATATTTTCAAAGTGCTCTAAGTAATCTCAAAATAGCACTTGAAAAATAGGTTGATTGAGCTGCGATTTACTGATATCTGCCAGATCATGACTGACCGCAAGCGGAAACAAAACCTACTCCAAGCGTGACGTCACGAGATTATGGCCTTTAATCACAGTAACAGCACAGCAGAGTCAACGAGGAATTGGTGTGAATATTGTTTGGTTGAAGCGTAAATAGTTTAATTATATTAGAACAGTTAGAAACTGCTGCAGCAGCAGATCTACTATTTTGTTGATTTTATGGGTGTGCATGTGTGTGTGTGTGATAGAACACCAAATATTGCGCATAGATGTATTTTATTATTTTTTAAATATTACACGGCTTCCTCACATGAAAAAAAAAAAATCAAAATTATTTATCCTACCACTATATTTTAAGGAATGACTTTGTTTACAGGGGACGTTTGGGAATTAGTTGAGCCTCCAAAAGGTGCATTAATCAAGAAAGTTTCTGTCGCTAGATGGGCTGTGTGGGCTTTGGATCGTGAGTGTAAACTTTATGTTCGGCGTGAAGTAACTCCTGTGTTCCCTGAGGGGACCCATTGGCAGCCAATTTCTACGCCTGAATACGGTATGTTTTCAATTAATACATACATATATATATATATATATATATAACTTAAATGTCCTTTAATCGGGAATCGGTTTTTAAAAAACAATCGTTTAATTCCCGAATACAATTTATTAAAATATGAAAAGAAACACACACGACTACGTACAGAGAGGGAACGTACCGCACGAGAGATTGCCCAACAGCGACTGCCCCGAGCTTCGGGAGGTCCGAAGCGAGGTGCTTCCACTAGGAGGGGAGAACTGCTGAAGGCATTAGTTTTATTATTTTTCCTCCCTATGTTAGAGGATCACATAATTCCTCCCTCCTTAAGCTGAAAATTTAGAAAATTAAAAATAAACTAAATTTTCACAAGAAAAGACTTGAATAAATAGCAAGGCCTTCATGTTCTCGTTGCGGTTAGCTTACTCTTCTGTTTACAATACGCAATTATGGTATAAGTAATAAACATGATAATAAGAAGATACAAAATTATAGTCCAAAAGCTTGGAACAAAATATTCAATTATATTTAATGGCTCTAGACGTGTTACTCTGTTTAGTTTGACATTTTTGAAACTGAGTTCTTTTAGAGTAAGCGTTGTATTTGACATTTGTGAGTCTTTAATTTCAAAATTTAAGTCGGTTAATAGTTTAGGTTGGCCTAACGATTCACTTTCTGAATGAAGGGGTTGTCCCTTGTAATACATCCTACTGTTACCTTCCGAAATTAAAAATATACCTTTTAATTCCACTATTTCAGAACCATGCCTATTATTTATTTCTATTTTGTCTCCAAAGGGGAAGACTGCTAGATGCTGATTTGATTCTGGAATTGATTCAATCCAATTATCCTCAATGTTTACTGTTACGTATTCACAATGTTCTGCAGTACTGGAACTAAGTATTTCTTCTTCACATTTAACATTCTGGTTTGATATTAATTTTTTACTACAATGAATGATACTACCCCTTTGACAATTTTCTGACAGGGGTATTGTTGTATTATTTGACTTAGACTTGAGAAGATAATTTATCTTAGGAAATATAGAAACATACTGATTTTGCCTAAGTGTGGGTATTGGTCGTAAAAAGTACAAGTGGTATTGTAACCCATCGGTCAATGGTAGATTGAGAAAATACATTATTTCATCGTCCTTGATTGCACAAGTAACTTGAATAGTGGATTCTATTTCTAGAATATTTTCGTACTTTATTTCTAAAGGTAATTTGGAACCGTAAGTATTTGACAATTTTTTGAGTTCTACAAACAGCTGATGCGTTCCAATTATACTAGGATGTAATGTTCTCAATTTGCAAAATGTTATTGAATTCTCAATATCTTGGAATATTGTCAGTATCACATTAAATACTAGTTGTTGAAGGTTGAGTATTTCCTTTATGGAATCAGCGAGAGCCTGATTAGAACTAATTTTCATGAAATTATCAATTTCTAACAGTTTGTTTTTTATTTGCTCATTATTGAAACGAATGTCTTGAATGGTCGAATTAAAATCGGACATCAGATCTGCAATGAGTGAGAATTGAGAATCCAATTGATCCTGAACAGTTATTTCATTATTCTTAATTTGAGTAAACAGCTTTTCATAACGTTTACCGTCAGAGGCGTCTAGATTGCCAGTTATAAATTTAATTATATTACCTAACCCATTTACTAATCCCCTTTTTTTTCTACCTTGATTAACATTAATGTGGGTAATTTTTTCCTTAATAATACTAATAGTATAATTTAATAATTTACAATATTCGTCTGTCTGTCTGACCTGGAATTGATTTACTTTGATCTTATTCAACAGATTTTCGTACTGTGAGGTTAGTTCGTAAAATTCATCTATTAAGCTGTCAATTTTATAATGGTGAACCAGAGTATGTTGGGAGTTTATAAGTCGGGCTGGTCCTAATAGAATAGGCAGTATCCCTTGATTAGTTGTTATATTTCTCACCTCGGAGCTTCCGATTGAGAAGAGGAGGGTCCTAGAACAGGTTCACGAGGTGAAATGTCAGTGGGTAAGTCACTCGTAGTTTGTTTGCGTGGTCTTTTTATATTAGACGTATGAATTTTTCCTTGTGTGTTATGGTGTCGAGGAACTATTTGAGCGGTTTTTAATTCGGGATTGGTTGATTGTAAGGTTTCCTTATGATATTTTTGTTTAGTTTTATCTTGAATTTGTCTAGTTCTTACAAATATTTCTGTGGGTAATTCTGGAACTTCCTCTCTATCCTGATTCCTTCTTTCAGCAATACGTTCCTTTTGGGCTTGAGTTCTTTCTTTGATTATGTCATAAATTAGTTTTACTTTGTCTCGATGTTTGTCTATAAAATTCGTCATTAAGTTTTTCTCTAAGTCGGCTTCTAGTAAAGGGTCGTTCTCTACATGACCATTTATTACTTCGAATGGCGTTAGTTTTGTAACAGAGTGGATACTACTATTATAAGCTATTAGTGCATAGTTAACTTTATTTTTTATGCTTTCATTTTTGAATTCGTCTCTATTTGACAGTATTCTAACGTGTTCAATTAGAGTCGAGTGAAATCTTTCTATTAATCCATTCGAATTTGGGTTTTGAGAACAAATGTAATGAACTTGAATTTTGTGGGTCTCTAGTAACTCCTTGACCAATGAGCTACCGAATTCTGCTCCATTATCGGCCACGATCATTTTTGGTATCCCATGGTGGGAAAAGAATTTTAGAAGGGCTCCGACTGTGTCAATACTATTAGATGATTTTAGAATATAGGCTTGGGCATACTTTGAAAATGAATCGATGATTGTTAAAAACTTGGATTTCTCCAGAGACAGTTTGTCGATATGTAGGATTTCGAATGGTCTAGAAGGTGTGGGGGTAACGTTTAATTTTGGTTTAATAGGATGTCTGTCATATTTGCAGGCAAGACATATTTCGCATTTATTAATATAATTTTGGATTGTGGTTTTCATATTCGGCCAAAAATATTTCCTCTTGAGTTTCTCTAAGGTCTCAGTAATGCCTCGATGATTGGTTTTCCCTATATGTTGTTGTTGGATATATTCCCTAGCTGTTTCTGGATCTGTGACATCTTCTAGCCTAGCGGAACACTTGACGAAACTTATTTCAGAATGTTTGAAATTTCTTATCATTATTCGGCTGAATTCTTCATAGATATCATTGACAAAAAATAAGGAATATTTTCTCTTCGGAACTATGTAGGTTTTCACAAAGTGAATTATATCTGATTCAAGATTATTTTTCCTAAGCGTTACTGTTATTCTAGTGATTCTTTCAAAAATATTTTCAATCCTAGGGTTTCTGGTTTCTTCCCTGTCGGCTACTACAATGATGATTTGGTTAGTTCCATAATTAACAGGTTTTTCGGTTATAGGAATATTCAGTATTGTGTTTCCCTCGTAATTAGAATGAACAGTGGGAGCTAAAGACGCTGAATCACTGGCGTTCTCGTCCACATTGACGACCATTGATTCCGATGAATTATTTACGGCATCATTTAGTTCTCCCAGTACTTCATTCATGAGTGGAGTTGGAGGACTATCCCCGGTGAGAGCATCTTGAACAATTTGCTCAACATCAGGTGAATTTTCGTTGATGTTAATTTCCACTCGGGAAAGGGCATCGGCATTTTGATTAGTGGATCCTTTTTTGTAGTGGATCTCATAATCATATTGCTCTAATTTAAGCCTCCATCTGAATAATTTAGAATTGGGTTCCTTCTGTGAAAATAACCACTGAAGGGGCTTATGGTCAGTAAAAATTTTGAATTTTCGGCCAAAAAGGTATGGTCTAAAGTATTGTGTAGCCCAGACACATGCAAGGCATTCCTTCTCGATGGTAGAGAGGTTGCGTTCATGGTCATTCAGAGTCCGGCTAGCGTACGCTATCGGTAAGTCAGCACCGTTAGTGCACTGGCTTAAAACCGCGCCTAACGCAATGTTCGAAGCATCAGTTGTAAGGTTAAAGGGCTTCGAGAAGTCGGGATATTGTAAAATCGGATCATTTATGAGCAGAGTTTTACATTTCTCAAAACACTCTTTATACTCGGGGCTTTGAGGATCGATCGTCGCTCCCTTCTTCAAACATTGGGTTAATGGTTTGGTTATTTGGGCAAAGTTTTTAATAAATTTTCTATAATAACCCAGTAGTCCGAGAAAACCCTTAATTTGTTTTGGAGTTGTGGGAATCGGATATTTGGATATAGCTTCGGTTTTGAGGGGGTTTGGCTTAACTCCTTCAGGGGTGATAAGATGTCCTAAATAGACACATTCTCTTTTGAGGAACTCCGTTTTATCCAATTGTATTTTCAAATTAGCTTCACGGAGTCTGTCAAAAACTTTTCTGAGACTATTTATATGTTCTTCGAGACTTGTACTATAGATGATAACATCGTCAATAAAAACAGTGCAAATTTCATTCTGCAAACCGCGTAATACATTGTCGAGCAACCGTTGGAAACTAGGAGGTCCGTTTTTTAAACCCATCGGCATTCTACTAAATTCCCAATGACCATTTTCCGAAGAGAAAGCAGTTTTGGCAATACTATCCGGATGCATTGGAATTTGATGAAAACCGCTTTTGAGGTCAAGGCAAGTGAAGTACATACACCTACCAAGTTTGTCGAGCAAATCATTTATGACTGGAAGTGGGTATTTATCGTCTATTGTCTTGTTGTTAAGTCCGCGGTAATCAATAACCAGTCTATACTTTTGTTTGCCGGATGCATCTAATTTTTTGGGTACGAGCCAGAGTGGACTATTCCAAGGTGAAGAGCTGGGTTGAATAATTCCCTGTTTGAGCATATCTTGTATTTGGTTATCAATTTCCTTTTTATATACCTCGGGATATCGGTAATTGCGGGTATACACGGGGATCTCGTCAATGGTACGGATTACATGTTGGACTTTATTAGTACACGTTAAGGTGTTTCCTTCACAATGAAACAAATCTTTGTACTGATATACTAAGTTCAAAATTTGTCTCTTTTCTTCTTCGTTCATATGATCCGTTCGAATATTAGTGGGGTCAAATACATAATTTTGCGTATCATAATAATTCACATTTGGACTTTTCACTTTGTCTAAAATGGGGATTTCTTCAACTTGGATGGGTTCAAACAGTTTTAAATTACATTCAGAATCACTATTATTTAAAATTCCTACGTAACATTCCTTATCTTGAATTTTGACCAGGCATTCAGGAATTTCTAGTGAATTTTGTTTCAGATATGGAATTACTCCTTCCTTTTTTGTTGAATCACAACGTACGGGAATTTTAATCTGCGAAATTGCCCTAGGTGGTATTTTTTGTTCATAGATCGGTTTTTTATTTATTTCTTGATCAACGTAGTGATATTTAAAAGGGATTTTGAAATTTTTTATTATTAGTAACTTGTTCTCATAATCAATATGAGCGCCAAGTAACTCAAGGTTATCTGTACCTAATAGCAATCCGAATCGGCTATGGAATTTGTGAATTCTAAAAAGGAGATTTAGGTTTTTAATTTTGAACATTTCGCCACATGGGATCCTTGCACTATTGCTCCCATATGATAATCCGTGGATTGACCTAACTTGAAATTTCTCTGTTATGATTTTGTCGGGGAAAAATTTTTTAATGACCTCTGGATGCACAAAACTTGAAGTGCTTCCGGAGTCCAACAGGATTCTAATTTTATGCTTCGGAAACACTATGTATGGCAGTTTTTGTCCAGCTTTTGGTTTCAAATGTATTAGGGAGAATGTAGCGATTCGGACTCCTCCTCTAAAAAAGAGTCCTCATCGGCCGGATTTTCCGCGTTGTATTCGGGGTCAGAACTTCCCATACTTTCTTCCTCGGGAATTTCCACATTGTTCAAATCTAAATTCGGTCGAGTTGTTTGCCAAGACATTGGAGTCGACTTTGCAAAATTGGACGTTCCTTGACTTGGAACTTGGGTCTGTGGGGGCCTTGTGATTTGTGAAGTGTTATTTTTATTGGGGATAAAGGGCTTAGATGGCACTTGATTTTGGGTTTTATTTGGGAATGTTTTGGGCTTAAATCCTTGGCCATAATATGCCGGTTTGGTTGCCGGAGTCGTATTTTTATTTTCCGGTTTTATCGCCGGTTTGTGTTGGGGGTTCCGATCGAGTCTACCCTTTTGATACTGCATGATTTGATAATCGTTCGTTAGTATCGAAAGGGCTTCGCCCATCGTTTTCGGTTTCCTACTCCGAAGTTGACTTCCGAGCGGTTCCCGTAGGTGCAAGAGTAACGTCCGTAGACTAATATCTTGGTAGTGCTCGATCAATATCTCTTGTTTCGTTTCAGTTTCATGGTTTTTAATCCAAGCAATAGCCAAATTTAGTTTTGCTTTAATTTTATTATGAAACTGAAAAGGATCTTCGCTCTCCCTATGTCTCAGTCCAGTTAGTTCGTGACATAAAGTAAATATGTCCCGTTTGTCGGAGTATGTCTCTAGCAATGCAGTTTTAATACTAGGAAAGTCCGTAAGTGCGTAATTATCTAGCATATCCGAGGCTGGTCCCTGTATTTTGGACATAATGGTCTTAAGGACCTCTTCATTTTGATAATTTGTGGGATCTTCATCATCTATGAACCTATTAGCTATAGATTCACACGTATCCAAAAATTTCCGGAGCTTTCCTGGGTTTCCCTCAAAGGTCGGGATCATGTCCGCATGTTTCTTTTTAAATTCGGGGACTTGGTCCCTAGTATTTTGATTGATATTTAAGTTTCTGAGGGACTCCTGAATTCTTTGAGAAATAAAATAATCTACAAAGTTGGGATCATTAAAAGGGTTGCTCGGGATCGGGTTTGCCGCCCCAGGTTGTGACTGTCCCTCAGACATATCAGAATCTTCCTCTATTACAGGTAGTCTTTCGAAAGGTGAGCGAACCTTCCTTAAGAAATATTTTCTGTAGTTTTTTGGAATTTTGACAGGAAAGTATGTACTGTTCAGTGTCTATTCCAAGTGTTCGTTTGTGTCAGTGTGTAAATGTACAAAAACACAAGTTTATAATATTCAATTATAAAAATAAAATCAAGTATCTTAAATTAAGACAATAAAATTGATTAATTATGAAATTAACGTCAGATGACGGGTGGCTTGAAACGCAATTTCAATAATTAAATACAAATAAAATAAAGTGTCTTTAAATTAAGACAATAAAAATTGATTAATTATGAAATTAACGTCAGATGACGGGTGGCTTGAAACGCAATTTCAATAATTAAATATAAATAAAAAAGTGTCTTTAAATTAAGACAATAAAAATTGGTTAATTATTATTATTTTTTTTTTTTTCTGCAATACCGCGCCAGATGACGGGTGGCTTGAAACGCGGTTGCAACAAAAACTTGATCGTTCCTTCCCACCAGGTAACGGGTGGTATGAAATGGGGAGGTTTAACGATTATTAGAATAAAATTGAATTGTTCCTTCCCACCAGGTAACGGGTGGTATGAAATGGGGAGGTTTAACAATTACAAAAAATCAAATGAAGTTGAACTAGAAGTTTGAATCTTCCTTCAAAATTTGCCGGTGATCTCGCTACTCCTGGAGAATTAAAAGATGAAGCTGGGTTGGTACTTATAACATGACGAGAGTAAACATCTGAGTTTTCTTATCTCGGCTTTAGGTGAAGGTCGACAGAGTAGGTACCTCGGTGTCGGGTGTCGGGTTGCGGCCAGCGGCTTCTGAGAAAAGATAGCGAGGATAGCACAGCGTTCTTCCGTCTTCACAGGCGGAAATCCACTTCTATTATTTTACGAGCCAAGTGTCTTTGCTCGGGCGTCCTGGTTTTTGGCGAATTCGCGTAGTTTCCTCTTGTGGAGCGTGTGATGTTCTCTTGATGTTCTCTTGAAGTCACAGAGTGAGTAGAGATGATGGATTTTCTTCTTGGTGAACAGCAGGTTCCCTTTGGGTCAGAATGCAACCACAATCAGGAACCGAAGTACTCACATCTGTAACCAAGGGTACATCGAGCCCCTCTTCAAAATCAATGGACCTGGTTAAACCTTCAACATTCGACGGTACCACACCTTGGGATGATTATTGGACTCAGTTTCAGGTCATCGCAAAGGCCAATGGATGGAGTAGTGGTACAGCTGCAGTGAGGCTAATGGCTGCTCTCCGTGGGGTTGCTCTTGCTGCTGTTTGCAACCTTCCAACTACATCCCAAGATTTACCAACGATGGTTGATTGTCTGAACCGGCGTTTTGGTGCACAGGGTCAAGCTAGGCTATATCTAGCCCGCCTTCGACAAAGAATCCAGGGCCAACGAGAAGATGTTGCCACTTTCGCAGCTGATGTTGAAAGTCTCGATTTTGATTGATTGATTTGCCCAAAGTTAATTGATTTGTCCACGAGACTGCGCCACTTAAATGTCCTTTAATCGGGAATCGGTTTTTAAAAAACAATCGTTTAATTCCCGAATACAATTTATTAAAATATGAAAAGAAACACACACGACTACGTACAGAGAGGGAACGTACCGCACGAGAGATTGCCCAACAGCGACTGCCCCGAGCTTCGGGAGGTCCGAAGCGAGGTGCTTCCACTAGGAGGGGAGAACTGTTGAAGGCATTAGTTTTATTATTTTTCCTCCCTATGTTAGAGGATCACATAATTTATATATATATATATATATATATATATATATATATATATATATTTTGGTTGTTGATATATATATATATATATATATATTGTGGTGAGCTTCTGACTGGTCAAATATATAGAAATTTGAGGTTGAGAAATGACCAAGCTAGTCTTATGTGTGGAGTTGTTTATTCTACGACGTTTCGGTCCTGGAGCAGGACCCTATTCATGTAGATAGTTTTCAATTTAGTTCTTCATTAGTAATTAAGTGGTCATTGAATTCAAGTTTGTTGATAGTCAACATTAACAGATAAACACTTCGACTAATTCAGATAAACGTCGTAGAATAAACAACTCCACACATAAGACTAGCTTGGTCATTTCTCAACCTCAAATTTTATATATATATATATATATATATATATATATATATATATATATATATATATATATATATATATATATATATATATACCAAACAAAATGTCTTCCGTAATTAAGGACTTTAGAATCATTTACGGTGAACGAAATTACTCAGAGCAATAAGCCCCTTATGTTTATAAGAAAGTTTAATGTTTTGGATGTCGTAGAATATTATCAATTTATTAAAGACCTAGTTTTAAACCAACAATTTTATTTTCAGAATATTTCAAAGACGTATCTGCTAGTGGTGATGAAGTTTGGGCCATCACTTCATCTGGAACTCTAGTTCGCCGACTTGGTGTGAGTTGTGATAATCCTGCTGGGTATTCGTGGAGCACTGCCCTATCGGTGAGAAATATGTTTATCAGAGATCAGTCAGATGTTATCTCATCAATCATTATTTTTTGTCATAGATCACAATGTTAACAAATGTGAATACCGTTTCACATTTTCTTCCGCTATTGTCTTGAGCTTGGTGTAGTAAGATATTTGATGGTTCTAAATCTCAGAATAGCTTTCCATCATCCATTCCTTTTCGACAATGACCAAGTTTTCTATTCGTACTTTGTTGCAGGCTAACTGGAGATATGTTTCTGCACGAAGTTACACCTCGAAAACAATGCCACAGAAGAGGTAGATAATAATTTTTGCCACATTGGAGGTAAGATGTTTGGTCTTTTTGTTGATTGGTTGGATTAGTGTCATCTTCTTTTAGGAGGAAACAAGTGCAGTTGAAGAATCATTTTGATATTTTGGACACACTCGTACTATGCTGTACCTACCATGCTTTCCCAATCGATCGAAATGGTTTTTTAACCATTTTTGTATTCTAGTTTTTATAATTGTTTCCTTTCCTCTTGATCTCTACCCTTTAAGGGTTTTCTAGTTTTATTTACATTCGGTTGAACGTGTTCATATAAGGTTGAAGGTGATATTGTCAGGTTGATTGGTAGTCAGAACGTTGAATTTTTTCGTATCTAGAACAGAAAACGGCAAAAAGACTCACATAAAAAGAAGTTGTAATCATTTTATGTAGCGTGCTGCTGGCTAGTGAAATGTATTTAGTTAGCTCATGAGAGAGAGTGAATAGGTGACTTGTAGTGATGGAACGAAATTTCTTCACAAGATAAATCTATTATTGAAAAGTAATTGTACTCCTTCTACCTGGAAAACCCTGCTACCTGTTCCAAAAAGAGTGATTAGTCCCGAGTTACAGAATGAAATGGGTAGCAGCGAAGGTGACGCAAGGGGCATTTTCGCCAGTTCATTAAAGATACCCCAATCACTCTTTTCCAACCATAGAATGATAGCCATCTAGTTGCAGTTTAGGTCTTGCTGGTGAGACCACACTGTGGCGCGCCTGCCGCTTTTCGCCTAGTGCGCATGCGTCGTGAGGGACGATCCACCTCCTGTTGGTTTTTTGACGAATCTGCAACAAGGGGTACCAGACGTACATTATTTAGAGTATTTGTAATTTTTCCCTTCAAAATACTTCTTTTTTTTAAATCAAGTACAAAAATATTTTTGAGCAAGATTGGAACACTCGATTTACTTGAAATAATAGGTAGGTACCTGTATTACTTACTTTCCTTCTTGATTGGTTGAATGACAAGATCGTGGCCAAAGCGAAAAATACTAGTTGAATGCTACTCCCATTTCTCCTCTTTGATTCTTCTTTTGCTATTCCTATCGAAATGTTACCCTTATGTTCTTTATTAAATCTTGTAATTTATTTTATTTTATTTTTATTTTCAAGTGTTGATTTTGTTTCAATGATCAATAGCTGTGAAATATGAGTGATAGGGTACTCGATCTGGTTTCATCTTTTCTTTGAAGTCGTAAACCTCATACCAATTTAGAGAGCATATTATGGTACCTAGGTATTTAAAAACGTCGATGAAAACGAAAAATCTAGTAAATTGCAAAATTACAAATTGAAAAAAATGAAATAAAATAAAATAAAAGATCAGCAAATAAAAATATTAATAATAAGTAATTAATAAAAAGATAGGTGTAAGAAATTATAGAAAAAATCGGAATATCATAATATGGTTAGTACATAATGTAGTTTTGTTACGGCCTAAAAATATTTTATACCTCAGACAGAGTTAAAATTCGTGTCCTCGCTTGCTGAGAAATTTATCTTTAGTTGCACCACTTTAACGGGTTGAGCTATGAGGCTGATTTAATCAGACCTCTTCGACTGGGGGAGTTTTCCTTGAACATAACATTGAATTCAGTTCAAGAACTTTGAAGCTCAATGGGAATATAGTATAATTATAAAATTATATATTATATGTATAATATTTTACGTTGAACAAAAACTCTGGCAACCCTAACTGCAATACGGCACAGTATGTTCCTTGGAATCCCACGGATTGCAAGAGATTTGTCGAATTTCTATTTCCACTTTGCACCTTTTCTGCTCGACCTCTCCCTTCCTTCTGTTTGCTGTATTCGTCTGTGTTAGTTGGTTTTTGTGTTACTATGATCAAGGCAACGGGTTAATGAAATCACAATTTATTTAAAGTTTATGAAAGTTTTTGTGGATTATAGAAAATGAATAGGTGTGAGCTCCTCACTACTTTTCCAACATGTAGACATTCATTGAATTGAAAAATTCTGCCCAACACTTGTATAGGAGATTCCAACATGTGGTAGGTAGAAGTAAAGAGGAGAGGGCGCAAGAAATTTGGAGATCCTTAGTCGCAGTAGTATATGCAGATCCTGTTCCATTCTGTTCCCTTTTGTCAAAAACCCCACCATCCATTGCCATCTTTTTCAAGGTCACCATGCGTCCTCACTTAGGGCGAATGTAAACTGCCGCCCGCCTACCTTAAGTGACAACTTTTAGCCGTTTGACAACTGCCACCCCTACCCAAATGCCCCCTAATACCACCTTTACCTGCACCTTACCTACATTAGTTAAGGATAAATAGAATAAATTCTAATATAGTTGAATTGGAAGGTTATGTATAATCAATGGCAACAGCAAATCAAAAACTAAAATGTTGCGGTGGGAGATGCTAAATTCGATTTAAAATGAGAGTGAAATGACTCGCAAGCATTCGTTGCCCATACAGTTTCATGCGTTTTAGAGGACCATACCATTGGTGGGAACAATGCTGTATCGGACACATAATTTTTGTGTAGATAAATAATCTGCACTCCTTCCCACCCACTCACAAAACCCTTCATAGACGGACTGCGGATCTACATTGGGGAAACCAAAAGATGAGTGAAGCCATTTCCCCACATCACTGTCCTCGTCTTTGTAAGAAATGACAAGTCCCAGATTCTGAATTTTGTTGTACCTGAAACACATTCCCACATTCTGTTATTGACTGAATTTAACATTGAGTTTTATCCACGATTCACAAGATGAAATTTGCCAACACAAAGGGATGTATCCTTCCAGACGGTGTATCTGCTCGGGTGGCAGTTGACAAACAATGAAATCGGTTGACGAGAACCACCGGTGGCATTTGCTTCATTCTGATCCAAAGGTGAAAGTGAAAGTTGTCGGCCGTGTGGCAGTTGATCGTAATAATAATAATAATAATACCCGTTTATTGCCAAAGTACATCATAGAGGACAATAATAGAGCAACAAGTCAAAAACAAAGCCAGGAACAAGTCAAAAACAAAACGTTAACAATCAATTTCAAATGTGCCTGATGTCAAAAAAGTGGCGGACTTCATACAGCTCCTTCTCCATCAAAAACTTCCTCATCGCATTGCGAAAGCAGGAGGTGGGGGAATCCAAGGAAATAGAGGTAATGTGCTGAACATGCTGAATGAAGTGGTTATAGAGGTAATGTGCTGAACATGCTGTGTGGCGGTGGTGGTTAACTGTGGTGATCACAAAGTATTCAGTGCTCTTCTTGAAAAATTGAAAGTTATGTGATGGCACTCGCAGGAGGGACTTTCCATACCTTTTTGCATGGGTGTGGTTGAACTGGACTAGTTGGAAATCGGATCGATGTGTTTTGTAATAGAGCAGAGCTTCCAGAACGGAAATTGAGGGCAGCGTTAGTAGCCCAGCAGACTTGAACTGACCTCTATAAGAAGATTTAGGAGGCAATCCCAGCAGGATACGGACTGCTTTCTTCTGGAGAGTGAAAACTGCCGTCATATGGTGAGGATTGGCCCACGAGAGGATGCCAAATTTCGCTCTAGCCAGGAACAGACCATGATAGGCCACCAGCACTACGTGCTTAGATGTCACGGAATGTAGTTTGCGGAGGACAAAGCACACAGAACTTAGTTTGGATCTAAGGGCAGCCAGGTGTTCTTGGAAGTTTAGGTTAGAGTCAATGACGACACCTAGAAATTTAGTTGAGTTAACCACCTCAACCTCGGTAGCTCCTAAGGTAATAGGAGGATTGTTTGTGGAACCCTGAGCTTTGAACATGAGCCAGTTGGTTTTGTCCTCATTGAGCAACAAATTATTTGTAGTGATCCATATCCATGGTCCATCGTCTCCCCTCACATAATATGACAGTGGTGGATCATGGCTTGCACTGGCCACTGTTGAGAGGGGTCTTGGCTTTGGGTTGATACCTCCCTGCATTCACGTTGTGGCATGGGTGATAGTCAAGGGTTGATTAGAACTAGTCGATTTTTGTAGTGGATAATGGATATTCACCTTCCAACAAAACCGAGTTGTAAAGAGGGCTATTATTTTATTGGAATTCAACATTCAAACTCATGTTAAAAGTATGATGATTTATTGAACACAATCTATTACAAATAATTATGTTTGTGATTATAGGTTATATCTAGACCGATGTAATTTCTATGTGTTCCTTGTTATGAGGTGAGCCATTAGTATTCCTGCGCATTAATTTTTCCTAATAATTTGCATAATAACCCGTACCTACTTACGTAAGTTTACAATTCTTCGTTTAGTTACATGTACCTAGTATCATTTAAGCAGGTACTTACGTACTTCAGCTTATTAATATGAAGGTTTTTGTATTTATATTCTAAGTTTCATCATCAAAGATAAGATAATTGTTCCTGATAGCAAGAATTTGTTATCAATATTTCCATGCTTTCAAAAGATATTCTTTTTATATTCGACCACTCTCTTAGTAAATTCTAGTCATCAATGACGTTGAAAGGAGTCATTGATTGAATTATTTGATAACTATTGGATTACTCGTGTATGTTAATGTATCTATCTATGACAGATTACTTTTGAGTTCTACAAATAATGATGGCAACATACCTAAACATTTTTACTTCATGAAATAGGTATTATATTTTTTGTATTCGTAGTAGTTTACCTATGCAAACAACATTCCCTTATAACTTGTAACCTTACTCTATTCTGCATTACTCCACACAGTGTGAGTAGTGTCCAAAATTATCTATGCACTCTCGAATATCATTTTATTTTTTGAAATTGTAAAGCGTTTATTATTAACATTCTTGTTGACGAAATCGATGTAGCTGGAGTAACATCAAAATGTCTGAAGCATGGTGAAATAACGAGGAATCTACTAGGTAGGTGTTACCACATATATATATATATGTAAACATTTCTATTGAAGCCATTGTTAAATTGTTTGCCGATTTCAGGATTCATCCTATAAGAACTGCTACTTACAAACATGTCATGATTTTATTTATTCATCTAAGTTTAATTTCCCTATCAAGTTTCGAGGATTCAAGTAGATACAAGAAAGTTGAAAAGTGCTAGGGATGGGTTCGCTGGCCAGGTTACTCATGCTAAATTTCAAAATTTGAGCAAATTTTAAATATCACGTACAATAGCTACCTGAGTAAATTTTATGGCTACATAATTATAAATTAAGGGAGGTAGCTACAATAGGGCGGCTGTACAAAAATCCCGTTTTGAGATTCAGCGCTCCCTAGTTTTCTCTAGGTGTTAAACACGACAAGTTATGTCAAAACAATAGCTAATTAATTCATCCTATCTAGTCCCACGTTATTCATGACTAAATTCAAAAATAAAGATAATGAACTAAATGTTTTCAATGAAAATAGGATCTTATGTAGTAAATAGGATCTTCAGGTATTCAAAAATGAAATAGGCACCTTATTGGTCCTACGGAAAAAAAACCTAATGTACCTAAAGTACTTATATAAGAAGGGGAATAAATGAAACTAATTCATGTTTTACATACGTGGTAATAATTGTGTATTAAGTAGTGATAAAATACGTCTTTTGTTGTCCCAGAAAGGGTCTTAGTCGAAAAACAATATCCTAGAGGAAGCATGAGAAATTCAGTTCCTGAGTTCTTTCCTGATCTGCTGATCAGGGTGGAGCTGTCATTTCATTCTTTTCTTCTTCTCCCAGCCGATAGGATTGTTACCAATTTCAACATTCTAGGGTTACTAGGAGAGAATTTAGCTCACTCAGCTGATCAGGAAAGAACCCATCATTGTATCCGTCTTTTAATGACCCAGAGAGGCTCGCACTCAAATTTACAATTTCTAGGATGAACAGGGGTTTGTTCAGCTCATTCAGCTGATCAGGATGGAGCCCATTATGGAATTCGTTTCTTGATGTCCCATAGATTTTCCCGTTTGGGACGATCCTCCCTTGTTTGCACCCACCTCTTTAATTGCTTTAGGCTAGCTAAGTGTTAGCGCGTCAAAAATTGATCGACTTGACTTTGTTTGTCTGAAAAAATGAAAAGCGATTCCAACACAACCCTCATTCCCTGATGGGTACCACCATTGACGCTACAGAAGAATTGAAGAAATTCTTGGGAATCGTGGGGAGGTTCTATATGGTATACTATGAATATCGTCTCAATGAGAAATTATTGTAGCCTCTTAGAATGGGTTTCCTTGCAATTCTCTCCACTCACCCACTGTGGCATCGCGTTCGTTCATCTCTGACGTAGTGACATTCAAGGGTTGGAAAAGTCAAAAAAAGTTTCTCAGAAACCATGTACCTACTTATTCAATAGAATATCTAGTTACAATTTGGGCGTTAAATTTGATCGTATATCAGTGAATGTCGCATTCTGTCCACTTCAAAAGGCAAAGGCTTTCACATTAGTTTGTACAATACAACCACAAATTTCTAAAATACTCCCAAACTCTTAATTCTACAATTTGCATTTTGAATTTAAAATGTTGTGGTCCACAGAATTACCTAAAGAAAGTAAAAAAAAGTTGTTTGAAGAGAGAATTTGGCCAGTGAATACTACTTGTTTTTATATTTTTCCAAGCCTACATGTACTGAAACATAAATTAACAAACTTTAAAGGAGAGGGTTTATTTAAATTTGATATTGATTAGAATGGTTTGTTATTTAATGATTGCTAGACCTGCACTACTGTTTGGGTTTTGTGTTCGAGATACACATAGAGAAAGTTTTCAGGAGAGGGGCATTTTTATTTCTTCCCGAGTGAAGTGGAGCAGTGGAAACAATTTTATTTCTATCTTAATTATTTAAAAACACGTTGATGAGGAATTGGAACAAACGGCAGTAAATTTAAAAATGATCTAATTACTCTTATTTCTCCCTTAATTTAACCGAGTCTATTCAGATCTGGGAACGCATTGGTACCTGCTGTTATTCAGCCCTTACCTTTTTGAGGGAGATTAATTTTAAAGCGGATCCGGTTATTTTTCATGTCTTCGTGCACCTTCATGAAGTGCTGGTGTAATGAATTCAAGTTTTCTCACATTTTTCTTTTTAGGAATTGCTTAAATTGGTTCAATTCTTGCAATGTTAGCTACTTACGAAGCATTTTCCTTCTAATCTGAAGAAAAATGACTGTATCTACTTTATCCTTAACGAAATTGGTTGAGAAATGCCTACATAAACTATGTTCCTGAAACCGAAGTTAATGTGTTAGTGCCTAGAAGTTATTATTGCACTGTTCCCGTTCATCTGTGATGTTTCTTATTTTGTTTATATTAAATGAGTGAGTACATTGAATATTGCTGCCTTTATTATCCTTTTTTTTTCTATTTAGTAGTTTTCTTTTTGTAACTTTGACAGAGTTTGATCTCATGTCCTTAACTTCTTTGAGAGAAAAGCTCTTAAAAGACGGCTACTTTGCCGACTGCGCTACCAAGGCCAATGCAATCAAACCTCTTCTACTGTGGGAGTTTTGCTTGAGCATAACATTCCCCAGGGTCAAATATCAGCCATCTTTGCTGCATTGAGGTCGGATTAAAGTCGTACATAGTGAAACTGCAGATCACTGGATCAGCAGATGCTCACTAGCAGTCGACAGAGGTTATTTTCACGGTGTGTTTTGATTCAGTGATTGAGGAAGTGAAAGATGCTATTTCAGAGAATGAGATGTTTACAGTCTGGCTCGGGAGGGATTACATATTAAAGCGACAACGCGACTGCGCCACTATATAATGTGCTGTTCTGGACAGATAACAACGTATACCAATACTTCGAAATTAAGGAACAGGTTATCAAACTCACAACTATATGTTTCACTGGGATAAATTGGAGGATCATATTCTGTTCAGGAAAACCAGAAAAATTTCTCTCATTTGAGGGGGGTTAAAAAAAATTTTTTTTTTCTTAGTCGTTTTCAAAGGTTTATTATTGAAAATAATGAAACATCATGGAACATGCTTATTGCGCTTAAAATGATTACTTCCGTAAAGCAGGACTTGGTTCCTCACACAATATTTTTATTACGCTTTCGATATAAGAATATTATAAAATACACACACATTCATAGACACACAGTAGTTGTAGACGAGCTTACACTAGTTCTTACTAGGTAGTTAAAACTAGTTTTGACGCATTTCGGATCTTTACGGTAACGTAGGTACATAATATATAGGTTGGTAACTAAACTCGGCCCTTCGGGCCTCGCAAGGGGCTCCGCCCCTTGACCCCACCAGGGGGGCTTTGCCCCCCTGGACCCCCCCGGATGTTATTACTCTGAGCCTGACTGCTAAAATGTAAAAAACATGGAATCACGTTTTAGCTCCTCGCTCTCACTTTATTATAGAAATGATCACGACGATTGAGCTCTTGTGAGATGATGATCTCCTAATAGAAACTCGCGAGTAAACATTCACTTTATTATAGAAAGAGGCTAAAAAGGCTACATACGAAATTACAGCTTCCTATAGTGTAAAGTATAGAAATTACCTATTAAAATGATTTAACCACCGCTTCACAAATCAAACCGTTCTCGCAATATTCGGATCGAAACACCAGCTCAATGAAATCATCAGAAATTAACAAGCGGTTGCAATCATGTTCACAATATCAATAATTGAGAATGATCACCTGTGTGTAAACAATTATTCATATAACCATCCTCATAACTCAGCTTGTTGGCCACGCACTTCGCAGTAGTTAATATAGTATGGTTGGATAAATCAAGAGCTTTCGAACGAATGGTCAACGAATTTTGTGGGATGAAAAACGACGAAGTATCATATCCCTAGCAACGACTCGGTTGTAAGCGGAAATCATCACAATTATTGGCACTACTTTCATCTCACTTTATAGTCTCACTTTTCGGCGGGGGATCCATCGCTAAAACATGATTCCGTGTTAAAACTGGCTACCTACCGAAAATGAGATGTAAAAAAAAAGTTTGAGACTAGGTAGGTACTACGTAACTAAAGAAAATTTGGTACCTCTTACACCGGCACAAAGATAACACGTTTTATGTCTGCGTTTCTTTAAATAAATAAATATCCCTTGTGGATAGATTGTCCCTGATCAATTCTATTGGTAGGGTAGGTATATCCCTTCTGTGCTGATAAGTATTCGATGCTGAAGGCATTCCTCCCGTTGAATAATGTAATTTTCCCTTTCTCTACGAGATATTACGCTCAATGAGCATGAGAGATAGCGAGTTGAATCAAACGAAAACGTATCACGTAGGTATATCTACTCGATCCAAATTTCAACAAGTAAATCGAATACACTAAACGCGTAACATTACTTTCATAGTATATAGAATTACTGGGAATTGGGGTTTGATGATCTTTAATAAACTTTTTACAACCCTAGCGCGTTTTCATGATTTTAATAGTGTTTCTGTGTTACATTGAGGTTGCGCTTAATCTTCACAGCTAACTTGACTGAAATTTAGAAATTCTCTCTGTTAACACACAAGTGGCGCGTGGTTCTTGTGCTATAACCGATTTTCACACTTTAGCTAACTAGTTTCATCCCTAAAAACAACATTTATCATACCAAATTAACTCAAATTTGTGTGTTAAAGTGTAAAACCTGGTTATAACGGGGTTGGAAAGATATGCAAGTGTTACCGTTCGATTCAGCGTAAAAAATACGTAGAAACCGACCCCTAACTCGTATTTTCATAAAGTTTATTTTTCAAGAAACCCTCGATTTCGTTGAAAAAACAATATTTTTCTTCCCTCATTAACACAATAAAAGTAAAATTGACTACATCGCTTACAGTTCTTGCATCTTGAAAAAATGTTGTTTCTCACTGTTCAATTTCCGATTGAAAAAACTCGAGCTTTCCCAAATTAGGTAAAATTTGCTCTTCATAGCGCTTTTTCATGTCTCAAACCTTGAGATTCTTAAAAAAAAAAAAAAAAAAGCCAGGAATCTATCCGATAGGAAATTTAATACTCTTTTCAACGGTATCCCCATATTTTAATTCACACAGCAAATTAAGGGAGTAATGAACAATTTAGTGAATTAAGGTAAAAACGCTGCAAATTATTACATAATGGTTTATTATTTCTGAATCAGATAGCCAGCTATAGTAACCAGCATGCTCTGGGGCTTTCGTCAGTCTCTTTTCTAGTACCCATCTCTGTTCTCGCGTTACAGGCTGCGCTCCCGATCGTACAGCCACCCGAGTGGTCTCATTCATTCCACGGAGCTAATTTCTATAGGAATCAAACTAAAACCGTAGGTACGCTGGATTTCAAAAGCATCTGGGACCTATCCCAGTCGATTCTGCTCTCGCTCCACCCCCCGCTCACCCCCCTCACCACCCACCGTGACCCCCTGCCAGGCGTGCGCGGGGGCGTATGTCTAACACTCTGAGCCTCGAAAAAGACACGTTTTCGCCCGTTTTTGGCCCATAGCATCTATGCGATTAAAGCGATCGGGATGGTTAAACGTTAGAACCGACTAGACTCCAAATGGAGTCTATGTGCGAAAGAACGGGTTTTTTAAGTCAATTCTTAGGCCTTTTATGGCCCGGACGGCGGACGGACATTTCAAATTTGGATTCTACGCACCTTGAAACGTAAAGTGACAAAGTTTGAGGGGGGGTTATAAAAATGTTTTGCTATACGATCACATAGGCTTATTATTGGAAATATTAAACCAAAATCACAAAAAATATTTAAAATTGAAAAAACTCGTTCTTTGAGCCGGTTAAAGCAAAAATTGTTAATGGACAAAAGTTGTTAAAATTTGGTTTTAGAATCTCTAGAAATCGACGAGACTCCTGCAGTCTGGCAGACCTGTTTTGTGTACACCCTGTATGCATTCATAAAAAAACCTTGTCCAGCAGGTCGATATTCGGCTTGTGATGGTTACGTTCGAAAGGTGCTCGGCTATACTGTACTGTGCGGTTGTAGGTAAGTACTACTTTTGAATTACCCTTACTATCTGAACCGCCATGGTATGTTTACCATGCCTAGTTACTGAGGGGGTGCATATGCTGGACCCTGAGGTCCATGAGGGCTGGGCAGTCCTCCAAGAAGAGGCGAATAGACAAATCACCCCCACGTTTTCCACACACATCACGAGCTACTGAATCTAGCAGGTGTCTGTGAGTAAGACGGGTATGGCCAGAGACTACCCGATTGACCATTATTCAGTCCCTCCTTGGAAGGTGGGTCACGAAAGGATCAACCGAGCAAAGGTCCACGCAGACCATTGACTTCGCCCTGCCATTCCTCTAGCCAGGTGGTATTGGTCTTATGCTGCAAGTAGAAGATTTGATTCTCAATGCGCATGACAACATTTCGAAGGAGTCATCACAGATGGCTCTTCTTGCTTGGGCATCAGCACACTCATTGCCGTGAATACCCACTTGGCTTGGCACCCAAAAATAAAACTTATGTTTGTGCCCAATGTTGTGGCTCGGTGTAGTGACACACGCAGTCTTTGTATTAGGGGATCGTACGAATACGTCCCTAATCGAATCGATGGTACTTAGTGATTTCCAACTCCCAGTAGGCTGACATTGTTGAACTGCCAGCGTCACTGCCCCAACTCTACTGTGAACACAGACGCAACAAGTGAGCGGCGTCCAGTCACTTGGAAGATGGAGCTCCATAGAGCTAGGCCAACGACATCAGGTGTCTTTGAGACATCAGTGAATAAGAGAGTGTGTCCAGCATATCGCAAGATTGCCTCTGAGTAACGATATATGAGGACTAGTGGGGGTGTATAGCACTTGACCCCAATTCTCAAGCGAAGATCAACGCGCATCCCAGACAAGGTTCAAGGAGGGACGGGATGCCAACTCACCAGGTGGGACTGCATAGATACCCTCTGGTCCCTTTTTAGTTGTTATTATTCCCCATCATAGTAGATAACTAATTTAGTTGTAGTTATTAGTTGTAACTACTTTTAGCCCAACACTGGCTAGGTTTGAACTGGTAACTCTTTGTATCCGTTGAATTAATTCAATCCGTTCATTATTCAATTTGAATTTGACTCAAACAATTACGTAGGTAGTCGTTATTCCTAAACGAAGGCAAAACATGATGTCAGGTGTGAACGTTGACACAGATGGTGGAAGTAAGACATTATTTGAGTATCACTCCTCGATCGCACTTCCGGAAACATTCGATTGAAAAAATCCAAATCAGAATTGTTCCCTTATACGTATAGGGTGGTTTTTTGGGTTCAATTTGCATTTTAAATTAAGAAATAATAAGAAATGTTTAGAGGGATGCACATTTAAATTGATAAAAAATAAAATTCTAAATTTATCAATTAGATGTACATCCCTCTAAACATTTCTTATTATTTCTATATTTGAAATGCAAATTGAACCCAAAAAACCTCCCTATACGTATATAAGGAAGTTCATATTTGAGAGATCCATCAACCAGACAATACGTGATCCAGCCACACAGATTTTCAAATATAATCCATTTTAACAAATTGACGCAATATCCAAATTTTAAAGGTATCTACTAAGATGTTGAAGAGGACCCAAAAAGCTACCTTTAAACATGTAACAATAAACAACAAGCTCTGACGAGGTCATTAGAAGGCGAAAGCGCTTATAGCGAACACAATAAACTACATTATTTGAGAGGCCTCTGAAAAATCTCAACCCTCAAACACCAATACCTTTTTCGCGGTTGAACCAACTTAAGGGGAACTAACTGCTGCTGACCCTGAAGGATTCCCAGATAATCCCTTTGTCGGTCCTTTGTGCTCAGTAGTTTCTTTGAAATCTGGTTTGTTCCTAAATTTATTGACAGACGAAGTGATCAAGTCATGTAAAGCTTCACATGAAACATTTTATAATTTCAATAATTTCTCATGTTAGGGAAACCAAACGAAAATCAGTAAACACGACACGATCACGGTCCCCTGTATGAAGAGGACGGTGTGAGGGCTAGTCGTAAGGTTGCAGATGGGAGGGGTTGCACAAATGTATTCCCGTCACGATTTCCCCATTTTAGATTTGATGTTCAATCAATACAAAAATGGCAATAAATACACCTCTCGTCCTCCGCTACCCGTAATATTCATTGCATCACGAATTCGCTATGCGCGATGGTGTCTTTCGCTTTGTGGGTATGAAAGGGTGGGCCGAAATAAAATATTACGGCATTGCGCTTTTGATCCGAAAATGGGCCGATGTGTTACGGACCTATAAATGCTTTGATGCAAGTATCGGGTGATAACATTATGTTAATTAGTATGGCCATCATATCTTGCATTTGCATGAGGTTCACACATTCATCCCACGCGAAATTCTTCTCGAGTAAATGCGCTGAATTTGGGCTAGGCGACTGGAAAATTCTCAAATGACCGCCAGTGTTTTGCATTTAAAATTGTTTAGTCCTATTATATTATGCAGTAGGGTTAGGAAGGAGGGTGAATGGGAGAAGACAAAACTCCGAGAGTAACAGACTGGGGCCAGAGTGCTTCGACCGGCCCAGGCCCACCCACCATGGCGGATCCCGGGCCACTTGTTCATTTCTAAACAGGCAGTCCTAACAAGTGACCAGGGTCACTCCAACCAGGAGAAGATGCCAAGTGGGCCGCCCCCAGGTCAGCCGTGGTACTAAAGCCTCATGCCAGCAACACAATATACTACATTCATCTCACAGTCACACAAATAAATCGATCAATCCAACACAATCGCACCCAAAACCTAAAATCACAGACATAATTATGAAATGTTAATTAGTCAACAACTTGCAAGCTAGAGCACCTATAATAAAAATTCCTCTGCTCTAACTTCCAACTAAAAAATATAGGTAGGTAGGCATGTATAACTGTTTGAAATTGTTCTTTTTATGTAAAATGTAACATAGAGATAACACGTCAAGGTACACTTCAGCTCTTCTCCAGACCATAAACTCCCTGACTTTGTAAAGCGGGGTGTCCGTGAGAAGTTTCTTTATGTACGCTGAATTTATTTTCGTTCAATGATCTAATGTTTCCAGGTACACAATTGAATAGTATTGGTCCCATGTAGCAGAAGCGTGATTGAATACTTAAGCTCCTGCGTATTTAAGCGAAAAATATAAAATCCATGTAATGAAATTTTCTGGGAATGTGTAGGTTAGGCAAAATATTGTTCTCAATAAATTTCATCACTCAATAATTGGGTTCCTACCTAGTACGAGTACATTTCAGTGCGCATTCGCCAACGTAAAATCCATCAAGCGTCATTTTTTATGGCCCATTTGTCTGATCTGATCTCCCCCAAATTCGGGGGCGAGTTTCACCACTATTGAACTTTTAGTAGCTGCTGCGCATGCGCTTACCTCTAATCCCCCTAACAAGTATGACTTCTACAGATTTCATAAGATCTCAATGACGTTTTCTGGGATGGATGGTTTATTATTGTAAGATTAGATATTTTAAAACATTTCAATGATCTATATAATATCATGTTACGGATACCTACGAAGAAGCTGCGCCGCACCCAACTTGGGTTTGTGGCTTTATTTATTTTTTGTTGTAGCTAAAGTCGGGTGCCGAAATGCGTCTGGATTCGCTTCGCAACTCGTAAGAACAATTTTTATTGTGGATGCAAAGGGTTGATTGTACGGTGCACCGAGTAGTCTAATTCGAATCATTGAAATATATCAAAATCTGAACTGAAAACTACCTACCTTTTTCATAGAAAGTATTTGAGATAATGATATTCGGACATCAGTTGAACTTCAAAATTTTACCAAAATTCAGGCCCAATATCGGCCGACTTGAGAATTTTGACCCATATTTCGTACTGTTTTAGTCTTCTAGTTGATAACTTAAATAAAAATCTTCATTGGAAAAAAAAAGGACGGTAGACCTACAGTTCTACAGTAAGATCATTATTAATAATGATTTAATTTTACACATTATTAGTTCATTATGGTTAATTAGCAATATTAGTTTATAACTGAGCGTAATAAATCAGCTTTCCTTGACACTACAGAGGCTTAGGGATTATGAGATGCTGTGATAAAATGAAAGCATTCCAAAAAGTGGCCAACGATTTTCCTGCTATGAAAACTAAGGGAGTGAAAACGTGAAACGTGAAAACGTGAAAACGTGAAAGTCAATAGAAAACCACACCGTGAAGTGACGCTCGTTACGTGACGAAAACAAATGGAAACGTCCTGCTAATCATTATTAAATGATAATAATAAATCTCAATCATGTAGGTATAGGTTAATAGTAAGTAGTTGAAACCTAGTAACCATCCATCTATCAATGTTATCCCATAAGCATTAAGTGAATTTATTTCGCTAGCTCTTTGAATTGAAGTTCTTTCTTAGCATACTCCCACGTTTCCGTTTAACTTATGAAATGCTCTATACCACTCCATTTCAAACAAATTCCTTCACCCGATTTTTCCAATCTGTTTATTACGTAGGTCTATTCAAACTCTCATATCCACACAGAAGAGTTTTTCTCTTCATGTTTGCTCAAACAAACTTTCTCCGCCCGATTCGTTTTCCGTTGCTCTTTTGGTCTCTTCTTCAGTATATGGAAATTTAATATTACTTTTCATCAGTCAGAAGGGAAAGTTGGTCATACTGCTTTTTCTTTGCCCTCCCTTTGAAGAGCCCTATTTTGATATGTATCTATACCTTTATGAGTTTTCAATTTATCAAATATGGTTTCTCATATCTTTCACCTAAGTTTTATTCATCCTTCGGAATTGTTTATCTTGTGAGAAGTGAATTAGAATCTGGTGGACGTTATAAAGCATCTTTTGATCATATCACTTTAAATAGGTCCTCACCATCATTGGAAATTCGAATTCGGCAAGTACAAAGTGATGAGTAACAGTCTAAGAGTGTACCACTTAAGTGTCTCAGTGTGGACCGTACTTTTTCGATATATCTCCATCGATTTTTATAGATTTCTTCTGGTTTTACCTAGAGTTATAGCAGGGGTGCCCACAGGGGGGGGGGGGGGGGGGGGTCACGACGCAAACTGCGTCGTTAAAATTTTGGGGGGGGGGGGGGGGGGGTTAGAAAAATGAGTATTTTTTTAATTTTCTTATGAACAAGTAATAAGATTTATACTAACAAATTAATTACTTACATTTGTAAAACAAGAAATACAACATTCTTTATCACATCAGTGTATCATTTACATTACCTATTTAATAAATATTTTAGTTTGGGGGGGAGGGGTCGGGAGTTGGGGGGGGGGGGGGGGGGGGGGGGCTCGAGTCGTTGCGCTTGGGGGGGGGGGGGGGGGGGTGGGCACCCCTGGTTATAGGTACCTATTGCTCTCGAGAGTATCAACGTTGCGGAATTTTTGTGATCTTACGGAGGGTGAATTACTTTTTCAGTCATGCAGCGTAATCTTATGACCGAATTTTCGTAATTTTTGGCATTATGGTCATGTTAAATTGTATTGAAATTTGAGTACTTCATGTCCAATATATCCAGTTTTATTAACAAACTAGCCGCGTTACCCACCCGACGGTGTATCGATGCGTGACGTTTAGCGGAAGAAGTTTGTAGCCGTACTTATTGGTTGTAGAAGACATTTTATTAATTTAAAAAATAAACTGGTGGGAAAGGAAACGGTAATGAAAATGAAAAAGGGTATAAGGTATGGAGTATGAAGGATGATAATTATAATAGGGGTAAACAAACAGGGGATTATCATTTTGATTCGTCGTACGAATCTCAAAAATCGTACTTTGTACTTCAATTCAAAAAGTAAGCGATGCTTCTTATTATTTTTTTTTTTTCTGTCCCTCTTCCTTATTAGTGGCCTCCTTTTCCTAGGGTGAAAGGGAGCGATTTTAGCTCACTCAGGAAAGAGCCCATCTTTTTATTCGTTCCTCGATGTCCCAGAGAGGTACCCTATCAAATTTCAAATTCCTAGGGTGAATAGGAGAGAATTTTGCTGAGTCAGATCTGATTGGACGTTTTCTGACAATTTTCTTTTACCACAAACCTTGCCCGTGCTATCCCGATCATTTTGCAAAAAACCCCGTTCAAATCCGTGAAGGTGCTCATTCGTTTCTCGACGTCCCAGAGAGGCTCTCCATCAAATGTCAAATTCCTAGGGCGAAGAGGAGAGAATTTAGCTAATTTAGCTGATCTGGAGAGGGGACAAAACCTTTTCATCCCCAGCTCCCTCTAGTACCTCCGCAGCTACACGAGCCAGATAATTCCTTCACAACTTCTGGATCTGCTGGTATTATCACTTTATTGCTTGTTTTGCTGCTCTGCAACCTCCACAAGGCACCAACATAGGAGGAACCTCTCCCTGATTTGACACAACGGTCGCTTACTCAACCTCCTCTGAAGATCCTCTGCACATTGGCTACAACCTTGCCCTGGTACTTAACTAGTCTTACAACAGCCGGCCCCATCAGATCCTGCAAGTAGACACTCTCAAAACCATCAATACGGCTTACCTGCTCCCTGAGCCTCTACGCTACATTCTTCAAGCCTTTAAGAAGACTGGAGGCCCTGGAGGTGGATTGCTGCTGCCCCATCCTGTAGGAGATGCGGGAGAGGCCCCTAATACCCAGGGTTACATCCTGGGCTAGCTGCTTGTAGTGGGGCCTCAGACAAAAAGATTGAATGGCCGAAAGCATGGGCAAGGGAAAACGTTATTGCAAAAATACATTAATATGACATACCTACCCCATTACGCACAGCCACTGCCTCCTCTGCTGCCATTTACCGCAAATCCTCAGAAGCATACTTGGGCCGCTCTTGCTCTATATCAATTGTAGCGTTGGTTTCTACAGTATGCTTTTGCGGGAGGCGGGCCTGAGGCCACTCTTGGGGCTAAACGCGCTATCACAATGGGTAGAGCAGTGGGCATTCGTCGGGACAGTGGAAGAGAACCTCGCGTGCCAGTGGGCCGGCGGGGGTTATGAGGTTCTTGTTTGTATGGGTCTATAAGCCGGGGAGGGGAGGGGAGGGGGGTAAGTATGGATCAGGAGACCCGTTTACACGAGCCTTCCCCTTTTGTTCACCAAGACGTATGACTGCCAGACGTATGATCACCCCCCCCGCACACACACACACACACACACACACACTCATACAGCTAAAACGATCAAATTAATGACACATCAGTCAGATTTTGTTTTTAGCGTTTTGTAAAGCCATTTTATATCTCATTTTCCTATGAACCGTTTCCTCATTTTTATATGAGCTCAATACAGAAACATTTTTGAAAAGTCGCAACTAAACTTTTACCCATTGCTTCAAACGTCACCCAGCTTACAACATTATTATGTGGGTACCCTTCGGTTTTTAGATTCTGTTGAAATGAGATTTTTACTTTTCGGCTTGACATTAACTTATCTATTCGTTAGTATTTCGTATATATAAATTCTTTTGTTAATGGGAAAGAGTACCTTAGATTGCGAGCAGCTATGATGTGGTTTTTATTTATAGCTTCAATATATTCCTCCGCACTCGTGACTCACATCAGAGTTACTTTATATACCTGCTATTCGGGTTTTCCCCTTCAAAAAATTCCAAGAGCACATTTTTAATGTCCGTCTAATATGACATTTTCATATGAAATATGTTTTCCATTACGTATAGCAATAAAACGGAGCTCTTGGGAAAATGTAGGAAAATTGTTTTCTTGCTTGCGTCTTCCTCTTGCTTGCACCCCCACCGACTCGGGAGCCCTCTTTCCTGTTATATCATCTTCCACTCCCTTTCATAAAACGCTCTGACTCGGAAATGACATGATTTACGCATTTCATCTCAATTTACTTTGTTTAAATAAAAGGGAAAAAACGGATATTTACCCTTGCTCCGGTAGGTAGGTACTTTGAATAAAGTTGAATTCGATTTAAAGAGCTTAGAAAAATTATGTTCATGACTATGGACTAAAATCTACCTATCCTAATCCAAGCGGAAATCTGTAATACAATAGGTCGAATATAATCGTAATTAGTTTTTTTAGGTTCTTCCTGGTTCTATTCCATAAAGTGTTTCTTAGCACAGTTCTTGGTACACTGTAATTATTGCGCACTTACATGAAAAAAATATTTGTATCAAGAAATTGAGAAAGTTTCTGTGCGTTCCAAATCGGAACTTCCAATGTGAAATACCACTAACATTGATTCGAATGATAATTTCATGTACACGGATCGTCTCATTTTATATGAAATTTATACGAATTTATTTACAGGAAACTGCTTTCTATACGAAATATACCACTCGCAACGATGTAAGGTATCCATTTCATTAACGAAAACATTTTTTTTTTTCGCTCAGGAAATGAAAAGTTCCAGTCGTGCAGCAAGATAGTACGAGCGACTTATCGTAATTCGACGTACTATATTATGTCACATTGATTTGAAATTTGAATGCAAAGAAATTGTTAACTACGAATTTCATAGAAAGAAAAAAACTGGTTCTTAATAATATTCTGCCATTCAAAAAAAAAGTAAAGTGTAAATCAAGCATTTTAATTTCTCCCTTGATGGGAAAAACAAAAGATCATGGATATGTCTAGTACCTACTGCTTACCAGTTGGTACCTACTACTCAATTGTATACCAACCATTTAGTGCCTTCATTTCACAAGATTATTCCATTATGGTTACAAAACAATATTAGTTTTTAACTTAGAGTAATAAATCAGCATTCCTTGACACTGCAATGGCTTAGAGATCATGAAATGTCGTGGTAAAATGAGAGCATTCCAAAAAGTGGCGAACGATTTTCCTACTATGAAAACTATGGGAGTTACTCTTCCCTAGTAACGCCTTGGTTGTACGTGAAAATCAATACAAAATGTGCCGGTCGGGAAAAAAGTGTCGGTCGGGAAAAAAAAGTGTCGCGAAAAATTCCTTGACCCCCAGCCAAAAGACATATCCATGTCAAAAAAAAAAAAAAAAAAAGATTTTGGATTCTTAGCTTTTTTGTAGTTTTTATAAAATATTTTAGCAAACGTTAAGGAAATTTAAGTTAACTTTTCAGCATATTTTTTTAAATCTTCTATTTCATCGTTGATCAACTTTTTAAAAAACGCGGCAGGCCGCTCGTGCTTTCTCTCTTATGAGAGAAGAGCTATGAGCATTGAAAATGTCTCCTAATTTCAATGCTTTTTATTGTTTTAAATAAAATAACAATTAGAAAACAAAATTATTATTGACACACAGTTACTGAATTTGCTGTAAACCAGTCTCGACTATGCCCAATTCTTCCACGAATATGAATTCACAGGTAGGTAATTATCTGTTATGGTGCTCGTCTACAATTACTATAACAGATTAACTTCTCAACCAAGGGACAACAAAACACTCGGTATTGTTCACTATATCCATTTGTAACATAGATAAATATAAAACTACGACATGAATAGAAGAACAAGTACGAAAGAAATGCGTGATAAATCGAGAACTGTTGAACGAGTGGAGAACGATTTGTGTCCGGTGAAAACTAAAGAAGTTTCATTTCCCCAGCTACGGCTTGGTTGTACGTGAAAATCAAAAGAAAACAATACCTAACTTGTTTATAGGTTGCGTTACTTTTTTTTTTGCGTAAACAAATTTCCGTAAAAAAATTTCCGTAACAAAATTTCCGGTTGACCCGTCGAATAAGACATTTTCGATGTATAAAAAATAAAAATAAAAAACCTCGCTGCAGGCCGCTCGTACTTTCTCTCTTATGAGAGAAATGTCTCAGTAATCCGCTGAAAACCTGCTGGCCGAGTTGAAACGGACTCATCAATAATAACACCTGTATTTAATTTCTAAATAAACTTACATTACGTCAATTAAATTACTGATTTCATTACTATTATACCTACACAATCATAACAAACCTAACTTGTTTATTGATTGCATGACTTTTTTTCTATGCGTAGCAAAATTACCGGTTTACCCGTCGACTAAGGCATTTTCAATGTCAAAATAAATTCTGCTAAAAAATATAAATTTAAAGAGTTTTACCTTATTTATTAGTCGTTTTTCGTGATTTTTTTAAGCAGATCTTTTTTAAATTTGGTCAATTTATTGTGATTAAATTTTACTGGCCGACGAATTTTCGCACAAGAACTGAATTTTAATGCAATCCTAAGGATAGTTATCCTCTGGAATGACACATATTATATTTATTGTCCAGTCACCTAGTCGTCTGAAAGGGGGGATCCAAGTTTTTGACCTCGAAAGTCGGAAGCAACTTTTTCAAAAAACATAAAAACTCCGAAATCTTCGACCTTATTTTGGGTTTTGTCAATATTGACACGAATGGACAACTTTTTTGACGATTACTACTTCATAATTCTTTCAAGGGCGGCACATTTGCTACACTTCAAGACCAAAACTTTTGCTGTAAGTATAATAGTTTCGGAGAAGTCCGCCATTGAAAATCGGATCTTTTTTCCATAATCCCAATAAGGGGGGGGATCTCATATAGTAATCCTTGAAGTATGAAAAGCAAGTTTTATGATAATAGTTTAACGATAAAATGGTAACTAGTCAATTGAAAAGTTTTCATTTTCTTAAGTCTAGGTGTCCCTAAGGTAGGTAACATGATGTCAAGCCACAATAGAGTGCACAAAATCTTCTTTTAAGATTACTCGTTCAATTCCGGGTCTGAGATATTATTGCATCATATTGTACATTGCAGTACAATGTGCACATACTGATGAGCCTCGGATTTCTGCAGCCACTACTAGTTGAATTGAAATAGCAAATTGAATAAACCCATAGTTGGCTAGCAACGTACGTTCGCCCTCGGTTCCTCAAGCAACTCAAAAATTTACCTACACTTAATGCACATTTATCGAATTGCGCCTATATTGGGGAAGGTTAGGCCTGAAGTTTCGGGAGTGGTCAATGTGTTTTTGGATTTGATACATTGTACTTATTGGGAAAAGATTTAGACATTGGGAAAAGATGATTAGGGACGTATAGAGATGGTTAGGGATGGGTGGGGGCGGTTCGGGCCGCAGGCTATCCGGTTGGGTGATGTCGAATTGGGCCCACGGTCTGTTAGGGTCGTAAAAACGAAGTTTGAATTGGGCCCATGATCAGTTCGGAGGTAGTGTCGAATTGGGCCCATACCTCTACAATTATGACCTACAAAATGGAATGCTCGCTTCCACCTTAGTTTGAAATACATTCAAACATCACACTGATAATTCTGATCTATACGTTCAACTAATCTGAATTTTTACTACTTGATGTTATGTATTCTTGAGATGAGATGCGGTTTCCTTTCAATAAGGGCTAGTCTACTACCCGCCCTGCACATGCACGAAATTTCGTGCAAGAACTGATTTGGGGCAGCTTTCCTTGCCATCATCCTGTTGGACTGAGGCCATGGAAGGCGAGTATCCGCCCCTAGTCAACAGGTTTTTATCTAACTCACAACAACTTCCGCATCTGAAACAAGGCAAGCACAAGTATAGTTGATAGTTAAAAAGAGAACTGGTATATATGGCAATCCATGAAATACTACGTTAGTTGAAGTTGTACCAGATGGGCATCTGCACAAGAATGAATGTGGATACCATTCGGTGGTCGTGACTTGGCGAGGCTGAAACTCGTTTTCACAGCCGATCTACCTAATAGTGCCGTCGCCAAGGTTCTGTATCTGAGAGCTGTAAATGCTTTGATAATCTGACTCTCTACTTCAGCTACCTCTCAGAGGTGGCATTGGTCCTGAACGCTTAATGTTCTCCTCTACTGAAGGATCCGGTGCTTTTTAATGAGCTAAATTTTTCCTTGGGGAAAAAAAGAATCATATCCAGTGAAGATGTGAACAAAATGTAAAAGTCCATTTCTTGAAAAATATCTCAATTTTGAGTCTGTTGGGTTTTGCCGTTGAGAATCATCAACCAATATTATATCAACACTAAAGATTTCAGGCTCTGGTGTTATAGATGTACCTGGCAGGGATCAAACCAAATGATAAGCCACGAGACAGTTCTGTTACTACACACTAGGCTGTTATTACAATTCAACAGTTGGGCTCTTACGTTTTGTTCAGACCTTCACTGGATGTGATTAATTTTTTTTGTCAAGGAAAAATTAAGTTGATTAAAAAGCACCGGATCCTTCCAAATTCCTTGAATTTCCACTCACTGAGGTCCTTCGAGGTGTTAGTTACCAACTAGTTACACATTCATTTTTGTGCGTTATATAACCAAGTTTATACGTTCTTCAAAAAAGCAATTACAGAGAGGTGGAGAGGATCACTCTTCGAGGCTCTCTCAACACATATGCTTGTAATCATGAAATTCAAAATAGGCATCGCGAAAAATCGCATGAGTTATTCTCTGTAACGCGGATTGATGTTCACAAGTAGAAAGGGACACATATAATGGAAAGTGGAGTAGAAGGATTCTTTTTTTATATTGACGAGTTGTGTTGGGAAGCTCGGGAGCATTGGGAGCAAGGGGGGGAACTCGGAGGCATAACCCTGACTTTCCATTAAGGGGCATTACCTGATCTCTCTGCGTTTGCCAGAAAAGAGGGGCGAACGTGTGAGGGTAATTCGATTCGACAAAAAGCAAAACGTATAATGCTCTAGTCGTCCTCGGATGTTGAAGAAAAAAAAGAGAGATGCTTTTTCTTTTTTTAAAGAGCGCAGATATGTGCGTTTGTGTAGATGGATGCTGCTACTGGGAGTGGGGTGCATCTGCTGTTTGATCCCTTGAGTGAATTTTCTCGAACGAACCTATTCCTTATTAATTTGATGATATATGTATGTATGCCAACTTATATAGTTGCACTTTTTTTATAGCCTTCAAATCAGTTAAGCTGAATCGTGTTTACCTTGTTTGTGCGTTGCATGCGATACCAATTTTTAGTCTTTCCCAGTAACGCAGAGTCGGGATCGACTAATTTCGCCTTCTGGACGTTCTCTTCACAATAATTGAGTTTTCAAGCCGCAATACCCATGACCGATTTCGCTGGCTCGTTACCGAAGGTTTGTGATCATGTCAGAAGCTGAAACAAAATTTTGTCTTATAAAATTGAAATTTCCTTCTGATTTTTCGTTTCTGAGCTTGCTGACCAATTTCGGTTCTGTGTCTGTCTGTCGGTAACTACTTCTATAACTTTCATTGCTGTGGTATAAATAGTGGCCTGTGCGCATGCGGAAGTGAATTTTTTATAATTTGACTTTTCATAATCTATGATTCTAATTTCGTCCAAACTTGAGTACCTAAGGGTAAACGGGTTGTTGGTATAGGCCCAGCATTATGCTCTAAGCATTTCATCCCGATTGGTCGAGTAATAACTATTACACATGCATAATCCTAATATTGGTTGTGAATCCGAGACTAGTTGTCCGATCTTGATGAAATTTTCATTGTGCGGGTTAACCTCTAGACAATTTGCTACCGATTCCTTCGCCTTATATACTTTAGATGGTGCGAATGTGGCTGGATTGATGTTACGCATGCGCAAACATTAGTTATAGCCCTATTTTGTATATAAGCTGGTCTACGCTTATAAATACATATTACTGTTCTATTTTGCGTTCAATAATTTCTACTCGTTTTTAGGTTCTTCAAGTAATTCTATACATTCTTGTGTAATAAGTGAGGAAGCTATACTGCCCTCTTAACTTGGCAACGTTTTTTCTCCGTTATCAAGCGCAAGCGAAAGTATGGTGGTAAAAGTGATCAAGTCCATTTGGCAAAAGTGTTCAGGAGAGCCTGTTAAAGTTCTCCAACAAACGGACTGATGGAAAAATGCGGATTGTGAGCTTAAAATCAGGTGAAACCAAATAATTTCATGTTATGTGAGCTCAGTAATACCTTCGTTATGTGAAAGTAGTACCGAACCTTATACAAAATAAACTTACTTTTAATGGTCCCCGATTTTTAGTGAAAATTGTAAGTTGAATACTTTTACCTGAATAAAAACTGTTATGACTTGGACATGATCACTATAATAAAACTTCAAATTCATAGTAAATTTTACCAGTATTATCATTTTCAGATGTTCAAACCTTCAATATCAATCCCTCGGGATACTAGGTAACAATCAAGAAATAACAAATTTTCATTAGATTATCCCTTACAACTGTCATTTGACTGACTTTATGACAGTTGACATTTTTTACTTGTAATGTGTTGGTACTTACAATAAGTTGCTGTACATGTAAATCTAGTGAAATACCATTTGATCATATGTGATCCACTGGTTAATTCAGGTAAAAATAAATTTTTTTGGTTTTTGACATTTGTCATCATAAGTTGTTTTGTTTTTCAATTCTCAGCTGTAGATGCTGTTTTATAGTATCCGGAGAGACCAAAACCTCATTTTCTAAAAAAAAAAAATGGACTTGATCACTTTTACCACCAACCCCACGATATATAAAACCGAATTATGACACTCACGTAACTTCTACTCTTAATTAATTCACTGAAACGAATGACTTGGAATCATTGAATTATATGAAGATTGCAAGACCAGGAAATCCAACGATACACCAGAACGTTCTATCCAATAATGAGTTTTGCATCGTAGATCTGCCTCAGTACCGTATCATGGAGTCTGAGTCTCGGGGATTGACGCGGGTAGTGTCAAAATGTTCATGGGTAAACTCGGAGAGTTTAGCGCCTGAGGGAAAAATCATCAGCGCTGGTGATATATCCGCGTCGTGCTGTTGTCCGTCGTCACCATTTCTTGAGTAGAAGAGCAGTAGAAAACAAACTTCAGGTGAAATGCGAACTTGAGTTGTTTTTAGTGTTTGAGTTTAGCTCCTTCATGAAACGAGCATCGAAGATAACATATTTCTTCTTTAAAACACACAAGGCAGCAGGCAAGGAATACAATTTTTATTAATATGATCGTTGTGTTGCCTTTCATTTACTATGGTAGCGGTGGTTGGAGGGGATGAGCATTTTGGTAGGCTGTAAATCATCGTGGTTTATTAGTGTCCAAGTATTTTCGCCTGTAACATGCCTCATCAGGGATCTAAAATATTAATAAAAATATGCTACTCTTAGTCATAAGTCTTATTACTAGGGTTTAGATTGTAAAGAGTTTACTAGAGTGACAACTTATAAGGTTGGTGCTATCAAGTTTTTATTTAGTATTGATTTATAACTCCTGCGTTTTTTGTTTCACCCTGCATTTTTCGATATAATTTTGCCAACAAATTATAATATTTTAATTTTTAGTCAATCGTATTTATTTATTTATTTTTAGTGTACATGGAATTTTAGTAGCCGAGCTAATATTTGTACAAATAAAAATTATGTTCATCTTTTTAATTTGTACGTATAAAGTGTGGGTCTAAAACCTCCAAAACTGCTAAAAAAGTCTTAAAAAAAAAAGAAAGTGAAAGAAGTGAAAAAGTATTTTTTCAAAAAATTTCCGGGCGAGGGCCCCCCCAAACTTCTTTTGGTGGGGGGGATATTCCAGACCCTCCAGTAGAGGACTTCCGCCCCTACTGGTTGGTCTATTAATCCGTCACTGGGTTGAGGATTCCACCTACAAGGTCGTACTTATACAATCTTCTGAGGCTCGAGCGTCTCGAAGATTTTGGACATTCTGGCTTCAAATGCTGAGCATTCGAAGAGTAGATGGGAGGCAGTTTCTTTCTCTTCTCTGCTCAACCTGCTCGCTCACTGGTTCATCTGTCTAAGGCCCCAATATTCAGATGTTTCCTGAAGCACCCATGAACAGCCTCCAACACCACTAAGAGTCTCATTTTCCCTATAGAAGAGTGGGTTCATTTCCAGTTCCCGTATTTGTGATACTAGGTGTTTTCGCTGTACCTACAGTTTGTGTTCTCTCTAAACCAATAAAACGGTCTTTCCGGGCACCTCGCCATACCCAAGACAGGTTCCAGTCTAATGAAAAACATTTTTGCCCCTTTTCTTGATCAAATAGAGTTAACTAACTGTAAAATAGAGCATTCAAAAATGTTTAAACAAAATAATGCTGAAAAATGTTCTTGAATTTCATTAAAATTTGCTACAAATATCGATAAAAATATTTAAAAAAAAAGCTAAAAATCCAAAATCACCTTTTTAATAGCAGATTATTATTTAGAAAACGTTTTTTGCCATGAAATTAATAGTTAACAATTTTCTTGCACTCTGAAAGATCAAATTTCAAAACAATTTTATATTTTATATCACGATAATTTACGAAAATTCTCACATACGATCATGCTGCATGACTGAAACTTTTTGATAGTTAAGTCTGTCAGTTATTCGGAGATAATCTATGTATGGCATACTTAAGTAGGTACAAATGTCACGACCTTCGGAAGACCTTTCGTTGTGACTTTTTCTTGAAGGTAGTTCGAAATACATTTTATCACTGCGCCAGATTTGAGATTGTGCACGAATTCGCGTCATTATGTCAAGCGAAACAAAATGAAGGAGGAAACGCACGTCTTTCTGTGCTATACAATAATGGGTATTTGATGAGAGGCGGGGTCTAAGAAGGTACCCCCTCCCCCACCTTGCCGCCGCCCTCGTTCCTCCTTGGTGCGGGGTGTGTAGAAGGGGGTGGGGGCGGGCGCGAGAGAGACCGGCGACGGGTGTGTCACGTGAGGGAGCGAAAGGGAAACACATGTGGCGGTCGATACGTCATTTGGTTGCCAGGGCAACACATTATACACCCCCTTTCTCGCCCCATATCTTTACAAGTCTGCTTTCCCCTCGCCAACCTCATTCCACTCTACAACCACCCTCGCACCCCCCTCTTCGCTAGCACCCTTCAATACAACCCTTCATATTCTATGCTATACCGAGCATTTTCCCCATTCGTTATCAGATCAACATGGTTTCATTAGCTCAACTGTAGAAAGCCAACCTTTTTCACCAAACTTGAAAAACTGCTCACGATACGTACTAGACCTACTTGTCTTACTTCTGTTATTATTCTCGTTACCAATGAGCCTCCTACGTAACCAAGATTGTGAGGGTAAGGAAATTAGATGCGAAGAACACACACAGGGACCCTATCCCTATGGGTCTCCCAGACCTGTTGCTGAAACATTCTGAACAAAAGACCCCCTCCCTACCTCCTTTCCGACCCTTTTCACTCTCTTTTTAAACCAATTAATTAAGGCAATTAAAAAGAAAAAAAGTGAAGCTTGCTGGAATTAAAAGCGGAAAATCCCTCTTTCAAGGAGCAACTTCTTTCTCCCTGTTGCAACTGTCTGGTTTTGCTCTGATTTTGAGGGTAGCTTTCATGTAATATCAATTGCAAACCAATTACTTAATGAGCCTTTTCGAGTTCGAGTATTATAGAGTTTATATTTTTAAGTACAATTAGATCCCATCCTAAACGATTTTACATCAACTTTTTACAACAAACTTTTTACGATTTTTCAATATTTTGAATATTGGTGACTTCTCTCTTGGCCTCGGGCTGGCGGAAGAGATGCAATGACGTCACTATGCTCAAAACTTAGAAAATATGATTTTTAAGCAAAAGTTTAGCAGTAAATTAGTTTCTTTGTAGAAAAGCTTTGAATGGCGAACCGACAGATTTTTTAATTTTTATTTTTTGTTATTGCAACCTACGTATATATTGAAACGCAAACCAGCAACTTTTGAGGGGGTTTAAAATGTTTTTTATTGGTTGATTACAAAAGTTGTTTATTGAAAGCCAACGTTTTGGAGAATTTTTCTGTTATTTGTGAAGCAAAGAAATTCGCTCCGGAGCTCACTCAGCTGATAATAGAATCTTCAAATTAGGTAATTATTTGATAGTCTCCCCTCCACATGTTATTAACTACTCACATGTTACTACCATTGCTACGACTGTTCGTCTCGCGGTCATTCAAAAAATGCGGTCCTGCAAAAATTCAAATCACTGGCCATCCTAAAAACATGAAACACGTCAAAATGAAAAGAGAACTGTTTGCAAACCGTAGGTGAGTACCTATAGCGTTGCTTTCAAAAGATAATGGGTAATGCTCATTGCTATCAATGGGCAGAATGTAGTCTAGAGACTTGAGGATGTGCACCGAATTGATAATAGTTTATTGTAGGGGCTTGTGAGATCTTCATTAGAATTTTAATTCATGATATTTGATGATTACCATCTCAACCTGTTTCTAAAATAAATGCAATTTAGTGTGCAACACGAAGCTATGCTGCGTCGTGGACATAGTCTGGGATTGGGAGCCAAAGCTCATTCATTTTTAATTTCAATTTTATTTGAGAAAACCCAAATCTGGAGCTAATGTTTTATTAATGTTATTAAGCCATAATGTTTTGAAATGTTCAGGGTCTTTCTGATCGGACATTATTAGCTGAGCTGAATTTATATTATGGATCTCGATGATTGAGCACCTTTTGTAAGTATTGTCGAGCACTGGCACAGTGAGTCAGATGAAACGTAAAGACGAAACGCTTGCATACGAGTCTGCAACACATTGGGACATTTTAATATGTCATTAGTTGCACACTCGTATGCAAGCTCTAAGAGCCACTCAGCTGATCCGGACCCTGGGCATCGTCAAGTAAATGTCCTAAAGAGGTTACATACGAAATTACAGCTTCCTAGAGTGTAAAGCATAGAAATTAGCTTTAAGAGCCACACATAAAGAGGCTACATACGAAATTACAGCTTCCTAGAGTGTAATGTATGGAAACTAACTATTTAATGATTTAACCACCGCTTCACGAATCAAACCGTTCTCGCAATATTCGGATCACCTGCTATGAATCAAATCATCGAAACACCAGTTCAATGAAATCATCAGAAATTAACAAGCGGTTGCAATCATGTTCACAATATCAATTATTGAGAATGATCACCTGAGTGTACACAATTATTCAAATAACCATGCTCATAACTCAGCTTGTTGGCCACGCACTTCGTAGTAGTTAACATAATATGGTTGGATAAATCGAGAGCTTTCGAACGTCAACGAATTTTGTGGGATGAAAAACGGAAATCATCAGAATATTTTCGTGAGCAATTTTCGTCACTCAATTTTCGTGACTTTTTTTAGTTTATGTGTCATAGCAAAGACATAAAATGTCAAAAAAATGGTGATGAAAATTTAATTGTCTTTAGTCTCATAATAGAGTCAACGAAAAATTCAAAATGAGGGTTTTCTAGCAGCGAGTTGGCCTGGCGAGGTAATCTAGTGTGGGACCGGTGCGTAGACGAGAAGGGAACATAGAACAACATGGAGATGGACATTGCAGAGCAGGATGGGACAATCCAGATTTCCGCTTACTAACTTGTGCATAAGGGATAATTCTGATACACAGTCCCTCGACTTATTGAGACAAAAGGCTTTTCCTTTTAAAAAATATATATATACTACTGCCTCCCTAAGGACTGTCAGATGTGTCCTTATAATCTGCGGAACAAGAGACACCCATTGCAACTGCATTCTGATATTAACATATTATTTTTAATAATAAACCTTTGTAATCGACCAAGAAAAAAATGAAAAATAAAATAAAATAATAATAATCACCTCAAAATTTGTCAAGATGCGTAGAATACTTAAATCGGGAAAAACGTCTGCCAAGTCGGGTATGGCACATAGCTTCCTCGTTTACCTATTGAAAAGTTTTAAATGATTTTTAAATGATCTTTAATTCATTGAAAAGTTTTAAATGATCTTGAAAAATTCCATAGCGGAAAAGGGTAAATCAAGAATTAGCGTGAAAGGTCATAATTGGTCAATTAAGAAACGAAAAAATGATTCACAATGTAATTTACGTTTGTGCAAGCGCAGAATGAACTGATGTGTTGAAAACAATGAAATAGGTACGGGACCATCTACAACCTAAACCGCGCATTCGCTGACGATTTCATCTAAATCGGATGAAAACTGTGGTAATTAAGGTCATTACAAGTATTACACATTGGCGCATGAGGAGTACCACAAAAATAATTTTATTTTTAGAACTGGGAAACTTTTTGTTATTCATCATTATGACTGAAAGTGATTGGGGCAATTTTGAGTTCCAAATCACTTGCAATTACAAAAATGTTGGCTCGATTATTTATTTGTTCTACAAAGACGGAAATTGTTAAAATTTGAGGTTTAGTTACGTAGATCGCTTAAAATTGCGCAACCAAAAACTAAAACCATGACTTCACACAGAGTTTGAAGTATATAATTCCGTTGTCCGATCTTGCCTATTCTGGAGGTATTAAAAAGTGAAGCAAATGAACCTTTGAAATTATTATCAACTCAAAAAACATTTGGGAAGTAAAAAAATGTTTTAGGAAATTTTGAAAACGTTAAAAGTTTGCATTTGCACGTTTGCTAAAGTCTGCCTCTATTTAGTAACCTTGGTTTCATTGCGATCAAAATAATTATGATCAACATAAAATTTCCTGTAAGAATTGTTGATGGAATGATTTTTATCGCATTATAATTTTAGTGCATGATTTGGTCCACTTTTACTATAAACAATCGCTGAATTCTGGCCTGCCATCAGAGCTAGAGAGCTGGGGTTGGTCTCATTCGATTTAAAATTTAATTTTCTATAACTAGTTGTCCAACATTTTAGTACGGTTTGTGCTGAAGAAAGAGTGAAAACAGCAATTCTGGTCGATTTTTTGGTGTTTTCCCAAGTTGGTGTTCCAAATATCAATAAATGAACATTATGACGAGGTTCAGCACGAAAAAATACCTCAAAATTATGTATTACATGTGACAATTGGATATCTCCTAAACTCAGGATTTCACCTTTCAAAGCACAATTGAGCATTTTTACGGCGATTTCGCGCCCGTCTGTGCCTACAGAAAAAAGAAAACAAGGGATGGGTTTGCTTCATAAAATTTCACGTAGAATCCAAATGTGCAATAAAAAATGCAGGTTCTCATTAAAAAAAAAAAAGCTGATGTCAATTGCTCTTATGCGCAAGTGCACAATTTTGCCGTTTTTAAGATCCTTACAAAAAAAGGTGTTTGAAAAAAACATTTTTTTTATCCCGTAAATAACGATTTTAGTAGGGGGGTGGTTTTGGGAACACCCTGTACATACGATTCAGTTCGAAAGTCGTTTGCGTTCGTATCCGCCTCGTAATAGTAGAATCTCCTTATTTGAAGAAATGTCACAGCTGTTGATCATCTCCACAGTAAAATGATCATTTACGTACCTTCCGGAAGAATCCGTCATCACTAGCAAGTCGAGTATTAGTCTCTTGCTAGTGACGACGGATTCCTCCGAAAGGTACGTAAATGATAATTTTACTATTAATACTAGCGAAAATAGCCCTTTAGATATAATACCTATCTCCATAGTCATTCACGCTGAAAATTAATAAACACTCAAAAAATACCAGTCATGCAGCATGATCGCATGTGCGAATTTTCGTATTATGGTATTATATTAAGTGTGTTACATTGTTTTGAAATTTGAGTACATTGAGAGCAAAAATATGCTTAAAAAGTGATGGCCAACGAACTCATCCTTTTATTTGGAAAGCTTGATTTTTGGAGCAAGAACGGATTTTTCATCTCGATCCTAAGGAGAGTTGTTGTCTGGAAAGGACACACACACACACACACACATATAGAAGGCGGAGGGGGCACACCATTAAATTGAAAAAGAAACAAATGAATCAATAAAAAGCGGGGAAGACGCCCAGGTTCACCCGACGCCGGCTTTAGGGATAAGGGAAGAGGAGGAAGAATGGGATGAAAGGAAGTGCCCCTATAAAATGACCACCAGTTTAAGTAAGAACCCCTCAGGACGCGGGTGGTGATACCACGGAGTACTCCTGCTGTGATGCCCAACTCTAGTAACGTCGTGGCGCTTTTCCCGCACCACACCCCCCGCCATGACACGGTTGCCACTATTGGGCGCCACTCCTTTTAGCTCGGAAATTGCTTGCCGCAGGTCATTTCTGTCATATTTATTCACACACACGCGCGCGCGCAATGCGTTGAATACAAGGATTTGTTTCGGAATGCGACAAAATGGATTTCAATGAACAAAATCTTCGAACATTTTGATTTTAAAACTTTTGGAGCCATTGATGTACTTATCTTCATTTTCTACAAACGTTTGCTAAAACTGCTAATCTACCTTCCCCAAATAACCGCTAAAACGAGATAGTGGTTTCAATAAACTGTTAAAATATAGAATAAGTAAATTACCGCATGTAATATTTGAGCGTAAAAATATGATGTCTACCGCATGTCGTTTTATAACATGAGTACTTTACAATCTCTTGCATCCTCACCGGCAGACTCACAAAACCGTTTATAAGCAACCTATCACAAAACTTGCTCAACTCACAAACATCAGCCACTTTTGAAGAGGGATCTTTCAATATTGTATTTAATTCTGGCAGTTTTCTCGTATATAGGACCCAAACTTTTGGGAAACTTTTGAAATTAGTTTTCTTGATTATCTTTATAATTCAGCTTTGACTTGGAATATATTTACGAAGTTCCAAAGAAAGGGGGTGAAGCGCAAGGGGGTGGGAGATCGCTAAATTAAGTTGAGAAGTTTCTAGATATTTGAATCATGTAACCAATACATCCCGAGTAATTTGAAGGATAACTTCTAACTGAATGAAGACTGAATAATGTATAAATCTCCTTAGTTTGAATGGAGAAGTTGGCGATTTGCCTGTCTTGGTAACTTTGCTATCTTGCTAGTAAATGGTTTCAATTTCCTCCCAGATTAATAACCCAAGTATCCCAGAGGAGGATTCGTTATTGCCCTGTTTCACGTGGAGGTTGATCAAAACTTCAAGTTGCATTGTGGTTGAAGGCAGTCACACTTCTGGCAGGAAGACATTTCCGATTATTAAAATAACCTTGTAAATAAATTACAATGTATTGTAAGATACTAAATAGTGTTGGTTTATTATTGTCAATAATGAACCTTTGATTAAAAAAAAAAAAAAAAAACTTCAAAATTTGTTGGTTTACATTTCAAGATACGTAGATTCCAAAAAATCGAAAAAAAGTGTATATATATATATATATATATATATATATATATATATATTAGAGATGAGTCGATACCAAAATTTATTGATTCCCGATACCGATACCGATACCTAAAAAATCGATTCCCGATTCTCGATACCGATACCATCGGCGCATAATACCTACCTGTAGGTGAAAAACTAAAATTCCTCTTGAACTAGTAATATATTCGAATTTTTATTCTCTCAAATTAAGATTAATTCTTATTACAAATTCTAAATTTCAGATTTATATTTTCATTCAAGGCTTTAGTTAATTTGATTTGTGCAAATAAAAAATTTGATATTTTTTTGTTATCTATCAAGTATCAATTAATAGGCAACTTTTATTGCCTAGGATTGATTTCTTTCTGAATAAAACAAGTTAAGCAGACTGACTTGGTTTTTTAGTTTTTCGTCGGTAACTGTAAGGTATTTCCAAATAAGACTGGCTTTGTCTAATGCCTCTGTTGTCACCAACAAAATAACACAAGCCTACTTGTAAACAAAGTTATAATTGTAAGTTGTGTTTTGGACAATTCATGTTTCGCAACTGTTAACTTCACACAACCGTTGCACGTTACAACCAACCATCTACGTTGTTAGATGGTTGCACTAGTACCGTAGTGTAATAAAACGCCCATCACCGGGCGGTATCGGTATATATATATATATATATATATATATATATATATATATATATATATAAGAGAAAAGCCAGTACCTTGGTACTTTCATTACATAATTAATTATACTTGTTAATTAGGTAGATAATGAAAGTACCAAGGTACTGGCGTTGCTCTCCGATTCCGATTTATATATAATCCGACAGTCCGCAGTCTGGGGCAATTTTACTGAACTAGAGTGGCCACATTATATGGAACGTGGATAAAAATAACATATGGGCAGAGTGACATTTCCGACATTTTCCCGTATTATGTGCGACATTTCCCGTGTAAGTTCGACATTTCCCGTATTATGTGCATGTAAATTGTTTTGAAATTGGAGCACTTTGTAATTGTTGTTTGTTTTGTAATTGTTAACAATAAATTTTATGGCAAAAAACTTTTCCAAAATGGTACTCATACAAATGGCACAAACAAATGTTTGGGTTTTCACAGTTTTTATCGATTTTCAGCATACTTTGATGACATTTAAAAACAGTTTTCAGTATAAGTTTGTGTATACATTTATAATGTTCCCGTTCATAGTTGATAAACTGCTCTTGAGAAATGCGCTGCTAAAAATAAAAATGAAGAGGTAGTTGCTGTTAGCTGGTTTTTTCCACTTTTGGTTTTTTGCACATTTTTGAAATTTGACCAATTTGTTGTTCTTAAAAAAACGTTGCCCAATAAAACCATCTTCTCTTTTGAAACGCTTGATTTTTTTTTGAATAGATTGGATTTTTATTTAAATCTTAAGGAGAGTTATCGTCGCACACTTCTTGTTTATTTATTTATTTTTCGGAGAAAACTCGCCTTAATGTCCTAGGGGCCACACTATTAAATTAAAAAAATTATTGAAGAAATGAATAAAAACGTGGGGAGGACGCCCAGGTTCACCCTGCGCCGGCTCTAGGGATGAAGAAAGCAGCTAAAGGAGGAGGAGGAGGTGGAAGGGGATGAAAGGAACTGCCCCCATAATGGATTTTGGAGCCATTGCAATAGCTTTAATCTCTATAAAAATTCGCTCTAAGAGCTTGAAAAGTTTGAACCTTGAGTTCACTGATATAATTTGTTCCTTTTGTTGTTCGCATAGTTTATTTGAATTTCTTAAAGTCTAAGGGCGCTTATTGCAATTTTTTTAATTTTCAATTTCTTCTGAAGTGAATTCAAAGCAGATGGTTTTTGGTTAAATATCCCCATTACTCATTTTTGATGGAAGTTCGTTAAGTACTACTTTTGAATCACAGCGTTTGGCTCCACCAATATGCACGAGATTTACCTTTTATATCGAGCAGCGCTAATGTCTGGTACGTTTCTTCTTAGAAGGGTACCTAATTATGTTCTGTTTACCTTTCATTTAGTTGAATTACACTGCAAAAAAAAAGAAAAAGAAAAAAAAAAAAAAGTGCTCGTACGAAACTAGTGCTGGTCCTGGGGGTTTTCGAGGGTGCTAAATCCGAATCCGAAGCCCACTTTTCACGTAGGGACGGCACCTTCGTTTTTTAAAAATCTCTTGAATTCCAGGATAATTTATGTTCAGTTAAAAGGTAATATTCTCGTTGGGAATTTAACGCTGAACACGCCTATACCACATATAATGGGTCTGGAAGGCCTCCTTAACGTCTTTTGCCTAATAACTGCCAATAAACGTGGTTTTTCACCAATTTATTCTTGACGATTTTTCTACAGTTTTTCATAGTTTTTAAACAAATTACTCCACTTGGCGACCTGCCAAAAATTGTGCTATTACTTCTCAGTATATTCCCTAGAAACGTTTTAAGGGTCACCAAACCTATTGTAAGGGTTAAGGGGACCCGACACCCACCACCCTCCCGCTCTTTATAGACCTCTTTTTACAGGCGTTTTCCTCAGCCCCCCTGCAACCAATTTCAGTGCTTTTTTTTCTTTTTGTTCCTTATATTCTCAATTTTCAATTAGCATAGGGGTTTCCAGGTATCTCAAAAACACGAATTCGTAGGTATCATGGAATAAATGTCATATTTTTTTTTAACTTCAGAAACATCTAGCGGCAGTTGAAATCAACATTTTGTAAAACCGCTACGTAAATATCTTGGCCCAGATCTCTTCTTCAAAACAAAACAAAAATCAACCGAATAGGGTCAACCATTCCGAAGAAAAACGCCCGTGAACATAAAAAAACATTACTTTACAGGAGAGCAGAAAAACCAACAGCATCCATCTTTTCATGACGTCGCAACGCATTATGCAAATAGAAGCTGTTTTTGCTTTCCCTAGACCTATCTGAAATGAATTGTTGTATCATGATAGCTTAACTATGTCATCCATGGATAATATAAACATAATACCCATGGTTGTAGCCCAGTCAAATAAAGACAAAGAAGAAATTGATGAAGAGACTCTTATCATACATCTTACATCTTATGGTTTCTTTGTGATTTTTAGTGGCCCAATTTCGTGTTTACGTTTTATTTTGATTATTTATTGAAAATGGGTGGTTCTACACGAATTTTCAAAAAAAAGAAAGGACCAGTAAACCGTTATTCTAGAATGAAGACGACAGAGCAACCATCTAGCCAGCCTATGCTGCCGGCCTGTACTTAAACAAAAAATTTACGCATTTGTAAGCATAAATTTGACTATGTTATTGAATTTAACTGTTTCCTAGATGTTAATACACCGTTTTATGAAAGAAAAAAAAATCGATTTTTCTCAAATTTTTTGCTACCGGGTCCCCTTAACAAACCTATTTGAAAATCCTAAATTGTTTCTACATAGACGGAATGGAAAGGATCTCTTATGCCATCTTACTCAGAGTATATTTCCTCAACCCTCTACAGGTGAGTAAGGTGACGTAATAATTTTTTTAAAGATCCGTTTAAGCGAATTTCTATCTCTGGTTAATGCACACTTCATATAAGAAACCTCTCCAACGTATTATAATTTAAAATATAATAACATTAATGTGGAGTCTCCCATCACAAAACATTGACGAAATTTAAATTCTGCGACGTTTCTATCCGCGCTAGACGTAATCATAACAACATAGTGCCCGTTCCCAACCCTTTCTATTTTACTTGGTCTAAACCAAAATATATTTTCTTTTTCTTGTGATGCGATGTGAAAGTTTTTCGCCAAGTTCAACCGTAAAGATAATTCACTTAGCTGTTAGCTAGTTATTGCCTGGCAGTGGCGGGTTGGTCGGTATATCATTTTAAATGTTCCCAACCCCCAAAGCTCCCACATAAATCTGTGTATACAAAACAGAGGGCACATATATTGTCCCGGAACCAGTGTGAAAAATAAATTATGTTGCCACTGGCTGTTTAGGTCCTGTTTACGAGAATGTAATGTTGTGCTGCTGATGACTTATCCACAACAGGGACCGTATATCTCAACCTATTGTAGAAAAATAAGTTCAAAAAGGCACATTTTTCACAGTATACAAAGTCATACAAACTATTACATTCTTTTCGAGGCGTAGTCTTTGTTTAGGAGTTGGATCCACTCCTGTATGTTTGGGCTCCTTTGTCTAGGACACGCAAACAAACTTATGTCGAATATTGATGTTAGCTACGTCACTATGTTGAATATCGGATAGCATTTCAGTATGAAAATTAATGTACCTACTGTAATTACCTATGCAGTATTGTATAATGGTAACACTTACATTAAGAATAAATAAACAATGATGAAATCAAAGGAAGTGTTAAAGCATGTTGTTGGGTAATTCATCCATTTTAAAGTCGTCCCTTTCATAGAGAGACATTGTTTTGACATGGTTAATATCTTAACTCAGAGGGCCATCCCAAGTTTTCGTCCGGCAGAAAAAATGTCACGTTTTTTCAAATAATAGTTCACATATTATAGGAAGCAGGTTTAATTTCCAGTTTATTGAACTTTTGGACTATTAGGTTAAGCGAGTGTATTTCTATAAGAATATGCCATTTCATTTCGACCAGTTGATAGGACAATATTAAGAGCATCAGAAAATATAGGATCTCAGTCAACTCCAAGCAAAATTGCTCTGGGTGTAAGATGAAAGTACCGTGGGGACCATGGCACCATGTATTATTTATGTCCCCATCATTGATGGGGGGTAGCTTTTATATGGCACTGCTGTACAATTTAGATCATATAGTAGCCAAACTTTACGAGTATATTATTTAAACCACTCGAACGCGAGCATTTTGTTTTATTGACTGGTTGAGACAAATATGTATACCTACTACTAGCAGGAATGCATGTTGTTTAAAATACAGCGGGCGCTAGAATGAGGACGCCCTTATAGAAAATGCCGCTTAAATTTTCATCTGTGTAGGTAGAATTAGGAAGATATTAGGGTCAGAGCCTAATCAGCTGATCATGGCGGCTATGCACCTTGTCATTGTAATCAAGCAGTCCCAAAGAGGCTCCATTTTAAATTGCAGGGTATTATTCAGATGTATGTTAGCTCGAGAGTTTATTTGGCTAGCACTGCCCTTTGTCATTCTTAACATGCCTATATGTATTAAAAAATATAAATGGCTTCGGCTAATGGAATAATTCTCTCTTTTTATACATTCATTATTGACATGGATATGTCTTTGCTCTGGGGGGTCAACCAAAAATTTCCGTGACGCAAAATTGATGTCACAATTTCAGTGTTTTTCACGTACAACACAGCCGTTGCTAGTGGAATGGAACCGCAGTTTTCATCGCACGAAAATCGTTCGCCACTCGTTGGAAAGCGCTTGATTTATGTGATAAATGTTCACATCTCAAGCTATCAATTTCCCCCTCCTAACGTACCTGGCTACATTCCTAAACTAAGCTGATTGGACTATAAACAATTTTAATAAGCCGGTTACAATATTCTTAACGTAAAGCAATAGCATCATTTACTCCACTCCATAGGAAATATTTTCATCCCCTGACAACAGTCGACTGTTAACAACAACTCATTGCGTCTGTATTGGAGAAATAACTTTAATTTATAGTATGCTTTTTGTGCCTCCAAGAATGATAAAATAAATTCTTTATCCTACATTTCGTCGCCTACAGTCCAAAGTTAAAGGATTTGTTTACAACTCTCGAGGACGACCGTTATGAAATCCCCACTCGAAGACCATGTAACATGGTATCTGCTTATAAAGCAGACAGTGGAACTCGTTTACGAGTTTCGGTATTTTGGTATGCTGACTAGATTTCTTAACTTGGATACTACTTTGCATATGGCGGTCTTCAATTTATAGATACTTAGAAAAAGACTTATAATTAGCATCGCCTCTTCCCATTTAGAAACGCAGATGCCATTGATATAAAAAAATGAAATTGCTAAACAAAAGTAAACGAAATAGGTATTTATTATTATCACAAAAATAAGTAATAAGTAAATAAAAATAAATGGTGAACCGAATGAGAATTATTGATTGTGCTGAAATTCCAGCTCCATAGCAAGGCGAGTCTTGTTTAATGAAAAGGCCATTTCGTTTTCACTTTGCTTTCACCTTGAGCTTCGGCGAAATATTGGAGGAACGTGAAACGCGCTCCATTCCAAATTTTAGCGAAGAATTTAGTTCCGGATCTCACTCAGCTGATCTAGGGGATTCTGCCTTTATAATTCATTTCTAGATGTTCCAAGGGGACTCTATTTCAAATTTCAGCTTCATATCGGTTAAATAGCTGTGGGTGTGGGTGGCTCTAGACTTCATGATTCGTTTTTGAACGTCTCAAGAGGCCTCCATTTCAATTTGCAGCTTTCATAGGTTGAATTGTTGAGTAGCAAGGAAATTAGCTCCGGAGCTCACTCAGCTCATCTGGAGAGCTTCAGACATTTTGATTCGTTTCTAGATGTCCTAGGAGGCTTCCATTCCAAATTTCAGCTTCCTAGGTTGAATAGCAAATAACTTAGATCTATATCTGACTCAGCAGATCTGAGAGGGGGGGGGGGGGGGGGGTCTCTAGACTTCATGATTCGTTTCTAGATGCCCCAAGGGGCCTACATTCTGAATTTCAGCTTCATAGATTGATTAGCAAAGAGCATACCTCCGGATATGACTCAGCTGATCCGGGGGCTCTGGACTTCATGATTCGTTTCTAGATTTCTCGAGGGTTCTGTTCTCCATTTCAGATATCAGTTTCATAGGTTGAATAAAGGGGAAAAAAAAAAAAAAAAAAAAAAACACGCTAAAACATTATTCGAGGCCTTTCCTACCCGTAAAAAGGCTTCAATCAACCGTTCTTTTTCCCTCTATAATATTATAACTGGCTGTCAACGAATCGCCAAGAAACTACAATGATTATCATGACAGAATGATCTTGTTTTATGTTGCAAGTAGTAAGGTGTTCATTAACGAGACCTTCTCGAACGATCAAGTTTGTCCCCCACCCCGGCAACTACTTGGAACCGTTCCCTACAAGAAGAACTGTGAGTTCTTCAATTCCGTTCAACGCGGAGCAGCTCATGAGTCGCAAATGAAAAGTCACATTTACGTTTCTTAACTGTAATGTGATCGTGTTATGAGACCACGAAACTATACACTTCATTCTGATCTACATATCCAACTAATCTGCATTTTTACTAAGGGATTGACTACTTGATGTTATGTATTTTTGAGATGCGAGCTTGCGAGCATCCAGACCACCAAACTATACACTTCATTCTGACCTACATGTCCACTAAACAGGTTGAACGGAATTGAAGAACTCACAGTTCTTCTTGTAGGGAACGGTTCCAAGTAGTTGCCGGGGTGGGGGACAAACTTGATCGTTCGAGAAGGTCTCGTTGTTCATTATATCAATTTTTGAAAATCTGACTTTGTCAACTACAACTGATCGGCTTACTCACGAAAATCGTTTTGATATCTTTGGATATGTAGTAGTAAGTTCTATCCACCTAATCCGATCCCAACCTTAATTAACGTGTAAAATAGTTCCGCATATCGTAGGGTTTTCTTTATGTACGAACTTGTTTACCGGAACAACGTCATTAAGGAGAAGGAGGTTCGGAGGAGTTTACTATAGCCTAAATGTTGATCCGGAACTTTGCGATCATTTTACAAAAACCCGCATCAAAATCGGTCCAGCCGTGTAGACGTGAATCGATCCTTGACAAACAGACATACATTCTTCTCTCTTTTATATAGGAGGATAAGGAGGAGGCAATTGTTACTTCAAGTAATGCATAATATGTTATAGTCAATGTGTGAAGTTAGGCATTATATAAAATGGCTAGGCTTTGTATATAATACCTAAAACGCCCAGTAAATTTATCTGATTGGAGGTGTTCATACTTTGACTAGTCTTTCTATAAAGCGTTTTGGTCAATGTGTGAAAAGTCATTTCAATTTCTTCATGAGTTCATCAAAACTAGTCATAACGCGAGACTAATCTATACGTCCAACTAATCTGAATTTTTACTAAGAGATTGCTACTTGATGTTATGTGTTTTTGAGGTGCGTCCAGACCACTGATCTAAGGAAAAACTGATTTTTGTAAAATCTCTCTAAGAGTGGTTACACTAAGCTATATGGGAATAAAATTGGGAAAACAAGAAAGAAGCCATTTCTATTATTTCATTTCAAACATTGCCCAAATTATGTTGGCGATTGTACCAAATTCTTAGGCTTTATATACAATGCCTAGTCAATGTGTTTGAAAAGTTAAAAAAAAAAATATATATATACTTATTGAATATAACAGTTTGGCTTGCGAAGAGTTTTCAAGGAGACTAACGAATCAACTGGAACTAGATGGAATTCAAGTGGACCTTCTACTATTCGAACCTCTGAGTATCATCAAATTTAGAGCGCGATCGGAGGATGATTGCCGGAATAGTTCAGCTTTAGTTCGGAGAGTTCAGCTAATAATACAACGCTCACGGTCTTTACATCGCATTCATTATAGAAAGTTTGAGTCCCCACATTATAAGTCTCGCCAACTATTTTAACCCTGCTCTTGTTGATGAAATTGTCGAAATATCTAATCTGGCTGGACGATCCCGCCGGTTAATATTTCCTATTACCTTCCTCTGTCGGAGGCAATCACGACGGCTATGTCCACGTATGGCAGTGAAACCTCTCCTCCTCTTCTTTGGGTTTTACATCTTACCACCTTTGAACCTTTTTCTATTTAGATATTTTAGATTACTGTTTAAAATCACTACACTAAGCCACACAATTTCAGAAAAACCCACCTTTTTCTAAAACTCATTCTCATTTTGGAGGTTTATTTTTCCAAGAGCCTATGTGTGATTTTTGACCCAAGTTCCTTTATAAACATTGGTATTATAATTCGTTTTATGGATCCTATGCGATCTTTCTTACGATAGGAAGATTTTTGGTCAATTACGAAGGTTTATAATTGAAAATAATGAACCAACACATATTTATATTCTTCATAGCTGATCCTAGGAGCTTCATTCATGTTAGCAGTTAGTGTTTTCAGAACTGATAGTATTTTGCCACGGTGAGGTTCAACTCAGTGCGAACTTAAGTCATCTTTATTTATAAGCCAATTATAGTTGAGTTGTGAATAAATAAAGCAACTGTCATGACAAACAATCACTTATATAGGTATATAATGATGGTAGATCTACCATATTTCTACACCTCGTAATTCAAGGTAATAATTCATCATTTCCGTGAATCTTATTGATTTCTCATTTTCAATAATGAACATTTGTAACCGATCAGGAAAAAAATTGTCAACCCCCCTCCCCTTCCCTCAGAATTTGTCGTCAATATGCGTAGAATCCAAGTATCGAATAAAAAAAATCCGTTCTTCTACCGCTTTTCTTCGAAACTACATGACCGAAGTTTAGTGAAGCTTGGGTCAGAAATCACTAGATGTTCCTAGAAGCGCGGCATCAATTTCGATCAACCCTTAAGGGCTGAAATATTTAAAAATTAAGATATAGAAAACCTTTGAAGTAAGATTAAATTTGTTGTTGTTATTTATAGCTATCATCCCAAAGAATCGAATGAAACTAACTGGATAATCTGTTCGCTCTCCCTAAGGGCGAAAACTTTGAAAGAAATCGTCATGAGGGCTATCAGAACTGGTGCGAAACCTACCAGTCGTGTGTGGTGGTGGTAAACTCCGAGTGTCGCATCAGCTGATATAATTCCAATTGGAATTCTGACTACGTGAAATCTAGTTTATATAATTCTTGTTACCCTTGTAAGTGCTTTTGTAAGTGTTTTATTTTATCTAATTAATTTTTAGTTGGTGGGTGGATAATGCCGATATACGTAGATACGCTGGACCAGTTAAGTGTAGATATTTTAGTTAATTGCATTTGTTTTCTTTTAGTAGGTATCTATGTCTACGTAGCTATATTAATGACAAAGTCAGCTTTGGGATATCTAGAAAACAGTTACGGTGCTCGGAAGGGCACTGATCAGTTGAGGGACCTCCAAGACTAATTTGTTTCTTAACCGACCTATGGTGGTGAAACCTGGAATGGAGCTCATTTGGCACATTTAGAATTACAATTACGAGATTGGGAGTGGCTCGATCAGCTAAGGGACCTTAGAGGCTTCTTTCACTAATTTAGGCCTATATACTGGGTTTAATAAGTTATTAAATACATAAATAATAATCCTTTGTGATATCATTTGCAGCGTTTTATCAATTAACCTACCTGAATTCAACATGTTTTGGGTGTTGACAAGTTAATAGAATCCCCTTCCCTTAAATCAGATATAAAAGAATTTTGGAATTATTTCAACTATTTGCTCAAAAGCTCTGCCATGCCCAATTTAATGCATTATGGTACCACATCAACTACTGAGCAGGAGGACATAGTTAACCTGTTTGCTAATCACTTTTCCTCAGTTTATGATCCTACTTCCAACTTGCTGCTTGATAATGATACAACGTTTTCGACTTTTTCCCTCGGCTCACTTGTAATTGACAGGGAATTAATCTCTCGTGAAATCATGTCCTTGGAAATCAACAAAGGTATGGGTCCCGATGGCATTCCCCCAAGTTTACTCAAGTCTTGTAATGAAAGTATTTCTCTACCTTTATACTACCTATTCAGCAGGTCCCTAAAACTTGGTATCTTCCCTTCCCTTCTAAATGGAAATTGTCTTTTGTTACTCCCATTCCAAAAAAGGGGATAACTCTAGTGTCGAAGAGTACCCTCCTATTTGTACTACCTCTAATATTACGAAGATTTTGGAAAAGTTAGTCGTTAGTCAAATAAAACCCTTAATCAGTAGCTCCATGTCAGCAGTAAAAGAAATACTATAACTAATTTACTTTGCTTACAGCAATATATCCAAGTATACAGATTTCAGATTTCTCCAAATGTTTTGATAAGGTCCCACACTCGCTAATGATCAGCAAAATGAAAGCTTTTGGTTTTTTTTGGTGCTATGCTTAACTGGTTCTCCAGTAATCTTCCCGATCGCTTCCAAATTGTGAAACTAAAGTCTTCTTGTTTATATCCATTTGCTACCACGTCCTGGGTTCCGCACGGTTCCCATGTTGGTCCTTTTTGTTTCCTTATTTTTTTATCGTCATATCCTTGACTTTTCCTGAAAATGTTCATTTTTCACTCTTTGCTGATGACTTGAAGATTTATTCAATGGTCAAATCCGAATCCGATTCTCACAATATTTAATAAGCCCTAGATTTATTGAATGGATTTTGCAACAGAAATAATTGGTTTCTCAATATTGATAAATGCGTTACGATCACGTTCAGTAGATCGCTTACCCCATCGCATTTCGATTATTGCATAAGTGTTGTGAGGTTGAGTCGTGTGACGTCAATCAAGGACTTAGGTGTGCTTTTTGATGCTCATTTGACATTCTTGCCTCACATTGACAATATTTGTGCTAATACAATGAAATCCCTGGGTTTTTTAAAGCGAAATACATGACATAAGTGCTTTAGTAGTCCTATACAACGCATTTGTGAGGTCCATTCTGGAATATGGCGCTATTGTATGGGCTACGTTTTATGCTAATGCTACTGAGCGTATTGAGAGGGTACAACGCCGATTTGCACGGTATGTTGCTTTCAAGCAGGGTGTAGAATTTTCGGATTTCAATTATAGGGATATTCATCAACAATGCAATCTTTCCACCCTGGAAAGTCGACTTCATACTGCAGATTGTGTATTTGTTTCAAAGTTATTTCACAACAAAATTGATTGTCCCCATTTACTCCAAAAGCTTGATTTTCATGTACTTCCCTACAGTACTAAAAGTAATGTTTTATTTTATAATCCTACGTCTCCAATAAATTAACTCCTCAACAGTCCGATTCACAGGACTCAAATATAATTCAATCGCATAAGGAGTGATAGTTTTGATTTATTTTCTGATTCATTTGTTGCACTTGAGCGGGCACTAAATTGATGTTTTATTTTTCTTTGCAGTAAAGCCAATTTTCCTGTTTTTTTTTCTTTTTTTTTTTTCAAGATATGAATATAGTTTATTAATTTTAGTTCTTCAAGTTTACCATCTGAATTTATGTTCAATTGTACATTTCACGGTTTGTAATTTACATTGTAATTGGACACATGCCCGTGTATAATAAATAAAATAAAATAAAATAATTGAAGAAGAAGAGATTAAACCGCTAATTATTTGATTTTTTCTTCTAAATTCAAAAGAGCAGGGAACTAATTAATATTTCATGTAAAAATTTACATTGTTCATAAAACAAACGACTGTTTTGAATATTATTTAAGAACTCTTGAAGTTCCTTTGCGTCATTAATTTTAAAATAGCTAGGAGTTACGAATACGAAGGTTTGTTAATAATAATGCAACACTGAAGACATGAAATAATTTGTAGGAAAAATATGGCCCTACCGTAAACCGATATGAAACTGTAATTTACTTTTTTCAAAACTGAACCCTATAGTGTTTGCATTTATTATTTTTCTTTTCTGTTTTTATCGGCAGCGTTGATGTCTATTCTGACATGAATGTTAAACGGACCACGTATTTACGAATGGTTACAAAGGCCGTTGTGTTTACAACGAACAAACACTAGTTTCTAACAATTGGTTTTGATCGGGGGCAGATGTTGCTCCCCGATCAATGTGTTCCTCCCTCGTATTTCGATTTGCTGACAGTGGCTCCGTGTCACTGGCGTTTTCACACCGAGCATTGTCTGTTTATGATAACGATGTTTATAGAAGCTAGTATCGGACAGAGTGAAATTGCAAATTTAATTGTGCCCCTTGTAATATTTATATGATAACTATGATTGGTAATGAATAAATCGATGAATGAATGCTCAATTATGAGTAACGAAACATTTCAGAATTAAGGATGCGAGTTTCAATGATTGGTTCTAAATATCTGTAACAAGAATACATTATTTTAACGAATACACAGAAGTAAATGAGAGGTGTTTACAAGCACATTTTAGACAGCTAGTTGTGCTTCCCAATAGTTTGAGACTTATACACTATGTACTTACTATTAATTCATTATTATTATTATTACGCGGAAACCTATCAGAGTTGGTGGAGGGGGGGCATTGTAAGAGTCATGTATCACAGGTAACAGAAAACTCTTCAAAAATAATTGTCAACTAGTTTTTATCTTTTAAATTTAGATCCTAATGTTCTGCCATGGTGCCACTTCTTGGTGGTGAGGATTTGGTCGCTCTGGCTCGATATGGGTCGCAGGCGTGGTGATATCGAAAGAGTTGATGGCTGAGTGAAACTTTTAATGTTTAAATTTTATTGTTTATTATTCGTCAGCTCTTATTTAGCTCAACTGCATAGGATTCCAGCATCAACTAATACCACCTATACCTTTCGATTTCAAATTTTTGACGACTTTCCCATCCATTCAATTTTGACTAGTGTTCCACTCTATCAGAAAATTCATCAAAAATCCTCGAGTTCACATTTTTTTGGGTTTTGATTTTGTTGAGTATGTATGAGCCGCTTTTGGTATTTCCAGCCACGCACAATTTTGGCAGAAACATTACCCTATGACTCTGTCGAATGCATGCATCTTCCTCGTTATAATCTTGTCAGGTAAACCAATATGCCCTAAAACCAATAACTTCTCCAAGGCATGGTTCTCATGCCTTGTAGCCATGGAACAAGCCCCAAGAAGTTGATACAATGGTACTCCAGCTCGGATGGGGATGGACGATTGTGGGCTAACTTCTCGTCTTTCGCAATCTCCAATATAGGATGACCCCAGTTCTATGTGCCCAATCTGCAATACGAAAACTCATGAAATAGTACGGGTACGGAGCACTCCTTGAGGGTATTTCCAGTTCTTGCGGAGTTTAGAGCTCTTCATCTTAGGGCTGCGGTATTAAGCGGGACGCTATGGTTGCACTTCTTGGTGGCGAGAATCTGGTCGCTCTGGCTCGATTTGGGTCACAGTTGTGGTGATATCGTTGATGGCTCAGTGAAACTGGTGATTTTATTATTTATTATTCGTCAGCTCTTACTTAGCTTACTTAGCTCAACTGCTTAGGATTACAGCATCAACTTATATCACCTATACCTTTCATATTTATCTACTGATGCAAGAAACTCAATTGACGAAATGTACGACGTTACACCACATTTGGTAGTCAAGATTTGAATGAAGTAGACATCTATACGATGTTGGTATAACCAAAGTTACATAAAGAACTAACTTGAAATTGAAATTATAGTTATTAAAGACGTAAGTGATGGTCCACTTTGTAACTAATAGTGAACCTAAGAATTTGAAAAAATGTGATTTTCTCTTTCTCTCATCCCCGATATGCTGGAAGAAGAATAATAGCTATGCTAGACGTCAGTGATGGTCCACTTTGTAACTAATAGTACACCAAAGTATTTAAGGAAATGTGATTTTCTTCTTCTCTCACCTTCGATATGCTGAAAGAAGATGAAAAATTATGCTAGCTGCCCGACCTCCCCTCTTACACTCCGGAAGAGCGAGTGACGTTTTTCACTAGAAAGTTCCGCTTCTCTCATCGTTGCGATAGCTCTGGTCATTGGTGGATAACCCAAAGTTAATCGTGATTGTCCAAGAATATGAGGATTTTTATAATTTGAGAAAGTACTCAGTCATGCAGCATGACTAATAGAGTGAATTTTCAAACAAAAGTTGTGGATAACAAACTTAACCTAGAAACTTAATTATTTAAAATTAGATTTTAAGATTTCGAATCTAGCCTAAAGCCTGGCTAGGAACTCGCTGATCTTTTGGCAAACTGATCATGTATTGGGCCGGCCTTGGCTCGATGTTTCCGATATAACCGGCGACTAACATATGTATATATCTAGACTTGCTGATTACGGGGTAAGAAAGGAGCATCATTAGAATGTTAATATTTAACTTCTTACAATTTACGTGAAACTTCTCTTTTTATCTAAGAACATGGAAGTTTCAATACTAAAGGGGAGATTTTTTCATTCACTTAGAATATTTAATAAGGGAATTTGGGCGGGTGAAGCAAGGCTAAGGTTATAGGGAGGGAACGCCTCGGCGAAAAGCAGGTATGAATATCAGCAATTGAATTCTAATAGAGTACGGATGGCTGGGATACGGAAATGCTAAGAATTCACATATACCGCTTCTCAGGAATCCTTTCTCCGCATTCTAGACATAACATTGTTATTTCTACGTTTCAACGAACGAGAGTATTTGCCTTCGAACCCCCTACACATTTCTACTCCCCTACGAGGGAATCGGAGGTAATTTTCCTGTACGGATACTATACCTACGGAGAATGGGGGAGTTTTCGTAATGGTGATCTTCCACTTGTTTTGAGGGATTTTTATAAGTCACCTGTCAGGCTGGTCGCGACGAACCATTTCAGGAACGTAACATTCTGGATAGAGGAGCCATTCTTTAATATTTCTAGCCAATTCAAGTATGGGGAATGGCTCTTGGTTTAATATTTTCAATGTTGAGCCTTAGAAATCGACTAAGAACGGCGATGCATCATTCGCGGTGGGCCCTTCTGATGTTGTTTAAGGCTAAAATGACATGGAAAAATGCATTAGCCCATATATCAACTGTCACTTTGCTGTTCTGGTTGGGCCCTTTCTTCTGTCGTATTCTCCCACCAGTGAAAAAGGGACTACATTTTTACTTAAATAATACTGCATCCTGGGTTAAATATGAATGAAATAGTTATAATCAGGGTAGATACGACCTAGTGTGACAAAAAAAATACATAAATAAATAAATAAAATAAATAAATAAATTAAAAAATAAATAAATAAATAAAACTTAAAAAAAAAATAAAAATAAAAAAAAAAAAAAATAAAAAAAAAAAAAAAAAATAAAAAAATAAAATTAAAAAAGTTAGCCAAGTTGGGTGTGTCACATAGCTTTCTCGTTCACGCATCATGAACGTGTAGATCATTGAAAAGTTTTAAATGATCTTGATAAATTCCATAGCGGAAAAGAGTAAATCAAGAAGTAGCGTGAAGCGTCATAATTAGTCAATTAAGAAACGAAAAAATGATACTCAATGTAATTTACGTTAGCATATGCGCAGAATGAATTGAGGAGTTGAGATCAATGAAATAGATACGGGACCATCTCGTGCATTCACTGACCATTGAATCCAAATCGGATGCAGACTGTGGAAATTAAGGTCGTTACAAGGATTTCAGATTAGCGCATGTGCAGTAGCTATTAATGATACAATCATATTGAAATTGATATGGGGTAATCAAATCATCCTCTCCCAATTTTAATCAAAATTTAAGCGATATCGAATGACAAGGGTGTGAAAAAATGGAGCATAATTGAATTCACGTTTACATATACGCAGAGTGAAGTATTGAGCCAGGAACAATGAAACTGATAGGGGCGGGGACCGGCGATTCCTTCCCGACCTCCAAAAAGCATGGCGATTCCTTCCCCTTAAAGTGTTGGCGATTCCTTCCGGTTTCTCAATTCCTTCCGCCATGCAATCGGCGATTCCTTCCCGTTACTCAATTGCTTCCCGCCCAGGTGTTGGTTAGTTTTGAAGCAAAAATTAACTCTTCATAGGACTAAACCCTTAATTGCACAATTAAGTAGGTAGGTACTTAAAACCCAAATCAAAGTATTACAATCACCAAGTATTAAAATCACAATTATCACGAAATAAAAAAATACCTCTATAAATAAAGTAGGTAAATATACAAAAAAGTATCAAAAATCCCCCAAAATCCCCCTTTCAGCAAATTGGTAAGGGTCATCGTCGGGAGTTTGCCGAGTGATGAGTTGCCGGATCCAATTATCTTTTTTTTCTGACTCTTGGGAGTATGTTGGTCGCTGTGATAGGTCTTCATGTAGATTTCGGTTTGAAAAGCTATTAAACCATCTACAAGTCTAGTGTCGGCAGCGCCAGGATCCATCGTCGATCATCTATAATAACTAAACTTGCAACTTGTAGTTTTGCGACTCCTCCTGACGGGCCTTATCACTTTGAGATTGGAGGGGAAGGAATCGCCAAACCTCGGCACACTGGCTGGAATCACACCGGTAGGAATCGCCATGTCCCTCGGGTCACAAGATCCAACTTTCACTTTGACGGGAAGGAATCGCCTGTTCCCCGATAGGGGACCTTTTACACCCTTGCCCACGTGTTGCCTGAAAATTTCATCTAGATATCGGATGAAAACTGTGGAAATAGGCTTCTTACGAGGATTTGCGGACACACACACACACACACACACACACACACAGACTCAGACAGACATACAGACAGGCACGAAACCAAAGTTGTTCAGAACGGTCTAAAACATAAAAGCGAGTGGAAATTTTGATTTTGGATACCGCCAATAATTTCTTTTTCTCCCGAAAATGAAAAAAAAGCTTCCGCTACCAATGGTAAGACTTGGAAGAAAACAAAAAGAAAAAAAGTGCATATGAAGAGGAGCAGAATATTTTTATCTCAATCAATCCGTTCTCGGGATATGGATTTTTGAAGTTTTTTTTCTTTTTTCAGGAAAACCGTGGTTTTCTTCTCTTAAACTTGAATTTCTCCACTTTAGTTCATTAATTTCAACTTTTAAACACATTTTCGGAATCAACCTTCAATTTACTATACAGATGGTGCACTTTGATTCATGAAAATTTTCCTTTTTTTACCAAATTTTACTTTTACTTTGCTGTTTAGGGGAGAAAATTTTGTTTTAATGCCAAAAAATAAGGGTTTTTAAATTAAATCGAGGGTGTTCTTGAAACACGACCCTCTATGAACCCACGCGTTTGGGGTCGGTTTCTACGTATTTTTTCTCGCTGAATCGAGTGATAACACTCGCAGATCCCTCCAACTCCACTACAATCGAGTTTTTCACTTTATTTTGCTAGTTTTCCCCCTAAAAACACAAACAATTGAGCATAACAAACAAATTAATAATTTTCGAGTCTAAGTGTAAAACTCGGTTGTAACGGAGTTGGAGAGATCTCCAAGTGTGTCCCCACTCGATATAACGTGAAAAAAATACGTAGAAATCGACCCCGAACTCGTAGGTTCATTCATTCAGGTTGTGTTTCAAGAAAACCCTCGATTTCAAGGAAAAAATCACATTTATCCAAAACCACATTGACTTATCATAAGTTCATTGTTATTGTGACTTTTCTTCTTGGTTTACGTGGGCAGTGGGAAGAAGCTTCATACTTCTTTCAAGAGTAGAGCTGTAAAACATTTATGAACTTGCTATGCAAAAAACGTCATCTTCACCTTCAATACCCTCCATCTGTGATTGTCAAGATGTTTTTGATTTATTTTCAATAATTAGTCCTATAATGATTTAATATACTGTTCAATTTATTAGAAAATATTAAACATAAGCAATGTAGGCGAGGCAAAGGACCAGGAACCAAATCTACCCGACATTACAATCCATAATAATTGGAATCGTTTCGGTAATTTTGGTACAAGTAAAATTAATGAATTCGTCAGAATGATTCGCGAACTCAATAGTGGAAGGCAAATATTAAATTTCGAGCAACCCCTTGAACAAACCATGGGGGGGGAATCGATTTTCAAAAACGAGTTTTCGGTCCCGTCCCAAAAGGGGTAAAGTTGGAAATAGCGCAGCAAACACAAACTACCCCTCTATAAATTATTGACGTTTTCGACTGACGATAGAGCCGATATTGTAGGGGGGGACCCCGTGCATTCGTGGCCCAAATAATGCATCGTAAGTATTCCATGTAGAGGTCGTATAAGGGAGGGGGTGAGTTTCTCTGTATATGAAACATTATTTATTGGTACAACCGGCAGAGCAAGCAATGCTATTGATCCAGTGTCCCCTCCTCCGCCTTCCCTTTTCCCTTCCATCTCTATAAAACTACTTATCAACGCTGTTCCAGTCACGTTCCTCCTCAAATTGGGTTTGTTTCCCAACTTGAGTCAACGTAATTTGAATTCTCTTCAACATATTCATTAAAAACAGGTCGCATTGCAAAACCCGGTGGAAGGTTTTGCTCAGACGGAAAGCGCCTTGTTATTTCAGTTGTCGCATTGAAGGAACTGGGTGGAGTTTTCTTGGGAAGTATAATTCTCGCACAATATCTTTTATAAACTATATTGCAATTCTAATTTGAAATACATTACTTAAAATGCATATTTTAGATGTTTTATGAATGCAATATTTTGGTATATAAAGACGTTGCAAATTTCTACAAGGTTTATCATTTATGTGCTTGGCAGCCCTTGTACGGAGATCAATAGTCTATATGTTTTAATTGTACTATTTGGTGTATTACCTATGTATAACTTCTTGGTTTTAAGAACTTGGAGTAAGTAAATTAACGAAATTCAATAAAACACCTACACCTTACTAGTCCTTTTGCATATAACAAGAGGTGATCTCTAAGCACAATAGTCCCTCAGAATCTAAGTACCTATATCGACACAGACGTAGACAGTTCAACTGAAATTATGAGATAAAACAGAACACCATACCCATGCTTCTCTAGCCCATCAATATGCAGCCAAAATAATAATAAATGCGATATCTTGAAAAGAAAGTTCCATTGAAAATATTTCACCTCGTGGTTTAAAAAGCAATTTCGTTTCAAGGACTACGGTAGTTTAGGAGAAACGTGGACGGATGGATTTTAAAAATTTGTTATTTGGATTCTACGAATCTTCTTGATACGCATACCAACAAATTTTGTGGGGGGTTGAAAATCTTCTTTTCTTGGTCAGTTGCGAAGGTTCAATACTGAAAATAATAAACTAAAAACTTGAATGATTTATAATAGCCTGGACCGCATTGTAACTATATTGCATAAGTTGTAAAATTGTAATAACTTGTAATTAATTGTCTACTAAATTTTAATTGTCTTACTATGAAAAAGGGAGTACCATGAAACATTTGATTAGAAAATTTAGTAATTTTTAAGTATATCAATAAGATATGACCTTTATATCCATTTCACGTGTCCACTGTTCATCGTTCTCGACTGATAAAAAAAAAACCCTAAAATAAAATAATACAAGACTAGATGATGAATAGACTAAATACATACATGCTATTATATATATAATCAGCAAAGTGAAATAATATTGTGACTAGCCTTACATAAATGTATCACAGATCAGATATAACAGTTCGTAGTAGAGCCCAGCGGTTCACAGGTACAACAATAGGGACTGGACCTGGTCTGGTCTAGATAAAACGTCATCCCACTGAGGTGACCTACGCTGGAATTGGAGGACCATAAGGTCTGGGCAGTCCTCCAGAATGTGGCAGATGGGCAGATCATCTGTGTTGGCTGAGCAGGTGTCTGTGAGTAAGACTGGTGACGACCCGAAAATGAAAACTATCAAGTCCCTCCTTGGAAGTTGGATTACGAAAGGGCTACGGGGCACAAGTCCTGAACAGTGAGTATAGAAATAACTAGAGCGGCCTTCCCCAGTGCTGGAAGGTGAGCGGGCGTATGCGCTGCCCCCCCAACCCTCAGGTGCCTTTCCCCGCCCTGTCTTCCACTGGGCCTTCCACTGCTCACGGCCAATTACCCTACTTGCATCCTCATAGCGCATCTCCTTTTAATCATGAACAGATGATTTATTATCATTCCAAATACGTCTATGAGCTCCCTCGGAATGCAGGGTGGCAGGGGATAAGTGACGAAAAATTTGTTGTGTTAGTTTGCATGAAAAATGTAGTAAAATGCCGGCAGCCGCATATTTTTATCTGAATCCCCGTACTCGAGATATAATTTTGTTTTATTTCAAGAAAACCGTGTTTTTTCCTTTTAAACTCAAATTCCTCCACTTTGCCTAATTTAATTTTAACTTTTGACCTCATTTTCGGAATCAGCATTGAATTTCCTATAAGAATAATGTACTTGAGTTCTAAAAAGTATCATCCGAAGACCTTCACAACAGCTCAAACATTGACGATTTTGGAAAAATAAAATTTCTGAATATCGTTAAAACTTTACTACTCTTCCAAAAAAAAAAAAAAAAAAAAAAATCTTGAAAACTGGCAAATTTTATGAAAACTGTATAATCTAATAGGTCCTACTCTTTCCAACGGTATAATCAATTTTACTTTTGCTTTGATATTGAGGGGAGAAAATTATGTTTTAATGTTAGAAAATGTGGGTTTTTAAATGAAATTGTTGGTTTTCTCGAAAGTTGAGCCTCCATGAACCTACGAGTATGGGGTTGGTTTCTATGTATTTTTTCACGCTGTATCGAATGGTAACATTTGTAGATCTCTCCAACTCCGTTATAATCGAGTTTTACACATCAACTCGCAAATGTTTAGTTTGATACGCTTACATGTACGAGTGTGTGTGTTATGGGGTAAAATTAGTTAATTAAAGTGTAAAACTCGATTATAACGTAGTTGGAGGGATCTGCAAGCGTTACCATTCGATACAACGAGAAAAAAATACATAGAAACCGACCCCATACTCGTAGGTTCATAGAGGGTCATCTTTCGAGAAAAACCCAATTTCATCGAAAAACCCACATTTTTTAACATTATTATTTAACAATTTTCTCCCCTAAATAACAAAGTAAAAGTAAAATTGATTATACCGTTGGAAATAGTACTAGATGATACAGCTTTCATGAGATTTTTGCCAGTTTTCAAGTTTTTTTTTTTTTTTTTTTTTTTTTTTTTTTTTTTTTTTTTTTTTTTGAAGAGTACCTAGTAAAGTTTTAACGATTTTCAGAAATTTTATTTTTTCAAAATCGTCAATATTTGAGCTGATGTGAAGGTCTTTGGATGGTACTTTTTGGAACTCAAGTACAATATTCTTATAGAAAATTCAACGCTGATTCCGAAAATGAGGTCAAAAGTTAAAATTAAATGAGGCAAAGTGGAGAAATTTGAGTTTAAAATGAAAAAACACGGTATTCCTGAAAAAACCTTTAAAAAATCATATCTTGAGTACGGATTCAGATAAAAATATGCGGTTGGTATTTTTTCTGGAACTGGAGGTGGAAATGGTGAGGAATCCCGCTTCAAAACCCTCCGTGGTATCTTTACAGTGGAAGTAGATGGCTGTAAATGAGGTGGAAAAGCAGAAAATATCAACGGAATTGTTTCTTTTTTTAAATATCTTCGAAAAGGAGATGAATTATCATAATCGGATTCTTTAAAATGGTCACCACAAACACAACTGTGATTGGTGGGGTTCCATTTTTCTCTCCTGATTGATCGGACCCATTTTTCTCTGTGTTCAGGGTCTTTAGGGAAACGGTGGAAGGAAATCTTCCCTACCTCGCCATCGCCAACGTCCTTGGTTCTCTCACTGTTTTGGCATCCATACGCGACACACTCACTCGGCATTTTCTCTTTGTAAAAGTAATTTGCTACTCACCAACGTACATCTATCCATTCATACGCCACTTCAAACATAATCACATTGCACTAAAAATCAAAGCAACCGTACCTTAAACAAGTAGGCGCGTCAACAACAAAACATGGAAGAAGAGAACAAAACATGCAACAAGAACAAACTGCTAAAAGAGTGCCGAGCGAGGCGCCAGGCATCAGGAGAGGCACCAGGGAGTGGGGGAAGGTCAACACACTTGGTCTTTGCCTTAGGCCGCTCTAGTTATTTCTATACTCACTGGTCCTGAAGGACACTCGCAGATCATTGACCTCGCCTTGTCATATCTCCTTCCGATGGATTTGACTTTATGTTGCATGAAGGAGATTTGTTCTACAATGCGTATAGGCTACATCTCAATAGAGAGATTACCAATGACTCTCCTCGCAAGAGAATCAGCACACTCATTGCCATGAATACCCAACATGGCTTGGCAGCTAATATGTGGCTATAATTGATGTTTGCGCTCGCGCATACCGAAGCATCATTCCAACGGCATTCACCATTCACCATCTAATAAAAGTACATTTAAGGGACCAAATAAGAGCGTCACAATGAGCTGACCATTTCATCATAATCTGTCTACTAGTCTTGGAGTTTCGTCTATAACAACCATTTTCAGGTTTTCGCATGCGCATTGGATACAACATCCAATGGGGCTTCGAACATGAGAAGCTCTAGATAGAGCGCAGCACGAAACACGATTGGCTATTCTTTTGTTGCCTACAAAGGCAGTCAAGACGGACACAACTTGTTTTTGTTAGTTTTTTTTGTTGGTTTGTGTGTTTCTTTATTATAATAATTTATTTAATAACAATATAATTTTCATTTTTTACTAGTATTGATGAGATTGATAGTTAGGGGAACGAATTGTAGAGCGAAAAGAGGTGACGCAAGGTATCAACAAGGGGAACGTCATGTCAACCACCATGTTCCTTAGGTCATTCGCCCCCTAGCGCTTCTAGTGGCGGACCTTGTTAATAATGCAACGAAATTCTTACGATACCATACCAAGACTTGTACCCTCTTACCTCCCAAGTTTGAAAAAACTCGGACCTATGATAGGTAGATCGTAATAAATCAATGTTTCTGGAAATTCACATTTGCGCATGCGCACACTCTTCCAGTTCTCTACCTCCTTCGTCTCTGATCTTGAGCACTCCCCATTACCACCCTAACACACTGTTTTCTAATTAAAAAGATAAATTCAACTAAGTCTGTAACCATCTGACCAACTCCATTACTAACAAATTTAAACTAATTAATAATTAAATTATATGCCTATGCAGAAATACACTTCATCCATGAATCGAAAAGAAATCACTCGGGTCTCTGTATTCACCCTTTAGCACTCGAGGAGTATGAAGATGTTGAAAAGAAAAAGTTATTAACACGTCTGTGAATCGCCAACTGGTTCTGATTCTGGAATAGCATGATCTTTAGCTGTTTTGGGTCTTTCCATATTTAGTTTTCTTGAGCTATTCATGTTGAAAGTCCTATCTAATCAAAATAAAGAGACATGATTATGATTGACGTTTCTCTACTTCATTATTGAGCTTCCAACCTACGATAAAGTACCTACTTTTTAAATAATGTAATATGTTGCAAGGTTTCTTTATAACTTTTGTAATTGACCAAGGAAAAATGTCACTCAGAATTTGTTTGTTTACGTTTCAAGATACTAATAATTCCAAAATATAATCAGTCACTCGAAATACTAGTTATAACAAGGGAATACAGAAACTAGGACTGTAAATGTCTCTATTACTCAAGTCTACGGTTGCCTACCAAGAATTAATAGATTTCGTTCATCACTTTCAATAATGGCGGAGGAAAATAGATGACAAGCTTTGTCATTATCCAGTGGTTTACAACTCGACTTTCCTGAGCAAGCAATTCACTTCGTGGAGACAAAAAGCCACCCCTTCCTCTTTCTCCTTTATTACAAACTCTGGCTCGTAAAGCATGTAGGTAAACTTTGTTATATTAGACTGATGCTTTGAAAACAATTCTTTCGTGAAAACTCAAACAAAGCTCCTATCACAAGTCCTAATCGGCGAATCATAGGTTGGTAGGTCTTTTCTTTTAAACAGCTACTACTAACTTTCGCGATATCGATGGATTAATAAATTAAAATAGAACGGAGTTATGTTAGCAGTACAACTATCCTATGATTGTCAAGTTGTTTTTAATTTATTTTCAATAAAACTCGGCGCTCCGCGCCTCGCCAGGGGGCAAGCCCCCTGGACCCCGGTTACCTCTATTTACATACTTCGGACGAAATTATTGAAACACAGAATGTGTTTGCGTTGTCGCGCAACCAAGTGACAACCAAACAAGCGTCATTGTTTACTATTCATTTATAACATCAATTTATAAAGTTATAGTATGAAACTACGAAAAAAAATACGAAATAAATTCGTGATAAATCAAGAGCGATTTATCAAGTAAATGTCCTAAAGAGGCTACATACGAAATTACAGCTTCCTAGAGTGTAAAGTATAGAAATTAGCTTTAAAAGCCACTCATCTGATCCGGACCCTGGACATCGTCAAGTAAATGTCCTAAAGAGGCTACATACGAAATTACAGCTTCCTAGAGTGTAAAGCATAGAAATTAGCTTTAAGAGCCACACATCTGATCCGGACCCTGAGCATCGTCAAGTAAATGTCCTAAAGAGGCTACATACGAAATTACAGCTTCCTAGAGTGTAAAGCATAGAAATTAGCTTTAAGAGCCACACATCTGATCCGGACCCTGAGCATCGTCAAGTAAATGTCCTAAAGAGGCTACAAACGAAATTACAGCTTCCTAGAGTGTAAAGTATAGAAATTACCTTTTCAAATCATTTAACCTCCGCTTCACAAATCAAACCGTTTTCGTAATACTCAGATCACCTGCTATGAATCAAATCATCGAAACACAAGCTCAATGAAATCATCAGAAATTAACAAGCGGTTGCAATCATGTTCACAATATCAATTATTGAGAATGATCACCTGTGTGTAAACAATTATTTATATAACCATGCTCATAACTCAGTTTGTTGGACACGCACTTCGCAGTAGTTAACATAATATTGTTGGATAAATCGAGAGCTTTCGAACGAATGGTCAACGAATTTTGTGGGATGAAAAACGACGAAGTACCATTTCCCTAGCAACGACTCGGTTGTACGTGAAAATCATCCGTCACACATTTCGTTACCATCCCGCGTTCCATTTTCGGCTAGTTAGTCCATGGCTAAAACACATTCTGTGTTAAAACCTTCTCTATCCACCATGAATTTATTTATTTATTTTATATTTTTTTAGTTCTGATACCTATAGGACAATATTGGATTATATGTCTGCAGAATGCTTATAATCATGATATATTTAATTATTATTTTGTTATTTTCAACACCTTTGAAACAAAAATGCAACCCCCCCCCCCCCCCTCCACCCCTCATATTGTGTTTGTTTACGCTTCAAGATGCATAAAAAATAAAAAATCGAATTAAAAAAAAAATCTTTCCCTCCGCTGTCCAGGGCTTTTCTCCGAAACTACAAGACCATACTTTAAGAAGCTTGGGTTAAAAATCACATTTGGGATCTAGGTGATTCTATAAGCGCGGCATCAATTTTTATCAACTCTGAAGGCTAACATTAACGGGCTAAACATTCAAAAATGATATCGAAAACTTTCAAGGTAACAGTAATCACTTTTTGCTTGTCAATGATAAATATAATCCAAAAGAACCGATATATCCATCCGCAACGCTGTGTGTTGAACGGTTCGATTCCCTTAAGGGCTAGAACTTCGATAAAACATCTTCGGATTTCTAAGCGCGAGACATTGAGAAATCATGCACTGCTAGCGAATCTATTGATTAACCAATCAATCTCTAAATTCCATCAATGATTGCTAGATAGTGGGACTGGCACTAGGCGTAGAAATTACCTTGTAAATGATTCCAATAGAATTATCAGGTGTTATGGATGGTGTCAATGGATTTATTCTAACTTTACCAAATCGAGTTAACTATTGTTCGTGCGGATGTAATAGTGAAGCATTTGTAGATAATCATTTCATCTCATAAATTCCTTCTGAGTCTACCTATAGGTAGCGGAAGCATAATTTTCACTTTTATTTTGAGAGAAGAAAAAGCTTCAGTCTCCAAAAAACAGACGGCAGACCATTCTGAAGGACTTTTGTTTAGTTCTTTCTGTGTGTGTGGCTGTTTGTGAGTCTGTAGTGTATCCGCTTATCCTTGTAACAACCTTTAATTTCCACAATTTTCAACAGATTTTTATGAAATGTTCATGGAATGTGCGGGTTAGGGTGTAGATGGTCCCCTATCAGTTTCGTTGTTCCCAAATTAATACCTCATTCAGCGCATGCGCAAACGTAGATTACATGAAGCATCATTTTCTTACGCCCCCATCAGCTGATCTCGCTCAAATTCGAAGGATAGGTGGAAGACATAAATTCGAGTATTCCCTAGCAGTTTCAATATTATCTCTAGTGGCATAATTTAGTGGCTAATGCGCTGAATGTTAATTCTTTGATGCGAGTCAGTGACGTCAAGGACCACTAAAAAAGCTTTATAGTGGTTTCAGTCGATTGGCGGAGACTACTACCTATACCAAGCCAAAACTACCTATACCAAACTCGACAGGCTCCTGTCGTCGGATCGTCACCAAGAACACACACACACACACCTATATACACACACACACATACACACACACACAGACACACACACACACACACACACACACACACACACACACACACCTATATACACACACACACATACACACACACACAGAAGGACAAATGCCAGCCGATTCAGAGTAGGCACGCACTTCGTTCACCAATAAACCTTTGTGTGATAATTTGTAGTTTTATCTCTGAGATTCAAAGTTTGTTGGAAAAAACCGCATCTGAATTGGCTCAGCCGTTTCAGAGTACATTACATATAGACACGTATATATATACACACACACATATATATATATATATGATGTATCATTGTTCTTAGATATCAGCTCTAGTTACGTGCACGTACGTGCAGTGTGTTATTTAACTTTATTAATTTTCTTCGGGTAGGTTTCTCCGTATGAGTACCTAGTTATGTTTAGATAATGTACCATAAACCTCGTTCAATAATAAATTATTATCTATGCTTACAAAGCTACCGAATACAGAAATAATAAACCTTTTCGTAATCATTTACAGGGGTTTTGTTTCTAAAGCAAAGTGATCGAAAGGAACGTATTATGTTAACGGCTGACCCCACGTAAGAACCACTGGCGTAATATCATCCATTTCCTTGTTGTCAGCTGACGTGACTTACCAGTGTCATGCAAATTAATGTCAGCCTGTAGGCAAATGATTGACGAGGCTGAGCCCATCGTTCTTCGAAGACAAAAGAGTGAAGAACAGGTACGAGTTCTCTAGAATCGAAGGCTTGGTAGGTAGCCCAGTTTTTTTTGGGAAGCTTGCGATCTTGAAACAGGCGTCAGGTGGCACCCACATGTCGTTTAGCCCCAAATTAGCTCGTGCTGTCCGTAATCACCGATGAGTGAATTGTGAAAAAGAATAAAATGAAAAAAGAATCGACCAACTTTAGGTATGAAAAGAAAACAGAATCTCACAGATGGGGTTTTGCGGAAAGTATAATCCCGCATATTTGACCTAGCTTATATCGTTAACGGTGTGATAGGGGGAAAGTGCTCTAATATGGTACACCTTTTTATGGATCACTCGTTGGTTCAAAATGTTTGAACCTAGTTTACCAGTCACTCATGTACTCGTGCTCCATCAGGATCTTACCTCACAATGACCTAAAATTGCTGCAAGATGAAAAAATTAAGCATAAAAAAATGTCATTTTCTAGTTTTCTGGAAGGCATTTCCTATTATGACCCCTAGGGGTTCTCAATATGGCCCTTGAGCCACATAAGGCCCCTTTATTTTTTCAATCCATTTTTACGTCAAGCAGACATATTGTAATGGGCTTAAAGTGTATATTTACAAAATCTGGAATCATAGTAAATAGTATAAAAACTAGTAAAAAACTCGGCGCTCCGCACCTCGCCAGGGGGCAAGCCCCCTGGACCCCCGGTTACCTCTATTTACATACTTCGGACGGAATTATTGAAACACAGAATGTGTTTGCGTTGTCGCGCAACCGAATGACAACCAAACAAGCGTCATTGTTTACTATTCATGCTCATAACTCAGGTTGATGGCCACGCACTTCACAGTAGTTAACATAATATGGTTGGATAAATCAGGAGCTTTCCAACGAATGGTGAACGATTTCTGTGCGATTAAAATTGCGGAAGTTCCATTTCCCTACCAACGGCTCGGTTGTACGTGAAAATCATAAGAAAATTTACAAGCGGTTGCAATCATGTTGACAATATCAATTATTGAGAATGATCATCTGTGTGTAAACAATTGATTCAAATAACCATGCTCATAACTCAGGTTGATGGCCACGCACTTCGCAGTAGTTAACATAATATGGTTGGATAAATCAGGAGCTTTCCAACGAATGGTGAACGATTTCTGTGCGATTAAAATTGCGGAAGTTCCATTTCCCTACCAACGGCTCGGTTGTACGTGAAAATCATAAGAAAATTTACAAGCGGTTGCAATCATGTTGACAATATCAATTATTGAGAATGATCATCTGTGTGTAAACAATTGATTCAAATAACCATGCTCATAACTCAGGTTGATGGCCACGCACTTCGCAGTAGTTAACATAATATGGTTGGATAAATCAGGAGCTTTCCAACGAATGGTGAACGATTTCTGTGCGATTAAAATTGCGGAAGTTCCATTTCCCTACCAACGGCTCGGTTGTACGTGAAAATCATAAGAAAATTTACAAGCGGTTGCAATCATGTTGACAATACCAATTATTGAGAATGATCATCTGTGTGTAAACAATTGATTCAAATAACCATGCTCATAACTCAGGTTGATGGCCACGCACTTCGCAGTAGTTAACATAATATGGTTGGATAAATCAGGAGCTTTCCAACGAATGGTGAACGATTTCTGTGCGATTAAAATTGCGGAAGTTCCATTTCCCTACCAACGGCTCGGTTGTACGTGAAAATCATAAGAAAATTTACAAGCGGTTGCAATCGTGTTGACAATATCAATTATTGAGAATGATCATCTGTGTGTAAACAATTGATTCAAATAACCATGCTCATAACTCAGGTTGATGGCCACGCACTTCGCAGTAGTTAACATAATATGGTTGGATAAATCAGGAGCTTTCCAACGAATGGTGAACGATTTCTGTGCGATTAAAATTGCGGAAGTTCCATTTCCCTACCAACGGCTCGGTTGTACGTGAAAATCATAAGAAAATTTACAAGCGGTTGCAATCGTGTTGACAATATCAATTATTGAGAATGATCATCTGTGTGTAAACAATTGATTCAAATAACCATGCTCATAACTCAGGTTGATGGCCACGCACTTCGCAGTAGTTAACATAATATGGTTGGATAAATCAGGAGCTTTCCAACGAATGGTGAACGATTTCTGTGCGATTAAAATTGCGGAAGTTCCATTTCCCTACCAACGGCTCGGTTGTACGTGAAAATCATCACCGTCACACATTTCGTTACATCCCGCGTTCCATTTTCGGCTAGTTAGTCCATGGCTAAAACACATTCTGTGTTAATAGTATCAAATTATTTGTACGAAGTTCATAAGTAGGTATTGGTACAGATCTTACATTTTAAATTTGCACAAGCTACTAATGGCCCAACGACGATAAATAATATCGGGGACCATCGGGAGGTTCAATAGTACAATTCACGAAGATTTCTTAAAATGTAAAAACATTAGTGTCGTTTCATCTGAACAAGGTGATAGCATGGACCGATTACCGACATAATGTAAAGAGACACGGAGTTCGGAATTGTTTAGAAAATCGTCGGACGCAATGTAAAAATGGAACTATTTATTTGAGACCTCTTCTGTACACATCCTTTTGGTGAAAAAGAAACAAAAATGAATTAAATTATATATTTTGCACTCACATAATAAAATTCCAACCAATTGAACTGATTTTGGGCTAGGATAGTAGCCCAAAAATAAGAATTTTATCAAACGACCAGACACTTGATCAAACGCCTAAGCCGTGATTTTGAATTTAGACAGCTGTTTAGACTGTTGATGCATGAAAGCATGACCTTTTGTCATCAAGTGTCTTGACATCATGAAATTCATATTTTGGGGTACCTTTCAAGGTATATTTGGTCAAGTGATTGGATTTAGCAATATCGCAGTCACTTTGTCAATTTAGTCATTATCTTAAATTACTACTATGTTTACTAACTCCCTAAAACTCTCTTTGCACTTTATTATGAGCCTAGTACCGAACCGCCTAGGCAGTTGATTTAATCGCTAGGTTTCTGTGCAAATGAAAGTAATTTAGCTACATGTCTAGTCATGGGAATTACCATGTTACAAAATTTGTCACACACTTTTTTTATTTTTTTCATACAGATCAAAAAAAAAAAAAAAAAAGTTAAACATGTTGGATTCGTTTAAGAATGCCGCAAAACGGAATTCAATGAACAAAATTTTCCAAAATTTTGATTTTAATGTATTTAAAGAGCTATTGAAGCAGCATCGTTTCCTACTAAAATGTGCTAAAATATGATTAAAATCAAAGTGATATGAATTTGTGTCTTTGCTGCATCTCCTAGTAAGTATACTATGTCTGTTTGTTTGAGAGAACGTTCGTTCAATGCCGCATTTTTGAAGTTTTTTTCGATTAATAAAAATAAAGAAAAAACGTTTGTTTGCCACGTTAATATGAATTGATTTTCCACGAGTGCCACCACATAAACTTCACTAATGGGGAATGAATGATGAAAAGAGATGGACGGAGAAACGGAGAGAGAGAGAGAGAGAGGATAGAGTGTAGGAGTATAAAAATCGAAAAATCATTTTTTATAACCGTCTGACCTCCTTTATTTCCAAAGTTCGGAATCACTGCCGACTCTGCGGATCGTAGCTCAGAAAGTTAACAACAAAGAAAACAGCGGAATAGTTTGGGATACATCAGTGTTGTAGTTTGTAATGCGAGTTTCCGTGCAGGAGCCATACGACCGACACAATAAACCCCAGTTATTGATCATAACTGTTCCACTTTTGCTGTTACTTTACTGCTAAAAGTTCCTTGGCTAATGTCAGTTATATATCGGTTGGCTATTTGTAAGAGGAGTGAAGCCATCTATCGGAGGGAGAGTCAGTTGGTATTGACAACCTCCTTTCCTCATTCATTTCTCATGTTCTGTTGCCGTCAAGTTTACTTGCTACATCAACGCTGTCATTATTGGAAATTAGGACCATGTTGTGTAATCTAAGAGGTCATAAGTTTGTTCAGTATGCGGATATTTACCTTTCAAATGCTTTACGAGTGTAGCGAATTTTTAATGAAAAAATGAGCTATTTAGATGTCTTCAAAATTTCAAATGTGGGGGGGGGGGGGGGGGGGGGGGGGCTACAAAACCGTTTCATACATCAAAAAACACAATCCTATACGTACTATATATATATATATATATATATATATATATATATATATATATATATATATATATATATATATATATATATATATACAATATTCATGTATATATATATTCATGTATTATACAATATTCATTGTATATATATATATATATATATATATATATATATATATATATATATATATATATATATATATATATATATATATATATATATATAATATTTATTTATTTATAGGGTATATTTCCAGACGATAACTCCTTAAACTACGGCATAAAAATTTCGTTCCAACGCCTACTTGGTAAAAGACAGGTAGAGTTCGTTGCCCAGCCCGATCGCTCCAACATTTCTGGTTCAAATTTACAATTTAATGGCCTAAAAATGCTGAAAATAGGTTTTTAGAGAATTTTCGTAGGAAATGAAGCTATTGCAGCGGACCGGAAAATTTTAAAATCAAAATTTTTTAAAAATATCTTCATTGTTCTCAGATTATTACCTACTTTATTCTCCACATCTTATATTCGATTTTTGGAATCTTTTTTATTTTACACAAAAGAAACGTAAACCAAACGCTTTACGTAACGTTATTAAAAAAAAAAAAAAAAATTGAGGAGGATTTTTTTAAAATTTTAAAATGAATGAACAACAGTTTATTATTTAATTGAACATTATTATAAATGCTACTTTCTGATGAGGAGTAGGGAGAACTTAAGCTGATTTGAGTTGAACCTATTCTGTTTTCTCATCTTAACTGTATGTTATGTTACGGAAAAAAAATAAAAATCAATCACACACAATTATAACAATTAGCTTATCTTTCAATGTGATCACGAGGCTTTCACAACTTTGTTTGACTTGGTAATAGTGAAATCGACCATAGATTTCCTTTCATATTAACCTCAATTTCCACTTTACACAGTTAATCTTGATAAAGTTTCTCCTCCTCTCTTTTGCGGAAGCCTTTTACCAAACTGTGTTGACGGAGTAATAAGTATCCGGGTAATTGGCGATAAATCTATTGAATGAACCTTCTATGGAAAACTTGGGACGGGCGTAATGTATAATGTATTTCGCAGAGCTGATGGCAATGAAGAATAATGGGATTTTAAAAGTTTTCAGAACTCAGAGGGCGGTGCGAAGACGCTCACGTAGAGTGGTGACAAAATATGTTTCATAGTACCTCTCACATCTTGGAAAAGATTTACTTTCTTTTATTCTCTTCTGCTACTCCTTTTAGTATTTTTGCCTAGTGTGATCTTTGTTATAACCGGTCATGTAGGTACATGATTTTCGTAAGAATTCTAGTTTTTCATATAACTGAGGGAGTGATGGAAAGATAAAAACAGGACAAGATAAATAAAAAAACCTATTGTTATCCAATTCATCGAATCGATTTTGATGATTTAAAATTTTTGGAGCCATTACAATAGCTTCATTTTTTCCTAAAATTCTCTAATTGAGGTGATATTCGGGATCATCGATAAATTTTACTTAAGTTAGGCACCTTTGGAAGGCATTTAATCTGGAAGTGTGGTCAATAAAAAATCCTGAAAAGTTTGCGGATGAAAAAGCGAAAACAAGCTATATCATGGAAAAAAGAGCTAAACGAAATAACGGACTTAGGATTTAGCACATCAAATAGCGTAAGAAACCGACAAGTTCAGGCCGCCTCCCCGGACCCCTAAATTTTGTTAAGTAGAATAATCATTAACAACGGTGGATGATAATTTTTTACGGTGGATTTGCTCGTTATGAACAGCCCACAAATATTCCTCATTTCTTGCTGTAATGCGAATTTGGTCACTACTTCAGCCAGATCTGTCCGTGACAGCAGAGAAAATTACTTCATAAATTTATTATCATGTTGTCTTTGATGAACCTGGTTTGGATGCCCCGAGCAATTTTAAGTGTGTCCCGGCGGTTTCAAAGAATGGATTGATTAAAAAAAGAAGAGCGAAAACGAATGTTGGATAGAGCCATTACAGTCCGTTTCCCCTCATCTATGTCAGTTTTGCGCAAAGTGGATTTTTCCTTTTTTTTTACTTCCTTCAAATGGTTGAGTTCTATCTTTTTTGCTTCCTCCTCCATCAGCCAATTATTTTCCTACAGCTCTCCTTGAAAAAATCCTGAAATGAAACAAAGAATTTTGTGGAATTGGATTTTCATACTATAAACGAACTTGTCGGAAATTGTGTCAACAAACGGCTGCCAGATTAAGACAAAAAAAAAAAAAAAAAAAAAAAAAAAAAAAAAAAGAATTAGAAGGACATAATACTTGGTTATTTTTCTTGTCGTTACCCCAGTCTTTATTTCCCTCTTCGTTTTGTTCTTTATATTGATAGCCATGAGTGAAATGATCATTTGTTAATGGTTCTCACTATTAGAGAAGTACGTCTATTTTTAGAGTCTTCGGAATGAGACAGAAATAGAGAAAGATCCTGTTAAGGAAATCACTATATGGCTGAGGGTCTTTTCTTTTATATCCCCGCATTTACAAACTATTTTCTATAGAATGGGGATTGATCGGATTGATGATACTCAATAATTTTTAGGTCCACTGTGGTAAAATAGATCACAATGTTGTGTATGGTTTGGTGGTCTGGATGCTCTTAGTAAAAATTCAGATTAGTTGGACATGTAGGTCAGAATGATGTGTATAGTTTGGTGGTCTGGATGCTCGGATCTCAAAAATACATAACATCAAGTAGTCAATCCCTTTGTAAAAATACAGATTAGTTGGACATACAGGTCAGAATAAATGAATAGTAGAGAATTAACGAAAATATGCTGGGATATAACAGAAAAGGCCCATGGCTGATACTGCTAGCAAGCAGGGAGCCTACTTGATAACCTTTGAAGATGTCACTCTGCTCCTTTCAGCAAATATTCTTACAAAATGAAGCTTTCGCAATTGTGAACTATTCAATGAGCGTAATCCATGAGTGCGAAAATGGTATTTTAACTATTTTTAAATCGAAGAAGATTCCATCCTAAGAAGTTTGGCATCAACCGCACTCTCCTACGATGAGTAGTTTTCTTTCTATGATTTTTCAAAGTTTCTCACACTGGTGACGTCAAAGCGCCCCTCCCGCCTGGGTGGGATCCCCGTGCCACGCAGTGTGACGATGGTATAACTTTTCTTAGAATGGAATCTACTTTCATTTAAAAATATAAAATGAATACGTGGGTAACACTCATTCTTGGATACCCCTGAATTCCAACACATTTATATAATATACAGGGTGTGTCACGAGTTATGCACCAGCAGCTTATCTCCGTAAATATACGAGTCAAAAAACCAAAGAAATGGTATTCCCATAATTTTTTGCGAGGAATTCAAACATGACATTTTCGCCTACCGCACAATTGTGCAACCATGCGCAGTTTACACCAACTTTGGTTTTTCAAATGGGAACCCTCATTTTTCAAAACGGGAACTATACAAACATTGAATAGAGCTAAATAAATAGGCTCGACCAATTGGTAACCACGGAAGGGGCTTAGTACTAATCATGGAAATTTTTACTTTAAGAAGAAAATTTTCATCTACCGGAAATATAACTACGTCGCTTCTATTTAATGCAATAATCCAAATGATCAATTACAAAATATCAAAAGCATTTTATGTAATATGTTAAGATATGTAATATGTTTCATCACTTCAATTGCTTGGGAACATAATAAGTTTATTGGTTTCTATATTAACATGTATCATGTCCATGTGTCATGCCCTGGGGTCCTAACGAATTTTGCGAGTCAATTTTTTCCGCGCACGAAATTAATTACAGTGATTTCCGCCTACAACCGAGTCGTTGCTAGGGAAATGGTACTTCGTCGTTTTTCATCCCACAAAATTCGTTGACCATTCGTTCGAAAGCTCTCGATTTATCCAACAATATTATGTTAACTACGGCGAAGTGCGTGTCCAACAAACTGAGCATGGTTATATAAATAATTGTTTACACACAGGTGATCATTCTCAATAATTGATATTGTGAACATGATTGCAACCGCTTGTTAATTTCGGATGTTTTCATAGAATTTCGAATCAATATCGAGGAGAAAACATGATACATGGTTGAAATTTTTGGTTCTAGAACAGAAATAAGTTTCCCATGCCGGAACTTGTGCCTCGCTGACTCTGGTGAGGATCAGCTGACCACGAGCCGTAATATCAATCATAATGATGGCAACATTTTGCACAAATCTCTCCTGTTCACTGTAGGACGACGAAATTTGATAGGGAGCTTCTCTGGGACATCAAGAGACGAGCAAAGTGAGGAGCGCCATCCTGATCCGCTGAGTGAGCTAAAATCCCTCCTGTTCACCTTAGGACGTTGAAAATTGGTAGGGAGCCTGTCTGAGATAACAAGACCAAATGACCTTACAAGCTCCATCCTGATAAGCTGTGTGCGCTGAAAGTTATGTTGTCTATCTGACTACTACGAAATTCGATAGGGAGCCTTTATAGGACATCAAAGGACGGATGAAATGACGGGCTCCACCCTGAGCCTCAGCTGACCGATTCACACGGCATTTTTAGCGAATTTTCGTAAAAAAAAAAATGAACTATTGCAATGGCTCGGAAAATTTTGAAATTAAATTTTTTGAAAAATTCCTTCATTTAAATCCGTTTTGAGCCATTCTGAAACGAATCTGAGAGTTTAACGCTTTTATATATATATATATATATTTATGTGTCATTCCAGACGATAACTCCCCTTAGGATTGAGATAAAAATTCCGTTCTTGCGCCAAAAAACCAAGATTCCCAAACGAAAGGATCAGTTTGTTGGCCAGAACTTTTCGAGCACATTAAATTGGTAAAATTTCAAAAAATGAACCTAAAAAAATCAATAAAAATGGCTAAAAACGGCTACGAATCGTTAAATTTATATTTTTTGGTAGAAAATTTCTCAAATAAACATCCAAAAATTCATGTAAAAAATTATGCTGAAAAGTGCTGTTAAAATTTGATAAAAAATCGATGAAAACTGCAAAAAAGCTAAAAATTCAAAACCACTGTTCGAATAGCAGCTTATTAATTAAGATACGTTTTTTGCCATTAAATTAATAGTTAACGATTTCCTTACACTCAAAAAGTTCAAATTTCATAACAATTTAACATTATACAATACGATAGTTTACGAAAATTCGCTCTTACGATCATTCTGCTGACTGGAACTTATGCAACATGCTCCGCTAACCAGCGGCACGTAAATAGGAAAGCATTTCGTAAACAAATTTTCCAGTGATTAAGTCAAAATTACTATTAACCACGGCTCACCTAGCCACAAATAATCACCGAAATTTGTTCAGTGAAACTTGACATTCGCGTTAGCTTGACTTTTCACCTACTAATATTTTACCTATCTCTTCGAAAAGTTGGTTCTGCTTACGCAAACTGCGTAAGGGTTTTTAATAAGTATTGTTGTATTCGGTTATAATATAAGCGATAATATCATTGAACTGTATTAAGAAAACTTGGTTGTCATAGGCATGAATGTCATTGAATGATTACCCTGTCATATAGTAAGATGTGCCTCATTTCCTTTTCAAGTCTACGCAGAATAAAACGAAAATGAGGACCAAGGAAAGACGAGAGAAAAGATGTGAATGTCGGGAGAGAAGTCTCAGCTTGGCTGGTTTTATAGGAGCAGTGATATGAATTGGATCAATACGAACTTTCTTTATAGGGAAATGGAAAACTTGAAGGGAGAACGGCGAAGAGGGAGCTTCACATTTCGCGGTATACGAGGTCATACAGTAAATTTCAGCCCTGTTCCGCCTTCTCTGCGACGCGGTATAGAATGTATTTTATTGTAGATGTAGAATCAGTGGGTTGGATTTATAGATTTAATAGATTTGGTAAAGTTGGTGTTTCAAGAATGCCGAGAAACTAAAATGTTCAACTAACAATTAATACAATTTGCAGGAATAATATACTGCATCAATGGTACTTACCTAATGACTTTTAAATTTCCATGGTTAATGAAGGAGGCATCTTTTGTACGTAGAGAGTCTTTTCGGGGGGTTATCATATACATACCTACTGATGTTTACTTTATTCCCCTAGAATTTTGAACCAAGTTCGAGCAAAAGTTTCCAACAGTGTTATAGTTAGATAGCTCTTATTTGGTAGCGTTTGTGTTGAGGTAAGTGTGACACTATTATTTTATTATCTTATTGATAGTTTACAATCACCCAATCATTCCCCCCCCCCCCCCCACTTTTCATTGGCATTAATTTCTTATACAGCCATAATAAATTAATTCATGTTCAAATATTTACATTACAGTTTTTAACAAAGTTTGATAATTCTCTATAAATTAAAATGTCATTCTTGTATATAATTGTTCGATAATTAAAAGGATTTTCCACCTTATTAACAATATTCTGAAATAATTTTTCTTTCTGAAGTCTGGACATTCCATGGATAAATGATCTAAATTTCCATTTGGGTAACCTCATCATTCACAGGTCGGTGGATCCCTCTTACCTATCCTATGTAAAAGGGCGTCACACATTCCATGGTTCGCTCTTAATCTGGAGATGGTTCCGCCTAACTCCTTCGAGACTTCCTATCCAATCAACCATAGTTGTTTTGGTGTTACTGTTTGACCGTCCTTGTAAAAACTACCTTCCTTTGCTATACCGATCGATGATATCCCATAATTGATGGAAAGGATTCTTCTATCTCTATATGTATGTCCATATTTACACCTGTTTCGGCTCCCTCTTTAGCCAGTCTGTCCATGATTTCCCTCTTAGTCCTGCGTGTCGTTTTACCCAAAGGAATTGTACTTTCTGTTTATTCACAACCACACATGCGTACAGTAGTCGGGGAAGTCTTGCACCAAGCCCAGTTGAGGCTCGATTGAAAAAAGGAACTAATTTTTTTTTTTTTTTTTAGTGAATCCGTACTGATATCCGTAAATCCGTATCCTGAATCCGTAAATGTGAATTGCTTCAATTCCCTCCTCTGTCAAAAGGAATTCCAGAGCCTGGATTATTGCATCCACTTCCGCATGAAAACTCGAAGTTAACGAAGGCAGTTTGAATTTCGCTTGATAACTTCTTTCGACGTTCCAAGGCGCGTCCTACAGCTTCTCTGTAAGACTCGTTAGCGAATGTTAAAGTTCTTTGTGGCCATTTCCTGTTCACATATTTTTGAAATTCGTGACTCATGTTTAATGCAGAAGTGACTCTAGGATTAAATCGCGTCATGCTTATTGAGTTAGTCAATTCTTCATACTGAAGCGTAAATTTCGGTAAACTTGGATAACTGTAGACTTTGGGAAAATCCCATTCTTCTTAGATCAAACTATTTATCAACATTGATGTTACCCATTCATTAAGTTTAATATTAATTGAAGGACAACATAATGTTTATTCTAGCGCAAACATATACATTGATAGGATTCATTTGGATTAATCACTACACAAGAAGCATAAGTAAACGTGATTACCACTAATTCGGTTCTTTACACTCATATTGCGATCAAACTATTGATACCATTCCACAAAATTACTTACAGAACTAGAGAACAATCCTAATACCCGATTACTCCCGGGCACACACATAACAGGGCTTTTGCAACAAACGCTAGTTAACGTCCTCCTCCAACAAAAGGCTCACTTAGACAATAAATTCGTGCACGGCCAGCGAATTATTAATTTGACATTAAACGTTGTGGAAACCCTTTCCACAACGCCCTTTCGAACGAATGATTGTGGAACAGTTAATTTCTACACCTGATAGACGTCCTGCCCTAACTGTGCAAGCGTTCGATTGAACGCGTGTAAGCATTAGAGAAACGGGGGAAACTCCGTTGTCACGCGCTATTGCTTTTCATACATGAGGGAACCTTGACAATCAATAATAATACCTACCTGTGCCGCCCTTGGGTTACCTGCCTGCCTCTTTGGCGCGTTTGAAACGTGCGTTTCTCGCGAATTAGTAGGCCGGCCAAATATTATATGCTCGGCGGAACGTGAGCGGGAATTTGAAACTCTTGATGGGAACGGTTTCGCAGTGATTTTATTGAGATCTCAAACGGTTATGCGATTGGAAAGTATAATGTAAACCTAATTTAACTCAAATTTCGAACGTAGTGAACCATGACAGTGAGTTTCAGAATTTTTGGTTATTTTCAATAGGCAATGAGCCTTTGTAGTTGACCAAGACAAATAATTTAACCGCCCCCTCTCCATTCAAAATTTGTTGGTTTACGATGAAGATGTGTAGAATCCAAAAATCCAATATAAATAACACGAAGGGAGGGGGGGTACTACGCCTGTCCGTAGTACGCCGTACAGTGGGGAAAAAAGTTTTTTTTGCGAAAAAAAGAAAAATTCAAGTTCACCTACATTCTTATACGACATTTCGCGCTGATTCTGAATATACCCTATGTCCCTATATCTAAAATTGCTTCTTCGACCCAAGAAATCGATTTTTGATAACTTTTCTCAATTTTCAACCTTTAGAACTGACTTTTTTTTTGCATCGAATGAGACCACCGATTTTTTCTACCAATTTCTCGATTTTGGCGATTTGTCAAAGTTTTCTTGACCTACTCACTCCAATGGGAATCCTCAACAAGTGAGAGGTAGGTCACAAAAAGTTTTAAAAATGTGAAGTAAAATTTCGAAAATTTTTATTTTAAAATCTTAGGAGCCATGCAACAGCTTCATTTTCCAACAAAATTCGTTAAGTAAAATCGTCAAAAATCAAGGAAAAGAGTTAGAGAGCTGGCGGTGGTTTCATTCGATGCAGAATTCCATCTTTTACAACTTTTTTTCTGCGCAAAAAATTTGTTCAACCGAACCCACAACATGGGAGTGAAATGCAACTGGTGAAACTTGTCTGTGATCAGCTGTCCTATGGAGTATCCATGGTATTGAAAGACCTTTTATGAGAAAGAGAGGGATAGTTCCACTTACTGGGCAAACATGCATTAGTTGAATTATTTGATTGAAACACTATCAGTAAGAATGTTTAACTAACCCTTTTAGCATTCTGTTCCACATAAAATGTATTTTAATAAACGATGGTTTTTGAAAATTGAGTTTTTTTTTAACCAAACAAATTACCAACTACTCTAAGGCACCAATTCAGCGAACTACCTATGCAAGGGAGGAAAAGCATTTCTAACAAAGAATGAAATTGCACACATATTTTTATCTATTATTAACTTAATCATCATTTCTAATGACAATCAAGTACAAAGGTAACGGTAATGAACATTATTAATGTTGTAATAGTATTACATCATTTCAAAATCCTTGAGCTCTATAAACAGCTGAAGAGGGACAGCAAGGACAGTGATTGGCCCAAAATAGTTTGAAATTATGATGGCATACCTCGCTCACCCCCTTTGTGCTTTCTTATGTGCTACGTTTTATCAAAGGAAAATGAGATCAGCATAAAAGGCGCACTCCATCTCCACTGCAGAGGGTTTTCAATAGAAAACCTGGGAGGGGAGAGGGGTTTTCTCTTCTCTTGTTCCTTCGTATCGTCAACCGTTGCTTTTCGTAGTGTAATTTTTTACTTTCACTCTATACGAAATGTGTATTTCTGGATACATTTTAGAGTGATTAGATATCCATTAGGGTGTCCCTTATTTTTCAACTTCAAAATTTTTGGACGCATACCCTTCCATTTTGTTCCTTTTGGTCTAAAACTACCGTCTGCAAAATATTTCGCCCTAAGACGACGTTAACCCATGCCGCAAAATCACTAAAGTTGAAATTAAGAAATTCGATCAATCGGACCAATTTCGATACACTTGAATATCCCCCCACCCTTCTCTCTCTTTACATCAACTTGAAACTTGTGCTAGTTGTGTGTGCAATGCACACTGTGCATGGCTAATAACAGTTCAGTAGAAATTTGAATTGATTGAACAATATATGCGGATAGGGGAAAAGTTTGAGCTGAAATAGACCGTGTCGTATGATGTGCTTATCGCAGTGCGAGTGCAAGAACGATCAAGCCGAAATACTCACGCACCTCAGTATCGTGGTAAAAATTTGAAGTTGATATAACGAGAGGGAAGGGTGGAGGGAATATCCAAGTGTATCAAAAATGGGTCCGATAGACCGAATCCCTTAATTTCAACTTTGGTGATTTTGCGGCACGCGTTAACGTCGTCTTAGGGCGAAAATCTTTTGCACACGGTAGTTTTAGACCAAACTGAAGAAAATGAGGGGGTAGTCGTTATGATTTTAAGGCAAAAATTGTTTTCCTTATATAAGGAACACCCTAATAAGCTAATAATCATATCTTCGGCAAGGATGAAGGATGATGGGTTAATATTCCACCACCTGAGTGTTAGTCAGCCACAGAGTACCTACCTTATTTGCACTCAACAACCGCCAACAATGATAAGGAGGGATTGAGAGAGAGAGAGAGAGAGAAAGAGAGAGAGAGCGTTGAAGCATTTTTATTTAACAAAAAACCATCACAAGGATTTAATATTTATACATTTTTTTTGTGCCATCCTGGGCCATTTAACATACTACATTACATAAAACTTAACAACATTTAATCTATTTTCATACAACATAAAACATTAATTAATTACATTATAAATATTTAACTTACATAATTCATCATGCCACCCACGATTAGGCACAGACTATATTTTCTACTAGATTTTCATCCTGTACGTTTTCCCTTCTAGCGTATACTGCTGGATGCAATCTGTCGGAGGGGGTATTCGCTATATATCCATCTATAGTCCATTGATTGTTATTGTATTATCTACTTGTTTTACCAATTCTTATTCATACTCGTCATGGTTATTTATTACTATTGTTCTCATCATTAGCTTATTAGTACCCAATTCTTGTCTCATGATTATTTATAACTAATGTTATTATTCTTTGCCGTCCCTGCTTGAGATCATTCTTTCGATTAGCCCTCATTCGTCACCCATAATTTGGAACAACATATCACTCTCAAAAACAAACCATTCAATTCCTATTCCCATAAATAATATTTGAATACTTATAATGATCCACTCAATGATAAGGATGATATGACTCCAGTCAATACTAATAATATATTTGGGTATGTAGGGGAAATATGACAAGCTTTTTGAAAAACCGATGTACTTCATTGAGTTACAAGTTTGGTTCTACCCTAATGTTATTGATTTACTCTTGCGAGGGCCGTCGCACCAACAAAAAGTTGTGGGGGTGGAGCACACAGTTTCCCAACTCATTGAACTGGAAATTCCCAACTTCTCGTACATACTACAAATGCCAAGTATATATATATATATATATATATATATATATATATATATATATCAACTGACTCGATTGAAGCCAACAGTTAGAGGAGAAATTAGCGAAAACACCTACTCAACGTCAAGTAGTAGAAGTACCGCTTTTTTTACGAAAAAAGCAAAAATACCACCCTAAAATGTTGACAAAAAAAAAAAAAAAAAAAAAAAAAAAAAAAAAAAAATCCTTTCAACCTCTTATTATTGGGAGTGAAAAGAAGTTTTTCTGACCTGTACAACATAACCTTAATTTCTGACGCTCAACCCTAATATATATATCGGAGTACATCTCAATATTCTAACCCGCATTATTAATAACTTATCAAATAAACGCCCCTAACTACGTCATTAGCATTCTGTTCTATGATCTTGAGTCTATTCTCGAATTAAGTTCTACAAGCTTACATCTTGAGTTATTAATAATGCGGGTTAGAATATTGAGATGTCCTCCGATATATATATATATATATATATATATATATATATATATATATATATATATATATATATATATATATATATATATATATATATATATATATATATATATATATATATATATATATATATATATATATATATATATATATATATATATATATATATATATATATATAAAATAGAATAACTCACGTTGTTAGAGTTTTTAAAAACTGATTTATTGGAATATAACACAATACGGACTTGATACGGACTTGGTGTTAGAAATAAACAAGATGAAGATGGCTCGGACGGCGGAACAAGACTGAAGGTTGGAGCCGCCTACGGGCTGTATATATAGGATAGTAATGCGTGATCAGCAGTTTGCTGTTACAATACGCCTAGTGTCGCCTAGTGTGTACGTAACTCCTCCCCGCCGAGACAAAATTTTGGGGTTAACAAAATTTTCAAAGTTCAAAGTTCAAAATTAATAAAAATTTTCAAAGTTCAAAATTTAAAGTTTCAAAGTTAAGTTAGTCCGCATTATTACAAATATGATATTACAAACATTACGTTACATTACATTTCCATTATAATACTACCACATAATACTAGTACGAAAATTGGTACAAAAAAAAAAAAAAATTAGTACAAATTATTGCAAAAATACAAAATTAATACAAAAATGCTACAAAAAAAAATACAAAAATACAAGATTAATACAAATTAATACAAAAATACTAGTATGAAAATTAGTACATTAACAAAGTACAACCTAAAACCTATTACATGATAATACAGAGAAAAACAGAGTTTTGATTACAAATTACAGAAATTAGGTTACAGATGCTTGCACTGTATTGTATTGTACTGTACTACTGTTTTGTATTGTAATGTTGTACAATAAAAATACGTTTACTGATGGTTTGGGGAAAGCCTTACTTTTCTTTTGTGGCGGTAGTACTGGGTCATAATGTATGTGACGAGTGACACGAGGAATAAGTACAGGAGGATGGTCCAAAAGCTGGGTGTTTTGAGTTTCTCATAATACGAGATGGGAATTGCGCGGGCATCGGGCATGTGAACTAGGTTAAGGTCGAGACCTTTTAGTTGAATTTCCGATTCCGGATATTGAGAGGGTTGTAATTGTAGTTTGATGGAGTTCATGATCAGGGGTCGGCCGGACAGTTCCTTTCGGGGGGCAAACAAAGTTTGGTCATGGTATACTAATCGGTCCGTCCCTGGTTTCGCGAGATGGATTCCGTATAGGGTTCGGACTTCTGTCCCTTCTGTATTAATAATTTGAATCGTGTCTCCGTGTGGGAAGACAAGAAGGTATTGGTTGATTTCCGGTATTAAGTTCACGTAATTGGTGGGGATGTCAAGATTGACGTACTTGCATTGAGTGGTGGAACCTGTTTGTAGGAATTGAATTTCGCATGGTAGATCTAATTCCGATGTTAGGTGGTTTGGACAGAGAGATAGGTGACCGGCAGGGCACTCGTGGCGTAATGCTACGATTCTTGAGCTTGTTTGGGATTTGAGGAAGAATTTTTTCTTTGGGATGATGGTTACTATTTGAGCGTTTTCTAACTGTGTTGGTAAGGGTTCCACGTAATACAAATCGAAATTTTCTGGGTCCACAATGGGTATATCTAAGAAGTAAATGATTTCGCTACTTCCCACGAAACATTGGACTTGAATGTAGGATTGAATCTCAAACAGGGCCTTATTGGAGTAATCTAGGAACGTGTTGCCGTAGAATTTGGACAATCTTTGTAATTCAGTGAAGAGTTCCCGAGAGTCGACTATGCTAGGATGTAATTTTCCTAGTTTGCAAAATGTGAGTGAGTTTTCAATGTCTTGTAGGGCGCTTAGAAGTAGGTTGAGGAGCGTTTGAAGGTGTTCTAGTGTAGTGATAATTGCGTTGACTCGTCCTAACTCCAAGTTTATATATTTGAGATGTCTTAATTCTTTGATGATCACGCGGTTATTGTGTGCTATGGTATCTATGGTTTTGTTAAAATTCTCTAATATTGCTTGGTTGATAGAATACTGTGACTTTATTTGTTCTTGAAGGTCCTCTTGCTTGTTTGATAAATGGTTCAGGATTTTATTGTATTTCTCCTCATCGCGGGAGTCTAGATTACCAGTGATGAATTTTACTAACGTGCCTAGCCCGTTAATCAGTCCCCGTTTAGATCTAGTTTTGGGTGGAGTTATTATGATATTGTCTAGTTTCTGGTCTATAAGTCTGAAGGTGTGGTTTACGGTGGCTGTGAGCATCATCGTTTTTTCGGCGGTGTGGGAGCTGTTGTGGAATGTTTTGAGGGTTTCGTTGTAAGTCAGTCGCAGGAGGTTGAGTTGATCCAAAATTTGATTGAGGTCGTAATAGTGTGAAAGGGTGTGGTAGCCCTTGACAATTTTTGCGGGTTTCATATTCACCGCAATGAGCCCAGGGTTTGAGGTTACATCGATAACCTCGATTCCGTACGTCGCCATGAGAAAAAGGGGGAGAACGATCCTGGAACAATGAAAATCGATAAGGAGTTTTAGGACAGTGAACCCTTTAAAATTTCGGAACACATTTGTTCTCGAAGTTGGGGAATATCCTTTTGTTCGAAGGACAGGGTTTCTTTATGTGTTAATTTTTTTGCAAATTGGCACATAAACACACCACAGTCATCGAAATTTTCTTGTTGGGGAACAGTCCTCAGAAGGGTGGTTCTCCAGTTTTCGGAATCGAGCATAACATTCCTTTTCTCGAGGTATTCGAAGGCTAGGTAAGATTGGATGTTCTCGAGGATCTCGATTGCGATTTTGTTAGCTGTTCCTAGTTTGAGTCTGTTTTCGGAAAGGGAGTCTAGGTACCTAATTTATTTTTCTTTGACGTCTACTATGACCAAAGACCAATGGTTGTTTTCATGGATTGGAAAGATGATAAAGTCTTTTCCGAATATGTCGGACCTACTCGTGAATTTCCTTACTCTGTCGTAGCCCCCAGATTTCAGTAGAGGGTAAAGGAAGGTGTTGAAACAGTGGGTCGAGGGTAAGTTTCTATTATTGCGACTCCTTTCGTCTAAGAGTTCCATATAGAAATTGATGATCATATCATCGACCCAGTTTCCTGGTTTTAGAGTAAGGAGGTTTTGTCTCGTTATTTTTAAGCCGTATTTATGGGCAAGAGTTTCGGAGGGCGGTGCTTGATCATCCCAAGCGTTTTGCACGTTGGTTTGATAAAACTTCCGTGGGGGTTTGATGTTTGTTAAATGTATTTTTTCTTTAGTGTTGTGGTGACGGGGTTGTATGAGGGCTGTTTTTGTTATTGGATCAATTTCCTTTAACTGTTCTTTATTAAATTTGGGTTTTGACTTACTTTGACGTTGCGTTGTTTTGACAAAAACTTCAGGTGGCAATTCTGGGGGGTCTATTCGTCCTATGTTTTTTGTGTTGGTCAGGTTTTCTTTGTGTTCTCTGAACTTGTCTGTCATGTGAGTGTAAAGAGCCTTGGTTTTTTCCTTGTGTTCGTTGAGGTAATTATTTGTTATTAGTTTATCTAAATCTATTTCTACTAATGGTCTGTTGTTTATGTGTCCGTAAAGTAGTTCAAAAGGGGTTAGTTTCGATACTGAGTGTATCGTATTGTTGTATGCGATGATCGCGTAATTGACTTTGGTACGGGTGTTGGAGGTCTTGAACGCTTCTTGTTGGTTTAGGAGTCTCACGTGTTCAATTAGGGTTGAATGGAATCTTTCTATGATTCCGTTTGACTCTGGGTGTTGGGAAGAAATATAATGAATATTTATTTTGTGTAAATCCAGAAGTTCCTTTATGAGGCTGCTCTGAAATTCGGCACCGTTGTCCGATACTATAGAATTAGGTATACCGTGGTGAGTAAAAAATTTTAGGAGTCCGTTTACTAGTTCCATGCTTGTGGACGAGTTTAGGGGGTATGCTTGCGCGTAACGGGAGAATGTACAGATTACTGTGAGGAATTTCGTATTTTCTATTGTGAATTTATCGATGTGAAGGGTCTCCAATGGCCGTGAGGCGGTTGGTGTTACGTTATATTTGATTTTGAGGGGAGATCTCTCATATTTGCTCCTAAGGCATAATTCGCAATTATTAATGAATTTTTGAATTGTTGTCTTTAAATTGGGCCATTAGAATTCTCGTTTTAACTTCTCGTATGTTTCTTCTATTCCTCTGTGATTAGTGTGACCTTCATGGTAGTTGCGGATTATTTTGGTTTGTTCTTCGTTAGTTTGTATGTCTCTTAGTTTTTTGGTGTACCTCGTGATGTCTATTTCCGTATGGGTGAATCTAAGCCCAAGAGGAGGTCAAATCTGCTGTGGAAATCGAAGATGTTAAATTTTAAATTTAGACCTTTGGTTTGGAAGAGTTCGCCACATGGGACCATTGCGTTAGTTTTTGCCTTAGAAATTCCGTGTACGGTTTTTACAAGGAAAGTACTTTGGGAAATTTTGTCGGGGAAAAATTTGTTGGCTATTTCGGGGTTTATAAAACTTGCAGAAGCACCAGTATCGATTAGAATTTTTAGGTTTAGTTTAGGCATAGTTATGTACGTTAGTTCGTCAGTCGGTTTAGAGTATAGTGACATTAGGTCGTATGTGGGGGTTCGAGGCTGGTGTGGTCTAAAAAATCTGTGATTTCGTCTATGTTATGTTCATAGATCGGGTCGATGTCCTGGGTCTGTTCATCTTGTAAGATTTGCCAAGTTTCGTGGTCCCGATTTTGTTCCTCAGAGTCGGGAATTTGGGGTTCGTCATTTTCGAGGTTATGGAAATTTGGGTTGGATGTTCTCCAAGACATAGGCGTCCATTTTTGAGATTGGGGTTTCGCCGTTGGGGTTCTATGGGAATTAGTTTGAGATGTTTTGGGTTGTTGAGCAGGCCTATTGTATGTTTGCGCGTTTTGGTTTGGGGAGGTTTGGTTTTGATATTGATTTGGGGTATATTGAGGGTTCGGTTGGTATTGAGGTTTCGGTTGCCAAGGTGGGCCGGGCCTCGACTGGCCGCCTTGGGCAAGGCTTTGCAATAGTTGGTAGGCTTTAGCAACTGGTGTTTGGTATTGGTTTTGAGTGGGTCTGGGCGTGAAGCGCGATGTTTGTGGTTGAAACGAGGGGTTTGGTCTTGGGACGTTCCGGCTCGTTGACGCAGCGGCAGGTTGATAAGCCGGATGAGCGGAGGAATAACCCGGGGAAGGTTTGTTCCTGGGTTTTAGGTTGAAGTCGTTTGTCAACATAGTGAGGGCCATTCCCAAACTGGTTGGGCCTTTGGTCCTTAAGAGGCCACCCAATGGTTCCGAAATACCATGAGCGAACACTCTTAGGGCGTAATTTTTCATATACTCCGTTAAAATCGGAGCAGCGCTGCCCATATTCAGTTTGATGTAGGCAACCTGCGCATTTAATAGATGGCAAAGACGGTCGTGGAAATTGAAACAATCCTCTTGTGGGAGTTGTTTCAATTCACTCATTTCTTGTAATAGAGTGTATGTATCCCTTTTGTCGCTATAAGTTTGAAGTAGCGCTCCCCTTAGTTCCTGATAGTTATCTATAGAATTTATGAATATTTTTTCCGTTACTTTGGGACCTAACTTTGAAGTGAATGTCCCCATGATTACTTCATTTTGAAAGTTATCTGGGTCGTTGTGGTCGTGGAATTTCTCAAATATTTTATCACATTGTTTTATAAATTTGGGTAAAACGAGGGGTTCCCCGTTAAATTCCGGGATTAACCTATCATATTCTTTTCGGAATATTTGGGGTATTTGTTGGTTTGGACCTAGTTGTGGGTTTACTTGTGGGAAATTGTGTTCGGGCGGAAGTGGTGGATTTTCAAGTGGAAGTCGTGGTTGATTTTCAGGGGGAAATTGTGGTGGATTTATTTCGGGTATTTCGGGTATGGGGTTTAGTGCCTGACGAATCAGGGCGGCCCCATTTATTGGTGGTGGTCCGAGTGGAAGGGGAATATTAGCGACGTTATTAGAATCCATGGTTCTGTGGAGTCGTTGTGAGCTCCAATCCCAAAAGCTAGTTTGGGGTTTCGGTTCTTTGACTTTGGGAATTTTGGTGTGGAATTCAGTTATCAGTTAGTTAAACAGTAGACATGCACATACAATACAAGGAAATAAAATGAAATTTATGAATTAATTAATTAATTAGAGTAAAAGATTAGTCAAAATAAAAGATGAAATAGCACAAACAATGAAATTGGTTGAATTAATGAAATAAAATCGAATGTAGTTGACGCGGGAACTTAAATTACGATCTTGCGAAGGTCGTGAGAGGTGAAGGTCGTCAGAGTTCCTCCGCGGGTGCCTCTCCCCCGCCGATAAGACGAGAGATAACGTCAGGCTCTCGCGGGGCGAACAGGATGTGAGTTGGCTGAGATAAAGATTGTCAGCCAAGGTTCCGTCGGGTGAACGACAAAAGTTATTTGTGTCCAAGTTAACTTGTTTACTTGGAGTGAACGACAAAAGTTATTTGTTTCCAAGTTAACTGTTGGTGAAATCGCACCAGGTGTGGGCGAGTTTGAATTGCACTAGGTGTGTGCGAATTCGAATTGCACTGGGTGCGTGCGAGAAATAATACGATGAGCACTGGTTGCGTGCGAAATTAACGATGAGCACTGGGTGTGTGCGAAATTAATTATGAGCACTGGGTGTGTGCGAGAAATAATACGATGAGCACTGGTTGCGTGCGAAATTAACGATGAGCACTGGGTGTGTGCGAAATTAATTATGAGCACTGGGTGTGTGCGAAATTAATTATGAGCACTGGGTGTGTGCGAAATTGACGATGAGCACTGGGTGTGTGCGAATAATTACTGAAGAAGTAGTAGGTCTCGTATTGGTTGTTTACTTACAGATGTTGGAGTGTCATGCTGTAAGGAGTCTTGCCCGTTGGTAATCCCAATAGAGTTCCGTCGTATTCGTCGAAGAAACACTACCGATCCGAACCGGAGTTGTAAAATGTAGGTTCCGATAGAGTTTACGTCGTATGCGTCGAAGAAAACACTATCGATCCGGAGACTGCGCCAAAAATAGAATAACTCACGTTGTTAGAGTTTTTAAAAACTGATTTATTGGAATATAACACAATACGGACTTGATACGGACTTGGTGTTAGAAATAAACAAGATGAAGATGGCTCGGACGGCGGAACAAGACTGAAGGTTGGAGCCGCCTACGGGCTGTATATATAGGATAGTAATGCGTGATCAGTAGTTTGCTGTTACAATACGCCTAGTGTCGCCTAGTGTGTACGTAACTTATATATATATATATATATATATATATATATATATATATATATATATATATATATATATATATATATATATATATAGCGTATGACTCCTTCCTCCTGCCCTTCTTTTTCTTGTCTCCCTTGGTGATGGCCTTCTTCATAGCTTTTCCCGAAGCTTTGGGTGGCATGTTGAGCCGTCGAGCGCTCTGGAATGATAGTCCAAAGCTTCGGGAAAAGCTATGAAGAAGGCCGGCAAGGCCCAGAAGAACATCACCAAGGGAGACAAGAAAAAGAGGAAGGAATCGTACGCTATATATATATATATATATATATATATATATATATATATATATGTTAATAATTTTCAATAAGTAATGGTCCATTTTAGCCACCTGAAAAAAGTGAACTCTCCCCCCCCCTCCCCCCACTCTCCATCAAAATTTGTTGGTTACGTAGATTTCAATATAAGAATACAAATGTTTTTATAATAACGAAAATCAACCAATTTTGAGGAGAAAGAGGGATTGACTTTTTTCCAGTCAATTGCAAAGGTTCGTTATTGAAAATAATGAACAAAAAAGGGGAGGTAGGAGTGTGATAGGTACTCACGGATATAAATGATAGGTTGGTAAAGACGACCGGGTAAGAAACATTTATTAAACTGACAGTGCTGGGTCACCTGAATTTACGCAACTGGTTGTGATCATCAGTGATCGAACGGGATGAAAATTTTAGACTGAATGTAGCAACAAATTCAACAAAAGGGCAAAAAAAAAAAAAAAAAAAAACTGCCCCGTTAACTCATCTTATTTGTTTCAAGTCTGCCAGTTGTACTTTTAGGCTAAAGCCGACAGAATCATTGAAAGAGTTAGAAGCATAATACTTATGTACCTAGTTGTAACTATCTACATATCGAACCGGTACATACCAATCTATACAAACATACACACAAAGGCTTTTCAAATTGATTCTTTCCAAGTAAAATGAGCGTGTTCGAATTTCACAAGTTAGCAAATTGGTGTCTTCCAGCAATAGGTATTAGTCCAAATGTTTCAAGTTTTAAAATGTTCATATTGTACATTAATCAATAAATTTTATTTTAGTTGTGATTTCCGAAATGTCAGAAATGGTGTGTGCTTAAATATATTTAAGAAGAAGCCACTAAGAACAACGAAAATGTGGAGCTGTGGAAATTCGTAAGTTGGAAAATCAGCGGGTTGGAAAGTGAGGATTTAAAAATTGGCGAGTCGAAAATTCTTCAAGTTGGAAAACTGGCAAAGCCAGTTGGGAAATCGAAAACTAAAGAAACTGGAAAACAGAAAATCAGAAGTTGAAACGTTTAAAAGTTGTGTTTGTCAAATCGTCATATTGTCAAATCGTCAAATAAGTCAGTTGACAAATCGTACAAAAACTTCAATCTAAAAATTCAAAATAAATTGGAGCTGGAAATTTTCCTAATTCTTCCCCAAGTTTAATTTAATTTTAAACAAATTAGAGTTGGGGATTTTCCTAATTCTTTCTTCTTTATTAAATATTATCAGTTAGACATTTTCCCAGTTGGAAAATTGAACAGACCGATTGAGACAGATGAGGAAGAAGGACATTTGAACCCTCTATCAAAATTCGAATAACTACTGGCACAAGATGTTGAAATCAAATACAAGAAAATGTTATTTCAGATTCAACATTTGGCATTTTCCTCCGAACTATTTTCAATTAACGTTGATGGACATCCGACGAGGGATCTCATTTTTGGACGGACAACCATTCAACCGACACAATGTTGGTGGTAGGTGGTTTCTCCTAGTGTTGACATGAGAATCCCATTATGAAAATGAACTGAGGATTAGCTTGCTGTGCAACCTGTATTCCATTGTATTCCAATATTTCTGAATTACAATGCAATTAGGTATTTCATTTGGAACGGTGGACGTAGTTTATACTACGTCAATTAAAAAAAGAAAAAAAACTTAGTCCGACAGTTTTTGAGATTCTAATTTTTCAATATTTCTATTACCACCTTTTAATTCACGCAAAGTTGAGGAACGCTTCTCAACGGTTTTTTATACTATATACAGGGTGTCCCATCTAAACAGGCCCATCGGGAAATTACAGCCTTACGGTGCGAGCTATCGAAAAATTGAACTGGACCTTTTTTATAGTATTTTAACTCAAATTCACGATGCGGAAGTCCGATTTTTATTTTCCCATGTTTTAGGGTCTCAAACCATTGATTGAAACTTACGGTGTCCTCTTTACCCCCCTTTTTATTGCTTTTTTCGATTCTAGGTTGAATTTGGAACAGAAAATGCCTCGTTGAAATTTTCTTTTTGGGGCTTCTTTTCTGAGTTATTCTACTTTTTGCGAAATACAGAAAATCGCCGATTCCTTTTAGACATTACCAACACTTTCTTACTATTTTTATCTTCAATTTTTGAGATGTTCACCACACTTTTGAAATCAGCATCAAAATATCTATCATCAGATCCCAGCGTCCGTAATCAACAATCACCATCAGGGAGATGACATTACACTTGAACCGCTTACGATTTTAAAAAAGTTTTCAGTAGATACTATTACCCATTTATTAGAAGAACGTATGAGACGCCTTCTTCTGGACTAATGTAAGGTTCTTTAAATAATAAAGATCATAGTGCAGACTGAACAAAAAGTATCAAGAAGCTGTTGTTTTCTTGACCCTTGAATACAGTTTGCAAGAAAAGGAGAGGAGCAGAGGCTGCAGAAGTAGCAGGTTGCATTTGTATTTGTCACGACACAACTGACTGGAAGTCTCCTCGTGGTACATTTTTTAAACTGTATTCTGAACAGTGATTCTGTGTGTACTGAACAGTTTGAGGGAGGTTTTTATTTTTCAAATACGATTTGGAAAACTTTTTAAAAATTGAACGGTTCAAGTGTAATGTCATCTCCCTGATGTTGATTGTTGATTATGGACGATGGGGTCTGATGATGGATAGTTTAATGCTGTTTTCAAAAGTATGGTGAACACCTCAAAATTGTAGATAAAAATAGTAAGAAAGTGTTGGTAATGTCTAAAACGAATCGGCGATTTTCTGTATTTCGCAAAAAGTAGAATAACTCAGTAACGAAGCCCCAAAAAGAAAATTTCAAGGAGGCATTTTCTGTTCCAAATTCAACCTAAAATCGGAAAAAAACAATAAAAAAGGGGGGTCAAGAGGAAACCGTAAGTTTCAATCAATAATTTGAGACCCTAAAACATGAAAAAATGAAAATCGGACTTTCGCATCGTGAAGCTGAGTTAAAATACTATAAAAAAGGTCCAGTTTTTTTTTCTCGATAGCTCGCACCTTAAGGCTGTAATTTCCCGATGGGCTCGTTTAGATGGGACACCCTGTATATTATAGTGTTGAGATCTAAAGACACGTTAAATGCCTAACCTCCTGTAATCGTAACACTAGTCACTACTGGTCACCTCACAATTACACAAACACCAGCTGAAGTAAATAATATTAGGTAGTTTTTTTTCAAATGCCCCATTATTATGTTGATATAGCGGAAAGGTTTTTTGAACACCCCTCTTTATTATTTTACGTTTCACGTCCAGTAGAAACCGAATCAGCTATTTGAAATCCGCCTCCGCCATCCAGGCTTTACTAGTCTTTAGAGAGTTTTTGTACTTCTCGTGTTCATTTTCTCGTAGGTATACGAAAATGGCCTTTCCGAAACGAGAAGAGGTTTTAGTAACGGGGAGAGTCAGCTTTACTCGTGTTCAGCTTTTTCGGAATGGTAATTACGAGACGACAACTAGACCTTTCTCTAGGATAACACTCTAGAATAACACTCTAGAATAACTTAGCCACTATCATGCAGTTGGCATGGACACACACACCCGACAAAATCGCCTGAATTTCCCCCGTGCCGTCCATTCTTGTTGCTCAAGCTATGAGCATTGAAAATGTCTCAGTAATTTCAATGTTTTGTTATTGTTTTAAATAAAATAACAATTACAAAACATAAAATAATTATTGACAACAATTACTGAATTTACTGTAAGCCAGTCTCGACGATGCCCAATTCTTCCACGAATATGAATTCACAGGTAGGTAATTTTCTGTTATGGTGCGCGTCTACAATTACTATAACCAAGATTAACTTCTCAATCAAGTGACAACAAAACAAGCGGCATTGTTTACTATAACCATTTATGACATAAATAAATATAAAACTACGACATGAATAGAAGAACAAGTACGAAAGAAATACGTGATAAATCGAGAGCTTTCCAACGAGTGGGGAACGATTTTTGTCCGGTGATAACTAAAGAAGTTTCATTTCCCCAGCAACGGCTTGGTTGTACGTGAAAATTAAAAGAAAACAACACCTAATTTGTTTATAGTTTGCGTGACGTTTTTTTCTTTGAGTAATAAAATTTCCGGTTGACCCGCCGACTAAGACATTTTCATTGTCAATACATAATATGTTCTTCAATACATTTGTAGGCTCATGAATTCCTTGTTCACAACCTTTCCATTGCACTGTCAAACCTACTTTCATCCAGAAGGTACTCCAGAATACTAAATGCATCTTTCTCAGGATCCTTTTCAACTTTTTCTTTTTTGACCCGTGAAAAAAGTTTGACATCGGATGACTGGGTGTGAAGAAAAGTTGCAAATGCAGCCAAAGAGGCCCAAGTGGAGCGGTTTCAAGTGTAGCACCTAATATCGGGAGCCCTTTAAAACTGAGCGGGAATAAAGCGTAAGTGATACGTTTTACCTTTTTGCTTCAGATGAGTGGCGAATAGAAAGCTTTTTAGCGGAGCCGAAGGGAAGTTGAAGCTCTTGAGGGAGAGCGGTAGTGACGGGAGCAACAAATGGCATTTAACGTTTATGCTCAAAGGGAGTGTAATTTGATGAGATGCCTAAGGGGTTGGGGGCATTCTCGTTCTGTATCGAACGCAGCGCCAAAGCACAAAGAGTGTCCAGAATGTCATTCCTCATGTATCAGAGAATGATTTGAAAATCAAATGATGAGTGCTTTTCAAACGAGTGACTATTGTAAAATACATAGGGTTGTCTTGAAAATTGAATGTTTTTGTCGCTTTAAATGTTCTTTGTAGAAAAAATGCGATCATAAAACATGAAATTGCAGGTTTTTAGGAAAGTAGATGCATACAAGCAGGGCGGTTGCACTAGTGGTCGAAATGCAAAAAGTGCAAAAATAGTGAAACAATTGGTGTGTTCCAAGCACCCGTCTGAGTTCATAAACTTAAACGGGTTCCACGAGTTCATAAAACTTTTAGGCTCACGAACCCGTCGGTAGGAACACTATAGTTCACCTGACACTCAATGCACTAACCAGCGCTAGCGTCGTCTTTAGTAACGTGAAAACCTCGTCACGGTTTTTATGTGAGCGACATTCCCTCATTTGTACGTTTATTCATTGTTACTTCAAGATTAGAAGAGTCAAAATAAAAGTGTGCATCCATCCTGCTTCATCGAAAGGCACGACTCTATCCGCGTCAAATCCCTGCTCATCTAACTCCTCCTCCTCATCAAAACTATGGACCCACTCCCAATCGGCAATGGAAGCATAAACTTCCACATCAGAATCTTATAGGATGAGCCCCGCTATTCTATCAAGATTCATGACGTAAATAAAGTGCAACGGAAACGAGGAACTAAAGAGATGTGAACAACGATAACGCAACAAGCATCAAGCAGGCGAATGACAAAGCAAGTATTTAGCGTGAGGGTTCGCTGTGAAATGAGAATTTTTGGAAGGTTCATAAAGGTTTCCTTCAGTTAGAGTTCTCAACCCTGTCCCCGAAAAGGTCTGAAAAGTTCATGAACTCACTGAACTCAGTTCATCACCCCGACTCGGTGGGAACACTTTAGCGAGAGTTGAGTTCCTGAACTCAAAACGCTTGGAACACGATTCACGTGCGCATAATGTTTGGCGCCGAACCAGTTTCGAATAGTTCAAGAACTCGCGGTGCTTGGGAACACAGCTAATGAATTTTTGAAGATTTTAAATTACCGCATGTAATAGGTACATGATTTTGGTATATTTTTTACACTGAATCACGTAATGATGTTCATTTATTGATAGTTGCAGCACCAACTTGGTAAAACGCCAAACCATCGGCCAGAATCATTTGTCTCCTCTCATTTCCATATAGTGCAAAGCGTACTCAAATTTTTAAAGGTGTTAACCCTTTTGGGAGGTATGATGCGCCAAGTTCTGATCATATATTACATCCGGCGCACATCTAGCACAGAAATAATAAACCATTGTGTAATAATTTGCAGCGTTTTCTTCTTTTTAATTCCTGCAATTGCGGACATTTTATACACTCGACATACGTAGTTCGTTAGTGTTCTGTGTAGTGGGTTCCGAATGAAAATTTAAGTACCTATTCCTAGGTGCCGTTGAACAAGATTTCCACCATTAGCATGTAGAAAAGCGAAATATAAAAAACTTCCTTGACTATAGCGAAACTTCGAACATAACCGCACGTTCTGTCCTGGAAATGAAAACCAACGGCTGGAAGTTTTAATTAAAGATAAGAGAACGCAAAGTGGAAGAGCTGGAACAGTGGGGTTTGAGCCCTTTATCAGACCGATCAAAGCTGTAGTGAATTGGTTTACATATTTCTCTTTTATGTGTATTTCCCCTCTTTTCATAAACAAATCATAGTTGAAATTGGAATTCATCCGCCGAGCTTTTGAGCGATCTCATCGGAAAATTGAATATCCCTGGATATCCCGGAAAACAGTTTTCCGGTATGAACGTTTACAAAAATATGAATTTTCAATATCAGGTTTGTTCCACTTCTCTCTGGTTTTAAAATGTTCGAAACTCTTATATACAGAAGTCAGATTATCCCTTTCACTAAGACGAATATTATGTTATTCTGTTCTGGGAAAAGGTCTTGTGAACTCGAAATATTATAAATTTGGAGAAAAGGGATTCTTCCTTAGTCTAAGCTAAGAATTATTATGTAAAATTAGTAACAAGTTCAAGTGATTTGTTATTTCTTTCAATAGGGCTACTCGAACATTTCTATTTTCTCTCAACCGCCAATTACTGAATTATTATCTTATCTTATCTTATTATTTATTCTTATCCAATTTTATTCCCGTTCAGCCACACTATTTAAAACTACATTCAATTCTACCAACTATCTATAAAAAAGGCCGCTTTCTAGACTCCCCCGCTATATCAACTTATTGTTAGAATACGACTTGGATTTCTTCACGAGTCCGCTGTCCCGTTTAAAAAATCATATATTTAGCTCCCTTTAATAATTATTTTTTCCTACAATTTACTCCTTGTGATTAGTACTGTGCTCTGGAAGACAACTGTGTCATGTTATTGTTTCTGATTTGTATTATATATATTCTGTATAATCTGTAATTGGGCTTGCCCGTAATTTCAATAAATAAATAATTATTATTTTACTATTATAATGTATAAAATCCGAATTCTGTTTGTATGTTTGTTTGTCCTAGCATCAGGGCCAAATGGCTGCACCGATTTTTATGAGGGTGGGCGCAAATTTTCGAGCAAGTTCCAGATTAGAACTTAGGCTATATTACAATCCTCTAGACTTACTCCTTCGTCAAGATGTGGATGAAGTGGGTTCACGCGTAAAGAACCTTCGATGACAAATTCATCATTCAATTCAATTCATCACCATTCATTTCCACGAAATTAGTCGGATGCCATCCCGAGACTTGTACCCAAATACCCTCCAAATTTGGGAGAAATCGGACTGAAGTAGATTGTGAAATTATATCAGTATAATTTAAGTGAGGATGAATCCTGCAAACCAACCACCTTTTGTGAAAATCACGAATATTACAATATTAAAAATATTGCCATGCATTCTCAAAATAGAAAAAAAAGAAACTGATTGTAGGTTATCGTCATGGAAGGTTACATGCGTATTAGGAGCTGTATCCGGCTTCCCTTGAGCTACGAATAGGATTTCTCTTATTGTACAACGAATAGACTACTAATCGTTAGCATTTTACGCGCATGCGCAATGCTCCATTTCACTTCGTAGCTCTTCTCACTGGACTACGACTCAGCGTTGCAAAAACATCTTAATTTCCCCTTCTGGGTAGAACATCTTTCTCAGCCAACGGTTTCAGTACCGTATAGTGAAACCTCCTTAACCAATCGGTTCAGTACAAGGTTGCAAACTTACCTTTCTTTCTTTTATATCTGAAGTAAGCAGGTTTTTGGAAGTAAAGTAAATTCAACTTCAAATACTCACATTTTATTTAAAGATAGATTCACTTAGAACAAAACAGAGCAATTTGTCCATTATCTACCAGTTCATAATATTTATAAATTCATCATTATGGCGTAATGGTATTTAAATTAACGAGAATGGAATAGACTCATGAATACTTCTACTACAAATTCCTGAATTTTACATATATCATGTACTCGTAGATATTAATAATTTATAAAATCCAGCAGATAAAAATACAATAATCGCGATTTTTCAAACTATGTTTATTTCACTCAATTCCCAGTGAAGTTTGGAGATCACGGAACGCCGAACAAGGTAAAACAATATCAAAACAAAACTTTCGTATGTAAACGCACGAAAAGGGGAGAGTGAAACGGCAACTAGGAGGTGGGGTAGAAAATTTCATTTCACCGTTATATTTTATTTAAACTCACTTGTTCTCCACATATTATGCTCTCTGTATTTCCCTCACCACCCCTCGGTCATATAAACAGGGTTGGCTATATGCAGCGTTTTACGATCCCATTTCAGGAAATCGAAATTTTTTCGTTGAAGGGGTTCATTCACCTTCTCCGTCCATAGTCCCATTCTCCTCTCTCACCCTCTTCACATATATTCACACACTTTCCCAACACCCTAATAGGATGCAGAGAAGTTATGAAATCGGCTTGAAAAAGTATTACCTACTTGAACTCCCCCAAACATCAGCCTACATTCAAACTGAAAACATAAATTTATCTTCACATATGTGAGAAATGTATTTAGGTGAGTCATTCTGTCTATCAGTAGTGGCTACAATCATTGAAGTTCATGCCGACTGACAGTAAAATCTTTCTAAAAACACTGCCGTGCTCTGAGAATAATATTCTTATTTGGGCTCGTGCTCAATCTAATTAAAGTTTTGCCAGTAGGTAGAGCTGGATTTCGTTATCAACCGAGATCGTTAAACACAAAAATTCGTAATATTTCCGAAATTCTAATGTTTTTCCAAAGTAATTTTTCTTGCAGTTCTAATGTTTCTGGGTTCCCTGCTAGTTGATGAATTTGTTTAGCCTGTTAAGATAACTTTTTGAGCTTTATACATAATATCAAAGAGGAAGGCACTCTAAAACTACGCAACAACTTGAACATTTTCTCCAACCAAGACGAAATTCCATACAAATATTTGTGCCACCACGAAAGAATGGCTTCACACACCAACCCTCATCTATTTTGAATTGACACAAAATCTTTCAAGACAAAGACTCATACGTTGACTCAATCGACGGTCTATCTTAAGGTAATATAAAACCCAAACTCTTATTGAGTACTATTGATGGATAGAAACCTCCAACAATTTCCAAGATGATATTCCGACCTACTTCTCCCAACCATAATGTGTTTTACACAATAAAGTTTTCAAAATAAAAATAAAATAAGAATAAAATGACTGGGCTCAGCCCCTTGACCCCGCTGGGGGGGCCTCAGTCTCTCTTTTGCTTTCACCTTGAGCCTCGGCTAAACATTGGAGGAACGTGGAACACGTTCCATTTAAAGTTTCAGCTTCATAGGTTGAATAGCAATGAACTGGATTGAATAGCTCCGGATCTCACTCAGCTGATCTGGGAGCCTCCAGACTTCATGATTCGTTTCTAGACGTACCAAGAGTTCTCTATTGTAAATGTTTTCTTCATAGTTTGGATAGCCCACGAATTAGCTCAGAATCTCATTCAACTTATCTGGGGAGCTTCAGACTTCACGATTCGTTTCTAGATGTCCCAAGAGGCCTCCAATTTAAATTTCAGCTTCATATGTTGAATAGGAAAGAACTTGGCTCCGGATCTTACTCAGCTGATCTTGGGGGCTCTAGACGTCATGATTTGTTTCTAGACCTCCCAAGAGATCTCCATTTCAAATTTCAGCTTCATTGGTTGAATAGAAAGAAATTAGATCCGACGCTACTTTAGTCTCGAATAACAAAGATCATAGCTCCGGATCTCACTCAGCTGATCTGAGGGCTCTAGGCTTCATTATTCGTCTCTAGACGTCCCAAGGGTTCCCTATTTCAAATTTCAGCTTCATTGGTTGAATAGCAAAGAAATTAGATCCGACGCTACTTTAGTCTCGAATAACAAAGATCATAGCTCCGTATCCCACTCAGCTCATCTGGAGGAGCTCTAGACTTCATAATTTGTTTATAGACGTCCCAAGGGTTCTTCATTCTAAATTTCAGCTTTGAGGTTGAATAGCAAAGAAATCCGCCCTATATCTTGTGTATTTCAACATTTTTCAGTTTTAGGTCCCGGTAAAAGCGTGTTTCACTTGTTCCAATTTAATTGGTAACGGCTATCATCTCAAAGGACTCCAGCAATATCGATTGAACGCACTGATAGGATGCATAGAAGTTATGAAATCGGCTTGAAAAAGTATTACCTACTTGAACTCCCCCAAACATCAGCCTACATTCAAACTGAAAACATAAATTTATCTTCACATATGTGAGAAATGTATTTAGGTGAGTAATTCTGTCTATCAGTAGTGGCTACAATCATTGAAGTTCATGCCGACTGACAGTAAAATCTTTCTAAAAACACTGCCGTGCTCTGAGAATAATATTCTTATTTGGGCTGGCCCAGCAGAGGTTGTACTCAAACTAATTAAAGTTATGCCTCTAGGTAGAGCTGGATTTCGTTATCAACCGAGATAGTTAAACAAAAAAACTCTGTAATATTTCCGAAATTCTTTCGTTTTTCCAAAGTAATTTTTCTGGCAATTCTAATGTTTTCGGGTTCTCTGCTAGTTAATGAATTTGTTTAGCCAGTTAAGATCACTTTTTGAGCTTTCTGCATGATATCAAAGAGCAAGGCACTGTAAAACTACGCAATGACTTGAACATTTTCTCCAACCAAGACGAAATTTTCTCCAACCAAGACGAACTTCCAAACAAATATTTGTGCCACCACGAAAGAATGGCGTCCCACACCAACCCTCTTCTATTTTGAATTGACACAAAATGTCTCAAGAAAACGACCCACACGTTGACTCAAGCGACGGTCTTTCTTAGGGAAATATGAGACCCAAACTACTATTGAGTACTATTGATGGATAGAAACCTCCAACAAGTTCCAAGATGATATTCCAACCTACTTCTCCCAACCATAATGTGTTTTACATAATAAAGTTTTCAAAATAAAAATAAAATAAGAATAAAATGACTGGGCTCAGCCCCTTGACCCCGCTGGGGGGGCCTCAGTCTCTCTTTTGCTTTCACCTTGAGCCTCGGCTAAACATTGGAGGAACGTGGAACACGCTCCATTTAAAATTTCAGCTTCATAGGTTGAATAGCAATGAACTTAGCTTCGGATCTCACTCAGCTGATCTGGGAGCCTCCAGAGTTCATGATTCGTATCTAGACGTACCAAGAGTTCTCTAATGTTAATTGTTTTTCATAGTTTGAATAGCACATAAATTAGCTCAGGATCTCATTCAACTCACCTGGGGAGCTTCAGACTTCACGATTCGTTTCTAGATGTCCCAAGAGGCCTCCAATTTAAATTTCAACTTCATATGTTGAATAGGAAAGAACTTGGCTCCGGATCTTACTCAGCTGATCTTGGGGGCTCTAGACGTCATGATTTGTTTCTAGACCTCCCAAGAGATCTCCATTTCAAATTTCAGCTTCATTGGTTGAATAGAAAGAAATTAGATCCGACGCTACTTTAGTCTCGAATAACAAAGATCATAGCTCCGGATCTCACTCATCTGGAAGGGCTCTAGACTTCATGATTTGTTTATAGACGTCCCAAGGGTTCCCTATTTCAAATTTCAGCTTCATTGGTTGAATAGCAAAGAAATTAGATCCGACGCTACTTTAGTCTCGAATAACAAAGATCATAGCTCCGGATCTCACTCAGCTCATCTGGAGGAGCTCTAGACTTCATAATTTGTTTATAGACGTCCCAAGGGTTCTTCATTCTAAATTTCAGCTTTGAGGTTGAATAGCAAAGAAATCCGCCCTATATCTTGTGTATTTCAACATTTTTCAGTTTTAGGTCCCGGTAAAAGCGTGTTTCACTTGTTCCAATTTAATTGGTAACGGCTATCATCTCAAAGGACTCCAGCAATATCGATTGAACGCACTTGAGTCAATCTTTATATGGGTATGAGTGATAGCCAATCTCTCTCTTGGTGAGTTGCATACTCTGGGGTCCTCCGTTAACAGGCCTAGCGGTCTATACGGTTTTTAAGCGAGCAACTGTTGTTTTATATAACCCTTATGGGCTTTGGGAATTAATAAACTAACTGCTATGCACCAAACATACTCTACACTGACGCTAGTGGTGGAACTGGATAAGGAAACTGTCTTTCCTCATAAGCCTGCTCACAGCCACTATGTTCACCAGTCCTTGGCCGAGGAAGGGAGTCCAAATATAACAGCTTGATTCACGGTGCAGTAGATTCATACTAAACGTTACTAATTATGAACATAACACCTCCAAATAAGAAGTGAACCAGTCAGATGACTCACTGTAGGCCCCTTCAGAGATCAATCTGATGCTAGACATGCAACGTCCAAGTCCTACCAAAGCTCCATTAGAAGCGAGAGGGAATTCTTTCTTAGTAATAGTTTACACACTTTTGCTAAGACACACCGATATTATTTTGATCTCACATTGTTGTGAAGGAAGCTGCATTCGTTCCTACTGTATTCAAACTAATAGTGCCATTGCCAGTATAGCGCTAGAAGATTCAAATACACAATACGTACCTATCGAGCGGCGATTGAAATTTCTAGTGCATTACACCTCCTTAGGCTAACTGAACTAGGAAGTGACATAGAAATTCTTCATAGTACAAGAATTGTTATGGCTAGGACAGGGAGCCAGTTGGAGGTAGGTTCCTATGTCAATATGTTTGTTCGTTGTTCTGCATTATAGTTTCCGAAAAGCTTGTAGGGAACTTTGACATGCTAATCTGTTCCATCCCTGAAAACTTCATTACAATTACCAGAAAAGGTAAAATTAGTTATAAGGTCACCTTAATATCATCTTCCAACTAACGTCCCCATTTTTACAAATTTGAGCCATAAATTGTGAGAAATAGGTGAGAAATATCTACATATGAGATATGTGCCACTCCAGCGGCGTTGAATTTAAAGGTTAATGCAGTCAATGCTTACCTTAAATTCGAGCTCGAACATTAATAGGTACCTTCAAATGAATTTGTAAATTAATTTGGTTTATTATTTTCAATAAAGAATCTTTGCAATCAACCTAGAAGAAAAAAATTCAAACCCCCCCTCCCCCCCAATTTTTTGGTTTACATGATAAAAAAATCGGAAAAAAAATCCGACTGTCCGCCGTATGTTGTACGCTGTCCAAAGCTTTTCTTCAGATCTATTGAACCGAACTTTATGAAATTTGGCTCAAAAATCATACATCAACCGAGGATGTGCCAGTTACATCTGCATCAATTTTGCTAAACCCCAAAAGGTACAGCTGGAATAATTTTAAAAAATCGAGATCTCGAAACCTCTAAAGGTAACAGTAAAATTTTTTTGGTTGACATATATTTTCCTAAAAAATTGAATGAATTTATCTAGAAAGCCGTACGTTTATCTATTTGCTCTCTACAAGTGCTTAAGTAGCAGCGACCCTATGATATTGCGCGTGAACGGCTGAGTTTCATTAATGACCGCTAGATGTTAGGCTTGCTGCAGATGAGCGGCAATGGACCGCGGTTGAATACTTACTCGTGCTGAATACTTACTAGGAAAGTGTAAATGAGATATTTAATTTGATTAATTTCTCTTCAGTAAGCGTCTACGCCTTTGCAGATATATTTAGATACCTACAGAATGAATCATTTAATAATTTATAGACGGGTGTTCTGCTTAGTAGAGATCTAGAATACAGAAATGATAAACCTTTGTGTAGTAATTTGCTGAGTTTTATCCATAACCCTACTCACTCCGAAGTACTTACTGATTCATTGTGAAGGATGTAGCAACCGGAAATCATGATATAACTGTTCAGTTAATCACACCTGAATTATTGCGTGGGTGGTGAAATAGAAGAGTTTTCGCGTGTCAATAATATACGAAATTATTATATATCCTCGTATTCTGGAGGTTTGTTACAATACAAGGCGTTATATAATATGCTATCGACAACATTACTAAAGGAATTTGAGTATGTACCTATATGACAGAGAGCTGCGGGAAATATCTTGTTTGAACGAAGGCATCCTAATGGGCAGCCACCGTTCCGTGAGAGTGAGTCACAAAGGTGTCCCTCGCAACACCAGCAAACATTTCTTTCACCACTTATACGACCCAGTACCGACGTATATAACTACTTGCTCATATACCTGTCAGAATATATATTTGTTCAGGATGGAGAAAGTGTTCAGTATGTAGGGTTTAAATCAATGTCCTATCCTAACTCCCAAACCCATGATCATGTTCGAATGGTGATGAAGTCAAAATCATATAGCTGCATACGTGATTGCCAAAATCATGATTCGAATAGGAATTTTTTCTGCCAAAACACAAGGGTCACTCTCATTTCAATTGCCGCTTTGGGTCGTTTGAAAACCTCAGTGACGTGAAATATGAAAGTGCTCGAAAATAGGTTAGATCGGCAAATACTACTCATTGTACATTGCAGATTTATGTTCCATAGATAAACAGCGAGCTTTTCATTGATGTATTTTATATATTTTTTTGTATTAAAAAACATGATATCCAACTCATGAGTGTTACCAGATTTCAAAAATTGATTTCTTTAAAATGGATGACTTTGGCAAAATTGTTGTCGGGGCTCAAGTTAGTACAAAAGAATCACGTTCAAACGTACTATTCAGATTTTACGGAATTCATGTTGAGGGCAGTATAATTGAGCTTAAATCGCAGGAGTGACCCTATTAGTGTTACCGAATTATCAGGAGTGTTACCCATCCTTGGTCACACTCCTGAGAGGTAACTCTCATGAGAATTTCCAGTAAAAATGGCGTCACACAGGATGATGAACTGACGAAACTCGGGGATGGCTACTGTTTGAAACCTGTCACCATGCAGTATGGTTGTTGATATCGGATTATTTTGTTTAAGCACTAACAACACTCGTTATTAGTGTAACACTCATGATTGAAAATAAAAATACTCAACATGTTTTTAGGCTTCTTTCACTGTAAAAACTTCTGCAACTCCAAGCACTCCACAACAGTCTCACATCTTCAACTGGACAATATAACCTACACTTCTGACTGTTTCCCGCCATTTTCCATCGGCTTTCTTGGTCGCGAAAATGATAACACTCCTGAGTTCCCATTGAGAGGAGATATGGGGGACTGACTGAAAAACTGACTGGAAAAATCTTAAAAATGTAAATCCTTACTCTAAATAAAGAGGAACCAACTTACTGCAGCTAGTAACCCTGGCCAGTTTTACATTGTCATTGTTTCGTAACAACCTAACTTCTACTTACGTGTTAGGTAGGAGGGGACAGTATCACTCATGAGTTTCCAGGATTTCAGTTTTCATTCGTCATCAGTGTGTATTGGTTAAACGGGATTTTGGGCAGTCAAATTATTACTTCGTTGATCTCCCAACTTATACGACCCTTCTTTTTTCCCAAAATCGCTAGTTTTGGTCAAGAATTGTGAGAATTCGTCGTCGGGGACATGAAAGCGGCAAATGAAATGAGAATGACCCACAATTGAAAGACCTCTCAGACCCCTCAAACTGGCCCCTCTGAATGACAGTACTAAGTGGCATGCACATAGAATATCTAACAATTAGGTACCTTTGTAGACTTTATTCTTTTAACTTCTGGCTTGAGGTAATGCTTTTCGATACATTCCGAGTCCATGCAAAAAATTTCAAGGTCGGCTTCCATGAAGTGTTCAGATCCGAGATGAATATTCATCAGAGGTGATTGTAAATCCTAAATCACGACATAGAAAAGTCGTGTCTCAACGAAAATAGGAGAGAGAAATTGGGACTACAGTGAAGAAAGAATCGTCTATTTTTTCACTAAGAAATTACCTGTAAAGTACGGTTAAGGAAGGAATAAGCTTCTCCTCGTCCTCGTCCGTATTGCAAGTTTTTAAAATTTGCCAAGGTCTTCACAAATAGAGTTTGGATGGACACCGTTGCTCCAGAATCCGACAATCAAGCGTGATATCATTTTGTAAATACTATAAAGAACAAACTGTCGTTAAATAAATGTAATTTAAAAGAGAAAAATTTATGAATAGCACAATATTATTTTCGGCAGTTCAAATTGATCGTAGGAAATATACACAGTTCTCTGTATTGTTCAATCGGATGATTCTAACAAACGAATTCAGAGAGACGCGAAACAAGAGCCCTAAATGCTCATAGAGAAAGAGAGGCAAACGTTGAAAATTTATTTCCAAACGGAGTTGCGATAGGAGGGTTATCGGTAGTGGAAATCCGAAGCTCCCATTCAATACAAATCATCCCCCATAAATATGCAACGGGGCAGCCCTGGAATGTTTAATTATTTAAATTCCTTGTTGTATTCCGCTACAATAGGCCTATATATCAGACTAGGGAAGTTGTCATGTGCATAAATACAGTAGGAAGCCGCGTCATAAATCTGAACTTTAAGATCACCATCTTTATTGTGCATCAAAGCGTCCTCTACTGTTTTTGATCACTTGAATAACTAACAACGCGGCGCAAGTTTCTGCGAGGCACGCTTTAAGAAAGTTTTAAGGGATGTCGAGAGGATAGGAAGGACTAAAATGTTTCACTTATGTTCTCACATATACCGAAATGATTGATCCACGAAAAGTCTTGGAGAGTTGGTAAATAGGTACTTCCTATTACGTATCTATAATGAAAGAAATTACCAACGGAAGAGATTGCAAGGACAGGTTATATGAATAGAATCTCTAAAATGCCTTGTACAAAACTGATGTCCAAAACCCTACTCCGTCTCTACTTTTTAAAGTAAGAAATCGTATTTATATAATCCAAAACAGTAGTAGTTATTTGAGGAGAATGCTAAAAAGGGGAGAGATCATTCACGTCTGTGGGTCTGCATATTTTCAAATGGTTAAGTGACATTGGTATTGTTGTTGGGTGCAGCCAGAGGCCTGAAAGCTGGTCCAGAGAACTCGAGAAGCATTCATATATTTCAAAAGGATACGTCTAACATATTAACAGAGCGTGAAATTGAAATTCATTTATTGTGAAAATTCAACTATCAAATTTTCATCAATGTCAGGCGAAAATTATCCAACAAGTATTCAAATCAAGTATTCCAAAATTAGTTTTGCTATAACGTTTCTATTCTAGGCCCACCTGCCATGTTGGGAAAACCATTTTGTGTCCAAAGAACTTGTCCTTGTACTAATCAAAAGGTTAATTCTCCATTTCAACTTGGTTTTGCTTCCGTGAAATTAACAGTTTTTGTTTTTGCTTTTCACAAATAATACTTATGTTCTATTCTACATACATATCATGTTCTATTTTACATTAATAAAATCTGATCACATTCTGAAGATTTTTCTGGAAATGGCGAACATGTAAAAGCCCCGTGAAAGGTAAGTCCTTTCAAACCTTACAGCTTGTATTCGAATCTATACAAATTAAGCACCTCTCAGTTATCTTCATATTTCATGTATGCGATGATTAGGAAGTATTCACATATCCTGCCAGCTGCTTCGTTTCTTAATAGTACTGTTTAGACCTTCACAAATTTACAACTCCTGAAAAATATAAGCTTGTTATTGTTTAATTATACCTTTATTACTTGCAGTTGTTATCCCAGTTGATGTTCATATTTATACATATTCTGTCGATTGTTATCACCTGTTGCGCACTAATCATGTTAGCTTGTTGAAAATCACTCACTATAACTCAATTTTTAAGTAGATACCTACATAAGTTTAATTTCACTAAGACAAACCACTTGTTTATATTCCGTTTCTTTCTTTCTCATTTATCGTTAAATTAGGTTTATTCACAGTGACCATCAAACTGGTAAGAAACGGTTGGAAACGCGTTTGAGGCGTTTGCAGTGTCTATTTGCGGAAATCTCTGACTGTATAGAATCCATAGTGGTCTGTTCGCAGTGACTACCAAACCAGTTTGAACCAAATTGTGGATCGGTTGGACCGATCAGAGAAATGTCTGCTGGCCGATGTGACGGTTTGCCACACCGCAATTCGAAGTACCTAACCAATCAAATCATTCCACTGTAAGATGTGTGGTTAGCAGGAGCTGAGTGAACTGAGTTTACTGTAGAGATGATAAGATAAACCAGCCGAAGGAGATAAGATGGCTGTCGGATATCTGCATGTCGTGCAGTGTTTACTAAGTTCTGCCTTTGCATTTACCCTCGTTTTACTTCAACGGTCATTTAATAAGAGTTTCCTAGTCTGGGTCGTGTGATATGGGAAATCTTATTGGTGATGTTGAATGGGAATTTTCGCCTGAATAGCAACAAATACAAAATCATACAGTAAAATGTTAATCTTAATCACTACTTAATCACTACACCCCCAAACAATCAAGCCTCCCCCGGACCCCCTCCCCCTCCTTTGAGATGTATTACAATTGAAACATGAAGGGGATGTTGCTCGCTTCGCTAGCTCGGTGTGGCTGTATAGATGCGATAGTCTTTTACTGTCGAGTAGGACTTGTAGAATGATTGGAAGCGGTCGATCACTAAGGGTAGGTTTAACATGTGTAGGGGAGGATATTGCTCGCTTCGCTCGTTTGAGGTGGGTTGTGTCGCTCTCCTCTCACGCTCTATGTGGAATGTATATATGCGATGGAGTGTGGGACCATGAAAAGTTTATTAGGTTTAATAAAGATAGGCCATTTATCTGCGTAGAAGGGCAATCCAATTAAGATTATGTGGAGCCACGAAAAGAAAAAACAAAAAATAAAATCTTATAAAAGGGGCAAAACGAAAATAATAAATTGCTGTGTAATAATTTGCTGCGTTTTCTATGTGGGACCACGAAAAGTTTATTAGGTTTAATAAAGATAGGCCATAATTTATCTGCGTAGAACGGCTATCCAATAAAGATCATGTGGAACCACGAAAAGTTGGCTGTATATGTGAGGAAGTTATACTGCCTACCCGGCAGACGTTTTTTTCAGTTGGAAATGACAATCAAACGCTGCGCTTTATGTGGAACTACGAAAAGTATAGTTTTAAGAACATTTCAGTAGGAACAGAACAGTCAGATGTGAATGTGTGTACTTATTTGTTTTCCAGTATTTCTATTTTTCTAAAGGTAGGCCATTATTTTAAGTGCGCAGAAGGGCAAACGGGAGGCTTCCCCGAGATCAAGAGGTTTGAAGGCAAAGATCAGATAACTACGTTTCGACGGAATAAGGAAGAGCGACCAATGTTTTCGTCTACATTTACGTTCACTACAATCGGAAAAAAAAAAAAAATTTCATGTCTCAAAACTCGCAAAGGATCAAATCGGAACTTCAAAGAACATTTTAATACCAACCCGAGCAAAAATCGTGGAAATTTACTCGATTAAGGCGGAAAAAACCATAGCGGGGAACGTGTTTTTTTTTCGTCATTTCTCGCATTCTTTCTCTGATTTCTCCTGGAAGACAGCATCTTTCAGCAATTTTGACGGCACCATCGTGTTCTACGGGTCCTGAATCGTAGCTTGGTCGCTGACATACGAAGTGTTCTCAATCAAATTTTCATGTGGCAGCGGATAGAAGATCGAGCGTTTGACGAAAAAACGTGCATTAAAAGGGCCCTCCCCCTTCCAGTTATCCAGCCCATGGTTCGGGTTGGGAGTCGAAAATTTTAAAATTGCTTATACTCCCTTTCGGAAACTTCCAAGAAGATCCCCCCACTCAGCAGTTTGGCCGTGCATAGAGACGACAAACAAACGGACAGACGGAGTTTCACTCTTATAAAATAGTATAGATAGAGATAGAGATACGGGTTCTAATTATTGTAATAATAATTGTATTGTTCTGTAGAAGGGCTATCTAACACAGAAATAATAAACCATTTTGCAATAATTTGCAGCGTTTTAATTTATCGAGCTTATGCACTTTATTTTTTACGAAAATTCGCTAAAAGGATTTTTTATGCGAGAAACAAACAGTTTCGAGCATGGCGTTTCGATAAAAGTGTAAAAATCGGGGAATATATATATTATCTAATAGAAACCAACCAAATCAATAAGCTTTACCATTTTTTATTTCAAAAGTTTACGAGTTTTAATTTTTGGTGAGATAAACCGTGATACCTATTATTCAGAACTCTCCTCGATATGTGAAACTTGATCCAAGTTTGATCAACTGCGGTCCAACAGTTTGGGAGAAAAGCCATTCCTCGCTTGGTGTGATGCCTTTCGGTTTATTATTTCCAAATGTTTGAATCTGTAAATCTTGAACCGATAACCAATAAATTTTGAGGTGGAGTAAATAATTTGTCTTTCTTGGTTGATTATTAAGGTTTATTACCAATTGAAAATAAAAAACCAAAAGGTCAAAGAATCGCACGCACGCTTTAGATAAAATCTTGATGTTGTTTAAATTTTATATACCTAGTTCTGATCGTATCAACGGAGTTTCCGATTTAGATAAAACACGAATACCAATAAAGATGAAAACGAAGAAAACGAAGATACTCGAAGATGTGGAGAAGAAGAGAGTGCAAAGCGGACGAGTAGAGCGGGATTGGAATGAAATACTTATTAGGTTACAGTCATCTCATCTCCAGTCGGGCAATTTAATCAGGCGTACTCGCTCCAAAACCGAGTTTATCGACACTTTGATCACATACAAACCGCTCTCACTCCCCTCCACCAGACCGCACCACCAGTTCATAATAACTCTCCCGCCCTTTCCTTCATCAAAAACTGTGTTAATGCCTTTTGATATTGTTTACATTGTAACGTGGAAAAGGGATGGGTTTGAGATCAAAAGCTCCGCTTTCTATAGTGAAAAGGCTGGCGGGAGGGGCGAAAGGGGGTTCCCACACAACTTTGCGAGGAGTAATAAGGAGAGGCCGCCATTAAGGTTAAATTACTTCGTCTTGTTTCTAGACTGCGAAAAGGGTTTATAACTCGTTGTATGGAGAGGGAAACGACGAATGTCAAGGGTGTTATGGTCTCCTATTATTTGAGAATTTCTATAGGTAGTTATCAGAAACAAGTTGATGCTGAGAGTTACATCTTTCTCGTAAATCTTATTCAATTATGTATCTACTTAATGAAACAGTTTAATTACACTAATGTAATACAGCAAGATCCAACGCAAATGGTTTGTATTTTAATTGTTAACAATTTATAAACAATGGTTGTTGAACGAGTGTATCGTAATAAGTCAGTACCTAATTAAAGGTCTCGGGGATGGACAAGCTGTCACCTCAGTATAGTTCGGAGCTTGAATATTACAATGTTGGTATGTCTTCTATTTCACAAGAAGATCCTGACTGTTATGACGTGACGGCCAAAATAAGGTGAGAAAAGAAGCATGATAAAAGTGTGTTGTATACATCGTAAAAGTTGGTAGGTACATGCAATTTATTTGTTTCATTATCGCTAAAGTTTCTTGATCCTCACAAAGTTGTTATGTATTAAAACAACATTCATACTGGCGTAGATGAATAGAATTTCGGATGATCTATGGGGAATCAGGGAATTCGGTATCACCTAAATTCGGGATCACCACATAGCGCAGAGATCGTTGTGCCCATGGCCTGAAGAAATTTTTTGCCATGAATTTGATTGGTAAAAAGTGACATTCATATTTGCTCATTTGGGCATTGGGCATCACCAGAAATTTTCACGTTTCTATGTTTCCCAGTCTTTCTCTCGGTAGTAGAAGCATTGTTTTCACTTTAGGGAGTTGAAAAATGGACTGTCTCCAAAATAAATTTCCTCTAGCATTTTACGTTTCAGACCTTACTGAACAGCTTTCGTTCCGTGCCTGTGGGTATTTATGTGTAAACTGTGCTACGGCGTGGAGTTTGGTGCTGGAAAAGTGCCCCGGGGTTACTCGAGTTGGGCATAGGGTTTTTACTTGAACTGGTGATCATATTATAGGGACACTTCCTTTCATCCCACTCTTCCTCCTCCTCCTTCTGCTACTTTCCTCGTCTCTAGAGGCGTCGGGTAAACCTGGGGGTCCTCTCCACTTCTTCTATTTTTTTATTTTTTCATTTCTCAAGTTAATGGTGTGCCCTCCTCCACCTTTGAAGGGAGTTTTCTTTCTTAAAAAAAAAGGGTGTGTGTATGTGTATTGTGTGTCCGCAAATACTTGTAACAAGCTTAATTTTCACAATTGTCATCCATTTTGATGAAATTATCATGAAATGTGCGGGGTAGGCTATAGATAGCTTATCAGTTATACGTTCCCGAATCAATATACCACCCAATATAATCCCATCAAGCATAATTTTCTCACTCCCTAGTCGTCTGATTTCGCTCGAATTCGGAGGATAGTTGGAAAGAGATTTTATTATTCCATATAAATATCGACATGATCGCTGCCCACGCACTAGCTTAATTTCCATGGATCTCGATTAATTCCATTGTTATCTGATTTTGATGAAATTTTCAGAGAGTCTGTGGTTGGGTTAGAGATGGTCCCCTATCACTTTCATTGTTCTAAAAAAATGCTTTACCCTGCGCATGCGCAACCGTTAATATCAACGCCTTTGCCACCCGGTCTTGAATTTTCTCACTCCTTAGATTTGATCAATCCATATCGATTTCAACGTGATTGTATCATTAGGAGCTGCTATGTGCATTGGCGAATGAGAAATCTTTGTAAAAAGTATAATTTTCATTTTTTTCATCAAATCTAGATGAAATATTTAGGGAATGTGTAGGTTAAGTTGTAAATGATCCCTTACCGATTTTATAAACTCTCAAATCAATGCTACATACTGCGCATGCGCAAACGTAAATTACATCAATTACTTGAAGTAACTTAATTATTTGACGTCTTACGCTACATCTTGATTAAATATTTTATGGAATTTTTCAAGATCATTTTAAACATTTCAGTGATCTATAAATTTATGTTAGGGATAAGGCAAAGCTTTGTGCAACAAAACTTGGCAGAATTTTTTCCTTGTTTGGGGGGCTATGAATAATGGACAGCCCGAATGAGATAAAAACGCTTATGAACAAAAGTATGACAAAATCCCCCTCACGCTATCATTTAACAATGGTTCAAAACACAAAGAGCTGAAGATGGAACAAAAATCCTTCGTGGGTGGGATGCAACAGTTCGCCAAGGGTTTGCGTGTTGCCGAGCACCTGGGTCGTCTCGGGTTTCTAGCCCCTGTCACACGTGCCAATGAGCTCCCGACGTCTCCCCGCTTCGATCAGTCAACTGGACCGTTTTGTGGAAGTACTTCTTTTTTTCTCTTAAAGCCCTTTTCTACTGCGGGTCATCACAAAAGTGCCGAACGGAAGGGTTGGAATGACAAAGCATATAGTTCGGTTACAAAGGGTGTAGGGGATGGAAATGTTGGACGGATCGCCCATTTTCTCTGCTTCCATTCTAGTCGTTATCTACGGTGAATGACGCAACTTTTCGCGTGATTCGTTGTACATTTTGTGAGTAGAACCATATCTACAATCTGAAAGGAAAGAATTATAGTTATGCAACTGGTATGAGTAGGGAATTATTACTGTAGTAACGTTGAAATCTTGATACAGGTACGTTATTTCAGTGTTTACGAAACAATCATATTTGACTCTTTTGCTTCCCCACTACCGAAGGTGTTCATACAAGAAAAAAATAAAAAGTTAGAAAACAAAAAAAAAAAAAAAAAAAAAAAAAAAAAAAATGAAAAAAGTTTCCCAAAATCTCCATTTGATTTGTGCGTTTCTGAGTTTGTTTATAAATGTGGGTTTCCTTATTAGCCGGGATATTCTCGTCTATCCAGAAAAGATACTGTTTTCTTCATTCTGTGTTAGCACATTTTTTAATAATATAAAGCTATTTCCAACAAAATCTAGAATAGTCAACTAATTATAGAAATACATTTTTTCCGAAAATTTCCTCAGGGAAATCCACTTGAAACGATTCCTGAAGTTATATATATATATATATATATAATTAACACAAATTTTTGAAAAAAGCCTTTATTGGCAAATAAGCCGAAATATAAAAAATAGTTTGTGGTGTAAATGATTGTTTTTTTAATAAATTTTGTGTTAATTATACATGCTTTTGTAGAGCCGCTTCATTGAATTGAATTATATATATGTTTTTGTTGTGTGCGTGTGTGTGTGTGTGGGAATTTTGCTAAAATTATAAATTTACCGATTTTTGGCAGTTTTTAACCATTTGTAGTCAGGGATTTTAATCCTATGGAGAGTTTTAGTCTAGCATGACACACACACACACACACACATAACACACAAAGACATGAAACTAAAGTTGTTCAGAATGGTACAAATTGTAAAATGCGAGTAGAAATTTGGATTTTTGGGTCTTTTTTATAAATCTCTCGAGAGTTATAACCTTATAACAATGCTTCTATTGGTAGTCCGCTGCTTATAGGTAGACTTGGAAGGTTGGAAGCTATACTTATATACGTAACAAAACGAAACCTGACTCGTGTCTGTAGTGATGAGTGATGAAATTCTTCGACGGAACACTTGTTTACTTATTCTTGCGTTCGTGAATGTACAGTTAGTTACCTGATCCCAAAAGAATAGATTCAAGTGCGATTGAAAATCCCCCGATTGTATTCAGCTTGAAGCACAAATAAAGGTCTGGGTGAGGGAAACAAAATAGAAATGGTTCTCTCTGGAACAGGCAGGCTTGATGAATATGTAAATAGGTTTTGGTAATCAATATCAAGGGAAACACAAGGGGATCGCTGAATATTCATCACAATGTACTTCGCTAAAGCGTGTTCATAGTCCTGACTGAAGTCTAAATGAATTGTAATGCAGCACGCACTTTATACCTTTCAGCAAATGAAATGCAACGGATTTGAGTTTTATCTATGATGTTGGCACCTCTTAGTTAGTACCCTACTGCATAGGTAGCACTTGTTTTGATTTACGAACAGAGAAATTACAGCTCAACTATATTGACTGTAATGAAATTTTTTTAATGCTATAACTATTGTTTTAGTTTTAGTCTACTTTAGAGTAGTTAATATCCGTGTAATATTAGAGTTTCAACATTATGTTTTGGTTAGTTGGTGTTAGTTACATTCCGCCGTCATTTCCCGAACTACTGGAAAAATGTGTATGAAGTAAGCTTGAAAAAACCATATTGGTCGAGGACTTGTTTGTAATCATGGCATCACTTACAGTTTTTCCAAAGGCATAAGATTTATGAGTCGAGATTTTTGAAAATAAGTTTCTCAAAAACTTTAAGTAATACAGCTTAGTTTTTGTCATAGTCTGAAAGTTATTATTTCAAAGATTTGAATGAGGCTGCCCGATGGATACCTATCTACGACTCATGCAGTTTGTTTAAAAGGTAATTCTTCTAAGTGCCTTTGTTTGTAAGTACTTGCATCAGCTCTGAAGGAAATAAGCACTATTCGTGCCTCCATCCCCGATCAACATGAGATATAATACAAAAAAACATTTTTCCATACTAGCACTGAAGAAGCAGTATAAATATTTCGATTCGTCGGCCTACAGAAGGAAGTCTTTTCATTCTGACCATCCCTTAAGAACCCCTATTGGTTTCAGTGGTCGAGACAACCCTACCTGACAAGAAGTAATGTTCAATTAAAACTACTTTTTGCGTAAAATGGTAAATTTTTATCTTGAAATGGTCATATGTTATGTATACAGTGGAAGTATGTGCGAAAAATGATGTCTACTGTGGGTCGTTGAGTACTACCTCCAGATCAGCAGTTTCAGCAGCATGTGCACTAGCAGCATGTCAATCCTTGAGATTGGCATGTTGGGACCAATTATGAGTGATGCTTGCAAAACGACCCACCAGTGGCAGAATCAGTCAGGATTTGTGTCTGGGAGGGAAGGAACCCTGTCCACCTGGAAACTAAGTGCAAACTCTGAGTTGCAATAGAGGGAGCTCTTCAAAGCTCTCTCCCAGAGTTAAAAGCTAGAAGCATTAAATAAGGGCGGAGGAGAGGAAAGAGAGGAAGAACGGACTAAAGCAGAAATGCGTAAACTTTTGTTAGTTCAGACCTAATAGCGCAATTCCATTTCACGGCGTATTTGCCACACGAATGGATTCTAGTAAAGTCATTCTCCCCCCTCTCAGTTTTGGAAAGAGAAAAGGAGGAAGGAGAAAATCCTGAGAGGGAAAACAATGGAAATGTCAAGAGAGTCAAATAGTAAATCCAACCTTCCATCCCCCGGCAACCTATCCTGGTTCAAACCACTCCTGTCCCTTCCCACCCCTAATGTACATAGAATCTGCTCCATGGGCTTTACTTTTAATGAAACACCTCTCACAACACATCTCTCTTATACTAACCGTCTCTGAAATATGGGCAATATAACTTTTCCGTGTCTTCCTCAGTCCGCCGTCCTCCGCCTTCCCCATTCAGCCCTTAGCTTGCCTTCCGAAAAGTTTTCCATGAAAAAGGTTATCTCTGTAACGACTAAAGTTTCCAGATAGTTATAAAGTAGCGGAAGCTCCATGTTGCGAGTATTCAAAATATTATTAATCATGAGAACTATTTTTATATGGAGGATTCTTATATGGAGGCACGCAGCAATGACTTAACCTGGTAAAAAAAAAACATAGACACGATACTTCTATTTGTCATATTTAACTAAATCAATAGGTAAATTTCAACTCAAATCTAATCGGCTGAGGTTAACCTTGAGTTTGACGTTAGCTTAGGCTTTATCCCATCTTTTCGTTTCACTTTATGAAACGCTGATCAGTTTCCGTTTAAGACGACATTGTATTGTTTTTTGCTGTTATGTTTGTTGAGAATTCATAACAATACTACTATAGTACTTCAAATTGTGACTATTATTCGGGAAATGCACTTATTTCATTTTGGCAGAACTTTTTAAAAAATGCACATATAGAAATTTTTATAATTACATATTCGTACAAAAATGTGATCTATAGTCTAAAAACACGTTTGAAAAATCACTGAAAACCATTCAAACAGTTTTTTTAATCATAATTATATATGTACTACCTAAAAAATTAAATAAAGATGTGTACTATGTTCCTCTAACATATTTCCTGCAGAATCTCACTACAATATCGATTTTGAGGTAAACAATATTTTTCTGGCGAAATCAACCAATGAAGTAGAAAATCGGGTCATATCGCCTAAAAAAGCTCAACATTCAAAATTGTCTCACGCGGGCTACAAATCTATACTATTAATAAGAATGAAACTCCGTCTGTCTGTCTGTTTGTCGTGTCTATGCACGGCCAAACGGCTGAGTGGGCCGGATCTACGAGTGGGGGGATCTTCTTGGGATTTTCCGATAGGGTGTATAAGCGAATTTAAAATTTTCTAATCCCACCCGAACCATGGGCCGTAGGGCGGGAGGGGGGTCGAAGTAATAATTAATGTGCGCTTTTTGGACTTCCCCGCTTCCCCAACCCCTCTAAACGGCCGTCGAAAATTCCGGAAAAATACCGGTTTCGTAGGTTTTGAAACGAGAAAGACGACGGCGCGATCGGATCGCGAAAAAAGTATCGGGAAATGCGTAAAAAAAATGCGAAAGTACGGACCGTGTTTTCTCGAAAAGTCCGACAAAAACTACGTTTTTTCCGATTAAAATATACCCCATAAAGGTACGTTTTTCGGAACGGTTTTCGCGGGCGAAATACAGCTTTGGGTCCGCCGAATCTGAATCCGAAATCGGATATCGAAAAAAGTGACGAGAACTCGGTCAAATTGCGAGGGGAAGCGAGACTAAGCTATTAAAATGAGAAATTATATGTGCTGTGGACGCGAGAAGGCTCTAGGAAGACAGACGTGTTTGGGGTTCGATAACTCAGGTACAGGTTTCGGTGTTTGGGTGTTGCGAGCAGGTACCTTGCGAGCGAAGCGAGAGCCATTTCAACAGAATAAATTCGGATTTTTTCCTACAAATATACAGCAATACCTTGCGAGCGAAGCGAGCAACATCCCCGAATAAACTTTTCGTGGTTCCACGTAGTTTTATAAGATTTAATTTGTTTGTAAGAATTCCCAAGTGAAAAAAACGTCTGCCAAGTTGGGTGGGCAGTATAACTTCCTCAAGGATATACAGGTATACCTTGGGAGCGAAGCGAGCAACATCCCCTAATAAAATTTTCGTGGTTCCACGTAGTTTTATAAGATTTAATTTGTTTGTAAGAATTTCCAACAGAAAAAAACGTCTGCCAAGTTGGGTGGGCAGTATAACTTCCTCAAGCGAGCGGAGCGAATAACATCCCCTACAGAAGTTAAAACTACCCTTAGAGATCTACCGTTTGCGAGCGAAGCGAGCAACATCCCCTACACGTTTCAATTGTAATACATCGCATGTATACAGCCACACTTTGCGAGCGAAGCGAGCAATTTAATGGGGGGTCCGGGGGGCTTGCCCCCCGGCTGGACGTGGAGGCGAGCGTAGCGAGCCGGTGCGGCTAGTGTTAGAATAAATACGTTTACCCCTTGATGTTTTCATTATATGATACCAAGTATGATTAAAAATTTATTTAAACTCTTATGAGAATGCTTTTTAACGGACTAGTACGGCAAAAATGACATTTTAACGATATTGGTTTATTTTCAATAATGTACCTTTGAATCGACCAAGAAAAAAAATTTTTAACACCTCCTGACAATTTTTTGGTTTACGTTTCAAGATGCGGAGGTTCCAAAAATCGAATAAAAAATATCTGGCGTCCGCCGTCGGCCTCTTTTCTCCAAAAATATAGACCAATCTATGTGAAACTTGTGTTAAAAATCACTTTTGGTTTCTAAATGCTCCTAGAAGATCGACATAAATTTTTATCAACCCTAAAGGGTTATAAAAAAGGGCTGAACGTTCAAAACTCGAGATCTCGAAAACTTTCCAGGCAAAAATAATAATGTTTTGCTTGTCAATGATAAATTTAATCCCAAAGAATCTATTGAAACCACTCGAAACGCTGTACGTTGAATTGTTCGCTTTTCTTAAGGGCTTGAACATCGAAAAAAAACCTTTGAATTTCTAAGCGCGAGAATCAGAGAGAGATCATAAAGAAATCACGCGCTGCTAGCGAATCTATTCAATATCCGATCAAGCTTTAAATTCCATGAGTGATCGCTAGATAGTGAGACCGGGATACAAACGAATTGCCTAATAAATATCATCTGATATAATTAATGCCAATAATGGAAATATCAGGTAATATAGTTCCAATGTTTTACCTTATCTACATCTTGATTGACTACATTCTACTGTGGAGTTTTCGTGATTATTAAAACCATTTCAGTGATCTACACATTTATGTTATTTTCAGTTGGTAGGTACCTACTTACATTCATATCGTTATATTCAGAACAGAAGGAATAGTAAAATATCGATGTTTTAATTTTTAAGGCATTAATTTTCTCTCTGCAGGTGCCCATATACACGCAGGCATATTGATGTCAACCTACGGATCTGCAATTTGAAATGGACCTCCTTCGTAATATCAAGAATTTAATATCAGTGCACACTCATCAGCTGTGAGGCCTATGAGCCTAAATCGTTTTTAATTGGTTAATGATACTGAAACCTGAAACGCAGATCCTTTTTGGAAATATGGAGTACAATTACAAAGTATGGGGGACTCTGATCAGCTTCGGAATCTCTGAGGCTAATCTCTTTCCTAATCGACTGGCGGTGCTGTTATTTAGTTAGGCAGTTGTTGTAGTTGTCGATTTTGTTGTTGTTGCTTTTAGGCAATTACAACAACTGTCTAACTATCTAAATGTCTATGGTTTTAATTTGATTTTTGGAATCTATGTGACTTGAAATGAAAATCAACAAATTTTGAGGTTGGTTAAGAAAATGTTATTTCATGGTTGATTTTAAAGACCAATCGAAATTAATTTCAATTTCGAAAATGATGAATCAACAATCGGTCAAACTTATCGTTATTCCGTTGTTTCCTCCAAGCCCGCATGAGAAAATTTCTTCCAAAAACTCGTTGTACGTGAAAATCATAAGTAAATTTCGAAACACTTCCGCATCACCCATCTCGCGTAACGTTTTCGGGCAGTTCGCTCAAGGCTAAAGCATGTTCCATGCTAAAACGGTTAATGTTTCCAATCGCCTCACTATCAACCCCGAAATATTTACGGGCATCAGTTCGTGATAACCCATTCGAAACCCCGATCGCTAAATAATCGGTTGGGCGAGCGAAGTGAGTGATTTGTTAAGAAGGCTAATGAACCGGAGAGGCCTAAAAGTCGGGATCTAATGATAAATCAGTGTATTTAGGCAAACCCTCGGGGGTGTAGAAAGCTGTTGCAGTCACGAAACGGACCCGCCTCCCTCCAGCAAGTTCGACCGGTCTCGCATCCCGGAGAACTATCAGATTTTTTTTCTCTCGTATCCATCTTCCACGATTGTTTAAAGGTTGTATCCTTATAAAGGTGCTACAAACAATGAAAAAATAAATAATACGCATTCTTCATTCTTTCGTTTCATAAAAGAAATGAAACACAAAAAGTGTGTTTATTTATCTATTCTATATCTATAAAAATGTCGTTGGTTAGTGACCAAACTCCTCAGAAACGGCTCGACTGATCCTTATGAAATTTCGTATATATATTTGGAAGGTATGACAGGTAGAGAAATATGTGGTAAAAGTATATTTCAGCTGACTGCAGTCAAAAGAATGAACCATTATACCACGAAAAACTCGTTTTTGGCGAATTTTCGTAGAAACTGAAGCTAATGTAAACTCGCCAGCACTTTATGAGCAACATTTCTAAACATTTGCTCAAAAAATCACTAAGCATATAACCTGCTATGTAAAATTATTCCTAGGTAAGGATTTAGTTTAAGAATCTGCTCTGAATCCATGAATATGCTCTCCAGTTAACTTCAAAGCCGACCGCTGTTTTAAAATATATTTTTGCGAGTAATACTTCTACCTAATTTTTTATAAAAGTAATAAATTTCATTCGGTATAGTTATTCCTCGCGTATTCCAGTTATTCTTCAATAATGCAATGAAAGAATGAACGAATGGTCAAAGAAGATACTAACATAACTGATGCGTTTAACATTTTTACAAATGGGAAGAACAGCATGTTGAACTTGAATTTATTGAAGCCGAAGATGTAGTTGGAATAGAGTTTACCTGAATCAATCACATATAATAGGCTACTTCCTCACTATTGACTGCTGAGTGAGCCCTGAAACTAATTCCTTGCCCAATTAACCTATGAAATGCTGAAATTGAAACGGTACCTCACTATGACATGCAGAATATGATTACCATGTAGAGAGCCACCCAGATCAGCTGAGGGATCTTTATCACCAATTTATATCCTATTCGACATGCGATCCTGAAATTTGAAATGGAGCCTATCTGGGACACGCTAAATTTATTTGCCACGTGGGAGCCACCCTCATCAGCTGAGTGAGCTCTCAAACATATTATTTACGGCCTTTTCTCGGGTAATACAACTTGGAAGTCTAAATATAATTGAAAAACGTCTGCCAAGTTGGTTGTGGCACTTAGCTTCCTCGTTTACCTATCATGAATGTATAGATCATTGAAAAGTTTTAAATGATCTTGAAAACTTCCTTAGCGGAAAAGGGTAAATCAAGAAGTAGCGTGAAATGTCATAATTGGTCAATTAAGAAACGAAAAAATGATACTCAATGTAATTGTTGAAAGCAATGAAATAGGTACTGGGCCATTTACAACCTAAACCGCGCATTCACTGACAATTTCATCAAAATCGGATGCAAACTGTCGAAATTAAGGTCATTACAAGTATTTCACGTTGGCTCATGCGCAGTAGCTATTAATGATGCAATCCTGCTGAAATTGATATGAGGTAATCAAGTCATCTACTTCCAACTATAATCCAAATTTAAGCGGAATCGGACGACTAGAGTGTGAAAAAATATAGGATAATGTAATTCCCGTTTGTGCATGCGCAGAATGAAGTATTGATTCGGTAACACTGATATGACACGGTTTTGCTACTTATTAGCTCTTTCTCCTTCGTCTCTTACCTTTCCTATTAGTTACGAAGAGACTCCGATGGTAATTTCGAAGAAGAAAAGGAATTTTTTTCAACACTTTAGTCCAGCTAGATTGGAAAAAAACCACTGCTCCGCTCTGGGTGCGGTAGTGTATAATTTCAACTTGAAGAATCACCCTGATCAGCAGAGTGAACTCTAGACCTAATTTTGTTCCAATCGAACTAGAGATGCTAAAAATTGGAAAAGAGTCTTTGGGTGAGGTAAGTAGAGTATAAATATTACCACTTGAGAAACCATTACACCTTTAGCTTACTTTTATTACACCTACTTAGCTTTTCAGATGTACCCATACTGGATTTTTGAACAGGATCTCTCTGAGTATGGTAGAGTATAATTTACAACTTGAGATAACTCTCTGATCAGCAAAGCTGAAGCTAATTTAGCTGAACTTTGCTGAATTTTGCTATAAATGCTGAACTTTGGAACGGAGCCTCTCTGAGTGTGGTAGATAGTATTTCCTATACTGTAGATAGTATTTCTCTAGCAGTAATGACACAATTAATCATAAATTTAAATTATGATACACTGTGATCTAGATTCATGCCTCGGATGAGCGAGTGAAGCTAGCGAGCACAGCTAGTATAGGGATAAAGCGCTGGAACCTACGAGTATTTTCTCAATAGGGTTAATGAGGCGCTTCGCTCTTATAATATGGATTCCAAACAATCGAGGCCTACTCCAAGATCGGGAGCACAAGTGACCTACACTTAGTAGCAATCGTTGGCACACGATTAAATTCTCTCGTATTTTTCTTGATAAAACCCATAACTCTCATTGCACTTCACGATATGGCGAATATGTGATCGGTCATTGTCAGCCGTGGGTCAAGCACTACTTCCAATCTCGCAAATAATTCGTCCCTACATTACACTAGGAAGTTGTCTCAAATGTACGAATAGCTAGGAAAATCTTTGGATGTACGGATTCGAACAAAATAATAAAGTTACAATTTCGAGCTATTATTTTCGGAGCTTTCATTTTTTTCCGGAACTTTATTTCGAGGGATTTAAATTTCAAAAGTGAGATTTTTTCCTTATATCTGAATTTTTGAGCCTGAGTGATAACGCCTAAAAATTATTTTGGAAACCTCAAAATAATTACACGACATTTTTCGTGAACTGGATGAATTCAACGGGTGCCCCGATGGAATTTCGGAAATTCGAGTGAAAGATATCCCTAATGGACAGATGGAAATTTTTAGTGTTCCAGCTTCCAGATTTAGCAAAAGGGTGAGGATTGGGTCGTTTGTCTTGGTTTTTTCTCTCTTCTATAAAATAAGGCAGCCGTCCGATATGCAAAAACCGCGGTCAAGGCTGTGACCGGGGTGTGAGTGGAAGGGATGGTCACTTTGGGGCGGGTCAGGGTCCTCTGAATGGGTATTTATAGACGGAGGTAGTGGAGTGAAAGGGCCGTTCCGAAGGGAGGAAGGGCCCAAGGGGCGACCTTAGATAAGGGTTGTGAATGGATAGTGGCCTTGACCCCGGGTCAAGGAGGTGGGCCTTCAAGGGTGGCCGCTCCACTGACCCCTTCCAAAGGGCCAATGACATCTTACAACCGAACCCCCCTCACTTCAACCCTCTTCTGTCTACTACGCTTTTGTCCCTAGGGGTTGGTCCGCATTCGCTTCCTGTCTTCCGGCCTCATTTTCTGTGGGAAAAGCGGATTGCCTTATTCACCTCCCGCGAGACTGGTTCTTCTTATTGTCCCTCCGGTTTCTCTCGCTTTCCCCATGAAAATATTTTCTCTGGTAAAGACGGATGAGAAACGTACGAATTAATCTTACTGGACAAGAAAAAGGACGATTACAGATTTTAATTCAGAATGAGGAGAGATAACTCGCCCGGGGTTGTAAAATTTTTTTTTTTTTTTTTTTTTCTTTTCATAATATTTATTGCACCAAGTAATACAACTTATTAGCAACATTTCTTTGACAATGAATAATCGGTGACTGAAACAAGTCTGTGATACATAACACATCCTATACATCATTTCAGCTATTTAGTGTCTTCAATGAACACGATTTGCAGGAGCGCACATCACTACACTCACTGAACAAACTTTCATGAACACATCACTCCCTATTACCACAGGTCGTGAGGTTTTCGTCTTTTCAGTCGTCTGAGCAGATCATCAACGTCCTGCAGCTTCACAACCTCCTCGTTGATATGACCTTGGAGCCTCTGATGATGGGCTATCGCTTGAGTTTTTATTACTTCATTTATTGTGGGAATTTTGAGGTCGTTATGGATATCATTATTGGTCGAGTAGCGGTACGCATCGACGCATGACCGCAGTACTTTGTTCTGGAATCGCTGTATAATATCACGATTACTTTGAGAGGTGCAGCCCCAGAGCTGTGCACCATATGTCCAGACTGGCTTAAGGACCTGATTGTATAAAGTTAATTTATTTTGGATAGACAGTTTTGATCGTCTACCAATCAACCAATACATTTTTCGGAATTTGGTGTCCAATTCTGTTTTTTTGTTTTTTACATGCGCTCTCCAGCGGAGCCTTGTATCCAGAGTCATACCCAAATATTTTGCCTCATTGGCATAAGGGATGACTCTGCCATTCAGATAGATTGGTATATTTTTGATTTGGCGGTTGGTGAAATCAACATGGACTGATTTTGCCTCATTCATCTTGATTCTCCACTTAATTGCCCAATCATGGAGATTCTCGATGGATCTTTCAAGTTTTGAGGTCGATTCTCGATTGTCTTCACCAATGGCAAGAATAGCAGTATCATCTGCAAATGATGCCAGGGTGTTCCCCTCGTGTTCAGGCAAATCGCTGGTGTAAAGGACGTACAGTAGTGGGCCGAGTACACTTCCTTGTGGTACGCCAGCATTAATTATTTTTGCTTCCGAGTAAGCATCATCTTGTTTGATCCGGAAGTATCGATTTGATAGATAAGAGTGAAGCAGTTCAACATATTTGGCTGGAAGCATTAGTCTGAGCTTATGGTCAAGTCCCTTGTGCCAGACTTTATCGAACGCTTGAGTAACGTCGAGGAAGACAGCTGAGCAGACTTTTTTATCTTCTAGGGCTTGTTCAATAATATGAGTGATACGGTGCACCTGATCTATAGTGGAATGCTTATGGCGGAACCCAAACTGATGTTTGGGGATGAGGTTTCTTTCTTCTACGATTTTAATTAGACGTGCATACAGCACTTTTTCAAAGAGTTTTGACAGTACTGGTAAAAGTGATATTGGTCTATAAGACTTTAGCTCTTCAGGAGGTTTACCTGGCTTCAATATCATAATGACTTCGGCGAGTTTCCATAGTTGAGGGACATAACGTAACTTGAGAGAGGCATTCATGATTTGCGTGATCTTTACAAGTGCTTTTCGTGGTAGGTGTTTGAGAACTTGACCGGTGATCAGATCATATCCAGGTGCCTTCTTCGGATTGATCTTGGTATTGATGGTGTTTTGAACTTCTTTGACAGTGATCAGTGGGATGTCAATTTCTTGTTCTAGCAAGGGAATTTCTTCAAGGGATTCTTCGTCAGGGCGGCCAGGATTGGGCATGAAAATATCTGCAAGATGTCGAGCAAAAGCATCAGCCTTTTCTTGGTTGCTTTTTATCCACTTGCTATTAGTTGTATCTTTAATAGGTGGTGCCTGGATGATAGGTCTCTTCAGATGCTTTGTTGCCTTCCAGAGGGAGTATTCAGTGTCTCGATGATTGGTGAGCGATGTGAGGTAATCTTCTTGGGTTTCTTCTTGTATCTGCTCCATCATTTTCTTCAATTTGTAGTCGAGTTGGTACCATTCAGTTTTAAGAGCGGGGATACGTAGTTTTTGCCATTTACGCCTGGCTTTTCGTTTTTCTCTGATCATATTTATAACTTCACGTGGATAGTTGAGGCCCTTCAGCTTTTTCTGTTCTTCAGGGGTGTTTTTCCATGCCGCAGTTTGGATAGAGTGAACGAGTTGACTTAACTCTCCATCAACTTCAGCTGGAGTTGTTAGTGGCACACTGAGATCTATATATTGATTTAAGTTGACTTTAAACTGATCCCAGTCTGTCTTTTTGTTCACCAAAACTGGATTATGAGGCTTTAGAATGATGGTTTCACTTAGCGTTAGAAGTATTGGCGAGTGGTCAGAGCTGAGGTCAAAACAGTCCTCAACAAGTGCATAGTTCGCTGAAATATTTTTCATGATAAAGAAATCGATTAGATCAGGCTTCTTCTGGATATCCCCTGGCCAGTACGTTGGTTTCCCAGTTGACAATGGAGTACAGTAATTTGATTGAACATATTTAAGGAGCTCTGTACCACGAGGTGTACAAAGTCGTGAACCCCAATGCGTGTGTTTTGCGTTAAAGTCACCGCCGATTATGAAGCGATTTCCAAGTAGGGCAAACACTTCAGCAAATTCATTTTCTTTTATGATATGCTTTGGAGGAATGTAAATACTGGCAATATTAGCTTCAAAGGATTTCGTACTAATGGTGATTGCACAGCTTTGAAATTTTTCTGTCTCTATTTTGACACATTCATGATGTTTTATATTATCTTTGATAAGTACTGCGCTGCCCCCTCTTGCATTATTGCTGGGATGGAGAGCATGATAGCACTCGAATCCTTTTATCTTAATGCGTGACTCCTTAGTAAAGTGGGTCTCAGAAATTAGACAAATGTCTATTTTGTTTATATTAAGAACCATCTCCAGGTCCAATTTTCGGGACAGGAGTCCATTGGCATTCCAACACATAATTCGTAGGTTGCGCATCATTGGGCTTTCTTTCGTGAATGGCTGCGATCTTTTTCTAGGGCAATTAATCTTTGATTAACATTAGATAGGGTGTTTTCCATTCGGCTTTGATTTGCAAGTATGTTTTGCAATAATGATTGTATAGTGTTATCAGGCTGCAAGGGTGTTGACTGGATGACACTGCCACTTACCGCTTGGGCGTATGAAGGCTGATGACCGAAATGTTGATTTTTCTCATGTATAGGAGTTTTCGGGATGAAAACTTTCCTAGTTGTATTGATTTTTTTGGTTTCTTTTTCGATATTTTGGGAGCCAGCCTTCAGACCTTTAGATCGTTTTTTGTGAATCTCGGCAGCTTCAATAGCCACTGGACATTTGCGGTAGTTTGCTGTATGCGAGTCTCCGCAGTTTGCACATTTGGCTGGGGTGTCGCGAGGTTTGGTGCACTTTTCTGTGGCATGGAAGCCAGCACATTTAACACACCTCTCCATTTTCGTGCAGTAGTTTTTGGTGTGTGCCCATGATTGGCATCTCTTACATTGTGACACAATTTTATTCGGTTTAAGGTTTTCGAATTTTACCTTCGACGAATAAAATTTTGTGATTCCATGGATAGTGTCAGGATTAGTTCCGGGGGCAAAATCAACTATATACATATCAATAGGTTCTTTTGTTCCCCATTTCAATTTTTGTGTCACATTCAGGACTTGTAGGTGTGGGAATTCGTGGGCAAATGCGTCTTTGAGCTCTTGTGGAGCAAGCCCTCTTGGAATTCCTTTCAATATCACTGTATACGGTCGTTCTTGTTTATTTTGGTAAGTCGTGAACGGGCATTTTTTATTGATGAGCTCCGATCTAATGGCTCGGAATTCATCTGAGGTTTCCGTGTTAATTTTAACTTTACCGTCACCAAGAAGAGTAAGGGTGACATTTGGTACTAACTGTGTTAGCCGTGCTTTAATATTTTTGAAGCCCTCAGCATCTTTAAGTGCTTCTAGCATGAAAGGAGGAGGTTTTGGTTCTTTTTTTGGTTGGGGTTTTTGTACCTGATTTTGAGATGTAGTATTTTCAATTTTCTTTCGGATTACCTTCACTGGTTTAAAGTCTATGCCAGAGACATCGTATGAGCGAACCTCATCGTCCCCAACTTCATTGGCAAGATCACTTGAGTCTGTATGAAAAGACATCTCATGTTCTAATTTTTCTAACTTGTCTTGAAGGTCTGAGACTTTTTTCTTTTCTGCCAATACATGTTCATTACACCCAGATAAATAACCACTGAGGGTATTAATTATGGAGTATAACTCACTGAATGAATTTCGGATGGCCTCATCTTGAATCCCTCTGGTATTCGTCTGATGTTGCGCAAGAGAAGCCTTCACTTGCGAAATTATCTCCGCTACCGTCAGCACTCTTCCGCTGTCCGAGTTCATCGTACCGCTTCAGCCGAGTTCAGCAGACCTCGCGGCCCGAGACAAATATTTTCGTTTCACGGAGCTCGATGTTTCTACCTTGATTTTATAAGTGGATTTCAAAGAGGTTTTGTTGTGAAAAGACATCTTAAAACTGCTTAATCTGCAATGCTTGTTGAGACGATAATCAGCAAAATCGATTGTAAGCAAATTTCCGCAGAAAATAAATCCGAAAATCCGTTTTGAGGCATTCTAAAACGATTCGTGGAGTTTGCGCGCTATATATATATATATATATATATATATATATATATATATATATATATATATATATATATATATATATATATGCCATTCCAGACGATAAAACTCCCTAGGATTGAGATACAAATCCCGTTCTTGCGCCAAAAAGTACAACATTCCAAATGAAAGGATGAATTCGTTTTCCAGCACTTTTTGAGCACATTAACTTGGTCAAATTACAAAAAATGTGCTAACAAAAAATCACTAAAACTGGCGAAAAACGGTCGAAAATCGTCTGTTATCGTAAGATGTAGGTAAAACCTAGATTATTATAAATTGTGAAGAAAAACACCTATGCGGTTTGATTTCTCATCAACGACTATTTTAATTATTTCAAAATAACATGTGTTTGTTTAATAATTTATATTTAGCATTTGGAAACCAAATGCTAAATAGTTATTATCCTTTGGAAAATATTGTAAACAAAATAAACTTTAACGAGTTATGAAGCGGTAACATCGTCAAAATCATTTTCAGCAGAATTTTAGTCGTAACAAAGTTAGCTTCAACATGTTTCAAATTTAAAAACCCTCCAATTGGGGCGGCTATATATTTTGATAATAGCGTTTAGAAATCGCCCCGGCGAAAGGGGTAATTTTGGAGTACTTGATATTTCTGTTGCCTATATACCTCTTTGGGGCTATTTCGGAAAACGTTCCAAGCTTTTAAAAAACGTTTTTTAATGGGAAAAAATGAAAACTAGTGTCAAAATTTTCATATTTAACGTCAATATCGAAAATACGACTTAAAATCTAAATCCTCACTAAGGACCAGGTTTGATTAAATCATGTTCACTCTTTTTTCAGGAATTTCTCACAATAAATTTGGGCTGATGTTGTCAATATCATTTCTTCAAAACTTCGGCGAAATAACACATCTCTCCTTCCTCCTTAGTTTTGAAGATCAAAAAGCGAATTTCAAAGATAAATTATTGAAATTTTCACAGATAACACGTGGGTTATTACTCTAAGAAATAAATAAGTCACTCTTGGACAAATTATTACGAGGAAGTCTGACCACCTCACAAAACCTGGCTGTCGCCATCTAAAAAAATAATAAGCCTCTATTTTTCCCTCCTGAAAGTTATCAAATCAGAACACCTGGATCTTCCACCAGATAGGTATTGACTTAACAGAAAACATTGAATCAATGTGATGGACGAATCGTATCGAATCGTATAGAATGGATTCCCAAATTACCCCAGCACTCTCAAATAGCCCCATTTGAAGGTATGTTAAAACTATTTCCAACCATCATTGCTGCAGTTAATAAGGCGTTTTGAACATCAATTTTTGAAGATCTATCTTTCTATTAAAAAATGCGTTCTCGATTAGGTAAATCTAGTGGTTGGAAATTTAGCCTAAGTGTTATTCCAGAACTTGGTCGTCAATTTGCGCCCACCCGCATGGAATTGGATGCAAACGTTTGGACATATAGAGCGGAGAAACAAACAAATTTTCTCTTTTATACTATATATTTATAACGATAGTTATCTTATATTGTTATCCATATATTACAACTACCAAAGAGGAATTAAATGGGGGTAGCTTCATTCGATTCTTTGAGGTGATATCTATAAAATAAATAAACAAAATTATCAGTCTTATTTCGAAACTTTACGAAACCCTAATTTTGACATTTTATGTCTTTACTATGGCACATAACTCAAAAAGTGTGACGAAGAAAGCGTTATGAAAAATTTCTAATGATTTTCATGTACAACCGATTCGTTACTACGGAACTTTAACTTCGCCAGTTATCATCGTACAAAAATCGTTCACCACTCGTTGGATAGCTCTCGATTTACCTAACCATATTACGTTAACCACTGCGGAGTGCGTGGCCGACAAGCTGCGGTATGAGCGTGATTGTTTAAATAATTGTTTACACACAGGTGATCATTCTCAATAATTTATATTGTGAACACGATTGCAAGCTTTATATAAGTAAAGACATAATTTTAAGACCAAACAAATCACGTGCGGAAGGGGGCGCAAAGACATAAAATGTCCCTCGTGGTTGCGTACTTGTACGAAAGCTGTACCCACCGTTTGTGTTTTTTTAATGCGTCTCAAAAATGGTTAACAGACTTCCAGCTCAATGATATATCCAAGTGAAATTATCATATTATGACGAAATCCCAAGGAATCGTAAGGACTATGCCTCATATTGTCTCCCATGGATTTAATATATTCTGGTTCAAAGATAGCCTCTAGGTACGCGAAAACGAAAATGCATCATTGTATCACATTTGATAACATTTCACCGCTTCATGGAATTTCATTATATCAGTCTTTCAATTTTACCCTGTAGGAATGATCAAAAGTGATCGAATGATCGAACGGTCGATTAAAAATTTTCATCATTGATATAATAATAAATACAATTGAAACAAATTATTATATATTCTTATATACCTATATCTCGAGTATTTTACTTTTCTAGACTTTACATTATAGAGAAGGGTTGCCTTTCTGACCTGTCCAGGTCGTCGTTTTGTAGATGCAAAAAATCCATTTAATCCAAGCACTCGAGTTCCGAAGAACTGTGATGTGCATTTGAATAGATATATCTATATGTGAAAATGTTGACATGATTTTGTCGTGGACCCTCAAAAAAGGGTATTCCTCGAAAGCGAGTTAATTCGGTGTGATGTTTTTCTCATTAGTTGTACCTGGGATTCCGCAAATTTACATGCGCGCTAAAATCCTCACTGTTTCCTCCCAGATACCTCGTACGCACAGCGCGCTCCATATGAACGTGTTTTCTTCCCTGGGGATCTTATCCCAGAACTGTATTAACTCCTGCCGCAGGATTAATTTCTTGAATAAACCACGACCTCAAGTACGAAAAAAAGTGGAAAAAACACGGGCGAATACTCGGAGCGCGGACGCGCAATAATATATTTTTGCACAGTGTACCCACTGAAACCCCAAGGGTTTTCCTTCTTTTCTCAAGGAAGGTGGAGTAAGGTATCCTTCCCGGGTAAAGGTCACTACTTACTCACAAATGTATTACATAAATCATACGCGTAACTCCGTGCAGTTGAGATGCGCTCGCGGCCACCGAGTTCTTTTCACCCCGCTTATAAATTCTCACTTACTTCTCCGGCAACCCCTTCCCTCCCCTCCGACGCCTCGACAATTCTTTACCGTCTTGATTTAATTTTCTGTGCCCGTGAACTTATTGCTTCTACTGTGAAGTATGTTTTCAATTTAGTTTTCACACGAATTTCAAATGGGAGACTCCTATCCCCATCGCAACAGAGAGAAAAATAAGGAAATAATTCCTTATATATAAAACTCAAAGTTTCTATGTATGTTCCCGATAGACGGCTAAACGGCTGGACCGATTCTGATGGGAGCGGTAGCGAGGCGCACAGCATGGAAGCCCAACACTATCAAGCGGCTTGATCAAATGCTTGAGTCTCCGATTGATGTGCGTTTCAAGCGTATTTCAATCAACCCTTAAATCTTTTGATCAAAACTCCCATCAGTCGAAGCTGAGAAGTGGAGGAGTGTGGAGCATAATGGTGTCAAATGTTGATTTGGGATTTCTGGCCTTAACATTGAGTGCTGTGAAGCGGAGAAACCACAAAAAGAATAAAAGACGGTGGTCTAAGGACTGGTATAAAATGAGGAACCACTTCGCTCATCAACATCTCCTTAACTTTCTGAGTGATTCGGAACCAGAGGATTATAGGGATTTTCTACGCATGGACCAAGAAAGCTTCGATAATCTACTCGATTTAGTCCGCCAAGACATCGAGTAGAAGGACATGAAAATGCGTGAGGCGATTCCTGCAAGTCAGTGCTTGTCTGTCACGTAGAGGTACCTAGTATCTGGCATGGATTTAGAAGACCTGAAATTCCATGGGCTTCCATGAACCATTGCTTGGTGAAAATTGCCCTAGACTATCAAGCGGCTTGACCATCCGCTTGAGTCATTCAAACTTTTTACCAATCGCTGTCAATGCTCAATCTTCAAGCGTCAAACGGGTTTCTAAACTATCAATCAAGCTTGATACAATCAATTTGCTCAAGCATTTGATCAAACCGCTTGATAGTCTAGGGCCTACGTAATTCTGAACCTCCAAAACATCATCTACTTCATAAACGGCGCTACCCCTCGCAACCGATTTGTTTGGTTCCCGAACTTTTATTATTATGGTTGATCACAGGCAGTTTTTTAGCAGCGGAAATTCGTGACAAGTGGAGGAGCCTTGACGGGATGCTACGGCTGAGTGAAGCATGGGTACCATATCAGTTTTCAATTGATTTTGTTCAAAAGTTTTCACGAACAAATTACGTACGTTTAAACCTCTAATTATCCATTATTTTCGCCAAACGAGAATCTCTGTGCATAAGCAAACCCGAAATCCGAGGCCCTCACATACATCACTCTCAGTTTCATCTGGTAGTATGCATAAAACCAGAAGGCACGTTTTTGGCCAATCAATTATAGTCGCAATTTGGAACTGATGCGAATGATTCAAAATTAACAATATTGTATTCGGACTGATATTAGAGAGTTTTTGTTCTTCCCGTAAGATTTTCTCCCGTTGACGTGTAGAGCAGCGTGTAGAGCAAGCAGCTGGAGATGCTAGCTCTTCACGTGATTTTTACGCGTATTTCTACACGTATACGTGGAAAACCAAACGCTAACGTCACGTTAACGTCTCTATAAGTGTTTCAGAAGCTGTTGCGTATTCTTTACGTACAACCTATTCTTATTAAAATAATTAATTGCTTTATAATTATTTATAAATACATAATTATAAATACATTTATTGCTTAGGTACCTTAAATGGCTGCATTTTGTAGCGGAGCACTTCACTATTACCTCTCGACTTGTTGACCAACCAACGTGTTGTTGGCAACCACACAGTAGTTACCTTTGCTGATAACTGCGTAACTGCGGTTACCTTGGTCACACTGATTACCGGCAACTGTTGTTACCTTCGCGTCAGGCTATGATGACTACCCGTAGGCCGAAATTCCAACGAATGCATTTTCCCGTGCACGTGTAGATAGGCCTTTTTCCCGTACACGCGTAGTTCTACACGTTGACGTGAAGATTCGCGCATGCGCAGTTGGTATTTCAGTCTTTTCACGTACACGGGTAGAAAATTACGGGAAGAACAAAAACTCTCTATTAACTGGCACTAGCGCACATATAAATCTGTAAAACTTAGACATTTTCTTTCTTTTTTTTCTTTTTTTTTGGCAACTTTGCTTGAATTTAGATGATGGTGAAGATCAGAGGGTTGAAGAACTATATACGAATCTGTAGAACTTCATGCACATTATTCGATCTCGTAAACCTTATCGGAGCCTCAACATCAGGATATTAATTATTCAGCAAAATTAAATCTCTCTAAAAATGTCATCAAAATAAAATGATAACTTTGGAAATTGAGCTTGTTACTAGGATTTCACATTCACGTGTGCGCAGCTGCTACTATTGACACTATTAGGTGGAAATTTGAATGGAATAATCAAATCGTCTTCTACCAACTATCCTCCCAACGTTTGCGCATGCGCAGTGTAAAGTACTGGTTTTGGGACATTAAAAATGATGGGAGACCGTCTGCAGCATAACCCGCTAATTCCCTGAAAATTTCATCAACATCGGATAAAAACTGTGGAAATCAAGCTTGTTACAAGGATTCCACGTTCTCGCATGTGCAACAGCTACTATTGATACAATAATTTTTAAATTGATAAATGTTGATTATATCGTATTTTCCAACTATCCTCCGAATTCACGTATGAGCAGACGCAGAGGTTTGTCCTTATTTTTTAGTCTTTAAAAGAAGAATTTCATTTTGTTTTCTTATAGTTATGATGTTTCCAAACTAATTAGCCTGCCATCAAGCGGCACAACTAGGTATAACCAAATTACAACCTCAACCCAGTGAAACAAAACAAGCGGCATAATTGTTGACCAACCATTTATAATATCGCATTATTGGATTAATATCTTGTAAATAAATATAAAACTACGACATAAATATCTTACTAATCTTCAGTAAAATTAGAGCTTTCCAACGAATGGTGAACGATTTCTGTGCGTTAAACACTGCGAAAGTTCCATTTCCCTACCAACGACTTGGTTGTACGTGAAACTCATCAGAAAATTTGTGCTATAGTTTTTCGTGACATAAAAACGAGACACTTTTGGCCAGTTAGGTGATGGCTAAAGCATGTTCCATGCTAAAAACGTTTCATGTCCTGTAAGTCAAAACAATGCTTCCGTTACTTATGGGATGATTTGGAAGCGCTATAACATCACCATTGATTGATGTCTGAATAATTCACACGTCAAAACGAAAAAAAAGAAAGAAAAAAATCTATAGGTGCCTATCGTTAAAATTTTCTTGTGAAAACTGGCAAACGAGTTTGGAAGTTTGAATAAAGATAAGTGAGGCCGCGGGTAGTTGTATAGGAAAAGCTGGGAGGATAAAACATGTTGAATGATTAATTGTATATAGTTGACAGGATTCTACCATTAGTCATGCCCCACTCCCTCGGAGGACTACCTCTTCCATCACAATCAGACCATTTTCTACTCCTCACACATAATATCACAAGTTCCCCGAGCCCTATCTCAAAAGAAATATTTATGGGAACGCACTTTTATAGTGGTAATCGAGTATGTACAATACGATTATGAGTTCTGTAGGGTGCGCTCAATTTTTTCCTAATAAAATCTTTTGGCGTGGTACTATTTTATTACCATATTTAGCCATTTCTTTATTCATTATTAAAGTATAATGAAGAGGAAGACCAACGAAGACGGAAAGCACCAACTTCTGACATAAATTTCTCTGAATCTTTAAAATAAGATTCAAGTTTGGGTACCACGTTTTGGACTTGTGTGAAGTTGGCGATAAGATTTCCAGCGGTAGATCCGAGCATGCTAAAAGCTGACCGCCTATCCATTATGAGACTACGGGTCTCCCGAATTTGACTTAAGAGAGTGGGTACATGGTGTGGCTATGGTAGGTATCTGGAGATTCGGCAACTGCAACGAATGATTAATAGTTAATGGGGATATGGTTAATAATTTATAATTTTTGGGAATATCTTCAAATATTAAAGTTTGAATGATGTCAGAGGTCTATATTTTACCCTAAATACGCATGTATCAAACCTACAATTAAGAACACGTGGATGCGTACAGAATGGTTAATATTCAGTCTGTATGGTATATTTAAATACATCGTTTACCACAAATGTATAGCAGATATGAATGTTTCATTGAACCTTGACAGGAACTAGTAGTTAAAATGTAGATTCTCCTCAATGTTGAGGATTTGGTTACATTGAAATTAGTCCCGGAGTCTAAGTATTGGTTTTGTGCCTACTTACTGACAATAAACTCATTTATAACATATTATTTTATTTCAGATTCTATACGTAAATTAAACCTTTTTTTAGTTTCGATTTTTAATCGATTAATCAATGTTTATTATCTGAGTAATCGAAAACTCAAAAACTCGGCGCTCCGCGCCTCGCCAGGGGGCAAGCCCCCTGGACCCCCGGTTACCTCTATTTACATACTTCGGACGAAATTATTGAAACACAGAAAGTGTTTGCGTTGTCGCGCAACCAAGTGACAACCAAACAAGCGTCATTGTTTACTATTCATTTACTATTCATGCTCATAACTCAGGTTGATGGCCACGCACTTCACAGTAGTTAACATAATATGGTTGGATAATCAGGAGCTTTCCAACGAATGGTGAACGATTTCTGTGCGATTAAAATTGCGGAAGTTCCATTTCCCTACCAACGGCTCGGTTGTACGTGAAAATCATAAGAAAATTTACAAGCGGTTGCAATCATGTTGACAATATCAATTATTGAGAATGATCATCTGTGTGTAAACAATTGATTCAAATAACCATGCTCATAACTCAGGTTGATGGCCACGCACTTCGCAGTAGTTAACATAATATGGTTGGATAAATCAGGAGCTTTTCAACGAATGGTGAACGATTTCTGTGCGATTAAAATTGCGGAAGTTCCATTTCCCTACCAACGGCTCGGTTGTACGTGAAAATCATAAGAAAATTTACAAGCGGTTGCAATCATGTTGACAATATCAATTATTGAGAATGATCATCTGTGTCTAAACAATTGATTCAAATAACCATGCTCATAACTCAGGTTGATGGCCACGCACTTCGCAGTAGTTAACATAATATGGTTGGATAAATCAGGAGCTTTCCAACGAATGGTGAACGATTTCTGTGCGATTAAAATTGCGGAAGTTCCATTTCCCTACCAACGGCTCGGTTGTACGTGAAAATCATCACCGTCACACATTTCGTTACCATCCCGCGTTCCATTTTCGGCTAGTTAGTCCATGGCTAAAACACATTCTGTGTTAAAATGAAAATAATTGAATTATTCGCAGCACTAGTAACATAAAAGTATTTGTCTCTATGACGATGAACCAGGAATTCACCTAATAATCATCACGCAATGTTCACAGTTGAGAGATCAAGCAAACTAAGAACAACGCTGCGAAGAATTAGGTATAGTTTCAAAACTCAGGTTTCTCATTTCAAATATGTAAAACATTAATAAAAACAAGGCTCTAATCGACAAAATAGAGCCTGTGTGCAAAAGAACGGATTTTTTTCGAACTAGTTGGAGGCTAGTAAAGTCTGGACGGCGGACTTGAGAAAGCAGATTCGGTTTCCACGCGACTTGAAACGTAAAATAACCAATTCTGAAGGGTGTTCAAAAAATTTACCCGCTTTATCAACATAATTTTTTTTTTAATTTTTTTATTTCGTGGTTTAAGCCGCACCTCAACCATAAGAGTCATTAGCGGCATTATCAATATAATTAATGGGGTATCTGAAGAAAAAAAAGAAGAAAAAAAAAAAAAACAATAAAAAAAAGAAACTAATATTATTTATTTTACCTAGTATTCGTGTAATTTTGATATGCCCCGTAGTGTGTATTGTTACATTTACAGGAAGGTTAGGCATGTAACATGTACCTTTAGATCCCCAAATGGGTGACGTTAAATGAGCCATTCTAACGTACACAACGGTGACGTTGCTAACGTCCCTTCAAGGCTACGTGGGTCAGGTGGCGTTAAGGGCACTTTAGTGGTCGCCAAAAACTCTAATTTCTCTTGTCTGGACGGTTCACTGTGTGTCTACCGCTGGTATGTACCGTTGTTGGTATAGTGAAGTATACGTAATGCTTAGTTTTATACATTTAGAAAAATCCATTTTTGAGAAAATGTTCATTATGTGGGGGAAAGGGCTAATTTCGTATATTATTTCAAGTATAGCGATTAGTATCGCTTGAATGATGCACCGTACTACGCCTACCGCTGGTATTTACCATTTTTGGAGACCTAACAGAGAAGTAGTATGCTGAATTCCACAAAATTAGAAAATCCGTTTTTGAGAAAATGTCTATTATGTGAGAAAATGGGCTGATTTCGTCCATTATTTCAAGTATGGCGACTAATATCGCCAAAGTGATGCGCAGTACGTCTACCGCTGGTTTTTACCATTTTGGAGACCAAAAAGAGAAGTAGTATGCTGAATTCCATAAAATTAGAAAATCCATTTTTGAGAGATTGTTCTTTATGTGGGAAAATGGGCTGATTTCGTCATATTTCAAGCATGACTACTAATATCGCCTGAGTAATACACCGTGTGTCTACTGCTGGTACTCTTATTTATCATTTTTTGGAGTCCTAACAGAAAAGTAGAATGCTGAATTTCTCAAAATTAGAAAATCCGTTTTTGACATTTTATGTCTTTTCTATGGCACATAAATGAAAAAGCGTCACGCGGGAGAGCGTCACGCGGGGGAGCGTCACGCGGGGGAACGTCACGCGTCACGCGTTACGCGGAGATTCCCTAATGATCCCACGATTCTGAGATTTGGTATGTAGCCCTTGAGGGACTTCTGAACACAACTGACCGATCCCAGATCAGCTGAGTGGCTCTAGAATCCAGTTTTTTCCCTAATGATCCCACGATTCTGAGATTTGGTATGTGGGCCCTTGAGGGACTTCTGAACACAACTGACCGATCCCAGATCAGCTGAGTGGCTCTAGAATCCAGTTTTTTCCCTAATGATTCCACGATTCTGAGATTTGGTATGTGGACCCTTGAGGGACTTCTGAACACAACTGACCGATCCCAGATCAGCTGAGTGGCTCTAGAATCCAGTTTTTTCTTTAATGATCCCACGATTCTGAGATATGGTATGTGGGCCCTTGAGGGACTTCTGAACACAACTGACCGATCCCAGATCAGCTGAGTGGCTCTAGAATCTAGTTTTTTCCCTAATGATCCCACGATTCTGAGATTTGGTATGTGGGCCCTTGAGGGACTTCTGAACACAACTGACCGATCCCAGATCAGCTGAGTGGCTCTAGAATACAATACGGGGTTTTATAGGAAGGGGAAAGGGGGCGCAAAGACATAAAATGTCTCTCGTGGTTGCGTACTTGTACGAAAGCAGTATCCACCGTATGAGTTTCAAGAGGTTCTAATACCAAATTCAGAGTACATACGTTTCAAAGTTTAACATAGTCCCGAGCAGGTTTGTAATGTCCGTTTGAGAAAATGTTCATTGTGTAGGAAAGTTAGCTGATTTTTTCTATTATTTCAAGTAGACTAATATCGCCTGAATGGTACAACGTTCGTCTACCGCTGGTATGTACCGCTGATGGAGACCTTATAGAGAAGTAGTATGCTGAGTTTCATAAAGTTAGAAAATCCATTTTTGAGAAAATATTCATTATGTTCTACGCGACTTGAAACGTAAAATAACTAAGTTTGAGGGGGTGTTCAAAAAACCTACCCGCCATATCAACATAATTAATGGGGTATTTGAAAAAGAAAAAACTAATATTATTTACTTTACTAGTATTCGTGTAATTTTGATTTGCCCAGTAGTGTGTTTTTTCTATTATTTCAAGTAGACTAATATCGCCTGAATGGTACAATGTACGTCTACCGCTGGTATACCACCGTAGACCTTATAGAGAAGTAGTATGCTGAGTTTCATAAAGTTAGAAAATCCATTTTTGAGAAAATGATCATTATGTGGGAAAAAGAGTTGATTTCGTCCAATATTAAGTATATAGACTAATATCGCCTGAACGGTGTCTACCGCTGGTATGCACCGTTGTTGGAGACCTTAAAGAGAATTAGTATGTTCAATTTTAAACAAGTAGATCAGCGCTCACGAAGTGAGTCACATGATAGCGCATTTTCTCGTAAGGAGATTTTGCTGATTATCTTGTAAGGATCAGGACGCTCCCTGCGTTGACTAGGGTACAAAATGGATTTGGAGCTCACTCAGCTGATCGATGACCTCCTAGTCGTCTTCAGCATTCTCCCTTGAGCCTCCATTTCAAATTTCAGCTTCCTGCGTTGAATAGGAGACAAAATGGATTTGGAGCTCACTCAGCTGATCAATGACCTCTCAGTCGTCTTCAGCATCCTCCCTTGAGCCTCCCTTTCAAATTTCAAATTCCTGCGTTGAATAGGAGACAAAGTGTCTTTGGAGCACACGCAGCTGAAGACGGCCGCTGACATTTTTATCCTCACCATGTTACAGATTACATACACACCGATTTCATCAAAATCGGACGTCGGGAAGTGGCATTTAAAACGATTTTAAGAGGACTTAAGCCTACATCCATATGTACTTTACATACATCAACGGACAAAGTGAACACAATAGCTCATTTTTCCATTTTTTTCAAGAAAATGCGCTAAAAATTAGATAAATCCGTTTTTGATAAAATGTTTATTATGCGGGGAAAACAGCTGATTTCGTCTATTATTTCTAGTATACCAAGCGACTAATATCGCTTGAACTGTGCACTGTGCGTCTCCCGCTATCATGTAATGTGATTGGAGATCTTATAGGGAAGTAATATGCTTAGTTCTAAAAAATTATAAAAATCCGTTGTAAAGAAAATATTTATTATGTGAGAAATAGGGCTGATTTCGTATATTATTTCAGTATGGCGACGAATATCACCCCAATGTGCGTTATGTGGGAGTTCTAGAGAACATTTTAGGTCAATCGCATAACTTCCCTTCAGCCTTCCATATGTTGGGAACGTAAAAAGACATACCAGGCCAAATATTTGTCATCCATATTTTTCTAAATGCTCTCCTATCATGATCTGTAAATTTGACTCATGTTTGGTTTTCTATTTGTTAGTTAGGTGAAGGATGATGGCGAGGGAAGGTTAAAAGTAAATATATTTGTTCATGACTGTATCTGCGATACTGTAAAATCATGGAAAATTGGTAAATTTCGAACTCTTTCCACGTCGTCGAAGCAGTTTAATGCTCTCTCTCTAATCGTATTAGGTTTTAATGGGACTTAGCCATGACAAGGCCGATCTTATATAATAAGTAGGAACTACCTTTCCAAAAACACCCACTCATCTTGTTTGCTTCCGTACATAAAGGTTTCTCAAGAACCATATATCGATATCAACATGATAATGATTGAAAACTTGTTGATGAGTGGAGTTGCTGAGATACTGTACCTAATTCAAAGCTCTCAATGTTTAACCTAAAACATAGAGAATTTTGTATGAATGGTGTCTCGTGCATTAAAGTCTTGTTATATGATCAGATTTAAATGGAAAGGAACGACTCAGTAGTAAATAGGTTGAAGTTTAAATAAATAATAAGTAGGTAACTTCCAGTTTCTGAAATTCGGAAACTTGGCAGAAGTTCATAGATGATGTAGGTAGATACTTAATGTACAATGTGTTTGAAACTACTCGTTCAAAGTCTGCACTGCAACAATTCAAAACGCTACCATTGAGGCCACGAAACTTTACATAACCATCACAAAGTACGTACCCGACGTCAAAATTGGATCAAACCAACATCTCCCCAACAATGCCGTGCTTTCTCACAAGTGACATTAATGAACGCAAGGTGACATAAGATAAACTTCGTCGCTGGCAAACTACATTCAATTGAATTCCCTCACGCTCCCCTTTCCAACCACCTACCAATATATGCTAATGTACATTAATGAATTTGAAAGTGAGTTTTGAGTGGCTTCAAGGGAATAAGAAGCAACAATCAGGAACGAACTGGAAGTCAATCTCTGGGTAGGAGGGAACTTGAGCATTGGGGTTTCGTACAATGGATCTGATGATTGGGGAAGTTTCCTCACAAAGTCTGATGTTCGCCATTTGGAACGACCTCCACTTTCTACATCTGTTTCTTGGTGTCTTATCTGCAGGGAAACTGGCTTCGCACTATTAATATCTCCCACAAAAATACATCGTGAGCTCCAACAAAAAGCTTACATAATAAGTAAACTAGTCATGAAGCGAGCTTGTGGCTCAATCACGCTTGTACGGCTAGCCATATCGTGGCGTTCTCTCTTTTCCACCTTGCAACAGGGCCAAGTTTTTCTATTTCTATTTCTTTGATCAAGAGTTATTCGAAATATCAGACAAATCATCATTCGAAATATCATTCTTCCGTTCTATATGTTATCAAATTTTATCAAAATATGTTTATATATATATATGTGTGTGTTTGTGTGTGTGTGTATGTGTGTGTGTGTGTGTGTGTGTGTGTGTGTGTGTGTGTGTGTGTGTGTGTGTGTGTGTGTGTGTGTGTGTGTGTGTGTGTGTGTGTGTGTGTGTGTGTGTGTGTTTGTGTGTGTGTGTGTGTGTGTGTGTGTGTGTGTGTGTGTGCGCCTTGAAACGGATTTCCTTTATTTTTAACGAAAATTCAATAAAGGCTCAAAACTGGTAAAAATAGTTAAATTTATATTTTCAGCACAATGTTAGACAAAAGAATTAGAACATCAGAAAGTGTATGCACAAATTTAAGCTGAAGCATGTACTTAATTTCATTAATATTTGCTGAAAAATTTATAAAAAATGCAAAAAAAGGAAGGTATCTGATAATCCAAAACGAGTTTTTCTGCCATAACACTGACATTTTACAATTTCTGTGTACTTAAAATGCTCGAACTTCAAAATAACGAAGCACAACATACCTAATCGATAATTTATGAAAATTTGCTCATAACAGCAAGCTGCAGCACCACAACTGGGACTTTTCCTCTTTAAATTTTTAAAGTGTTTGTGCATCAATGGGGCCGAAAAGCGTATCGTGAACAACTAAGAAAAAGTTTGTCATGCTGTTTAACTGATACATTTAGCAAATTGTCGTAGAAAATGAAGCTATTGCAATGGCTCGGAAAAGTTTAAAATCAAAATTTTTGGACAATTTATTCATTGAAATTCATTTTGACAACGATTCTTAAAGTTGGTCTATATATGTAATTTTATGTGTGTGTGACATTCCAGACGATAACTCTCCTTCGGATTGAGATAAATTCCGTTTTTGCGCCAAAAAAATCGAGCTTTCCAAATGAAATGATGAGATCATTGGTCAGCATTTTTTATAGCCGAGTTTTATTTTGGTAGTATGAATTTTTTGCCATAAAATTCGTTTTTTAACAAGTTCTTTGTACTCAAATTGCTCAAATTTCAATACAATGAGCGAAAAAGGTACCTATGTTAACTATTTTTAAATGGAAGTAAATTCACTCTTAAGACGTTTGGCATCAACCGCACTCTCCTACGATGAGTAGTTTTCTTTCTATTATGATTTTTCAAAATTTCGCACATAGGTGACGTCAATGCGCCCCTCCCGCCTGGGGACCCCCCTGCCTACCAGTGTGACGTCACCAGGGTAAACTTTAAAAAATCATAGAGAGAAAACTACTCAACGTAGGATGGGCGGTATTAAATATCTTAGAATGGAATCTATTTTCATTTAAAAATATAAAATGAAAACTTGGGTTACGCTCATTCAACATAATGAAATACGGCAGGTAATTTAAGAAAGTTCGCTTATACAAGAATGTCACATGACTGGCACTTTTTAAAACAGTTTTTCTATTTAATAGAGAAAAAAATTTTTTTTTTTGGATTTTAAAAATTTTTTAAATGATTTTTTCTTGATTTTTTTTTTTATATGTTGTCTTTTCATTTACGTTTTGAAAATGGTGGAGAGCCCAGATCATCGCGCAATACATTCGAGTAACCAAGTGTTATTTCTTGAGTTTGCATAGTAGGGAACTAGCTCGACTCAATTAGGAGCGGTCGGCGTTTCTATGGTGAAAGCGGGGGGGAAGTCAAACCCGCGCCTACCTGCTTGACCGGGGAGCAATTTTGAATGGATCAACATCAAGATGGGGATACTGTTGATTTTAAGGTCATGGTTAGGCAAATACCGGAGTAATTAGTTAGTAGGTAACTTAGAGGATGTTATTGGTTGGGGCCCCTCGCAAACATTTGCTTTATCCCATGGCCTCTTAGACGTACAAACACCGTTTGGGGGCAACCCCCTCCCCTCCATGCAAGCACATGTCCAATAACACCACAAACTACATTCGCCCTGCCTTCTAACGCACTCGATCCCCCTCACCTCCACCACTTTCTGCTTTCCCACCATTTCGATTCCCCTCTCTCTCTCACTCACACACTCTCTCTGTCTCCCACTCTATTTGATATTAGGTCCTCGGGGCTACTTACTCTTAACAAAGCACTTTGGTCTGTGTACCGCGAATATGTACCCACTTGGTCCCACCAGTCCAAATAATCATTTGGCGAAATACCCCTAAGGGGAGAACCTGAGTTTTCATAGATACCTACGCACTCTCCAGCACAAAGTCACCGCTATAACCTCTCCTTGAAAGCTAAAACAGTAATACATAATTACAGAGGACGAGAGTAAGAATGCATTGACTGCTGAAAACATCGAAGTCAACCTTGGAGAGCGTTTTTGGAGTGCCTAATATAAAGTATTCGCAAATAAGAATGAGAAAAAAATTCCTATAGTTTTCGGACTACCCAAAGCGAGGAGGAGGGGGGTTACTTGGAAATTTCGTTTTCCATTTTCCGCTATCTCTATTATATTATAAGAATGTAACTCTGTGAGTGAGTGTCGCTTTCACAGCCAAATAGCTGAGTGGCGGGAGTCTACGAGTGAGGGGATCTTCTTAGATTCCTCCCGGTCAGACTATAGGCTTTTTTAAAATTTTCTAATCCCACCCGAACCGTGGGCTGGACGGCTGGAGGGGGGTGGGAGCCCGTTTTAATGCCGTTATTTGCGACTTCCTCGCATCCCCTACCCCTCTAAACGGCCTTCGAAAATTCCGGAAAAATATGGGTTTCGTAGGTTTCTGCCCGAGGAAGACGACGGTGCGATCGGATTGTGAACATAGTATCGGGAAATGCGTAAAAAATAATAAAAAGTACAGACCCGTTTTCTCAAAAATTTCGACGAAAATCTTCGTTTTTCTCATCAAAATTGACCCCACAAAGAGAGGCTTTTCGGGACGGTGTTTGCGGGTGAAATACAGTTTTGATTCCACCGTCTGAATCCGATATTGTTCGCCACGCACCGCGTAGTGGTTATCTTAATACGGTTAGGCAAATCGAGAGCTTTCCAACGACTGGCGTGTTGTACGATGATAAATGTTTAAGATAGAGTTTCGTAGCAACGATTTGGGTGTAAGCTATAATCATCAGAATATAGGAGCGTAGCGCATTAAATGTCACGTAACGGTAATTTTGTTTCATTTTTGACCGGATTATGATGGCATAAACATGTTCCATGTCGGAAAAAAAAAACCAAAGTCGTGCTCCGACGAATCTGGTACTGGTCCTCGGTGTTTTCGAGGGTGTTAATTCCGAAGCCCATTTTCCATGTAGACTTCTAATTTTTGTGGACACTAAATTTTTGAAAAACACTAAAATTCCAGGATAATTTATGTTCAATTAAAAGGTTCTATACTTGTTGGAAATTTAAGAGAGAACACGCTCGATGTCCTGAAAATACACGTTAGGGAGGGATTTCAGACCCATCATATGTGGTATAGGCGTGTTCAGCGTTAAATTTCCAACAAGAATAGAGCCTTTTAATTGAACATAAATTATCCTGGAAATTTAGAGATTTTTTTTCAAAAATGCAGGTACGTACCTCAAAAATTAGACGGCTTCATGAAAAACGGGCTTTGGATTAACACCCTCGAAAAACCCCAGGACTATTCCAGATTGCGAGGGCACTACATTGATTTTTTTTGGGGCAGTATAATACAGGTATATAGATGAGAAGAAGAACAGAACACGTTGACGACAGCGTTTTGTTGTACTTATTTTGGATATGAATAATATCCTTATTGCATGGTATTTGATCAGGATTGTACAGAAGTTCAGTATGCAGGAAGAAAAAAAAAAAAAAAAAAAAAAACATCAATATAGCTGTATGGGTTTTGGACGATGTTCGATATTATACGTCTCAATTGAGATCATTATGCAATCTAAATTTATGCTATAACCAAATCCCATCTTGCCCTTTTCACTAAATATAACTGGCCAGTTTCGTGTTACGAATTCGGTTAAACTGTATAAAAAATTTGTTCTCGGATAATTTAATTAACGTCGGTAATTAAATGACATTACATCACTCATAGATTGAATTATAATACAGATGTCATCACATTACGAATAACCTTTCTCCAGATTCATTATTCAAAGAGTATAATGGTATACTCGAGAGGAGATTAATCTGGTCATAAATCATTCTCTGACATTAAGGTTTGTATCAATTAAATCGACGAAATTATATTTTCAAATCACCGATGTCGATCAGAGGGGAGTCAATTTGAGATTCACATCACATCATTTCTAACGTCCCAAGGCAAGCTTTTTATTTAGAACGATTCGATGCTGAGCCATCTTGGTTATTCTCTGAGTGTATTGCCTAACTCAGTGGCATCGTGACGAGAGGTTGATAAGTTATTTTAGAAGTCTATTCATTAGTTTACTGTGATAAAACTATGACTATCTCAGTACTCTAAAATAAGTTCCAGTCATGCAGTATGAGCAAATTTTCGTAAATTATCGTATCGTTATGAAGCTCGAATATAACTCTGGGATGTAACATCAATAATAACACCCCAAAGTCCTTGATTTAAGAAAACATGTTTCGCACATTCAGGTAATCAGAGGAGAAATAATGCTTGAAGTGTCAGGTCTCGGGATGCAGGTAGTCCACTAAGCTTCACAGCAAAAAGGGCAAGAATCTGATACAGCCTAAGAATTCAAATGGCCTCTAGTTAGAAAGGAGATGGTCGGGGTAATGCGGTGCATGTGCCATGTTCCATTTCCTCTGCTGGACAAGTACAATTAGTTGGATGAAAAAGGCTTCAAAAGACAAGCTCATTTTGACATCCCAGCCCATTACACAGCCCTCAAGCTCAAGATGGCATTTTCTTGGATCCTCATCGCCTCATAATCCTCATTTTTTTCTCCTGGGGGCTTTCTCAAGTTTCTTCTTTTTCACTCATTTAACGTGTCTTTTTTTCCTGCTGCGGAGAGAATTGTTCTGCATCAACACAAGTTAACACCTTGGTAAGTACTTCTCTTTCAGGGTCTAGTTAGTGGTAATGATAAAAGCAGAAGGTATTTACGTAAGGCTGAAGCTCAAAAATCCAAATTCTTGCTTATAAGACTCTACACCTTAACTTCGCAAATGCACATATTGCAAAACTTTTTAAATTGTAATTAATTGAGGCTCATTAATTAATTTTATGAAACAATCTTACAGTCCTTCAGCATGGCGTCTCCAGCCTACATTACCTACCAGTGAGCTCGCAGCTTCCAGCCCAAGAAAAGTAGCCATGAATATTTGCATTCTACTTCTTCCTGACTTCTATGCTTTATCTCTAATAGTGTATTGTTCCTTCATACGAGAAAAGTTGGACTATAATTGAACCTTGAATTGATTCCATTGCTCAGTTGTTTAATCTTCGAGTGGAGTTTGGGTGGAAATTGTCAAGCTTGGTATAGATCTTGGAAGTATCTTCAACATATTTTGTAGTATATTAATTGAAGAAAACGCCGGTTTCCCTTTTTACCGAGTTCCATTTACCCTTGTATACACTGAACAACAGCTGTATTTCCGTCCGTGTATAAATTCTTCCTCCATTATCGGATTGGAGGAATATTTACACGAAACGTTCTTGAACAATCGAATCGAGTCCCCTACCGGGCCAATATTTAAATCTGTTCCCAAGAAAAGAACGGTTACGGAACGGTCTAACCGGTTTCGTTGACAGCAGTAGCAATTCCGTGGCATTCTTTCTAGTGGACACTTTGCTGAAATACCCCTACAACACAACCTGCCCGTTTTCAAATGAAGATCACTGTCATTAATCACTATTAATGCCTTTTTAAAAGATTGTCAAAAGTTTGAAGGTAGTTCATATATTATTCTTCCTCAAATTCATATTACAGATCCCAAAGCAGCCAACAACTCATTTGCAGAAAACATTCCTCTTGTGTTCCTTATGATACCGATATTTTGACTGTAATCCAAAGTTTTCAGAATTCGATCAGTTAGAATAGTGTTCGAGAAAAAGTGTGGCGTTTGAACAGAATCGACGAACTCACAGTGGGAACGGTTCTAAGTTGCGGCCGGCTGGGACTTGATAGGTCAAAAACGTCTCATGCCACTCACTGCTTACTTGCTATCCCACTAATTGCATCCCAAACTTGATAAAGTCCCATTTCTTTAGTAGGATAGTTGAAATGTTGATTCATGTGTGACATCGAAAACAACTCCCAACCGTCTCAGATTGGATGCAAATTCATTTCCATGAGAGGGAATCTTAAAGCTATTGAATCTCAAAATGGGATAATTCTGTACAATTTCTGTGACAAATCCAATGTTTATCATATTCTTATACCGTACTGTAGACGTACTTTCAAACTAAAAAAAAAAAAAAAAAAAAATCAATTTTTGGAAAAAGACTATATGTTAAAATTTATTTTTAGGAATCGTTTGGATTATTGTCCTCATCAGAGTCAGCAGCATGAATTGATTAACATTAAAACAACTCGCTGTCACGGACAAAACTGGCTCGAGTGTGTCCCTAATCATGATTTTAGGACTTTGAACTTTCTTATCGCTCTGATACCTCAATTAGGTACTGCTTTCTGGCACTAATTATACATGTTCTTCACTTTCATTGGATTTTCTATTCGTCACATCAATATATGAAACAAATTGAAGATGACCAAGTATTGTACAAAATTACTCAAAATGGTGGTGCCTATAGTCATTATTCTCTTATGTCGAGGGGAACGTCAAATGTTGGGTATTCTGATTCTTCGTTGATTCGCTTTTTTGATTTCCGTAGCTTCTGCATTCATTTACCACTTCTTTATACTACTTATTTTGAAGCCTTTTCTTCTTTTAATAAGTAGGTACTCTTCCCATGTGTTTAAATAATGGTTCTTAACAATTGGTGAGCCGGTGTGAATAGGTGAAAAAATGTATCAACCGATGTGTGGGTATTCCTGGGAAGAGTTGATTGGATTCTGAATTGCGCCAGAGCCAGGCAAGTTCAGGTGTGGCACCTCATTCACTTCACCACTTCCCACTGAGGCAGGGTTGAAGGATTGGGATATGTTAGCGCAGAATATTAGTCACCTTAACATTACTGTACGGGCACTTCACTTCTCCCCTACGTTTCAGACAAACGGTTGCCAAACTTATACGGAAAATCTTGTCACGTTTTTGGAAGAAGTACATTAATGCTCGTTTATATTCCAATTAACATTCAACTAATTCTAGATTTCTTACAATCAAAAAGACCCAATTATACTCCCAAATTACAAAAGATTTGGTGCTCATAACTGTATTAAGAACACTGTCAGATAAACGCATTATTATGATGATAGCTGCAGAGCTGATCTTGGTTGGAAATCTATTTCTAGGATCATTATTTTTATTACTCTTGTTATCAGGATCCAAGGTGGGGTCAGTATCTCTTCCGCCATACCAAAACTGTGGTCTATCGTGCGGAGCATTTCCCTTTTCACCAACTTAAAACTTATGGATTCAATCCTCCCTTTCCTCCAGAATGAAGACTCTTTTAAATATAAAGGACTAAACTAACACAGTACACTTCAAAGAAACATCTTAGAAAAGCATACTCAACAACACTCAACTCAACAACAACAAACTGTCACCATTATTCAATGCCTTACGTGAAAGGGGTAGCAGAGCAAATGACAAAGGTTTTCGAGCCTTATAAACACGTAAAAATTGCATTTGGAACACTTAATACGAACAGACCACTATTCTCGAAACTAAAATATTTCACACCAAAAGAACAACGTTCAGACTTGGTCTACCAGATCCCTTGTGGTAGTGGTGAGTGAGGAAAAGTGTACGTGGGGGAAACGTCTCAGTCCGCTTGGCGTCGTTTTTCAAAACATAAATCGGATCTACGACAAGAAGACACAAAAAACGCGTTGGTTCCCCATTGCAGATCTTTAGGACATACTATGGGCTTCGCCAATTTCAATATTGTAGGAAAATGGTCTAATGTGCAAAAATTTAGATTTTTAGAAATGGTCAAGATAAAAAATTCAAATTCAATTTTCCGAAAAGACACTCAAAACCTAAGCAAAATTTATCCGTATATGATTGAGGGACTCTAAATTTATAATTACCGTCATCAGCGAACTAGGTAAAACATACGGAAAAACATTGTTACCTACATAAACGTTGACAATTTTAAATGTGATTTTTATAATTTTGAATTCGATTTCTTATCACAAAAAGAAAACGATAAGTAGATATTTTACAATTTTGAATTTCATGATTTAAATTTAATTTTCGTCTCCCTGAAGAAGCCCCATTTCCTGGGGGGAAACGTTGGAGATCAATAAAAAATCAACTCAAGGACATAACGGCCTTTTTTTGTGAAGTCTTGTCATAATTTTAACTGTCCAAATAAAGAAACGTTGCATAGTCTCTTATATAAAGTCTGTCATAGATCTCTTATCAATTTACTTCCAGGAATTCTCTTGCCATTTAAGAGCCAATGTGCCTTAAAAAATTCAGGGGGTGCGTAATATATTGACGTTATTGGGATCACCGATATTTTCAATGCAGCCGTTAATTCGGCTAACCAAGGGATGTTTTATAATCGGGCTATCTTGTACAATGATAACCGAGGGAAATTTTATTTGACGTAATTGTTGGTTAAACGGTGGAAAGAAGGGGCATCAATTAATGGTACATAATTCGATCATCCTCTTGCACGTTCAAAGCGTCAAAACGTAGGGGAGGTTTTGTTTGTTAGCCCAAATGAGCCGATTGATAATCAGGTTATGTCCATCAGAGAGGTGATTGTAGTAGGTTGAACTGGTTAGAGTGAAACGACGAAGCGAGTTTAGGATAGTTCGTCACCTGGGAGTGATCCTGCAAGATTGTGTCACGTCCTCTCTACTTCTCTACCCAAACCCTCATCCAAACTGCGTTGTTCGGTTCCCTTTTATGCCTTTCTTGTGAATAATGCACGCTAACTGTAAGGTCGTTAGGTGGCAAATAACTGCTTCACAATTTCGCTTACTCTGCGGCCTACTCAACTTTCGTCGCCTCTCAATGGGCCTTGCAGGGGTTGCTTGTATTCTGAATGACTCTTATTTCATGTTTACATCTCTCACGTGAAATAAAACAGAAGTACGAATAATTAAACAGACCTAATCTCTTAATTTTGAACACATTTAAAAAAAGTCGTATAATTTTTTCAGTAAATTTCCGCTGTAAACTCATAAAATAATGAACCATTTTTGAAGAATTTGTTTTTAAATTATTCAGCATAAACTCAGCTTTTCAATGACCTATACAATTTCTGTAAGCTCTTGAAAGAGACCATTGGGTGACCACTTGTTTGAAGACTCAAAAATTGATTTTTTTAAAATGTGTTTTTAGTTTTCTTCAGACTGAACCATTACATTGAGCTGGGATTTACCGAAAACTCTGTTTTTGCATACCTATTTATTTATCGACGTGTGAGAATTTGTTCCAGTAGACAGGTATTTTAGGTTCGGCCACTATGAATCCGAAAGCCTACACTAAGTTTTGCTTCCTCACTACCGAAGGTAGGGAAGCTTGGTATTCGTGATTGAAGTCGAAAAAATCGTAGTCTTCCAAAATCCAAATTTTCACTTGCTTTTTGCGTTTCAGAACGTGCTGATCAATTTTGGTTCCGTGTCTGTCTGCCTGTTTGTGGTAAATCCTTGTCACGCTCAAAACTATAGGTACCTAGTTTTAGTCCGATTTCAATGAAATTTTCAGAGATTGTGCAGGTTACCTCCTAGACGGTCCTCTATAACTTTCAATGCCATCAAATCCACAGTAGCCTATGCGCATGCACAAACGTGAATTTCTTATAACGTCGATTTCTCATAATCTGTTGAAAAGGTCTATTACCTTCACGCCCAGATATCATTAATTGATTTTAAGAGTATTTGTTGATCGTTGGTTCATATCATCGATCAGTCCCATATGAAATAGAGATAGATTACATACAAAGGACCGTTATTTCAAAGCCATCATTGCAAATGCTTTGATATTATTGGCATGAGGGATTAAACATCGTATTCAATTTATTGCTGGGATTTCTTGTGTTTTGGCGTAGTAGTTATTGAGTCATTCATCCCAGTTCCTTATTATGAATTTATGGATCCATGCTTTTGATTCATCTGGTTTGCTGGTGTGCATGCATCAATAAAGACATTGTTCCATTCTATGGCAAAAAGGATAGTTTAACCCAAGAATGAGTTATATTCAAAGATGATGTAGTCATGAAATGTAACGCCACGCAATCCCACTGATCGTTCCATTAGTAATGAGGCTGATTTCAGAATTATAGTGACGATACGGAATAACCCCCCTCTCCACCATAATTTCTTGCGTTCGTGACGGTGTAGACATTGACTTTCTTTCGTTTATACACGGAGGCTCATGAAAATTTAACACATATGTACCCTTCTTTTTCCTGTCATTTTGTCACGAGAGATTCACAAACAAGAGAATTGAGTTTTCAAGTGAATGATGAATGAAGAAGTCAGGTCTCGAAACATGCATCAAAGTTTTGTTGTGTACAACCGTTTCCTATCAGCTTTTTATTTCACTATATGTTCGGTAGTATTTTTTCTCAACTTTCCAAGCTCCCTGGAGGGCTAAGGGAAAGTTATGTAATCGTACGATAATTTTTGTTCTGGACCTTTTCTGGAACAAAGCATGGATTTTCGTCTGCTCTAGTCTGAAAGCACGCCTTTAATAATATAAACATAAATTTGTAGTTTTTCTGTTGTATTACTCTGTTTGCACTCTACCAGTCTGTCAATTGTTGTTGGTAAACATCACTGGTAATTTAGAGTTTAGTTAATGGTATATGTAGGGGAAGTTGTTGGAATTTTCCATCTACGTATCTTGATTCTGTGTTGCCAGAATCCACCACTCTGTTATGATTCCATCAGCTGAACAGGGAGCTTACATTTTGACTCAGTTTATTCTAAACAAATTATCGTCTTATCTGTTCGGAGCGGGTCATGATGATTCGACTGATACCCAATTCTTAGTCAATTAGTCGTTGGGTTTTCTATGGTGTTTGCTAAACTGATCCAAGTGACTCATTTGGACTCAGTTGGCCCGAGTGCAAATGCTAGGTAATGAAGATACTGGAGGAATACCAAATTCACATAGACCAGTGGAGTTCATGATTGAGAAAATCCTTCAATCGATTTTGGGTAGATGAGAGACAAAACACCCATCAGCAACAAAAAAAACAGCGAGAATAAACAGTCGTGTAAAAATTTTGAAAATCGCCTTATAAACTACGTGATTGAATCGACTAATATTATTTCAGTGAAATTACTATTTTAAGAAATCAAGTCTCTATTCAATTTCTTCGCATATAGACAGACTAATGAGGCATACCTAGATGTTTCATCGGAGGCTACCTGTGGGTAGCGGAAGTATTGTTTTCACTTACGGTAGGTGAACAAATAATCAAAATTTTCATTTTTATTTTAGTTTTAGACCATTCTGAACAACTTTCACTCCGTGTCTGTCTGTCTCTCTCTCTCTCTCTCTCTCTCTCTCTCTCTCTCTCTCTCTCTCTCTCTCTCTCTCTGTGTGTGTGTGTCTGTCTGTCTGTCGGGTGTCAATCAATGTAACAAGCTTAATGTCCACAGTTTTCATCCGATTTTTATGAAAATTTCAAGGAATGTGCGACTTAAGCTGTAGATGGTCCAGTATCAATTTCATTCTAGCCAAATCAAGGCTTCCTTCTGTGCTTGAACAAACGTAAATTACATTGCACCATTTTCGCACGCTCTAATCGTCCGGTCTCTCAAATTTGGAGAATATTTGAGAGATGAAAACAGCATCGTTCCATATTAATTAAAAAAGTATTGTAGCTGCTGCCCATGCGCGAAGGTGAAACGCTTGTACCAAGCTTAATTTCCTCAGTTGTTCTTCGGTTTTCATTAAAATATCAGGGCATGTACGTGTTAGGCTGTAGTTTACCCATTTTTAGTTTTATCGTTCTCAACTAAACATTATTAAACTGTGTGCATGCGAACAGTTAATTCCATGAAGTATACTTCTTTCGTTTCCTAATTGATCGGATTTTTCGGTTTACGCTAAATCTTGATTTACGAATTTTCCAATAATAGAGACCCCGCTACGGAATCTTTGAGGATTGTTTGAAACATTTCATCTTACGAATCCGAGGTAGCTTTGTGCCACAGATGTATTTTATTTAATATAATTAAATATTGGGCGGATGGGGGGGGGGGGTGATAGTGAGAACTGTGAGAGTGGTGAAAGGACAACCTATCCAATGTAGGAATGATAAACCTTTGTGTAATAATTTGCAGCGTATAAAGTACATTTTGTTTAGCTCGACTCTTGCTCCTGAAGTAGGTAGGTACATTTACCTACTTCATGTTGGACTCGCGTTTCCCGGAAGTATTCGATCTGTTGAGATAATCGATTGCTTGAATTAGTAGGTACTATGACCTAGCGTCAAGAGTATTATTCTACATGTTTTTCATCTCTATAGGTAGGTATTAACCACAGTCCCAGTTTATTCCAGTTTCGTTTTTATTTCTATCGTGATCCAGATGCTCTAATCTTACTTCACAATGGATTAATTATATGTTAATAGATAGAAAGAAACTTAGTTTCGCAACAATGCTTCAAAATCTGTAATTTATGCACTGTACCAAATCTTCTTAATCATAAAGAGATTTTTTTCATTTGAACGGAGGTAGGGTGTATTCAGTAGAATAAGGATAGAAAGGCGGTTTCCGGGAAATCTAGAAAAGATAAGAACTTTTGGCGGCTTTGTTTGGTTTGAGAAAATATGGTTATGGAAAATAAAAACAGCAGAGCTGGATCTTTAAACTCCCACATTTGCGTTATACCAAGAAAATTTCTTCGGTAAATATGCCCTGGGAAGACTCATATAAGCAAAACTCCAACGTTATTCCAAAGTTGAAATGAACTTTCTAGACAGAAAAGGGTTAAGAGGAGCGGAGGAAGATGAGGATGGTACAATAGGAAATTATATAACTTTTTAAGGCACTGGCGCTTGAATAAAAAGTTGTGTGCACGTTGAAATAAAGTGCTAAACCTGTAAAGTTGAAGATGAAAGGAGGAGGAGGGAAAGAAAAAAATGCGAGGTTCAATATGAGAGAGTCAAGGGATAGAAACAACGTCAGTAATTCAATACACAAGCAATCCGCGTTTGCATGACACAAAATCAATGCCTTCACTAAGAAAGGCGGCTAAGGGAAGGTGAGGATTAAAAGGGAAACGGAATGGAACCTTAGTTAGACTACAATAGTTCTGTGCACAATAGTTTCGAAATAGCATTTGGTACTCATACTTGCAGTTACGTTCTTGTTTTGCACAAAATGGTTCACCCTCATTGTATCATCCTGGTAATAGATGACGTGAAAATGATTTCCATAGCATTCCTCCATCAAATAAGGAAATGTTTCCTAATTGCATACCTTACAAACAGAGATAATAAACCTTCGTGTAATAAATTGCAGCGTTTCTTTTGAATATTCTATTAATGGCAATTAGTCGCTACAAAAGGCACTGACACCCATGTCACCAGGTATTCTATGTTAATTATTTAATTAAATAAACAAATTAATCCATTTGCCCTATACACATTACTAGTGTGGTTGTGGTGGTATATGTGTATATGTATATCATAATCTAAATTAAATTATCATACTTAGAATCATTGTTGATAGAGAGGTTCAAAAGCACACATTCATACTTCTCAAAAACTGATGGAGTATATCGTACAATTAGCGTTGCCCACAGATTCATTTTATATTTTTAAATGAAAGTAGATCCCAATCTAAGAAATTTTATATCATCCGCACTATCCCACGTTGGGTGGTTTTCTCTCTATGATTTTTCAAAGTTTTCACTGGTGACGTCTCACGGATAGGCAAGGGGGATCCCGCCCATACGGGAGGGGTGGCTTTGACGTCACCAGTGCGCGAAACTGAAAAAGCACAGAAAGAAATTAATCATCGTAGAATAGTGCGGATGATGCACACTTTTCAGGATGGAATCTTCTGCCATATAAAAATAGTTAAAATACCTTTTTCGCACCCATGGGTAACGCTCATTGTGGATCATGTCCTTGCGGAAGTAAGTATGTAGGGACAAACTGAGTAGCAGTGTACAGTGTTGTCGTTCTGTGTGTGTAAAGTTGTCGTTCCTCTTCATGTTTGTGGCAATCCTGAAATAATTGCTCCCCATCTTCAAGTACCTCGCACCGAGAGCACAGCTGACTGGGGGCATAACCATATAAATATAACCCCTCCCCTTTCCTTTCCTCTACTTTTTTCCTATTTCTATTTCAATGCCTGGTTCGTATTCATATTTGTGTTTCCAGCTTTTTCCCTGACATTTTCCAATTGCTATGATTGCTGAGGATTTTTGGCATTTCTCTGATTGTTGGACACACTCTGAAGTGGAATTCCCCAGTTGCGATTCAAATACCCTTTGTCACGTGTAAAATATTTCGGTTCAACATGCCTCATTTCGTACTCTGAGATTTACATTCTAGTAACAATCATAAGTCGTGTGGCTACTCTAGCAGTCTTGACAGCGCGCTCATTTGCAGCGAGCTCACTGTGGCTGGATACCCATTGTACGTGGACACTCTGTGTGGTATTTTCCAGAAGTTTGGCTTCTTCAGCCGCCATTTAGTCTTTAGATTTCCTCATAATATATTTGTAATGCTCATAAACGAAGATCGTTAAACAGTTAAGATGACTCTACTCCCAACATCATTGATCTCAATAATTGATCCACATGACTAGACTGTGCATCTATACTCCACTATCGAACGAGTGACACAACCACGATGCTGAATTCGAGTCAGCCTTTCTTTCCTGGTGGCTAAGCTAACCTGATTGTCTGGGCGAGTTTCGAGGATTAATCATGTTCCATGTTTAACAAGTTTAGGAGTTAAGTATACTGGTGTACTACGACGGGTGGCCCAGCCTTACAAAGTGCAATAGTTTCAACAAGGAACCAACCTTTGTAATTGACTAGAAAACAAAAAAACTTTTTTAACCTTGCCTCAAAGTTTCTTTCAGGCTACTCTGGCTGTGACGAAAGAACTTGATAATTATGATCATATAATGTATACAGACATCTAGATAAAACTAATCAATACATCAAATACCACGTTCTACAGGAAATGCGTTGAATTCACTAATAATCCGTTTTAGGATGTAACGTATTGTAAGTTAATAGGTAAGAGTATATCAATTTGTTGTAAGTAAATATATTTGCATTCCCCCTCCGTGTTGTTCCGTGAAAGCCTATAGAAAAACAACAGTAGAACATCACGAAGAACACTTCACATCATTCCGGATTCTTACGTGAATTCCGATTGGCAATTGATACGTGCAGTTGACATTCAAGCCTTACTGAAATCCTTTGGGGAACGAAAATTATCTACCGACCTTTGAGTTGAATGTCAGCTATTTTAATGCTCTCCACAATGCAACGTGAACCTTCCAAAAGTCTTTAGAACCTCTCAGTTCGTTTGTTTCGTGGGCACTTATTACTAAATTTCGTAGGAGAAAATGACCATTTGAGGTACGCACGAGAACAATTTCAAATAAACGTATCTTATAAATCAAGAAAAGTATGCATTCCTAGTAATCATGTATGGATGGTATATGGTTTTTGTGATAGAACAGAGGATTCACTGGATGTAACCCTTCCATCATAACAACATGAATATGGTACAAACACCCCTTCTTCCTCTATACACACAACCATAATTTATGAACTGGTTCTACGAATTGGTCTAAATAATTTCGATATATCGGTATTGCTACCCCCTCTCCCCCACCCTTACATAATTTATGAAATTTTAATTTACTGAGAAGGGTTCTTCGGAGAAACCAAATACTTCGAGCAGCATAGTGAAATAGTTGTAAAAAAGATTAATGAAAAATGATGAAATAATAATCACGAAAACTGGTTGAGAATGTAGTAAATCCAATACTTCATTTTCCTCTCCCTCTCCTTCATTTTTTTCTCTTCCTCACAAAACAATTCCCAATTTTCAAGCAAATCACCGAAAGACTAAACAGTCATGCAACATGGCTAATAGAGCAAATTTTAAAAGAAAAGTTGTGGATAAACTTAAATTAGGCACTTAATTTCTGATTATTGAGGCTAACTATGTCCAGAGTGAAGATTGCCTAGAATGGAATGAAGAGCAGAACAAAAAGAACCATGACACTGATGTCCACTCTTCTCTACTCCATGTTGCTCTCTCTCTCTCTCTCTCTCTCTCTCTCTCTCTCTCTCTCTCTCTCTCTTTCTCTCTTTCTTTCTCTCCCTCTCTCTCTCTCTCTCTCTCTCTCTCTCTCTCTCTCACGAAGAAATTATATCAAGCATTGGTGATACCGCATTTGTTATATAGTTTACCTGTGATGTGTGATCTTAACTACGAGTCAAGTCTGAAGTTGCAGAGGCAATTAAATGAAGGAATTAGGTTCATCTCAAATCTCAATTATGACGATCGAATCCATGATAAATTTGGCAAGTTGAAAATGATGAAACTAAATGAGTATTTTCAATTTACTATTTCGACGACGATGTATAATAAGGTAATTTCAAATCAAAACCTAGTGTATTTGGTTGAAAGATATCACAGATTCTCCGCGATACACGATTCAAGCACTAGAAATAGGGAAATGAGTTTTCGGATGCCAAGTTGCCGTACTACGGCTTATCACAACTCATTTTTAATTCAAAGCATTACCCTCTACAACGGCTTACCAAATGACATAAAATCATAAAAAGCGTATAAAACCTTTAAAGAGAAATTAAAAATATTATTAATTGATAAAGAAAGAAAATAGTATTCATGTACATACTTTCCTGTTTGCATAGTGAATCTTATTTCATTTTATTTTTTAGAGGTTGAATGCATAAAGTAGTTGTAATGTTTATCATTGATATTGATGTTGTATTCATTGAGAAATAAGACTTCTTTTGTTCTTTCCCTCCTTAATTATAGTGTGGCGCAGTTGGCACAAATATGTTTTTCTTTTAGGGTTTTACCAAGACGTAGATTTCTGTTTTTATGTTGGTCTATATTTATCTCGTTAGATGTAAGAATAGTCGTGCACGACCAAATCTTGCAACATTCGTAAATAAAGCGCTATTCAATTCAATTCAATTCTCCCTCTGTTGTACAGTGCAATTAGATACATTCTAGCATAAAGTAATTGTGAATTCTAATAACAATTACTTCTGACCTATATGTAATTGTAATGACAATTACAACCAATTTAATTGCCATTGTAATTGTAATTATTCAATTGCAGGTAATCTGAGTAATCGTGAGCTGTAATGTGCCAATTTTAATTTTTCGAAGCAAGCTCACCAAAAATATGCCAAAATTTTCCCTTGTAATTATTATTATTAGTATTTTACCAATGTAATTAACTACTGCCCAACTCTGTGGATAATTACAGTTAGTATAAATATTAGATTATATTACAGCTCATTTTCATATTCTTGATAATGATTTTCGTTCGTATTATCTATCTGTCTCTTTACCCCCCCATACCTATTCATAGATACTTTCATATTTACCACCTCCAATTTTTTGCGTTTTTATTCACAATAAAACAATTACTGAATGGATTTTACACCTCACGATTTCCGCAGACAGTCGATCCCAGCAATAGAAGAGAAGATCTGGTTTTCGTAATAAGCAAGACTGCTCCAAGCCACCCGCTGGGTTCATGTAATTATGAAACGAAATCCAATATCCCCCTCTCCACATCCTCATATCCACCTCGAGCCCTATCCGAAGGGGCCATTTGGAATAATAATTGTGAGAATAGAAAGTAAAGTTATTTACGAGATTACAATCCTCCAGGAAAACCGGTTCTTTATCTCATTTATGCCTTTTAGAAGTTGAGATACGGCTTTCGTTTGCGGGTTTAATTCCTTGGGTCTATATGGTCGTTAATTCACGCACGAAATATTATGAGTGGTTTTTCCTTTACAAATGGAATAGAAGAAAATAGTGGACTTTATTCCCATTTATATCTGTCTCACCTTTACCAAGACAAATAATACGAGAGACTAGAATAGTAAAACTGTTTTCATAGTTATAACGGGCTTGTGGTTGGGATTTACAGTTTGTGTGTTAATATTGGTACGAATGTGGTCCTTTTTATTAATAAAATTTTGAATTTATTCCAGTATTTAGCTAGTAACTAGCGGATTTCCCGGAGTATTGCAGCCAGAAAAACAAAGTGCCGACTAAAATACTCAACAATGGGCCAAAACATTCAACTACTTTTTACTCTAGTACCGACTATGATTTGCTCTTACTTATACTGACATTGGTACGTGTTCATTTTTTCTAGGGATGGGCATCGGCTAACAATTAATCGATTATTGGAAAAGAAAATTATTTAAACCAGATTAATCGATTAACCGATTAATCGGGGCCTAAATAATCGATTAATTTGGGAAAGGCTGAGGAAAGAGACGGTACAATAAAAACATCAAATTTTTAATATACCTAATAATATCATTGTGTACAAGAAAAATTAATTCACAATTTAGAACAGTTGAAAACAAGTTAAAAGAAAAAAACTTTGATGTGAAAATAAATGACGGTAGACCTACGGTTCTACAGTCAGATCATTTAATAACGATTAACGTTTGTTTTTTAATTTAATTTAATTTAATCTCATTTAATTTCACCAATGAGAATGTGATTCGAGTTTCTTGCGATCTCGATATCGTTTAGCTCGTTCGGCAGCTGTAGCTTCGTAAAGTTTTGAATTTTCCCGCACTTCACTTATATCTGCAGGCATAACGAAACTATTTCCCTAGCCTCTTTATTTATATCGTTTTGTGACACCCGCAACCACCATAGTCACGTGACGCTTGCAACCAACATATTAACGTGATATAATTTCGGATTTCGATCATGTGACGCCCAAAAACCCCACCGTGACGTGACGCTCGTGACGTGACGAAAACAAATGGAAACGTCCTGTTAATCATTATTAAATTATAAAAAGTTAGTTCCAGAATGAATCATCCATTTTTTTAGGAATATAAGTTTATTGGCCATGTCTGGTGTCAGCCAGCTTCAAAATGTTCCCAAACCGCACTTTTTGGTGGCATCTTGATCGAAGCTCAAGTTTCGCGTCAACAAACAAACGATAACTGAAAAAAACTTTCTGATAATGATAGCCGTAGATATTATGTGATAAGACCAATAAGTGATAACAATAACGTGAGGCGAGGTGTTGTCCACTTTCTTGCCCTGGGTATTGTTCCGCGATAGACTTGATTCTGAAATCTCAATTGAATAATCGTTACAAACTAATCGATTATCCGATTAATTATTCTACAAGTAATCGATTAAACTATAGCCGATTATTTGGGCAGTTAATCGATTATTTCGATTAATTGATTAATCGATGCCCATCCCTAATTTTTTCATCTCCAAGTAGTTGCCACATACAGGTTGTTTTGCAATTGGGGTAACAAAAAATTGGGTAAAACTAGACTGAAAATGGAGTAGAATGCCACCAACTCCATCTTTCTCTCAATCTGTTCCCGAGAAACGATTTTTCCATAACAACGCACGTCTATGCAGTTATATTTAGTTAATGATCGAACTCAGGCTCCGTTCAATAGCAATTATACATTGACCACTAATACCTATGCGCAGAAGGGTTATTTAATTTAGAAACAGTATACCTTTCTCAATTTAGAGAGAGTGAAGCTAAATTTTGTCAGCTTTGATGCAACAGTTTCTAAAAAAGTAATGGCCGTCATTGATCGTTTTCATGAAACTTTTTAATTTTTTTTAATTTGTTTATTTATTTTTTTTAATTTTGAGGGGTATTGAAATTTTTTTCTGGGTTGAAGGGTTTGTTATTGAGAATGATCAAAAGATATTCTCTGTACACAAGAGTAATGACTGTTACATTTCCCAACGCCTGTATAATTCGTTACGTAAAAGGACACGCTCGGTTTCACGGAAGTTGTTAGTTCAATTCGTTGGCCATTAAAACCAAAAGTCACAAGGAATGCAGTGCTATTGAGTTATGTATTATGCAGGAAATGTAGGCTATAGATTGTCAATGTTCTCTAGAATAGAAGTAATCTACTATTTGACGAATTCATGAAGCAAAATTCTAGATCCGAGATGTGTAATTCTAGATGTCATGGCGTTTTGGGTTGGGCCTTCTTTTTGAGAAAAAGAAGGGATTAGGTACATATTTTTTTCCAAATGTAAAGTAGCTACCACTACTTGTAATATACACAATTAAATATTAGTTTGATAAGAACATATTGGCAAGAAAACTGGAACGACTGTTAAAATTGAAAAACGCTGTAAATTATAGCACAATGGTTTATTAATTCTGTGATAGTGTGTGTCCTTCTACACCGATCTTTGTTTCATATAATTATTAAACCCCATAAGTAATGTTATATGATCAGAGCATGGCTCATCGTACCCCCGAGAAGGGTTCACACTTTTACAGCCACAAGACCCTGCAATTTTACGCTTTACAGTAAAAATGTTTTAAAAAAAGGTCGAAAGGTAAGGAAACAATATAGGTTCAGAGGCCCCTCAGCCGATCAGTGCGTCTCCGTACCTCACGATTGTTTACGAGGAGTCCTAGAGGAGCTCCATCTAAATAACAACAGCATTAGTCAAATAGGGGAGAACTTAGCCTCGGAGGTACCAAAGCTGATCTGAGTCCTTCCATACTTTGTAATTGTATTCCAGACCTCCAAAAAGGAGCTGCATTTCAGGTTTAAGCATCATATAGTATCATAACTCAGGGACGGGTTAAAGGTGGCCCCCCCCCCCCCCCCCCCCCCCCCGAGAGGCTGAAGAAAAAAATTCTTACCAGGGAATACACAGAAAAGAATCACACCACACAGTGTTTCGACTAATAAGTTTCAGATTAAAAAAATCATAATAAAAGGTCTCAAAACAAAACAAAAAATGTCAAGTCTCAAAACTAGAAGCATTCTTTACAAAATTTAATGCAGAATAAGAATTTTCAACCCGTTTATTCTGCAAACCTCTGCAAATATTGATTTTTTTCAATTTTCGGAAGCAATTTGCATAATTTGAAACAGTTTTTATTTAAAAATGGCCGTGAAACTTGAAAGCTGAACATACCGTCATTTATACCTTCCTAGTTTCTAAATATAATATAAAATTTAATATTACTTGGGTTTCGATAAAATTATTTCAAAATTACCATCCATTAGACCAAAATAACCTTATTATTAATTTTTAGCTAACTTCATCAATGAAACGATTAGGCCTCAAAATGATTTTTTTCTTCTCCATTTATCTTATTTCTAGCAGCTTCCGCTATTAGTTAGGGTCATAGAACCGCAATATTCATTACAATCGATTTTCGTGATTTCGGAATTTTTTCAACCAAAACTCCCAGGATTGAAAACTGCGCCATGCCGTATGTGCGAACTAAATCCGTCGCGACGAAGTTGTGGAAACCCATTTCAAAACGGAAGTTAGTGAAAAACGTTGTCTATTCCCACGAAAAATAAAGAGTTACAATGTTAAATCGATTTCGACGGTTAGGCCATCATCAGTAACAAACAATAACCCCTTATTGTTATTGTTTGTTACTGATGATGCCCTAACCGTTGAAATCGATTTAACATAGTAACTCATTATTTTTCGTGGAAATAGACAACGTTTTTCACTAACTTCCGTTTTTTTATCACGTATGTTTTCGTAGATTAAGGAACTGTGAGGAAACTGGGATGGTAGGTACTGGTTTTACTAAATCTGTCACGGCCAATTTACAAATCTGTTCGTTTGAATTTTAGTTAGCCTACAAACTGTGTGCGGTGTCCGTGGGGTATCAATCGGGGATTTACGCGGGTAGTGTCAGTGTATTATTATTTAATCCTGTGTTTACAATATAAATATACATAATCTACAAATAATATTACATCACGAGGACTGAAATTCTCCAGCGTTTTATGTTTCAATCCCTGCCTTTATCGATATAATTTTGCCAAAAAAATTGCTCACTTAGGTATAATCATTTTATTTTTTATTTATTAATTTTTTTTGTGTGTACATGGACATTTGGTAACCAAGCTAATATTTGCGCAAATAAAAATCGTGTTTTTCATGATAATTTGACATAATATAAAGTGCAGGTCTAAATCCTCTAAGACTGCTAGTTTGTCAAGGTCTTTTTCAAGAAGACTTCCGTTGGTGAGGGGAGGGGGGGGGGGGGGAGTCCTCCCGGCAGAGGACCGCCCCCACCCACGAAATTCTATTAATCCGTCACTGTATAGGTAGGTGGTATTTGGTTGTGGTAATTGGAACCAGACCTTGGAACAAGCAGCATATTTCTCTCTTGTAGTGAAGTAAGGCAACAATTTAATTTTGGTTTCAGGCATTTTGATTTTGGACCTTGGAACCAGTAGCATATCTCTCTCTTTTAGTGAAGTTAGGCTGTACATTAATTTTGGAATCAGGTCTTGGACCTTGGAACGAGTAGCATATTTCTCTCTTCTGGTGAAGTTAGGCTATACATTAATTTTGGAACCAGACCTTGGAACAAGTAGCTCGTTTCTCTCTTCTAGTGAAGTTAGGCTATACATTAATTTTGGAACCAGACCTTGGAACAAGTAGCTCGTTTCTCTCTTCTAGTGAAGTATGGCAACACTTTGATTTTGGAATCAGGCTTTGGACCTTGGAAAGAGTAGCATATTTTTCTCTTCTAGTGAAGTTAGGCTATACATTATTTTTTGGAACCAGACCTTGGAACCAGTAGCATATTCCTCTCTTCTAGTGGAGTTAGGCAATACATTAATTTTGAAACCAGACCTTGGAACATGTAGCATATTTTTCTCTTCTAGTGAAGTTAGGCTATACATTAATTTTGGATCAGGCCTTGGACCTTGGAACTAGTAGCCTATTTCTCCTTTCTTGCGAAGGTAGGCTACACATTAATTTTTATTTCGAACGAATATTTGTTTTGGTGTGAAGTGTCAAGAATCACTTGCATAACTACGAAACAATCCGACGTCGATAATGTTTATGAATTATGCTCTTGAGCGCGACGGCATATCGGTTAATTCGATGTAAATTCCGAATATCCGAAACGCGATCGACAGAGGCTGGATCCCAAGATCTGATTAACGTCAAGAGCACTCCCGAGATTAATTTTCTGCCCTTCATTCGACGGGTAGTGGCATCGATCAGTCGGAATGGGAAATGTGAGGTGAAACGTTCGTGGGGTTTTCAAACTGAATTTGAAGAAATAATTACATATTAGAGAGGATCGATGGGGATAAGTACATAGACCCCCACTTTTTTCGTCTTTGATTAGGGAGCCATTGGGCAATTATGTTTACATAGGAGGGAGGAAGGCTGGGGCGTGAGAAGGCAGCGGGATGAGTGACCGCTCTCAAGGCCTGTTTTTTCATGATTACCTCTACAACTACGGGAGACATTTCCCACAGCATCCGTCTTCGGCGCTTCAAAGAAGACGAAGGGCTCGTCTTCGAATGGCTAGTTGGGCCACCATACAAGCAATTTCTTACGAGAACAGAGTGCAGTATTTTTGGTTTAAAATACTGAATGCAATAGGATGCAATGGATAGGCAATAAAACTTCCTAAATAATTCGACAAATTTATGCAAAACCTATATGTAATTATAAAAATAAGTTCCGGACTTGTAGCATGTATGTGGGAATTCTGGTAAATTATCGTATTATATCATATTAAATTATTTTGAAATTTGAGCTTTTTGAGTGCAAAGAAATTGTTAACTATTAATTTTATGGCCAAACACTTATTCTATGTAATAAATAATCTGCTACTAAAAAAGCGATTTGGGCTTTATTAGCTTCTTTTTGCAGTTTTCATAGATTTTTAAAGCAAATTGTAATGAAATTTAAGTACTTTTTCAGCTTAAATATTCTATTTTATAAAGTTGAAATACTTTATTTGAGCAATATTCTGCTAAAAAGTATAAATTTGACAAATTTTAGCCGTTTTAGCCATTTTTAGTGATTTTTTCAGCACATTTTTTGAAATTTGACAAATTTAATGTGGTCATAAAATGCTGGCCAACGAGCTCATCCTTTCATTTGGAAAGCTTGATTTTTCGGCCCAAGAACGGGATTTTTATCTCAGTCCCACGGAGAGTTATCGTCATGAATGACACATACTTATATAAAAACATATAATTATGTATACATATGTACATATGAAAAGGTTTTAAACTATAGGATTCGTTTCAAAATGCCTCAAATCGGATTTCAATTAAGAAAATTTTCAAAAATTTTGACTTTAAAAATTTCCGATCTATTACAATAGCTTCGTTTTCAATTAAAATTCGCTAAAACGCTGCCGTGTTATATGGGTAATTAGCTTCCTCAATAATTCAACAAATTTATGTGAACACATATCTAATTCTTATTTATTTGTTTACTTTTTATTCAATTATTATTATCATTATTCTTATTATTATTATTATTATTTTTTTTTTTTTTAAGGTGGTAGAGGCTTGTACGGTTTGGACACCGTATTTCAGAAAACCCTCCACTGCGACCCAGAAGATCATTGTGGATTGCCCCCAGGCTGCATTAGCCTAATGAAAAAGGTTTTCGACAAACCTTTTCCCCCTATGCTTTAGCAAACCGGGGAAGATCGGCATGAGCCATCTTGGAAATATCATCTGGAGACAAGATATTGTTTCCAAGGATATTTTATCTGATTCGACCAAGAGCATCACAGTAGCACATGATGTGTATAGCATCCTCTGTATCTGTTTTAGTTTCCCAATTTTTTTCCGTTTTTCAGTATCCTAAACTAAAATGACCTTGAATTTATTAGGGTTTTTCGATAAACCGTCACACGTCTTCGATGATAACAGATCATCACTGTATGCGTCCGTTACATTTTAGGTCGTCTAATAGGGTTTCGATTGATTATTTGTTACGGGAACTATTGAAAACGATGCTAAACACAATTTTCGATGATTTGACAATGACTGTCGTCAGTGAGGACGACGATGACGTCGCATTGTTACCAACTTTTGAAGCGTTTATAGTGGTTTTGGTCGATTCTGTGTGGCAAAAACTAGTGAAAAACGATACCAAACTCGATTTTTGTTGATTTGACGACGATCGTTGTCGCCTACTACTTGTTCCTGTCGTCGGATTGTCACAAAAAAATATAAAACTGATTCTGGATATCTAAAGAAGAAGAAAAAAAAAAAATAATAATAAATAAATAAAAATAAAATAAAAACTGCCATGTTGGATGGGCAATAAAGGTTCCTCAATAATTAGACTAATTTATGCAAAAACCTAATTACCAAAAAAAAGTGATTTTTGATAAAATACAATAAAAGCTTTTATAAACTAGTGAGGCCGCTAACCAGGTTCGTCATGAAGTTAGAGGTAATGTATAAATTTTCGCTACCAACGGTGGCTTAAGGCAAGGATGAAAAATAGCTGTGAACATTATCCGATTCGATTCAGATTTCCCCAAATACCTAAAACGACCTAGAATTTATCACGGTTTTTCGATATACCGTAATACGTCTTTGATGATATCATCACTATACGTGTTGGTAACATCTTACATCATCTAAAAGGGTTTCAATTGATTCTATGTTACGGAAACTATTGAAAACAATACTAAATAAGATTTTTGATGAATTGACAATGACTAACGTCAGTGACGACGACGATGACGTCGTATTGTCACCAAGGACAACTTTTAAAGCTTATATGGTGGTTTTGGTCGATTCTGTGTGGCGAAAACTAGTGAAAACGGTACTAAACTCGATTTTTGGTTGCTTTTTCTATCTTTGGTTGATTTCGATCGTCGTCGCATACGACAAGTTCCTGTCGTCGAATTGTAAAAAAAAAAAAAACCCAGCTAATCCCGGATGTCTAAAGCAATAAAAAACGCTGCCTTATTGGATGAGCACTATAGCTTCCTCAATAATTCAAAGAATTTATTGAAAAACTCAGTAGAAAAAAAAGATTATTTTTGATAAAATGCAATAAAAGCTTTTGTAAACTTGTGTGTGAGCCAGCTAACCAGGTGCGTCATGAAGCTTGAGGTAATGTACACATTTTCGCTACCTGCAGTGGTTTAAGGTGGTCGTCCACTAGGTCGACAAAGCGTCGCAGCACGTCGCGGCGAGACGCGACGCTAAAATCTTGAGGTTCGTCAACTAGGTATGGGGCGGAAAACGGAAGTCAGTGAAAAAATATTATTGTTATTGTTTGTTACTGATGATGGCCTAACCGTCGAAATCGATTTAACATTGTAACTCTTTATGTTTTGTGGAAATAGACAACGTTTTTCACTAACTTCCGTTTTGAAATGGGTTTCCACAACTTTGTCGCGAGTGATTTAGTTCGTTATGGGGCGGATTTAATTTTTCGACCAGTCGTTTTGCCAGCCTCGCGTAGACAGTTATTATAAACAGTTATAACCATGTTTTGAAGTCAACATAATTCACACCAATTCGTCAAATAGTATACATCTAGAAGGTCTATCAAGTACAAAACGTTCTTTAGTTATCTATAGTAAAGTTGTGAGGAACGAATAATGCTAATTTCATTCAAATTTTTAAAGTACTTACCTACTGCATTTTCGGCCCCATCTTGGACGATGAGCGTATTTTGCTGAGCGATGCATCTACTTATATGAAAAATACGCGAGTCCGAGCAGTGAAAATCACAAAGACCGAGGTCGTACAAGCGGGGACAAAAATGGCCGAAGTTTAAAAATTTTCGCTTCGTCCTCCGTCCGCTAGGTCGATGGAGCAGTGCGGAGTGTTTTCGCACCGCGACGTTCATTATCTATTATACTAGCCGCTCCGGCTCGCTACGCTCGCCTCCACGTCCAGCCGGGGGGCAAGCCCCCCGGACCCCCCATTAAATTGCTCGCTTCGCTCGCAAAGTGTGGTATGTAGGGAATGTTGCTCGCTTCGCTCGCGTTTGAAACATGTAGGGGATGTTGCTTGCTTCGCTCGCAAACGGTAGATCCCTAAGGGTAGGTTTAACTTCTGTAGGGGATGCTGCTCGCTTCGCTCGCTTGAGGAAGTTATACCCACCCAACTTGGCAGACGTTTTTTTCTGTTGGAAATTCTTACAAACAAATTAAATCTTATAAAACTACGTGGAACCACGAAAAGTTTATTAGGGAATGTTGCTCGCTTCGCTCGCAAGGTATTGCTGCATAGGTGTTGGGAAATACCCGTATGAAATTCCGTTGAAATGAGTCAAGTGCGTAGTGAGTCCCCTGTGAGTCATCGCGTCCCTTTCAGGTAAGCAACGTTGTGTAACGGCGGCCCGTGGTCGATTAATTTCTGATGTTAAACGCTTCCCTCGCTTCTGCTCGCATTTCGACCGACTTCCCGTCACTTTTTTCGATATCCAATTTCGGATTCAGATTCGGCGGGATCAAACCTTTATTTCGCCCGCAAAAACCGTTCCGAAAAACGTACCTTTATGGGGTATATTTTAATCGGAAAAAACGTAGTTTTTTGTCGGACTTTTCGAGAAAACGGGTCCGTACTCTCGCATTTTTTTGACGCATTTCCCGATACTTTTTTCGCGATCCGATCGCGCCGTCGTCTTCCTCGTAGGAAAACCTACGAAACCCGTATTTTTCCGGAATTTTCAACGGCCGTTTAGAGGGGTAGAGGATGCGGGGAAGTCCAAAAAGCGCACATTAATTCTTACTTCGACCCCCCTCCCGCCCTACGGCCCATGGTTCGGCTGGGATTAGAAAATTTTAAATTCGCTCGCTCCCCCTTTCGGAAAATCCCAAGAAGATCCACCCACTTGTAGACTCCCCCCACTCAGCCGTTTGGCCCGTGCATAGACACGACAAACAGACGGAGTTTCATTCTTATAAATAGTATAGATTTCTAGAGAAAGATTTTGGCTGAGCCTGCTGAATTTTTTCCTGTTCCCGCAGGATGTTGGTTCGCAGATTCTCTGAGACATGAAGGGATGAATGAAATGACAGACCCCATCCTGGTCAGCTGTATTATGTAGCTTAATTCTCTTCGTTTCACTCTAAGAAGGTGAAATTTGATAGGAAGTCTCTCTGGGGTCAAGACGAATGGAATGATGGATTGGGGGACACCTTACCTACCTGATCAGCTGAGAAAGCTAAATTCTCTCCTTTTAACTCTACAAAATTACTTAACTCTGTTAATTCTACAAAAAAAAAAAAAAAAAAAAAAAAAAAGCTTTGTGGTAACACGTGATCATGACCCTGTTGGACATCAAGTATGGTGCAAAATACTTTAAAATAGTTCAATACCGATAAAATAATCGCTAGTCACACTAACAGCGTACATTTTTGACCTTCCAAGTTTGATCATGACTGGCGAATGCGAACTGACGATTTGAGAGGTGAATACTTTACTATTTTGTGTCTTATATTGTAATATTGTAACTAGAGAATCCAAGCCACCTGGAAATATTCAGGCGGTAGACATGCAAGTTTTTAATTCACGGACGGTATGAAAAAAGGAATAAGTCAAAAAAGAACGTTGCCTAATTCCACGAAAATAAAGAGTTACAATGTTAAATCGATTTTGACGGTTAGGCCATCATCAGTAACAAACAACTGAACATACGTAAAAACGACACTGTTTATATAGTCACAGGTGAGGGGAGATAGAATCCCGTTGGCCGAGAGAAAGGAAAGTGCATGAGGTACAACCAGTAAGTGTATACAAAGTTAAGGGTATTATAGCTAATCGGATGAAGTGATGTCGGGGAGGAGAAGAAGTTTTCAATCTGGTTTCAACATGGGGATAATTCCAACCTTCACAGAAATGGAACAATAATTAATGGTGAAATACACTGAGGGATATCCTTATTTAAACATTTACCATACTTGTCACTTTTGACAATTTTGAAGTTCTCTAGTACACTCAACATACCTCTCTTTGAACAAAAGTGAAGAAATTCTACAAACTGTCTATTTGCCAAATCAAAATTTTAACTATGATTGGAGTCCTTAAAATTATTTTAAAATATACCTGTATTTTCCCTGAAATCCTTTTCATTTTCGTCTATTCTCTCCCTGACTTTCCTACCAGTTTGTCCAGAATACTCATGGCCGCAAGAACATTTTAATTGATAAATCACACTTTTCTCCTAAACACTGATTCTGTCTTTAAAGGACCCTAGTTACTCTTTAAGGCTATTTTTATTTTTAAAACCCACTTAGTAACCCCTCGATGATGGAATTTTACCTATTTTATCAGAAGTTGACCCATAATAAGGTATACTTATCCACTTTTTTTTTCCAAAGTTACTTCTTCCCCACCCAAATGAAAGACTTTGTCCCTACTCTTTTTCCTCAAACATTATCCTGTATGGTATCTACAAGAACTCCCCCGTATCCTTTACTTGCTGATATGTTTTTAATCATTGACTTTTCTTATGATAAATTTCGTTCACTCATTGGAATAGATAGCGCACCGTTGATCGTACTATGGAAGACCGCATGCTTATAAAGTAAAGGGTGTTTTTATTTACTATGGCTAGTTAAAATATGCCTTTTGTTTACCAAAGGTATGGACAAATCAAGAAAATTTAGTTTATTCCCCATGAATTCCAGGGTTAATGTCATATAGAGGGATGTATTTTATTGATTTTTTTAATCATTCATGAACAACTATGATACTCGGGCTGGGTTTTCTCGACCACTGAGTTAAATGTAAAATGTTCGGGTTTCTCGAAGGTTGGTCAATGAAAAGTCTATGTTCTAGGCCGACGTTTCGAAATATTTATATTTCATCTTCAGGGTTTGGAAAACTATATGAAGCTAAGTGTAACACTCAACTGAGCTGACTTCATTATTGAAAATAATGAACCAAAATCCTTGAGGCCAGGGGGGAAGATATTTATTCGCGGAAGTCTTTAACAGGAAATGTTGTTTCCTGATAGTAATATTGCCATCTGGTAGGAGAAAATAAATTTATCTCCTGGACCGGATAGAGAATCGGGGGTCACAGAGTTGATGCTCCCTTTCCCTGGACTTGTTTATGGATCAGGAGAATTGACAGACATACATCACCCGCTAATGGATTAGGGGGTCCCCTTCCATGAACGATCAATATACCAACCCCCCCTCATTTTGGCCATTCCACGTGTGTGGAGTGATATGTTGATGAATTCTTAATTTTTTGGCGACACAAAAGTTACGAATTTTTAAGAGGAGCTCCTTAGTTGATATGAAAGCGCTTGCCCGCTTTCCCAATGCACTTCGAATTGAAGGATCGGTCTAATGAATCTACTCCAATAGGTTGATGGCGGAGGGAAGGTAAACTTGAAATATGTTCATGTGATCAAATTATTGATGCAGAACAAGACATAGTTCCCCATCCTTATCCATTCGTGATGAAACTTGTTTGGTAATGTTGCCGATTTCTACAGGCAAAGATATCAATGAATGATTAGGTATCTTTATGTGGTCGAATGCATTAATGTTCATCGTAGAAGAACTCAATTAGCAATTTAAAAAAAACAACAAAAAAAACGGGGTTTTAACGGTCTTGGTCATAAAAACGAAGATGAAGCCGAAAACGACAATCAAAATATCCCTGATCTGACGGATTCGAGGATATTATTTTAATTTTATGGTCGGCGAGCAAGTTGAGTTATAGTAAATTTACAGAGAAAAAAGCTACTGCGATGGTTAGGGAAATTTTCGTAACCGCTATTTAGATCATTTCTTCCATGAAAATCCGTTTCGAGGTATTTAGAACTGTGCGATGGCTCAATTTGTATGTGTATGAAAACAAGACACTCATAGTTTATAAGCTAAAATAATTTTATTTGAATTAAAAAAAAAAATATATATATATATATATATTTTAGCAGAATATTACTCAAAAGAAGTTTATCTACTATGATGAAATTAATAGAGCATTCGATGGTAAATATTGTTTATAATTTTGTACTTTGGCCTTGTTTTTACCCAATTAAAACTTAATTATTAAAAACTTTATGAACTTTACTTTATATGAGGGTTATATGAAATTTAACGGTCTTTCTAAAGATATTCTTCGTTTTGAGTTTACTGTGATTCTAAAGGGAGTTATGGCAGTTTTAATGTCATAAGGTAAGAATCATGAACAATATCTTAAAAATTGAATAACTTGAAAACAAAGCGTTTAAAAAGGAACCTCTATGAGTAACTTTCGATCAGAAATAAACTCAAGAATTTGTTTGCCCCAAAATTGTGGTAGACACCCTTTATAAGACTAGAACTTTTTATCTCATTAAACATCCCAATGACGTAACTTGATACATACGGAATGTAAGGAAAGGCAGAGTGGTTTAAATCATACTTCACGAAGCAGCTACAAATAAGAACCTTGGAGTGAGAATATTTTTGTGAGTACTTCGTTAATTGATAGAACAGGTTCCTGATAATTGAGCGCGTTTCTCGGTAATAATCAATATAAGTTTCTTATTCCGCTGACACCTCTCCCGTCAGGTCACCTTGTCCCACTTCCCACTAAAGTTCGAATATCCCGAATAAATACTGTCGAGAATCTCTCTCAAGGGAATGTTTTAATGTTGGTCTCCTCATTTGCATTCAAATTACTCATTCAAACTTCTGGAACCAGAGTCTTGATTCTCGCTCAATCGTCTGCAAATTCGGGTGGACGAAACGGCTTCTTCACCCATGCATAAACAATGCGAAATTCATAGTCACTCGTCACTCTACTACCTCCAGGTTCAGATGTCGCAACATCAGATTGGAAAGGACAAAGAAATTCGCCCCACATAATTAAAATTCACGTTCTACTCAACTCGATCCCAGCAAAATTCCAACAACATTGTTTTACCCGGCCGTTGCATATTGTGGCCGAGGTGGATAAAACCCTCCAATCGAACGTTTCTGAATTCCCCCAAAACTACTATTATCTCAATAACTCAAGAACCTAGGAGATAATTTATCTCACTCAGCTGATCAGGAAAGAGCCAATAATTTCAATCGTACCTAAATGTTCCAAAGAGTCTCCCTATCTAATTTCAACTTCCATGTTTCTTTCTAGTGTTTGTTTCTTTCTAGTAGTCTAATAGTGGTTGCAATCATGTTTAAAAAATTAGCTGAGATGGATCACCTGTAAACGTAAACAATTATTAAGACAACCACGCTCATACCTCAAATTGTTGGCCACGCACTGCGCAGTGGTTAACATAATACGGTCAGGTAAATTGGGAGCTTTCCAACGACTGGCGAACAATGTTTGTACAATGATAAATTCCTAAAATACAGTTCCATAGCAACATATTTATTTAGTTTATTACGGGAAAGCCCAGTTTACATTACTATACTAATTAGTCATTTCAACTAACGGGAAATACAATACAACGAAATGAAAATATCATATTAATTTAACAAAGGAAAGTAAAGACAGTAACGATTTGGTTGTTAGCGATGATCACCAGAAAAGAAGGAAAACTTTTCGGTAACGGTAACACTTTTCGATTCTGTGTGCCAAAGACATAAAATGTCCAAAAGATTGGGAGCCGCTGGTATAGAGGAACGCGATACCGTCGTAATGCAAAGAAACCCTCACAATCAAACCATTCGAGATTGTCTCAACCTGGACAATTAACTTTTGAAGGTCTCACGATGAGTTACTGCCATGTTATTGTAATTGAGCTTCAGAAAAGCATCGAAACATAAAAAAGGAAAAAAAATAGCTCTTTAGATAACCAATCATCCATTTGAATTTTAAAGGATTTGGAATTTATAATCATGACCTTCCCTGGAATGAGTCATACTGATTAGTACCTAACTGATGATTTCTATCTACACAAACATTACGTTCTCCGTTTACGAATTCACATTTAAACAAAAACTAGACTTTTCGTTCAGTCTTGAAATAATTATTGGTGAGTTGAAGGTTGTTTAAATCAGATATACTTGTAGAAAACAATTAAGTAGACTATTAAAAAGGTTATAAACAAAATTATGCTGACAATATAGTTAAATTTCATTAATATTTGCTAAAAATCGATTTAAAAAAAAAACTGCAAAAAAAAAAAAAAAAGCTGAAAGTCCAAAATATTTTTAAAATTCCACACTAATAATTAGAACGTGTTTTTTCTCCCCATAAAATTGGTAGTTAACGATTTCTTTATACTCAAAGTGCTCAAATTTAAAAATAATGTAACGTAATACAAGGAAAATTCGCTCATATGATCATGCTGTATGACACACACAAACACAGCTTTACACAGCAGGAAAAATTGAGCAAAGGCCTCTTATTGTAACTACTTGCGGGTGAGGAAATGAGCTCCCCCCCCCCTCCACCCAAAAGTTTTGATCATAAATATAACAAGCAAGATCTTAATTTTTAATGGTAACTCTGGAAATATCTATACAGCAAATACACAATACGACTAAAGTGATATATTGTCAATTAGATGTTTCTTCCGAATATACGGTCATCAATAAGTTCTATAACATCAACTTATTTTTACGGCTTCCTTATTCTTTCACCACCATTTATTAGGAATAGTCTTGATGCTGATTAAGAAGAAAGTCTGGCATTAAATGGTCTATTTTAATTTTAGAAACTTTTGTGTTTCATTTTGAATAGGGGAAAGGAAAATGAATAGGTCGAGCTTTTGAGCATGGTGTAGAACAAATCAACAGACAGATATCCAGCAATAATTATGTTCTAATTAGGCTGAGCCCATAATTTAGTAACCATCTGAAATAAGAACAGATGGGAAATATGTTATGTAATACCTACTATTAGCAAAGTTTTAATTGCTTTTTACACGTGGGAGGAAAACATCCCTACAGCTCAGCTGCTCGTTCAAGGGGAAGGGACTAAATCAATATAATGCCAAAATCAAACAAACCGAACGTAATAGGCATTTAAAGTGATGGAGCTCACAATGTTGATAAATAGCTACTGTGTTTACCAGCTCATATCAGGTATGTATCTTTCCACAGCTAGTAGGCCAACGATCAATAGAGACTGTAATATTCATCCGGGTTCAACATGGGATGGGTTCTCAGAACAAATCCTAAATATAGTAAAGTTTCAAACCGACATTCAATGTAGTACCATAAGTGAGTATTGTTATATGCAGAAACGTTTCATATGGTTATAATATTTTTTAGTCAGCAACTCTGCTGAGAGCGTAAGAAATATGTTGTTTATTTCTTAGTTTTTTGGTTATTGTTTGTAAAGATGATAACTTAACCTTCAAAATCGATTTTACACTATTACTCCTTATTCTTCGTGGAAATAGACAACTTTTTTCACTAAATTCCGTTTTGAATTGGGTTTCCACAACTTCATCGCGGGTGATTTAGTTAGACACTCAATGAATAGCACTTAAATAAAATACACAATCGAAGGGCGTGTTGAGGGTTATTTGTGGTTTGGAACAGGCAAAATTATCCACAACAGCAATAAATTCAGTCCAAATGAGTCCATTCGGGATTTTGAGAGAAATCTAGGAGGATTAGAATATGTTATCTACATAGCCAATGGTGACATACTAGTAGAAGGTGGTTGGTAGTTACGGCTTTTGAATTGGACATGCTCGATCGTATAGGGATTGGCTGCTAAGACTGGATTAATTCCACCAAATGAAGGCAGTACACCAATGTTTCGCCAGATTGGTAAAAAAGTCAGGTGTAACCTTCGCACCAAAATACACTGCTAGAATATTCGAGTCGTGGACAGTTTTGGTGGAAATGACCACCAAAACTGGAGCCTTTTAAAATCGGCTTGAGATGAAGATGTACAGGTCTTAAAGGATGATGATCTTGCTACTAGTGAACGGTATGATGCCTAAACTTACGAAAGAAAGGATATTCAATGAAACCATTCATATCCTCAACAACGTCAACAATGGATCAATGCCGAAAAATTCATTGAATCTGGCAAAGCCCTAGTTGAGGTAGAATAAAGCTCACATCAGAAGGCTCGGAAGACCAACATTCGATTGAGACGCTTCAGGCACACTGTGATTTTTGGAGTGGTACATCACTTTGTTATTGTAACCTACTCAGGAGTCACATTAAAAATCTTAGCATTGTAAATCTATTGGGAATGTTCATAGGCTACCTATTTTACATCGTATTTCATTTCATTTCCAGCTGTCCCAAGGTAGATCAGAAGAATCACTCAGATTTTCCGGAGGTAACTGACCATTTCGCATACTTTTACTTTCTCGTGAGCATATTTTGTCAGTTCACGGGCCTAAAAAACCACTGATTTATCAACCACGCAGGAGACATTTGGGTTTAAAGGATTACCATTTTCTCAGGTCTCTTGCCCATTGAAATTCCGTGATAATGAAGTAAATGCAAATTTCATTCACGCTCTTCTTGTTATTACAAACGCGATAGATTAACGATTCACTGGTTAACTTCAGGTAGCTGTAATGACTTTTTATTGGGAAAATAAAAATATACAGGTACTTAGTTAGATATACCCATCAACTCATGGCTTTTATTGTGTTTTCGTCGTTGTGGGTCTTTTATTGAGAACTTGAAAGGACTTCAAAAATATTTGGGAGGTTTTGTTCCCGCAAGGACTCGCCCAGCTCTCGTTTTGTCCTTAAAACCACTATTTTCTTTCTTAGGATAAGATGAAAAAAGAGGAAAAATAAGATACGACAGAACAGAGTGGGAAGAATCCAAACAACTTGTTTATATATATTATCATGCTTTTTACTTTTCCCCATTTCAAAATGGCGTCCGTCCCCACCCCTCCGTGCCCTGTCTCGGAAAAGCTATTACAGTAAGAAAACAGACATATAAAAGAGGGTGGGTTGAGGGGGCTTGAGTTAGGTTTGTGGGCTTGCTCCGAGTGGGGCTTGTAAAATCAATATGCCTGAGGCTGCTGGCTAAATCACGCTTATCAAGTACACTTTTACCACCCCCTCCCCCCACAACAGACCACAGTTCCTTGTCCAGACGTGGGAAACGGGGATTCTGTTTGTGGTTCGGGGGTTTTTTTTCTTCTTCCTTTTTTTGGATAGGAAGAGTGGCGGTTGTTCACACCTTAGTATTTTCCGAGTTCCCGCCGGGGTGTTGACCTTCCCTTACATTTAACCCCCTTTGATCGGCACCTATTCGGATGCTGTATGTTATTGAAAAATCATATAAATCAACAAGTTCTTTTACCGCTTTGATATTGACATTTATCTAAACTAAAAGAATATCCTATCATACTTTAAGTGTTATACAGCACGAAAAACACGAAGTCCGAGTACTTTTAGTGCAACATTACAACATTTTTATAACACTCGAAACTAAATAGAAGAATGAAAATTACTCGCTTACAATATAATACATGTGTTGCTGGGAACGAGTAACGAAAAAATTATCAGATAATTCACGTTGAAAATGTAGCAAACCGCGCAAGACTAAGTTTATTATTTAAAGTGTATATTATTTATTATAATAAAACTATTTTCGACTTTCGGTAGTCGGACAGTAGTTTTGGCGCTTCGCTGCTAATTTCACGTTCTCGCAGACGTACCTAGGTACCGTTGTAAATCCGATTGCAATCAATTTTGTGGACCGTGATTTCAAGTCTATATTTTAACTTTTCTTCCAATTTCGAAAGATTCGGAAGTTTCAGCACACGTTCTTATACATTCTTATGAAATTTAAAGGAAACAGTGTGAGGTGAGGGCAAATCCAGACAATTCCTCCAAACTACATCAAAACTAAAGATAACTTATTCTGGTTTGGCTCAAGACAAGGATTGATTACGTACAGACAGACCGACATTTAGACAGGCACGGAGCCGAAAATTTCAAGACAACTGTGAAACGCAAAAAGCGAGTGGGTATTTTAATTTTGGAGGAAAACTTTCTGTACCTTTGGTAGTAAGGGGAAAAAATTCTTCCATACCTACTTTATAACACTTAAACTCAAAGCTTAACACCTCATAGAATTGCCTTAATCCCTTTCGTTGCCGACTGTTATGACCCTTTATTTTATTATTTAAGGGTGGTCTTTGTCATCTTATTTCGGCCCCATTATTACTGCCCAACAACTAAATATATGGAATGTTTGTAAATTGTGGAAATGAGGAAGTTCTGTAATTTAATATGATGCATCGTCAGTTTTAACTTTATGAAGGTAATTTTACACTTTCCCACGTGAAGACCTAAAAAAGTACTCAGGAATGTAGCATGACTAATGGAGCGAATTTTCGAAGAAAAGTTGTCAATAAAACTAAGGGGACAACCATGTAACGAGATTGGAAAGAAAATTTTAGGACACGCAGCCGACAATTTGGTCAATTATGGGTATTTTTTTAAAAACCAAAATGTTTCTCACTTATTATGAATCATAAAGTCTGGGAGCCGCCGCAATCGACTCAGAGCTGAAAAATACTTTGATTGCAACACCCCACATGTCCTACCATAGAAAAACCGATCTTTTAGCATTTTTTGGGCCACTAAATTGTAAATTTGGGCCTGAAATTCTGGGCTGGCCAACAAACTCGACCTGTATTTTGCCAAGACGTTTTTTCTGTGTTGGAACAATTTTTTTAAGCCGTTTTTGGTTTATTATTTCCAATAATAATCCTTTGCAATCGTATTGGAAAACAACATTTTTATTTTATCTCAAACTTTGTCACTTTACGTTTCATGCTGCGTAGATTCCAAAACTGCAATGTCCGTCATCTGTCCGCCGGCGCCGTCCGGGCCATAAATGGCCTTTAACTTGATGAAAAAACTCGCTCTTTCGTACATAGACTCCACTTAGGGTCTAGTTGGTCCTAGAATCTAGCCAGCCACATCAATGCTATGAGCCAAAAAGGGGCTAAAAACCGGATTTTCTTTCTCATATTTTTCCTCATGTTTAGGTTTTTCTATTTCTATTGATTTTCACGCACAACCAATGCGTTACTAGCAAAGTGTAACTCCCTTAGTTTTCATAGCAGGAAAATCGTTCGGAACTTTTTGGAATGCTCTCATTTTATCACAACATCTTATGATCCCTAAGCCATTGTAGTGTCAAAGAAAGCTGATTTATTACGGTAAGTTATGAAGTAATATTGCTAAGTAACCATAATGAACTAATAAAATAATGTGAAAAGAAGGCACTAGGAACACTAGGTAGTAGGTACTTGTAAGCATTAGGTACTTGTAAGCATTAGGTACTAGACGATGCATAGACCTCTGATGAGCTGAAGGGCTCCTAAAGCTGATGATTTCTATCGTATTTAATCTCTGAAGCAGAAATTAAGAGATGACTGAAATGATTGGATCATTCCTACGCAGTTGAGTGAGCTAAATTGTCTCCTGTTCATCCTAAGCACTAAAAGACTATTGCAATTTTTGGGTCTTTCCTAATCAGCTGAGTGGGGAATCTCTCCTGTTTATCCTAAGAAGTTGAGATTTGATTTGGAGTCTTCCACAACATTAGGATTCGATTTATATGATTGGCTCATTCTTACACAGCTGAGTGAGCTAATGTCACCTGTCAATCCAAAGAAGTTGAGATTCGATAGGGAGACTCTCTGGGACACTAAGAGACGATTGCAATTATTGGCTCTCTTCCAGTCAGCTGAGTGGGTAGAATTCTCTCCTGTTACCCCTAGGGATTTGAAACTTGATAGGGATACTCTCAGGGACACTAAGAGACGATTGCAGTTTCTTTAATAATCGGCTGAATGAGCTAAAATCTCTCCAGTTAATCCTAGAAAGTTGAGATTTGATAGGGAAACTCCCTGGGACATTGGGAGACGATTGGAATGATTGGCTCATTCCTAATCAGCTGAGTAAGCTACATTCTCTCCTGTTCATCCTAGGAAGTTGAAATTAGATGTGGAGACTCTCTATGGCACTAAGAGACGATTAAATTTATTGGGTCTTTTCTGATCAGCTGACTGAGCCAATTTAATTGAGACATTTTTAACTTGAGTCACAAAACACATATTTCAGAGAGAGAAAAATAAGGCATATCCATGTAGCGATGTATCTGCGTGTAGTTAAGATTTTTCTTTTCTTTCTTTTGGTAGGTGACATCGTCCAGTTATATTTTGATGATGCACCTTAGACTCAGTTTGGTGGGTAATTTTTTTTGACCAATGTTCTGTAGTGAAAGGCTATCTAATAATATACTATGTACGGGGTTTAATAATAATTCATAGATAATCATCCCAAAGAATCGAAAGAAACCACCCACGTAGCTGTAACTTCATAGGTTTGCTCTCCTCCCTAAGGGCTAGAACTTTAACAGGGAAAAAAATCAACATGGGATGAGTTGCAACAGGTGAAACATAGTGAAAATGACCGAATAAACGATGACGATCGTATCTGCTGATATAATTCAAAAGGAATTCAGGTTATAAAAACTTGTGTTACCTATAAATGGAGCTATGAAGCGTAGGTAGGTGATTTATTTTATATTATTATTTTCAGTAGGTGGATCAACTTGTGTTAAATTCAAAAGACTAGTAAAATGTAGGTGTTTTTAATTTAATTTCTCCTCGGTAGGCGTCTATGCCTCTGCAGATATATTTAGATAATGAATAATGACTCAAGAGATAATGACTTCGTTTAATTAAAGGGCAATGTAATACATAAATAATAAACCTTTGTGTAATAATTTGTAGAGTTTTTAAGGGAGTTATCGTCTGGAATTATATATATATATATATATATATATATATATATATATATATATATATATATATATATATCTTCAAAATCTGGGAATGAGTTCTGTGATGTATGAAACCGATTTGTAAGGGTCTCTGCCCCTTCCTCTCAAGTTTAACATTTTTGAATCCATCTAAATAGCTCACTTTTATTTCTCGAAAATTTGCTAAATGAAGATGTATGCATTCGCAGGGCATTCTTAGATCTGCTACTCTTAATTATTAAATTTTTGTGGTAATATAGATCATACTGGCAATCTGTGATAACTCAAAAACTAACGAAATATAATTTAACCAAGCTTTTCTACTTGGTAGATAATAACACGAATGGAAACCGCAGTTTACTGTAATAACCAGTTGGAGGGAAGTCACGACCGTGAACCTAGATTTTCAAGGTAAATGTGTATCTCCTTCTTCGTCTCTTACAAAGGTTCCTTCCTCGTCCCCTTGACTCATTTAAAATAAATCTACGTCGAAGCATCAAACACCCATTCTAGCCGAGGCAAAAAGATGTTTGAATGAGGTGTTGCGTCTAACAAGTTAGTTGTGAGGCCGTGGATGATATTAACACCTTCTTCTTTCACAATTTCTTTACTCAAAAGGTCTGCAGTGTGATACTTTTTGAGTAGGTACGAAGGCTTTAACGATGTCAAGATTTATTACAACATTAAGACGTGGAGACCATTTCAGTACTTTTTTCTTCAGTTGAATCTTCACATCATGAGAGAGTAACCAAACGAGTAGTATGAAATGGCATGCTCTTTAGTGCGGTTGAAAATGTATATCATGAATTGAATACTTGGATACCTGAGAAACTCAATAACTTGCAATACCTACCTACTCTTACATCTGGTAATAATATATGTAGTATGATGTAATATGTATGTTCAGTTTTATGAAATTTCTCTCGTCTTTTGGGTTAAAAACTCTGTAATAAAGGAATTCAATGTCGGTGGTTACACCTACTTCATCAAATGTTCACAAAAATCATTCGCTGGTAAGATTTTACGCCTCAAATCCAACCAAACTAAAACGATTTGTACCCTTAGAGTAAAACAAATTTTGTTGTGGTAAGGAGGTTTTGGTTTATTATTTTCAATGATAAATTTTTGTAACTGACCAAGGAAAAAAATTAACCCTCCTCCCCCCTCTTTTCCATATCTCCAAATTCGTGGGATCACGTTTCAATTTACTTAGATTCCAAAAATCACGCGAGAGAGGGAAAAAAAGAAGGGCCTTACACCGTCCGAAGCTTTCCTCCGAAACTACTGACCGATAATGCGGCTCAAAAATCATATATCGGCCGGAGATATGCTCAATTTTTATCGTCCCCTAAAGAGAGTGGAATTTGAAGGAGCGAATATTTAAAAAATGGAGATCCCGAACACTGTGAGAATAAGAGTAGTTATTTGGTTGTAATTTATAAATATCATCCCAATGAATCGAATGAAACCACTCGGATTGCTTTACGTTAAGCCGATAGCTCTCCTCCCCCCCTCTCTCTCACTCCCTCTCTCTCTCTCTTTCTCTCCCAACAACATTGGAGCCAATCATCACTGGTAGAACGTAGTGAAAGTCGCCTTATAAACAACGACAATCGTATCATCTGATGAAACACCAATGAAATTCTCTGTGAAATTGAGTTTGTTACAACTGTTGTCACGTTTAGATGGAACATTGAAGAGTAGGTAGGTGATTTATTTAAATTCAGTCATTTTCGGTTGGTGGTTACTTATGTCAGTATCGATATACTTAGATCAGTAGTACATGTATAGTGGTGATGTTGCATTAATTTCTCTCGGTAGGTGTCCACATCTATGTAGGTATATTGATGACATATCATCGTTTTGTCCGATCCTCACCGAATTGCGTCACGAAAATTTGTTACGAAGGTGAGGCAAGTGAGTCTAATTCCTTTCTCGACCAACCCACGGTGCTGAATTTGAAATGAAACTCCTTTGTGACTCCTAGAAAACAATTACGAGGTAAGAACTGATCAGCTGAGAGGATCCTGAGGCTAATTCATTTCTAAATTGACTTAGGATGATGAAATTTTAAATGGAGTGATTTTGGGACACTTAGAATACAATTACAAGGTATGGGGTGGCGAACTGATAAACTGAGGGCCCCAGGAACTAATTTCTCCTCTAATCTAACTACGGTGGTGAAATTTTAATTATATATAGCCCCTTTAGAATGCCTTCAAAACAATTTTACAAGGTACGGAAGTGATCTTATCAGCTGAAGGCTTCCTGAGGGAGATTAATTTTCTAATCAACTGACTGAACTACATAAATTTATTGTATTAATTTTATGTGCAAGAAACAATGACAGTTTCAAATCAATACACAGTCCATGCAACCCTCTTACACAGTGGCACTCTGTCATAAAGGGTTTGGTTTCTTAAGATTTACTCAAAAGCACAAAATCGGGATCCTTCGGCTTTGTGAAGGAGCGTACCCCACCGAATTTAATTATTATTATAGATCATTGATCTACGTCGAAGAGCTACCTAATACAGAAATAATTAACTTTTGTGTAATAATTTGCAGTTTTTCCGGAGTAACATAAAAATATACTTGTATACCTACATCCCTGAAGTAGGATGCAACTTTGTGCTGCATAGTTACATTAGATGTGTACATTAGTGTGATTATATTATTATATTTCTGAAATTATGTTTTCTGACAGTATTGAAAAAACTATTTCAAACATATAATTATGATGGTTCGCGACGCGATGCGCCAAAGAAGCGAGCGGGTATACCTATCTTCTATACCTATATAAAGAACTGATCTTGTTCATATTCAACTTAATATGCTGAAATTTGAACAGGATATAATTTGAACAGGAGTGTGGCGGTATATAACTAGAACTCGAAGAATCACTGTAAACAGCAAAGTGAGTTCTGTAAATAATTTTGTTCTTATCTACGCGGTGCTGAAATTTGGAACGGGGCTTCTTTGGGTGCAGTAGAGTACAATATCATAAGTTGTGAAGCCAGTCTAATCAGCAGAGTGAGCTCTGTAGCTAACTTAGTTGCTATGTAACTTGACATTCTGAAATTTAGAACGTGGCATCTCTGGGTGTAATAAAGAACAATATTAGGTACAACTTGAGAACCATTCTAATCAGCTGATCGCACTCTTCACCCCTAAAAAGTATCGCTCCCTTGAAGTACCTACTTAACGTGGTTGTTTTCCAAAGCAAAGACATGAACATGTCAAAAATATATCACTCTACAATAAACATGACGTTCGTAAGTAGTAACTGAAACTTTTTATCGGTCGTTTGGACTTGGAAGTGTTTGGTCTCAAAAGCGAGCGGGCATAACTCTCTTTTATGTACCGAGCTATTTGTTATATTGATAGCTGATTTTGATCCTCCTTGACATAAGATGCTTAACATCGGAACGGAAACTGTCTGGTTGTTATGTAGGTATTACTGCAAATTAAGGAACCATTGATTTATCAACAGAGTGGGCTCTGAACCTATTTTTGTTCCTATTCAACTTGGGATGCTGAACATTGGAACGGGGTCCAGCTGGGTGTGGTATAATATAATTGCAATTCGAAGTATCACTTCAATCAGCAGGGCAAACTCTGAAGCTAATTTGATTCGTTTCCAACTTAAGATGCTGAGCTATGGAACGGGATGGGTAGAGTATAATCACAACTTGAAGAATCACTCTAATCGGCAGTGTAAACTCTGTAGTGGTCTTCACGTAATAGAACGGAATGAAAAAGGGAAACAAAACTCAAAATTCGACATGTTTGTTCAGAAATATTTTTGTTATTACGGGGAGTTGCGAAAATACTAACGAGTTCACGTGAGGTTTTCAAGAGGAACCATGGGAACCTTTCCTTTCTGGAAAAATAGTGATAAATTAACATTTAATTTGCATCCCGCCTCAATTTTCCAAAAGGGAAATATGGACAGGAGGGGAAGAGGTTAAGGATTATCAAAATATTATTGTCGAGGGGCTGCGATGAAACAGGAAGTTTTTAGAAAATCCAAACACACATATAGCATAATTAGGAGGTGTGTTCAACTCGCATGTTATCTTTTCTCCCGTTTCCCTCCCTTCAGTTTCGTCTCCCCTCCTCTTACAACAGCCTAAGTTGATTTAACACCGGAAAGAGGAAACATTCAAGAGGCCCTACCCATTAGGATAAGGGTTAACTGATTGTTCATGTTGATCAAGCAATAATAAAGCTGATTGGGGTTGCCTGTAAAAGGCCTATGTGGCCTAATTATACTCCAGAATGAAGTAAGTAGATTCATAATAATTAAAATAAGTAGGGGCTAGCATGGATTTATGCCGAAATATTGCATCCGGATCTTCGAAAATAGTATGTAGAGGCATAGAGATCACTTTCGGAAAATAAATGTCCTCCAAAATCAAAATTTCTTCTCGCGTTCTACATCTCAGACATTCCAAATCCATTTTTGTTTCGTATTTGTCTATGTATTTGAATTCATGATCTATAAATCTCATGATTGTTGGGTTCATCCTCTCCATTCAACCCCCACCAATCATGCATTTGAAACACCTGAGGTTTTTGTGAATCCAGACTAATCACTAAACCGTGAAAATATAAACTCGTAAACGAGTTCCACTATCTGCTTTACAAGCAGATACCATGTTACATGAATATGTCTTTGATAGGGGATTTCATAACGGTTGTCCTCGAGAGTTGTAAAAAAATCCTTCAACTTTGCACTGTAGTCGACGAAATGTAGGATAAAGAATTTATTCTATTATCCTTGGAGACACAATAAGCATACTATGCATACTAATAAAGTTATTTCTCCAATACAGGCGCTATCATTTTTATGTTCATGATAGCCTGATTTTTCATTAATAAATGAAATTATATCATTTATCGTTTCGTTCTCTTACTGAGGACATCTTCAGATCTTGCTTTCTTGACATTGAGTTGACTTGGTGAGCCACTGTTTTATCTGACACCAAGACACACCAAGATCTGAAGATGTCCTCAATAAGAGGACGAAACGTTATCAAATAAAACAATAAATGAAATAATTTCATTTATTTTCCCTGGGCCGCATCCCGACTAATTCCAACAAAATAACGGTTTACTTATAGAAATGTTGAAAATAACTGTGGAGAGAAGCCACTACAATGAGTTGTTGTTTACAGTCGACTGTTGTCAAGAGGATGATAATGTTTCCTATGGAGTGGAGTAAATAATGCTATAGCTTTACGTTAAGAATATTGTAACCGGCTTATTAAAATTGTTTATAGTCCAATCAACTTTGTTTAGGAATGTAGCCAGGTACGTAAGGAGGGGGAAATTGGTAGCTTGAGATGTGAGCATTTGTCGCATAAATCAAGTGCTTTCCAACGAGTGGCGAACGATTTCTGTTCGATGAAAACTACGGAAGTTCCATTCCCCTAGCAACGGATTGGTTGTACGTGAACATCATTAGAAATTGTGACATATTTTTTGCGTCACGAAAATTTTTGGTTGACCCCCCAGAGCAAAGACATATCCATGTCAAAAAGATACATGAGCATCGTAGACAATATTAGAGAGTTTTTGTTCTTCCCGTAATTTTCTACCCGTGTACGCAAAAAGACCGAAATACCAACTGCGCATGCGCGAATCTTCACGTCAACGTGTAGAACTACGCGTGTACGGGAAAAAGGCCTATCTACACGTGCACGGGAAAATGCATTCGTTGGAATTTCGGCCTACGGGTAGTCATCATAGCCTGACGCAAAGGTAACCACAGCTTCCGGTTACCACAGTGTGACCAAGGTAACAGCAGTTACCAGCAAAGGTAACCACAGTGTGGTTGCCAACAACGCGTTGGTTGGTCATCAAGTCGAGAGATTATAGTGAAGTGCTCCGCTGCAAAATTCAGCCATTTAAGGTGTCTAAGCAATAAATGGATTTATAATTGATGTATTTATGAATAATTATAAAGCGATTAATTATTTAAATAAGAATAGGTTGTACGAAAAGAATAGGTACGAAACAGCTTCTGAAACACTTATAGAGACGTTAACGTGACGTTAGCGTTTGGTTTTTCACGTATACGCGTAGAAATACGCGTAAAAATCATGTGAAGAGCTAGCATCTCCAGCTGCTTGCTCTAGACGCTGCTACTGCACACCAAAAAGAAATCTCAAACCACATATTGTGCTGAGCACAAGACCAGTTGTCGATTTTCTGTCGCAACCAATAAATAAAAATCATTTATCATGTTTCCTCAAGTCGTAATATTGCTCAATACCTAAATCGAGCGTCCTCCTTCGATTGGGAGAGAAATGAGCTTCCTAGCTCACTCAGCTGATCAGGGTGGGTCCTTACTTTTCCCATTGTGCTCAGCAAGTTTATGGACGCTCATTACCGAATTTCAGCCTCTTAGGCCGTTAGGAGAGAAATGAGCTCCCGAGCTAACTCAGCTGATAAGGGTTCCTCACTTTGCCAATCGCACAGAGGGGGTTATTTATAGAGGCTCCATATCTAATTTCTGCTCTCGGCGTCTATTATGAGAGAAATGAGCTTCCTAGCTCACTCAGCTGATGTGGGTGGTTCCTCAATTTGTTAATCGTATACAGCAGGCCTATAGAGGCTCCCAATCAAATTTCAGCTTTCTGCGTCTGATAGGAGATAATTGAGCTCCCGAGCTCACTCAGCTGATCACGGTAGGTCCACACTTTGTTAATCCTACATAGCAGGCCTATAGAGGCCCAAAACTAAATTCAGTCTCCTAGATCTAATAGGAGGATAAAAATCAATAGAATTATGTCGCCACTACAGCAGGCACAGAATTTTCGAGCACACAACCTAGTGGTAGGTAAAACATGATATACGTTAATACATATTTTCTGCATTAGTTCTCCATCATATTCCAAATTCAAAATTCCCGATGTTTGCTATACAACTGAACAAAAATTGGAATCGAGCAAGAAAAGAATCACTAAAATCGGTTGGCGTCAATAAAATCTGTCACACTCACAGACATTCGAACACTTGGACATACAGCTATGGCTTTTTTCTCGCAGATTCGGCCTTAAAATGTTCTGAAACGGATTTGTATCCGATTATTTTTCTGTCATGCTTGGGATGTACCACGCCCCGGGCCTCGATCAATTCTAATAGACCGTCCCTCTTACGGATGCAGCCTTGCCTATATGAACTAGCTTCCAGGGGATGTCCCAAAAATAATTGTACATCTACCTACCTATACCTCCACTATAACACCGACCTTTTGATATTGACGCAGTTTATACTCAAATGGGGCACCTCATGGTTTTGGAAGGAATAAACTGGAGAACTAACAGAAGGGGAACATACCTAATCATAACAAGGCTATCAAGTTAAATTATAATCGTCTTTGGTAGTGGTAAATTAATCGTAGGATCATCAGGGATGAGCAATAAAAAAAGCTCGTAATTATCAATAACTAATCTATTTGCATAATTGAAGCGTTCAGCTCATCATGTATAAGCATCATTATTATGCATGAGCCCTTCGTTATAATGTTAGTTATGGGCCGAAATACCGAGATTTTGAGAGTTAGGTTTCAACCTGACACGTTCATAACTGTAATATTCTTTTCAACAAGTCATGTCAGCATGTGTGGTAATTAATCAATCTGGATAATATTAACTAATCCTATCTCAGAGTCAAGACATATTAAATTATTGGTTTCTATTGGTTTATTATTTTCAATAGTGAACCTGTGTAATCTAAAACAAAATATAATCCCCTCTTCCCCCCTCCCAAAGTATTACTCAAAAGCATATTATTTCCGGTTTAAGTTATGCTTCTGCTCAAATCCAATTTCTATAGATAATGTTCAACAAATCCTGTAGTAGTACACCATTATTTACATAGATACTTGTTGGGTGTGGTATGTCATTCATTGCCTGTATCTCTATTCAAGTGAGTTGGGTAAAGTAGTTTAATTATTTATTATCAATTTATTACGTGCCAATAACAAATATGATGGCAGTTTGGTTCATGTTTTTACAAGGATGTGTAGTAACTACCGTACCGTAAATACCATGTGCTATGGAATCGCGTATTTTTGGTCGAAGGTTCCACGCCCCCAAGTTCACAATGGAATATCCGATATTATTTGTCAAACAATTCCTTCGGCGACCAATCGACATATCGGTAGCTCGCCGGATTTAACGTAAACATACATCGAAAGCTGTATGAGTGATTAGTTGTTTTTGACTATTCGCGCTACAGTTAGATGGACGAATCATCATTCATGCATCAATCATTGTTTAGTTAAGCTATCGATTCTATAATAAGGGGAGATTCCTAGAAATCGCATCCATCAATCTTGTCATGGAAATGAGTGGAAATAATGTTTCAATTACTGAGATGGTCGCCTACTCGTGCATAATAGTGTTTTGTTGGTAATTTGATGTTCATGTTCACACTAGCAATGCAAACACGTAGGGTTCATATACCTGATAGGCCTAGTAAATAATGATTAGCGTAATCTCTCTCTCTCTCTCTCTCCCTTTCTCTCCCCTCCATCACGAGAGCAAATTCAAAATTCATTCAAAATTCCCAAGGTGTGTTGCACAACTTGACTAAAATCGGAATCGAATATAATAAGAATCGCGAAAATCGGTTGAGAACTGAAACCTGGATAGTATCTTCAAAATCTGCTAGAAAAAAACCTTTTTTTTTTCGATTCTACCTCCTCCATTCTATTATGAAGTCCAAAGTTTCCGGGATTTTTTGCACAACTAGACAAAAATTGAGATCGAGGAAACAAAGAATCTTTAAAACTGGTTGAGAATCGTTGCCAGGAAGTGTCGGCAAAATTTGTAATACACACATTTTTTTCTTAAGGATTCAGTCTATACGAAGCCTTGCCTATATGATTTATCTTCAGAGTAACGTCCTAAACACATGTTATATGCATATTAATTTTCCCTGTTAAGCTACATTTTTTTTTTTTCCCAGTGTTATCCAGTGGGATCCCTGTACAGCCAGTAACGTTTAAGTAAAACTGATCGACTCAGAAAAACACTGCTCCCACAAGAAGTGTAGCTTGAAGAAGCCGGGGTATAGTAAGGTCGAGGGAAGAACTATTGAGGCTGGAATGTAGACTGCCATATTGCATGCACAAAGTAATAAAACTGAAACCACTTTTAGAGCCCAACTCGTACCCCGCCCGCTCCATCCCCTGGCACTAACACCCCCCGCCGGACCATCGCGAGCATCTCTACTCTTTCATCCTTCCTCTCTGTGCCATAGAATACCCAACTACTTTGTTCCTGCTCTCCCAAAAAAATATTTCGAGCTCCGTTTTTACATTGATGTACAGTAGATGATCTTTTATCACCAACAGTCATTTCTGACAGAGTAAGGACCCTACTCATTTATTGCTTGGGTATACAAAAAATAAGTATGTTCATGGACAATATCTTGGAAAACGTGAAAACAGACCGAACTTCACGACATTTACAAAAGCAGATGTATTATATTAAAGGAAAAATAGGCAAAATAGAATAAACGCCCTGTAAATCTATGCTAACGCGCAGTGAACGAACGCATCCATGATAAAAGCAAATAAAAACTAATAAATAAGATAAAATAGAAACCACTACATGGAAAACACAACATTTTACAGTAAACAATATATTTATAGTAAGTAATATTATGGATTTAATGGTAATTTAAAACTCTTTATACCAAAAAGGCTTAATGGATGGCCTTTGTTGGACGGCTTGGCTTGCGTTCATGCCCTAATTCTGATAATTTGACTTCTGATACCAATAATTTTGCTTGATTTAAGCCCTCAATATTTTTGTATGAGAAAAACTTGATTAAGCGAAAGTTGGTTAAGCGTTGAGATTTGGCTAAGTCGTCAATCTCTATGGTGGTAATTGTGCTTCTTGGAGTCATCAGACGTTGGTGGCTTAGAAGTTCCTCTACCTTTACAGAATAGCACGAATAGTACCACCAGTAAAACTTCCGGCACGTTAGGTGTGGTTCACAGCTTCCTCGTGTCTGTGGTATGACTGACGCAACGTAACTGTATGTACATGAATTACTAAAATGTTTTACATAATCTGAAGAGATGCGCAAAAGCTACTTTTGGAGCGGATGAGAATAAATGATGAGGGAAGAATGATACAATGACGTTTTTCTGGGGGGAAAAAGGTATGTGGAAGACGTTCCATGGTTCACTCAGTTCGGAAAAGGGGTGGAACCATTCAGTAGATGTGTAATCGGGGCAGGTTGGCATTACCTTTCATCTACATAAAAGATACTTACCTATTTTTAATAAGTGTGATTTTTCTTTTTTTTTTTAAGTTGTAACTCCTCAAAATCGTTCCGCGTCTAACTGGCTCGTTCCGACCGAATGGCTGATGGTTTTTCAAATTGTTATGTACCCTTAAGTCAAGCAATATCTCAGATACATTGTCTATAAATTTCATATAAAAACCATTATTAGCAAAGATCGAAGACGCTGAAATGTAAATGAACGGGCTTTGACGAGGTGAGCATGTTACGAGTTGGTGATGTAGACTTTTGAAACTGACGAATTGATTAACTTTTTCATGGTTTCGTACCTGGTTTATGGTCTCTGATGATCCATAAGGCAGCTAGTAAGCCTCACGTTTAATTTTAGAAGCTTTTTATCTTATTCGGGGAATAGCAGCATTTATATATTGAGCGATAAAATTATGTTTTTCATTAAGAAAAAAAAAAAAATATATATATATATATATAATTTTTTTTCTTTTTTTTGTTGGGTGAAGCAGCAAAGGTGAGAATATAACCTAGTTCGAAAACAAGGCGTTTGGATAGCATACAAAGGTATGACCATACTCACCCCACTTGATAGGGTGAGAGTAGTACAACTTTGGAGAATGGGTGGAGATAATTTCAATTTTATGAATGGAACCGAAAGGCCACATTCTTAGGTTTAAAGGAAATCGAAGAACACCAAGTTAGGATTCCCTCGAAGAGCAGACAATATGCAAAAACTGTAACATACTCACCCACCCCGACGGTACTATCGGTTCGGGAGCAATGTAGTTCATTGAGAAGCGTACAATCCCAGAAAATGTCATTGAAATCTGATAAATATAAATATATAAAGCATTCCTATTTAAATCCTTCATATTAAAAGGATGAGTTTGGCGCATGCGCAGCGGCTGCTTGTGATGCAAACGTGAAGAAACGTTTGACGAAAGGGGTAGAAAATCGTCATATCCCAACTACCCTCCGAATTTGAGCAAGATCGTACGTATAGGCCATGAGAAAAAGTTATTTATTTATTTATAATCTTGGCGAAATTGCCCAATTTACAAAATTTAGAAAATATAAAAATATTCGCAATTTCCTGTAATCCAAACTGGCGAGAATCAGATAACAATAAGAATGTAATCTAAAAAATAAAACACACCACTGCTGGACACAAAAACAAAAAACATATACATACAACACCTACGTTATTGAAGAGAACAGAAACAAAAGAGAATTTAATTTCACAATAACTGTTTGGAATGTCTTGAAAAATAGGTCACTCATAGAGAGGAGATCCTGATCCGCTGACAATCTGCTAAGCAGTTATAATACTCCCGTTGGCTTCTGATTAGGGGCTCACCGTGTAAATAATTTGTGATCACCTCAAATATTATAACATGTACGTACCTATAGAATTAGTTGAAGAACAAAGTACGGTTCGAAATGATTAATAAGTCAACGTTATAAGAAATTCACGGTTGCGCATTCACACAGGATGCTTTCAGCAATGATACTTACTGGGGACCGTCTAAAAGCTGTTCCGCACAATCCCTGGAAATTTCATCAAATCGTTCCATTGGGCCCGGAGTTTTGCCTGTGTCAATCGATATTTGTTTTGCGCATGCGCAATGGTTATTACTATATTAATTGCGATATCAGTTTTGTGGGATTTTTCTAGGACATATACCCAACTACCAAGTTTGAACGGAATCGGACCACCGAATGATGAGAAATCGACATGAGAAATTCACGTTTGCGCATGCAACAGGTTACTGTTGATTCAACAGCATTGCAAATGATACTGGACCGTTTGGGAGCTAACCCGCACAATCCCTGAATTTTCATCGGAATCAGACTGAAACTTGTAATAGTTTTGGATGTGACAAGGATTCATTACAGACAGACAGACACGAAACCAAAATTGATCAGCAAGCTCTGAAACAAAAAAAAAAAAAAAAAGTCCAGTCATGCAGCATGACCCCATGAGCGAATTTTTGAAGAATATTACCGATTTTTACAACCAGCGAACGGCATTATTTCGATTTTTGACTGATTTTTCAACTTTGAAATTTTTGAAAACTTGATAGGTACATATTCTTATAGGAAATTTTACGCTGATTCCGAATATACCACATGTTAGTATGCTGAAAAAATTATTTCGCACGACAAATCGCAAAAAACAGGCTATTTTGAAATTTTTGACTACATTTTTGAAAATTTCAACCCGAAGATGTAATCCGATCAAGCTGGCCAACGAACTTGAACTTTCGCTTTGTGCCCTTAACATTTTAAAATTTGTTTGAAGTTTCTAGCACAATTCTACGGACAGTTATCGTCTGGAATGACACATACATACATACATACATACATACATACATACATACATATATACATACATACATATATACATACATAAAAAAATGCGTTAAACTTCAGAATATGATTCAGAATAGCCTGAAACGGATTTCTGCATAATTTTTTTTCAAAAATTCACATTCTACAAATTTTGAGGCGAGAGCAATAGCTTAATTTTCTTCAAAAATTCGCTAAAAAGGAATAGGAAAATTTGATTTTGTAGCTAAACAATTTTTTCGACTTCAATCACGTACACAGTTTCCATACCTTCGGTAGTGTTTGACGAGTTGAGTAAGGCGGCACACAAAAATTTAGTGACCTAAAAATGAGTGAGTGGATTGAAAATAACCTACGGATATAGATTTTACGCGTCATAAAAATCGGATGACAACTTGAGAAATTAAGCTTGTAATAAGTTTAAGCGAACACGCAGACAGACAGAAACAGGAACAAAGTTTTCAGAATACTATAAGCCGTTAATTGCGGTGGAAAATTTGATTATGATAAAAGAATGTGTTAATCTTTTGCATAGTGAAAACATTGCTTCCACTATGAGCAATGTTGAAAGTAAGTAAGCAAAGCTGTGTGACGATATGCACTAGATGCTGTAGGTATAAATGTATGAGCTGTCATTAATATGGTCGCGTCGATCGGCTTTTTCACGTATAAAATAATAAATTGTCCTAGGATACGCAATGTTTCATAGAAACTGTATACGCGTGGAACCTACGAACGAACATATAACGCTCGAAATACCAACTGCGTTTACGGCGATCTCACTATCTGGCGGCCGGTCCCCGTCCGTTTTATGTAGGGCAGTAACAGTGGCAACAAGGAATCATACGGCGATTCCACTTTCTCTAACCTACTTCCTGGTTTTCTAATACTCCGCACCAACTAGAATCCAGTAGACTGTGACCGTTTGCCTGTTTCTTTCTGAAATATGTGGTGTAAAGAAGGCCTACGGTTGCTCGAGAGATTAAATAACGGAATTATTCAGTTTCTCTGTCATATCGTGAGCACGTATCCTATTTTTCATCAACAGAAGGAGAAAAGAATGGAAAATCATGTTGAAAAGAAAGGAAGAAACAAACAGTTGGTACCATGACCTCTGATTCCCGTCTCATTATACCTGGTATAGCCTGAATTTGGTATGCCCCGAGTTTTTGCATTTTCTATCCATGGAGAAAAGTATACAAGGTAATCAAACATTTCTTCCTTCTACTTAATTTGTGAAGACGAATTCTGCCCATGAGTGCGTTTGATCATCTTCCCCACCTAAACAACAGGCCTAATTTTCTCAAGTTTGATACCCTAAGATTGTTCACATTACAAAGGAGAAATACGCTCATTAGAACAAGATGCGTAGAATCCTGAACGCAGAACTCTATCTTGTCTATTATGATCATTAAACAAATCTATAGTAGATACAAAATCTAAATAAATGTAACTGCATAGCCGTAGACGCCCTCAGAGGAGACATTAATTCAACTAAGTGGAACTCCTACACTTTACTAGTAATTCATTATTCAAAAAAAGCTGACGAACTCGTGATTACCTACCTTCGCTTCACAAGCCCAATAGAATACATAAGTTATAATAAACTAGATTTCATGAAGTCTGGATTCCAATGAAATTATATCATCTGATACACTTGTCCTTGTTTTCTGGGCGATTTTTGATATTTTTCACTGGTTACACTGGTTGTTGATGTAGATATTTTTTTCTTGTCGATGTTTTTTAGCCCTTAGGGAAAACAAATGGATTAATGCACAGCGTGGTTCCATTCTGTTCTTTGGGTGGATCTCTATAAATGAAACCAAAAAAAGAATACTGTTACATTGAAAGATTTCATGATCTCGATTTTTGAATATTTCCGCCCTTAGGTTCTACACTTTAGGGTTGATCGAACGTGATGCCGATGATACTGGCACATCCCCGGCCGAAGTATAGTTTTTAAGCCACATTTATTGGAGTTTAGTCAAATAACTTTTGAGAAAAGCTTCGGACCGCGTACGGCGGACGGACGGTTTTTTTTTTAAATTCGATTTTTGGATTCTATGGATTCTATTGAAACGTGAGCTAACAAATTTCTAAGATGGTCTAAAAAATTGTTTTTTCTTGGTCGATTACAAAGGTTCATTATTGAAAATAATAAACGGAAATTACTTTACACGGCTGCCTTCTCAAAGCACTTTTGTTGCTGAATTATAAAGAGGAAGCCCTGAAGTCGTTTTTATTCAACTAAGACATGCAATTATTTCCCTCCAGAGGATGATATAGGAGAGCTCTTGGAGTCCTCATTTAAGAGTAACTTGAATTAAATTGCTCAACAATAATACCGTGAACATCATATCAGTAACGAAAAAATTGTTTTCAATTTAATCACTTTCCTCAGAATTCATATCATTCGTTAAAATCGACGGAAAGAAACGAACTTATGGGATTTTGTGTGAACCAGTGACATAACAGCTTCCGTTAGACGTAAAAAAAGTTTTGTAATCGGTAGATTAAAGGAACGATATGCGCCTAGCCGTTAATTTTATCGACCGACCAATACGGGTCTAAAGCACACTTTAGACTTGAATTAATATAGTGTTACCCGTTCTACCACAATAACTCACTCCGATTTCAATCAAGAATAAAAATCGTTTTTTTCTCTTCATTTTCTTCCTGTAAAGAGATAATATCAGGAAAGAAGGGTGTGGCGTGGGTGGACGATTGATTGTGCCAAAGTATCGGACCACTTAATTTTCTTTTCCACTGCCGATATTTATCAAGGTGGTACCTATTACAGCAACGAGTCATTCAAAAGATTAATCAGGTATTACGCCACTTCCAGTTTAATTACTGATAATTATCACCTTGTTGAGAATATTTCATGCCAAAGAATAGAACAAGACGATTTTATCACTTGTTTGGTTTATGTTTTTAACGTGACTTCTGATAATTTCGTCAATTACGTTCTAAGTACCAATATCAAAGGTGTATATCAAGTATATAATGAGGCTTCTTAACCTTCGGTCAACAGTGTAAGACACATGTCCCATGGGTTACCCTCATGTGTTTATCCACTTTGGGTAATGGCCCAAAAGTTGATATTTCTTTGTCACTTTTAATAATTAAAAATGCATTTTTTCTTAATTTTAATTAAGAATAGGTACTACATCATCTCCACCCAGAGATGGGCAAAAGTTGATTCCCAACAAAAGTTGGTTAACCCCAACAAAATTAGTTGGTTAATTAGCAACTACAACTAACAAAATATAGTTAAATACAAATTATTATCCTCCAACTAAAGTAGTTGTAGTTGGGAAACCAACTAAATAATTAGTTGGTCCTCAATCTAGTTGAATCGATGATTTTTGAAACAACCTACACACCATTTACCAAATTTTACAGGAGAGCCAAAAAACTATTTTTTTGTTTGTTGTTCTAAACGTTTTGGAAGTTTTACATTTTTTAATTAGAGCTGCACTACCTAATAATAAGCACAAAAATAGACTAACTCATTTGCGCAATTTTTTTTATGAGTTTTGAATTTTTAAAATTGTTGGATTTTGGTTGTTTCAAAAATCAACGATTTTTTAGAAGCAATAATTGAATTACTGAAGAGAAAATGAAGAAATAGAAACATTTTACTGTTAAGGTAAACTTTATTGAACCAAAACTGTCAATAATAATTCTTGCAGAGGAAAATTATGAAATGTCTAGAGTAAAACTTTTTTAAATTTTAAATATTTTTTTTTACAAACTCAGTGAAAATGCATGAAGCTTGAAAATGCTTGGAGCTTTAACACTTCTCTTATACAAATTAAAAAAATTAAAAAAAAAAAAAAAAACAGAAATGAAAAAAACGAATCGGATCAGCAAGAGAAGTCACATGCTCATTGCACATCATGATATTCAAAGATCCTCATCTACGTCCTGGTCACACGTTGGCCACTGCAGAATATCTTTCCAGAAAGGGTTGTTCTCGAAACCAGGGACGTATTTAACGCATTTCTTGATAGGCTGGGGCGGTAGGAAAAACGAGAGGAGCGTCATTCAGTATTTTCCTGAGTTTGAATGTTTGACATAAGAGGCCATTAATGAACTCACTGACTTTCACAATACCATTATGGCGAATTTGGTTTTTTCTGTGGCGTTTCCTCTGGAAGCGGTTTCTATCGAAACGCAGTTTTTTTTTTTGTTTTTTTTTTTTTTTTTTTTTTTTTTTATAAAACTGAGTCTACCAATCTTTAAAATTCAAGATTTCCGAACCTCGAATGACGTGAACTATCAAGTTGTTTTTCTTCCTAGAAGATTTCAATATTGCTGAGCAAGGCCGCTAATGTTGTATAACCTATTTATGTAGTTGAGTCTTTCTCTTTTGATGGTTCCAAAAACTCTGTCACAAGGGAGGAAGGAATGACCACGAATGGGAAAAAACTGCTCCACACTCTTAAAACGTCCAAGTTCTTTTAAAGCCATACAAAAACGAATAAGCACATGATTCTTATTCTGGCCAAAGCAGTTTGGCATTCCTCATTGGAGAGTGTAGAAACAACCAATATCCAGCACGAAGGTTGTTTCAAAACTCATTGGGATTTTCAAAGCTCATTGTAACCCACTTCTAACACGTAACGGCGGTTGTTTCATTTCTCAAAAGGTGAGTCTTGGCATGTACAATAGAAATCCGTGAAAAAGCAACATTGCCAAAAAGTGGCGTATAGGTTGTTTCAAAAATCATCGATTCAGTTGAATCTTCAACTAACAACTGTAGTTGTTAGCACTCAAATACTCGATAGATTCACTTGTGAAGATGATAAAGTTGAACATTAACAGCAGACTATACCAGTTCTTAATCACTCTAAGCGTTCATTATCACCAGTAGAGCTCAAAACCTTGGCCATGTTGTCAGAGTGTTACTCCAACCATTATCTATCTATCTATACTATTAATAAGAATGAAACTCCGTCTGTCTGTCGTGTCTATGCACGGCCAAACGGCTGAGTGGGCCGGATCTACGAGTGGGGGGATCTTCTTGGGATTTTCCGATAGGGTGTATAAGCGAATTTAAAATTGTTTAATCCCACCCGAACCATGGGCCGTAGGGCGGGAGGGGGGTCGAAGTAAGAATTAATGTGCGCTTTTTGGACTTCCCCGCTTCCCCTACCCCTCTAAATGGCCGTTGACAATTCCGGAAAAATACGGGTTTCGTAGGTTTTCCTACAAGGAAGACGACGGCGCGATCGGATCGCGAAAAAAGTATCGGGAAATGCGTCAAAAAAATGCGAGAGTACGGACCCGTTTTCTCGAAAAGTCCGCCGAAAAACTTGGTTTTTTCCGATTAAAATATACCCCATAAAGGTACGTTTTTCGGAACGGTTTTCGCGGGCGAAATACAGCTTTGGGTCCGCCGAATCTGAATCCGAAATCGGATATCGAAAAAAGTGACGTTAAGTCGGTCAAATCGCGAGCGGAAGCGAGCAAAGCGATTAAAATTGTGCCGTGGACGAGAGAAGGCTCAAGAATTGACGTGAAGGGTTCGATGTCACAACGTTGCGAGGCGAGCAGGTATGCCTACATAGGTACCTACCTTGCGAGCGAAGCGAGAGCCATTTCAAATAATAAATACGGACTTTGTCCTACACATATACAGGTATACCTTGCGAGCGAAGCGAGCAACATCCCCGAATAAACTTTTCGTGGTTCCACGTAGTTTTATAAGATTTAATTTGTTTGTAATAATTCCCAACTGAAAAAAACGTCTGCCAAGTTGGGTGGGCAGTATAACTTCCTCAAGCGAGCGAAGCGAGCAGCATCCCCTACAGAAGTTAAGCCTACCCTTAGAGATCTACCGTTTGCGAGCGAAGCGAGCAGCATCCCCTACAGAAGTTAAACCTACCCTTAGAGATCTACCGTTTGCCAGCGAACCGAGCAACATCCCCTAAATGCCATACTTTGCGAGCGAAGCGAGCAACATTTTCTACATGCCAGACTTTGCGAGCGAAGCGAGCAACATATCCTACATGCCAGACTTTGCGAGCGAAGCGAGCAATTTAATGGGTGGTCCGGGGGGCTTGCCCCCCGGCTGGACGTGGAGGCGAGCGTAGCGAGCCGGAGCAGCTAGTTATTTATAAGAATGAAACTCCGTCTGTCTGTCTGTCGTGTCTATGCACGGCCAAACGGCTGAGTGGGCCGGATCTACGAGTGGGGGGATCTTCTTGGGATTTTCCGATAGGATGTATAAGCGAATTTAAAATTTTCGAATCCCACCCTAACCCTGGGCCGTAGGGCGGGAGGGGGTCGAAGTTCCGGTTAATGTGCGCTTTTTGGACTTCCCCGCTTCCCCTACCCCTCTAAACGGCCGTTGACAATTCCAGAAAAATACGGGTTTCGTAGGTTTTCCTACGAGGAAGACGACGGCGCGATCGGATCGCGAAAAAAGTATCGGGAAATGCGTCAAAAAAATGCGAGAGTACGGACCCGTTTTCTCGAAAAGTCCGCCGAAAAACTTGGTTTTTTCCGATTAAAATATACCCCATAAAGGTACGTTTTTCGGAACGGTTTTCGCGGGCGAAATACAGCTTTGGGTCCGCCGAATCTAAATCCGAAATCGGATATCGAAAAAAGTGACGGGCAGTCGGTCAAATTGCGAGCGGAAGCGAGGGGAACCGTTTAATATGAGAAATTAATCGACCCGGGCGCCCGTTTCACAATGGTTCGACGCACTTAGCCTACGCAGTTGAGTCTTGAAGGGAGTCGATGACTCATTTCAACGTAATAAATACCGGTTTTTTCCTACACAGGTATACCTTGCGAGCGAAGCGAGCAACATCCCCAAATAAACTTTTTTGTGGTTCCACGTAGTTTTATAAGATTTAATTTGTTTGTAAGAATTTCCAACAGAAAAAAACGTCTACCAAGTTGGGTGGGCAGTATAACTTCCTCAAGCGAGCAAAGCGAGCACTATCCCCTACAGAAGTTAAACCTACCCTTAGAGATCTACCGTTTGCGAGCGAAGCGAGCAACATTCCCTAATAAACTTTTCGTGGTTCCACGTAGTTTTATAAGATTTAATTTGTTTGTAAGAATTTCCAACAGAAAAAAAGTCTGCCAAGTTGGGTGGGCAGTATAACTTCCTCAAGCGAGCGAAGCGAGCAGCATTCCCTAATAAACTTTTTGTGGTTCCACGTAGTTTTATAAGATTTAATTTGTTTGTAAGAATTTCCAACAGAAAAAAACGTCTGCCAAGTTGGGTGGGCAGTATAACTTCCTCAAGCGAGCGAAGCGAGCAGCATCCCCTACAGAAGTTAAACCTACCCTTAGAGATCTACCGTTTGCGAGCGAAGCGAGCAACATCCCCTACAGAATTAAACCTACCCTTAGGGACCTACCGTTTGCGAGCAAAGCGAGCAACATGCCCTACAGAGGTTAATAAACCTACCCTTAGAGACCTACCGTTTGTGAGCAAAGCGAGCAACATGCCCTATGCCACACTTCGAAGCCTGCAACTTCCCCGAATAAACTTTTCGTTTTTCCACGTAGTTTTATAAGATTTAATTTGTTTGTAAGAATTCCCAACTGAAAAAAACGTCTGCCAAGTTGGGTGGGCAGTATAACTTCCTCAAGCGAGCGAAGCGAGCATCATCCCCTACAGAAGTTAAACCTACCCTTAGGGATCTACCGTTTGCGAGCGAAGCGAGCAACATCCCCTACAGATGTTAAACCTACCTTTAGGGACCTACCATTTGCGAGCGAAGCGAGCATCATCCCCTGCATGTTTCAATTGTAATACATCGCAAATATACAGCCACACCATGCGAGCAAAGCAAGCAACATTCCTTACATACCACACTTTGCGAGCGAAGCGAGCAACATTCCCTATCTGCCACACTTTGCGAGCGAAGCGAGCAACATTCCCTATCTGCCACACTTTGCGAGCGAAGCGAGCAATTTAATGGGGGGTCCGGGGGGCTTGCCCCCCGGCTGGACGTGGAGGCGAGCGTAGCGAGCCGGAGCGGCTAGTTATTTATAAGAATGAAACTCCGTCTGTCTGTTTGTCGTGTCTATGCACGGCCAAACGGCTGAGTGGGCCGGATCTACGAGTGGGGGGATCTTTTTGGGATTTTCCGATAGGGTGTATAAGCGAATTTAAAATTTTCTAATCCCACCCGAACCATGGGCCGTAGGGCGGGAGGGGGGTCGAAGTAATAATTAATGTGCGCTTTTTGGACTTCCCCGCTTCCCCTACCCCTCTAAACGGCCGTTGACAATTCCGGAAAAATACGGGTTTCGTAGGTTTTCCTACGAGGAAGACGACGGCGCGATCGGATCGCCAAAAAAGTATCGGGAAATGCGTCAAAAAAATGCGAGAGTACGGACCCGTTTTCTCGAAAAGTCCGCCGAAAAACTTGGTTTTTTCCGATTAAAATATACCCCATAAAGGTTCGTTTTTCGGAACGGTTTTCGCGGGCGAAATACAGCTTTGGGTCCGCCGAATCTGAATCCGAAAAAATTGACGTTAAGTTGGTCGAATCGCGAGTGGAAGCGAGGAGAAGCGTTTAACATCAGAAATTAATCGACCACGGGCCGCCGTTACACAACGTTGCTTAGGAATAACTTCCTACCTGACGGGAACGGGTTGCGAGCAGGTACCTATTAATGGCCTACCTTCAGAAAAATATAACTGGAAAATAAATACTTACAAACATTCAACATCTGACTGTACTGTTAGTACTGAAGTGTTCTTATAACTATACGTTTCGTGGTTCCACATAATGTGCCACGTTTGATAGTCATTTCCAACAGAAAAAAACGTCTGCCAAGTTGGGTGGGCAGTATAACTTCCTCAAGCGAGCGAAGCGAGCATCATCCCCTACAGAAGTTAAACCTATCCTTAGAGATCTACCGTTTGCGAGCGAAGCGAGCAACATCCTCTACATGTTGCCCCGGACGCGAGAAGGCTCTACGAAGACGTCAAGGGGTTTGATGAGGCGGGGCTTGCACCTGACGGGAACGGGTTGCGAGCAGGTACACATAGGTTGCGAGCCTGGCCTACGCACTTACGTCTTGAAGGGTGTACAGGTATACTTTGCGAGCGAAGCGAGAGCCATGTCAACAGAATAAATTCGGATTTTTTCCTACAAACATACAGCAATACCTTGTGAGAGAAGCGAGCAACATCCCCGAATAAACTTTTTGTGGTTCCACGTAGTTTTATAAGATTTAATTTGTTTGTAAGAATTTCCAGCAGAAAAAAACGTCTGCCAAGTTGGGTGGGCAGTATAACTTCCTCAAGCGAGCGAAGCGAGCAGCATCCCTTACAGAAGTTAAACCTACCCTTAGGGATTTATCGTTTGCGAGCGAAGCGAGCAACATCCCCTACATGTTTCATTTGTAATACATCGCATCTGCACAGCCACACCTTGCGAGCGAAGCGAGCAACATTTCCTACATGCCAGACTTTGCGAGAGAAGCGAGCAACATCCCCGAATAAACTTTTTGTGGTTCCACGTAGTTTTATAAGATTTAATTTGTTTGTAAGAATTTCCAACAGAAAAAAACGTCTGCCAAGTTGGGTGGGCAGTATAACTTCCTCAAGCGAGCGAAGCGAGCAGCATCCCTTACAGAAGTTAAACCTACCCTTAGGGATCTATCGTTTGCGAGCGAAACGAGCAACATCCCCTAATAAACTTTTCGTGGTTCCACGTAGTTTTATAAGATTTAATTTGTCTGTAAGAATTTCCAACAGAAAAAAACGTCTGCCAAGTTGGGTGGGCAGTATAACTTCCTCAAGCGAGCGTAGCGAGCAGCATCCCCTACAGAAGTTAAACCTACCCTTAGGGATCTACCGTTTGCGAGCAAAGCGAGTTAAATTCCCTACATGCCACATTTTGCGAGCGAAGCGAGCAATTTAATGGGGGGTCCGGGGGCAGTATAACTTCCTCAAGTGAGCGAAGCGAGCAGCATCCCCTACAGAAGTTAAACCTACCCTTAGAGATCTACCGTTCGCGAGCGAAGCGAGCAGCATCCCCTACAGAAGTTAAACCTACCCTTAGAGATCTACCGTTTGCGAGCGAACCGAGCAACATCCCCTAAATGCCATACTTTGCGAGCGAAGCGAGCAACATTTTCTACATGCCAGACTTTGCGAGCGAAGCGAGCAACATATCGTACATGCCAGACTTTGCGAGCGAAGCGAGCAATATTCCCTACACGCCACACGTTGCGAGCGAAGCGAGCAATTTAATGGGGGGTCCGGGGGGCTTGCCCCCCGGCTGGACCTGGAGGCGAGCGTAGCGAGCCGGAGCGGCTAGTAAGTTATAAACGGATGCATAAAAAACAACCACTTACGGAGTTGGAGCTGGCGTATTTGACCCACAAACAAATCACTGATAATATAAGCACCTTGTTGAGAATATTGCATGTCCAAAGAAAAGAACAAGTCGATTTTATCACTTGTTTGGTTTATGTTTTTAACGTGACTTCTGATAATTTCGTCAATTACGTTCTAAGTACCAATATCAGAGTACCAATGTATCACTATAAGTACCAATATATCACTATAAGCTCCAATCATTACTCCAAATCGCAAGTGCCGAATTGATGTCAATCAAAATTGCTTTCGAAGTTGCAACAAGCTTAGTTGGAGATAGATGTTCGTCTATCTTGGCTGATTCCAGAACGCCCTGTATGGTGCTGGCAAACATCCATAGTGGCGATTCACAGAACTACGTGGTCTACAAAATAGCTACCCTAATAAGAAAATCTGGAGGTCAAGTAGTGGTACAGTGGATTTCATCTTATATTGACTTAACTGGAAACAATCGAGCAGACGAAGCAGCAAGCTTAGGCAGCAAGCTTTCGAAAGAATCGACGATGTCTTACACATTATCCCTCTCAGATCTCTTACTCACTTATAGAATAGCCATGATTGCTGAGTGGCAAACTATTTATGAACGTGAATCATTATTCAAAGGAGTATACCACTTTCAGGTAATGAATAGAATTTCCACTAAGCTTAAGCTACTCAATTTGATTTTCCCCAGAAAGTCTTAGCTTATACGATCAAGGACATGACATGGCCGAATCAACCAAAACCTCAAAAAAAAAAAAAAAAAAAGATTTTGGCGAATACTTCATTGAAGATGTTGAACATAAACTCTCCATTTGTCTATTTTATATGGATGAGCGGGGCACGAATCTGACCTTTTGAACAGTTACCAGGACCTACCCGAACTTTAAAGCGTTTTGAAAAGTGATACCTACTCACAGCTATTGAAATTTATGAAAAACGCTGGAATAATTCTTTAATGACACTGGAAAACAACATGTAATCCATGTGTGCATTCTATTATTCTTTAATTGTACTGGTTATACGATATGCTTTTACGTACAATAAAAAAAAAAAACTATAATTGTTTGTTGTAGTTTCAATTAACAAATAAAACTTTTTTTTAAATTGAATATCCTCTGATACACTCACGTTTTCGTATCGGATTTTTTTAATTAGATTATGATGATCATATGAAAAGTATACCATACTAGTACTATACTATACTACGTATACTATGCAGAAAAAACATTATTTCTGGACCTGCACCCTGCATCCATTAGATGGTGGGTAGGGGGATAATGTTTTCTGCATAGTATACTGTTGTACTTTTCATATTGATCATCATAATCCAACTAAAAAAACCCGATTCGAAAACTTAATAAGTTTTTCAGAGGATATTCAATAAAAAAAAGTTTTATTTGTTAATTGAAACTACAACTAACAACTATAGTTGAGGACCAACTAAGTAAATTAGTTAGTTAGTGATCCGACTACAACTAATTGAGTTGGAGAAAAATATTTAAACCTCTAACTAACACCAAGTCCACTAAAGTTGTTAGTTGAAAATTTGTTTCTACTAAAATGTTAGTTATCTACGTCTATGTCTGTCTCCACCACGTAATCACGAGATAACGCCACCTCTTCAGAGGGATAGATTCTGAGGCTCAGGAAACCCAAGATCACTTCCTAATTCAGCTTGTAGAGAGATTGAAATTGATAGAAAACCTGGAATAACTTAGAAAATAGGTTACATATAGAACGTTGACTGTGAGATGTTTCTGATTTCCCTTCCTACATTCGAAATTGACAGTAGAGTACATTCAAAATTGAGAGTAGGAGAAAAATAATTGAGGCTGTCTATTTCAATATAATTCCAAATGCAGAGAAAATTATTGGTGACACTGAGAGGCTGATGAACCATGGCAAAACGCAAATTTTTCAAAAGATTCTGGTTTTAGAATCTTGTTCAGCACTAAAAAAAAATTCAAAATGAAGTTTCACTCGGTGAAACTTCAAAACGAATTCTTCGAAGTATAAAATACTTCCTCTCCAAGGGTACTCCCAAAACTCTTGGATTTTTATGTTTTTATCTTCCTAAAACCTATCGGTACCCCGAAAACGCTCTCCAGGTTTCACTTCGGTATCTCCAAAATTGTAGAAAAAAGTTTGGGGAGAGGGTTACTTCTGAAACACCTGCATAATGTATATTATTATCTACTACAATACCGTGCAGCATGGTCATAAGAGCAAATTGTCGTAAATTATCGTATTATATTTGCGTTAACTTGTCGTGAAATGTGAGGACTTGAAGTACAAAAAAATTGTTATCTTTTCTTTCTTTCTTATCTATCGTTGTTAATCTATTAATTTTATCGCAAACAATTTTTTTCAGTACATATTTATGAAATTTAAGTAGATCTTTTTTGTCGCATAATTTTGCCTATAAATTTTTGAATGTTCTAGTTTTCAGTTTCAAAACTTCATTTGATTATATTCTGCTAAAAACATAAATGTAACGATTTTGTGTAGTTTTTGCTATTTTTAGTAATTTTTTCAGCACATTTTTTGAAAGTTGAACAATTTATTGCGCTCAAAAGGGCTAACCAAACAACTCATCCATTCTAAAGAACTGCTTGATTTGTTTGAAGCATAAGTGGGTTTTTAATCTCATTCCTATAAGGAGGGATGTCGTCTGGAATGATATAAATAAGCAAAATCATTAAACTCCCCTAACCGTTTCAGAATGCCTAAAAAATTTCAGGATCGTAATAGCTTTTTTTTTCATTCAAATTCGCTGAAACAACGCAATGTAGGAGATCGCGGATAGTGTCATACTTCATAGGATGGAATTCATCTTCATTTAAAACACACATATCAGAAAGTAGAATCTCATCAAGTTCGTGATTAATTAAAAATAAGTAATCAAGAAAAAAATAACAACTCAATCCCAATTATCAATGTCACGTGGATGTAAATGACATATTTACGACTATTTCGATAAGATCAATGAATATACGCGTACCACTATTAATCATAATGGACTATGTAATGGATCGTAATGTGTTTCTGGAAAAAGAAAAGTTAAGTAATTGAAGAAATGGAGATTAAATAATATATTTCCAACTTGTATTCACAATAGCGAATTCTCCAAACAAACTAATAGCAAGGCAATGCCTCTCAGCTAAAGTCAAATCAATAGGCTTAAATATGTATAAAACATTCCCGCCATGGTGTACTAAATCAGACCTGTATCACTGATAAACTGGTCAAGAATAAGGCTTGTTAATTTCTTCCTCCTGATATCCTCCAATAGTAACAGTGGGAAATTTTAGCCATCTCATTTATTCCATCAGCTGAAAGATATCGAAGAGAGCTTTCCAAGAAGATATAATATGATGTGTACGGATAATGTACGTGCTATGTATGTGCTATGTACGGGATAATGTAATACCACTAAAAGAGACGAACCATGGAGAGATGGAATCTGATTATTTACCCAGAGTAACCTGCACCGGACAATAAAACGGATAAGTTTTGAACATTTGTCCGGAGCAGCCATGGCACTGTCGTAGGTACTAATGTTTGGAAGGATAAGGTATAAGTCTGGAGCTCTAGAAGCACTTTCGTACTTGGATGGGTAAGACAAGGCACTGAAACCCTAATGTACACCGTCGTCTCCCCAGCAAGGAATGAAAACTGGGAAAGGTTTTGTATGGGAAAGCAACCGTCAAGACACCTTCAGTTTGATAGGTTGGTTGAAGTAGGTGAGTCGGTTGAGAACGAACTACACAAAATCATACGAAGAGTGGATGACCCGTCCACCCAGCAGCCTGTCGATCTCCGACTCTCGGGCCTGTTTGTATTTTAATAGGTTTCCAGGAAGCTGGTCTTTGTCAATAGAGGGACGACCTATTGGAATTGATCCAGGAGGTTGGGGGACAACCCAAGCACGAGACAAAAAATAACCACATAAAAATCCGTCTCAAACTAAAGTGGAATCCGTAAAAAAAAAAAAAAAAAAAAAAAAAACCATACATGTATGTCTGTGTGTGTGTGTGTGTGTGTGACAAATTTTGTCGACGCTGCCCAGGCCACAATGAGCATCACTCATTGGTGCGAAAAGGGCATTTCAAATATTTTTAGAAGGAATAAGATTCCATCCTAGGAAGTTTGGCATCAACCGCACTCTCCTACGATGAGTAGTTTTCTTTCTATGATTTTACAAAGTTTTGCACACTGGTGACGTCAAAGCACCCCTCCCGCTTGGGCGGGACCCCCCTGCCATCCAGTGTGACGTCACCAGTGCAAACTTTGAAAAACCATAGAAAGAAAACTACTCAACGTAGGAGAGTGCGGGTGGTATCAAATTTTTTAGAATGGAATCTATTTTCATTTAAAAATATCCCCTCCCATCCTCTTTCGAGGTTCTTTCTTTGCTTGATCCCCATTTTAGTATAGTTCTGCAAAAAAACCTCGGAAATTTTTAATTTCAAGGTAGAAATGGGGTTAATGGAGGTTGTAAAGCCGAAAAAATGTGTTTATTTTTCTACAAATTTTGTCGACGCCACCGATTCTACAATTCCCCACCGATTTTTGTGATTCTTATTTTTTCGATTCCCATTTTAGTGTAGTTGTGCAACGAACCTTGGGAATTTCGCATTTGCTGTTGTGGTGGGGGTAGAGGGGGATACTTACAGATTTTTCAAGCGCTGCCACAGCCACAAATCTCGACCGAATTTCGAGATTCTTATTTTGTTCCATTATGAATTCAATATAGTATTGGAAAGTATGTCAGAACTTTGAAATTTCATCAAGAAAGGGGGAGGGAAGGGGTTAATGGAGGGGGTAGGTAACACTAATAAATCATGATGTTTTAACTATTCTCATTCGATTTTCGTGATTATTTTTTTGTTCATCAATGAATTCGGTCTAGTTTTGGGGAATGTGCCTGTTGTTTCAAATTTCATGATGGAAAGGGGTGAATGGAGGAGGTAACTAATCGTAATATTTTTACTATATTCATCTGATTTCCGTGACAGTTTTTATTATTTATTCGATCCAGATTTTAGTTCGGTTATGCAACCTTGGCATAGTCTTATGAGACAGTAGCGATTCGCGTGACGGTTACCTACCTACCAAAGCTTCACTTTTGTTTATACGATTTGCGCTCTTCAGTAAATTTGATTTACGATTGTATGTTCAATATTCCAATAATAAATCAGTTCGTGTTTTACCTCCGGCAAATAATTTATTATTTTGTCTTGTAAAATATACCTAAGTTCGTCTTATTATTGACATAAGACCACAAAATTGGTGACATCGTGCAAGTTTCGATCTTCACACGCGAGTGTCGATCCTTAAACGCGAATATCGATCTTTTCACACGAGTGTTGATCTTTGCTCGCGAGATTCGACTTTTCTCGCTAATAGATTTTTGCGAAATTTGTGTTTTTCGGTGTTTAATGTACTGAACGACTCGCCTATGGATGCCACCGTGTCCGCGTCCGGATCATCTGCACCAGCAAACGAAGTTAGCGCGGTGTATAGCGTCTCAGACCGACTTCCCAGATTTTGGAAACATGATCCTGAATTATGGTTTCTACAGGCTCAAACCGTTTTCACTAATGCTAGAATCACCTCATCCAAACGGAAGTTTGAAGACTCAGTTTCTAAATTGGAATATGACGTCTTAAAGCAGGTTGCTGATCTAGTGCGCAATCCTCCTGAAGATCCTTTTTCCGAGCTCCAAAAACGTCTCGTTAATACGTACTCTGGAACTGAGAGTGCCCGTATTAAACGGCTCTTAGAGGACAAGCAAATAGGCGATCAGAAACCTACGCAATATTTACGTGAAAAGCGCTGTTTGTCTGGAGGAAAAGTTCCTGATGAAATGTTGAGAACCCTATGGTTAAGGGGTTTGCCTGCTCGCATGAAGGATATTTTGGTTGCTATAGACCAAGCTGACCTGGACAAACTCGCTGTAGTTGCAGACCGCCTTGTTGAGACATACGAACCACAAACTCTAAATGAGGTTGCAGCTGCGTCCCCATCTCAAAGCCACCCTCCAACGACTCATGCCACCCCATCATCATCTTCACCAGTTATGGTTCCAACTTCTCAGTTAGAGGAACTATGTGCAGCAGTCTGCAGACTCACTACTGAGGTTTCTACCCTCCACCGTGAGCGATCCTGCTCATCCTCCCGGTCTTCTGTCCGTTCAGCTCCCTCGTCCTCAAAACACAAGCTTTGCGTCAACCATCGAAGGTTTAATGTTCGAGCCAAGAAGTGCAAAAAACCTTGCGATTGGGAATATCGCGTGAACAATGTGGAAAACTAGAAGCAGCGACGGCTGAGGTGGATGCTGTTGCTGACAATGCTCACCGCCGATTATTTGTCAGCGAACGTCAAACGGGAGAGCAGTTTTTGGTAGACACTGGTGCTGCTGTATCAGTATATCCTGTTACCAAACGTTCTAAAATTTTGGAACCCACTGATTTCTCTTTACACGCTGCTAACGGTAGTAAAATACCTACATTTGGTGAAATCAAACTAACCCTTGATTTTGGTTTGAGAAGACCCTTTACATGGACTTTTATATTGGCTAATGTCATGAAACCTATCATTGGCGCTGATCTGCTTTTCCATTGTGGGATTATGGTTGATCTCCGTGGACATAAACTCGTTGACAGGGACCTTAGTAAAACAGGACAGATTGTTAACACTCCCGTTCATTCGATTCAGGTCATTCCCGCTAACCACTGGTGTGCTGACTTATTGAAAAAATTTCCAGCTGTCACCCGCCCTTCAGCCTTAATGAAAACACCAAAGCATTCTGTGGAGCAATTCATTGAAACCAAGGGACCACCAGTCACTTCCCGAGCTCGTCGGTTACCACCAAACAAGTACAATGAAGTGCGAAAATTCTTCTGTCAGATGGTAAACGATAGTATTTGTCGACCGTCAAAAAGCCCATGGTCCAGCCCACTGCACATTGCTCATAAGGAAAATGGGGAAATTCGGCCCTGTGGGGATTATCGAGCACTGAATGATTAGACAGTACCAGACCGATATGCTGAGCCAAACCTACTCGACTTCCAAAATAATCTCCATAGTTCATCCATTTTCTCGACCATCGATTTGAATCGAGCTTATTATCAAATCCCCATTCACAAAGCACACATTCCAAAGACAGCCATCATAACCCCATTTGGGTTGTTTGAATTCGTTCGGATGAGTTTTGGACTCCACAAAAGTGGTCAAACTTTTCAAAGGTTCATGGACAATCTTCTTCGTGATCTTCAATATGTCTATGTCTTCGTCGACGACATCATTGTGGCTTCAAGGAACGAAGAAGAACACAGAAAGCATCTCCACGAAGTTTTCAGAAGATTGGATGAGGCTGGCATTACCATCAACCTGGAGAAATGCGTTTTTGCTCAGCCTGAGGTGGATTTTTTTAGGCAAAAAGGCCAAAAGGTGTCACTTAAAAACAAAAAAAAAAACGCACAGATGCCATCTGCTCATCCCACAACCTGCCACTACCCGGCAACTTAAGCGATTTATGGGAATGTTCCATTTCCATCACCGATGCATCCCACATTCCTCTCACATCCAGCAACCATTGAATAACATGCTAAAAGGAAGAACGAAGAATTCGAACACCACTCTCAATCGGACTACAAAAACGCTCTCATCATTTGAAAATTGCAAGAGAGCCATCGCAGATGCTACCATCCTCGATCACCCTGCTTTTGATGCTAAAATATCTCTGGCTACTGATGCCTCTGAGAGTCATGTTGGAGCAGTTTTATAGCAGCTTGATGGAAATCAATGGAAGCCTCTTGGGTTTTTCATCAAAGCCTTAACTCCAGCCCAGCAACGTTATTCTACGTATGACCGACAATTACTAGCTGTACATCTCGCTGTGCGTCACTTAAGGTCTCTTCTCGAAGGAAGGCAGTTTGCTATTTTCACCGACCACAAGCTTTCATCCGATTCATGCTTTTGCCCAGCGAGTCGACTCAGCTCCTCCAAGGCGCATCAACGAACTGAACTTCATCAGTGAATTCACTACTGATATTCGTCACATTGCAGGGGAAAATAATCAAGTTGCTGACGCACTTTCTCATATCAAGGTTTTGGATTTATCGGAAGATTTATCTGTACTCATTGAAGAGCAAGCCAAGGATGATTCAATAGTTGATCTGCTCAAGAATGACCATCTAAAATTTGAGAAAATTCTCTTGCCTAATTTGGGAAAGTCACTACTGTGCGAAACCTCAACAACTAAGCCACACCCTTACCTTCCCCAATCAACAAGGCAAGCTGTAGTACAGCGTCTGAATGGGCTCAGCCATCCTGGGATCAGGGCTACGAGAAAACTGGTCTCTAAGCGTTATTTTTGGCCAAGCATGAACGTGGATATTGCCAACTGGACACGTACATGCATAATATCATGACAGCGATCAAAAGTCCAACGGCATACAATCACATATCCATCTGGTTTTGCTCCTGTTGGTCGATTTGTACTGGTACATATTGATCTCGTAGGTCTTTTACCACCATCTCAAGGCTACAGATACCTTTTTACAGTCATCGATGGAGCTTCAGGTTGGCCCGAGGCATATCCCATAGTGGATATGTCTGCTGAAACTGTGGCCACTTCTTTTTTCAACAACTGGATTCCTCGATTCGGTGTGCCCTTGAAAATGTTTACTGATCAGGGAAGACAATTTGAGTCATCGTTATTCTCCAGCCTGCCCAAACTTTTGGGGATTAACCGTTGCCGAACAACAGCCTATCACCCTCAGGCAAATGGATGTGTAGAACGTTGGTATTGGTCGCTCAAATCCTCCATTATGACTCAGCTTAACTCAGTAAAGTGGATTCCTTGGACTGCGCACCACTATTAGGGATGACATTAACTCCAGCTGTGCTGAGGTAGTTTATGGCCAACCTCTTTGCCTTCCTGGAGAATTCCTGATTCCTTCGAACAAGCCCATGGATGAAGATCTCATCCACAACTTCACCGAAGTCATGTCAAAAGTTCGTCCTGCTCCATTTCGTTCCAGTACCAAGACCTGTTTCAGGCATAAGGACCTAAACACAACCACTTACGTTTTCCTGCGGCGTGACCATGTGACACCACCCCTCCCCCCACCATATTCAGGGCCTCATAAGGTACTCGAGCGAAAAAAGAAAACTTTTCGAATTCAGCTTCCAAATCGCCAAGTCGTTGTGTTGGCTGATCGCATGAAGCCTGCCCTCTTACTTAAGGATCCCTGCTCTTCTACAACTTTTTTGAATAATGACTCCATAATTGAAAAAAAAAAAAAAAAAAAAAAAAAAAAAAAAAAAAAAAAAAAAAAAAAAAAAAAACGTTAACCAGCGGATGAACCCACCAGAACTCGCTCAGGTCGACTCATTCGTCCAGTAGTACGTTTTTCTGATGTCTTCATTAGGGGGGAGTAATGTAGCGATTCGCGTGACGGTTACCTCCCTACCAAAGCTTCACTTTTGTTTATACGATTTGCGCTTTCCAGTTAATTTGATTTACGATTGTATGTTCAATATTCCAATAATAAATCAGTTCGTGTTTTTCCTCCGGCAAATAATTTATTTTTCTTGTAAAATATAAGTTCGTCTTATTGATATAAGACCACGTAAAGACTTAAATCGAATTAACTCCATTAGTACAGTTGAATAAATCTTTTAAAGAAAAAAAATCTATTTTATACCATATACGATGATAGTGTGGATTTTAATAAGTACTATTAGTAAGTTATAAGTTTTAAATAGTTTTTAAAGAGGTGATAAACCTATGAAAATGCCCCACACTAAATGGAGATACGATTTCGCTTAATTTGTCTGGAGTTTACTCCAGTAGAAGAAGAATCAATCGAACAAAAAAACTTTTTTCGTATCTGGTAATGCTATTCAATGGTGCTGTGTCTCTGATTCTCAATTATTTGAAATTTTTATTCTGAAAGAAGTATCATCCAATTTTACAAAAGTTTTACTCATGGCTCATGAATAATAACTTTTCAATATAATGACTCCCGAAGTTTCGTCTCGAATGAAAGCTTTTGTCCCGGTGCGATATCTGAATGACTGTGAAAATATTTCAAGAGAGAGATTTTATGCGAACCGGAGGAATATTCCGAGGAATTCCGACAAACACGATTTTCTACAACTCTACAAAAACATACACGAACAGACTCTCAATTTCATTTATACGGATTATAAGTTCTTCCAACGCAACCAGACTGAAATTATTTCTTATTGCTCCGAGGAAAACCCGACGAGAAAGCAAGTGGGGAAAATAGTTGAAGGGAGAAATATACGAGCTAGTCCCCAGCACATTTATATCTTGGGCAATTAAATAAGCAATTGCGAAGCACTTGGGTCCGTGAGTTATGAGCTGCATTAGTTATGAGATAGGTCGGATTCAAATGTGTAATGTTTTGCGGGGTAGGGAAAAGGCTAAACTGTATTCATACAAGGGTTTGCACGCACTCACTTAAAACTTGGGCAATCAATGTGAGAGGCTGCACGAAAGAAGGATGATAAAGATGGTTGTTATGACATAGAGGAACAGGAGAAAAAAGTTTTGTACTTTTCACTTTTTGAGCACAAGTTGGAGCTTTTTCGGGCAAGTTTTCCAGAAATATTACTACTGCTGGTTGATGTGGATTGGATGGACTTTCGTTTGAAAAAAAGTATGGGAGTGAAGTGGATAGAACGAGTCTGAGACTTTATAATGTTTGGTAGCACCTTAAGAGGATACATATTCAGTATTTATGTTTCAAAAAAAAAAAAAAAAGTTCGAATCGGTTGAAGTCTTGTGGTCACTTGAAAACACAAAAATTAATTTGATGTCTTTCAAATTCAATATTTCCAATAGTACAAGTAAATTAGAGCTTACTAAACAATTATGGTTTCTCGCCTGCCCCTATCCGTTCGGAGAGTCTTGTGTGTGTGTCTGTTTTTAGGACGGTCCTCTGAAACAAGGTCATGAGGACAATGCCTTGTCTATAAAAGAGATGTCCTATTACAATCGATCTGGGGAGGGATGAAGATAGCTGGGGGTGGGTGTGTGTGTGTGGGGGAGGGGGGTGGCAAAGCACATAGAACTAAATCAGTCCCCACAAAGTTGTGGAATCCCATTTCAAAACGGATATTAGTCACCATAGTTAACGGAAGTTAGTAAAACACTTTGTCTATTTCTAGGGAAAATAGAGAATTACAATCTTGAATCGATTTCGACGGTTATCGGTCGTAATCAGTAACAAACAGTAAGTGAACACACATTAATGAAAACTCAACGGCCAGCACTTTTCTTTTTCAGTACTTTAAGTTGCTCAAATTTCAATTAACATGCTAAAGAAAAAATCTCTAAAAATAGTTAAAACCGGTAAAAATCTTTTAACTCATGTTTTATAGCAGAATTTTAGTTACAAACATTTTGAAATGGTTAAGATAAAAAGAAACACCGTTAAAGGGGTATGAAGTATCTACACTACATGCAGATACATCGGTACATAGATATGTCCTATTATTCCCCCCTTGAAATGTGTGTTTAGTTTCTCAAGTTAAAAATGTCTCAATCAAAAAGGCTACTGATTTCAGAAAACGTACTTACTAGTAACCTACTTCAATAACCTAGCGATAATAGTAACCACAGTTGTACATCTTGTACATCCGCTGTAAATATTCAGCCCAATGAACTCATTCTAAAACCTTAACCTACACCTCCTTTGTCGTTACTTGCAACAAGATTTACTATCGTCCCAACAAGTAGCCAATAACAGCGGCAAGACCAAACCAGACGAATTTCGCAAACGAAAACAACAACTTCGTCGGACTGTGACACTCCCCCAACATAAACAACTCCCACCGGCCCACGGTTTCTTAGCCCCCTCCCCCCAAGCCCAAAAACGAGTCAACTACGACATTAACAGTTCGTGAATTGAAACAGCCAACCAGTTACACGTTAATGTTAAACTGTGAAGTGCCAAAATTGTGGACGCGCAAAAAGCACACCCAATTTGGTGTACAAAATGTGAAAAGTACCTGGACGAGATATGCGCGGAATATCTGCACTCCAATTAGTGTGAGTTGATCGTTGAACAAAAAGCTACTTTGCATGCATTTCCTATAAATCTGTACCACCACCAACCATAGATCAGATAATAGCAGTTATAGGTACACCGCAGTTAGATGCACGGCTACAGCAAATGCGCGAGAAAGAAACGGAATCAGTTCAATCACTACTAACAACTGTTCGAAGTGAACAAGAATAGTTGAAATCAATTGAAACTACCCCTCAGCCAAAACAAACCAGAAAAGTACCAGTTTTGGTTTAACCCCTAAACGCAGAACCAATTAAAACACTCCCATCCAGATGTCGTGTCTCAACTCATGGAACAAAAAACGAAAATGAACGATATGATGGTGAATTCGATCACGAATATAAACTTGGAAATCTGACAAAACTACGGATGGATACAATGCAAATGTCAAAACAAATAAAAACTCGATCAAAAAAGTACCCTGGTTTGTTACCTACGATCCCAACTCCATAATGGGATTTTTAATAGCTCTAGGATTTAAACGGTAATAACACATGTACAGGCTCTAAGGGGTGAGGGATTTTTAGGGTAGACACATCGTGAAAGAAATATGCAGCGCAAATAATACAAAACATAATGAACCCGAAGCTACTAAACAAAACAATTATGGATAACACAAATGATACAACTCGAAAATTATTGAGCTTCCAGAAAATACCGGAATCAGAAAATTAAATGAGTACTTTCATCGCAAAATTGGTAAAAATCCAGCAGAGGAAAAAATCGAACCAACCCACACCACCTCGAAACCAACCGCCCAATAATAATCAAATGCAACCAATGAAACTAAAACGTCAAATCGTACGTACGGCAATAAAACATACGACTTAATACAAAAATACCACAAAAATAAAAATATAACCTCCCACAATATTACCAGGAAAATCGGTCATAAAGCCCACCCCAGCGATCAAAAAACGCAAAGCCAGTGCAAACTATAATCACCCCGATAATTATAAACCAAAGTCGTACTGTAAAGAACTCTTACCGCTTGACTCTGCAAACCGACCAGCAAAAATCCAACGACAAAGGAAACTAGGTAGCGGCTGCTACTGCTATGATTAAATGGGAACTCATATTTATGGGATAATCAAATTGCCATTTTGTAATTTATTACCTCTGAGTTTGAGCGAAATCGGACAAATAGGCCATGAGAAAACGACCCTTTTTACATTTTCCGTTTTCACATGCGTAGTGAGTATAATCACGTTGGAATTGGTTTATGATGAATAAATCGACTTTCTCAGACCACCCTCCAAATTTGAAGGACGACTAGACCGTGAAAATTATGCATGACTGATTTTATGTTTGTGCATGCATAGAGTGAAATACTGATTTGTGAGCAATGAAACTGATAAGAACTGTCTACTGCCTATCCCGCAATTTCCTTGAAAAATCTTCTAAATCTGACGGACACGTCAATTATACATACAACATCAGTTGCTGACACGTTGAATTCGAGTGAACATTTCGATTTTGGTGAACTTATTTATTTAATTTTTCAACTTCCGAATATATTCATTTACATTGTATAAATTCATACAATGAATGCTCAAATAAAACTTAATGATCATAATCTAAATCTAGTTCATAAGGTGCAAGACTATTCATTAAATCAACTTATGATGTATACGGTTGATCCAACAACTGTAAAAAATTATGCACTAAATTATGCTGAGTAATGTACCATAATTTCATAAATAATTTCTGAAAAATCTATTGTCCTAAAACTGGACCAAACTACTCAGTCATGCAGCGTGGCTAATAGAGCGAATTCCAAAGAAAATTTGTGAATAAACTGAGGAGACAGCCGTGTGACGAGATCGCAAAGAAAGTTTTAGGACACGCAGCCGAACTTGAAAATTAAGTCAATTATGAACATTTTTCATCTAAAAATCTATTTTCTCACATATTTATGAATCTTAGAGACCTGGAAAAGGTCGCAATCGACTCAACGCTGAAAAATACTTCGTCTGTGACACCCCACATGCCCTATTGTCAACAAATCTATTTTGTTAAGCATTTTTTGGAATACTAAATTGTAAATTTGAACCTGAAATTCCGGAGCGATCTGTCTTCCGCCAAGACGGATTTTTCTGCGTTGTAACGAATTTTTTAGGTCGTATTTTAAGGGAGTAATCGTCTGGAAATACACCCGTTCAATAACATATGGGATTGTGTTTTTTGATGTATAAAACGGATTTGTAGGGGTTCTCGCCCCCTTTCTCCCATTTCTTAAAATTTTAAGCCTTTTAAATAGCTGACATTTTTTTTTTTTTTTTTGAAAACGCTAAATGTCATTCTGAGTTCGTAAATACCGTAGCTACGAATTCTCAAGCAGTGTTCCTCTTCTAGAGATAACCCTGTATCCTTACTATCTCCCTGAAAAGGAACTTATACCCAAATATTTTAACTAAAATTCGAAATGTCTACAATATATTTAGACTACACTACTAAACTACTAAAAGGTATGTCTACTATACTTGACTAAAAGGTAAAAACTAGGTATGTCAGCATGTTATCAATACTTGTTGACCAGATTGCTTATAATTCGCTTTTACGTGACCAGAGAGTATCGTTGCTATTATTTCCGCTGTTTCAATTACACTCCATATTGTGCCAAGACTGATTTTCTGCGTTAAAATGAATTTTTTGAGCCATATTTTAAGGGAGTTATCGTCTGTAAATATTCATATATATGACGTTAAAATCCAGGACTGTGTTCTTTGATGTATGAAACAGATTTGTAGAAGGTCTCCGCCCCCTCACTCCCACTTTGAAGCTATCTAAATAGCCCATTTTTTCTTTGAAAATTTGCTAATGAATAGGTATGCTTGGTATCACAAATTACATATGCTAATCTTGCAGGATTTATTGTAATCGATACTGAAGTGTTTACAAGGGCTATGAAGACTTAGCGGCCACCCCGCCCAAGTCCTCCTTGCTCCTATGGGAGATGAAGTATTTACTCTCAAACGAGGGGCCATCTGCTGCGTGCATGCGAGACCAGGCGACAGATGGTCCACCCTTATTACTTATAAAAATCTGAAGAAACTGACTGGGCTAGAAGGACGGACTGGGGAAATCTCACGGGTTAATCACCCTAATGACTACCTCACTTGAGTCCTGAGTTGGTACATCCGTTTTGTGTTGAAAATTAAACGCCAATCCGTAACAGGTGTTGAAAATATAGTATTATCGAACGGAATTTCCTGTTTGGAAGAGACATTGATCATGGCCCACACAGGATTTGTTCCGTTATGATTGACCCGATCATATAACAGAAAATTCAATGAAGTTCGGCTGAAAAGGTTTTTACTTACCAAACAACACATTTTCCATGTTATTGTTTCGTTTAAACATATGTATTTGCCGAAAAACCATTGCTGAGTGCTTTCCGAAGAGGTGTAATATATTTTGTGCATTTGTTGAAGGATGGGATTCGGGTAAATCCGTTCCAATTTCGTTCCCTCTCACTGGATATCAATTTCCAGTTGTGTATTCTGCATTTTTTCCTCTCAAAATTGGTAGAAAAATAGAAATGTTCTTTACTGAGCCCCTACCCCACAACCCCGATCTTGGAAGGTATTCCTTCATAATCATCATCATGATCGGTTATACTTTTTCTGATGATCATTGTCCACAACAATGTTCCTGGAACAATGTCCAGAGGTGAAATCTTTTCCTCACGTTTCACAACGATTTCTGATCTGAAAATTTGTATTTGAGGTACCTACACTTTTGTAGTTATCTTTTGTGGGATGTCGACCTCAAGTTCCAATTTCGTTCTCTATCTCTGGATACTAATTTCCAATTGAGTATTCCGCATCTATTTCCAAAAAACGCAGCAAATTATCACTCAAAGGTGTATTATTTCTGTATCAAATAGCCACAGGATGCAGATCACGGGTCTATAATTAATAAACCCCGTTCATAGCATATTTATTATCGAAACTCGAGGCTTCGCGCCTCCAAATGTGTTCACTGCATTAAAGCACCAGGAGCCCACAATTTTACACTTTTTAGTTAAGTATTTAGGATACGCCTATAGTATTGATCCATCGATAGGCCTATTGATCTAACGAATTGTTGATCTGTTAATTATTTGTCCCTCCGAGCTAATTATAATAAGAAAAGCAGAAAGTTCATGACGGGAATTAATTAATATGATGCATGAAGCGCTTCTGCGCATGCGGTCTAGCTCATGTTTCTGGTTGATAATGGTAAATTTCGTAGCGAGTACCCAAAAAAATAAACTTTCACATATCCAGTACCTACTTACTTACTTTTAGCAAATTTACGTAAAAAAATGAAGCTAGTCTGTGTGTGTGTGTGTGTGTGTGCATGTGTGTGTCTTTCCAGACGATAACTCTCCTTAGGATTGAGATAAAAATTCCGTTCTGGGGCCAAAAAGTCAAGCTTTCGAAACAAAAATACGAGTTCGTTGGCCAGAATTTTTGAGCTCATCAAATTGGCCAAATTTCAAAAATAGCGCCGAAAAAATTACTGAAAATGGCAAAAAACGGCTAAAAATTGTTGAATTTATATTTTTTAGCAGAATATTGCTCAAATAAAGTTTATCAACTAAAAAATAGAACATTAAAAAACCTATGTACACAATTATGCTGAAAAATGTGCTTAAATTTCATTAAAATGTGCTAAAAACTCAATAAAAACTGCAAAAAGTTAAAAAACCAAAATTTCTTTTTGAATCGCAGAATATTATTTAGAACAAGTTTTTTGCCACAAAATCGGTAGTTAACATTTTCTTTTCCCACGAAGTACTTACTTTTCAAAACAATGTAACATAATATAGTATGATAATTTACGAAAATTCGCTCATACCATGACTAGAACTTTTTTAAAATTGAGCATACATCTGATTATGTTTCTATCTTTGAAAAACCAGGCAGAAATTCATTAAAGTATAAATTGAATTACGTAATAGCTAGTTTCGTTTGATTGGTTCCTTAAGTAACAAATATGTAAATGTATTCTTGTATTAAAAAAATATGGAAGTTTATTGCATCCAAAACCTAGTTCAGGATTTTCTTGGTGCAGATCCTTAGCTAAGATGGCAATGGGCCATACCGTCTAATTTATTTGATTCCAATAGCTGAAAAATCTGGAAGCGAGCTTTCCAAAACATGCGATATGAAGCGTAGCAGAACGATTTTATGTGGCCGAAAGAGCGATAAAGGTGGTTACATGGCGTCATTGGAGAAAGAACTCCTATTAGGGTGGAAACTCAGCGCCGTCCAGCAATGACGTGAATTAATTTTCTTACATAGGCTTTTTGTCCAAACCGTCTGGAGTTTCAAGCATAAAATTTGCAGTCTGAGATTTTCAAGGGCGTAGAATCCGATTCTTAAATTTTAAAATGATAAATACGAAATTGGCCCTTTTAATGTTTCAGGAAATTAGCTTTACAGTCTGATTGGTAGGCTGCACATATCGACTGCATGGTGTGTTTGTTAAAGTTTTAGGCTTACGAATGTAACAAAGCACACTTCTGTTTGACTGACATGGGTTCGTGTTGAATGGGATAATCATAATTAAAAAAAGAATCGTGTTCAGGTTTTTTTTAAAAGTTTTTCAACAATTTTGTATTCTAACATTTATGGGAAAATACGAACTTCACAATTGATAAAGAGATATAGTGCTACTCTGCCCTGCATGGTGCATTCAATATAGCTAAGGTAGAAATCTAACCTTGATTTGACTGCGAGCTGCGCCTATGGTGCCTAGCTACGAAGACCTGAAATTCTACAGTAAATCACCCTGCTCCTCTGATCAGGAGCTCACGCGAGATGTTTTATACTACCTCCTAGCATGCAACAAGTTTTAAATTAAGACATTTAGATTATTCTGCACTTTAAGTACTTTTAATCATGTAACTTCGTGGTAATACCGTTTCTGTGTCATAATTTGTGGCTACCGGTGCAGTTTTACTGCGGAAACTCATCCCTTGTTTCAAGGATCCAGTGAAGTAACACCTAGTTTCAAAGACTTGGGGGAAGTTTTGTTCCAGGCCGTTAAGACGACCCTGTTGTGTAGGAAAGTCGATAAATTATTCAGACCCCTCAAGACCAACAATTTATCGAATGCTGTCGAATCCAGCAGTTTGTCGAACCCAACAATCTACCTACATTAATGATATTCAATGTATAAGTGTGAAAATACGTACCTACCTAAGTACTCTATTAGGTCTATACTCTGAAGGTCTATCCTCTAACATAAAAACCGGTGCATATCAGAAAGGAGGAGGTAAAGGTTCTTTAGGGGAGTGTAATTTCACGGAAATAGTAAATAATCGGCCACAGCCTTCGTATTAATGTTGAAGATGTTGAGACTATCGTAAATTTGATGGAGAAAAAAATCCGAATCTCTACAAATTTCTCTTAGTCTGAAAGGCCAAAACATTGATATGTTTTGTGCATTGAATCCAAACATTCTTCGAAAAAAAAACCTTACAGGTGATAGAGTCAGGTCATAGATATGATGATTCAAACCAAAAATTACCGTTAGTTTGAATATTCGTTCTCGCAATTTCAGACTACGTTTAGTAGCTGTTTTTGCTGTATTTTCCTCAGCCATTTTACTGCAGCCTAGAGTGAGAAATCGCACCCACTTAAACAAAGTATAACCAACTAACTCAAGTGAATTTTTAAAATATCCATTAATTTGTTCACCTAAGGAACAACATTATTTTGGTTGTCCGTATCAGGAGAGTTTCGCCGCAGCACGGAGCGGGGTACATCTAGCGCAAACTCTTGAATTCATTGTCATTGACTGACAATCAGTTACTTAGCATCCAGATGGACAAATATGTTAGAATGATAATTGCTTAAGTTGAAGAATTGGCAACGTTGTGCGTCGCTCTGTGCTGCAGCGAGACACTACTGTCCATACCGTATACCAACCTTTGTTTATCGAGAGTGATGTTCTCCAAACAATGAAGCTGTTACATTTGTTTTTACACTACAGGTTTTTGACTGGCATAACTTTTGCCTAAGACATATCCATGTCGAAAATGAAAAATCTCACATAATTATACAGCAATACCTATATCGTAACTGACACATTGATTAGGAAATGCGAATTGCGTTTTGTAAAGAATTAATGTATCGCGTCATTTTAACATGGAATATGTTTTTACCATCTTACCCGATCAAAAATGAGACAAAATTACCATTACGAGACTAAATTATAGTTACGAGACGATATTATCGTTACGGAATTTCAGCCGCTATCACATATGGTTTAACGCAGAAAGCCGAAATTTGAAACGGAGGCTCAAGGGAGAATGCTGCTGACTTGGGAACTAATTAGCTGAGCCTCCAAAGTTATTTTCTCTCCTATTCAACGCTGGAAGCTGAAGTTTGAGAGGAAGGGTCAAGGGAGGATGCTGAAGGCACCTCAGTTACCTTTAACCAGTATTGTCAATTACTTCTGTGAAATAAAACGAAAAACAATTAAATCTCTGCAGTTAACAGTTTTAATTGATGCAAAAACATGTTCCACGTTCTGTCAAGATTTAGTGCTTAGGACTAAATTTGTTTCACTTTAGCAACAAACTAATATGGCTGCCGAGTTGTAACTTTTGTACATCCGATTAGCGTCATACTTCTTTGGTAGGTAGTAAATTTTCTGCTGACCTTCTAAAGACAGTTTTGGTTTATCATTTTCATCAATTAACCTATCTGGAATCGACCACAAAAAAAAGTTTAACTCCTCCAAAATTTGTTAGTTTACGTTTTAAGATACGTAGATTCCAAAAATTAAAAAAGTCTGACGTTTGCTGTCTGGAGCTTGTAACCAAAACTTCAGGACCAAGGTTTACCTACAAAAATTCTCTAACTCTTTTAGAATAACGGGTGGTTTTATTTATATTTTTGGATAGAGTTCAGTCCAGTGAATCGAATGGGCAGAAATTTGGATCAAAAATAAAATTACGTATGAAACTCAGTTGGGCATGAATCTTCGGCTACTTTTGATCAGCTGCAGAGTAAAATTGAAGGGTTGAAATATTAAAAAATCAATATCCCGAAAATTTTAGGAATGAAAGGGTAGTTTTTTGTTAGATTTAGATGTAAATTAGTTCAACGAATTCGGAGTTCAACGAGACCATTCGGAACATTGTAAAAATAACCGTTTACGCTTCATAAGAGCCTTGTAAGCCTTCATAAGAGTGTTGGAAGAAAAAGATTAGTAACAGGAGTGTGAATCGCGAATGGCATGCAGGAGTTCTGATGATTTGGCTGAACTTGTGTTGAGTTGGCTTGATCTTCTTGATGTACCGTATACCAACAACCTGCGCGGAAGGGCTCTATAATACATAAGTAAACGATGGGTAATAATTCTCAGCGTTTAAGAACTAATTTAATTGTTATATTAACATTTAATTGTAATAATAACATTGTTCTGGATTTTACGTGGATTAATGCACATGGGATTGACAGTAACGAGGCAGCCGATTATTCAGCAAAATATAGGGGGATTGGTGGAGAAACGCTCAATATCTTTATTCCCTGTAAACATATAAATCCCTTTATTCAACGTTTCTGGAAGGAGAAGGGGCATGAGGGGGGGGGGGGTATTCAATTCCAGTAAAAGGATCATACTAATTATCCTTGCAACCGGATATACCATAATAAATTACCATGGTTTCCAGGAAACAATGTCGTCAAATCTTGGTGCAGAACAATAGTTAGGCTGACATCCAACCATGGTATTTGCAATGAATATCTAAGCCGCTTCCATTAACACGAGTCAGCTCAATGTCTCTCTACTGCGAATCCTCGACCGGATCGATGGAGCATCTCTTCATGGAACATTTTCATCTTTTTATTGCAAACGGGATCAGATGTTTACTGAATTATGCCGAATTTTAATTCAATTTAATTTAATTTACAATATCTCCTATCGTTGAATGATATCCGTGTTTTTAGGTGCAGGTTCTATATGGTGCAGTGTAATTTTTATGTTTTGAAATGAGTGAAGCAAATTAGTTAAGTAATTGTAAAATATATAATAAATTTGTGGCTAATGGAAAACTCCAAAGCCAATGTAAAAGACAACTGATTGTATTACCTCACTATGTAAAACGTCTGCCAAGTTGGGTGGGCAGTATAGGTTACTCACATATTGTGACGTATAGCATGGACGTATAGAACTAGTTGAAGAACAAAGTACGAGTGGAAATGATTGATAAGTCGACGTTATAAGAAATTAACGTTTGCACATGCGCACAGACTGCTATTATTCCAACCGCAATGGAATTTATAGGGAATCGTCCAAGACCTAAACCGCACAATCCTTGAACATTTCATGAAAATCGATCGATACATAGGAGTTTCGTCTGTATCGATCAATGTTAGTTTTGCGTATGCGCTATAGTTATTACTCCACCAATCACGATAATTCATAGGGAATTTCCCTAGAACATAAACCCATCTATTCCCCGAGTTCGAACGAAATTGGACCAATAGATGATAAGAAATCGACGATATAATAAATTAACGTTTGCGCATGAGCATAAACTAGTAATGTGACGGTAATGAAGCTGTCCCGCACAATCCCTGAAAATTTCATTAAAATCGTTTTATTGGAGTAAGGGCCTGTGTCAATCGATATTAGTTTCGCGAGTTTGAACGAATTAGAACCAACAGATGATGAGAAATCGACATTATGAGGAAATCACATTTGCGCATGCGTACAGGCCAATATTGATTCGACGACATAGAAAATTATAGGAGATCGTCAAGGAGATAACCCGCACAATTTGCACAAGCAAAATCACTTCTTATAGATATCTCCTGTGTCGTTGTTCTCTATCCTCTCTATATTGGTGCTAATCACTAACAATCTATTCAAAATTCACTGTTCTGCCTATCCTATAATAATAATGTTGGATATAGTAGGTACTTCAGACACGATTTCCGATAAGATATTTACTAGCAATTAGTAACATCCTAATCTAGTGCTCTGTAAGTAGGTATAATGTTTTGGGTCGCTTGATAGGGTACACTAACCTGAGCTTCCGGAAGCTCAAATCTCAAATCAGGACACTTACTCATTGCTTTTTTAGTGTCTTGGGTTGTTTTGTAAAATTCACTTGGCGTTCATCACTTCAACCTCACGTCTTCAATGGGGAACTTTCATGTGTTGGAATTTCACACTTTTGACCTCAGATTCGGATTCAGCGCACTTGAAAACCTCACAGTAGAAATTTTCAGCTCAAAAGACCGTTTAGTTTGGCCAATAAACGGGTAGGAAGATCACACATGTCGTAATAGTGCAAGGGTGCTGAGGGTTCCCTCCAGGCGGGCGGAGGTAGGAGGTCATCGTGCAAATGAATTTACAGTGCCGTATTACGGGTCAGTTACCTATCATACGGCACTTTTTTGGAAAGCTCTCGTTCAGATAGGTATTTGAATTGGGCAACTAAAAAATAACCATGAAAATTCCAGATTGTGACACTCAACTAGTACTTTTGCAGTTAGGTTATTTCATAGAACGCATTTCCTTAGAGCTGTCCAACATCCGTTTTCATATTGTTGTGTGATTTTTCGGCTGCATATTCAGTGTTTTAGTTATTTTGTAAGGATTCAGCCAAGGGTAGGTATAAATAAAACCTCAACTCAATTTCACACCACCTTTATTCGTTATGCAACGTTTCGGGCCACACCTAGGCCAATCTTCAGGAAACCTATAACAGTACCCCTTCTTCAATCCATAAGTTGATAACCCAGAAATAAAACCAAATAATAAAACATGGAAAACAAGAACATACCTTGACGGAGGGAAAATAATCCGTATAAGTAATAAATCTGTTCCAGAATCCGAACATTGTCACAAGGCTCAATAAGGAAAAGTAAAAAGAAATAACTAATACATTATGTAACTAATAAAAAATACTCGTAACTAATGATGTAGAGTAGGAAACAGTTAAATGTATATATGAAGATCCAGCAGGACAATACTATGGGGGCAGGCCTGATTCGAATCGCGATCGCAGCGAACTTGGCGGTATGGTGGTAGGTTCGGTCCAATATAGTGATTTTATGGCGAAAGAACAGAATTTCTATCTCAATCCTAAGGAGAGTTATCGTCTGGAATGACATATATATATACATATGAAAAAGCGTTAAACTCTAGGATTTGTTTCAGAATGTCTCAATACGGATTTCAATGAAGAAATTTTTCGAAAATTTTGATTTAAAAAATGTTGAAGCCTTTGGAGAATTTTTATTTTCTACGAAAATGAGCTAAAATAAAAACATCAAAAACCACAAGGTCACACTACCATGGGGCAAAAACTACGAGTACTAAGGACAAAAAAATATATGCTAGTAAAATAATAAGTAGGTACAAGGTGGGAACAGAAGACCAGATGATTCAAATTTCTCGAAGGAACTCAAGATCTAACTTTCAGAAAGTTGAAAACATTGTTATAGGAGAGGGAAAACTTCTCAGTGTCACGAATAATGTTGACCGTATTTGGAGTTACATATATTAACATGGACAGCCTCAGCTATTCTTTTCCTACTCTCAGCGATTCTCTACCTCTCACCTTCATTTCCTCTTAGGCAAACCTATGGCCTGTACTTCCCGAATGGTTATCCAACCCAGACCTATCACTAGCCCTATAATTTACTTCTGACTTAAGATGGTTTTGTTTCTACCCTTGGCTGAGTCCTGAAAAAATAACTAATATTCCGTTCTCATATTGGGACAGTCATGCAGTAGGTACTCTTCTAGTTTAGTGTTTTGGAACAAATAGCAGGGGGCACTCATCAGTTGTTCCTCAAGCACAAATTTAAGCACTTATTCGGTGCTCTTTAAGCCTTATGTATCGTTCATCTTATGGAACACATTCCCTTGAGCTCTTTAATCTTAATTCTCAAATTGGGACACTTACACAGCACTCCTTGAGTTTAGTGTTTTGGGTCATCTTTGGGTCATCTTATTGGAAACACTTGCCTGTCGCTCTCCAACCTCAGTTCTCGAATTGGGACGCTCACCCAGTTTTAGTGTAGTGTTTAGGTCTCAAGCTTAGTGTTCTGGAACGAATAGTATGGGGCACATTATTCCTCATGCTCAAATTGAGATACTCATTTAGCGCTTTTCGAGCCTAATGAATTGTTGATCTTATACATTTTATATTTAATGGTTCAAGCCGCACCTCAACCAGAAGAGTTGGAGGGAGAAAAATGAGGGGTACAGTGATAATTACTGTTTAGCCCCTAAAGCAGATTAAAAAAAAAAAATAAAATAATACAGTTAAGACTAGATGCGGAATAGGCTAATAACTAAATACATATTACCATGTATAATCAACAAAGTGCAATTCAACTATGACTAGATGTACATAAATATATCACAGATCAGATATCACAGTTCGTACCTGCTAGAGCTCAGCGGCTTTCACGTGCAACTACAGGGATTGGACCTTGCCTGGTCCGGATAAAACTCAACCTTCTGAGGGCGCCGATGCTGGACTCGGAGGTCCACAATGGCTGGGCAGTCCTCCAGGAAGTGGCGGATGGACAAATCACCCCCACACACAACATCTCGAGCTTCTGCACTAAGCAGGTGTCTGTGAGTAAGGCGGGTATGGCCAGTGGCAACCCGGTTGACCACTATTCGGTCCCTCCTTGGAAGTTAGACTACGAAAGGGCCCACCGGGCACAAGTCCTAAAGGGCACCACGCAGACCAGTGACTTCACCCTGCCATTGCTGATGCCAGATGGAATTGGCTTTATGTTGTATGCAGGAGATTTGATCCTCAATGCGTATCTCAGGCAGCATATCGATGGGGTTATCACCAATGACACTCCTTGCAAGGGGAGTCTCTATGCATTTTATGTTGATCTTATAAATCCTTTTGAGCTTTTCAATCTCTCAATCTTCCTCAATCCTTCCTTCTCAATCTTTCAGTCTCTCGGAAACTTAATACTCATTGCTCCATGAACTTAAAGTTTTCGGCCATATAATTGGGCGCAGTAGTCTGATGCTCTGTGAATTTATTTTTTGAAATGAAATGTGTACTTATTTACATGGATCTCAAACTTTGAACAAGATAAATCTGTCACTATACTTACGAAACGCAAATATTGTTTCCTTGCAACTATTCCTTTCAACTCTATGTCCTCCACTTCTACAGGTATCTGTGCTTTCTTCCGCTTTACCTGGCATCCTTCTCAACTCATACATTTCGATTTATCCTTTCCGCTATTGTGCCCGAGAAAAAATATTTTCATACCTACTGCATTGCTTTCCTTTAGTCCTTTTGGTTATAGGAAAGTAGGTAGGGAGTTTGGTTGTCTTATAGACAATTCTGTATTTAAATTTCGGAAAAAAGTGTTTTATATCATTCACGGACAATTCTACTGACTGTAACGTTTCCGTGAGAGAATTGAAATCGAATAGGGAGATAAAAAAGACTGGGGGAAATAAAGTGAATGGATGTTTCTTTCATTATTTTTTTGTGATACGAGGAAATTTATATACAATGGGGAGTACGGGGGAATATGTCTCATTCGATCAAAAGGAAACAAAATATGTAAAAGATGTTTGAGATGCAGACACGTATGGGGCCGGAGTGATGCTGGGAGGGGCGCCGAGGGGGTGAAAATGGAGGGGTGGGTGCGGGACAGTGGTGGGGGTTGGAGCGAACCTTTCGCGGCCTCGGCCTCCCATTCCCCTCCAGACCCCGGCAGCGAGTGGATCTGAGTCACCCCACTCGAATCTCCAACCTGCCGTCAGTTTATTGAGAAGGAAGGGCGCCAAATACGAAATTCGTACTTTTCGTATTAACTTTCAAAACAACCCCCCCGCACTCGGTTCTTTGCCGGAAGTGAAATGTCTGTCGAAAATCGCGTTATTTAGTCCGGTTCGTTAACAAAATTAACAAAATAAGTAAATAATCGTAATTATCCGACGTGTTTTTCTTGTGAACGCGATAGTATTTCGTTTTTTCGCGAGTTGTTCTTCGGAAATCTTGACTTTCCAACATACGTGCGACCACGTATGTCGTAATTCGAGTCCCCGTTCATAATATCAAGACGAACGTGTTTTGATTGTTTGAAAGGACTATTTTCAAACCCGCGCACCACGAGTGGAATTGGCGCTACTTCCTCAACCTATAGGCTCCTGTGAAAATATGGAAGCCACATACTGTATTGGATCTGATATGGACGTTTGCAGAATGTTCGACCAGTATTTGTACAAGGTGAGTCTTAAATTTAAAATTTCAACTATCCTTACATTCTTAGATTTACACCAGCCCAGTTGACAACTCATCGAAAAAGCGTTTTTGTTTACTTTTATACAACACATTCAGAACTATTCATGTACCCAACCCATTATTCATGCAATCTAGCCCACTGATTTTATAACCAACATATTCACCGACACACAAATTGTAATAAAACCACTTTATCGCATTAAAATACCCATCAGATCAGATAATTGCACCCCTGTTAGTTGATCAATTCACCAAAACAACAATAAATAAGTAATTAATAATAATAATATTAATTGAAAGGAGAAATAGATCTACAGTGACTTGAAAAGTACACAACAATAGATCCATTCCTTAAATTTCGGTAGTCTGTTTGAACCCGTTGTCACCCGTATGTCACCTCCACCATCCCACCTCACCAATTGTTATTCTGAACATACTCATGTCTTGAATTTTTATCTCCTTCCAGATGTAGGTCGGTAGTTTCATTGTTTACTGTAATAACATGTCAAGTGAACAATAACGTACAGTTGTTTTCTCGCGAATCTTTTATTCATGAATGATACTCGGTGTTGCTAATAGTTTCGGAAAATATCGATATGTATACCTAGCTCTGGTCTGGCAATTCATTTTGAACTGACTTCAACGGAATAATAAGGTTCTCTATTTCTTTTGATCGAGATCGACTTTTCTTTCATGTTTTTTTTTTTTTTTCTCGCTAGACATGGCTTCATTTTAATCACCAAACAATAATGAAGTATTTGATGTTGGTTGATAGTGCAGTAGTTATGCTTTGATTTTAGGTGTAGGCATGAACGTGTTTAGTAGAATGCAATTATATTCTCATGTGCATCAACATTTCGGGAGAATAATGAGCTCAATAATGAAAGGGAGAAAAAACAGTTCAGTGTTTTGTACATACTACTGCTACGTTCAGTATTGTAAAATTATAATAGGTAACTTACTATTGGTTCCAGATAGAAAGATGGCAATTCTAGAAAGAGTGCTTAGCCGTACGCAAGTCAAAGAAATAGTCCAAAAACGAGATAAATTAAGTTGTTAGAATGAATTGTATCTAGATTTCTTTTAAACATTAGGTGGATAAGTGCTTCCTTTTTTCGTGACTTAAGACATTACTCTGCTGCGATTTATGTTTAAGACCACACTTCATCATCAACCTTGATCACGAATTTCCCATCAAACTGCCCAATATCGCTCTTTACCTGTGAATTTCACGGGTTTATTACTGGTCTCGTTCCTTGAACCCATTTAGTCTGATATGTCCGCGTATCGTGAACTATGCCCGATTATTTACTTTTTTTACTCCTCAATATTGTACTCTTTTTGCTATCTTTATTTTACCGTTCCCATTTACACGTTTCTATGGGCTGTATTACTTATGTTTCATGCCCCAAAGACGATACGAGGTGTAACGGAGCCCATAGGCGCTCGCATGAATACCAATTCATCCAACCCACATTCGATAGATCAATACCATCAAATGTAGTTTCTTCGTTGGGTTTTCTTGCATTCGTTATCAGCCGTTACCTTTATGCATTCCTTTCACTCTACTGCTAATTAATGAACCTAGTTTTTGCCTCAAAATTTCGGAGAAACTCCCTACCAGATGGTTGATTTGACTATTCTGTATTCAATTATTAATTTTACTATAGATTTACAGGGAAATCTGGTTCTGGACTTCTTCTAAACATCACCGAATAATTAACTGAAACTATTTTGACATGCCTATATTACATAATATCCAGAACAATTGGTCCATTCTTGAAAAAAAAGTAATCAATTTAAAAAAGTTGGTAACCTAAGAAAATAAAATAAAATAAAATAAATAAAAAGTAAATAAGTTCTACCAATAACGCAGTTTTGTTCTTTCAATAATTATAATCTATGACGAGCGAATCCTTTGTATGATCGACGAATATCGTGTCTTTCTAATTGAATTATTTACTTGCCAGTAATCCCAACGTTCAAGTTAATATTAGTACAAATCAATCAAAATTTAAAATGTTTTAACCAATAACCAGAAATCGGTAAATTATAATATAATAGGTATTACTTTATTATTTTGAACTGTCAGGACTCGGGATGCACGAAACTAATTGATTCATCATAATGAGACTCTTCATTTTTTAAATGTACCCATGGTCAGACACCAACTGGAATAGAATATATTGGTATACTATTATGAACATAATGTTAAACATCTGCGTTTGATGTAATGTGCATCTAACTTCAATATATATATATTTTGTTGTTGCTATATTTAATACATTTCTAATCCATAATAAATGTCATTTTCTCTAGGACTCATTGTGACAGTATGGATGTCATGCAATACATTCGCCAAAACTTGTGATTTAGAAGGGATACAATAATGGTAATTACATTGTGAATTGCATTTAAACATGACGATATACTACAACCAAGGATGCTAAATGATTGTTTCGATCAGGACCACTGGATGACGTTTAGCTGGATGCTATTTGCAACTTTCTAGGAACCGGTGTTCAAAATGCATGGTATTTCGAACTTGGGAATTGATCTTTAGAAGGCATATAATGAGTTTAGGAAGCATAGGTTTATTATCTGCAGGACCCAAAACTGTGATCGTACACGGAAATAAATAATCTATTTCTTAATAAAACGGCTAACGTGTGAATGCTGTTTTAGTAAGAGATTTGCTTCGATTCTTTTTATATTTTTGAGCTACGAGTCTTGAGTAAATTACTGATCCAAATTTGTAGATGAACTAATTATAGGAAGTAAAATGTGATGTGTTTGAACAACAAATCTTTGATTTAGAAAACAATGATAAAATAAGCACACAAACATGTGGACCAACTGACAAAATTAGTAGTTGCTCGAGATAATGAATAAACTCCGAAGTAATAATCAACCTCAACAAGTTGGGATTGTCCAGAAATTCGTGGTTGTAGGTCGTGACCAGACAATAACGTTGATAACAGGTTTGTTGGCAGAGAAGAATTCGCAGGTTCAAATTTTAGGAAGGAATCGCGTCTGGGTGACCGCGAAGGCAGTTTGGAAAATCATAGATAGATTGATCTTATCTTCGCCAAAGGTAAACAGCAGAAGTAACAAAAAAAAACTCAGATACCGTTTTTCGGGGGGCGAAGCAATATATATATATATATATATATATATATATATATATATATATATATATATATATATATATATATATATATATATATATATATATATATATATATATATATATATACCAACCAGATCGGAGGATTACAATTTACTTTTACACACGAATTTATCCCATCAGACGGATAAATAATGTACTTATGCACATCTGTTCTGTTGTACAAGAGGTTATTTCGACAGCCTATGATAACAAAAATACATAGGGAGGTTGTTGGGTTAGAATTACAATAGTAGCATATTACAATACAAAAATGTCTGAAAACGTAATAACATATATAGTTAGCAAAGGCACTGTAGCTTACTATATAATTCCAGTCACACTTATCACGACATTTTCTTAGAGCTGTGTTCACCAATATTTACACAAACTTTGAATGTTATTCAAACCTACCTACCTTATTATTATATAAATTATTGCAAAAACTACGTTTTTAAACGTTTCTTTAAAGGAAGAGTTCACGAAGAAATAACTTCTCGCTTAAAATTTTAAGCAATTTTATAAATAATCCGGTCTATTATAGGAAGAACCACTTTCTCATATTAAGGGTTGTTTTGAGGGCAGAATGTGCAGTTGTGTCTTTGTTTTTCTTCGTTCTCAAAAGGTCAGTTAAGATGGTGTCTTCAAATGCCGATTTATCCCTTTAACTGCATAGGCTATCTTCAGCGTTACTATCATTTGTCAGCTAAATCCCTAACCTAGCTTCTGAATTTAGTCGAAAAAAATCAAATCAAAAGTTGAATCATATACCTACACGTAAATCTCTTTTTGGGTAATAATTGGGAAATATACAATAAACTTTACTTCTGAAATTTTAGTATGCATGAGTTCAGACGAACTCTTTGTACCAGACAAAAACTTGATCTATCTGGATTCATCCCAGGTTGATCGCCAATTTCAAATCTTCCAATTAACCACCCGCCACAGAACAAAAACTCGGTTGTAGTCATTTCATTTTCCACATTTTCAGAGTTGAATCTCGTTGTTATGCTTTTTTTCTGTATAAAATTGAGTACGCCAACCATCTGAGGTCCCAGTTCCAAAACTCAATATGAGGAAAAGAGAGTACTGTGTGTTGACTGTGTAGAGGGAGCTAACAATTTTAGAAGCGGCGAAAACCCTTCAGTTCGGTTGGCTTGTACAAACATTTAGACCTGACCTGACGTCATTGTTTCATTAATATCTATTAAAGTATCTATTACTTCATCTTAAATGTGGTAAATGCCAATTTTCAAAGATTTCTTTGTGAAATAGGTAATGGAAGATATTAAGAAACTCCCCACGTAGGTAAATTGCTAATAAATACCGCTGAAAAGGGAAGAGAAACGATCGCTTGACCCTCTCCCGAAATCCCCAACAATTACAGGGAAAGCATTAATGGGAGGTTGTCCCAATCGCCTGACCTTTTTTTGTGTGCCACAGCCGCCTCCCTCTCCCGCCTAATCTTTCTATTCCGTTCTTTACATTTTCGCTCTCTCTCTCTCTAGTGGAGGCCAAATGTCGTTTGGTGGGAAACCATGATGATAAAAAGCGTTTAGTGTGGCACCTGAATCTTTGTGTACGGTGTATACACGAGTTATGATAACCTCGTTTGCCACCGGAAACGGCAACCTATCAAATCCGTAGTGATTTGTACGTATTGTGGAATGTAGTCCACAAAAGTAGCTACTAGTTGTTTGTTGTTTATTGTTTTATTCATACGGGCTAAAGCCCAATTACATAATTATAGATTATTTTACATAAAGAATTAATATGAGTTTAAACAAAATAACATTAATTAACAGGTAGTTATTTACGTATATGTGATGAATAACGATTCAAAACTCGGCGAGGGATCAACTATAGTTTTAATGAGAACACAGTTAGAAAAGCAAGAGTAATCACACAATGAATCGTCATCACCCTTAGTGGCGGGAAGCACCGCCTACTCAATATGTAATTTATAGTTTGCCAAATGTAATTAACAACTTCTTCGCCAGGGGCGCTAATATGGTACAGTATATTATACCAGAGTTGGGCAGTATATGTTTACTTGGGTATCTTGAAGTATTTGTTTACTTGGCAAATCTGAAGAATTCTTGCCGAAAAAGGTGCCAAATCAGCCAATTTATTAAATTCATTGTATTTAACGTATAGTTACACGAATTTGAATTGTGAAGGTGTAGAAACTGTTACTTTGTATCTGTGTCTACCGTGACAGATACTTTTATGGATACTGTAACTGTATCCGAAATCCTCGGATACAGATACTTGCCGAGGGAAAGTAACTACGGATACAGATACAGTTACTTGTATCTAGTTACTTTTTCGGATACATTCACAAAAATCATCCTGATTTGGTTGGAATTTAGAAAGTTAACCCCTACTGCACACTTATCCTTAGTGCAGCCGCAGAGTCCGTAAAAAATATCTTCGATTCTGTATTGCTTGAACCGACCAGTCGATTCCGAAATTCCTCCATGCGCCAGCCAACATCAATGAATGAGGTTTTTTAAATTGGTTCCATGGACAACAAAAACCATATGTCCCGAGGGGAAGGGGGTCCTATTTTTTCTTGGCCTTGTAAAAAGTACTGTAAACCAAAACCAGATATTCTGAATATTTCTTCGTTTGCTCTTCCAAAATACTATTTCACTAGGTTTAATAAGTGTTTTTGTTATTAAGTTCGGACTCAAAAAATCTTCACGATTTTCGTTGCTTCTTTATGTACGTAGAGCACGTGCCAACCAAATCATAAAAAATTGAAATCCTTTATTCAAATTCCATCCTCCTACCCTCTGTTTTAACCTGTGTTATCACAAATGCTTGCGTACAAGTCTGCAACACATTAAGTTATATTGATGCTGCTCCATGGGAGTACGTCTGCATGAAAATTTCGTTTAATAATGAAACTTGTTGTCGCTATCTCGGCAAAACATTGCATCATATACATTTTTTCGGGCAAGTGAGAGACAAATTCATGATTCAGTGTGTTTTTCTGTGATAACGTTAGTGGACGTTGAGACCCTCTTTTTCATGTACTTAAATTCAACGATAATTAAGAATGGTTGAAGACATATTGACGAATGGTTGACAAAATGCTATGAAACTGTAACTGTGTACATCATTCCTTAGCGACCAAACGCGCATGTTTAACGAGCGCATAACAGGTTCTGGTGATGCTCCATTCGCGACGATTTTCGAATTTTGTGTGTCAAATCAAAAACACGAAAATGCCAAAATTGAATTAATGGTAACATAATCTGAAATACATCATATAATTTAAAGTGCTGCCCCTCCACTCCGCTGGGGAGACCCCAGACCCCCTTTTGCTTTCACCTTGAGCCTCGGCTAAAAATTGAAATAACGTGAAACAAGCCCCATCTGAAATTTCAACTTCATAGGTTGAATAACAAAGAACGTAGCTCCGGATCTAACTCAGCTGATCTGAGGGCTCCAGACTTCATATGATTCGTTTGTAGACGTCCGAAGGGTTCTCCATTTCAAAATTCAGCTTCATAGGTTGAAAAGCAAAGAAATAATATCCACCGCTACTTTAGTCTCGTTTTTTCGTGACATTATTTTCTGACATTTTTCGCTTTTAGGTCCCGGTAAAAGCGTATCCCTCGCTAAAAGAAGCTTCCTATATTAAATGATCTAATCTTTGCTGTTGAATTACTGGTCGAAGAAACTACCATGTTTTCTAAACAGTGGTTTTTCTCAATGAGATGTGTTTAGACAACAGCTGGATGTTTTCTTTTTTTTTTGTAGTTGTTTTATGTTTGTAAACATCATCGGAATAAACTCATTGAAAGGTAAATAAACTATGTTTTGACAATAAGACGCACGGAAATCTGGACACACATTGATTGATCCATTGAAACCGACGCTGAGGGGCTTAAGTTGTTGCTGGCAATTAACATAATTATGGCCTCCGAAATCCAAGCTATAATATTAATGTTTTCCAAATCCGGATCCGGAATAAATGAATATTAACGCCCTTTTCTCAATTGAATAAAAGGATACAGGGAGAGCATTACTGCTGGGTGCTCAGTCCTCATCCATATTAAGCGGACCTGCCGGGAGAGTCCGATGTAAAAAGTGATAACGATTCACTCTATTTTCAAACTGCACCGTGATACAAGAATTTTTCCAACCCATCACTTTTAGAATTTCTCCGAACGTTTTCATTGGAAAAAAACGTTATTGATCGAGTTTTAAACGTAATTGAAATAGGTATTTTGAGAATATGTGTGACCTCTCATCCAGAATTTAGGTCAATTTAACGAATAGTGAAGCTGTGAAAATTGTTCTTAATAGTTAGGAAAATTACGAAATAGCGTTTTCAGTAAGCAGAACACATTTTTTATTAGTACCAGCCATCAATACTTAAATGATTAGTTTATGGTTTAAATTATATTAAAATGATTGTGTCGAAAGAACAAGCAAAGAGACTACAGAAACAAATTTGGATTAAAAAAAAAAAAAAAAAGGATGAAGGGGTTATACCTTACCTTCATCAGTAGTAATTGATTCATAAACCCTGCAGACAAATCCATGTTTGTTTTTGATACCAGATAACTAGCTCCTGGACGGGTCGTCAAGACCTCAGGGGTCCATTCACAATACTGACATCTTTTAACCGAAAAATTTGAATTGAATTGAGATGAAAACTAACAATTATAGCGCCTATCTTTCATGCTCCCAGAACCATCTTTAAGAAGCCCAGAAAATCTTGATAGAAGTTTTTGTAGTTTTAACTATGAAAAAACCAGCAGCTCTCAAGTAAACTAAATGCATGTTGGGAAAGTAGCAGGGAACGTTTTATTCCTCTATGAAGTTCATCACCCTAAATCAACAAAAGCAAGTAGAATACATATAGCTTCTTCGCAAGCTCGAACGTAAAATCCTCAAAACGTACAATTTTCGCTACCTTGAGGAGCTTGAATGTGAAAAACCTCCCATACATCCCATCATGGTTGACTTTATAATAGACAATCAACATACTTTCTGCAATTTTAGCCAATGTTGGTGATACTTTCAGGTATGGTCTATTTGGAAATTTTCAATTCTAAACCAGGGGATGTGGGTGTATGCTATACAAATAAGATGTAAAACTGTGATCCTGTAGCCACTTCTGAAGGGATAAACTTAGTTGAGGTTGTTATATATACTCTCTGTAACACACCAGATGAAGATAAATAATTGATTGAATCAAGGAAACTCACTAAGCTATAAAAATGTGACTTGCAAACACCAGTGACGTACCTACGAACCATTCGTCACAACAAACGCTTATTTCTAGCCCGTCTATGTAACCTCTTGTAACGTGACCCGTCTTTATCATGAGGTTGTTACTTCAATGTTTCCTGTTCACTCTGGATCCATGCTCCCAGCAATAAGGAGCTCAGCTGGTGCCATCTTGAGAGATGAATCCTTCACACTGGCACCGGCTCAGCTTGTTAATGAACGTATTCACAAGTGTGGCTCCTGTTGTACCAGTTAGAACCATCTACTAATACGTATTGTATTCAACACAGGTCATGAGATGCATACAATACAATTTGAAACATGCGACGAGGAATTTATTTCATTCAGCCCTTTTTATAATGTTATCGATGCTTCTACACGTTAATTTACACAATTAAAAGACCTACTAAAATTACAAAGAAGCTTATATCATTTGGCATGGCGAGCATAGGAAAGTCACGAAACATCACAATTCCCCAGTTTCTATCCCACCAAACCGTTCATGATTCGTTGGAAATCTACAAATTTATTGGAGGTCACACCACAGCTTACGGATCCTATATTCTCTTTCTTATCCTTATGAGAATCACTCGCCTGGTACGCATTTGGCTGGGATTTTAAATTGGGCATTGCTTCATCCCTTCACTATGTAAAGCACGTCACATCACCTCTTGTTTGGGTATAGAACTGATTTACCTTGAAGTTTATACTTTGGTATAAACTGATTATAATCAGTGGAGCACTATTGTACGTCGTGTCATTCTTTTTTATGTTTTTACGGAGGATCTGCACGCAAAAATATGTTCTATATTTTATAATTTTAGCAGCAAGCGTTTAATAGCGGCATAAGGGGTTGGGGACTGGTGGTTTCTTATTAATTTAATTAAATTAATTAATTTTTATCAGGATCTGCTCACTGAGCAATTCGGGAGGATGGGACCGGAGTTAAGTGGGGTAGAGACAGAGAGGGAAAGAAATAAGGTGAATGGTTGGAAGGGAGTGGGGTAGGTTGATGTGATGGGGAGGAAAGGGGGTTAGAATTGTTGGAATTTGCTTGAAAGCTTAAGACTTGTGGAACGAGCGGTAGGGGATCAATACGAGCCAAAAAGGGGAATTCTCATATGCAAATATACAACCCTCGCGGAATAGCTGGGCGGCTTGGGAGGGCGGTGCGAAAGGATGGGCGGAATGAGGGATGCGGAGGGGGTAATTGTGGAACTACATACAACACACCCCCTGTACCACTACCACCCCCCGGCCTCAGACCAGCACTTCGAAACACCCCCACCCTTATAACCTCAACTCTAAATCAATTATATCACTAGCGACAGGCTCCGAAGGGCGAGATAGGGGATGTTCTGTTTGGGCGGAGGAAGAGAAATGCCGAATGTTTTCGCTCCAATGGCTATTATTAGGGCTAATTTTCAGAACCAATATCTCTCTCAGTTGAAGATGACACTAATAACTCCATTGCAAACACTGGTCTTCAAATTTAATCTCGCATAACTATTGCATAAGATTAATCACTAACGTTCTAATTTCTACGTTGTGATTTCTGATTCTAACCCCATCTTTTGTGATGGTTATAATCAAACTTATTGCAACTAATTCAATCGAATACTATTAGTAATGTATTAAATAAAAGATAAAGTAGTACCTACTAATTGGTATCCATGGAACGCTTTTTTCAAGTAAAACGTAAGAAGCTTTTTGCCTTTTTTTAGACATCCCAACAACGTTTGTTCACCAATTTGTTCTTCTAGTTTAGTGGAAACAGGGAAAACATGTATCAAATTAATACATTGGTAAATAGGTGAGTGAGTACCTGTGAGATACCAGCAAGAATAACACCATACTGTATTGTTACCGTAATTTTGCAGTTTGACAATATTAAGTTTATCAGTGATTACCTAACAATCAACTGGTTGTCACCAATCACATCTACAGGCGATGAGAGGTCGCTGAAATGTCCTGTCGACTGTAGGTGTTGACGATCATTTCGTTCTTTTGGGAACATTTGATTTAGGAACAACTTGATTTGATGAAAAATTCTATGGTACGAGGCTTCACTTTACTATACCGACGTGTCATAAACTTCCACGTTTGCTACTAAAAAAAATTTCCATTTTTAAAAATATTTTGGTGGTTTTGAAGCTGTTTAGCCTTTTGGTGGAGGAAGTGGATTACCAATCAGATATATATTTCATCTTCATGAAATGTAACATTTAATATCAAAATCGTTGTGGTGTGAGATAAAACTCAATCAAAACAACTAAAACCCGCGTTTTTTTCTAAATTGTCTGAATGTCTAAATTGTATCATTCCTTAATTACGATACAGGACACACAGGCTACTTCAGAATTACAAACTAACCCATAAAGTGGGATTCCGTAATTCTTGAAGATTATGAGAAGGCTAATCAACGAATTTTGTCCAACCTCATCGTGACTTTTTCGGGAAATCCTACTTCAATCGCTGGAAAGTACTCTGTGTTCTCTAAAAAGTTGAATGGAGCGTTCTAGACCTCACTCGATGGTTATTAGAACCCCTGATCAGTTGTGGTGGATTCGGTTTTTCCTATTCAACATTTTATGCCGATTTTTGAAATTTATCTTGATTGGTGTGCTACTGGTGGGATACGCCAACCATGTGATCTAGTCGCCCTGATTAGCTGAGCGGGATCTTAAAATAATTTCTTACTTATTCCACATATGAAGGAGAATTTTTCAAATGAAATAGCGAAGAGTCATTTGGATCACAAAGGAAGAATGAGAGTTAGGAAAGTAGCATTTTGTGTGCACAACAAAAAATTGGATACCAATTCAATTTGCCAAAAAAACTGCTAAAATAGAAAAATGGCTAACAAATAAGAAAAATTCTAATTATTACTGAAATTCCAATATATAAACGAGCAAATTTTGCTCCTCTTCAAAATTCTTTAGAATATTACAAGATATGGTTGGAAAAATGTTGTTTTCCATAAACTTGAATTCCAAAAAAACTTTAATAAACACATCAAAATCAGCCTTGATTATGGTTGGTAACACTTCCTAAATTTATCGTTCTATGTTGTGTTCATTACAATACCTACCAAGTTAACGAAAAGCACCTAGATTGGTGTCAGCTGTTTACTTGTTCGAATATTTTACCATTGTTTAGTTACTTTTCATGATGTTGATAGAATCCCTTCAAAATGTATAAGAACCCTACAGAAAGGGCGTTTCTTACCTACCGATAGGGCGTAAACAGCACGCTACACAAAGAAGACGTACCTATCGACACCTTCTATAACGAGAAAAAAAAGGTAATAACGCTGCTGTAAAAATAACGTAGGATTCAAAAGGGCGAACAATACCAATGTCGGGCACCATACAGGAGAAAACCCACTATTTTCACTTCCTACTCTTGCGAGCTCGGTCGATGTGTTCCGGTCAGAATATAAGTGAAGCGGTGGAGCGAGTCCGCATAACACAGCCAACCAGGGCAAACCAACTCTGGGAGCAACCACTCACACAATAATATTGGATAATAACCTCCTTCTCATGTCATGTTCGGAAACCTCATTACAAGTTTTTTTTTCTTTTTTTTATACACCGGGTTGAAGGAGTCTTTTGGGGAAATCCCACACTTTTTTTGTCCTTTAAAAAAATCATTTTTTAACATGAGTTCTGCCTTATTATATTACACGGTTATTTGTTGTTACATCATGAAGGTGTACGCTAGGTACCTATTATATTGAACCGGTTCGGTTGAAAAACAAACTCCTAAAATAGGTAGGAACTGATAGGATCTTAGTCATTGGAAATTTCGATATACTTGGGCTCTAAAGATTCACTATCAATACATCATTTGAAATCCGTTAACGAGATTAACCAAGAGTTTAAAAATTTTGCTTTGGAGTGTAATTACATATAGCGTGTACATATTTCAATCACTTTTGGCATGATAGAAATATGTCCTCTGAAATCAAAACCATCCTAAACTATCATTTGATGTTCATTTGATAACAAAGTAACTCTACATTTTTCGTGGAAACAAACGAATTTTCCCCAAATTTCTGGAATGAAAGAGAATTTTGAAAAATTCTCTAAATTTTCCATAACTTCACCGCGTGTGATTTAATTCGTTTAGTTCGTTTTAGTTTCAGTTCGTATCATTTAATGTCTTACACGTAGGGCATTACTGTGCGTTCAATAATCCTTATAATAGGCAATCTATTATCAATTGGATTTTATTTCCATTCATCTTTAATTTGACGGTGGTAATATTTGCTCATGCAGAAACGTAATCCGTTAAATTGTGATAATTCAATTAAATTTGTATCCGATTTTGATGATAATCTCAGGTCTCGGAACAATGTGAGTGGGGGTGAAGACAGTCCTGTAAGAGTTAAATTTCTCCCGAATTAAAGGAATCCTCCATGGATGCGATAAATTCGTGTTACAAGGCTAACTCCGACAATTGTCATTTGATTTTGATGCAACTATCATGGCCCGAGAGAGTTGGAGCTATATTCTTCAATTTATTTTATTGTTCCTGGATCAAAATTAGCATTTGCACATGCGCAAATCTAAACTCACTAACAACCACAACTATTATAGTTTCAGTAGATTCAGACTAATCTCAGGGATTGTTTGAATTTCATTGTTACTGTGTTATGTGAGCTTTTGCTGACGAGAAAACCCTAATATCCTCTAAATACTCCTTCCATTCTGAACACAAAACATTATGATAAATTAAGTTTGACCTAGTTACATTAACATTACATCAATTCATTTATTCAAACTTCTCTGTTCACTCATTTAAATTATTAAAACTATCATGTGATGGAAATGAGCTATGTGCTACACCCAATTCCCCAGACTTCTACAGGTTATTCTTATATTCTAGGGTTTAAACTAACAGTGGTTATACCATATTGTCGAGTCTCTCGATATTGTTGCGTATAACAAGCAGTTTTTAAAGCCAGGTTTTTAATCAAATTTTACCCGATACCTGATATTCCTTCCCAATCAAAACATCCCATTTAATCACGAAGAATAATCATCACGCATTCATTCTTGGTTTATGTGACAGATTCTCATTTAAACCTCGATATGTTCCCTAGAAACCCGATACCTATGACTGAACGGCTGTGAGAAGTAAACAGATTATGAATAGCCCTCAGTGGATTGGGCTCAGGGCACCCTGGAAACGGGTTTCCGCACTTTCTCCCTTTATAACAGAGCACTTAGCATTTACAACATTAATCTTTTCAAGGGAGGAGGTGTGTTGTTAGAAATATTAAGTGGGTCTGCATCTGACGTTTAGATAGATTATCCCCAATGTGTTTCTCTGCTTTTGCCCGTTCGAGATCAATATGCCAGCAGGTTCGGAGCTCTCCGCTGCCTGAACCCCAACCAGCAAATATGTTTGGCCGTTTGTCTTGTTTTCTCATCTCAGCAAAAACAAATGCCTGGAGGCAAAGTTTGACAAATGCTCTCGTGTAGTTTTACCTTGATAGGTATCCGCTCATTTACGAGTAGACTAGAATTCCTCCCTGAAACATTAAGTCGAATTTTTTCAGGGCTTTGAGAAATATTTGGAAGAACACAACATATAGTTGGAATCAGGAAGATGAGTCAGCGTACTTCTTTAAAAATCTTCAATAATATATATCGTTGAAGTGGATTTGTTTCTATAATGAATCAAAAATTGGGAATCAAATTATTTTCTCAATTTTTAAAATTTGAAAAATGAATGAAATCCTAAATACTTACTTTTGAAAAATCAAAAACAAGTTAAATAGGGGCTCTCAAAGTGACCCCTACCATCTACATTCTATCAACTAATATTGACAGTCACCTACTATCTACTTAGAAATGTATGAGTGATTACCCTGCTTCAACTCCAAGCTATTGCTTAGCCCCTAGTACATAGCTATCATTATGAACTTCTATACTTAAGCTACCCTAGACTTTCCATTCATTTTGTAGATTTTCCCCTGAAGATGCCGAATTACAGGCGAAACGTCAAGTTCGACTTGAAATAAACTTGAAGAAGCCATACACTTCAAAAATTTCTTCATTCTCATCCACGAAATACTTCAATGGCAATCCAAACTAACCTTAGTTAACCTTACAGAAACGTTTATGTTGGTTTCTTTAGCTAAAATAACCTAGTTGATACTCCATGTCAATAATTCAGATTTTGAATGTTTGAGCCAACCAAATAATTTTTCGCGAGTTAGAAAAGTCGTAGAAAATTGAATTATTTTACATATGAGATCAAAATCGGCTATTCAATTATGTAACTGGGATATTTTTTGATTTTTTTTTTTTTTTCACACGTTTCAAGCTCCTATAAAATTTTCAGCGAATGTAAATAAAATTCAGATTACTTGAAAAAAGGCCTTTTAGTCCTTAATTTGGTTTTTCATTTTCCTCCAACGTTTTTCCCAGAAATTGAAATGTTTTGTTATCAATTAAACTGTCCAAATAAAGAACCGTTGCATAAAACTCAGACAATAAAAAATCGTGGTTATCAATCATTCTTTAATGCTGAGCTAGATAGCGACTATTGGTATAATTCAACGTATGATTCAATTGTCTTCAACACCTATCCTCATATCAATTTAAAAAAAAAGAAGTTTCATCGTGTCATATTCGGGAGCGGAACTAATTACCTATGATGTATTCGGAATTTACTCAAAATGTTCTTCATTATGAAGCTGCCTATCATTTGGAAAATCGGTGTTGATACAACGGGGTGACGTAACTCAAAAAGTTCGCAGACGTGAAACGTATGAATGAAGAAGACAAATTAACTCTGCAGATTAAAATTTATTAGCTTTAAATCCATCAGCTTCACACAGTTTTCAAGCCCAAGCAAAATTGATGCTAAGATATGGTTAAAGGCGAATGATATAAAAATTAAAAGATGAATGAAATTGGTAAATTGCTTACGAGTAAATGGAAAACTAATGTATTACCCAAGCACCAGTGTATAATTACCCACACGTATTATTTCACTGAACTAAGAATAAATTATTTGTAAATTATTACTTTTGTATTTATGTATTTGTGTGTTTTGAGAATAGATTCTCTTTTTTGTTTCAGGTATGAACTCGAGTGATTATTTTCAACCTTTGTGAAACTCGGAAACTCAAGTCAGTTTAATATATTTATTTATTACTGCATATGTGTCAACAATCTTATTTCTATGAAATAGGAAAATAATTCGCTCTCCATTTGAACATTGTTTATATGCTGAGTTTTGGTTGGATTTGTTCAGATGAATCATAACCTTCCACTAACTATCATGTAACGATTTAATTGTACGCATCTATGCGCCAGCGTTTTTTTAAGAAGAAAATAATCCTTTTCGCCTATTTTTTTTCCAAGTAGACCTGTTTAAAATGTACTTAACTACAAAATATGAAACCTTAGAGAGGGAAAACATAGGTATTATTTCTTACGAATAATTGGATGAAGGTACCTAAACAGTAATTTCAATGTAATCGACGTATTTTCTTGTAAATACGCACCTCTTATAAAACATTCTAAATATGAATTCAAATACTCTGATCTTGTTGTTGAATTTTATTTTGATTTGATTTGATAATGGAATTGTATGCAAATTATCCAATCATGTTTGACGAATAAAGGTCATCAATGATGTCTTGCAGTTTAAAATGAATAAGGTGCAAAGCATTTTTTTTTTTTTTCAATTTCAACCTGAATAAGAAGGAGTTTTTTAGCCATGAAATTGGTAGTGAACAATTTCGTTGCACTCTGAATGCTCAAATTTCAAAACCATGTAATACAATATAATACGATGAGTACGGAAAATTCGCTCAGGTAATTATGCTGCATGACTGGAGCTTTTTCAACAAAAAATGAAAGTTGGTATTAAATCACCTACAGAATATGGTTGTCGTGTTTTACTGCACCGTAACGTATTGCATTGCAGATTAACTGTGATTAATTCATAGTTTTTAATTAAAAATTTACCTCTTACTTCACTTCCTGAAAGCCACATGGATTTTATTCCTAGCTTATTTAACTATCTCAGGTACGTTATTATTACAGTTAGATACTTCAATTTTTCCTGGCAGTTGAGTAACTCGATGTTGATTTGAGTCCAACCTACGTGTTACCGGAGAACGTGTCGACATAGTGATAGTTTCCGTTACGCAACCAGTTCACTTTCATCAGTTACCTCATCTAAAACTAATTTTAGCCTAGAACCCTTTTGTTCCTTCAACGCCCAAATGGCTTTCAAATGTCTCAGTTCTTCCTAATACCTAAAAGTCGTTTGCGAGTACGGAAATGGATTAATTAATTTATATCGATCAATCATTCGTGTAGCTTTGCCGGCCTTTTGATAAGATCGTTCATGTCTAGTGTTCAGGTAGTCATTATTTAAAAGGTAGATTCAGTAGATCAGCTGAGGTTAGTTTTTGTCTAGTGGAAATTACATTTTACCAGCTTTTGAGGACGCTGCGGTTGCAAATCAACATTCGTATTTTTAATGACTACTCTTATTGCTTTTAATTTATCTTAAGCAGTAACTTTTTTTATTGGGGGAAAAAAAATAAATAACGGATAAAAAATCTTATAAAATCAAAATTTTCACTAGAATTTTACGTTTGAATGGAACACTCCTAAAAAACGCGATTTTCATTGTTTCCGTACCTACTTTAAGTTGCTTTCCCAAACATGTAGGAAAACATGTTTCCGTAAACACGTCCTACACCAAACAATAATCTACCAACTCGTAGTATAGTCTACACATTATATATACGTTTTTAACTCTGTATATTCTATTCATTCTTCATATATATTCTATACTCTACCCAAATCTAGGTAAAGCCCGCAATTCACCACATACCTTCTCTGCTGGACGGGACATTATTTCTCGTCAGTCATTTCAACTATCTATGCAATATTGAAACGGGTGCAAGCAAGCTATGTCCACACCGAACTTTTGGTAGAATAATCTGAAATCTAGAATCTATCTTCTGAAACCAGATGTATAGAAAGGCATTATGAGCGAATATATATATTTCAAATAATAGGAATACAATTTAATTGGCAAAAAATAAGTAATAATAATAAATGAATGAAAATAATGGAAAATATAGAAAAATATAAAAATAATGTTTTTATTATATTTCAATTTACGGTAAATGAAAAGTTAGCCAATAAATATAATATCGGGATATTAGATTTTAGAGTTCTCATTACTTCTCTTCCAATTACATCTTTCAGAAATTTATGGACTAAGTTGTGTTGAAAAATGTGCTTAAATTTGATCTAAATGAGTTAAAAAATTATATGAACTGCAAAAAACAGAAAATAAATTCTAAAATAGTTTGTATAGCAGATTGTTATTGGAAAAACGAGCCCCCTCCCCCTCATAAATAGGGTGACTGCATGAATTGGAAAAATGATTTATTTATCATTTATAAATTAAGGTTAATAAAGTTTGAAATGAATTGTTTTTAATTTGAAATAGTTACTAAGTCACATCACCCTGCCCACTGCGACGTAGAAATTATTTTGAAAATTGAAAAAATCAAAGAAAAAGTGCTACTTATTGTAAGAGAGTGCGGTTAGTGAGAAAAATGGCCTTCAAAAAAAATTTTAAGTTAAAATTATATGGAAGTATAAACCATTATTGTTTTACGAACATTTACATCTCAAATTCAAAACATTTACATACTACCTGCGTAGAATTACGAAAATTAACTCTTATGGTCAGGCTCTACGACTGGAACTTTTGTTAACATACAGTTAATGGAAGTCAGTCTTCAAACATTATTGATCCTTGGCTGTAGCTTAATTTTTACGAAAATGTGATGACGAAGGAATTAGGTATATACTAGGTACTTACTGAATACTGGTGTGAGGGTGGAAGGAACCCGACTTCTTCCTTTTATGTGTTTATTCACAACAACAACTAGTTTCGCCTGTCGCTAGGCCACATCAGGTGCTACAATATTAACAATATAGTTTTTTAATAAGTAATGGTAGATACAGAGGTTGTTCATGTGCTAATTGTTAACTATAAGGTACACGCATTCAGTTAATTACATTCTTGTAGAAAATACCTACATATATAGGATAGCTCTTAGCCATGCAGGATTTCTTCATTCTTCCCCCCAAATCGGTAAGCCCCTCCATACAGTAGCATATATAGTTCATTACTCATTAAACCTAGCACACAACTATCTATCTAAACTACCTGATCATAATTCAAGTCCCTTCTCAAGCCATTGGACGAAACATAAGTGACTGAAATTATAACTTCTGAAACAAAACCTGACGAAATACACTAGTATGGATCTGTCCTCCCCTAAAGTAAGTGCCTGTACCTTATAGTTAACAATTAGCCCATGAACAAACTCTGTATCTACCATTATTAAAAAACTATATTGTTAATATTGTAGCACCTGATGAGGCCTAGCGACAGGCGAAACTAGTTGTTGCTGTAAATAAACACATAAAAGGAAGAAGCCGTGTACCTTCCACCCTCACACCAGTATTCAATAAGAAGTAATGGCTACCTGTACGAATACCTATTTATATACTACATTTTTCGCCCTATCGCAAGTACTTAGTTCATTTTATGAAAACCTTTGCTAAAAGAACGTGAAAGGTTTCGGAGCACAGGTGAACGGACCAACATTGTTTTGAAAGAATATGAGAGAGTGATTTGAGGCTCAGTGATAGGTGAACTTGGGGGGAGGCTGAGACCAGGTGCCCGCGTCAGGTGGCGAGGAAGTCTGGGAAACGGTCGGGTCGGGGGAGTCCGTCCAACGAAAAAGGTCCGGAGGCTGCGGAGGTGGCAGAGGAGCCTTTGGCCTTCGAGTGAGAGCAGACTGATGGAACAGACTCAACCTAAACAACCTCGAAAAGGGCTCGTCATCGGCTCATTCAGCCCAACTGTTGTCACCCTCTGGCCTCCGGACGAAAGACTATCGGATGAATCCATTCTCAGATTACCAGCCTGTGTGCATCACATGATGGAACGCCCATCATTTCAAAATCCAGATTAACCTCCGGTATACAGCATAAAACTCCCTGACAAATATTACACCCTCGGATCTTTCTGACCCAACTCACAATATTTAATGGTATTAACATATACAATTTCAACTTTCTCTTGGAAACAATTAAGTCCAATTTTTCAAAAATAATTCTTTTTTCCAAACTTTTTAATTAAAAAAAAAAAAAGTTCTTAATTTTAAAGAATCATAATACATGATTTCATTTGAATAAATACGAGAGTTGTGTCTTCCTGGCCGATGGCTGGCTCTGGCTTGCTAAGGGAGGTATAGATCTATAAGACTCAGGAGGCCCAAAAACACTTCTTTTTCTAGCTTGTAGATACATAGATTGAAATTGATACGAAACCCATTTTGCTCACACTAAAATGTATATAACGTAAAGATTATGACTTATACTTATGTATAATATGTTGATTGTTGGGTCATAATGACCCACACGACTTTTTCCCTTACTCCTTTCAAAATTGTCAAGGCTACTCTGTTCTGAGAAAGTTTTCGTCCGTTCTCTCCTACAGGGAGTTCTCTCCTACAGGGCCGTGAAGCTATTGAGAGTCCCATGGATGCCCCTATTACTACTGCATCATGTTTGGTGTGCGCTCACATCATTAGTACGCACTCCGGTTCATTATGACCCATGCAGTGTAGGTAAAAGGGTAAATAATATCATTCAAATCGGGTCTACGTTTAGGTATAGAAGAAAGACAACGATGGTAGAAGCTACGGAACATCACCTACGAATACGCACGGTGTCGCGGAAACACATCTGAAAGACGACGGGATGCGATTTACCGGGTGATTTCCGATCAAAGGCTTCACTTGGCCATTTTTTAACGTAAATAAACTGACCATTTTCCCAAATAATACTTAATGTTTGGCCTAGAGACAGAGACCTTTAAAGTTCCTTCTAGAATGTACTTAGTTAAAAAAATTCCTAAGTTGCGTGAACTCCGAAAATTCGAGGTTGGAGGCCAACAATCTGTAATCTTGAAAAATGCAAAACCCATCGAGCTTCTCTATCTCTACCAATTTTCAAATCTCACAAGCCTGCGTCAGAAAAAACGTTGTTCCCAGCGACGTTGCTCTCCAGTCTTTGTTCATACGTGTTTCTGGAAGCCCATGCAAAACTTTAATTCCTATTGTTGACAATATTTCGTAAGCATCAAGGAGTAAGGTCATAATATGGATCTCAGACACGTTACAAACCTTGTTTATGTCTGATGCTTATAGTTTTTAGATTTAAGCATATGTTACTACTTGATTATAGACACAACCAAACAATCTAATCGGCTAATAGATCCTGTTTCCACCAATTTCACAAATATCTTGCAATTAGTTAAATATGATTTTGTGTTCAATTTCACAGATAGTTGTCGCAAAATCGGAATAACTCTTCGAGTTTTTTGTCGATCTGTACCTCGTGGATGTAAGGTGTCGTCATTGCCCCACTCTCTGCTATAAATAGATAGGAAGTTTTGTGACATAAGCTTAAATCTACAAACTATAAGCATCAGAAATAAACAGGGTACTCAAGTGGAATTGATATGAGTATGAATTTATATTATTATTCTATTTTATGTGTATTACTGATCATTACAAGATCATTTACTTCCTATCGGAACTCGCTTTGAAGCATAAACTGATGATACAGAGGATATAGATATGCTGTTGATCTTGGTGAAGCCCTTTCTACCAGAAAATTTATAGTTCAGTTTTCTAGTCACAAGCAAAGCTAACCTTATGTAAAAGTTCTTATTTTTCGATCAGAGTCAAATAATGTGATATCCTTCTTCCTTTTCAAATCTTAGGAATTTCGCTAGACAAATATGATTGTGTCTCCTGATAATGTTTGTTTACTGGATAAATTTGGCCTCGGAAACGATTAAAATAACCTACTTATATTCATCATTTAGGAAATCCCTTATATTGTACAGAAAACCCTCCATTTGGGCGCCTGATTAATCGCATCAAATCCTCGAAATTATGTTTTGAAATTAGTCTTCAAGGGTGACATAGTTCGTGCGGATTAGTAGAGAGTTAATATTCTGGACCATTCCTTCCTCACCCCACCTGAACGTCTGCTCTCGGCAGTGAGCTCGCGTTGAGTCCGATCACCGATATGTCCCTTCATCACAACTGTGTCTGCATGATCGATCTCAGGGTGCACGAATGTTGTCATTTTTCGGATGCGCAGAAAATTTTACAGCCTTTTTGATGTGTGTTTCGTCCAGTTTTAATAGATGAATGCTGGTCATCGTTGTTTATTTCCCGAATAGAAGACACGTAATTTTACGAGCTCTGAATTGCCCCAGAAAGGATACTATAGCATTAAGATTCACTTAAATTGATGATGCGGTTTTTCGACTTGATACTGGTTCTTTAATTACTCGTAGTTGAGGTTAAGCAGTTACTAATACGTTGGCGTTTATTGGCGTTGAAATTTTATGTTGGAATGTACAGTTTCTCCCATTGTTCCAATCGCTTGCTGCACGCAATGTTTTCTACACAAGCGAATGGGCCCGTACTAACTTCAACTCTCGGTACTCACAATGTTCTACTTCATGTCTTTTGGGAAAAATGTTCATATCTTCGAACTATGTTTCTCATTGACAATGCTCTTTTATAAAGAAGGGAAGTTGAATAAGTAGTCATGTGGAGGTTTCAAAAATTGTTCATGAACTTTTGTTTATAAGAAAGGCTGATCGATATTTAATAATACTCTAACTTGAAGTTGGTGTCTCTACCAGCAGCTTCTTGTTGTAATACTCTATTGTACTAATGTTGTAATAATGTAGTACATTCTATGTACTACTTCTATAGTAGACCTATATTCTATTGTGTAGATATAATGGCACTTGATGTAAATAATTTTAGTATCAATACAATTGTATCAGTATTCATTATTATACAAGTAGGAACTATAAACCATATTGGTACTGAAGTAACATAAGCTAGAACATAACTCGCTGTCTTAATGGATAAAACACTTTTCAGTAGCTGAGTGTAATATGCTACACTTGAAAATTGCAAAAACATTCAATTATAGCGAAAATTCTTTCGTGGCGATAAAAAACGGTTCGATTCTGAATTCAGCGTGAATAATGCTGTTAGATCCACACACCTACTAGATCCTTGTAGCATCTTCATAACAAAAAATGTTTTCCTGAATAGAGGTCCTTTTTGTCATAGGGAAATCGTCACGGTCTATGTAGTGATCATCTGCAGTTGAATATCGTTGATTAACTGTTTCTACAGGCTTGAATCTACATAAAATCTTATTGAACTTCAGCACAACTGATTCCACATTCTTCAGGAGCCACAACATTCAAGAATCTCTCGGCTCTTGAGAAGGGTGGTTTTGAATGTTCCCCGACGCTGCAAATGCCTCTAAACTTACGTACAAATATTCAGGCATGATTTACAGTTGGTATGAACTACTAGATGTTAAATGTTTATTGGGTTTAGGTATGTGAAGGTTTTGAGACATGATATACAGTCTGTGAAATAAATGGATTTACAGCTTTAATAAGTTTCTTAGATTCTCAGCTATTTTTAATATTATGTGATCTATGTGTCCATGCTAATTTTATATTTCTGAAATATTTGTCCTAAACTGTAAATTATATTAGTTTTGCGCATCTTTTCCTCGTTTTAGACTATAAGATATTCGCCTATTATTGGAGGGAGATTGTTGAATCCCATAACGGAAATACTTATTTAAGAATACCTAGCTCTCTATTTATTTAATAGTTTCACTACTACACCAAATTCGCAAACTATTGTTGTATGTCTTCAGCTTGAGAGAGGCACAAGCTCTGCCTCTGAGTCTTTTGAATGCCAGGAAAGTCAATGACGTCATTGTTATTTACAATATCTATATTTACGTTACTACGTTACGTTATTACAATATCTATATATATTTACGCTATCTGTAACAATAAATGATTTAAATATTGGGTCTTCATAAGTCTGAATGAAACATAGATTTTCCAGCCTAACACAATTATATGAACTTCGAGATCGGTAACGCGAAATGTCATGTACACAAATCAAATGGGTGGTTCTACCTTACTTAAATCGGAGGATACTTCAAGATAGGGTAAAAATAATTTTGTAAAATGAGATTTTCCACGTTATCGGCCCCTTTAGAACTTGAGCATAATCATAGCGGCTTATACCATGACGTCAGGTGAAATCTTTGCCTTCTCTTTATTTTGTTCATTGTCGAACTAGTCGGAATTTAGAACTCAAAAATGAAATCGGAAGCCTTCAGAGTAGAGAAGTTTAGTTTTTTGAATGCGAATTAGAGCACAAAAGTATGGAATGTCGGCCCCGTATCCAATGCCGACTAGAATACCTAACTGAAGAAGTGATTAGCTACAAACATCTCGAAACTGAATTGAATGGAATTGAGTGAACGTTTATTGAACTGAATGCTATGTGCCCTCAAAAAGTCTGAAAAAAGTAGGGATGGGTATCGATAAACAAAACATCGATATTTGCACATCGATGTTTTTTTTCCAAGGAACATCGATGTCTAAAAAACATCGGAGAAAAAACATCGATGTTTCGACACATCGATGGTTTTTAGAAAAAACTAATTTTCTTAGAAAATTTGCGAAAAAAAGTAGTTCTTTTCAACAATTTTAATAATAGTACCTACATAAGTAAAATCGCAGAAAAGTAGGAAGAAAATGTTCTCATTAAAACACTGAAAAATTGTAAAGAAGTTGTAAAAAATTAAATGTTTGTTTTACAACTCACTAACAGCGGAAACGCGAGACAACGAATTTCATGATAATGAATGATACAAACACTGTTAACAATATGTGATAACGAATCGACATTACCGTAGTACGATTTGATTCAAACACATCGATGTTTCTTGAATCTGTACAGTATTATTTTTATAGAAGAATAATAAACGACCAAGTGGGCATTTATAAAACAAGAATAACTATTGTTCAGGTACAAAAGAACCATCATTTTTACATTAACGACAAAAAAACACATTTGAAAAGAAAAACATCGATGTCTGGGGAAAAACATCGATGTTTAAAAAACATCAAAGAGTAAACATCGATGAAAAACATCGATGTTTGGGGGGGAAAACATCGATGTTGTTGAAACATCGATACATCGATACCCATCCCTAGAAAAAAGAGCTGATGGCTTTGAATAAAAACGAAAGTATTCTAATTGCTAGAAATGACAATTGGTTTTGAATAATTGATTCCCTCTACTCCCCATCTCGGTGGCTAATTTTAGAATCGTAGTACATTGTTCTCACGTATCACTCCGTCTGGACGTCTGATTTATACAACACGCTTATTTATAGCAACACAAGATACAATGCCCGTGTCGGTTTATAGGAGGTTATTCCATTAGAGTTGTTTTGAGTTAAACCTACGATGTCTCTTTCAGAAATCAATAAGGTTTACTGCTTGTGGATACTCGACGTTAATTCTTGATGTTTGGGTATTAGTTTTATTGAACCAGAGCTCGTATTGGTCAATAGCGCACATGGCCGATGTTCATGGCACCACACGTATGAATAACTGCCGAGACACAAGGACGAGCTGTCTGGAATATTTACCCGGAACTGTTTGCCTTCCAAGAAACATTAGCTTATCTGAAAGAAACACATCCTCGAGAAGTATGAGCTACCTGTATAAATACTTTGACGGCATCGTGGAATAATATCGAAGAACAGGTTAATGAAAAATTCATTTTACTCGTTGAATAGTGGTAACAATTTTACGAGCGAATGATAATACTTGTATGTAGGTACACAGCAGTAAACTACAAGTTGTATCGAGTACATATATATATAGGTATATATATGAGACTAATATTGTTTTTTAATCAGCCATGGAAGGGGGTTAGATAGGGACTGGGTGAGTGAGGGGTTGGATAAAAGACGATCGGAAAAGGGTGCGTCCGAAATTTGGAGGCGTTTGGCCAAGTAGGTGACGTTGAAGTGGAGGGGATAAAATAGGTAATTTTGTAAATGTTGTTAGTTATGAGCGGACGAATGGGGGAAATGTTAGGGGAGGATAAATTTAGGGTTCGCATTGAAATTCGGGGGGAGGACGGAGGGATAGGTAAGGGTGAGGAGGGTGGTGATAACGAAATTTAGCCCTTTTGAGGACCGATTGCTCCAGAACTGTCATATTTCCTCTTCTTTCGAGTACAGAAGTTGAAGAGTATGCCTTTCACACCCGATTGGATGTTTCATGAATCGCTCGGTCAGATTTTAGCCCTTTATTGGTGGGCTGCCCTGACCCTTCCAAACAATCATTCGCTCGATGACCTTTTTTCTTCGGTCAACCTGAAAAGAACCGTCGTGTGCCACCCATCGCCGTTTGCCAATAATGCTCTCACGTCCCATTGTAGCCCCCTGGCCCGTCTGGCAACACCTGTTCCGAACGTGTCTCCGGACAGGTTTTTCGGGCGTTTTTTCTCCACTTTCATTCAAAATTATATCAGCCCAGAATGCTCGCAGTCTCCTTCATTTGAATGCCGGCTTCATTATGTTAGATTAAATTATAGCTTTGGACTGGGCGGGCAACATACCTATATACATTCGAAAAATATTGCCTTTTGAATTGACCATTAGTTGTACTAAATGATCACAGTTCACTCATTGTGTGAATGACACAACTATTCGTTATGAATATTCAGCTTATAATATGAAAGTCAATCACATTCTAACTAATGGTAAATATATTTCGTTAGGTTAAACACTTTCGACCTCAGATTAGAATTCAATACGTACCCTAAAACAGTATTCTCTTAACTCATTGACGCCACTGACCCCCGTTGAGACCAATCCGTCCTTGCGAACGAATATTTTCAACCTACCGCAACTGCACCCCAACCAAAAGATGTTTTCTGAATTATCATTATTACTATTGTACAATGAGACATTTACATGCCAATTTTTCTATAATCAAAAACACAAGTTTTTTCGAACTCTTTCAGTCCTCAATTTAGAAGAAATTTCTACATTTCTCCTAGCTCATTATCAAAGAGGACTTGAATTGTATTTTCTGTTACCTTGTTAATCAGTCGTTAATCCTAAGTTTTTGTCCTAATTGGTAAAATAAATGTATATATTTTCAAATGTTTATTTTTTAATTTCTCACGCTAGTCTGCGGGCCCTGAATCATAAAAATAGGAGAATCAATAATTTAACGGTGCAGTAATGATTGGAAATCACAACATTTTGGTTTCTAATATATCTTTATTATCATGGGATTGAAAATAATTAACTGATGAAGTACCTTGCATTTTGACTGTTAGGGAATCAAGGGCACAATACTTGAGGCTGACAAAATTAACAGAAAGGAGTGGGGAACCTGTCACAAGGCGACCTGGATTCTTGGCTTATTTTTTTAACGTTCTTGATATGTTGGAAACGAAATAAACTTTGGCAACAATGAAAACAGTTTGGATAGTACTAATCACTAGTTATGGGGTATTCTCCGTATTAGCTTACAGTAATTCAAAAGTGGCTGATTATTGAAAAGGATGAAATTTTAAACCACGAGATTTACTTTTTTTGTTATCTCATTAGTTTCATCGACATGATCAGTAGTCACATAATTGCAAGGATGCACTGTCTTCCTTGCCGTCTCTTGAAACGATCTAGAGCATGGAGATTGGTCGGGCGCGAACAATCTACGGAGCGGCGTCGGCGATGCATCGTGCAGTAACTAAGTGTGTCCTCGAAACTTGCTTCCGACCACATTAACATCCGCATCAGAGCTTGTAGCTCACTGTTGAACAGGAAAAGAAATTGACATTGAACAGTTCAAAATCGACATTTGGAGCACAGATTATTATCGAGAAATTTATCCGTTTCAATCACAACGCCTAATTGATTTTGACCAACCACAAAAAGCTTTTTAGGCGTTTCTCTGAAGCTATGTCTTATAGACAAGGCTTCGTAAATAGGAAGGACACTTATTGGAGTTGATCAGGGGGGTTACCAACCCATGCATGAGCGGGAAAAAAACTAATTCAAATCCGATTCAGACACTTATGTTTTTTCCACGGATTCGGTCATTGTAAGACGAATCCGTGGAAATAACCATACCCAGACTACAATTTTCAACCGATATTCGAGATTATTTCTTTTTCGAACCCAGTTGTAATCTAGTGGTTAAAAAAATCTTGGAAATTTCGGACTTGTCAACGGGAAGGGGAGTGGAGGGGGTGATAGCCGATCCTAATAAGCGCTGCCCAAGTTGCAATCTCGACCGATTTCCGTAATTCTTTTTTTGTTCAATTAGGAATCCGGTTCCATTATGCAATGATCCTTAAATTTATTATCGGTGGGGCAAAAGCAAGGGGTGATTCCGGTAAATCATGATCTTTTGGTTTAAATGTGTGTGAAATCTTGGATTTCATTATTTTTCTACTCCGCTCGAAGTATTTGGACTTTCCCTGGATCTATCCTCAGTAAATTTAAATTTCATAATATTGTGGTGGAGGGGTGGGGGCGTTTACTATGATATTTTTAATCTATTACCGTGAATCAGTGTCCACAAAAGTAGTTCATACTTTATTATCGTCTGAGGGAGAAAGGGGGAGTGGGTGCTTGTTGCATATTCGTGTTCCTCTATTCGCCATTCTTCCCAAAATCATATATATCACATACATAGAGATGTCCCTGTAATACAAGCATTACTTACCAGTGTGTTTTAGAATTTCATGGAAATAATTCAAGAGAAAAACCAATGTTACCGAAATATGTTGTCGACAATAAAAAATATATTTCGCAATTATATATATATGTATATTTTTGATGCTGGTTGCCATTAGTTTTCCTAGAATGTATGTGATGGTGAAGGATTTTAGTTTATCGCCGTTCCCTTACAGTTTAAAACCCTACCCCTTGACTATTCGACCCGTGAGGCCTCAACTCGGATATTTAAAAATTTGAATATTCACATAAATATAATGCTAAATGGAGGTATACGAGTACATAGCAGAGAATACGTTAAGCTTGAGCTGTGATCGTGCTTCGGAAATCAAACTTTGTATTCATAAATACAAGCAACTTGATAAACGGTGACATGTACTTATGACGCAAGCAGTTATCGATCAGTAAGTTGAATTTTAAGCATGTGCCACTGATGGTCAGTGTAGCTAATTGTATTATAATACAAATTTGTAATTCTCACTCACAGCGGTTTTAAAGATTACTTTGTAGTTATTTAAGATAACTTTCAGAAATGAAACAATCTAGACGTTTTCCATATAATTATCTATGTAAATTATTCAAAATCATTCTAAATATTCCTGAAGATGGTTGAAATTGGTCTAACAAACTATAAACATTTTGAAGAATGCTAAGTTCCTAAGGCGACCATAATAGAGGGCTCGTCTTCGTAATGATATGCAAAGTAAGACGTGATTAAAATCGTCTTAAACGAAATTAGCATTATTTGTTGCGTGGTTACAGTGATGCATACTATGGCAATGTTATTTTCGAATGATCGAGCTTTTAACTTGTTGATTATTTATTCTTACAATAATAATGTATTATTTTTTTCAATCATGCCGAATTTAGCTCCATTACAGTAATCTAATAGCACAATCTATATAATTCTGCAATTTAAATAAAATGCAACTATATTAGCCGATTTATATTAAACGTTTCGTCATATACATATATATAGCCATATAGGTACATATTGAAGATAATTAGGCACCATCAGTTCGCTTAATGTAGAGTTGAATGGTTCTATAAATCTGAGTATTAAGACAATAAATGTACCACAAATAATGTAAAATGGAAATGTGATTAGAGGAATTTATTAAGATTAGTTCAACCTAAATTAAAGGCTTTTCGGAACTATGGAAAATACTTATGGTCTTATCATTACTAACAATCAAGGAAACGCCTCTAACGACTGAGAATGAGAAAAATGCCAAGGATTTGTCTTTATAGGTACTTGTTATTGAACACAAGATCTCCAAGATGTTATTGACTGATTCAAATGCTCATCAACAACTCGACATAACAACGAAATTACGATTATGTTGTTTACAACGAGAGATAAGCTTTCACGATCAGAACTTTCGTCGTTAGGTTTCTATCTTTTCAAAGAGGAAGTCAAACAAATGTTCAAGTAATCAAATTATTGGTTTATTGTGACGTTTATTTCACGTTTTAGACTGATATGCAAGAAAAAGTCAAGATTGTTCACACAGTCTTACGGTACCGTTACGACAGGGCGAGCTCTAGTGAGAGACTTATTTCCCATGTTACATAAAACGGAATTCTCCTCTCGACGGTGGCCGTTATGAAATCAGGGAAATAACAAATCACAAGGCATTATTCAGGCTTTTACAGGCACCTTTCGCAACGTAGACCAATTTTCCGACTGCAAACCCATCCAGTGATGTATAATACCTAGTGGAGCGCAAGGACTTATAATGAACGGTGGTAAAATTGAAGAATTATGCATGCGCGAGTGTTTTAATGACTGCATTCATAACAGTCAAATGATGCATCTTGAGAGTAATAACCTCAGATTGCCATAAAACTCACTGTGGTTCCTGGAGGAACGGGAAGTCCTCAATAAGTATTCTTCTCTAGTAGGTTCTATATCGTAGTTGATACCGGTGATGATATAACTTAATGAATCGTAGAGCATGCATTTGTGCAATTCAACCGGTTTTTAACCGACTTCAACAAAAAAATGGGTTCTCTGTTTAACCCACAGAGAGCTTTTTATGGGAGGGTTAGTTAGCTCCGAAAAGCTTGATGTAAAATCAGTCGGTCGAACTGAAAACATTTTCTGGGGCTTATGGAAATGAAATATTTTATTTTTCTGGCACGCTTATTGTTAGGCTTCACTAGTACTGGTTTGCATTTCTATACTTACTTGTTGGCATCAAAGCTCTGCCGAAAAATCAATGAAAATATGTGGAGTTCCCAAGGTCCTCCCGTTAAACAAGGAGTGGTACTTGAACGTTTGGTAAATCATTGACTCAATGAACGTTCGGACATCAACTGACCAATAGGGTGTGTCCAAAAACCGGTTTTTTAAAATCTTTTCATAATACCCTAGAACAGCTAACTTTTGATACTGAAAATCACCCTCTCAAAGGGCAAAAGTTAAACAAAAAAATCCCTTCACCTCCCCCAAGCTAAAAAACGAAAAAAAAAAATTTTTTTCTGAAGTTTTTTGATGATTATAGAGCGAGTTTTTGTTGGATTCAGATAAAAAATTGGATTTTGTAGGTTCTTAAGTAAAAACTCCATTTTCAATCAAAAATTTTGAAATACTTTCCCACACTTTTCATTCTTGTCACGCCCACACAGGCAAAACTCCGAGTCTAATGGAACGATTTCGATGAAATTTTCAGGGATTGTGCGGGATAGCTTCTAAACGGTTCCCTATAACTTTCATTGCCTTCACATGAATGCTAGTCTGTGCGCATGCGCAAATGTTAATTTATAATAACGTCGATTTATTATCATCTATTGGTCCAATTTCGTTCAAACTCGGGGAGTAAATGGGTATAAGTTCCTTGAGAATTCTCTTTGAAATACGAGTATATCACGATTGGTGGAGTAATAACTATAGCCCATGTTTCAAACTAAAATTCATCGGCACCGACAACGATAACGTCGACTTATCAATAATTTCGACTCGTACTTTGTTCTTCAACTAATGCTTTACCTCCATGTTACAATGTGTGAGGAAGTTATACAGCCCACCCAACTTGGCAGACGCTTTTCTCCTAGTAGAAAGCGCACCTGACGTGTGAGCTTCATTGTCGCTATAACAACACAACTATAATGAGGTTAGCTTCTAATTTCGATTCTTATTTTTACGATATGTTTTCAATATGAACTTGTGTTCCTTTCTTATCAAACAACTTAATGGATGTATAATTGAGCTCCTGTTATTTTATTTGTGCAGAAATGCATGAATGCTGGAACCTGGTTTTGTAATATTCCTACTCACATAACTCCATTTGTACCAAATGGTATTAACCTGTGTTTTAAATAAATATATAATATAAAATTATAAATAATTCCTAATTGCGAAGGACCTCGATAGTCGCTGATCAAGTATGCAGTATTGAAAACAGATTTAAACGATGATATAAGTATTTGACTCTCAAGTTAATGCTGACAGCCTTTAGGATACTGCACCTAACCGATATACCCTCCAGAAATACCTGGCACAACTGTAGGATTAAGTAGCGACACTTAATACCAATAATTTGCAATGGAGTTGGTACATATTGCATCCATTAATTGAAGTAGCATTGCTCCAATACGTTCGAACTCGGAGCTTTGTACAATAGCATTTTTTGTTATACCATATTAGGAAATAATTGTTGCTTACCTCCAATTTGTCTTGCAATAGCCGATTTTATTTGTTTGAAACTTTTGCTATGAAATTCCTGCGAACTGTTCCCTTGTCTGGGAAATTATATTCAAGCAGGTCTTTCTCACACGTTACGTACTCTAGCGCCCTCTATTACTGTGAGAAACTAATTATGAGGAGAGTTGTGTATGAAACCGTCCTGTTTGGCTAACTTTTTTATAACTGGGTTTCAAAGTTAGCCTTTGACTGTAAGTTTAAGGAAAACGAAAAAGAAAATAAGAAATATAAATCCTCTTCAAATACATCTAGTTATGTCTTAACTAATCTTAAAGTAGGTATGTTTAATTCCATTTTGTGATGTTTTTTTCTTTTCTCTGGAACAGCTCAACTAAATTGGACAAAACTTGAAAAAATAAAAAACGTATTAGTGAACAAACTATTACTAATATGAAATTTTTTAAAAGCAAATTTAGCAAACTTGAGGTGATATATATATATAGGTAATAGTGATGAAAATAAAATAAATAATAATAAATGAATGAAAACTTGTTGTCATCCACAACCAGTATGTTTTTTTGGTTATGAATTTGAAAATAACAACCGTTTTCGACATCGAATTTTCCAAGATTTCGCCGAGTTACCTACTATTTTCCAGGATGGATAATTCCTATGATTACTTACAATTCCCAACAACGATAAAACACCGTTACCTTGTTTTCGAGGCGTGAAACATGAATTCCTTATCAGATTTTCATTTATTTTGTTCCTTTGACATTGCGTGAATTTAGACATACCTAAATGGCGGGGAAAAATTCGAAAACTGACATCAACGACAAAAATTGCTATCATTTTTGGATCAAGCACCTTCACAGACATGAAAAAAAAAAATTTTTTTTTAGCATTAGCTAAAATGATTAATTAAAATGATTAATTTGGTTTTCCAAACCTTTGTTATTATCTGGACTCTTGTTCTCAATATTTACAATGCCAAATTACCAGAGGGTTTTGATTATCAAGGGTGCATCAGCGTCTAAATGTAGAATACCGATTTGTCTAATTATTTTTACTTCCCAAGTTGTTGTTGGTTCTCAAAGTGTGCGTATGATATAGCAAACTTACTCTTTAAAGTACAACTGGGTATTGACTACCTAATCAAATATACGTGGCATCGGACGTTATTGTGATAGTTGAATCTGAAAGTAGAGTCCTCGTGTGGTAAGGTGTAGCAACAATGGGCGATGGCCCCTCGAAATATCAAGCTGCGAGACTAATTTGAGGAACCTGAAAGATAAAGGAAAGCGGGGAACATATGGCGTTTTAGCCTCAGCTCTTTCACCTTTTGAGTAGCTGTGAAAGCAATGCAAACTTTGAAAACAAAGTAAGATTTTTCCTCTCTACTATGTGTAATGAATTTTGAATTGGAAATACTTTGATAATATTAGGAAAAAAATCAATTAATTAAAGAAAGAGGAGTGATTGAAAATGAATTAAATTAATTAACATGACCAATAATTTAAATAATACACGAAAATATCCAGCGCGAGGCTTCACAAATTCTCCTTAATTTGACTTCAGAAATCGGAGAGACAAACGAATGTATATGATGCGCATTTCGTGTGGAAAAGGAAAATTAATAAATTGCTAAAATAATATAGATGAGTAAAAATGAAGCAAAGTTTCTACATACTCAAAAGTGAAGCATTGCTGAATAATCAGCTTTTAAAAACCGTATAATAGAAGAACGAACCAAACCAAAATAAAACACATAGGGGAGAGTCGGGTAAGAGTGCGCACTTAAGTTTAGATTTTTTATAAGTCAGTGTATTTTGGTAATAGAAAAACAAGAAATACATCATAAGACTCCTTAACTAATTGTTGACCACTAGAAAATATTTAAAACTCAAAAGTTGACTTAAGGTTACATATATTTTAATTTTTTTTAAAAGTTACACATGCGCAGTCTTAGCCGCCCTGGAGGGTAAGAGTGCGCATTAGGTCGGCCAAGAGTGCGCATGTAGTAGAACAGAGATAAAATAGACTCACTGTGTTGCGTAGAGAACAATCAACTGTTTTCTTTAGGTATGTCTTTGCTATGGCACACAAACTAAAAAAAGTCACGGAAAATTGCTCACGAAAATATTTTGATGATTTCCACTTACAACCGAGTCGTTGCTAGGGAAATGGTACTTCGTCGTTTTTCATCCCACGATTTATCCAACCATAATACGTTAACTAATGCGAAGTGGGTGGCCAACAAGCTGAGTTATGAGCATGGTTATATAAATAATTATTGTTTACACACAGGTGATCATTCTCAATAATTGATATTGTGAACATGATTGCAACCGCTTGTTAATTTCTGATGATTTCATTGAGCTGGTGTTTCGATGATTTGATTCATAGCAGGTGATCCAAATATTGCGAGAACGGTTTGATTTGTGAAGCGGTGGCTAAATCATTTTAATAGGTAATTTCTATACTTTACACTCTAGGAAGCTGTAATTTCGTATGTAGCCTCTTTAGGACATTTACTTGACGATGCCCAGGGTCCGGGTCAGATGAGTGGCTCTTAAAGCTAATTTCTATGTTTTACACTCTAGGAAGCTGTAATTTCGTATGTAGTATCTTTACCACATTTACGTGACGATGCCCAGGGTCCGGATCAGCTGAGTGGCTCTTAGAGCTTGCATACGAGTCTGCAGGGGGGTAGGTGATGTAGCCTGGCTCGAATTCAATAAAGTACCCACGGGTGTCGGAACAATGAGTCAACACGATCGCGAATTCAATTAAGTACCCACGGGTGGGCGGTTTCTCTTATGGCCCATTTAATTGATCTGTACGCCCCGCCGTGCAATGCACGGGTGAGATCTGCCTAGTAATAAATACAATAAGAAAACACACATGAAAATGTCCCAATGTGTGTCAGTTTTTCGCGTGTATTTCCCCATAGTTCAATCTGAAATATAGACAGATAGACCTTAGATCAAATGTAAAAGATAGGCAGATGAAACCCTAATTAAATAATTTAATGGTGCAAAGAAAACCAAGAAATCCTAATGAAGGTGGGTAAGACTGCGCACGAAAAATGTTGCGCACTCTTGGCCTCCCTCACTATGCGCAATCTTACCCTCCATAACTTTCAAAAACATAACCCCACAATATTTTGACACTACGTTGTCCATTCACAGCCTACGCCATGTCGGCGTGTTTGTAATAAAATACTCTTTTCAGTGGTATAAAGTTTAACACTTTTGACTAATAACTATAAACAGTATCACCTAAGTATTACAGTGAAAATATTATAGTAGAAGCAGACCAAACACATTCTTACCTGTAAAACAGCAATGAGTTGTCGGACTAAGTGACTAAGACGAAAACTGGAGGGAAACGTGCACTCTCAAGGCCAAACTAAAACATCTCTTCTGCCAGCGAATCATTGCTGCCAACATCGAAAAAAACAGTCTTAGTCGCCCGCGCACTCTTATCCGACTATCCCATACCTATCAAAAAATCAATGACCTCGCTCCGCGTGAATGAGTTGTGAACATAGTAAGTCGATAGACTCATTTACAGGTTCAATCTAAAACAAAAAAGATTAAATTATGTCATTGGAAAAAAAAAAAAAAAAAACACCATGCAAATATTTCGTACTTTTATTTTTAAGAGCAAGAATAAAACGACAGGAAATCCCATCTGGTCTGACTTCCACGCGATCATTTCCAACGCTCCTTCAGAGGTTGTTCACCAAATGTCAGGGCTCTAGGATATACTAAAAGATAGTCAACCACAATAAACTTTATCGCTTGCACAGCTGATCGGACTTCTTCGCAATCACTTCCTCAGGTTCCCAGGAGGCTTTGTTCCAAAATGCAGGGCTGTATAAGATGCACAGGAAGGAAAGTTAGGTTCATTGCTCACCCAGCTGATCTGACTACCTCACAATCAATTGTAGTGGTTCCCAAGAGGCTGAGCACCAAATTTCAGCACTCTGCTGTATAAGAGAGAAGTTAGCTTCATTGCTCACTCATTTGATCAAACTTCCTCGCGATCACTTCCACAGGTTCTCAGGAGGCTTTGTTCCAAAATTCAGGGCTGTATAAGATGCACAGGAAGGAAAGTTAGGTTCATTGCTCACCCAGCTGATCTGACTACCTCACAATCAATTGTAGTGGTTCCCAAGAGGCTGATCACCAAATTTCAGCACTCTGCTGTATAAGAGAGAAGTTAGCTTCATTGCTCACTCATTTGATCAAACTTCCTCGCGATCACTTCCACAGGTTCTCAGGAGGCTTTGTTCCAAAATACAGGTCTCTATAGGATGCACAGGATGGTTCATTACCCAGCCAGCTGTTCTGGCTACCTCTCGATCAATTTTATTGGTTCCCAAGAGGCTGTGTATCAAATTTCACGGCTCTAGTATGCACAGGAAAGAAGTTAGCTTTATCGCTCACATAGCTGACCAGACTTCATCGCAATAATTCTACGTGTCCCAAGAGGCTGTATACCATATTGCAGGGCTCTGGTAGTCTTTCAAATTTTGGTTTGATGAGAAATTACAATTTTTAACAGATTTTCGTAACGCTTAATTTGTGAAGGATTTGTGTAACGCTCAATTTGTAACAGTTTTCATACTTTAAACCCCATGTATGTACAAAAATATATTGTATGACATTGGATTTTAGCAAAACCACTAGAGTTCTTCATATGCGGCAAAAATTTATATGTTATCAACTATCAATACACAAAAAAATAACATTAACAGAAATTTCCATGTTTCGACTGAAAATATTTATAGCACCTTTGCAAGTTGGTTAAATGTTAGGTAAGTAATGTGAAGCCTCACGTCTGGTGCTATCATGTAGTTCCGTAGGGCTGGAATTCTCTTTACCACTGACAAGTTGATAAAAACATTGGTAAGTACATTTCTCAATGCCATACCATAAAGTATGTTTTCAGTTTAAGTTCAGACGGGGAGATGTTTTAGGAACATTCTTCAGGTGGAATGCGTAACTTTCTCTCAACCTTTCAGGGTGTTGTCAATGTCAAAATAACAGGACCCTTAACTGGAGGCCTAATTCCACTCCACTCATTAACGCAATGCAACAAAAGATTGATTGAAAAGAAGATAATTTGCGTTTTAATTCCGTTTTTTTGTTTGAATTCGTCATTAAAGATATTAGTGAGAAATCGTCCAAACTCGGTGGAATACCCGAAGTGGTTATGAAGGGAGAACTGAGTTGACATCACATACAATTAAAACGGAAGTGGTTAATTCCATCTAACAAGCGTTGGAAATGTTATGATTAGTTTTAATTAGAGCATCCCTTCCCCACTGGCAGGCTACTACTATTGTTTTGTCCTATGACTAAGCATCTCTTGTTCTCTTCACATTACCAAAAACGATGAATTCATGGAATCAAGAAAACAAAGCTATTCAAGTATGCATAGAGTTATTATTAACGTTTGACGCCACAGTTAATTTCTCAGGATTATGATAGGTTTTAAACCTATTGGTAAGTAGTGGATGCATTACAGGGACCATTTACAGGATCTATTATCATTGGATTATATATAACTTTGTACAAAGTTATATGATGAAAAAATAAGAGAAAACAATAAAGAAGTGTGACTTCTCGGATTTCAATGAAGAGATTTCTCGAAAATTTTGATTTTAAAATTTTCAGAGCCATTGCGTTAGCTTCTTTTTCTACGGAAATTTGCTATAAAAAAAACTACACTGACAAATTTAGCTAAGGAGGCAAAAGTTGTGGTTGAACGGGCGGAGTTTTATGATGTCACTACACTAACCAGCTCCTAATTCCACTGAGCCTAAAGTTTAGTTGTTATGAAAAAAGATGGCTGGAAAAGTGTATTTATGTTAACCTCAAACTGAAAGAATGTAAAGGCCTGAAAAAAGCCTTGGTGCAATCTTTACTCCCCCGTTGAGTCATTCTAGGTTTAACGGCCCTATAAAATGAAACTTTAGTATCAATAATTTGTCAGTTATTCCAAAAACCGCGCCTATGCATGATACAGCGTATTGTCAAACGCAATACGATTAGTAATGGTTTAAAAATATTCTAGGTAATTGTAACAACTTTGATGTTTCCTGCAAGTGAATAAGGAATGGCGTATTATCTCGATACCTCAGGAAACGCCACACAAAACGCTGTCACAATGAATGACATGAAGAGACAGGAAATTCATTCGGATAATGCACGTGTTTTCCTGCCCCCTCCCCCTCCCTCTGTACGAATGTAATGAATATAGATTTTTTCGGAGAACCATATTCAATTGTTTCCGCCACTACGTCTTCACTGAGGCTCATCACACAGAAATATTATTCAAGTTATCAGGTATGGTGAGGAATACTGCAAATCCTATTTTTTGGCTGCGCGTTTATTAAAAACTCATGTAGCCAGTTACATATATAACGTATGAATACACACACACACACACACACACACACACACACACACACACACACACACACACACACACACACACACACACACACACACACACACACACACACACACACACACACACACACACACACACACACACACACACACACACACACACACACACACACACACACACACACACACACACACACACACACACACACACACACATATATATATATATATATATATATATATATATATATATACACACATCACTTTGTCAGCACATTTCTCAGAGGTTCATACCCGCCTCTCTAACTAATTTCACTAGACTTTACATGTCCTCCTGTCTTCCAAGAATTTCTTGTAAGCTGCAGGTCGAAAATGGTAAGTCACTGTTTTTTTTAAATCCTTCTCGTACAGTTGGCAGTCCCAGACTTAGTGTTCCATTTCTCCTTCCTCTTCATAAGAATCACTATGCGGGGAGCCGGTTATCTCCATTTTGTGGAGCGAGCGATCATCCTTACCAACAGGATTATGTCTCGTCTTGAGAATTGGTGGTTCATAAATAATCCAAGGCTGTAGCGCCACTGTGGGCTGTATGTTGAACTGGTATGACCCCTTAGTTAATGATGTATGGTCATAGTTGGCTTGCCGTTTCCTTAGCGTCTCCCGCTTTGTGACTAGCATAGCATCTATGCTATGGATGCTATGCTGTGGGATATCCATATCTTCGTCGCCACAGGCGATGAGTGTGGCCCTTCAACTCCTATATTATTATGTAATGCCTTCAGTACTGCAAAAATTTCTGCACTTGCGATTTGAAACCACAATGGAGCAGGTCTTGTGAACAACACTTTAGTCTGCTGATCGAAGATTCCAACTCCGACCCATTTTGAACTCTTGGATGAATTTCCAAAACTAGTCCAAATAAAATCTGACGAGAATAGTTAAAACATCACGATTTATTACTAATTACCCCCTCCATTCACCATTTTCCATAATGAAATTTGAAATTCTTGATATACCTCCCAAAACTAGTCCGAATTCCTAGTTGAACAAAAAAGAATCATGAAAATCGATATTAGTTAAAACATCATGATTAATTACTATTACTCCCTCCATTAACCCCCTCCCATGAAGAAGTTTAAAACTACTGACGTAGGTCATGAAACTATATCGAATTCCTAATGGAACAAAAAAAAAAAAAAAAAGAATCACGAAAATCGGTCGAAATTTATAGCTTGGGCAGCCCCTGAAAGAATCGGTGACCATCCCCTCCACCCCCACCTCGTCAGTAAATCCGAAGTTCCCAAGGTTTGTTGGTAGGCTAAAATTGGAATCGAACCAAATAAGAATCATGAACATCGATTGAGAATTTTTCGAAAAAAAAAACACGTTTTTCCGGCTTTACCCCCTTCATTTTCCCTCTTCCATCACGGAATTAAAAATTTCCGAGGTTTGTTTCACAACTAGACTAGAATTGGAATCGAACAAAGAAAGAATCTCGAGAATAGGTTGAGAATTTTGGCCTGGGCACCGTCGACAAAATTTGTCACACACTCACGGACATATGTACACCTACGGTTTTTTTTTTTTTTTTCACGGATTCGGTCTTAAAATGATCTGAAACGGATTTGTCTGTGGTTATTTTTTTATCATGCTTGGGTTGTCTCCTACTTCCCTGGATCAATTCCAATAGGTCGTCCCTCTCAAATAAGAAGCCATGCCTGTATGACCTAGCTTCTGAGGGACGTCCTAAGAAGGGGAACTCTTGTCGCATGGATCCTCAAGCCCTCCAACAGTTCCCAGATCCTTGCCACCTCTCTTCCTTCATTTGTCAGGACGATGCTGGAACTCACCTCATACTATTTTGTCATTTGTGTTAAGGGGAAGGCTCCTATTGGCTAGATTTCCTATTATTTCCCTCCCTAACAGCATTTTCCTTCGTTCTCTCAGCGGCGGTTCCCCTCCTTCAACCAGAAAGGCGTTGATCGGAGTGGGCGAAAACACTCCAATAGCTAAACGTATTCCGGCATTTTGTACAGTACCTAGCTTTGATAGTAGTTTGGGTTGATTAGGCTTTGTTTCAATTTTCGTTTTACCTTGATGGATTTAAATCAGATTTCATACACTATAGTCCATTTTCGTGGGCTACACCATTGTAAAGTAATCATATCCTATTGTATAGCTGAAGCTTAGTTCTTACGTACCTCCAAGGTTCCAAATATGTTTCAAATACTCACCCTTCTTTTATCCTTCAGGTCGGTAAACTAGCTGGTCGTATAAGTCACTATTACTTTAGAAATCTGGACGCCTTGAAGGTGAACCGCCTTTCATTTCACGACCTGCTCCAGAAATTATGAAACGGCCTGTACTAGTTCCCTAGCAGCGATGGAATGGAATTCTACGTTTTCGAGTTATCAAATATTTCATAGATAATTATCAATGGAGTTGCCACATGGTTTCTCGAGAGTTTTGCTTCAACGTACTAAGATTTATTATCATTAGCCATTATCTATTTCGTTAAAGAGAGAGAGAAAAAAAAAAAAGATTTGTTTGTTATGTTCGACTACGCTGACCTACTCATTTTAATTTTATTAATTACGTTCTTAAGGTTGAATTACGAAAATTTTGCTTTTCAGGACAAATTTATCTCACTTTTGTATTGATTAAAATTTTGCGAGTAACTAATTCCTAAAATGTAACTCATTTGCAACTCTCACCAAGAAGTCCCCCTATTTCTTTTACGTGTTATGAAAACTTCTAAAGTAAAAAAAAAAAAAAAAAAAAACCATCATAGATTGGAAAGAGCGTTTAATTTCCAATCTACCTAATTCCAAACCAATATTTTTTTGAGCTGCCTTTATGTGTAAAAGTTCAAGTCTTGCAGCATGATTGTAGGAGCGAATTCTCGTAAATTATCGTATTGTATAATGAATTGTTTTGAGGGCAAGGAAATTGTTAACTATTAATTTTATGGCAAAAAATGTATTCTAATAATTAATTTCTAATAATTTCCGATTCAAATAGAGGTTTTGAATTTTTAGTTTTTTTTTTACTGTTTTTATCAATTTTTTATCAAATTTTAATGAATTTTAAGTTAAATTTTCAGAAAAATTTGTACATGAATTTTTAAATGTTCTATTTTATAGTTAATAAATTTAATTTGGGCAATATTCTGCCAAAAACATAAACAAATTTTAGCCGTTTTTAGTCATTTGTAGTGATTTTTTTATTTTTTAGTACATTTTTGAAATTTGACCAATTTAATGTGCTCGAAAAGTGCTGGCCAACGAACTCACACACACACACGCACACACACACACACACACACACATATATATATATAAAAGAAAAAACGTTAAACTCTACGATTCGTTTCAGAATGCCTCAATATGGATTTCAATGAAGAAAATTTTCAAAAACGTTTATTTTAAAATTTTCCGAGCCATTGCAATATTTTATTTTCTACGAAAATTCACTAAAAGAGACCATGAAGCAAATTTTGAAAACTTCTCAGAAATTGACTTTTTTCCATTTGTCGTTGTGATTTTAATAATGACTATTTTGGAAAGGAAGTCCACGAGGAAAACTTCCTCAGAATCTTAGTTTTGCAACGGTATTTACTCACCTACATAGACATTCAAAACGAGAACACCGAATACACATAAGAGTTTTACTTGTTAAATTGCTAGTTACGTGTAGTTTGATTTGTAGCCTAATTCTTCAATGAATATTGTGTCTTTATATATCGGCTGTTATACGAGATTTGAAGCTTCTTTGGGGATGACACAAATGGTAGGTAGCTAACGGAAGTAATTTTATTTTTATTATTCGAAGAGTAATAAAAATAAAATATAATAAAGATAAAGTTTTTATAAAATGTATTTTACTAAAAGGGTGATTAAAGATGGCTCAACTTTTCTTTCACTATTCGCGTAATATGGATTTTATGAATCCTTAATAACTAAAACAGCTGAAATAATTGTAACAATTAGTTGTAGTTAATCGTAATAACGATCTTAATTATAGTTTTATATTTTTGGTTTTTTAAAATCTAATCCGCTGTAGGGGTTAACTAGTGGGCATCGCTGTACCCCTTGTGGCAGGGTGCGGCGATGCCTTTTTTGCGGGATGTTGTTAATTGTTTTTCCCCCTCTACGATTTGCCAGGGGAGTCCGTGATGATTGACCGTTTCGAAACGGAGGACAAAATGGCTCCCCTTAAAATCGTGCCCGTTGCAGTGGTCCCCCTTCTTTCATGGCCTGATTCTTTTATATAAAATTAAAAAAAAAAAAAAAAAAAAAAAAAAAAAAAAAAAAAAACAGCGATACTCCCTTGTTACGTAAATACGATTTATAAGAAAATCCGGTCAAGTATTCGAAACATGCTGACAGGTACCGAGTTTCGAATTTTAGTCAAGTATAAAACTCTCAGTTGTGAGTTAATTTATTTGCTGAATATATACCTAATAGAAATTTCGAATTTTGGTTTAAATGTTTGGGTATAAATTCCTTTCCAGGAAGATAGTCAGGAGATAGGGTTATATCTACAAAAGGAACACTGCTTTAGAATTCTTAGCTACGGTAATTACCAACTCGGAATGTCATTTTATTTAAGTTATACAACTAATGAATGGAAGGCAACGCCTATCACCTGTTTGTATTTTGCAAATATTATGGCTAAGGCTAAGTGATCGAATCGCATCAAAAATACCTTGCTTTATAGCACGTTTCCAATAACGTGAAATGTTGATTACATTTTGCATCTTCTGAACTTAGCAACGCTCGGATAATCCGCTACTTAGCGTAAAAGTCAGCAAGGTCAAGCAAAATGGAAGTTATGACCCTCGGTGAACTCAGAGGGTTCATAATATGAAAATAAACGAATGAGTAAAATAAAGTTCACTTGAAAACCCAATAAATAACTCGGATATAAATGGTCAACTCACAAAAAAAGAGGAAGGTAAAGTGTTGTTTGAAAAAAAGAGAGTTAAAAATGAGCGTGAAGACCGAAGCAAGACGAGTTAGACTGGTATGGACCGCGTTTTCCCACGGCGTCTTGAGAGGAAGAATGCCCATAAACCATTGGAGCCTCTTCAGTCCACACCTGGCTCATTCTCGTGTCGTTCGTTTGAAATCACTCTCTAATCGATCGTTCATCGTTCGGATTTTCTACGTTCATTTATAGATTACCATCTCAAATTTTGAAATGTAACGTCGTGGGGGGTTTTTAGTTGTATTTTATTATGTTATTGGCTTTCGAATGACGACATTAACGTGTCAGCTATGAATGTATATAAGATTTCGTCCGATCCAAGACAAATCTTTGAGAGTTACCTATGATTTGTATCCAATTATTATGGAGTGTGCATATTTCGTGGACCTATTTAAAACATATAGGTATGTAATGCATGCATTCCACGTCCCATGTATTTGTTGTTCATGATTTTGGTAAGAATGGCGAATAGGTCATGTTTTACTGGATGAACCCTCTCCATTATAGCCTTACGAGGATATGCAACAAGCAACCCTTCTACTTTTACATTGTGATTTACATCACATATTTACAGAAACAGATTGATAACACGGTATATCAATATCCATCCTCCCCTCTCCCCCAGTCATCCTCTCCACCATGTATCTAGAGAGAGACTAAATACTTTGAGCAAAACAGGATAATAATGAAATCCAAGATTTCTCGCACATCTGTACTAAAAGATCATGAGTTATCGGAATCACCCCCTCCATTACCGATATTAAATTTGAAACAAGACTTTACGAAATAGGTTTTTCTGTCCTCAAAGTGGTTTTTTATTAATCTCCAACATTTCTTCCAGTGTCCCTTTGGACACCTTGCTCAATGCTGGTTGAGGTGCGGCTTAAACCTTAATTAAAAAAATAAAAAATAGTTCAGTCTTAAGACAGTTGTAGAACGTAAATAAAGTAACATATATTATAACCGACACTAAACCATTTTAAATTTTTAGTTAAATTTCAAATTAGGTTTTTAGCTAAATATATATACAGTTTTTAGGTTCATCTTATTATTGATTTTAATATCATCATATCAATTATTATCTTTCCTAATGTTTCAGGTATGGACGATTCAGTGCTCATTTGAGTATTCAGCGGCTCGTACGTGAGTTTGGATATTAGATAATATTAATAAATTTTGCGAAACATCATAGCTATTAATGACAATACTTTGGATAGATGAAAAATAGTCCTGCTCTGCAAAAACACGCATCTACCGTCGCATAATTCACTAATAGGTACCCACAGTCAACAGTTTTAATATTCAGTTCAGCCTGAGTTTAGCGTTTAAACCAGAGATTATAACTTGTTATTCCACTTTTAAATTGATTTCCAGAAATTTGCATCTCATCCCTTAACCATAGCAAATCGAGAACCAACGTAGATCGGAAGTTACAAAATATTTTAAGCAATATCGTGTCTAACTTGTTCTTCCAGTCACAATGTTACGACGGAACGGTGAAAATAATTAAACTGACTAATTTTGGTTGTAGTTTGTAATGTTAGTCACCCAAAGAACACGAATAACGAATATAATATGAACCAACAATTATACGGATGATGTACCTACCGAATCGTTTTTATATCTCCCAAATTTTGGTTTAATTCTACTAGGAAGTATAACTCTAATTAAAGCTATGTTTCAATTTTTTCCCAAATTTTCACGTCTTATAAATAATACATTGTTAAAATGTGCACCAAGTTGGGTAGGTAGTGTAGCTTTCTTTCTTGTTGCCAAACGACGTAACGTCGATGAAAATAGCCAAAGTTCTGTTCCTCATAACTTCACCTTGAGGCCAAAAAACAACTATTTGCTCTTAAACCCAGAAGTTAGATCCTAAGAAAAGATAACTTGTATACGATTTGTTGACGATATTATCTGAACTTAGAAATCGAGATTACAAATCACTCTTTTTGTGTAAGGAAAAAGAAAAAAAAAAAACTTTGGTGTCCTCTTAAGTGATATAACATACTTACTGCTACACTTCTCAATAGACAATAAAAGAAACAAAAGGTAATGGGTATACTTTTTTAGGATCGCAGTAACCGTGTCGAAAATAACTTGATCAGTAAGGACGTGTTTCATCGTGTTGTCGAATACTTAGTAAAATAAACCAGAGTCGGAGGAAATAGAAATACACTTAAAGTACTTATGAATTTTCGTGGCATATATTACGGTTTTTGTTTTTGTCGCGAATATCAAAGTAGGTAACAATATGTATGTATTCAAATAAAAAGTAGCTTCGAAAAGAAAATGGGCTTCACACAATGAATTTGCCTATTTCTCAATTTATGAATAAATTGATCCATCCTTCAACACTGAAATACCACTGATTGCTGCTACGCATTTACTACTTAAATTTACTAAGCAAAACCTATGATAACCGAACATTAAAGCTCTTATAAGGCGAAAGTACTCAGCTGAAAATAAACACTGTAACTTCGAGAACCCTACTATCTCACTCTCAACCACTCACAAGAACTTGTCTAGTGAATCTAAATGTACTGAAAATGTATTTAAACTTCAGTAAAGCTTCAGACAAATCGTTTAAATTACGAAAGTTCGCTGTCAAGATTATTTTGCACGATTGAGATATTGTGGAGTCACTTTGTTGGGTGAATGTATTAATTAAGAAAAATTCTTCTTTCCCACCTTGAAAATTTAAGGGTTCAAGGGTGATGAACTCACTGAAGCCCCAAATAGAACTTACGCCCATCTGATGTAACTTCTAAAGCGAATTTTAAGTTCTTCTACTTTGCCCTCCCGTTGGAGGAACAGCAATATGTCCCTTCTTATAAACTTGAATTGCTGCGTGATGAAGTTTATTCTTGAAAAGTTGAATGACCATTATAAAAGCAAGAATAATGGAGAAGTAGGTGGCGCTTAACGGCATAAATATTCATCGTACCCCTTTTGAGGTGGAGTTTCATGCCCGTCTTATGATTTTTTTTTTACCTAACGTAAACAAAATTTGTTGATAGGTACATGCAATTATTATTTCATTATTATAGTTATAAAAATCCGATGGTGGCTAACTCGACATTGATAACTTGACTTTTGATTACTGCAGCCTTCGTTAGTCAAGCAGAAATTAGTCAACTGAATCTGTTAATCTTGGTGGCTCTATTTACTGTAACTTATATTACGCCCCTGAATATTTATTATTTCGTCAAAACACTACATTAAAATTGGTTCAGGCAAATGAGGCCGGTTAAAACGAACACTCATCCCACTCATTTTGATAGGATATGAAGAATATTCAAACAAAGTTCAATTCAAAGTTCGATTGCAATGTAGGTGGTCTAATTTGATTTGTTGAAATTAAATTCTTAAAATGTAACGAAAACTATATACTTCGAGGTACCAATCTTCGAGAACCGCATCTCTTAAACTCCATCCCTTTATATTGAATGAAATATATGCAGATATCGAGCTCCGATTTGTGATTTTTCATACAATTGTTTTCTCTTCTGAGAACTTAGGTTTAGTAGTTGAGAAAAGTAACGGAACCGCAGTTGATGGCCAATAAAATCAAATTCAGGAAATTCAACAAAAACCACCAACAGATAGATGAATTTATATTTTATATGTGAACATAACCTACTTAGAAAAGATAATTTACTGTAAACTATAACATAAAGAAATGCCTCCGAAAATGTTGTTGTATGATCTCGAAATTCATTAAAATGTGCTGAAAATAAGAGATAAGCAATAGCCAAGCTATTTTGAAAATTCTGAGAATGTTTGGTACAGCTGGATATCATTATTATTTGATTTCATTTCTTCGAAAATTCATTAGTCAATTAGTTTTGTCCACTCAGAATGGAAAAGAAAGTTATGTAAAACATCATAATTTATCATGTAGCCGTACCTCTCTACAGTTACCGATTTTCATGGTAGACTAAAATTATAAAGTATAAAAAAAATTTAGTCCTAAGCACTAACTCTTGACAGAACATGGAACATGTTCCTTGGGAGAACCTTAGAGGATTTAGGTCACTCAGCTGATTAGGAGAGAACCCATCCTTTCACTTGTCTCTTAATGTCCTAGAGAGTCTCCCTATCAAATTTCAACTCCAAGTCCAAGTTTCTCTCCAGTATAATAGCGGTTGCAATAATGTTTGCAAAATTAAATGAGAAGGGTCACCTGATTGTAAACATCTATCCAGACAACCACACTCATACCTCAGATTGTTGCCCACGCACTGCGTAGTGGTTAACATAATACGTTTAGGTAAATCGAGAGCTTTCCAACGACTGGCGAACGATTTTTGTATGATGACAAATGCCTAAGATACAGTTCCGTAGCAATGATTTTGTTGTAAGCGATAATCATCAGAAAATAGGAGCGCAACGCATTAAATTTCACCAATATGTTCTCATTTTTGGCCGGATTATGATGGCAAAAATATGTTCCATGTTAATATCCAACAACTTTGAAAATTTTCAAGTGTTGAAAAAATGACATTTTTAGTAGTAATTAGGAGCCTACTGTATGTCGTTTTCTCACTGTAAAACTGTCACAAACTGTGATGAAAGGCCGCTCTGACGAGCGGGAGTTTGACGTATTTCATTAGAGCAGTAAGTCGACAAGAAGTATGTCCCCCGTCGGCATTTCCTGGTAAGAAACAAATCCCGGAGATAACTGATGAGTATGAAACGTCTCATGCTACCCGACTCATAAATTTTACGGGATGCCGTACGAGCTGCGAGAAGGGGAAAAAAAGTGTCCGTTTCGCGTCAGATTTAGTGCCCATATCTTCATAAAGGCTTTCTCTTCTGAAAACACGAAGGGAGGAGACACAGCTAGCGGATGCTTGCGGAGAAACTTCCTCGATGGATAACGCGCTTTGGCCTCATTACTCCGCCCGGCCGAAGATATTATGCTGGAGTGGATTTTTCCTGGAGGCAGGCAGCATCCGTGAGGTACAGGAAGACAAAGAATTAATAGCAATAACATGTAAAAGCTGGTGACTTTTTGAAGCAAGACTAATCCGATTTACATAAAAACCACTGCAAGTCATTATACAAAGGTCATTATCATTTGAACGTTCCGCACCAATTAAGATTCTTCCACGTTGAATATATTCGTCACAAATACTGCTCAGATAGTGGGAATCTTATTGGGCAAGCTAGACTCAACCATTTTGGCTTATCAAAACTAGCCAATCTAGGTTCGACGCAATCATTTCGGCACTCCAAAATTAGGCTGAGTAAGCTTGAATTAACCGCTTAGAAATTTCAAAACAACTAACCTGCTTAAGGTCAGTGCAACCATTTCAAAACCTTGGAACGAACCTGTGTAAGTTTGAGTCAACGATTTCCGAAACTCAAAACCAGCCTGAGTTAGCTCAAACTACCATTACAAAATCTCAAAACAAGCCTGTGGAATTACGACGCAATGCTGTATGTAAAGTCGACGCTAGGGTATGTCTGAAAGGAAAACAAAAGGATGATGTGTATTGTGTACGCACAATAAATACTTAAACCTGAAAATGATGGTTGATGACATATATGAGACCAACGTTCAAGTTCAAATATCACCTATCCAATAGCCCTCATACGTTAAACGAAAAAAAAAAAACTAACATGGATTATTAAAATGGAAAATATGTTAAAATTCAGAATTTACTATAGGATTTTCAAAAATAGATTTAATTGATGAATCATTTTCCTATTTTCATAAAAATTCGCCAAAGCTGCCTATAGAATATCGTCGCAGCAAATCTCTGGTGTTATTTCACACTTTTCGTATCCATTTACTTGCATCTGCCTTCTGGGACAGCAATAGATCCTACCAATAATGTTTTCTGTAGTAGAACTGTGTAAGCACACATCACTACATTTTTTATTCCATTAATAAAGAAAAACAACCTCTTTGCCTCACTCGCAGAGATCTGAGAGTAATGATGATTTAGAAAAACGGGTCATAAATAAGAAATTCTTGTGCGACTAGAGACAATGCGACGAAAGAACCAGCTATTTAGGTATATAGCTTGAGACGGTGAGGGCAGCGAGGGGTTGTTGTTGGTTCTCAGTGGGTTTTTTGCTCCAGACACCGTTAAGATTTTACCTGTCTCAACCTACAAACAACGCGATGTCTCTTCGTAACAGGTCCAACGTCATTTCGATCACTTTTTTCCGGGTGGAGGGAAGAAATTAGACTATATAGGTAAATGAACAAATATGTATTTATATAAGAGGAGCATTTAAGTACAACATACAAATACAAATCTTACCTTTCCAATTTTCTTCTGATTTTGATGATATTTTCAGGGATAGCGCGGGTTTGACTCTAGATAGTCTCTTTAGGTAAGCAACTGTGCTATTTCGGTTATGTGCAAACGTGAAATTCTTGCAACCATCATATCTGCCACAGTTTGCTTCGGGATTATAAAAATCCAAATGAATCATTATTCATGATGTACTTTTAAACAGAGACGTTAGGGGCCTAAGAATTTCGTAGAATTTGGTATCAAAGGGAGTCATTCCGTATACATAGCTATGTGTTTGTTGAGCCGTACATAATGCATGACCCATAGGAATGTGTGGTCCAACTCACACTGCGCTCCTGTGTCCTTTACCTATATTCATCTTTAATTTTTACATACATCGGAATTACCAAAATAAGGGTCGACTAATCTACTTACCCCATGATTCAATTGTACCAACTTAATTTTGTAGATTATTTCGGTTTTAAAACACCACTATGCACAATAAATTCATCCATCTAATTACACTCTTAACTACCTAGGCCAAGCTGTGTAACTCCTTAATAATGTATCTGTTATAGTCAATGTGTGAAGTTAGGCATTATATGAATTGACTAGGCATTGTGTATAATACCTAAAATGGCTAGTAAATGTACCTTATTGTTTTCATACTTTGACTAGTCATTCTATATATTAACTATAGCGGTTTGGTTAGTCTGTGAAAAGTCATTGCACTTCCCTCATGAATTTGTCAAACTTTGTTTTTACTAGTCTTAACAACGTACTAATCTGTGTGCCCAAGTAATCTGAATTTTTACTTAGGGATTGACTACTTGAAGTTATGTGTTTTTGAGATGCGATCGTAGCGAGATGACAGATGTAAGCACAAAACTGATCTGTGTAAAATCTCTCTAAGGGTGGTTGTAGACGAGCTTACACTAAGCTATATGGGAATAAAACTGGGAAAACAAGAAAGAAACCATTTCTATATTTCATTTCATTCATTGCCCAAATTATCTTAGCCGTTACACAAAATGCCTGGGCATTTTATACCTAGTAAATGTCTAGTCATATTCCTAGTCAATGTTTTTTAAAAGTTTTGAAAAATGAAAAATTATACATAAAGACTAAAATAGCAAGTCAAAATGTGTAATGCCTCAATTATACACATTTACTGTAACATATACAATGTATTTCGGTTCCCATACGTTTTGGATTTACCCACAGACTTCAGATAGGAAATTTTGAAACTCTGCGTTATGACATGGAAGAGCCTAGATCTAACAAAATGAATCACTCGGATGAGTCATTACAGGAATGATAGGGTCTCGACAACTTTGAATTACGACCTTCACAAACTCAGTCAGTTTCATGCTTTTCATTGCATTCAAGTAGTTATTTTATCGCTGATTGAATCTATCTATTCGTGATTCTATCTGAAGTGACGAAAGAGTCACGAATAAACCACGATTGTTGAAGATTTTCAATACTATCTTACAGCCAAGAAAACTGAAATTTTTTTTAGATCCGTAGGTCTGACCATGATTGAGTTTCACAACTTCGTTTGAACTTAGGCTTATATTGAAGATTTCAACCACCCTATCTACTATAGTTATTACAAACTTCATGAGTCCACTTAGAGTATAGTCGTTGAAGATTATTAGTTGTACCAATCGAGCAATTCGAAAAAAACAGCGAAGCTGCGAATTCTGCATCGCTTAATTCTGATGTTCGTGGACTTGATCGGTAGGTACCTTTCTTTTTTTTTTAAATGTAAATTTTGAATGGATATTTCATCTTACAGATAGAATATTTGCCACAGTTTCAATCCAGTGACTATAATAAATAAACATACCTCTTCCTACCAGTTTACTGCTTCATCGTACAGAGTCTACTTCAGCTGGAAACCATCAGCAAGAATAACTTTCAAACTGATTGTAAATAATTAATATGTTCGGTTGAACATGCATTAATGGGAAGATAAAGAACTTGAGTTTCTCATTTAAGCCATTTATTGCCTTTTATGATATAACTCGCTCGCTCCACTTTCATACAACTTTCCAGCCACTCAATTTTCATACAAAAAAAGGAGATATCAAGAATAATCTATGGCCTGGATCTGCGTGATCAGCTTCATTCATGCAGGGGTTATTTAAAAAAAATGGGGGCCCTCACAGCGCCAGGTCTGTTTGTTCTCAGCTGCTTACTGTTGTTAAGAAGAACCCTGACCTGTTTGCTGTATGTATGAAATCGCACGACCACTATACACAGAAGCGTTCTGACTTCTGCCCCCCTCTCGTCCGTCTTAGCACTTCTCTTGATTGACATCATGTACAGATCGGGTCTAGACTTTACATTAATCTGCCTGCTGAAATTAAAGCCCTCTCAGGACGATCATCAAAAATAAATTGAAATGTATATTAATAGAGCAAGAGCTTCACAGTGCTGGCGATTTTTGTGCGTCCTAACCTTTGTAATTTTTTCTTATTTATATTTTACCTGTCTTTGATGGTGTTTTTGGTTGTTAGAATGATACGGCTCTATTTTAGTTCCCTCATTTAATCTATATATATAAATTTTATTTTGATGATTGTAATGCATCTATGTATGTTGTTGCTACAATGACCTCATTCATTCATTCCAACGCAGCTTAGTGTTCCTACCTATAGGGGAATAACATGGATTTTATTGTCTATGTTACCAGTTACCACTCTCAGTATTTCCAATTTCCTAACATAAGATTAAATAGTATTCTTTTAGATCCTAGTCTCAGATCTAGAAAGTGGTGGTTGGGGGGGGGGGGGGGGGGGGGGTCCGCGGCCTCCAGATTTGACTTTGTTTCACAGCAGACCCAGTTAAAAAAAGTCAGGAAAAAAACCATTGTGCCAAAGGGTAAAAAGTTTTGAGCCTAGAATAAGTTCTTCACCTCCATTCCACATTTTAGCTTCATAGATTTGAAAGCAAAGAGGCCACAAGGCAACAAGTACCACTAGCCTTCCTGTATTAATATGTAGTTGTTACAAGTCATTTTTTTCTGTTTTGTTAGATGACCATTTTCGGAATGAGTAGTATAGGCTATTTAAAAGTTAGGCTTCCTAGAATGAACAGGAAAAAATTAGCAACCTCTTGAATCGGCAGATCTATATTCGTTTCCTATTTGGAGTACCTACCTACACGCACTTCATTGTTCCTTACATTTAAACTTCTAAAAATGCTGAATATTTCAATGTATTCATCTCGGGACTCAATACCTATCGTTGATTGAACCCCGAATTATGTGTGAAGACAAGCACGCCACTCAAACCAGCTCCTCAAATAAATTAGCGAAATATCGATCTCCAAACATTCCCTATGCAGTTATTGTTGAGGAGTGTTGATTTATTTAAGTATGCATTTCTTCATGGGACGTATAAAACCCGATTAGGCAGCCCTGCAAGAATAGTTTTAGTGTTGACTATTGAAATTGTGACGTTAAGCCATCGTAAGCTTGCCATACTTGTTACCATTATGATGAGAAATATTTTATGATCAAGGTTGTATCGCTAGTTTTTCCTTTTACGAAGTTGTTTAGACGGGCTACAGGAACGTCAATTCTTGAGAAATGTGTTCACGGTGCTCAATTACTTCAGTTTACGTCCGTCCCCCGAACCTGCCGATTCTGTAAAATGCATCACTCTAATGACCAGCCGTTTCGCAATTGCGAAAAATCCCATTCCAATAAGTCCATATTCCAATTCTACATTCCAATATCTATACGCTTTTGACTTTTATGTACCTATGTAAGAATAATCGACTTCTTATCAGGTACATTTTATTTCGAAAGATCAGAACCAAACTGATTCAGTTATGTTCCTGAGCGTTTTGCTCTTATATCGCTCGATCTACGATAATTGTGAATAGGAACATCAACGTGCGCAGTTGGGTGGAACGCAAGCCAAATTTCTTCACTCGCCTATCTCCGTCCTGTTTTGTAGCGGGAGCCTGGATACGCGGAATCGAATTGGGAATCCATTTCCGCTGCCTCCCACGGGTTCCATAGCAACTACCCATCTACCGTTCCTTATCTCCCAATTTATACAATTATTGTCATCGTATATTACCTACATTAAATTGCTTTTTCCACCAACCCCCCCTTTCCGCTGTTTCTTCCCATTCAATTCCCGTTCAAGTCCCCACTAACAATCGATGTGGACCATTTTTTGCGGTGAAACCTCTAGATAGCATGACAACGTTTCATTTTTTAAGGGGAGAGCTATGTAAGTAAAGGAATTAATTTATTCCTTCAGTAATACCATTAAGAATTCCATTAGCAATTGAAAGCGGGGACAACTAAATATAAGATAAAATGTTACTTAGTTGAAGCAAAACACTATTAATTTGGTTGAAATCTAAAATTTTATTCAATTCTATCTGGATGGTTCAATACAAACATAGGTACCTACTTAATTGTTGACAACATACGCAAGATAAATGTAACCATAACTTGTGACATAGACCCATACTTCAACATCGACAACGTGACGGCTGCTTTTCGTAGGTTCCATCTATTTTGCTGATTCTCGAGGATCTTCTTGGCGATTGTATCTATGTGATAACACCTTTTCTCCCCATTCCAACCGGGGACAATTTTAAAATATGCCATTAAATAGTACCAATCTTTCGACAATTTTTCACATTTAATTTGTCATTGGAATGTGAAAATGTGAATTGATAAAATTCCAAAGGGTTGTAACCGAAATTTCAAATTTTCTAACATTTGTCTCAAGATCAGGAATAAAAATATCTGGTGGGAGACTCGGCATAACGTCCCTAACACGCAGTCAACTTGCACAGGAGCTATTGGTATTTCCCCTTGTAGAAATGTAAATATTTCGGGTTTCATCGATAATTTGCTGCTTCGTATGATTCCCCTATGCTCTTTATTGATTTGTGGAGCGGATGAAAACATTAAATATAATTTTCACCCAGATAGAGAATACGAATATAAAATCCTTCGACCATTTCGGGGAGTGAGTAAAACTCTTAAAAATAATGTTTCCCATTAATTTTTATTTTCATTTACCAATTTCTGATATTATGAATCCCTAGGGCTGATTTTCTAATAGTAAGTAACTCTTGAATATAAACACCTTATTCGGAGCTGCTCTTTTCGCTGATCGCAGGCAGAATTACCGACAAAAAGGCACTCTTGTAGGTATGTTATTATTTTTCAGTTTTTTTTGGTTTGAATCCAGAGTTATGTTTTAGATGGGCTATAAACATTTTCGTGCTGATTACACGACTCTAGTTCTTCGTGTTGTTTGGAAACTAAAAACTTAATGTTTGGAATAGTTGCTTCTCCTATGGAAATCATGATTGGGAGTGAATAATCATTTAACAATTTAATTTATACAAAATTTCCATACCATCCGCTTGCGCAATAATATAATGTTTCCTACTGCTTTAGTAACAGAATACTGAAATTGTTATTATTTGAAATAGAAACCGCGTAAATAAGGCATTTTATTTCAGTAATAAATTTGGTTTAAAATTATCGGATGTTTGTATATCATTAATTGTATAACTTGAGCTGAATAGCAGTTTATTGGAAAGGTTTTATCCGTGACTAAAAATTTTGCTTCTACATCAAAATAAGTAGTTTCTTGGTTCCAGATTGTTATATCATGGCTACGTTCAGGAACTCAATTATATTAGGTAGAATGATGGTTGAATTAGTGACATCGTACTTATACTAGGAAATGGTTCTCATAACATTCGTACATTTCTCACATTAACATAACTTAATTACGATTACCACTTGTGCCAACAAACGAGATGTTTCCAAGGTTTAATTTCAAAGTTCCATGAGCCCCAGTTGCGCAACCGATGGAGTAAGAAAGTCGCTTTCAAACAGTTGCGTCATAGTTGTACAACCAGCGAAAAAATCGCTGGAAAGTTATGGAGAAAAAATATTTGAAGGGTATAGTCCCAAATCAATACCATTTCACACATTTGGTGAATTAGATGTACTTTCTTTGGTTTATCTTATGTAATGACGGTTCACACATATGCGATTCAGGCACCTGTGGATTCCTAATGATTCTTAGACATTGGTTGTACAGTATTTACTAATATATATATGGATGAACATATAGCTAGCAGGAGGATGGTAAATACATTGGCGTATACCATTCAAAATTATTCCACAATGCATACATACAATATGCATGCAGTTACAGTCTCAGTCGGCTTCGTTCATGCACAAGGATGTAAACGAAACATTAAAATAATTATCTAATAGAATTTCAAAATGAAATGCACTGTAAATGAATACAAATATGTTTATTATGTCTATATTATTTTCCTTCTACGAAGATCAATGGTCTTTGAATATTAAACCCAGTATATGGTAAATTTGTAAAAGTAATAATATGCCTGTGAGGTTTCCTTCAGGTGATCAGTTCAGCTCCATACATTGCCATTGTATTGTACATGCTGCAAAGGCACTCTGTTTCAAATTTCAGCACTGTAGGTCGTTCAGAAATGAAATTAATCAGTCTTTCGGCTGATTAGTTAGCTTCCATCAATGTATTGGAAATATTGAATTTTACGTATTCCAAATTTTACCGTTACCTCAAAGACACCTCAGCTGATTACCATACCTCGTAATTATATTGTAGGTGCCCAAAAGGAGCTCCGTGAACACCATAGGTCGATAAAAAAACAAATTAGACTCAGAGGGTCCTAAGCTGATCAGTGCACCTCCATGCACTGTCATTTTTTTATCTAGATATCCCAAAGAAGCATATTTTAATGTCAACAACTAGGTTGATAAAAAAAGCAATTGACCTCGTGAGTACCATGGCGTACCTTCGTAACCGATTCGTGTTATTAGTCAGGCAAAAGGATCCTAGATGTAGGCACGACAGGGAGAATATTATTGAAATTAAGTAAAACAGTTGCACTTTGCCAGCCCCCCTGATCCTAGTCTAACGACGTTGAAATCCATCAACTGAAAATAATGAGATTAAAGAGACACCTATCAACGCTTCACTAGCCCATCTATAGATAAAAAGAGTTATAGTAAATTCGATTTTGCGAGGTAAGAATTCAATTTTAATACAAATGACAGCTGATACGATCGTAGTTAGGCGATTTTTCACTATGTCCCCACCAGTTTTGATTGCGATCGTGACGATGATCTTTTTTACCGTCAAAGTTCCAGCTCTTGGGGACATCGAACAGAACAGCGCAGTGATCCGGGTGGTTTCATTCGATTCTTTGTGATGTTGTCTGTCAATGAAAATAATGACTAGAGCTTTGGTGTGCAAATTAAAAAAAAAGTCTCAAACACGAATTGCTAACTTATTTTTGACGCAGAAGTATGCTGAATTTCTACTGATTTCCTTGTTAAAACTATCCACACTAGTTAGCCACGTTAGAAAATAACGAATCATGTTTATGAATTTCATTAATGAATTCCTTGCTGAAAAAGTATTGGTTTTTAAAAGATATTGAACTCAAAAGAGCACTGATCAAGGTGTTGAAGTCTACAGGGAAAATGCTGTAAAATATTACACAGAGGTTTACTATTTCTGTATCAGATAGCCTTCCCACGCAGAACACGTGTCTACAATTATAAAGCAAGGTCTACATATATTATCTAAATAAAACTGTGTAGACGTCGAAGCATTCGAAGGAGAAATTAATTAAGCTAAACAAAACACCTACACTTAGCTAGCCCCTCTGGATTTAACGAAAGCTGATATAAGTTCAATAGTGCATCAGAATCTGAGTATATCGACATTGATTCAGGCAACCACATACTGAAAATTAATGAGATAATATAAATCATCTACCTATGCTTTCCAAGTCCATCTATATGCGATAAATGTTTTTAAACCTTTACAACTATTAATAGCCAACAACAACGATATTTAACTGAAAAAGGTAAAGCTAGGGACCCATTAATTTTGCTGTTCTCTTGACCCTGGATAAAGAACCGGTGGTCTTGCAGTCCGTACCCCTTGCTTTCCTGCGAAGTTTAAGCGTTTTAGTTTCGGTTGATTTTATATTCAACTGAAATTTCAATTTTGGTCAGTTTCGTAAACACAAGGAACAAATTTCCAACTGGGAAGGTCTCTATGAATATTTTAGAAAAAGTTCCAGTCATTTATCTATCAGTTAAATTGAATGCAAAATTTCATGAAAATTAAAGTGGTCAGTTTTGAAAACGCAAGTAGGTAAGTGGTCTGGTGACATAAATCGTCTATCAGGTCTATGTATTTATTTATTTTTGTATTCAAACAAAATTTGAACCATTTATCTCTCTGTTAAGTTCAGTGGAAATTTTCGAATTTTAGTCAACATTTTCAAAAGAATAGCAAGGGGCACGGACTGCCAGACCACAGGATCTTTATCTAGGACCATGAGAACTACAAATTTAATGGATTCGTAGCTTTACTGTTTTCAGTTAAGTATCGATGTTGCTGGATCTTGATCTACAAGCTTCCTAGTTGTTACTAATGAAAATAGCGATTCACACAGTGATTTTAAGACGGAGCTCCACGTGCGATCTTTTGATCCAACAATGCTTCGTATGGATTCCTTCCATTGAACTGTTCTATACCCAATCGAAAAAAAAAAAAAAAAAACACTATCTACTATCTTAAATTAAAGGTTTAAAAATCTCGATTTCTTGATATTTTAGCCGGTGAATTCTATCCTTTTTGTGTTGACAAAGTGAAGCCGAAGTTACTAGCACATCCCCGGTGAAAGTATGATTTTTGGGCTAAAGTTTTATTATTCGGTCCTGCAGTTTCGGGGAAAAGCTTCTTTTTTTAGTATCAAAGAATGTTTCTCCGTTTATTGTTTTTATTTATTTAGTTTAGTTATAAAGTTCAGAAAGTTTTTGTTTTTAGTCTAATAAGATGTTTTAATTTCATTTAGTCTACGCATCTTGAAACGTAAACCAACAAATTTTTAGAGGGTTTGTCATTTTTTCCTCTTGTTCGATCAAAAAGGTGCATTATTGAATAAAATCAAACAACTGTTTTAAACCCTTGAGTAATCATTTACAGCGTTTGTGTGTTCAAATTCAATCAATATTTCAGGGGTAGTCTGGAATGGTGGGGTTTTATTCAACCCTTTCCTATCCTTTTAATCCCCCTTCTCTCAAATATGGCGTTCGGACAAACAAGTGCGTGGTTAGGCGGTTACAGGTGAAGCTATAAAAGTGAAGATGTTGCGGTGATTCACTTGGGAGAGATTAAGCTTTGATTGTAATCACCGCCTGTTAAGACGACTCCTTCTCCCCCTCAGAGGGAACGCAACCCTCATTTACAACCCTTAGCCGCGCAACGGGGGTTTTCGTGGGCCTTAAGGAGCGATTAGTGAAGATAAGAGTTAAAGTCTTCACTCCAACCCCCTTTTTTTGAGCGAAATTATCTCGGCTATCAAAAGCAACTTGATAGGATTACTTGCAAAAGCTTCTTTGTCACATTTAGGTATATACCTGTGTTCGTCAGCAAGGCGAGGAGTGTGTATCATACTCAATCTGGGAGTACACGAATACGGAGAAATTGTCGAAATGTTCTAGAATTAACTATTTCTGGATAATATTCAACGCACGTTTTATAGGATGCTTCGTTTAATATAATACGAACTTCAGTACTGGGGATATCAACAAACTCTCACCACCAACTGGTTTTAAAAAATTTAGAATGTGTTTTAGCCTTGGCATCTCCAACCGAAAACGAAACGTTTTTGTGTAACGAAAATGTGTTGCTACAATTTCTGATGATTTCCGTTTACAACCGGATTGTTGCTAGAAAAATGGTTCTTCGTCATTTTTCATCCCACAAAATTCGTTGACCATTCGTTCGAAAGCTCTCGATTTATCCAACCGTATTATGTTAACTACTGCGAAGTGCGTCGTCAACAAGCTGAGTTATGAGCATAGTTATTTGAATAATTATTTACACACTGGTGAGTTATGAGCATAGTTATTTGAATGATTGTTTACACACAGGTGATCATTCTCAATAATTGATATTGCGTACATGATTGCAACCGTTTGTCAATTTCTGATAATTTCATATAGCTGGTGGTGAGTCGTTGCGCTGGTGATAAACAAATAAAACAACTTGACTTAGTAGTGTTAAAGATACACGTCAAAATCTTAGTCATTCTTATATGCGGGTTTATGTGAAACGCGTGACCTAAAACACATTCTGTGTTACAATAATTTCATTCGAAATATGTAAATAGAGGTAACTATACACAATTATACTAAAAAATGTATTTTTTAAATGTTTGCTTAAAAAAAAGAGTTAATAATTCAAAATTGTTGTTGATTCACAAAATCTTATTTAGAACGAGTTTTTCGGTCATAACATTGGTAGTGAATGTTATGCGATAACCTACGGAAATTCGCCCATACGATCATGCTGCATGACTGAGACTTTTTCTAAATCAGGACCGTAATTTTGAAAATAGTATTCATGTTTAGGCAGGTAGGTAGAGCAAGCTAATTTTCAAATCACTTTGGAAATTTATACTTCCATTACAACTTAACCGTTTAAACGTAGCAGTTTAAAGACGGGAGGTGTGAAAAGAGAGATAAAGGTCGGATCACACTTCCCAGGGAGGAGCTCAGACTATAGACGGCAGCGATTTCAAGGGAAAAGGGCTGGAGGATGGTGAGGGTTGGGAAGGTGCGGGTCAGGGGAGGGGCTCCGAAGGCGCCTAGCACCTGTTGTCGCCCTTTTCACCCCCTGACCACCAACTCTAGAAACATCCCCCGCGGGCTCCTGCTGCACCCCCGCCAACCTTTACAACTCCCCCGTCAACCCCTACTACACCCTCATCACCCCCTGCTACACCCTTACTACCCCTTTGCTGCACTCCCCCGCCAACCCACTGCAACCCTCGACACCCCCTGGAACACGGTGCCCCACCGCTCCTGACCACCCACTTTTATATCTCCTCCCCGATCACTTTTTTCTCTCTCGTGGGTTTTCCCGCTTTTTTCTCTCTCTCCTTTAGCCCCTAAAGCCCTCTCTGATCCTTTAATAGTCTGCGAAATCCGCAGGTAATCCAGTAATTATATTCCTTCGAAATTATGAATAGAATTTGTACGCGTTCTTTACTTAATTTCCTTACACATTATCACATTTATTTATGGTTCATGCACTTATCATTATTTTTTCTCTTTTCTTTTCTAATTACCTCACAAGTATTCTATAAATTTTCATTACCCATCATTAATAAATATTGACAAATGAGGTGACAATGTAACTTAGCTAACACCTTTCCTTTAGGATCACCTGCATTTATGATATAAATAGGTACTTACGCTTGAGATCATGATATCGGTGATAAGTAGGGGGAATAATAAATAAGTTAAATTTCATAATTGTTCAGATTATCATTGAAAATTACCAAGAAAGAAAATAAACCGCTTCAAATTATTACATCAACGTTTACTATTTTCAAACTAATATTTGTGTTCATTAACCAATAGGTACATCTTGAGCCAGTCAGTGATTTTTTGGTTGGAAATTCACTGATGAACTCAGTTTATATTCTCCTTCTCAATCCCCTTCTCACCCCACCTTCAAAATCATCCTTCAGCACTCCTTTCTTTAGATCTTTCATGGTCTTTAATAGTTTTCAAAATCCATAGGTAATCCAGTAGTATATTCTTCCGAAATTATGAATAGAATTCGTACACGGTATTTTTTTTTCTTTAGAATTAATCACGTGTAATTACCTATGGTTCATGTAACATCATTATCCGGCTCTAAATTATTGTTTCACATATTTTATAGTGCATCATTAAAGTATCAAGTTTAATATCTTTCCACCTTGGATAACCTCCAATTATAAAATTAGTAGCTCTGCCTGAGATAAACATATATAAATATATAGGTAGGTATTCCTTTGAAATTAAGAATATAATAGAACTATACACGGTTTTCACTTCGTTTTCTTACACTTCATCACAGCTTCACTGGAATTTGCCAAATTTAATTAGTCAGTCTGAAATTGAAATGCTCCTTGAAAACTTCAATATCAGAACAAGAATCAGAATTCGACACCGCGTGACCAACACTTTCCTTCAAATAATGCAGGAAATATAGTTCATTCCAAGCATTCGAAAATGATGTGCATACACACTAACTCATGCAAATTTGTCAACAGGACCTAATGGTTACTATTTCGAAAGTTTATAATGAGTTCCTGAAAGTTGTTATTGCTTTTAACACGCATAATGAAAAAGTCTTCAACACACTAGCATTGACGCTCTCATAATTTGAGTGGTTTCTATCCAATATAATACTCTCATGATTTATAATACGAAGAACATGGTTTCCTTGAAACAAGTTCTCTCATAGGTATTGTGCAACTTATTAATCGATGAAAAAGTCTACGTTCATACAGGTACAATTAGTTTATGAATTATTTAAGGTGGAAAAAACGTGAATCCAACGTGTAACTGTGATGAGAGTAAATGGTAATAAATATGTGAATATCTATCCAGAAGAGGAAAATTTATTGATGCTCATTTTTACAGAAACAAGTTAAGCGGATAGGAATTGTTGCGTAAACCATTCGCAAGGACGATTTCGTATAATGAGAAGTGGTGAAGGTTTCACTAGAAAACGATACAAGGCCATTGCTTCGTAATATCATAACGTTATTATAGGCTCCTTTACACTGCTTTTATCACAATATTACTGAAATACCTAACTCCATGGTTTAACAATATTTTCCAAAGCTCTTTATTATGGTTTATAGCATTAAGTGCGACCATCACATTGTTAACTGTCTGTCTCAAGGACAATGAAAAACGTCACAAGATAGATATCGGTGAACAAAATCAGAAGAAGATATGAATTTAAGGAAAATGTATACGGTCGAGTTTTACAGGGCATAATATGCATTGCGTCATAGTGGTCCCCACCCCCCTCCAAATTACATTTCTGGCGGTAGAGAAAAAATTTAAATGCAAATCCCTTTTACAGAAAAAAGTTTGGCAGATTACAGTAGATTAGTAGATTTAGTAAATTTTTGTTCAGGTGGATTTCAAAAATCTTGCTTTGTTCATACGTTCGCACATCTAAACGGTACGCTACTCACGCCAACTTTCTTATTTTTCAAAATATATCATAGTTGCATTGAATCCATTATTATAACTTGTGTCATTTCGTGCAACAGTGAGGTGTCCTCTGTGGCTGAGTGAAAACGCGCTCTGAAGCCGCTCGAAAGTAGATGATCCCGGGTTCAATTCCTGGGCTGGTGACGAAATTTACCATGCCTGGGTTTAATAACTAACACAAGTGCGAGATTTAGTGACTTATACTATGAGATGAGATACACTAATAATGGATTAACAATAACTAACGCAAGTGCGAGATTTAGTGACTTATACTATGAGATACACTAATAATGGGGTAACTCAAAGAAACAAAAATTAATTCAATGTATTTCAATTTTTTAAAATAGGAACCATTATTTTTCATTGCTGATTCATAAGTAGTTAGCTATATGCAAAATTTCATGAAACAAAGACCTGCAACATGCACCGCTAAGTGCGTAAAAACGTGCATATAACGAGCAACTTATCCATAAAACTAGTGAAATAAATTTGTTGAAATTTCTTAGGAAATGAAACTAGTGGAATAGGTAAAAGGATTAAAAATACGATTTTCCAACATTCTTTTCGTGGAAATCCGTTTTGAGGCTTTTTCATATATGCTTATGTATTTAAAATATATAGACACACACACACACACTCGCGAACACACCTTCACAAGCACACACCATACATACATTGATACAGGCCACGCATAGACATGTTTCATTATGTAATGCAACACGGGTCAAGCCCAGTTACAAGAAATATCAAGCGAGACGCCAGTCTCGCATTGCCAAGCCAGAAATACAAATATAATAATATGAGACAAAAAACAACATAGGTACTAAAATAGGTAATCAAATAGACAATAACTACAGAGGAATGCTTAGGATATATAAAATAATACAAATAGAACAGAGTATATATATATATATATATATATATATATATATATATATATATATATTGTTTCACTCCCTGAAGATGACATGACTGTAACATGACTATATGAGCGATTTTTTTTTTTTTTTTTTTAATGTACCTATATATATATACCTATATATATATATATATATAGGTACATTGAGTTTTTCAGGTATTTATTTATTTATTTACTAGTAGTAACTAAATTGTGGAACTAAATTAGTTATTAGTTACTAGTAGTTACTAAAATGTGAACTAAATTAGTTGTTAGGAATAATAGTAACTGTCTGAAAATAATTACTAATAGATACTTAGTTTTAGTTATTTGCCATCGTAGTTACAAATTTAGTTATAGTTATTAGTTTTTAGTCATAACTACTTTCTTCCCAACATTGGTGCATATGCATGTTCGCAAAAGTAAATATTTTGGAATGTAGGTACATGAAAAAAAAAAAAAAGTGAGGTGAAATTTTATGACAGAGTGAACGTAACAGAACGGGCGTGACACCGTGTGTAAAGTTATGATGTTTGAATTAACAACTGATGGTTCCTTCAGCTTACGATAATATGTAAGGAAAATCGCTAAAGGCTATTTTCGTAACGATTTATGACTGATACGTATTCGTAAAAATACTTCATAGGCTCTAACTACTGAAAACTTAATTGGAGAGATGAAGATATATTAAAAATACCATTACGAAGACCATAAAACTATATCATAACTACCTATATTTGTAACCCACATCTGAACCAACTCATTTCTTGGGACCCGTATGTAATTTTGAACTAGGTATAGATATTAAACCAATCACAATAAATTTAACTGTCGAACCCATAAAAAGAAGAAAATGGAAAAAAGCCCGCGTTGATTTTTACGACAGTTCTCAAGAGTAGGTAGGTAGTATGTTGTGATGTGGTCGTTAGCGATGGGCAAGCAAAGAACAAACAGAAAATCTGTCCCAGTCACGTGAACCGTACATTAGAGCTGTAAAACTGTCATAAAATGGGAAATCTAATGACAGCATCAGCCATGAAGGCCGCTAACGAGTTCTCTAATCTCCCATCAATGAAAAATTATTCCGCCATTCAACCCTGTTTTGATAGTTTCCGGATGAATAGAAGAAGGTCGCCGGTTCTTCAAGGTCTTTCGTGAAAATTATGTTCGATTTTGCAATGTTATTTGGTGGAGCACGTATATTGAGTACTTGGTTGCCTAAAACATTCACCCTCCACTAAAAGAATTATAACTGGGTAGGAATGGTTATTAGTATTATTAAATGCACATGCAAAAGTGAATGATATTGTAGTACGTGTGACTAAAATTTGTAACAAGAATAGATTTTCACAAACTTATTGGTGGTATTGAGGATGTAGGTTCTTTCTTAAATGGTACCTAAATGGTACCTATACAATTTTGAAAGTTTTAATATTTCTCTTCTCAAATTCAGAACGCCTCGAGTAGTTGATAAATACTGTTACTTCTGTCCACACCAAAAATACATTTACATGGTGTCCCACCAAAAGGTTACATCCCCCTTCATTTCCTCTGAATCCAGCGTAAAAAATTGGGACCAACGCTATTCTTCATAATTTTTTACGTAGATCTTAGACAAAATACTTTCGCGCGCGCCACTTGCGCCAATGTGGCGCAAATGACTTCATGAAGATATGACGCATTACTCGATTGTTTTAGTGCGCACAAACTGGCGCTATTCCACTCCAAAAGTGCGCAATTTCGCTCTAAAAGTGCAAAATTGTGAAATATGAGTTTTTGAAGATATTCAATTGCCACATGTAATACATGATTTTTGGATATTTTTTCGTGGTGAACCTGGTAATGGTGTTCATTTATTGATATTTGTAACACCAACTTCGGAATACACCGAAAAATCGACCAGAATTACATTTTTCTTACACATTTTCACGCAGAACAAAGTGTACTAAAATGTAGTTTTCTCGGTTTTCTCTCAAATTGGTTTTGCAAATATCAATAAATGAACATCATTACAAGGTTCAGCACGAAAAAGCACCCCAAAATCATTTATTACATGTGGCTGTGGAATATATTCAAAAACTCAGTATGTCACAATTTTTGCACTTTTAGAGCGAAATTGCGGACTTTTGGAGCAGGATCATGCTAGTTTGCGCGCAATAAAAAAATCGAGTAAAATTTAGTAAGTCATGAAATTTCACGTAGAATTCGAATCTGTAATAAAAAATGGGGGTTCCCATAAAAAAAACTAAGTTGATGTCATTTGCGCCACATTGGCGCAAGTGGCGCGCGCGAAAGTATTTTGACTGAGATTTACGTAAAAAATTATTTAGAATATCGTTGGTCCCAATTTTTGCTCTGAATTCAGGGGAAATGAAGGGAGGGTAACCTTTTGGTGGAACACCCTGAATACCCATGACTATAGTAGTGACAGCCAGTTGCTTGGTGATGACTACGTTTAAATCATCCTTGAAAACAGTTGAATACACACAATAAAATATTATGTTTTTTCATTGAATTTTTTAAAATATTAACTAATTAAATATTAATTAAATATTGACTCGTTAATAGTCAATATTAAATTTGTTCCTCTAATGAAAATCATCACTATCTTCATGAAAATGTAAAACTGCGCTATATCTTTATCAACATTTTTCTTGCTACCTGACCTGCTCTGCTGCTTCGGGTACCTTCCTGTCATGTTACATTCCTATTAGTCTTTCACTAACTACTGGTCATAGGAAATGGTTGGCGATGCATAGGAAAAGATTCATGGATATTTTATGAGAATATTAACTAACCACCGTGACCTAAGATGTTTGGTGGGCAATAAATGACAGCGGTGGAAGGCTAATAGGAGAAGACTTTTTCCTAACAACAACCCATTTTCAACAGCAAAGCGAACATGAAACACGCCTTTACTTTTCGTGTCATGAGTTGAAATCTCCTAATATATTTCAAAATCTTGGGAAAAAAGCGATAGAATTGAGCTTAATCAGCTGATCAGGATAGAGACGGTCATTTTATTCGACTATTGTTGTCCTATAATGGCTCCCCGTCAAATTTAAATTTGCTACGGTGAACAGGAAAGAACTTAGCTCGCTAAACTGATCAAGAAAAAGTCCATATTTGCATTCATCTGCTAATGTCCCAGAGGAGCACCCTATCGAATTTCACATGGGTCCCTACAAACTCATCAACCGGAAACTCATAAAAAACGTGAGGTCGAGGCTTTTTAAAGAGTTTCCTCTTTGGGTGGGACACTGGTCAAAACTGAATGGAAGGGAAAGTCGTCAAAAAGAATTTCAAATTATAAATAATAAATTTTGAAGATGAAAAGTAGTTGACAATTATTTTTGATGACTTTCCTGATCCCTGTGGAAACTGGTCAAACACTCCCAAGGGGTAACTCATCGAAAGGAAAGTCATCAAACCAAACCTTCGGAAGGCTTCACCGTGTGCCAGACCCAACCGTTATAAGGTTTTTGGCAAGGTAGTTAGTATTCGTGGTGGCGATGAGCTGTAACAATGGTAGGTAGTTGACCCAAAGTAGACCAATATCCGTCTACTACTACCACCATTTTTGACGAGTTTCCCGTCAGCTCCTTTTCGATGGGTTTCCTTCAAGACAGTTTTTGAGGGGTGTCTCGGCAGTGCTGGATTCTAGTTAAAAAAAATGTATACTGATTCATAACTGAATTAAACGGATAAATTTATTGGATTCCATTTTTTGATGAGTCGCTCGTTCATGAAGATTTAACGAGTTTCCACCCCACGTAGAAAACTGATCAAAAATGGGGTTCTACGATTTTTTTGATGAGTTTCCTGTTGATGAGTTTCCTAGTTCCCATTTCACATTCCTAGGGTGGAAAGGAAAGAATCCAGCTATATCAGCTAATCAGAATAGTCCGTCCTTTAATTTCTCTTTTAATGCCCCAGAGAGTCTCCATATCAAATTTCATCTTCCTAAGATGAATAGCAGTGAATCTTGCTCACTCAACTGATCAGGAAAGAGCTCATAGTTTTATTTTTACCTTGAGGCTCTTTACCCAAATTCAAATTTCCACGATGAAGAATAGAGAATTTAGCTAACTCAGCTGATTAGGGTGGTAATCTACTTCATTTTGTTCGTCCCTTGTTGCACCAGAGAGGGTCCCCACCAAATTTCCAATTCTTTGGATGAAGAAGAGAGAATTTAGCCAACTCAGGTGATCAGGATAGAACCTTTCATTTCACTTGTCTCTTAACGTCCCAGAGCGGCTCCCATGCTAATTTCAAATTCCTAACGAACAGGAGAGAAGTATCTAATTCACTGATTAGGGTGGAACCCTTCATTTCACTCATCTCTTGGCAACTCAGAGAGGCTCCAAAGCTAATCTCAAATTCCTAGGATGAACAGGAGGGAATGGATGGGGATGGATTCAATGATTATTCGTTTCTTGATGTACCAGAGAGGCCCCCTACCAAATGCTTGTATTATCAAAGAGGGTTTATATATGAAAAACTAATTTATTCAATTTGGCATTATAACTCGACCTATTTTGAATAAAGTTAATTCAGTAATACCCCCGTGACCCCCGTCATGTCCGTGTTTTATTGCCGAACGAAGGTAATGGAGAATTAGGTTGTAATGAGAGAGTGATATTTTATCAAGAGAGAGTTTTAGCGTTAAACCCTCTTTCGCCTATATATTACTATGATAGAATGATGCACTTTCTAATCAAACCGGTTCAGGTGGTGTTGAATTGCAAGGCGGATTGGTTGATTTTGCAATGACCGATGACTGTTGAAAGAGTCACATTCCTTTCCGCAGCAAGCCATCGCAACAGCACCTGTTGAGACAAGTTTTGTACGATAACTTGGCATTTAGCAAATGTCTTGTACCTTCGACAATGAATCATCGTAGTAATTAGTAAAGTAACGACACTTATCTAATTACAGTTTCATAATGATAGCTGATATTGTATTGAAACGTAAATTACATCTTTGAATTTGGTCGCTGCAACTGATTTATTATCAATGGATATACGTAACCAATATACCAATTACCACGCTATAATGTAGATGTATTAAATCTCAAGGCAGGTACTTGCATTTTATTCCGAGAGACTTGCAAATGACAAGAAATATCTGTCAACAATTCTAAGGTAAAATTCATTTACCTTTTATTCCAAATGAAACTCAACTTTGCATTGGTAGAATTGATGCTTCTTCTTCTTCCATTATTAAATTAACTTATTTATTAAATACAATCATATCGCTCCAAAAAACTCATAAACTAACATTAGGCAGTTCCGTTTTTTCCTCGGCTCATGATTATAATATCCTGAACTACCGGTACGAACACTAACATATTCTATTACGATATAATAAAGACGCAGTTCACCACGATGAAAATACTATAATACTGAAAATGCGCGTGCAAACATACGCATCAAAAAGTCAATTTTCTCAACTACGTTGGTAATTTTCCAGAGCGTTGTTAAGCGATATTATAGGGTTAGTGTTATCCGCTACAGATCCGTTGAATTGAATGGAAAAGAAACATTCGAAATTCGAAAATAAATCCCAACTTGTTCGACTTTACTTTATACAGCTGTGTTCTAGGACATTGAAGATTAAAAAAAAAAAAAAAAAAACATTAAAGAACATTTGTAAATGCATATACTTGACTTTAGCATTCAAAATAAGATTTACGTGTTAATTACTGTTTCATTACATTTATTCGTGTAATCTTTATGCAGCTGACCATTTGAACTACTTTTCTAGGGTCGAACCAGTTACCATAAATACAATATATTAGCGCTGGAAGATTTGCTCCGTTCGGTTGGTACAGACCTCCGAACGCGCGAAAACGATGGGGTTGGGCGCGGGAAAAGGGTCAGCGTGGTTGCGAATTATTCATGATGAATGTAACGAATATGTAGTGGCCTCTATTACCTCAGCGAAGCTCCACCGCGGGCGCTCTCTGTTGTCCAACAATAGTGGTGCTAACATGGACCCGTCGTAAAGAGTCGAAGAATGATTGATATAGTGGTAGTAATACGTACCCACGATGGGTTCTGTTGTTGAAGGAGGTACATTGCTCTTATACCCATAAAACTCTCTACTCTTCTTGACCGTCTGCTATCCAGAGATTTTACTTTCCGATTCAGCCGAAGGGCAGACGGAAAGTTATACAGTCGACTAGAAAAAAAAAAGTTAGGACGTAGCTTCGATTGAACACGAGTCTCGATTGCAAAATACTTGTAATTGAGTTACAATTTTAATTATCTATTATAATTTAGTGTAACAGGAGAGCCTAATCCTCTCAGAAAGGCGCTCCGAGTCCAATCCACAAAATGCATGCCATCATTCAATTTGGACCAAGCCATTATCGGATCGCCGTCCCCTAGTATACTGCAAGAGACGAAGTACTAAGAGAAGGCGATTTAACTATTGGCTTGACCCTAACTGGATTATATCATACATTTTGTGGCTTGGCTCCTTTTGTACGCGGAGCATCTTTATGAGGGGATTTCACACATTGGTGGTCTTGGGGTAAAAGATTGGAATGTACCGACTGAATGGTATTGTAATTTCATATTTACCTCCATTACAATCCACCGCATATTGGTCGTAGCGGCTCCGAAAACCCAAAAGGTAACTTCGTCAGGTCAAATGCAGCCTACTTTTAAAATTTCACCGAAATTGGACGATGAGAACTGGTGGAAGTAAATGGGTAGTAAACCAGGTGAGGTAAAAAAAAGCTGCAAATATCAAACAATTACACAAAAGTTTATTATTTTAACGTTAGATATCCCTCCTAATCAGATCATTGTTCTATAATTAATAAACCACGTATGTAATATATGATCAAAACATGGTGTATCAGGGCCTCCCTTTAGAGTTCCAAGACCCCGCACTTTCACGCTTCACACTAAGAATGTTTAAAAAAGGTCTTTACTTAAGGAAAGAATCCGCACCCCGTAATTGTTTCCGAAGAGTCCCAGAGGAGCTCCATCGAAATACGTACCAACATCGTGAATCGAATCAGAAAGTTAGCCTCGGAGGTTCCGAAGCTGATCAGTGTCCACTGACATTGAATTCTCAACATTTCAAATGTTGAGAAGGTCCTTTTCAAATTGCAGATCCGTAGGTAGACATCAATATGAAACCCTAATGAAAACTATAAATTAACCTTGTTTCTGGGGAAAGACTTTCACGCAAGCGCAAGAGCTGCTAATGATGCAATCATGTTGAAATTAATTTTGAATAATTAAACTATCGTCCCCCAACTATGTACCTACCAAACTGGAGGGAGACTAGACGACTAGGCGTGAAAAAAGTATGCTTGAAGTAATTAACGTTTGCGCATGCGCAGAATGAAGTAATGATTTGAGAAGTATGCAATTATTAGAGGACCATTTGCAGCCTAACCCGCACATTCCCTGAAAATTTATCAAGATCGAATGAATACTGTTGAAATAAAGGTCGTTAAAATGAATACACATTCGCGCATGCGCTGTGGCTACTAATGGTAGAATTGTGTTGAAATTACTAGGGATTGCTAAAATTAATCTCTCCCACTTATCCTCTAAATTTGAGCAAGATCGGATACCGGGGGCGTGAGAAAATTATGCTTGATGGAATTTACGTTTTCGAATGCGCAGAGTGAAGTATTGATTTGGGCACAACGAAACGGATAGAAAATCATCTACACCCTAACATTCCATGAACATATATTAAAAATCCGTTGAATATTGTGGAAATTAAACTTGTTGCAATTATTTGGGGATACACGACAGACACACACACACAACATACACAGAAAGATACGGAACACAAGTTTAGCAAAATGGTCTAAAACGTGAAATGCGAGTGGGAATTTCACCACTGTAAAAAAACAACAACCGTTTGATTTTTTGGAGACTAAAACTTGTTCATCTTTCATTTTTCATTTATGAGATGAAATTTAGCATCTAGGTACCAATGCCTCACTAGTAGGTGCATTCGCACGGACAATAAATAGTTAATAAACTCGATTTCGCAAAGTTAGAATAAATACCTTTGCAACTATATCACCTGATAATTCCATTATTGGCATTCCATCAGCTGATATTTACAAGGCAATTTCTATGTATCGGTTCCACGATCTAGCGATCATTAATGGAATTTAGATCTACTGATTTGCTAGCAGTGCATGACGAAATAATGAAAAAGTCCAAAGTGTTTTTTCGAACTTCTAGCCCTTAGGAGCTCGAACCGTTCAATCTACAGCGTTGCGCATGGTTTTAGTCGACCCTTTGGGATATTTATCAATGGCAAGCATAAAATCATTACTGTTACCTTAAAAGTTTTCGAGATATCGATTTTTGAATGTTTAGCCCTTTAATACTACCCGTTAAAGTTGATAAAAATTGATGCCGATGTTACTGGCACATCCCCGGACGATTTCGAAGGCTTGATAAAGCGAGATCAGCTTTTCCTCTAATAAATACACCGTGTAAATGAAACAACAATTTAATCGATTATACAAACCAAGAAGTGGAAATATTCAATGTTATGGGAAGGTGGTATTGATATAAATAATTAACGTCGAGAAAGTATGTCACCTACGTGTTACAGCAAAGTCATTGTATACCGAAATTGAAATAAGCTCTAAAATATTATATGGATCGAACAATTTAAAGGCTCAACCAGATATAACAAACATTTCAACCAATCTCATTCCTCCTGTAAACGGTCTCTCTTTTCAAGTATTCTACCTTGAACACCGACAGAAACAAAAAACGTGGAACGATAAAAAAAAGAAAAAATAATAACGAAATTTTGTGATGCTAGCCATTGTGCAGACACCCATACACTATTGCTAAAATACAGATACCTGCATATACAAACAACTATTTTCCACTCGTCCAACTTCCCTTGGAAATCTCAACCGATTGCTGCGTTTGATTGCTCATTCTAATCATATCGGTACTCAGTTTTGTTAAAACCTTTCATCAAGTCGGACTCTACTCCACTTCGTAGAACTGGACATTCCTAGCATCTTGGAATTCGGTCGTTAACGTAGAATTGTTTACATTCCAATCGATGTTTTGAGAATGTCGAATCAAATCGGTCGTTAACCCCCACTTTTCTCGATTGTTGTTTGGAATGGTTCACAACTGTTAACAAATACATTCGAAGTCTTCAATGTTCTCAAATCAGCTGAGTTAAATGAAGCTTTCGGGTCGTAAAGTAGGAAAGGCTCGTCTCTCGGCAGAATCCTTAGCCGCTCTCCCGCACGCAGGTATATTATCCCTGTAGATTCTTTCTCTACAGAACCTTCGAAGGTGAATCGAAGAAACAGATACATCGGTAACCAGAAAAGAATGGTGAAAAGGGGGGGGGGGGGGGATATCTTTTTAGCAGGGGGGTTCCAACTATCGCAGAATCGTACAAAAGTCACAGAAGACAGACATATAATATACTCATCTTGAGACACGTATGAATTTTGCTTCTAAGCTTAAACAAAGTATGTGCAATACGATCACTTTCGAGGGATGGAAAAATCGTTTGTTTTAAACTTTTCGGTAATTCTTGTTGGTGTTTAAATCCGTCTGAGTGTTGCTAAATTGCATCCGAGTTGAATGAAATCTCTAATGATTAGACACCCTTGCGAAACACTAAACGTACACCACTTTTAACCGATCTTGAAGAAGTATTTAAGGATTCACTCGGGTTAGTAGACTTCAGGACCCACAAAAAAAGTTCCAGTCATGCAGCATGATCGTATGAGCGAATTTTCGTAGGTTATCGTAACATTATATTACATTACTGTTTTGAAATTTGTGCATTCCGAGTACAAAGAAATTGTTAACCACCAATTTTATGGCAAATAAACTCGTTCCAAAATATATTCTACGAATAAAAACAGATTTTGGATGTTTAGCAATTTTTCAGTTTTTCAATCGATTTTTCAGCAAATATTGACGAAATTCAAGTACACTTTTCAACATAATTTTGTGAATACATTTTTGAATGTTTTAGTTCATCGTCAATAAACTAATTTCGACTACGATTCTGAAAAAATATAAATTTGAAAGTTTTTAGTCGTTTTTATTAATTTATAGTGATTTTATGAGCACATTTTTTGAAATGTGACCAATTTAATGTGCTCAAAAAGTGTTGTCTAACGAACTCATCCTTTTTTTTGAAATTTTTGATTTTTTGGCGAAAGAACGAAGTTTTTATCTCACGAGAGTTATCGTCTGGAATGACACATACATATATATATATATATATATATATATATATATAATAAAAGCGTTAAAATCCAGGAATCATTTCAGAATGCCTCAAAACAGATTTCGATGAAGAAAATTTTTGAAAATTTTTATTTTAAAATTTTTGGAGCCATTGCAATAGCTTTATTTTCTAAGAAAATTCGCAAAAAAAAAAAAAAAAAAGTTCTACGAAAATTTGGGTTGAAATTCATCATTCGCAGATCAATAGTATTCGACGTTATATCACAAGTATTTCAGTCGTATTCTGCAGTACAAATGACTGATACGAATCTTCACAATACTTTCCGAACATCTATTAAACTCGTAGTAACGAGCCGTATGTCGATTATTTTCGTTTAAAACCAATATTAGTACATTGCACATAAACTGGGGAATTTCCTGTAGACACTATTGATCGTCAATCACTGTAGACCATGAAATGTCAATAATGTTATCATTATTATTATTATTACGTTAATATTGATACAGCCACTCTCCTCGCATCCCAAACCAATTAGCGTTGGATCGAATATTATGATGGGGCATATAAAGTTGTTACATTGAGTATTGTAATAATAAAACGTTAGTTTAAAATGACCAATAACTAATTATTGTTGACTTTTTGTAGCGGAATAGTTGCTTCTACGGTTGACAGAGCAGCAGGATGTTACGTCACCTATTAGGGCTGAAATTACTCGTGTGACGGTATTTCCGCTACCGATAGAAGTCTGCGCTAATACCGTTTATTGAACTATCAACGAGTTGCCTCCTCCTTATTGCTTCGAGCAAGGCCTCGCCCTGCCTGGAACATCAACTAATATCACGGAGGGAATCAATAGTTTGCTGAGAAGTCCACACGCGAATGCTCAATTATTCATCGACTGTAGTATTTGTATTTCCCAGTATAGTTCTTCTACTTGATAACCTGCTACTTACCAAATCAAATCAATCTTTATTGTTTCTGGTCCTTGACCCATGCAATGTAAATTTACAAGTTCTTACAACATTAACATTATTTTACACTAAATCAACATCCAACAGTAATTGGTATATAAACCTTCTAATTCTAATATATACTCTAATATGCTGGAAAACCTTGAGAAACTCTTCTTTGCTTCCTCCTCTTAAAAGTACATTAAGCAAATGCTCTTCTGGTTGTCTTCTATTTCCTAAATATTTTACTCTATATATCGCAAATTGAGGACACTCACATACCACATGGCGTGCAGTGTCCTGCGCTGCCAGGTTGCATCAAATACAGGGGCCATTTCGTTCGACTTTTATAGAGTGTTCTTTTGCTTAATTACAAAGATAACCGCATTTTATTACTAATTATTAATTAAACCAGCAATGTTTATTTTTCCTAATAGGTACATCAAGTTCTAAGTAGTGCACTAGTTTGAATAGATTGGTAGTCAAATGTTTATAATAGTCCCTATAATCGTTGTATTTTGACCTCGTAATATATGTTTGAATCATTGCTGTACGATTTTCTTTTATTTCGTTCGAGTTTTGATTTTCCCAAAGTACTTGCCAACCTAGTCCGATAAGTATTTTTCTCAGCTGGTCGGCCCAATTATATTTTTCCATACAGTGTCTTCTTTCAATCGTTCACACCACCTGTTTACAGCAAACTTGATAACCTGCTACTTACGAACAATAATACCTTCTACGCTACCTTCTACACTTACTGCATGTATCGTACTTACGTAGGTAATGTAGTTAGTGAATCCACATTTCTATGTGTAAGCACGAAAACCTCCAGGGTCCAGACAAAGCCGCAATATCTGCAACGATGTGTATGTCACTTACATTATAATACTTCAAGATTGTGCTTAGAGAAAGGAACGTTGTATTAGATATTTCCGTTTCTGGTCTGTGCCTAAAGAATGACCTCGATTCGTAAGGTTACATAGCTGCGCTAGTCCTACCAGCTAACTTTCTCCTGCCTTGTATTTCTCTATCCTTCACATCGGCAATGATTTCGTTCGTTTGATTCTTTAACTCACTCCTTCTGGGATAAATCCGTTTTATTTCTCCAAGAAAATTATGGTATATAATATACAAAATTCGCTATACCGATTCTAAAATTTTCGACTTAGTACAGATGAGATTCAATTATTGTATGAGGGAAAACAATTAATTGATACCTGTACCCAGTGTTGTCAACTTGGTAGGAGGTGGTTACCGTATTTCTAGTCAGATATTACCTTGTTTCAATCCAAATTATCGTACGTATTACCGTATGTTTGGGTTGAATGGTCGTACGACGAAAGTATACCATTTAGAAAAAAAATGATTTTTTATTAATTTTAGTCTGGTTTTTAAGTTTCACCGAAAAATGATTGTCTCAAATCCTTGAAAGTAACAATGATCACAGCCAAAACTTGTTATTAATAATTTCCAACCATTTTTAAGAGGGACCCACACAAGACTTGAACTTATTCTGTAAGTGGATAAAAGTTGAGAAATCTAATCGAATTTAAGAAAATTGGATTAGAGAGATGTTTTGACCAGTTTGAAGTCCAGGAAAGGAAATCATCTGATAGGCAAAATTATTGGAAATGATTGTAGGTACCGCCTTGAGAGTTAATACAGATAAAAATGAATAGATATGAATCGAACCACGGGTCACTTAGTTATCATCTTGGAACCCCAGTGCATACATTAGGTACCTATCTTTCTTATCAACGTTTTATGGAATAGACCGGTTATTCGGTAACAGGAGTATCAGCGTTTCCATTTAGTTAGGTACCCAAATAGTTGTACTACAACTTTGCTCATTACGCTATAAGCACAAGATTAGGTAACTTACTACGTGTAACAAAACCCGAAAACTATCTCTTTGTAAGTAAAGCTCACTTATATTTATCAGTCAATAAGTTTGTTTTCAATGTTCAATCAAGGTTTGAATTTGTAAAGTCTTAACCTCTTGTATTTTCAAAAGATATGTCCGTTCTTCAACTGCAACGCACCAAACCGTACAAAAAGCCTGACCGTACAGTACCAGGTCGTACATCGTACGAAGGTGTAAATTACAGCATAAAACGCTAATTACCTACCGTACGTGAAAACAACACTTCCTGTACCTTGAGTTTTTTTTTTTTTTTTTGCTTACAGAGAAATTTATGAATAGTATTTAGAGGTGACAAGAGCTATTCAAAATGATAGCTCGCTCACGAGTCCGCAACCACTGGAGGAAATTTAATGCTTCGGTTACCACGTTCACCTTCGTAGTAAGCCAGTCTGGTTAATACAAAATCACGTAGTTAGGTACACATTAGGTTTACCTCATGGGAATGTTTGTAGTTCATTAATTTCTTTGCGAGTAGCTTAGCTGCTTTATTTTCGAAGTGGTTAAGAAAGCGTTCACGGGGAACATGTCAGCATAAATGGGGAACTTTTATCTGTTGGAATATCACACTTTTGACCCCAGATTCTGATTCAGCTCACTTGAAAACTTGCAATAAGATTTTCAGTACAAAACACCTTGGCCAATAATCGGGTGTGTCAAGATAGTAGAGAGTTCCCCCCCAGGCGTGCGGGGGCCATGACGTCATCATGCAAAATAATTTTAGGGCAATTTTACTGATCAGATAGCAGATTCCCAGTATAGCAACTTTTTGGAAAGTTTTCACTCAGATCTTTCTACTGTACTTATTCCACTTGGTCTGGAGGGTACGGAGGAAAACGCAAGTACCAAAGTGATTTTCTGGACATCTTACATTTACTTAGCATTTACTGGTGCCGTGAGCATCATGTATTGTGCCATGGACACCAATTTGTGTTAATAAAACTGTTACTCAAAAAGAATTTGGTGGAGTTACGATTAACATATTAATAGGAAATTTATAATTTTTTAACCGTTAGATAAGCCGTATTGTTGTATGGGACTATCCAGAGCTTGTTCCACGTAATTTCTAGGAACGTCCTTTTTCGGAATTCATCAAAATTGGATGAATAAAAGATGAGAGTATGTCAAAAATTTCAGATTTGCGATTACTAAATTCCTTTCATTATTCATTTAGGGACTGAATCGCTTAATCTCTGAAAATGTTTTCAAAATCTACTACAAATGTCTAAAGTTACCTATGTGTGTGCAAAGGATCCACACGGTGGACCAAAATTACTTGTTGAAGGCCTATGTGGAAGGCGAGTGGGAATTTTCGTATTATAACAGAATAACGCGGGTATTTCAGGCAATCGAAAAGGTTGAAGCAATGTGATAGGTACATCTTATTCATCACACGATTTTGCGCTGCCCTTGCAACTTAGATGCTTCCCAAGAATCAGTTTTGCCTGCAGTGCAGTTTCGATCAAAGAAACCCTCTATATTTCTCATGTCTCCGTATTATGTTCTCCTAGCTGGAAATACAATCTACCTCTCACATAACGGTTAGATACGCAAATCGATAGGGCAGAATGAACATAACATTAACAAATCAGATTAGCGAACATTTATCATCGAGTTGGAATGAGTTTTTAAATATCTAAATCTCGGCATGTCCAATGTGAATATAATGATATTACGTCCCACTTATACCAGTATTGAAGAGATGTATCGATCGCTGATTATAAACTTTGATATTTCATACCATACTCCGCAGAAGTTTACTAATAGTTAATTTTATACTAGTTGAAACGAGCTCTTTGTCTCCCGAATGTTTCACCTAAGTACGTAGGTATAAGGACATACTCTATGAGTTTTACGTGTTTTAAATGTTCCCTCATTGTGACACATATTTCTCGACAATGTAATGATAATGGATGCAGTACTTACAATATTTTTTACTGTAATATTAACAGTGAACTATCATTCTGTTTCAGGTAAGAGACATCTTATAATTTAACCTGCTCGGTGTTCCATATCTCCATATGGATCTCTATCCACACCTCTTAGTGGTAAGTAATTCTTCAGATGTTCAGAAGATTTATTACTTTGTTGTGTTTGCAAAAGAATAGTTTTTTGTACGACAAATAGTCAGATAAATCAAAAAGTAATTCTAATGGTATAAATGAGAATATCTTCAGAACCATATGGTAGGTATTCTTGGAATTTTCCATCATGGAAGTAATAAATGGTATTCACTAGGAAATGAAAGTCGGATAGGAGCACAAACGAAGCAAAGTGCGGTTGTATTATTACGAGGACTTCTGTTGCATGCAAGTGCTGCTCGAAAAATATTATCAAAGAGTCCAAATAAGCGGACAGAGGAGTTATGAGATTTCCTACAAGAAAAAAAGTTGTTGGCTTTGGATGCAGTTGAAGTATTTTTCTTTCTACATCCCATAGTTGCTACAACTGTGGTAACAATAATTTTCCATTCCAGTCGTTATCTGGGGGTTTACAACCTTGTTTTGTATGCGAGACTAGCCAGGAGTGGTCGTGCGGAAGGGAAGGGGAACTGAGGTAACAAACTTGGGAATTTAGTGCGCTTCATATTGAATGCGTGATAAAGATGAATAATGATCCAATCCGAATAAAACAACGTTTCCCGCTCACCGTTTTTCTCTTTCGCGAAATGAATGATAGATAACTTCTACAAGAAAATGTCCCAACTTTCAGCTTTGAAGCTAAATGAGTTTTGCGAGACTCCTCCTTTCCCTCCCTAATATAATAGTTATAAACGACTTCAGCCAACTTGATCGTCCAGAGTTGAAATTCTTAATCAAAACTTTGGGGTCTGGAACCGTAAACATGTCCGAAAAATAAACAATGTGACTCGATTGGCCGTGTTTCCCCATTTGAAGGATTCAAATTTTCCTTCAACCCCCTTCCCTTCCAGTTACTGCTCTTGCCTTCACTTTTCCAAAGTCATCATAAAGCATAGTTTAACGTCGACGGCTATTACGACTCGCATAAATCCAGTAGTTGCTTTTTCGTTCTCTCTCTCACTTCAGGAATATATTCGAGAAATCGTTATTAAGTTCCGCGGAAAGCTTTTCAGATTTATGCTTTAATACGCTCTAGACATCTAGAAACTCTGCCCCCTCTACCAAGCCGTTCCTTTTCCAGTGCAAGGTTCTCCTGGGGTAGGGGGACTGAAATATATCGGGAAAAACTTTATGCGACTCAACTTGACTGTGCTAAGCCACGGCATTTGAAATCAGGTTTTGATGTACATTCTCAACTTCTGCGGCCCACCCCCTCTCCCGCCAGCATGTTGGAAAGGGTTTTGTTCAATATCGGTGTATCGATCGGATCTTCACCCCACTCCTGTCTTATAACCTCCTTCCACTTCGTCATTCCTTCACAAATCATCTATTTCGTTTTTGTTTCTCTTGCCTGTTATATCCATTTTACCAATGGTAGCAAAGCTGTGGAGGAAAAGGTCATGTTGAATGTTCCATCACCTTCATGTATACGTAGCTTCACTTTCAAAGCAAATCTTGCGATACAAATCGTACTCTTATGATTCTTCAAATTGAAACATGTAGTTATGTAATATTGGTAATATGTATAGTTTCTTCAAACGGTATCTTACGCTGATAATGAGATGGGAAACCTTATTTTTAGTTAAAACATTAAGAATCACATTCTGGTTCAGAGAGATCTGTAAGAGCTCAAGACCTAGGCATGATGCCGACTTTGCTGGACAAAGGAAATATAATTAATTGGAAACTCCGAGATCAGCTGAATGTGCTCTGAGGCTGATTGAAATTGTTGGGTATTGAAATATATAACTAGTATCAATTCTAGGACGTACTTGAAACCTCCTTCACAAACTCACAGTAAATCATTTAATATATTAACCTTTACGAACCGTACATACCTATTTTATTATTATAGTTTGGATATTAACAGTTTATCATGTAAGTATTCAACAAGTATTATGAGGACAAGAAAAATTGTGGGGAGAGAGATATTTTATAGAAGGAAAGCACCGGCTGATATTTCTCAAAAATTCAATCAGAATATGTTATTCAAATATAATTCCAACATTTTATAGTTATAATTTGACACATTCAGTAATCTCTGGCTTAATAATTCATTAGTCGACACTATTGTAAGCGTATAACCAAATTAAATGTTTATAAAATAACTCAAACAGTCATCGATCTCAGTCTCTCTATTAGTAGTCAGGAATAGATCAGAAAGTACAATATTCTAAAACGAATAAAATTAAGTTTTTCATCTCAAATAGATATGAGTTCACAGTCTTTCAATTTTGCCGCAAGATTTCTCCATAAAACGGTGGTGAGTTACATCATATTGGACATCAAGCATTATTGTCTCATGTCTATTAGAGTTCAACCAAATTAATCCGTTGATTAATTATGATACGGAGGTAGATCAGAGCGTGATGGTCACAGATAGATCACATCAACCAGAGCGATTTCTCATGATTTCATAGGTATAGATTCGAGCATAACGGTCACAGGGTCACAGATAAATCGCATCAACCTACGGTCCTCCTCATGATATGTATAAGTGGGATTAGGAATTACTTGTAGATTCATACTTAATCCAAAGAACCTTACTAAGTACATTCCAAGCTCAAATATAATTTAATGTAGTTAGATAGCATCAAAGTCTACTAAGGATGTAGGCCTTCGGGAAAAATTATAAATTACAGATAGAGATACGAAAGAGAATAGTCGAAATACCAATTCAATATATCGAACAAATCCCAATTATTTATTTATTCCCCAATTAAAACTATTCACGACACCGTACTGGTTAGGTAACTCATAGGTAACTGTGGCTTCGAAATTATCCCCTCATACGTTGATCTTGCACCTATAAGTGACATCTGGGGTCTCGTTTAAGGCAAGCCTTCCTTCGTCAAGCGGCCAGAAGCCGTGGGAAAATCCTTAGATTGCATCCCATCTCAACACATGCCATCTAAATTACACTTTACGCTTCCGACCTCGTCATCATTCGTATCTCGACTTTTCATTCATTACATCAAACTGTAGCACTGTTATTGTTCAGTAGAATACGCGATATTACTTTTATGCTCGTATGACATGGGTTCAGTCTCATTTTTATATTATAGTCCGTTCCCCATGTTTTTACATTATTTGCCTCATGTTTTTCGACTAGATAGTATTATATTCGTCCTTCGTTCTCGATGCTAATTTCACTTTTTTGTGCCATACATATCATTCTCAGTCTTCTAGTCATTGTTTTGCATGTGGGGCACAAATGCTGTTTGTTCCCAAGGCTCTGAAGGTTGTCAATTGACTTTCTAGTTTCAACTGCGTAGGTCAACTTATCCTAAGAATAGGAATCTAAAGTATAGTGGGTGCTCGCAACTTGTGTTTTTTCTTTTGTACAACTCTTGTATCCGTGTATTGTACCTATACATCCAATTTGCAGTCATTCGTCGAAAGCTTAAGTTCATGGAATATTCGGATTTTAATCCATTATTTACAATAAAGAATATTTTGTGTCAGACCATGAAAAGAAGCAAAGTTTAACCCTGCCTAAATATCATGATTACGTTCAAAGATACGTAAATATTAGCCAATATGAATTTTTCATTGAAAAATTAGACAACCTTTGTATTAAGCTGCATTCGTGAATGAAGCTTAACATTTATCGATTTTTACAGCTTTTTAGACCATTTCAATTTTGGGTCTATCTGTCTGTTTCTATTTCTGTCAATCAGTCTAAAAGAGATTAATTCCTTTTCTAGGGTGAAAAGAGCCGAAAAAGTGTTTTTCCCGGAATAAACCCCGGAAAAACTGCAAAAAGTTGTGCTGCTGCATTCTCCACACGATAGAAACTCTTTCAAAAATTTAGAGACCCCTACGAAATTTTTTCTTTCCTTGCTTGATTGAATCGGATAGATAAGTACATAAATAATATTTTATCACAACTCCGGCGGATTATTGTGGACTGAGCAGTTTATTCTATGATTGTAATGTCTGATTTTCAGGATTCGTAAAAAATACGCGTTGTTTTAAAAGCGCCAAAGGCATAGAAAATCGGTTAAACTCTCAGGTTACCTTAATCCTTGCTGACCGCTTACAAATTGGGGAAACAATTAAGTTAGATGATTTATAGTAAGTCAATTTACGTTGATGAAATTTGAAATGAAACATATTTGGGGCATATGAAGTCAAATATTGAGCTACATGATCAACACAATATGATCATGGAATGATGATTTCTTCCTTCAAACTCATAATGCTGATATTTGAAACTGCGACAACTTTTCTTTAACTTTTTACTTTGTTTCTTTACCCTAAAATGTTTAATTACGGATGATATTTCAGTGACAGCACCGAGCATGAGCGTTTTGTCTTGATAATCCCTATGAACTTAGGATACGAGATATGAGCGCTGGAAGGAATAGTTCTCTGCAGGTAACTGTTCACTTCTTTGGTTTGTAAGAGATGATCTCAACATCGTAAGACCGGTTCTAAAGAATGTCGAATACAAGCGACATGCCTCTCCCCCCTTCTCAGCCTCCAAACGACTAGTTACCGACCTTTCCAACTTCGTTACTCCTTTGAGGTTGAACAATTTATGTAAACTCTAAACCCCCTCTACTCGCCTTTGCCATCATACCCCTCCATTTGTACTATATCGCAGTTATTCATCATTTAATTTTATTAGCCATAGGAACATGTCAACACTTTTTACATAGAATTTCGTTACGTATTTTTTACGAACATAAAGTAAGTTCTACACTAACTTAAAAGTGTATTTTACCATCATTCATGAAAATCACCAATCATTCTGTATCGTTAGAACTCCATGCTCCTATCTAAAAAACCTATAAAACCCACTTACCTATGGAAATTAATTTAAATAAAAATAACGAAAAATCTAGTTGCCGTAGAATGTCGATGAAATGAAGAAATTGGGACTTGGAATCAGTTAGCGAAATGAAGTACGAATTTAATTGACAATTGATTGAATTAATTTTGATTATGAAAAAAAAAAAAAAATTGTGGAAAAGAAAAAACTTTTACTTATAGTTGAAAACTTATATGCGAAACAAAAAAACCATTTTAGAAAGAGTAGTTTTAATTAATTTAAAATCAATCAGGCTTAATGTGGTCATTGATACTGCTACCCCATTTCAGTCGTTATTTGCCATATATATCCTAATTGTTTGTTAACTAAACCTTATTCTTAGCTTGTTTGGTTACATCATTGGTCCTGTAACTAATTCCTAGATAGTGGCAATGGAACAATAAAGTATCTAAGTAAGGTGAAGATTGAAAAATTTCGTGTTGTTTGATGTTTCGTAAGTTCCTCAGCAGAGAATTGAACGAATCTGTAGACTTGGGGGGGTTTATTTCAATTAAACATTTCTATTAAATTTCTATTATATTACATTTCTATTAAATTTCTATTAAACATTAAAAAAGTAGGAGCTGAGACTTTTGGTGATGATTTCGTAGAATAATTAGGAACCTATAATATCGACCTTTGCCTCCTCCCATAAATTTAATTAAAAGTTGTCCAGCTGTTCATTAGAAACTAATATTATTACTGAAAATGTTGTGCTTGTGAAGTAATGGTTTCTCGGAAAAAATTAACAAAAACAATCAAAACGCAATCAATTGTTTGGAAAGATATTTATTGCATTTCGATTGATCGACCCCCTTTTTCTTCATTGAATTGGGTTTCCTCAACTTCGTCGCTAATAGTTTAGTTCGCATCCAAAAAGTGGCTAACACCATTGACATTTCTTCAGTGGTTCCATATTTAATTCACTGGAACGTAAAGCCGAATCACTACTTAAACTTATTTTCGGTTTAATGCACCATCGAACAAGTTTGTCTATTTTTTAATAAAGATACACTACCGTTTATGAAATTTTTTACGATTCTTCGATAAGCACATTCAATGCAGTGAGTATAATAAGTCATAAGGGTCCCCAGAAAATACCATCAATATTTGTAATATTTTAAATATCAATCAAACATCTTTATACTGATATTCACAACCTTCAGTTCAAAAAATAATTTGTTTTGTCCTTTTTTATAATCTTCAAAATTCATTGTTCTTTATTGTCCACTTCATGAACTGAAAATCAAAATTTATTAGGCTTGTCGTTCGTAATGTTTTTCAATTGATTATTCCAACATATGGTGATAAAACCTCTGATAAGTATTCATTTTTCGTAAAAATATGCATATATTTGCTTTATTAATCTAGGACTGAAAACATAGTTTCTTTGAGTAGAAATTCTGTAATCGAGTTTGACAGTACCACCTACATGTTCCCCCAGTGTGTAGGTAGCTAGTCGTCGGCCTTACCCTTAAAACCACAACACATTCAGTGTTATGGCCAGATATTTTAATCATCTACCCTAATTTTAGTCTGATAAATAGCTGTACAAGTTCAAGTACTGTTTTCCCGTTCAAGAAAATATCACCCATGTGCCATAAGACCACAAGGGAACCACGTATTATGGTTTACATACTCCAGCTAAACTCACATATTTGTGCCTAAAAACACGTGCTACTGCTTACTCTCAAGTTTGCGATCATTTTTCATTCACTTATAAAGAGCAAACAGATGAACGCTCAGCAATGCGCGTTCTCAATCAATTCTTTAAAACAAAATTTAGGCTTCTATCAAAACAAAAGGAAAACAAGTTAATCTCCAGGAATCGTTTCATAAAATTTCAAAACGAACTTCCATAAAGAAATTTTCGGGAAATTTTATTTTATTTATTATTATTTTTTTTTTTTAGTTTGAAGTAATTGGCTAAGATTTTTTTAAACTCGCTCGAGCACTTATAGGCATACCCATGAAATTCTTATTTCGAGTGTTTTCGGGATCCTGGTTTTAAATATTCCAACCTCTCTACGCTTTAGGGTTGATTGAAAGTGATACCGAGGAATCATGGTCAGTAAGGTTACCTATCTTTGTTTTTCGACCCATATTAGTAAATTCGGGAGAAAAAGACCATTATTATGGGAAAAAATTTCAGGAAGGCAGACGAACGGATTTATTTATTTCTTTTGTTCTTTATTTTTTAAATTTACTTATTTAAAAAAAAAAATCCTTGGTCGATTACAAAGGATTATTATTGAAAATACCTAGTTAGCCAAAATTTAGTCGATTATCAACTTCATCCCGACTCACATTTCTGGATTTTTTTTCGGACGAGCTCGATGACATTTATGCAAATATCAGCATGTTAGACAAGACCATGGAGAATGGGTAGAAAGGGGTTTGTCATAAAAGTGTAGTTTATATTGTGTGCTAATTGGCGAGCAGGCCTCCCCCTGACAACCTCCCAAGGAAAGAAGGTCCCTGCTGGAGTGAGGTCATTCATTGTATTGCTTCGACGAAGACCCCTTCTCCTGCAAAACAATGGAGAAATACAACGATAAAACGGTGATAACAAAGTTTCAATACGTTACTGCTTGAGACGGAACATATGAGAACCAAATCAAATATACATCTAAAACTTCTAAACCGCATTATACCCTTTAAATTTATCCTACAATACTGTCTAATCAACTTTCATGAAAAATGTTGAGAAGGGACTCAATTTTACCTGAAGAGAGAGAGCCAAATCAAGCTGATCCAAAAATCAACCGAAAATCTATACCTTTTGATTGATTTCTTTACTCTTGTATCAGGGTTGATCCGGATGTTTTTCATTTGGTTTTTGAAATCTTTGTCTTTTTTTTTTGTCAATTACAAAGGTCCGTTATTGAAAATGAAAACTGAAATTATTCACGCCTCACATAAAATATACTTTAAATCATGATGGATTTATTAATTCATTCATGGTTTTTCCTGGACTTTTACATAGATATTTTATACTTATTCGAGCTGGTCGAATTCTCTTGATTCACTTATTAGCACGTTTTTTTATTGAATATTACAGATAAATATCAAACAGTTTACTAAATCATAATTTGCTTATTCTAAAAAACCTCAAGAAAATGACGTGTGTTTATCGATCGATTACTGTGCCTACAACTGCAATATCTCCCTACAAGTGCCAGGATCAAAACAAAAGTTCTTGTCTACAATGAATAGAAACGGGAGTGTTATATACAGTCAACCTAAAACTGTATATATCACACTCCGGACTTCCCCTGGAAAAAACATTTTCGAAAAATGAAAGGTTCTAATTCGCCTCAGAGAATTCATCGTTGTTATCACATTACAAGATCAGTTGATGCTGGCACTCAGGGACCGGGGGAACAATGGTATCTCTCAGCCAAGATATATCATCCTCTAAGTCACTTTATTCCCAAACCCGGAGATATTTTAATTAAAACCCCCTCAGCAATGAATTTATCATCCTTTCCACTCGACTTAACAGTCATTGTCTTTTTCTGACAGGTTGATTTATTGTATGTTACTTTACCTTGGTTCGTTGAAATATTGCTTCTTCATAAGTTACACAATTTACCTTGCAAAGGAAACCAAATACTGTTTTTCTCAAGGTAAATTTTTGGTGGAGAACTAATAAATAATGGAGAATTTGTTGATATTTGTCCCTGGGAAAATACCTGCCTGCTGTAGAATATTACAAGCCGTCTCAGTCCGTTCTCTACCCCTTTAAAATCTTTAATGGTCCAGAAAAAAATCGCTTTATTGACCAACGACTGAAACAGAACCGATACTAATCATCAGTTGTGGCTATATGGGCATGCAATGCCAAAAATAAAATAAATACATTTAAAAAAACCTTTTTGAATTTTCTTTGGAGTATGGAAAACGTTAATATCTTTCAACGAATATCTTATACTTAATTGCTATATAAAGATGATTCAATCCATGCTTCTCAGTAGCATTAATTAATTATTATGAGGTTAAAAAATATGGGACATGGTGACATCGTTCAACAAACTGTGTTGAAGAGAAATTTTGGTTTCGAGGTCAGATTAAAACGCTCACATTTGTAATAACATTGGTTATGGATTGTTGCCTTGTCCTTAGTAGGTTGGGTTGGTTGAGGGTAGAGAAATTTATAGGCTTCTCTGACTTTAATTGAAGTTTATCAGTTCATACAATGTATATCTCTCCCCATAAAAATTTGCATATTTCTCAATTTAAGTACAAAATTGACCCCAGTAACAATACCAAACATAACTGGTCAAGACCAAGAGGTTCAAGTTTCAGACTATGTGTCTCTCCACATAAAAATTGCATTTCCCTCGATTTTAGCACAAAATTGACCCTAGTAACATCACCAAACATAACTGGTCATGACTAAGATGTTCAAGGAGGCATCCCAAATTTTACTTAAACATTATACAGATCATCAACAAAATAATAAGCTCTGAACAGTCCATATATTTGGCAAAAGCGCTCAGCATATAGCATTAAACCACATTATCAGAGAAGCCTGTATATTTCTCTACCCTCAACCAACGCAACCTACTTTTTAATAACACAACCAGAAATTCCATTTCAAAGAGTTAAAGGCTACTATGATTCTATTTTGTACGTTGTTCCTATGGAACCATGTTTACATACAAGAGTAGATAAAAAAAATAAAAAAAATACCGAGTTTAGTTTATGACTTTCCACAAGGTTTATCAATTCTGTATTAGATATACTTTCTACGCAGATCGCTAATCTATAAATAATGGCTCACAGTCTATGATACATTAACTAATTATAGCTAAATAGATGTCGGCTCCTCCCGGAAGAAAATAAAAATGAAATGACTACTAGATGGCTAAATCGATTTTATATTAGAACAGAAAAATAATACATTTTTGTCACTGAAGCAATTCTGAACTGAATCTAACCTTCTCCGGACTCATCTCTCTAGGGATCGGACGGATTAAACGAACAGCGACCCAAGCGGTTTCATTTAGTTCTTACAAATAATGGAAATCTAAATCAAACCGAAATTACCTTTGGATTTCTAAAGTTTTCAACAACTCGATTCTTTAAATATTTCAGTCCTTAAATTCAACTGTTTGGTTGATCGAAATAGATACCTATCGAGATTACAGTGCGGCGAATGATTTTTGAGCTAAATTTCATAAACTTTGGTCCGGTAGTTTTGGAGAGTAGATTCGGACTCGCTGAGTACGAGGGATGGATGGGTTTATTTATTTAATTGATTTTTGAAATTCCGCGGTCTTGAAACGCAAACCAACAAATTCCCAGAAGGGGTACTTTATTTTTATTACAATGGATAAATAATTATTGAAAACGGTAATCCAAAAGTAACTGATTGTAGAAAAACACCACTTAAACACAATTTTATCTTTAAAAAAATCAAAATATTTTGATAACGTTCAGGAAGGTTACTTGAAAGGACAATACAAATACAAATATAGCTACCATCAAATACTTCCTGCCATTTCAGATTTGAAGGGTAATTTCCGATCGATTTAAATTTCTTTTATTTGTGAGAACTAAATGAAACCACTCGGGTCGCTGTACGTTTAATCCGTTCGATCCATAGAGAGATGATTCCGACCAATTGTTGGACCAATTTACTGTCCTCAAAAATTATTGGCCAACGAACTCATCCTTTCATTTGGAAATCTTGATTTTTTGGCGCAAGAACGGGATTTTCATCTCAATCCTAAGGAGAGTTATCCGCTGGAAACAACCACAAACACACACTCACAAACACACACACACACACACACACACACACACACACACACACACACACACACACACACACACACACACACTCACAAACACACACACACACACACACACACACACACACACACACACACACACACACACACCGCACACACATGTATAAAGAAATTTTTGAATGAAGAAATTTTTCAAAAGTTTTGATTTAAAAAATTATCTGAGCCATTGCAATATCTTCATTTTCTACGAAAATTTGCTAAAAAGAAAAACACGTGAAATGTAATGTCAGGAGCATTAGAACAGTACGGTCAATTTAGATTAAATGGTCATTAACTGAGTGGATATGCTGGACCACTGGTACTACTATACTTATATTAAACAATGTATGTAGTATTTAATTGGCAATATTTCCATATATATATGAAATATTATTAAGATACCACCAAACGTTTTGTCCAAGATATAATTTTGACATCGACGAATCGTGTGTTGCTCTCGTTGCAATAAATGACGAAAATCGATGCTGACCCCTACCCTACCCCCTGAACCCGTCTCACATTTTTAATTATTCCTAGTTTTTTTTAACGGTTGAACAACTGTTACACGTTCATTCAATGAGGTAGGTTTCAAGATGCTGACTGTGTTACTGGCATAAATTGTCATACTGATTGTACTTGATTATTAAATGGCACTTCACTGAGGGAAGTAATTCATGCGAATTGCTTCAATTTCCTCAACTAAGCGAATGAAAAACATCTAGCCGTGCAAGACAAGAATGTAAAGTAAACGCTGCGAAAGAAGTAGTATAACAGAAAACGACAGGTAAAAAGGGTGAAGAGGAATAAGGTATAGTGTTGAGGGCGAAGAGGACGAAGAGGGGGTTTCGAACCGGATTGTAATGTTGGGGGTTCAAGGCTGAAGACTGACTCTCCGACACCAGTTTTTTATAGTCAAGTGAGGAGTGTACCTTTGTGGTGCTCCTTCAAACATAATTACCATTCCTTCCCGATGGAACCCCCACCGCAAGATTGTTATTAAAACTAATCTCTACTCTATGGCTTTCTTCTGACCACCTGTGATTATCTTCTTCCAATCCTGAGTTCATCTTAATTAGTCATAGCCACTCTGGGAGGGGCTGTGTGTATGCCAGTTGTTATATACGCAGTCAGATTATAAAATCACCCTAATTCTTTGTAATTCATCTACGTGACCTGTATAAACTACTTCTCCTCTGCCCGTAATCGAAATTTCTCTGTAATGAAAGGGAGACTATCAGAACCGGAAAGTAAACAATATAGTTACCTACGGGAGTAAGAAAAGAAACATGATTGCCCCAACGATCACTCCACCCGTTTACCCAACTAAACTAAATCAATCAAATTTTCCCTACCACTTATTCATCTTTCACATCATGAAAAATAGGATTCATTGTTTGAAAGCCTATTATGAATGTACTTTGAATGCGATGGAATTATCGCAATACTACTACTGCCGTGGATAGAAAGAAAGAAAGAAGAAAGAAAAAGAAAAAAAAATGAATCGAAGACATGAATAGAAGAACAAGTCCGAATGAAATGCATGATAAACCGAGAGCTTTCCAACGAGTGGAGAACGATTTTTGTCCGGTGAAAACTAAAGAAGTTTCATTTCCCCAGCAACGGCTTGGTTGTACGTGAAAATCAAAAGAAAAAGGTAACTATCTTTTAGGAAACGCTTGCATACGAGTCTGCAACATATTGGGACATTTTATGTCTTTAGTTGAAGACAAGTATGTGTTGCAGACTCGTATGTAAGCTCAAAGAGCCACTCAGCTGATCCGGACCCTGGGCATCGTCACGTAAATGTGCTAAAGAGACTACATACGAAATTACAGCTTCCTATAGGTAGTGTAAAACATAGAAATTAGCTATTAAAATGATTTAAAATTACCACCGCTTCACGAATCAAACCGTTCTCGTAATATTTGGATCACCTGCTATAAATCAAATCATTGAAACACCAGCTCAATGAAATCATCAGAAATTAACAAGCTGTGGCAATCATGTACACAATATCAATTATTGAGAATGATCACCTGAGTGTACACAATTATTCAAATAACCTCGCTCATAACTCAGCTTGTTGTCCACGCACTTCGCAGTAGTTAAAATAATATGGTTGGATAAATCGAGAGCTTTCGAACGAATCGTCAACGAATTTTGTGGGATGAAAAACGACGAAGTACCATTTCCTTAGCAACGACTCGTTTGTAAGCGGAAATCATCAAAATATTTTCGTGAGCAATTTTCCGTGACGTTTTTTTAGTTTATGTGCCATAGCAAAGACATAAAATGTCAAAAAATGTCGTGACACATCCGCGTAACGCTTTTCGATAGTTACTCCAAGGCTACAGAATGCTTTGTGACACATCCGCGTAACGTTTTCGGGCAGTTAGCTCAAGGCTAAAGCATGTTCCATGCTAAAAAATACCACTTATATGGAAAGAAATCAAGGCATGGATGTGTCTTTTGGCATCTCAATTTGAGAAAGCGTTAGATACGTTCTCTAGACAAACTTTTTGAACAGACATTCATTGTTAGGGAAGTGATCTTAGCGTTGCTGTACGTTCGAAATCTACTCGACGACGTTTACTGTTTACTTAACTATTATTCAATTGGAAATCATTTTAAAAAAAAACAAAAAAAAAACGGTAATATGGAATGTAACTGTCAGTTTTTCACCTACGAAAATCGCTATCCACTCGTTGAAAAGCCCCCAATTTATCTGACAAGTCACTGCATCTCACACGCTAATTTCTCTCCCTGTACATCAATTTATTTACATCAGTCTCTTCACATCAGTTTACTTTTTTTTGGGTTGAAAAAAAATTCACGAAATTTATACATTGACGGGGGGAGGGGGGGTCTATGTATGAATTTCGTGATTTATGTATAATTCGTGGCTGGGGAGCCAAAATACATATCCTTCTTAAAGGTACATTTCAAATGCAAGATGATTCCACCTTGACAGTTTTGGTACTACGATTCAGTACTATAGTTTTAGTTATGAGAATTTTCAAAGTTGCTCATGCTTCACGTTAAGTGAGTATGAGAAGCCCCAATAGTACAAGGACATTAATATAACGGTACATTTCGATAAATACCCGAATTTTCAAATGAAACAAAATTCCATTACGAGAATTTTGGTACCAAAATTACTATTTTAGTTTATACAAGTTTTAAAATTTTTAGACTTTACATAAACTACGGAAAACCTCGCGGATACAAGGTTGTTTCAAAAATATATTTCCATAAAAATGTTGAGTTGGTTTCTATACGTTCAAAAACTAAAATACCGAACTCTTTAACGGGGTTTCTCTGGGTATGGTAGGTACAGCATAATTATAACATATGGAACCAATCAAACCAATCATTCTAATCAGCAGGGTGAGCTCTGTACCTTATTAAAACACTTTATCACTAAGTAATTATTATTATTATTCCCTACATGGAAGACTGAAGAGAAGAGGGATTTCGAAACAACGAAAGAAAAAAAAATACGCGAAGAAAACCTCCCTGCCTCGATAAACCCAAAACTCACATAAATTACCTTGTTAGTTAAAGGGAGACTAGTAAAAAAAAAAAAAAAAAAAAAAAATTATTATTATTAATAAGTATTAATAAGTATTTGTGACACATGAGCCTTATCGGCTATGCATCCTTGCAGTTCCCCAATGTTGGATACATACAGCTATGATATAGTTTCGTGTCACTTTGTTATTTCGTTTTCTCTCTCTTCCTCTTTTGACATGAAAATTCCTTATGACGGGAGGCTAGTAAAAGATTCTGCTACGTTTCCTGATAAGTGATGGGACATTTAATCGTTTTCCTATAATCGACTAACCAAGTGAAAATTTATTACTAAGACTAGGTGAACACATTGGAATACAAGGTGAAAAACTACTCGGATCAGCTGAGGAAGCTATGAGGCTAATTTCATTCCTGATCGTTTATCGATGCTAAAACATGAACCGGAGTCTGGCTAGAACACGTAAAATAGAATTACAACCTGTAGATCTATCCTGTTCAGCTGAGTAAGCTAGGAACTCTTTTTTTCCCCCTAATTTCCTTTAGATGCTATTGGAATTAGGAACCGAGTTTTCGTAGAACAACGTCTCTTTATTTAAAAAGTTTAAATTGTTAGCAATTTTTATTAAAAGGCCATTTTGTCCTTAATTTCGTTTTGATTTTCCTCCAACTTTTCTCCTCAGAAACTATTTCAGCCCTATTCCTGGGGAGAAAAGTTGGGGGAATCATAAGAACTCTAGACAGGCCTTTTGATTAAAGTCCATTGTAGGACCCCTATCATAGAATTAACATAGAGGAACTTCCAGACATCTGTTCTCAATCTTCTTAATTTGCTGAAATTTGAAACTTAGCCTCTATAGGACAAGTACCATAGAATAGAAGTAAACAGTGAGGAACCACTCAGAGCAGCTGAGAGATTTCACTAATAATATCATTGATAACATATATATTTGTGCTACAGCCTTAGGACAAGTAAATTATCGGATGTTTTACCCTAGTTTATTATGCGGATCCATCAACATTCGATGATGTTTACGTGGGTGATTTAGCTAGATAGTTTCAATCTTCTCACCGTTACTCTCAGTCAAGATTGTTTGGATGCGTCCTTCCCACCATTATTCCCAGTTATTATTTAGTTGATGGAAAAAAAATTCAAACAATGGGTAGGCTCTGATTACATCATAGAAGAATGGAAGAATAACTGATGCTGTGAGCACACACTCATTTGATGTTTCATTATCTAGTCCTTATTGAGATTTAGGTGAAGGATTATGCAAACAGTATAAAACATATTTAATCAATTCCAAACCGTAAAAGTAAGAAGTTTCCTTATTTTTCGGCCGGATAAAACCGACAATGTGCAATTATACCGCATCGAAAGCACACTGACAATGCATGCCGCATCGAAAAGTGCATTATAGATAATTACGAAGAATTTCACTCCCGTTAAAGACAAACTGTGGGGGCGTAATGAAAAAGATACAATCATTTTGAAATGGGTGTTCCGCTAGTACATAGTGCGTTAGAACTCAGTGATTCTACGTCGAAAACTCGTCCCAACGCTCAATTATGTATTTGAGGGCGAAAACGTTGAAGTGCCAGTAATACGAATGTATTCATTGAGAGCTTATTCATGTTCGCGCTAATGTAGCCTAATTACCGAAACAGACTGTACATTAGCAGCTTCGGCTTTTAACCTATGAATATTCCCCTTCTCCTGGGTCTTGTCCATAGAAACGCACACGCCCAGACCATGTTCTAATGGGCCCGGAGCTTCAAAAGTTTTAATTGAGATCGAAAGATGCATAGAGTTAATCAATCTCGATTAAATGTTAGCACTTCCACGGCTCAGTTTTCCGGGTCTAATTGCGCCCGACCCGATGGGCTTTCACACCCGAGCTTTACCAATAAAAATAGTCTCATTGACCGAGCAAATAAAATTTTAATGGATACAACACTGATTTATTGGGCGTGTTAAGTTATTCTGTTTGAATGCAAATGAAGCTGAAAATAGTCCAATCGATCGATTCATCACTTCAAAACAATGCAAATTAGATGTAAACAAAGGGCAATCATCGACAACAAAGAGTAGTTTTTGATTATCTTTCCGCGTGATCCTAAAACATTTAATCGAAATTAAATCAAATCATGGAAATTGTGTGTTTTAAAAATTTTATTTCGCTACTGTGATATCCATTGTAATTCATAGTGCCTAACTATCAATCAACTATCATAGTTGATTGAATTACTACAGAAAATTCAATCCTGTTATAAATATCCTTCGAATTTGGACAAAATCGGATCATTAATTGACAACAAATGGATGTTTCAAGAATCCAAAGTTCAGTGCGTGCGCAGTGATGTTTATTTATCCATTATGTAATAAACTGGCACTTAGAAGTTGTGATATCGCTATTAGAGCCAATTCGAAAAATAATATAGAAAAACTATTAATATTCAACTTTAAGTTACTTTATTTTTGAAAAACCTTACAGAAAGGGGATGGAGTGATTGAATAATGCTTTATCATAAATTGAACGTTGGCCAACGTCTTATTTTCTTCTTTTTTTTTTCAATCTAATTACCTACCGATCTTGAGAGAAATATAATTTTTTTATTTATTTTGGAGGTAGGTATGACGATTTATAGCCAAGCTGGAGAATATGAGATAATCATTAATCAACTAAGCGTACCCTTTCAACCAAAATATCTCAAATTCAAAATTATTCGTTCATTTTACTTGATTGATTTTTTTTGGAGATGATATCATTTACTTCGGTGTTCATTGGAATCAATTTTTGAAACGGCGTGGTCACAAGAATCAAACTACTTGTGTAGAAGATGCTCGTTCAGCGGTATTGACCTCCTCAAGAAAAAATACCGCTGTACTCGCAGAACGGTTGGTATCGTTTTAATGCACAACCGTAAAATGCTTACTTACCACACAGTCAGCATTTCAAACACGTAGAGTCTAGAAGATGCTATGACGAATCTATAGAAACAACCACGAAAGAATGTTGGTTTTTATACTGAGATCGGATTCATCAAATTTGGGATTCTTTACTTGTAACTTCAACTTAAAACCACTATTAACATCACCACCATAACCACCACCACCATAACCACCACCACCACCGCCATCACCACTACCACTACCGCTACTGAATCCTTTATTCTTTAGTTTTTCAATCTCTTCAGTTTACCTACTATACTTGTTTTCACAATATTAGGAGCCGATAATCGTTAAAATCCGAATGAATAGTATGATAATTTACAGAATACTAAATCAATATTGTTCCACATATCAGATAAATGGAGAATATTTGAGACAGAGTGGGGTGAATTAACGTATTTTGGCTAATTCACCTTTTCACAATACCTAAATAGATAACCTTTAATAAATTTGATGGTGAATAAATTCAAGAATGTTGGTAACATGTAGAGAAAAATGTGTGTTTTGAAAGCGATATAATTTTTGGATTTTTTCCTGTGAGCCATTCGTATGAAACTGATGAGTCTTGTTCAACTGAATTCCAGTACGTAATTTGGCAGCATATTTGGAAACTGCAAAAATTGTGACTTAACCACAGGAATAGTCACAGGGATTACCCCTTAAAACTGCTGAAACCAGTAATTCTTCCTTTCACTTCATCTGGTTAGCTATAATCCCCCTTCACTTTGCTTGCACTTAATTGGTTGTACGTCCAGCCCCCATTCCTTTCCCTCGACCGATGGGATTCAATCTCCCTTCACCTGTGACTATATAAACTGTGTCCTTTCTAATGTGTGTTCAGTTATTGTTTGTAACTGATGATGGCCTAACCGTCGAAATCGATTTAACATTGTAACTCTTTATTTTTTCGTGGAAATAGACAACGTTTTTCACCAACTTCCATTTCTACCTACGTATTCTGGGCCTAGATCTGGTCTATAGAATAGGACGTATGAGGGTCTGAAAATTAAATCGAGAATGTCAATGTCCAGCTATAAGATATTCTCACTACCTTCCTCTTCTCACCACCATGATTCACAGTATTTGTTTCTCTTTTTCTGAAAAATTGAAAATCACACCTCACGTTTCTCCGTTGTTTTCGTGCATGTCTGGCTGGTAAATAATAGTACATATACATGCACGCTTTGTTTTTATGGTGCCAGACATTGAACTTTCCGAACACGATCCAGTGTAATTAGAATTCAATCCGATAAATTGGCGCGAAGATACTTCCTTTTTCCAGTAACTGAAGCAAAGAAAATTGCCACGAAAACTGCATAAATCGGATAGAAGACATTCACGGACTATTAAGCGATATAAGGGCGCTCGCTCCCCGCCAGTTGTAATGCAAGTTAATGGCGAAGAACGTGGTGAAATATGAAACAGAGTTATAGCAACTTTTAAGACGATTACATCCTGGGCCCCCCACTTTTATACCACTTTAAAGTTCCACTCCTCTCACCACCACAAAGAACAGACGCAGTGTGAATCGCATCACTGAATTAGATCTATATCTTTCCTATATTCTAAGGAAAGCCCGTAGAGGTTTCTATTAGAAACCATCGGCTACGATTAAGAACAACAAATAAATTAAAATCTTCAATATTTCTTATGAGAACGATTATTTCATAATATAAAATTTTAATATTTCTCAACAATGCTCTCAAGCTGCAATACCCACCCTAGTTGGCAGACATTTCATTTCACTTGTTTGGAGAACAACATGTAATTTGTCTTTTGACTGATTCATATCTAAAGCTTATTTCCGCTAGGAGTAAAAGTAAAAATATCGTCAGGCCTTCAAATCAGCACTCCTTTCGACGGCGTGATGATGATTTTCTTACATTAAAAGCGATCACCTCCTGTACTAGACTCGCTAGTGACGACGGACTCCGCCGAAAGGGGCGTAAACGATAATCGTATTCAGGGGCGTCGCCAGACGAAAATAGTGAGGGGGAAGTTTCATGAAATTCCCGACTGAACCAAAAGTTTTCCCAGCACAAAAACAGGTAAACATAGATAGACAGATAGCAAGAAATATTGGGTTTTCGTATATAAGGATTACGCAGCAGCCCCTAATAGGCTTCAATTCAAATTTCATCAATCCAGTTTCAACCTGTACCTAATTAATTTATCAACCTAGCATCCTCTCAATCCTCAATGCAACCACTCAATATAACCTTAGTAACTTTAAAACTATTCCCGGAAGTTAATGAGGCGTTTTGAATATAAACTTTTGAAGATCAATCTTTACGAAAAAAATCCCGTTCGACGTCTAATTTTTGAACGTATTTGCAAATCTAGTATGACGAAGACGTCCAAATTTCTCCCTTGATGGAAAAAACAAAAGATCATGGATATGTCTTTGTCTGCTTACCAGTAGGTACCTACTACTCAATTGTATAACAACCATGTAGTGCCTACTTTTCACAAGATTATTCCATTATGGTAACAAAACAATATTAGTTTATAACTTAGAGTAATAAACAGCATTCCTTGACACTATAATGGCTTAGAGGTCATGAGATTTTGTGATAAAATGAAAGCATTCCAAAAAATACATAGCATTAAGTAGTCAATCCCTTGGTAAAAATCTGCTTTTAGTTAGTAAAGAAACTCGTAAACGAGTTCCACTATCCGCCTTACAAGCAGATACCATGTAACATGGATATGTCTTTGATTGGGGATTTCATAACGGTTGTCCTCGAGTTGTCCTCGACTGTTGTCAAGAGGATGAAAATGTTTCCTATGGAGTGGAGTGAATGATGCTATTGCTTTACGTTAAGAATATTGTAACCGGCTTATTAAAATTGTTTATAGTTCAATAAACTTAGTTTTGGAATGTAGCCAGGTACGTGTGGAGGGGGAAATTGGTAGCTTGAGATGTGAACATTTATCACATAAATCAAGAACTTTCCAACGAGTGGCGAACGATTTTTGTGCGATGAAAACTGCGGAAGTTCCATTCCCCTAGCAACGGCTGGGTCGTACGTGAAAAACACTGAAATTGTGACACAAATTTTGTGTCACGGAAATTTTTGGTTGACCCCCCCCAGAGCAAAGACAAATCCATGTCAAAGTGGCGATCGATTTCCCTACTATGAAAACTATGGGAGTTACTCTTCCCTAGTAACTCATTGGTTGTACGTGAAAAATCAATAGAAATTCTACCTAGCCTTCACTTTTCGTGTCAATAATAATCTAAAGTGCCGGGTCCTCACAAATTTTGTTGTCGTTACGCAAATTTTAGAATGTCCCCCAGCCCAAAAACATATCTATGTTAATAAAAAGAAGAAAATGTTTCACTTACGAATGAAACCTGTTACCTACAGTTGATATCAATTGTCTAGAAGTACCTATTCATAAACGTAACACCTCTGTAAAATGACGATTTTCATGTGAACGGTTATAGGAGAACTAGATAACATAATCATTTGTAGCTAGGCCGCAATATTGGTTATAGATTAAGACAATAATAATTCAACTATTGTCATTATTCGAAACTTGAATAATGTTTATACGACCATAAAGCTTCCGGATATTATTAAAAGCACAAGCAGAAAAACAACAACAGTAACAAAGAAAAGCAATAAAACAAACAGTAAAAGTTCATTATTAAATAAGGTATATATTTATATTTTTTGAATTGAAACTATATTTACAATTAGGAAATAATAATAATAATAATAATAATAATACGAAAAAATACCATTATTAAAGCGTTTATCTCTTTACGATCAGTATTTAAACTGTTGAGTTTTTAATGGAAGTGGATATATCGATTTTTCAATTTAGCCCATGATAGTATCACACATCATCTATGTCAAGATTATCAACAAAATCTTTTTCGCATTGTAATTAGATCAATGGACAAAGGCACTCATCCGTCTTTTCAGTAATTAAAGTTTTTTTCATGTTTCAAACTACTGAATGTTCTTTATTGAACTACAGGGTGGATTAGGACCAGTGTGAAAAATGTTTTTGGGTGAGAGGACCGAAAATAGACTACAGCGCCGTCAAGCGCAATTTTCTATCTTAATACGTTTTCGAGATATAACAGAATTGGGAAATGCTGCGGAAATTCGGGAAAATTTGAACGAAAAATGCCTGTTTCATGCACAATTGCCAACTGCAAGATTTTCCCAATTCTCGGGCTTACGAAAACGCTACGAGAAATCAATGTAAAAATGTTAGCATTCATCGTGCTCGCTCTAACAGCTTGTTTTGGTGTTTACGAGAAATACCAATACGAGAATTACAAAAACTCCCCACTGTGATGTAACGCAGTCCTGACTTTTGGGGAGCAGCCGGCATTCCCACCTGAGACTAGGGTTTTCAATGGAGCTGAATCCGGATATGAAGTCAAAAATGTGTATGACCGCGAAATTTCCCAGACTGGGGGAATAGAAAATCTCAAATCCAATGCTCCAAGGCTTATAGTCAGACGGGTCATGTCGATTCAGTCACGATTAGTTGTTAGCTAGAATGGTAGAGAGCTCTCTAATTAAATAAATAACGAATTAGAACTCTAATGTATTGGTAATCATGTTTAAAAATATATATTAGGTACATGGTTGCAACATACATATTGATTGAGCCTATTAGTTAATGGTGAATTCTCCTCGCGGCTTTATTTTCTCCCTTCCTTTTCCTCTTTTTCCAATCTTCAGGAAATAATGAGCTGCGAAGGAATTCCTTTTCAATGACCCACTTGGAGGAAGCCTGAGAACCTAAGCCGTCTCGGAGGGTCACGGGGTTAGTCTACTTCCTGGAGGAACGAATGAGGATGTTAGGAGGCAGGTGGAAGTGGGGGGAGTTGGAATTACTTTCTACTACTATTCGAAATGAAATATCCTCGTCTATGCCGGAACATTCTCTAAATTACTGTATTTGATGGTTATAAATATCAAATTCTGAATCGAAGTGCGCAAATGAACTCGCCAAATTCATATCCAGCGATGTCAGTTATATAATGAGAAAACAAAAGGAGCAAGATGCCACACAACTTTGCTTCCTATTATTGATATTTTGATGTTCCTGATGTTTTAGGTACGTTTACCGATAAAACTTGTTTACATTATATTCCTTTGCATGATACCTAAGTGTTGGATAATGACTGTAGCTCATGCAGCACGGGGCAACACAGAATTTGCAACTCACACCTGCGATTTTCCTGTGCGTTTCAAAGGAAGATCCAAATCTATTCCACACAATTTTGCTAAATCTCCATTTTTAGTGCACTATAATGATCATTAGAGGGAACAAGACACTTTTTGAACCTTTGAATCAGTGAATTCTAAGAATTCTCCCAATCAATTTTGAAGAAATTTTTACAAAAAAGAGGAGAACAAAACTGAGTTAAAAACGTTTTTTTTTTACGCCTATCTCGATTTTATTTGCGTCTAAGTATATGTATCTAAAGAGCAGCTCAAAAATATCAATATTTATCAAATCAGAAACTAGCTAAGTACCTTGTCCATGTGTTACAAACATACTTTTTCGAATTTTATTTATTTATTCTTATTTTATTTTATTTTTTTTTTTTAATCTAAGCATGCTTCAAAATCAGAGGGGGCACCCCATCAAAATGAAATGAAAGCGTTTTTACCCTAAAGAAATCGTTAACAACCAATTTTATGGCAAAAATCTTAGTTCCAGTTAAAAGTATGCAAAGGTAAAAAGATTTCAGCTTTTTTGAAAGTTTTTATCGTTTTTTCAGAAAATAATAACGGAATTCAAGTAAAGTTTTGAGCGAAAATTTGTGCATAAATATTTGATCTTCTACTTTATTGTTGATAAACTTCCTTTGACTAAAGTTTTATAGCAAGGTTGATAGGTAAGTCTAGCTGTAAGCGAATCCGATTCGATTCAACGTCCTAAAAATAACTAAAACGACCACGAATTTATTTCGGTTCTAAGATGTACTTTCATGTACTCATGCACTTTCTTCAATTAGGTTTGTAGATGTCTTTGATAATATCATTACTGTATTATGTCGATTATATTTTTAGATCATCTAAAAGGGTTTTAATTGAATCTGTGTGACAGAAACTTTCAAAACGTTTCTTTATTCGGACAGTTCAGATTATAAAAAGTTTTATAAAATAAGCCTTCTGTCCTTAAATTGGTTTTTCCCTGAAGAAGCCACAGTTCTTGGGGAGAAAACTTGGTGTTTAATTTAAAAAAAAAAAAAAAAAAAAAAATTAAGGACAGAAGGCCTATTTTATAAAACTTGTTAGAAACTATTAAAAACGACACCAAAGTCGATTTTTGATGTTTTGACAATTACTCACGTCAGTGACGAAGGCTATGACGTCATATTGTAATCTAGGACGACTTTTAAAGCTTTTATTGTGGTTTCAATAGTGGTTTCAGTCGATTCGGTGTGGCGTAAAACTATTAAAACGATACCAAACTCGATTTTTGGTTGATTTGACAACGATCGCTGTCGCCAACGACAATTTCCTGTTGTCGGATCGCGAACAAAAACTATACTGCTGATTTCAGATGTCTAAAAAGGCTACCAACCATATAATTACTAGTCGATAGCTCCCAAATTGCAGCCTGTAGCCCGGATTATTCACGCACACATTGACAAAATTTGTAGCTTGTCTACACTATCGACTCGAAGTGACTCACTTCTTCAATTAGCAGGTATATAAGAACTTACTATATCCATAAGTTTGCACAAGGTCTCCCGACAGTTGGGCATTATTTATAATGAATGTTTTACTGTACATACTCTGTAAGTTGAATGGAAAATAGAGTTCCTTGTTTCAGAGGATGAATGATAATAATTTTAGATATCTAGTCTCCAAGTTAAAAGAGATTGCCGAATAAAGATCTCGCCGGAAGCAAACTTGAATAAGATTCTGTTTTTGTTTAGAAAAGGTTTTGATAAATTAATTTACGTTCTAACAATGAATACTAAACAGTGGACCCGAATAAGAGGAGCAAGAAGCAAGTTGGTGTGAAGTTTGAAGAAACGGGGGTTGGGCGGCGAGGGGTGTGGGGCTGAGAAAACTTGAACGAACAAATTATCTTGGGTGCAAAGCCGCTTTAAAATTCTCAATGGTGTTACTAACGCTGCTCTCGAGTACTTAAGTCCTTTTTGGAATAAAGAGACTTAATTTGAGTAGTTGAATAAATAATTAGCATTACCCTCGGCACTTTGAAGGAGAAGCGGTTTCGCATTTCATCACCGGCAGTGGGCGGGATGGAGGGAGGAAAAAAAAAAATCTCGACGAGAGACTTTTCTTCTGAAACTCACTAAAAGGTAGATATTGTTTGATATGCATCAGGACCCACTTTTACATACAGTTACTATCATAAAAACTCATAAATCACGTGAACTTCATTCGTGAAGAATTCATTTGTACTACTATAAATTTATCTATTTAAATTTAATACGGGCTATACCCTATTTACAATAATCAAAGTATATAACCGAATCATTTAACGATTAATACCATTCAACAGCGTTATTATTATTATTTTTTTTTTTTATTCTTATTTATTTGGCATCAGTTACAAATTACACTATACAGCCAATACTAAGTAATTGTTATGAAATATATACAATACATATAGCTACGGTAGTACATAGTAGTATCACAGCTTCAGACCGCACGCTTGTAGGAAGATGAATAGAGAAATGTATACAGGTGGAGTTGGGAGCATAGTGCGACGTTGGGATCATAATGGTCTTGATAGTTCTTTGTCCCACTTGTGGAACAATGTGGCTCTATGGTTGTGCGTCTTGGTGCACTCCATAATCAGGTGTTCTGCAGTTTCTTCTGTTCGGGAGGTGGAGCATAAGCCACTTTCCTCCTGACCGATTACGATGCAGGAATGATTTGGTGACGGTCACCCCGCTTCTCAATCGTGTTATCGCCTTATAAAACTGTTTTGGTAGGCCAGCGAAGGATGGATGGGAGTGCCAGGGTGTTGGTGATGTTGCAGGGAACAAGGTAGTGTAGCGTCGACCAGAAGGATAAGTAGAGTGCCATTTTTGCCATCAAAGGAGACACTGAGCTTTGAACATGCAATGTAGATCGGAGGGTGGGTATTTGGTCCAATTATCTGGTGGGTTCGGTTGGGTTTTTGCAGTTTTTGCAGCCCTGTGTGCTTTCTCGTTGCCTACCAGACTGTTTTGTGCTTTAAAAGTGTTAATATTTAAGTGTTAATAATTAAAAGTGTTAATATTCATACCTAAGTATTATTGTATGAATATTATTATTTATATTATTATTTATATACATATTATTATTTATATAAATATTATTATTTATTATTTTTATTAAATGTATTATTATTATTATTGTATATATGTATTTCTGAATTAATACAACTGAACAAAATACATATATAATTCCATGAAGAATTAGTTTTTGAAAGTGTTTCAAGATGACGCTCGGTGTTAACATGCAATCTTTCAAATCTGTAATTTGGACTGGAAGATATGTCGGTAGATATAATTCAATTGTACCGAGATTGTAGAGCATTAGCTTTTATCTAGTTTTTTTTATTGATTAGTCAATACTTAGGAATTACTCTTAATTAAATTAGTATTTCTATTCCAACCACAGAAGGTTAATTACTTCCAAGTCTACCAAGGTCGGAACGCTTTAGCCAATTTTCTAAGAAAATTAAGCTGTTGCAATGAATCCGAAATTTCCTTCTTGGAAATTCGTTTTGAAATTCCCTGGGTTTAACGCTTTTTGATATGTGCATGTAAGGTTTGATAAAAATTTCTGGTTCTTTTCAATTTGCGCGCAAGCATATGGTCGTTGAAACTTCTCGGTTGTCGATGTGTTACTCTTTCTGAGTCACCTGGGTATTTTATATGGCTGTAATATCCTCAGTTCTCATGCTATTCTGGTTCAGTTTCGGAACCTCCGAGGCTAATTTCTTTCCTTTTCAACCTGCCGTTTTACTAAGTTATTTCTTTTGCTGTTTTGATATTTTCAGAAAATGTTTCAACATTCACCAAGTATTAACTGTAAAATTGTGGTGTCCTGAGCTGTAAAGGTGTTTAAACGCTTTTGGGAGCCACGATGCGCCAAGTTTTGATCATTTACTATATATAGGGCTTAATAACAGTTATAGACCAATGATCTGCTAGCTGAAGGGCTATCTAATAAAGAAATAATAAACCTTTGTGTAATGATTTGCAGCGTTTTACTATGCTCATACCTGATTCTTTTACAATGAACTGCACGAGTCACTTCCTCCCTTTTATTTTCCTTGCTACTTCCGAATCACAAGGTCAATAAATTGGATGGTGAAGGAATATTCAACATATTAGTAGAGTATTGCACCTTTTTCAAATTGCCTGAATAAGGTTTGTACCTGGACAATGAAGGCCTACCACGTCCAAATGCATGCAGTTGGTAACAAAATAATATTACGCCAACGGATAATGGCCCTCTTAAGGGAAGTTTGTCTCGTACGAAATTCTCTAAACCTCCACCTAATAGCGACACGGAACAAACATTAGTTCGTGTTGCTCGAGGTGTTTCTGTAATATAATCCTATAATAGCCAGTTAAAGCTAACCTAGTCAGAATTAGTCCAAATAGGCCAGTTAGCGCTTTCAGTGCGACAGGTGTTCCATGCTAATCACGCCGTTATTCGGCTGACATGATGAAGTGAAACTATTTGTTTTGCAAATTGCTAAAAATACTGTGTGTTTTTCTTATAGCGAATTTTCAATGAAAAAATGATGGCGTCAAAATTTAGCAAGTGGGAGGGAGAGGGCGGGGACCCTCTAAAAATCCGTTTTGCACACGAAAGAACACAATGCTAGATTTTAACGTCATATGAATAAATAAATATATGAATAAATAAGTGTATATATTTGTAGGGTGTATTTCCAGAAGATAACTCCCTGAAAGTAGGGCATACAAAATTCGTTCCTATTCATAAAAATCCGATTTGACAAAACGACGGAATTACGATTGCTCCAGAATTTCATATTCAAACTTAAAATTTACCTAGTGTCCCAAAAAATTCTTAAGAAATCGGTTTTTTAAAATAGCGCTTGGTGATACAGTCGAAGTATTTTTCAGCGCTGAGTCGATTGCGACCACTCCCAGATCTCTAAGATTCATAAACAAGTTAGAAAATTTGATTTTTAGGTTGGAAAATTCCCATAATTGACCAAATTTTCGAGTTCGACTGCGTGTCCTAAAATTTTCTTTACGATCTCGTCACACGGCTCACTTTAATTCACAATTTTTCTTTGAAAATTTGCTCTATTAGCCATGCTGTATGACTGAGTACTTTTTATTAATAATATAGCATAATATATAAAGTAGTTAATTTTATTTATTAGGTAGGTAATTCCTTTATACGTATGATGAAATCCGTCTGAATGGAGTAGTGGCTGCCCAAATACCTATCGTTCAAGCACTTTCAATCTTTTAAAGCAGAGTTGGGTTGATATTATTACCAACACATAACAGTTATTTATATTTGACTTTTTTTTTTGTTTGAACCCACTATAATATTAAGTTCACTATCCTGTGTATATTTAGTAGAAGCTTTAAATCTAATTTGTTTATTTATTTTTTGTTCGCAGGTAATAATTTAATCAATCTATCAGAAAGAGCCATCAGACGATATTGGATGGTAAGAAATGCTTTTTCGTCTTGTACAGATTTTTTCCACCTATGCGATCATCTTATCATTATCCACCTCCTCTATTCAAGTTCATTCAATATCTTTGAAGAGATTTACCGAACTGACTATCCGAAATCTCTGATATTAATTAGGATAATTTGAATAGTTAATAATCATATTGATTATGCAAATATCCACCTAAAGATATCACGGAATCAGGTTGGTGAAGATTTGAAATTACCCTGAAAGATGACACCAAAATAATGTTTTTTAAAACCCTGTTACGAATTCTAATGTTTTTTTACTATCAAACTTTCCGCAGTTACGAGAAAAATGTATCATCTTCCCATTCCATCCTCGTTGAATGTTAATTACTTGTTCAATAGCTCTCAATTCAGGAAAAAAGTAATTACCCTCATCAAAAATGCTCCTTCCTTGTCCCAGAACCTGGAACTGTATAAAACTCGCTAATTTTTGTTATTTTACAAATTCGCTGTTATCTATATATGTCTATAAGTTATTTATAAGGTACCGTGCCCAATGGAATGGGTGTCTAGAAGAAGGGTCTGTCACGATTTTTTTTTTTTTTTAACTCAGTTTTTCATGGAATAAGGCCCAATGTCATGTAGAGTAAGAGTTCCTGTGATTTTTGGTTGTAAAAAAGGCCGACAGACGTCAGGAAAAACGCATTTACGTGAAGAAGTGAAAGAAATTGAAGTGGAATAGAGGCCTATGTTAACAGTTCGTTGTCGAATGTGATTTCTTCTCTTTGCTAAGGTGATTTTTAATCTTTACAATGGACAAAGAGCTTATGTCACTCCAGCAGAATTTTTTCAGTGGTCATTAGCAATTTTCTTTTTTTTTTTTATTTTTTTTATTTTTTTATTTTTTTTTTTTTTTTAAGCGCTTCTGAAAAATTTACGAACTGTGACATAGGACCTTCTCCCGGACACTCATTCAATAAAGGCCTGAAGAAATATTGCTCAGCGAATTTGTGATAGATTAGGCAAAAATTTTGCGCGCACGTTGCAAATGTAATTCAGTTGGTGGGAAATATTTGTTTTGCTTAGTAAAAAAGCCAGATATCTTTAAGTAATTTGGGATTTTACCAAAACAATAGCTCTACACCTCCTTTGGAACCTGGGTACGCCAACAAACCCTGAGAACAACTTTCTTACTAAGAAAGGAAACACTCATGAAATTAAGTGAATCAAAATTTTGAAAAACTTTATCGAAACCGTATACTATCACTACCGGGTTATTACATACCATTGCATTAAAATAATTACTAAAAGTGACTTGGAAAAAAAGTAGGTGGTATAAACTAAACTCCTATTCCAGTCACCTATTACGGAGAGTCGACTTCACAATCAGAGCATATGCAAATTCTTTTGGTCTTCGTATCATACCCTCCACATTCTCCGTGAACGTATTTTGCACAAATTTGGCAATGAGCCATGTCTTCAACCCTGTCCTCTTCACAAATGAAGCAAAATCAGCTCTTTGAAACTTCTTCTAAGTGCCGTTCGGAGAGCTACTGGAACGGAAGCATTTTCATTCCTTAGTTTGCTGTTCTTCTTCTTTGGTGTAGGTAGTAGGTGTTTTCATCATCTTTTATGTAGCTGTTGTTTGTCAAACAAATTCCTTGCTACAAACAAGTTTTTGTGCGCAGCCATAGGCACCCTGAAGTGAAGGGGTTTTCCAACAATGTCTAGAAGAATTATTAGTGGTTGATGGTTGTTGTGATTCAACAGTGTTGAGGTGGTGGAGAGCTGATCTCTCGCATGGAGATCATCAATTCGATTCGGAAACAGCATCGGTGCCTAAATCGAGATCCGGAAAAGAAGACGGGTCCGTGACATTGGAAGTATTGGGTGCAGTGGGCCTTAGGCGCTCAAATGGGAGTAAGACGTTTGAATTGTCTACATCTTCTCGGATTCTGCAGCTTCCGTGACATCAGTGACTTAAAGATTTGGGGAGAGTCTAGGCTGATTTTTTGAGACGTCACGTGGAGCAAATACCTCTGGTCTAATGACGTTGGGGATCGAAGGTGTAAATCCCTATGGCTTGGAATCCTGTTGTAATGTTTGCAGGTGTCATCACTATCAGCCAGATTCGATTAAAAAAAGGCACTTCCAAGTAAAATTTCCTTTCGGAAACCACAGATTCCTGTTCTACAATCCAAGAAAAGAGTTCCAGAAATTCAGAATAATCTTATAAGCGAATTTTGGTAAATTCTCTTATTATAAGTAGTTTTCAACTCTACGAGGCAATTTTTGACCGATCAAATGAATTGGTACCAAATTAAACACGTATTTCTTCTGTACAGATTACATTAATCTGGATCAATTCTTTGAATGCTTTCATGCCCAGGTTAGCTTCTTCTCCTTCTATAGCGTACGACTACAACATGTGGCTATTCTTTCACCGAATTACGAGTCACCCTCGATGTTTTTATATTTGTTACACCTAGCTTAGATTATCCGTTTTTGACTTTTATAAAGATTCCACAACAGTATAGGTTCAAGCTCCAGCAAAACCCGACTTTCTATTAACAGATTATTATACAAGTTCAACTTGCATAACATTAACCAATGTTTGTTGCCGACTTGGTTTTACTTGCGGGAAACTCTGCTATCTCTGGAAGCGAACGGCTCTCCCTCTCTTCATCCCCTCTACATTCTATTTGTCTTGCCGCCGAGTCGCTGAATTGAGGAATAGCTAACTACACACCTAGACGGTTTTGAACAAACACCCGGGTTTTAAGCGAAGTATACGGAATGTTTCTCCATACCTAAATAAATACTTTTACTCATCGTAATACTTACACAGCTCCCCTTCATCAATTAATGCGTGGCAACGGATTCATCCCTGATTAATGTTTCAACACTCTCAACTCTACGCTCTCTTGGGGACTCGATATTTCAGAGTTGCCTTAATTTAATTTGCATTACATTGAATTGGAGTTGTTTGCTAATTCAATAACCCAGCGTTAACTGTACAATAGTTAGCGTGGTGCCTACTTTAATCGTTTCTAAATGTATATTTGAAACATCATCATCAAATCCAATAAATTTCAAGAAGAATATTTTCGTTCAAGGTTCAAATCATATCACCTTTCTTCCATTTTAAAATCATTAAAAGGTCAAATTGTTAATTAATTTTCTCACCGTTTACATTTTATATAAGTTACTGACCTAAGATTAGCCGAGTATTGATAATATTTTTCAGAATACTTTATTTTCGGGGTATAGTGATATACCTAACCAAATAACGATAAAGCATGCATAGACCAAGTATTGATTTCTCGTCATTTGGTTGTTTATCTGTTAGGTAACGGACTGAAGATGAGCCATTCAGGTTCAGAATAAATATTCGTGACATTTTATACCTATAATTTCCCGACAATTTGTGGAATAGGTCTGTTACGGAGAAACACGCATTTATGTTGTTTAGCAACACAAACAAACCGAAGCGAGAGTTTACGCTGAGGACAAGGCGCGTAGGAGAGCTTCAAGAATTTTAGTCCTGGGGCTTGTAGAGAATGTTTGTGTGTGATATTATATCCTCAGTTTTAGAGTAAATTTACTATTACACTGCTCTACAAAATTTAGGGGTGGTCTTGCCTCCGGCCGGAGCGTATCGGTTTTTTACGTTATTTGTTATGCGCTGAATCCGAGGTCATTTTTTAGCTCGTTTTTCATTGAACACACTTCCAGATTAAAATATAATGTGGAAGTGTGTTCAATGCAAAACTTTTAAGGAAGACATTTAATGACTTCCAAAGTTGCCTAATTATGTCATTTCGTTCGCTGATTCCGAATATCACCTCAATATTATTCTATTGCGCCGCACCCAACCACCCCGTTTTCTCGTAAAACTTGTAAAAAGTGTGGGAAAATCCTAGTTTTTTAAATTTTGTCTGCACATTTTATGAGCTAAGAATAGAAAATGGATAAATTCTATTGGGTCTGCATCTTGTAGAGGACATTCATCCGCATCAAATGAGACCAACCTCGCTTTTGTGATGTGAAGTAGTTATAAGGTCTGAAAATAACGGAGGTGCGATTTATTTTGTCAGACTTAACAAAATCACGACCTCGAAAAAACCGGGTTTAACTATCAGTTCATCCTATCATACTTTGGGAATCAATGCACGCTATGTATGCTCAGATCAACAAAATATATATATCTATCTACCTGTTATGAAGTCTAATCAAGTCGATTTGATTAACAGGCAAATAATAGTGAACTCTGTATTTTCTGTGGTTTGTTTACGTTGGTATATGGTGGCCACTCCCGGCCTATAGGCTCCAAATAACTAATTGAAATCGTATCTGACACCTTCATGCTACCTGTCACCCTCGTTGCTCTTGTCCCTTGTTGTTTTTGAGAAAACAGGGGGTTGGAAACGGTGCATTACAGGAATTAAGGTAATATTCGGAATGAGCAAAAAAGTGACATAAGCAAGCAGTTGGTCTCATTCAATGCGGAGGAATATCCTCTACAAGATGCCGATCCAAAAGGATTTTTCCAGGCCTGATTTTCTATTCTTAGCTTATGAAATTTACAGAAAAAAAGGGCAAACCACCGAGATTTTCCCACACTTTTTGCGTTTTTTTTTAAATTGAATTTTTAATTAACAGCGGGGGTTGGAAGCGGTGCAATAGATTTATTGAGGTGATGTTAAAAATCATCGAAAAAATTTACACTTGTGAGGCAACTTTGGAAGGCATTTAATCTGGAAGTGCTTTCAATGAAAAATTCTGAAAAGTTTTTGTACACACAAAAAAAAGAAAGAAAACATGCTGTATCATAGAAAAACGAGCCAAAAAAGGACCTTGGATTCAGTACAACAAATAATGTAAGAAACTGACAAACTCCGGCCGGATGTATGACTACCCCTAAATTTTGTAAAGTAGTGTTACATACCTCATCATGCTAATGATGTAATGTGTTGCACGACTTGGAGAGTCATAGGTACATACTGATCACGAAACCATCAACGAGAAACCATCAACCACACCTCTCAAATATTTGCTCATTCCATGTAGATCATCCCGCCACATCAGTTCACAGCTACTTCACCGCACTTAGACATTTCCCTAAGTTTGGATGAATATCAACAGTTTTCATCAGTGACGTAGTAAACAACGTTTATCATCCAACGCCTATTAAACAAAAGAAGGCAGGCAAGTTTCTAACTGTGGACTCAATAAAAAGCAAATTTTAATAGGCTAATGTTGTTTACATCAAAATATGAAACTTTGGTTTTCGTGCGAATTGGCTCTTATTATTGCGCTCATAAATCCATGATATATCTATGATACACGTTTTCTCTTTAAAACGACTAGCTATACATAACGGGAAATGTGTTGGAACTTCTTTTGAACCCAATTTTCTCAGTTATGTACGGTTTTGAAAACGTCTTCCTACAACGGTACCTAACGCACTGAGGTGTGGCGCTGGTGTGAAAAAGTTTAAATTACCTTGAATAAATAACGCTGATGCCGCATTATCTACTCTAAAGCACATTATTAAACCAGGATTTATAGGTTTTACTGATGTATTACACGGAACTAGCGAAAAACAAAGTTTCCTTTTGTTGAAAAAGAACCATCCATTAATTTTATCAGAGTTTTCCCTCCCTCTGAAGTAATTTGATAAGTTTTGGGTAAGTTAAATTGCACCACATAACTCGGGTAAATGTGTTGAGTTTCGCGGGAGGGCGAAACGGGAGGGGTGGGGGGGATCGATGGGAGATAAGTTTTGAAGGAAGGTTCAGATGGGTTTTTGGATTTATGGATGGGATGTATTGTTGAACTAGTTCCATCCCCCGCTCCTTCAGTCTCCACTCACAATGCTATATCCAACGCTACGTAAATCACATCCCATTTCCACGAGCACAGAATTAAGCCACATATCACTCCCACCCTCCTCCAAACGGGATTTATGCTTATACGCACTCCGCACAAATACAATAATAACAAGTAGCGCCCTTTTTTTCTGCAGAAGGTGTTTGTGGTGCAGGGGGGGTCTTATCATTTCGCAAATTTCCCTAAGGATACTGCGTGAACATTTTTGATTCTTTGATTCAAGGACCCAATATTATCTCACATGGTCAAGCTCTATTTAGCGAAGATTCACAAAACCTGTTGAAATAGTGGAAATACATTACAAATTCCGGCAACTGCGCAAATAATAATTCTTCAGAATTAGTTTATTTAAATAAATTAAATAAACGATTATCCAGACATAATAAGAAACTACACATAAAATAAAAGTGAATTCATTACAAACTGTGCGTCGCGGATTGTACGCAAAATCAGAGAGCTTATTCGCGAGCTTTTTATAAGTAATTACAATAAAAACAACTATAATTCACATAAAAAATAAACAATAATTAAAATAATAATGACAATAAATGAATGAAAGCAGAAACATAAGAAATTTGGCCCAAGGCTTACCAATCGCCTCCCACCTGTTCTTAATTTACAAGGGTGCATTACTGGTGGTTGACCTAAAATCATAAAACTCTTACCATAATTGAACGTCTCTACTGTAGAAATTAACATTGACTAATTGATATAGTGTCTTTTCGGAAGGTAATTGAATTTGAACTTTTCATCTTAACCTTTTCTAAAATTATCTTTTTTTGCAAATTAGATTCACTTCCTACAATTTTGTATCTTCTTGTCGTAGATCCGATTTATGTTTTGAAAAAGTTCCAGTCACTCAGCATGGGCGAAAAATCATATATTAACTTATTGAATAACGTTAAATTGTTTTGAAATCTGGGCTTTTTGAGTGGAAGGAAGTTGTTAACTATTAATTTTATGGCATATAACGTATTCTAAACAGTAATCTGCTATTCAAAAAGAGGTTTTGAATTTGTAGCTATTTTTGCAGTTTTTATCGATTTTTTAACTAATTTTAATGACATCTACATATGTCACCTTCGTATATGTCATGTAGACGAATCTACATTTTTCACCATAATTTTGTACATGAAGTTTTTATTGCTCTATTTTAAATTAATGACTTTTATTTGAGCAATATTCTGCTTAAAGATTAAGATTTCACAATTTTAGCCGTTTTAAGCCATTTATAATGATTTTTTTGCTAATTTTTGGAAATTTTACCAATTTAATGTGCTCAAAAAATGCTGACCAACAAACTCATCCTTTCGTTTAAAAAGCTAGAATTTCCGGCGCAAGAACGGAATTTTTATCTCAATCCTAAGAAGAGTTATCGTCAGGAATGACATATAAATATACTTACATATATATTTACATATATACTTATGAAAAAGTGTTCAACGTTAGGATTCATTTTAGAATGCTTCAAAATGGATTTCAATGAAGAAATTTTTCAAATATTTTGATTTCAACATTTTTTGAGCCACTGCAATGGCTTCATTTTCCACGAAAATTGCTAAAACAACCCCTGACGGACTGAGACGTTTTTCCCCACATACATATTTCCACGCCAATGGTCTACCCCACAAGGAATGTGGTACACCAAGTCTGAACGTAGTTCTTTCCGAATAAATAATCTCAGACGTATAATAAAATAGTCTGTCATCCGAATAAATAATTGCATAATTGAATGCACCATGTTATGTAATGAGCTTTAATTACTTTTCAAATCCCTACCGGAAAAAAATAAATAAAAGTTGGAGCAAGTCACTCGAGTTATAAATTCTAATTTGCGAGCAGTCAAAAGAATGTTGGAGGCGGGTGCTAGAGGGTGCCCTCAGCTGAGTGACAGTGGAAGATCGCGTGATTGATGAACGTCTGCCCTGACTCTCTCTCCATGCGTCATCGTCATATCGAAATGTTCGACAACCGGTGAACATTATTTCTGAGAGCCCTCGTACTAGATCATAATCAGAAACTGAGCCAACACAATATCATTATTAAGGGCCTATATAAATCATTTCTGGCAGCCCAATCAAGTTAACTCGCTGACCAGGTGATATTTTTTTCGGGTAACGGAGTTCATTTCTCTCGCTTCGATAACAAATCGCGGCTATATTTTTGCTTTCCATAGTTCCATATTTTTCTCTGAAAACACATCTTTACGTTTCTGAGGGGTGATCAAAATAAAATAATCTAACCTGATCTATCGCTACTTTAGGCATATTTAATTCTCAACACTTGAGATTGATAAATATTTGGAATTCGAATACAATTTTGTTGCACTGAAATTAAAAATGTCTTCAATATTTATCTTTATGTGAAGTATGCAGTCAGTAATCAACAGCAGTTCAATAAAATATCCCCAGTTCTTTAATGGATATAAACTAAATCATGTTCTTTTGCTTTATACTGTTTACATCTTGATTACGCAGTATATAAAGAATAATAACGAAATCAAATCAATCAATGTTATTTAAGATGCTACAAAACTTCTACGAAAAATGCCAAAGCCCATTCGACTCAGGGTTTAATACTTTCCGAAGTTTATATATAGCGTTTTTAGTTTCAGCTCAGACTCTCTTCCATTGAAGTTCGAAGTCAAACGCCATTTCTGCGAATTATATTTTTGTAACGAAACAAAAGTTGTGATGCAATACTTCAATGGAAAAGAGTCTCATCTAAAACTTGCTCGATATAAACCTTGGAAAAACAACCCCGAGTCGAATGAGGTTAGTTAGACTTAAATCAGACCAATATAAGGGACACTGAATTTTGAAGGGCAAAAGTCTAGTGAGGAGTAAAAGTTCCCAATTATCAATTGTTAGTATTTCTTTAATTTTTGAGATAATTCATTGTTTTGGAGTCAAATTCCGTTTTTTTTTTTTTATGCTCCCAAAATGTGCTATACGTAAAAATTTCTCTATGATGAAGGCTTTAGAAACATTGGATGAAAACTTTAAAAGCGCAAATTTATCCACATTTAAGAAGCCGTCAATTTGTATTCCACTAATTTTGAAATTTCAGATAATGATTCTCACACACAAAACAGATTAATTTTCAAAATCTGATACTTTAAACCATCTCTTAAAACTACGAGGTACCTACCTATTTTCGAACTTGGCTCCTGGAGAAATTCTTTGATAAAGTCCGCTAAAGTGGCAGAACAATAATATTACCTATGTTATTCATCTGATTTGATTCGGATATCCAATTTTGATATTAAAATTCTCAACTCCATTAAGAAACATTAGAATGTGACATAAGACGTGTCTATTTGTGGAACTCGAAGTCAATATGAATCCTTTTAGAGGATTCATCTGCTCACGATGCATTTTAAAACAATATTTATCCTAAATGATTGTGCTATAATTACTCAGTTAATGCAATTACTCAGTTTGTAAGATTACTCAGTTTTGAACCATTTACATGTTGAACCATTTACATGTTCTATGTATAATGGTTTCTTGTTCGAAGTTTTATCGACTTTCCTTAAGCGAAGTTTTTTGAATATTTTCTCAGTTGAAATCCGTTTTGAGGAATTCTGAAATGATTCCTAAAGTTTGCGCTTTTTAATATAATTTATATATGTCATACCAGACGATAGCAACAGTCCTTAGGATTGAGATAAAAAATCAAACTTTATAAAAGAAAGGATGAGTTTGTTGGACAATAATTTTTTAGCACATTAAATTGGTCAAATGTCAAAATGTGTACTAATTAAATCACTAAAAATGACTGAAAACGGCCAAAAATCATCAAATTTTAAATAGTTAGCACTAGTTTTAGTCAAAACACAGTTATCAATGACTAACTTGGGCATTAAAATTTTTTTCACAAAATTATGCAGAAAAATGTTCTTGGATTTCATTAAAATATTACTGAAAAATCTATAAAAACTGCAAAAAAAACCTAAAAATTCAATATCTTTTTTGAATCACCTAATTTTATTTAGTACGAGTTTTTTTTTATTCGTACGATAAAATTGGTTTTTAACAATTTATTTCTTCTGAAAATGCTCCAATTTCAATAGAAGTTAACGTATTATAATACCTACGATAGGTAGATGATTTAAGAAATTCGCTCATACGATCATGCTGCATGACTAGAACTTTGTTATTCACAAACATTTAACGATTCAGACCGTATGCGGAAATGATTCTGAACTGGTTCCGCTATTTGTTTCACAAGAGCAGGTAATTTAATAATGTTTAGCAAGTACCTAGGTACCTTATCAGTACTGGTTATTCGTTATAAGAGTTCAGGAGCTTTTTTTGTATTCTTTCCATTGTGATATCCACGATATTATCATAAAGTTCAGGATTTTAAACACAAAGGGATATTTAATCTAACCCATTCTGTAAGTTTTCACTGTATCCAGCAAGCGAAAATAATTTGTTAGTATCGAAGTGAATTATTATTGAAACGGGATAAACTGCAAGGCACCCAACCATTAAATTAATATAGGACTCTATCGGTCTTTTAAACGCGTAAAACCGCAAACAGTTATTTCGCTATCGCAGGAATCGTCCGCAGACTTATTAATTTCACGGTGTGTGAATTGTAGGTACCAGCTACCACCGTATCCCTTCTTCGTGACAGACCGGCGATTTCTTCGGTAGTTTTATTCGATCAGACCAAAGATCGGGCGGAACTTCTCACGTGAAGAGCTCAGGTGCACCACCACTACATCCCATAGGTAGTGGAGGAATGCGGTCCGCGGTAACTATTTTGCCTTCTCTCTTCCTTCGTGACGTGGGAGCCATCACTTCGCCGGCAATTTGTCACATTCCTTCCTTTTCGGGACCTATCCCGAAGGGGAGGTTCGAAAATAATTTCGATGAAGTGGGAACATCTCGTAATTACTATCGGACATGAAGGTGGTTGACCTTACACGTGTATTACGACAAGTTCTTTCAATTTCAATTCTTCACAAGTGGCCTTTTTAGCATGGAACATGCCTTGAGATAACTACCCGAAAACGTTACTCGAGATGGGTGACGCGAAATTGTCACGAAATCTGTTCTTATGATCTCACATACAACCAAGCCCTTGCTGGGGAAATGAAACTCATTCATCGGACAAAAATCGTTCTCCATTCGTTGGAAAGCTTTCGATTTTTCACGCATTTCTTTCGTACTTTTCCTACCATGTATGTCGTAGTTTTATATTTATTATGTTATAAATGGATGTTGTAAACAATACCGCTCGTTTTGTTGGGACTTGGTTGAGAAGTTAATCTTGGTTATAGTAATTGCAGACGCGCCCGATAACATTAAATTCCCTTCCTAGGTACTTACAATAACATAAAATTACCTACCTAGGTACTTCCTTCTAATATTGACCAGTAAAATATTTATGTCGTAGTTTTAATTGTATTCACACGAATTAGTCTAGCAACGTCATAACTTAAGAAATCATGATAAAAAATATTCCCGAATTAGCGGGAAGAAAACATGTAGGCCCGATGGGCAGAGTTTTTTTTTCTGACATAAGTATGTATTTAAGCTTGGGTTTAAAAAAGAATGGTGTGACTTTTTTCAGCCCAAAAAAGTGTAACAGAAGTTTTTGGTATATTTGTTTTTAATTACAACCAATTAATGGCATGAAACTTAAATATGGCGTGTAGCCTCCTTACGACGTAATCTTGAAGATGCACAGGGTGCAGATCAGCTGAGTTGCTCACTAATCACTAATAATCATGGTTCATAGATACCATTGAGTACAGTAACGAAAAATATCAACTCATCTCTCAACAAAGAGCTGTAAAAACAACAAAAGCGAAAAAGACAGGTGTTGTCTGATAGGACTCATCGTTGCCCAGAAGGGATGAAATCAGGGAAAACGGAGTTGAAAAGGGAAATTCTGTGGAAAAATAATCAATTGTAGCTGGCTAGCTCAAATAAATTTTATTATGCTTTAACAAAGAATTCAGAGGCTATTCTTAAAGAGAAATAGTTAATTTTTCTGTTTTCCACCCCTTGAGTCTAATAAATTTAACAACTCAATATATGACGCACAAGAAACTTCTTTAACCACTGGCGTCTTCTTTCATCCGAATTGATGGAATTCGGAACATTAATGTGTTGAAATTTCACTCTTTTGACTTTAGATTCAAATTCAGCGCCCTTGAAAACCCTCCAGTACTGATTTTCAGCTCAAAAGACCGTTTAGTAAGGCCAATAAACGGGTAAGAAGACCACGCGTGACGTAGTAGTGCAAGGGTGCTGGAGGTTCACCACACCGTGACGTCATCGTGCAGCTGAATCTTAAGAGCCGTATTACTGGTCAGATAGCCCTCATGTAGCACCTTTTCGAAAAGCTCTCGCTCAGAACTTTCTATTGAGCAAATAAAAAACAATCATGAAGATTCCGCATTGTGCGTAGGAAAATTCCATCAAATAATGTCAGTTCCATAACGTCGATGGTCCATATTGTCCTCATCATTATAGTTTCCCCTCTTAACGCATCCTCATCCAGAATCTCCTCAACTCCGGCCATCGCCTCCTTCCCCCACCATCCGTCGGAGCAGAACGCAGCCTCACCATTGTAACGGATCCAGGGAGGTCGCGTACCTTTCAAACTAAAAATCTTGAAGCCATCTGGCACACGTCCTCTGAAGCTCTCAGCTCAAACCCCCTCCACCGTCGTGACCCTCACTGTTATGATTACAGGTTGTTGTGGGTTCCTGGCTCCACTTCCTGCGTTTCAACAATGCGAGAGACCGCGGATCCGTGGTTCTTTAACAATATTTCTACCCGCAACTCTAACTTTATGCTGAGCAAGCGTGTCCGTGAACCGATATTATAATATACGTACAGCTCGCGCGAATGCTTCCTAATTCGAATACAATTCGGATATAAGTTCGTTAGTCCAGCAAACCCCAAAATACTATAAATTGGAAATAATTTAATTATTGCCAATAATATACCAAATTATTCTCTCTATTCAGTTCTGCTTCTTCACATGTCCCTCATAACTTTCTCACCTATAAGTTGGTGGAAGTGTCCTTTTTATCAAAAGGAAGGAACTTTTTTTTCTCTTTTCAGTTCTCTACTCTGCTGTCCTAGCGTTCTGTAATGTATCTGCTTCAATGACAGTTCAAAATACCTCTCAAAAATTTAACCAATTCCTACTAAAAAGAAGGCTGTAAGTTTTTACCTGTATAAGGACTTTTGTTGTTGTTGTTGCGAAAGAGGGACTTCTTAAGAATTTCTGTTCACAGTTCACATAGTATACGTACTCGAATAAGTCAAATAATGTTGCAATTAAGGAAATTAAACTTGAACGTTAGGATTAAATTTAGTTCCCTATAATTTTAATTAATTTTTCCCTTTGATTTCAATTATAAGAAGTTATAGCGCCTTCCTGGGACTAAAATTCGGAGAACGTATAACTCCTTGCATCTCTTCTTGAATTGTATTCTTACACAATACAAAAACTTGCGCAAAAGGAGCACAATCACTCATATTGAAGATATTCATTTGCATCATGATTTTTGGGTATTTTTTTACGCTGCTTCACGTAGTGATGGACATTAATTGATATTCGTAACGCCAACATGGAAAAAGACCAAAAAAACTCTCAGAATCGCACATTTTACCACTCATTTTCGCATAGCGTAAAGTGCACTAAAATTTCGATTTTTCTTTCTTTTTTTCCCATGTTTATGTTATGAATATCAATAAATGGACATCAGCTTGAAAAAAATACCACAAAATCTTGTATTGCATGAGGCAGTTGAATATCTTCAAATACTCGATATTTCACAATTCGTGCTCTAATTGCGCTTGATTGTGCTCGTTTTCGCGCATTCAAAATTCAAGTGACGGTTCTTTCTTCATGAAATTTCATGTAAAATCCAAATCTGAAAAGTTCCAGTCATGCAGCAAGATCGCACTTGCGAATTCGAATATTAGATTAAATCAAATCAGTTTCATTTGTCAAAACTAATATTTCATAATAAACTATTATTCCTATTATTATAAAAAAGTCATTAAGTTTCATTGTTTTGGAATTGAAAGTGTGCAAAAAATTGTTAACTACCAATTTTATAGCAAAGAAACACTTTCTGACTAATGTCCAACAACTCAAAAAAGATTTTGGATCTTTAGCATTTTATCCAATTTTTTAGCTTATAATAATGCAATTAAAAATACATTTTTCAGCATAAATTTAAACCACAACTTTTGGTGATCTACATCATGTAGTTGTAGATCTACCTTCCATTTTATATTTGGCTCTATGAACATTCATTTTATTCAGGATTTTAGTACCGATATACCACTTATGATGACTATTAGAAAGGTAAGTGCAACTAAATTGAAAAATAGGTAAGTAAAACGAAATGTATTATGCGCATGACGTTTCATTTTCTTCTTATGCTCTTTCCCTGAACTTGGGAAGAAAAAGGAGAAGTCCGACGAATTGAAGGAACAACATCTTTGGACTGGGTAGGTACCTGCCTACGTTTACAACCTCTAATCCTCTCCTCAAAAGAGTTCTATGTTATTTATGTCCAGTGTATATTATATTGTATTCCTCACACCACAGTATAATATTCCTTGAAGGGTGTAACCACTTATGAAAACGTAATAAGTTTTCAACTGTCGAAGGTCCCTTTGGTAATTTATAGGCCGAGTTGTGGCTATTGGACTTGAGTTTGTTCTATTGTGGTTGGGTGTTGGGCAATTACCTGCCCTTCGCGTTTGCTTGAAGTTTTACAACCTCCCACCGTCTGGTTACAACATTAATAAGACTTCACTCCCATTCCTTGCAAGTGGAAGTAAATCTTCATTACTAGGTCATCCTCATTCACTCCCATCTTCTGATTTATTTATTGTTATTTGAAGTCGGGTCGTAAATAATGGTTGATGGTTTCAAAAAAAAGAATGCTCCTTGGACGGGAAAGGCACGATAAAATATCGATTTGTCACTCAATTCGTCCCACGAGTTCGCTTTAATCTTCTCCTTTAATCTAATCTTCACATAACATCTAGACACCTGTTATCAAGCTGACGGCTTCTGATTAATCAAATTCTCTAATCTATTGCTGAATCCAGTAAAGAAAGATGGCGTTTACTATCTACGTCGTACTGTTACAGTAATATAGAAATTCGAAACTCGGCCCTCGTAATGGGGGCAAGCCCTCCTGGGCCCACCAGATCATTCTGCTTAGATCCTACTGCTCCAATTTAAAAAACATGGATCATCCTTATAATGCACATGAGCGTTATAAGCTTGTGGCATGATTATGTAAAGCAAGACTCGTGTCCTCACAGAATATTTTGATTACGCTTTCGTTATAACGATATCATAGAATTACATATATTTTGGTGAAATAAAACGGTAGTTCTATTCTAGGTACCTTGTATCATAGGTGCTACTAGTAATGCTACTCTATTCCAAAAAATTTTCATCGTGAGGGCGCTACTTTGGTGTCGCTTTTAATATGTATCATGTTTCACCGCTGGGTTTTGTGCCCGAACTTTAGGCAAAATTAAACGTGAGTCGTCATATTTTATATTGATTTTCACGCACAACCAATGCGTTGCTAGTTTTCATAGCAGGAAAATTGTTCGCCACTTTTTGGAATGTTTCCACTTGATCACAACATCTCATGACTGGTATTGAGGTTCTGTAGGCCTGCTGTGTATGAGTGACTAACATGATATATGATTTTTATTTATTGGTTGCAACAAAAATGCTACTACTATAACTAACTGATGCTTATCTCGCTAGTCAATATTAAAGGATTTGAGGTTTGGATTTTTGAGGTTTTATTATATTTGTACAATATTTATCGTTTTGATACTAAATCGTAGGTTGAAATGGGAGAGAAATCCTGGGCATGCTCAGCTCATCAGGTTGGCTCTTATTGAAGCATTAATTGAAGCATTCAATGTTATTTGATTTTTATTCAAAATTTCAATCTTATGGCCGCAAACTTTACCAGTCTCGCTTTTGAATGCCTTTTTCGGTAGAGTTAAGTCATGGCTGAAGCATATTCCATCCTAAAAAGTTAAACCACTCCTACATTTTTAACCTAGTAAAAACAATATTCCACATTTAGCAAAGAATATGATACGACAACACGCGTACGTGTGATAACGAACGGTATGTTATTCCTGGATACAATACTATTAACAATTTGTTAACTGTTTACATCTCGGAACTTAACGTTAAATTCGTGCTTTCACATTTACGAGTCGCCTAATTCAAAAGGTTTGCTCAGAATGATATTGTCTCAGATGCCCTAAATACAAACTCGAGATGCCCTAAATAATATACTCTCGAGAAGGCGGACAACAACTTGGAAACCGGGTGAACCACATAGGAGGCATTAAGGGCTTCTACTAAACACTTAATGTAGTGACTGTCTAATGAAACGAGTATCCAAAAAAATATAGATCGATAATTATTGGGTCCATATTGGTAAGTTATGTGATTCTTATGCTTGAGTCCTCATTTATATGATGAGCACTAGATAAATTCACTTTGTCCTTGAAGATACGATTGGCAACAACAAAAGCCATATAATTTTGGTTTTAAATTGCTTTAATCCTTCTCCAAATTTTGTTGGTTTACGTTTCAAGATGCAAACCTAAAACGAATCCAAAACAAAAGAAGAAAATCTACTTACAAAACTAGATTTGTTGGTTTGAAAAAAACAAAAAAAGGTGTTTATGTATTTTTTAGATACATGAAGTTCAGTGTAAAGACAGTGCTTGACAAGTATTTTTGTGCAATGTGTTAAGGAATAAACACCTAATATACAATATATATATATATACATTATATATTTCTCCAATATACCTGCAAGACATAGGAGCATAATTCTCCTTACTGGCTATCCATTCAATTGATGCTCGTCCTCAATCGCAGTTTACCGTTGGTTTTATTTCATCCTCTTTTAAGTTTCACTCTGTAACTGATTGCTTTCCACTCCATTTGTCGTTATACGAAGATATTAGTTTTAATGATGAAGGAGATCTGTGATAAGTATCACATGAGAGATTCCTCAAAACGGAATGCGACCACGTATAAGGAAGCTGGATGCAACTGATAACTACTCGGTCCGCAACTATAGACCAAATTTACAGCAGTTGCCATCTTGGGAGGATTAAATTTCAGAGCACAACCACGTAATTTATTGAAATAGTTTATTCGAGGAGTAATTATTTGTGAGCAATAACGTTGGGTTATTATGAGTAGAACGCTCGGGTGTTGAGGTGGGGAGGGGAATTTATCGCGGTTGTTCTCAGAGTTTGTCGGAGAACATTATTAATCCATAACAGAACTAGGTTCCATAAATTTACAGTAACTGCCATTAACATAACGAGATGTCAATTCATTTCCCTTTCCACCCTGGCCGTTTCGTGCTCGAACCACCGCTCCGTTTCCCACTGTTTCAGAAGGGCATATCGTTTTATAGTTTCAAAATTATTGATTATACCACTTTCAACATGTTACCTGTATGGCAAAGGGAGTACGGCCATAATATATTGTACGCCTGTGCAGTGTGCAGGATCAATTATCAAATTACCACGCTTGGTTTGCAGATCAATTTTATCCGATCCAGTGGTAGAAGGAAACAAAGATAAACCATAAAACATACGGAATTTCAATTTTAAATTATAATGAAGATCCCAAGCATTATTCACAATCAAAGTTCTTGCCAATGAGTCGTCTATTGTTAAGGTTGATTAAAACGTACATATGCTTACTGTTCCTCGAAATCGAAATGTTTACCCATTTTGATTAGAAGCATTAAGAAAAGAGTTTATGACGTGTAAAATCCCAATCCAGAGCTTAAGCTACACTATCTGATTTTTATGAAATCAGATGGGTGAGCACCGGAGCTACTTTATTCACTATTCAACCTATGAAGCTGAAATTTGAAATGCAGGCCCCTTGGTACGTCTAGAAAAGAATTGTAAAGTCTGAAGCTCCTCAGGTCAGCTGAGTGAGATCCGGAGATGAAATTTGGATTAAAGCGTGTTTCACGTACCTCCAATGTTTATCCAAGACTCTAGGTGAAAGCAAAAAGGAGTCTGGGGTCTCCCCGAGCGGGGTCAAGAGGGAGGTGCGCATTTTGGTGACATTTTTCACTTGCTAGGTCCCGGGGAAAGCGTGTTCCACGCTAAAAAAAAGTGTTAAGTGTTACAAATAGCATCCCAATCCAGAGCTCAACCCACACTATCTAATTTTAATGAAATTTCCAAGGATTGGTGTACTTGCCAGAAAACCTTCTACATTGATTTCATTTGGTTCAATTATAGCCATTCACACGCGTAGAAGTTCATTGCTCAACCCGCATAATTATTGTTGTTCTGTTTTCCTCAGATTTCTTATATAGGTACTATAGAACTACTATGTACAAACTGAGATATCATATGGATTTCTTTGCGATTCCGTTTACAGTCGTTGCGGCACATACATGAATCCTTTGTCCTTGCAATGAGTGTTCAATTTCTTTCTAACAATCCTTCTCTATCGTCCTCCTCTATCTACTAATACTATTATGAAAAATACATTCTTGATTTAATAAATTTAAATCTCAACTAATAAAGTATGTTATTTGTTTAATAATGTATCCCCAAAGCCACTTCTCTAAATACGTTTGGTCTGAATACCACCCGCAAGTCGAACTCGATTCGGAATTCAGTAGCCTGTATTTCAAAAAGTGAAGGTTGTATCGGTTTGCGAACCAACGATTCTGTATCAGCTGTATGATAAAATATATCTATTGGCAAGCAGAAGATATAGTACATAATAAATATGATATATAATCAACCCAGATTGGTATTTATCGCTGTAATTTATTCTATATTTACATGGGCGATGTATCCGATTGAATTGCCTTGTTTAATCACCTAACGAGTTGTGATTATATTGGGAATCGGTATAACTATTATCTGCAGACAATAATAACTTCGGATATTTCCATAATGAGGCCACGGTAGTGCGTCATTAAGCGATTATAAGATGTTATCTTCTACTCAGGTTCAGTTCCGATCGACGATTTAAAGTATTTTCATAATAATTTTTTATCATTAGTTTTTGATTTGTATAGATGTTATTGTTTGTGATTTATTAATCCTAAGCTGTTTACAGAATTCATCCATCAAGAAAAATTAGTTGGTCGGACGGGAAATTGCTAGCTTCTTGTAATGTGGCTCAATGCTTCCTCCATACCGTTTTAAATGCTGTGATTTTGACCATGATTCCGCTCACAACTTTTGTGTTTTTTAGAGGGCCTGACATTTTGCAACCTAATTATTGTACCCTCTGAAGCTTACATACTAGGGAGTTTTTCCATTAGGGTGAGTGCATTCAAAAGTGTGGTAATCGACTTAAAATTTTTCACCTTAAACAAATATACCGCATGCTCCTCGCGACATTGCAAAGGCAACGACATGTAGGTACCTACAAATATAGGATTGAATTCACCTTCAGACAAAAATACCTATGTGTACCATCACCCACAACCCTTGATGAGTGTTATTTCAACTATGGTTGCAATTCAATATTATTTGTTATTAGTTTTGACCAGATTTGTGAAATTCGTAAATTTCGTCATTTACACTTTCAAACATATCAACCATCAATACCTTCTTCAAATCTTCTCAGTCTGTATGCAAGTCCGCCTGTTTGTATTCGGTTCTGACTCTTTGAGAATCAGCTTCAAAACCCGTTAAAACGCATTCAGTTCGACATTCGATGGAACTCACGTTTCAAGACACGTGAAATTCTCACTTTATATAAAGAATAAAAAGGCAAATGGTGAGGGGGGGGGGGGGGGGAATGGAAGTATTTGAAATTGTAATAGTGAGGGGCTTTTAGTATGTAGAGTTGAAGGGTTCCATAATTCATGGACTAAACTTCTATAGAAGCTGAATTGTATGGAAACTCTTCACCCTTAGTTGACTGAATTTGCATGAATGTATTCTATTATTACAAGTAGGATCTTCCTTTATTCAACCCCCCCCCCCCCAATTCCTTCTCCCTTTCTCTTCAGGATAACTTTTTAAAAAGTAATTTTAGTCAAAGCAAATGTAGCAAATAAAAAACTAATTTGTTAATTATAACATATATCAACTATTTTTCAAACAATTGAAAAACTCTGCAAAGTGTTAAAGAAAGGTTTATTATTTCCATATTAGATGGCCTTTCTGTGCAGATCTCAGGTCTATAGCGAAATATATATATTTAAATATATATATGTATATATATATAGAGAGAGAGAGAGTGTGTCTTCTAAATTTGGGACTGAAGTGGATTCAATCTGCACGAATTTTATAATGAATTTTCATTCCTTAAAAAACTGTTATCGTTGAATACAATGAATATTCAATTCACGTCCCGATTTCGTAGTAAATTATGATACCTACGTTTTTTGGATTCTATCATAACGTAGATATAAAGAATTTTCGAATAGATTCGGACTCATAGGTTTAGATCTTTTCGACGTATATTTAGACCTTTTCCACTTTGTCGAAAAGCTTTCCCCCGTAGGTTTAGACATTTTCCTCTTAGGTTCTTTAGGAAGAAGGTTTAAATCTATTAAAAAAATGTCTACACCTTTATGGAAGAGGTCTAATCTATTCGGAAAAGGACTAACTCTGTGTGAAAATGATCCAAACCTAAGTAGAAAGGTTTTTAATCAATTTGGAAATGCTATATGCACTTAATTTGACGTCACTATTCAACAGTTATTACTAGGTATATATTACCATATTTGTGAATACGTTCTTCCTGAGAGTCTCAAGTGTCAAACGATCTTTCAATTCGCCACTCAGTCTAGGAAGATATCAATCAAGGTTTTTCAAGTCTTCAAGGTGAGAATGACGCAGTGTTTTTTGTTATTAATGATCCAATGGAGCGATACTATTCAGAACGTCACTTAATCAACTCGGCATTAGGATTCAAGTTCCACCTTGTAACCTCCTTCTTGTATACTTAGTGATTTTTCTTACTAGATGATTTCTGTCAACGAAAATAAAATTAAAAACTTCAAAATTTAGATAGTTCATTCATCTTAACGCCGTGGCTGGCTCGAACTCAAGAAATTTGTTCTGAATTTTCTGGAGTAGTATAAGTAACTAACACTCGATAACAGTATTGCACTATCTGTGACTTGTATCTAATTTCCTTCTTGGAATCACGTTTTGATCTCAATTTTACTTTAGTTTTCCTGAAACGACCAGGAACATTTGCTTCAAGAAAAATACGTGTAGAACGTATAGGAAAATGAAACTTAACAGGAGAAATATGTATCATTTTCGATTTACCAAACCTACCCACCAGTCAGCTAATCAACGTTTTTATGCATTTTTTGTAAAATGGTTTCCATCAACCGAATTCCAAAAATATGGCTATTAAAATATTCTTACCGGTTTTCTTTATTTTATTTTATTTTTTCAAGCTTTTTTATCTAATAGCAAACGAGAATTACGTGGAATACAAGATGTGAGAACAGTTCATTCAATAGAGAACTACTTTCGTGTGAGTTACCTTGTTCTCTTTTCTTCTGCTCAGTCGAATAACTCGTTCTTCACCGGTTAGTGAGAATTTTCAAGGCAATGCCGAGGCAATATAAATACTTTTTTGAGGATTTTTTCCACTTTAACTTTTGGATAAGCAATACCCGCATGGGTGTTAATTATATACTTTAAGTATTTTTGAATGGAAGATGATTCCATCCTAAAAATTTTGGCATAATCCTCACTCTCCTACTATCAGTAGGTTCCTATCCATGATTTTTCAAAATTTCACACACTGGTGACGTCAAAGCACCTCTCCCACATGGGCGAGATCTCGTTCCCAGGTGATGTGATTCAGTAATGTAATTTTCATTTTAAAACATAAAATGAATATATGTCGGTAACGAAAATTCAACGGCTACAGATTTGAACACTCTAGGACATTTGATGTGTGATAGAAGTGTAGTCGGGAGTGATGTTATTTATAATTGTGTATAGTCGGGATTCGGCCCAAGGAAAAAGAAATATTTACAAAATCTTTGTAATCATTGTATTATTTCCTGACGTTTCGAACACCACTCAGTGACCATCATCAAAAGGTCTACAAACAACAAAAAACCTGGTAAGTTCCTATTTGCTTTATCAATCTTAACATTAGCTTAGTCACACAGTGCCATATGTTTGCTAACCAAGGTAATTCACCAGGTTTTTTGTTGTTTGTAGACCTTTTGGTGATGGTCACAGAGTGGTGACCGAAACGCCAGGAAATAATGTACAATGATAACAAAAAGTTTGTAATTATCTTTTTCCTTGGGCCAAATCCCGACTATACACAATTACGTAAGACATTTCACGCCTACAATTCTCCTGAACTAACATTAAATATGCCTGATCAGCGGAATCTCCCTTCTTATTATCGAGGGGCTCTTCTGTAATCTCTTCAATCAACTTGACACAACGTCACAATCTGTTTAGTGCCGGCCAACTTGGGAAACTTATTTCTGTTCACCTTCATGAATAGTAAAGAAGGAAGTGGTCAGGATGTGTAAAGAGCGTAATGCACACAATCGGCCAACGACCGCTTGACACCGGCTTCTATTTACCTCGGCTTAGGAGCAATTTGATTTGCAGATGGGTCTCCATGGGCATTAATGTTTCCCGAGAATGTTGAATCTGCATAGGTAGTAATGAAAAGTGATGAACTTAGTTAGTCGGATGCGCCTTTGCTTGAATGTTTGTTGGAGAAAATGGAATTCGGATACCTACGTGCTCGACCATATTCGTGCAGCTTTCAGATGGAAAATATTCCCAGGCACATTCAAAGTACACAGAGTAAGTTTAAGCTTTGTTTAATTAGTTGACTATTGCAAACATACCAAATTTTGAGCTCCTAAAAACTTGTTGTTATAGGAATAACCGATAACAGTAAAGAATGTAGAACATTGATCGTATTATGAATAAAAACTATTAATGATGATGATAAACATCAAAACATACATTTGTTAGGTTGGAATTTTACTTCGTTCTCTCAAATTATGTTATCAATACTGGCTCTAACTTTTGTAGAGGTTTTGTAGAGGTTATTTGAAGAATTGAGATCTGTTAAGCATATTTTAAAATAACTTGTTGAATAGAACAAAGTTACCTTAATATTCATATCTACAGCCGGGTATGAGTTTAGGACTTCATCAATTTTGCAATAAGGTTCGGGAGACGGTTGTCATTTCGTTAGCAAACCATGTACGGCATACATCTTTAGTACACATATTCGCAAGATGGGTTCTTCGTTTATTTCATTAACCCCCACTTCCAACTCTTTGAAGAGTGTTCAAGAAGAAATAATGTATTTTCGGGAAGCTATAAGATATTTTCTACAACGCCAAAGCTGTTAACAAGGACCGACCCAGTTAACCAACCTGCGAGAAACATTCTATTATCTTGATCGCATAAATCGACTATGAATGGATCCCAACTTGGCTACTTTGTGCATCTTCAGCGAGTTGAGTAGAAGCCCTTCGCTAACTTATATTAGTTTCCTGAGTATGGGTTCAGTCAGCCATGTTGTTTTCCAGCTAGTTAAAGATAGATATTAACAACTTTCTCAACAGAACTTCTATAATTAGGAGTCGAGCTCATTGTGGGATGATACCTATTCGTATACCTATTCAGTCAATTCTTATCTTTCTTTCAAGCATTCTTATCTTTTATTTGTTTTTTCTGTTAATATTACTGTATCAAGTATTAGGTGTGATTTCATGTCTACCATTTTACTTTCTCAAAGAAAAGTTATGAAATTTATCGCACGAACGCCCATATATAGGTGTGGTCTAAATCATGAGTTTACCAAGTCTGTAATAATATTAAATAATCCTAGATTAGGTATGATTACTGCCTTAGTCACCCATGGATTTTCGTGCCAGTCGAGAGTAAAAAGTTCCCACCTACTTCCTGGCGGAAGTTATATAGCAAATCATACCGAATAACTCAGCCCTTTTCCATAAATAAGGATAGATATAATCAATATTGCTAGAAAAGGATAAGTTTAACGTAGTCATCCTGATTAAATTTGGACGAGTAGGTACGAATCTCTCTTCCAGTTCGTACAAATGATTTCTAATTCATTCTTACCTTTTTCTTCATCTATTCACCCACTCAAAGATGCACACAACTTCAATTCAAAACTGCACTTTTCAAAGTTTTAAAACATAATAATAAAACATAATAATATGATGAATGTAGATGGTAAACTTGCTTGATATTTTTAATTAATAGTTTATGATTTTATTGACTTTACCCTGAACAAAAAATTAGTTTAAAAAACGGGATTAGAATTTTTGTGAATAAAATGACCCGATACTACTCCCTCCTCCGGTGTTTACAAGTTCTAAAGCGTCCAGGGAGCGCTGAAGTAATTATGGTTTTGCTCAATGAAAGTTGGACACCAAAGTTACAACTTTCCGTAGGGCTTTCGGTTATGGCAACTATCCTTTCTTTTTCACGTCATTATTGCGCTGTTAAGCTTATGATCGTGTGCTGCTCAAAAATAGTACTAGGCAACAAGCTGATTTTCTCAAACACCTGATTCATTGAAGTACGTACCGATTACGGGTGGCAGTTACCAGTTCCCTTTGTTGTGTATTTTTTATACCTGTACCAGAGTTCCGTGAAACTTTAATCCATGATTTTATTACCACCACTGTAACGATATGTATGAAACTCCGTTATGTGGTTAAAAAAAACTCGTAGATGGTTTGCATTTTGAGTGTTCTACCCAAGAAAAATTTGATCCCTCCTCAAGAAAGCACGAAGATGAATGAACTCAAACGTGGATACCACCTTTTTGAAACAGTCATTTATTTGGAATTCGTTCATTTTTCATTACGTTTCAGCCCTGATTGATTCTCGGAGCGTTCAGTTTTCATTCATCAAATCGTAATACTTTGAACGGAGCGGCTTGAGTAGAGTAGAGGGGTTACGAGGAAGGCATAATAAATAGCCTGCACATGAACCTGTATATGTAAGCCTCTATGTGAGGTAGATGGGCAACTTTCCTTTTCACAAATGTATCGTGAGCGACTGCGCAAAATGTTCCCGAGTTATTAATGTGCGTGTAAGGAACTTCCCAAGGCTCTCCGTACCCAACCCCTGTGTTCTTCATGTAACGCTATTCCTTTAACATTATTTCCTTGCACGGGACAGGTACGTTTTATAATGTACTGTCGAGGGCTGCGATATATCTCGGTTGTGATTAAGATTTAGCCGCCGGGTCTTTGACAAATATAATTAACTAGAAATCAACTTATGACCCTTCAGCTTTCGAATATTACGAAAGCAGTCACACGTTGGTTAACCATGTTGTCCAACTCTGTAAAATAAAGTTTATAGGATTAAAAGTAAGTACCTACCTTCCTATAATCATTACCTTCTGATTCATCATATCAGCGGGGGGAGGAAAATATTACATGTTGATTATTTTATATTGCTACGCACTTACAACACATAAATACAAGAAAACTACATACACAACGATACATAAATGATACATGTTGAGTGATTTATACATAAATATAACAAAACTCATATCAGGAGCAAACATATTTCTTTACTAAGTACAGAATAATATAAGCTAATGGACAAACGGTATTATGTTTCCGATCAACATAATTTTTTTTAACGTGATAATGAACTAAGTGGTCTACACTAATATCTAAATGTAAATTGTGTACAGTATGTGGCTGATTGTATTGGGTTACAACGAACTAAAAACTAGAAACTAAAACTAAATCACTCGCGACGAAGTCGTATAAACCCATTTCAAAACGGAAGTTAGTGAAAAAATGTTTTCTATTTCCACGAAAAATAAAGAGTTACAATGTTAAATCGATTTTGAAGGTTTGGCCATCATAAGTATGAAACAATAACAAAGTTATTCTGTTTTAATTGGGTTACAAGTTGAATTTGGTCAAATAAAGTTGAATAATTTATTTTGATTTATTGTTCAACTATGTGATGGATAGCAGTAGTTCCTCCTTTTCGATTATTGAATACCCTGCAGCTGGAGATATTCCTGAGGTTGATTCAATCTTCGGGATGTCCTCTCGGTGTAGCAGGTTAATCGCCTCTCCCCTTTGAAGGATTAACTACTCAGTTACCATCAACCCCTTGTCACAACTAAGATATGGATTTGTAAGAAATAGATTTAAACTTCGCTATCATAGTGGTGAAATAGATATAGTAGGTATTCCTTTACTGAACGAAGTTAACCACATCGTCGATTCGTTTCATGGTTCAACGAAATAGTAATAAAAAATTCGTTGAAGTGAACAACAAGTTGTTTCAACAACACCAAATCTTATCATTATCGAATTTTGAATCCATTGTAGACTTATGAAGAAACCATACATAGTTTATGGTGGCATTCGTCTCCAATCAGCTTGAAACGTAAATGAAACGCTGAACTTCAAAATCAGTGTATAAATACTATAATTGATATATAGAACTTACATGTATTCAATAATATAAATATAGATGCACTCTGTGCTCAATTCGACATTTTTGAGTAATCCACACAAAAAATAGTTAATGATGAGAGGGAAAATCATTATATAACTCAAAAAAGGATAAGAAGTTTTTCCTAGCCAAGGTGGTACCACGCAAATCCCATTGGAATGTGACGAAGGCTCAAATCAACAAGTCAAGTTTCAAGGGGATATATTTTTGAACAGAAGCCGACAGTTCATACGAGTGGTTGACATTAGGTTATGTCCTAAATCTTGAACTACTAAAATAGTAAAATATTTCAGTCTTTATACCAATACTTAGGCAAAAAAGTTTGGTAAGTAGGTACCTATACCTCTCCTTTGTGGAATTAACAGGGAGAAAAAGGGGTTAGGAAAAGCTTACTAAACTTCGATTAACTGATATTTGCAAGTCCGAATGAATTACCATCCATTAAACTCTGACTTCAAAGCGGGTTTTGGAACTTCATTTTCATTTAAGTGAGGTAATTTATAACTTTCCTCCTCTCCGGCGCGAAAAGTTGTTTGTATTAATAGCTGAGGAAAGCTACTTTCCTTTCAAATGAACGCCGCAAGCTGGCAAGATTTAAAGTTTTCTTAGTTCATTCGATTATTTACTTCACATAAAATTTAGTTGAAGAGCAAATGGTCTGAGTAGGTTGTCATTAGTGCTTTTGGTTATTACAACATTCCGCGTCTGAGAAAGCAGCGGAAACAATGTGTTCTTTAGCGAGGGATGAAAATTGTTGTTCCCCCAAAATATATCTGATTTGATATTTCAAATAAGGATGCGAGCCTAGCGGCAGTTAAATGAACTAAGTAGATCCTGACTCCGACTCTCGTGTCACTGAAAATCGTATCTGTACCTATAACATTCTTTGAGACTTCGTCTTCCCTCGTTTTATTTTCATTCGTTTTTTTCTATAATGGAGAAAGATTCTGAGGTGTTTGAACATTCCAAGTTTTGAAAATACAGTGATATATGCCCTATTTGCATAGAAATCGTTTTTGGTTAGATGGTCGAATGGTGCCTCCCTTCCCCTAAATAGGTAGAGTCCTAACATTTATACGCAAAAGTTTTAAAGTTTACCTTACTGTGAATGAGGATTGGTATGATAGTAGGTAACATATCGTTGAAAAATATGATAGGCAATTTGAAATCGAGCAAATTTAGATTTTAAAAATCGTCTAGAACACAAGAGCCCCTTGTTTCTTTCCCGAACAGACGTTACAAACCGACCTGGTACTAACTGGAACACAGGAATTCTGACAAACCAAAACCCTGCATTTGTAAATGTAGTGCATTTCTACCATTTCTATACTCTGCACTTTTATTACATCATTTTAATAAGAATAGCTAGTTACCTACCAGAAAACCAAGACTGCTACTAGGTATATGTTTGCATGATCTGCTATTACCAAGTTAGCAGGCGCATTTGAAATGGAATATATTCTTGAAATCATGAAAAATCGTTTCATTTATAGTGTGAGGATGTTCATTAATTGATAAACTTAGTGGAACAGGTCCATAAATGCTTCTAAGAAACCACTCAATGTTATAATTATGCTGAGCATTTTGAGCTTTTTTCCTTCGATGAAATTACAAGAATCGTTTGTACATTTTGCGTAATTTATGTATAAAAAAATTTAGTTTAATCGTTTATATTAAAATCTAAAATAAAATACTACTTGAATACTTTTAATAGCGACGTAAAACCCACTACTGTTGTACTGTGTTGTAGGTACCTACACCTACTAGCTACTTGTTTGTAATAATATACAAATAAACCTTTTGAACTTCTTATCCAACTTAGTTTTGTTGTCTAGTATAAGGACATGACCATTATAATTTATTAGTAGTATCCATGGTAACCAATTGTTCTCTATTATAATGGTAATATACTGAAAAATTATACTTAGCTATCCATAATATTGACAAATACGTGTATTAAAATACTAATTTTTCCTGTTATAATCATTTCTCTTCTATCCTAACGAATTTTATGGCCCGTAATAATATTGAAAATTTATGCAACCATAGATTTATATGATTTTTTCCGGCATTGAAAATCGGCTCAATAATTGCAAAACTTATGGTAACAAACTTGGAAAAGGGGAACGGGAAGCGGACCCTGAATTCAAAGGAGGTCGAGTCTATTATCGTGCGCATAATATGTTATTAATTGGAAATTGTTTCCGACTAACCTTCTCTGGTATGTGACTCATCTAATTGCAATTAAACAGGCCGTGTTGGGAGAGCAGTTTCCTCTAACTTGGCTCCATTCTTGGTGCTTGATGGAATTATTATTGGAAGTGTAGACTCCTCAAGATTAATGTATCTGTTCTCACTCGTTTACGGCTATAAACGAGGACTAGATCACGAGCAAAATTACGTTTGCTATGGATTTTTCATGCAAGTGAGAGGAAGTAGAGGGATTATTGTGTAAGGGGAAAAACCTGCCAAAATAGGATTGTTGGTTATGGTACACACAGAAACAGCTTGGTACTCTGTTCCATCATAAGTAAAATCCTATTTAATTTTTTCAATATAGCCGTCAATTTTAGTTGTAGGCACTGTGACTTTGTATAATAATACTGTTCGGTTCCCTGAGCTGCAAAGAGAATGGATAATTCACGTCCCAATGCCTGAAATCTGATAATAGCATGTCAGCACCAGAGGTCGTGTTTAGGGTTCTTTAGGGTTCCGTTTTCTACAAGGGAACTGTTAATCAACTTAAAAATGAAGGGAAGCACCACTGAACTTTTTAATGCTTGAGTGCATTTAAACCATACTGCTTAGATAGGAAAGAACACCTAATTTCATCGGTGGAATTCTTTGTTTAGCGCTTAAGTAAGTTACAAATTCACTTTCCAGTTTGCTTCGTTTAAAACCGTTCACAACAGAGAGGGGCTCCGCCCCTTGACCCCGCTGGGGGGACCCCAGACCCCCTTTTCTAACCTTGAGCATCGGCTAAATATTGGAGGAATGTGGAACACGCTCCGTTTCAGATTTCAGAGTCATTGGTTGAATAGCAAAGAACTTAGCTCCGAATCTCACTCAGCTGATTTGGGGAGTTCTAGACTTCAAGATTCGTTCGTAAACTTCTCAAAAGTTCTCCATTTTAAATTTCACCTTCATAGGTTAAATAGCAAAGAAATTAGATTCGCCGTTTCTGCAGTCTCGTTTTATAGTGTTTTTGTGTTGTTATGCCTACTATAAAACTCGTGAATGTATGATGTTGTTCATTACTAAGTTTTAGAAGTAATCAGATAGTGGTTACCCAAAAATGAAGATACAAGTAAACCTATGTTACTGTAAAAACCCTGAATCCGTCAATACTAATTTCAACTAGTCAAAATAGTGAAATCTCGTCCACAACCACTCTTAGATTTTACTCAGATCAGTTTTTTGCTTGACCCAGTGGACACTTCACTCGCATCTCGAAAATACATAACATCAAGTACCTAGTCAATCTCTTAGTAAAAATTCAGATTAGCTGGACATAAATATAGATTAGGATCTTGTTCGGAATAGTTTAAACTAGTTTTGAGGAATTCGAATTTTCACGGTAGCATATGAATTCTACATCGTAATACCACAAACTTGACGTACTTCTCCAGAACGATTTAAAATTCGTGATTTTGTGGTAACTAAACAAAACTGAATTTTAACAGGAAACGGATTAAATATTAACTTCAGTAAGAGCCCGTAGGTGCCTACATATGTGAACATCCATTATCCTCTGGGAGAAGATCTTTTTGTCATCCCACAAATAAACTGGGATATGGGAGGAAACGTTTCCTACTTCGCCCAACTTGAAGGAAAAAATGAGTTTTGTGGGAGGAGTGAGGAGAGGGGAGGACTTTACTAATGGGTTTCATGATTTCAAGGGAGCCAATTCAAATGCCAATTCAAATTTCAGCATCTTAAGTTGAATACGAAAGAAATTTGCCATAGGGCACTCTCAGGTGATCGGGGTGGCTCCCTACCTCGTCATTCTTAACCAGCAGTCCCACAGAGGCTCCTATTAAAATTTCAGCATCGTACGTTGAATAGGAAACAAAATAGCCTCAGGACACTCTCAGTTGATCGGGGAGGCTCCCTACCTTTTCAATCTCACCCAGCAGTCCCACAGAGGCTCCAATTAAAATTTCAGCATCATTCCTTGAATTTGTCAACATCAATGAGGTCAAAAACTGGATGGCGGAATCACTACCCACTAATATTGTATCGTCATGTAGCCTGTAACCAGCATTCCGAAGAAGGGTGAGGAGGGAGAACAATTAACACCAACGAATGGTAAACGATTTTGTACGATGGAAGATGGCAATGATGGAGCTCCATAGCAACGAATCCGTTGTAAGCGAGAAACATCAGAATCTTACGCTCTTAAATTCTTACATTCTTACGCTCTTACATTCTTACGATCTTACGCTCTTACATCCTTATAATCTTACGCTCTTACGCTCTTACATTCTTACAATCTTACACTCTTAAATTCCAACAATCTTACGCTCTTACGCAAATTCTGGATCGACCCAAGCCATAAAACATGTTTATGTTAAAATACATAACGTCAAGTACCTAGTCAATCTTTTATTAAAAATTCAGATTAGTTGAACATATCCTGTTGTGACTATCGTGTAACGATCCTGTTGTAACTATAGTTAAAAAGAGTTTTATCGAAATCGGGTTTCACGGTTTTCATATATAAATTCTAAACCGTAATAATGCACGAACCTGTCACCAAAACGATTTAATATTGGCGACTTCATGGTAACTAAACAAAAATGAATTTTAACATGAAACGGATTAAATATTAACCTCAGTAAGAGCCCGTACCTACATATGTGAACATCCATTATCCTCTGGGAGAAGATCTTTTTGTCATCCCACGAATAAACCGGGATATGCGAGGAAACGTTTCCTATTTCGCCCAACTTGAAGGAGAAAATGAGTTTTGAGGGAGAAGTGAGGAGAGGGGAGGACTTTACTAATGGGTTTCGTAATGTCAGGTGATGGGGGGGCTGGTCGGGCGCCGGAGGGGACGGAATAAGATTTGCATAATTGGGGTAAACATGAGGGACTTGAGCACGGTGTGTTTTCTATGGTGTTCCATCTAGGTCTAGATCTAATTACTGATTCCGGCTTTCCTCCTCAATTCCGTGCGGAGAGGTTCGTATCGTCTTTCCGAATTTCCTTTTTACTCTACCTCCTCACAAATAAATAAGTTTATGATTTATTTGGCGCATAATAAAAATCCCCCCCATCACTGGATAAAATAACCTACGTGTTCAAAATTATTTCATGATCTAAATCACTCGCGACGAAGTTGTGGAAAACCATTTCAAATCGGAAGTTAGTGAAAAACCTTGTCTATTTCCACGAACAAATAAAGAGTTACAATATTAAATCAATTTCGACGGTTCGGCCATCATCAGTAGCAAACAATAACTGAACACACATTAGAAAGGATACAGCTTATATAGCCACAGGTGAAGGGAGATTGAATCCCATAGGTCGAGAAAGGAAAGGGGGCTGGAGGTACAACATTAATTAATTAAGTGCAAGCAAAGAGAAGGGGGATCATAGCTAATCAGATGAAGTGAAAGGAGAGGAAGAATTACTGGTTTCAACAGTTTGAAGGGATAATTCCAAGCTTTATAGAAATGGACTTACCAGAGGTGAAATATATTGAGGGGTACCCTCAACAAAAAGCCATGAAAAAACACACATCAAAATTTTTAACATATGTGTCACCATCCTTCCTTTTCCATTTTTTTCTTAGTCCCCACTGACATTAATACGAAACATATTGGTAAGTAGTGCATTCATTACTTGGACGTCCCCATGAATGGATTGTACATAATTTCGGTGTGAGTTGAAATAAGAGAAAAAAACGAAAATATCATGATTTCTCAAATTACCTTCCCTCCCATCAGCCCCTCTACCGACAGTCAGTTCCCATCATAAAACTTCCATCATGAAATTTGAAACTCCCTACATATTTTCCAAAACTAGATCAAATTCATAATTGAACAAAAAAGATCATGAAAATCTGATGGGAATAGTTAAAACATCATGATTAATTACTATTACCCCCTCCATTCACCCCTCACATAGTTAAATGTGAAACTCCTTAAATACGATCCAAAACTAGACCAAATTCATAGTTGTACAAAAAAAAAAAACATTATGATTTATCAGTATTACCCTCTCCATTCACTCTCTCCCATGATGAAATTTGAAACCTCTAGCATATATTCCAAAACTATATCGAATCGGTAAACTTGAAAGAATCAGTAATTATCCCATCCACCCCCCACATCAACAGCCAACCCGAAATTTCCAAGGTTTGCAGCACAACTAGACTAAAATTAGGATCGAAGAAAGGAAGAATCTCGAAAATTGGTTGATAATAATTGTGTCCTGGGCAGCGTCAACAAAATTTGTCACATACACACGTACACAGACCTATGGTTTTTTTTTTTTTTTTTTTTTTTTCACGGATCCGGTCTTAGAATGGACTGAAATGGATTTTTATGCGGTTATTTTTTTCTCGTGCTTGGGTTGTCCCCCACCCCCCTAAATCAATTCCAATAGACGTCCATCTTGTTAACGAAGCCTTGCCTGTAAGACAGCTTCAGAGGGATGTCCTAAAAATGTGGCAATTAGGTATTGATGTATTTAAACTGACGTTTGCTCTATATTTTATTTATGATTTTTATAGCAATAAAGAATTGATTATTACTATTATTATGGAGTATCTGACTCGGTGCGGAACATTCAGTAATGAATGACATAGAAGAAGGGCAAATCACCGATGCTCTACCTCGAGCTTCTCGTGTTAGGAGCCCCATTGAAATAGAACATACATTATTAATTTCCATTTCACGTGCACGCACATTGGCGAAACGGTGAAAAACACTCCCATTCTGTTTTTGAGCCAATAATTGATTCTTCGGTGGTTTTATTCGTTCTGAGTTCAACTGAGCCAATCGAAGGACCTCTCTGTCAGTAGAACAGGTCTCTTCTGGCAGATATCCGATGTATCGATCAGATTGAAAGGGACAGAGCACGTTTGTCGGTGACACTGACGATAAATAACAAAGCACTAAAGGGCGGGTTGGTTTATTTTATTACCAACAATGTTTCCCGTCATAGTTGAATTCGGTTTGTCGTAGTAAATTTATATCCTTTTTTTCCTATTTGGTTCCACCTCACAGCATTGTGTCGTTTCTCTTTGGTGAGAAGCATTAATGCGTTAATCATGTCTTTTCCCCCTTCAAGTGCACCTTCATAAAAGTTCAAAAGAATAAGTTTCCTACTTCAACTTTTCTACGTTTTCAAGATAAACCCATATTGTTACTATTCCTATTTTAGCAGATCCTAAGTTCAATTATGATACTCTTCCTCTAATTTTAATGACAGATTATATCTAATCATGAATTTTTATCCATGTAGGTATTCTATTTCTTTATTTTTATTTTTTTTTTTTTTTTTATTTAACGGTTTAAACCGCATCTCAACCATAAGGGTCATTAGCGGCATACAAGGTGTCCAAAGGGACAATGCAAGTGGCACGGTTCTAAGTGGGGTCATGCTGCCCTCCGTCACCAAATGGAGTGCCATCGTTGATTCCACCGGCGAATCAGAGGGGAGGGAAAATGAGAGGTACAGTGATACCACTGGTTAGCCCCTAAAGCGGATAAAAAAGCTCAAAAATAAAATGATACAACTAAGACTTTACCTATATAATCAGCAAAGTGAAATAAAACTATGACTAGATTGTACATAAATATATCACAGATCAGATATCGTAGTTGGTAGAAGAGCTCAGCAATTCTCAGGTATAACAACAGGGACTGGACCTTGTCTGGTCCAGATAAAACGTCAACCAACTGAAGGGGCCGATGCTGGACTCGGAGGTCCATAAGGTCTGGGCAGTCCTCCAGGAAGTTGGAGGACTGCCCTACACCTCCCACACACAACACCTGAGCTTCTGTGCTAAGTAGGTGTCTGTGAGTAAGGCGGGTATGGTCAGTGGCAATCCCATTGACCACGATTCGTTCCCTCCTTGGAAGTTGGGTTTCGAATGGGCCCACCGGCAATAGTCATGAAGGACCCCAAGCAGATTGGTGACCTCACCCTGCCATTGCTCATGCCAGATAGAATTGGTGTATGTTGCATGTAGGAGATTTGATCCTCAATGCGTATAGGCAACATATCGATGGTTATCACCAATGACTCTCCTCGCAAGGGTATCAGCACACATTGCCATGAATACCGACATGGCTCAGTACCCACATAAAAGTTATGGTGGAGCCCGATGTTGTGGCTTGGTGTAGTGATACACGTGGACTTTGTATTAGAAGACCATTAGATTATGTGCCCCTAATCGCCTGATGGTACGTATTCCTTTATTATTTTATAATTTTCTGTACAATACACATGAAAAGGAAAGTTTTCATATGTATCTATATGACTAATAAAAATTGATGCGTGGTATGCTAATTTATTTATGCTTATGCTTCAATGCATTCTGATTATACCTTCTTATACAATCTGCGTGGTACCAAACTTCGTACTACTACCTTAATATGCATTTCATTCATATGAGTGAGATTGATGGATTCCTATTTAAGAACTTAAAACTTAATAACAAAATATAAATTTTTCTTTTTCAATAAAAAAGTTCCAAACAACTTATCCCATATTCAAGGAGCCAATAAGTTTGGCAGCATTATACCTAAATCACGTGTGAGAAAAGTTGGAGTGAAATGTGCTCCTGTTTCCCAATTCCACGTTGTTATTCTTCCCGGTACTGAATTATGTTAAATAATTCTCATTTTCCTCATAAAACTGAATCATGCAGATTACATGGTCAATGTATATATACCTGAATTTTACGTTGAAGTTTGGGACATTTTTACCTTGAAACGCTCACAATGGAAATAGTTCACTTGGAACAAATGGGTCTGAATTATGTAGTGCATGAGATAGAACACAACTTCAAGTCTTTCATTCGAAAGGCTGGAATGGAAAACGGGTTGAAACTTGCAATCGATACTTGGGGGACAAATAAGAGGAGAAATTTGCTTCTCCAAGCCTCGTCCCCGCAAGTAGATGGAAAATAATACTCAAGCTCATTTCTATTCATGTATTCCAAGCCAGCTGTCATATAAGACGAAGTTGGCGATAGCTTGCTTCGAAATACTGTATCTAATACAACTCATTAAACTTTGAATAGTTACGGGACTCAGGCAATATAACTTCAAGTGAGGGTCCCATGCATGCTCATCCCTGGATGATTACAATCAAAATAACATCCCCGCCCGTACTGGCACTGGTACCTTACTTCGTGTAACACAAAGGGATATGCGATTACAATCGTTCTACAATTTCTGGATATTAATACAAAACAATAGAATCATCCTGTTTTGTTAATTAAACGAAATTGAGAATTCAGGGAATTACTTTACCTAAGCCATCACAAGTTAAAACATATTTAGACTCTTTCCTCTCTTATCTTTTAAAACTCAATATTTAATAAAAGCCCTATTATTTGGTTTACGGCCCAGATAGCTTAAGTAGCTTCGGAAAAATCGGAAAATTGAATTTATAACAACTCCTGTATTTTGTGGAGTTTTTAATTTTAGGTGATTCTTCACTCTTCAACAACATTATGTATAACTGACATTGTCTGTTGTTTTTGGAATATTTAGGCACTTTCTCAGTGCCAATAACTTCAACAACATTTCCGGTGTATGTACCCTTTCTCAAGAACTACTATTAGCTGTTACAAAATGGTGTCCTATGAATTTGATCGCGATTGGTTGAGTAAAACAATTGCGCAAACTAAACTCCATAAGGACAGATTCTCATGAAATTTTCTAGAACCGTGTGGGGTTGCTCCTAGAAGGTTCTCTATAATATTCGTTTCCTTCAGATCATAAGTATCGCGTGCACATCCGCAAATGTGAATTTCTTGCAACGTCAATTTCTCATGATATATCGGTCCGATTTTGTACCGATCAGAAAGTAGTTTGATATATGATAACCAACCTGAATGGGAAATGTTCAAGGGCGAGATCTTTCAAAAAAGGTGCTGTATGATGGGTATCTGACCAGTAAAACTGTTCTTGAAATTAATTTCCACTATGACGCCGCGGCCCTCGCCCACGCCGCGTGTATTGCGCTACAACGTGTGATCTTCCTACTCGTTTATTGGCCAAACTCAACGGTCTTTTGAACTAAAAATTGCTACAGTGGTGTGTTCAAGCTAGCTAAATCCATATTTTAATCGAAAGTGTGAAAATCCAACACATGAATGTGTTCAGTTGTTACGAACGAATCTCCTAGACCGATTTCGATGAGATACTCTATTATTATTCCAGTTAACTCCTAGCTGGTCCCCTATTAATACCTTAGATAGTGAATGCCGTTGGATTCATGATATAGTACACACGGTCGGGTACATGATTTATATCCCTGCTTTGTTATATTTTCAATTATTTTTACCCGTACTTTGTTATTCAACTAATTTTACTCATACATTTCACTATAGCAATACTGCCCACTTCTTGGCAGACATTTTTTCCCCTCCATGGAAAATCAATGAATGTGTATATACATATTCATTCCCAAGAAACATATCCATTATGTATCCATAATGTTTTCCTATGAAACGGATAAAACATGTGTAAATGTGCTGGATCTGTATTCGCGAGAGTAACTCGTAATAGTAATTCTATTTGACGTCTTAAATAGGAACGACCAAAGCCTTAAGAAACTGCGTGCGCTATGGATCTCAAACGGGTTTATATAGCTGGCTTTTGACCGGAGGGCTCTAACATCGGTAGACCCCGTGGGAAACACGGAACACTCACACACTACACAAAACACTCTCCAGAGAGATTTGATGAAGATACGCCAAATGATACGGGGAATGCCTTTTGTCTTGGGATTAAGGCATCGCAATCATGATTAGTTTCGCTTCGTCCGAATTTCATATTTCATCCCAAGGACGAAAACTGTATTTCTGGTTTATTATTCAAACAGTTAACTGTAGTTCCCACGGTGATGAACATTTTGACCAGCACTCTCAGAATTATCTTGTGGTCTCATTATTATGTATACACATCAAATCTAAAAAAAGAACTATTTCTCTACATTTCATCTACCGGAAAAGTTAGTAAAGGTTGTTTGAAGGTCCATCGTCACCATACCATTATGCTGTTTAGAGTTTTCCTTTCTCTTTAATACTTAGTTTAATTTATCGTCAATAATTATGTTGCTAAAAAATTAGAGGAAAATTAAACACCACAAAAGTGTCACGGAAGTAGGTATAAGAAGGAAAAGGTCTTTTAACAGAAACTAATTTAAAAAAATAAAATAAAATGAATTAATGAGGAGACGAGCCCGATAATGGCTTAAGTTCACTAAATGAATCAATGAAAAAGTCAAGATTGTGATTCGAATTTAGAAAAATATTGACGATACGCGGGATGTGATGAAGCGGGGATTTCAATAGTATTGTAGTGCCTATCATGACATGTTGGTATGTTATTTTAGTAAAGTAACTTGTCGAAAAACTAAGAGGATATCGAAGATTGACTGGATGTGAGACGATTAATCAACAGTTTATGCAAAAATGTTTTTGATCGGTTCGTATTAGTTCGGCAACATCGAATAAAAGTGTGCCATCTATAGTTTGTAGCATTACTAATATTTGGAAAACCATGTTATATGTGAATGTTTTCATATTCTCTATATGCATTGTACAGATGAAAAGATCTTCTACTTGAAGTATGGATGACCATTTAACGCTTAACCATTTCAAGGAGTCTCGATTCAGTACATAACATTATACATATTATCATATATATCTAATGATTTTTTATTTACTGCACGGTAGGCACCTAATTTCAAGAGTCTATCAGAACAATATTATGTTTTACATTTAAAGTCTGCTGGTATAATGCAGAGAAGACTGCCTATGGGATAATGTTTGATCATATTTCCCAAAATTCATTTTTGGAAAACCCTTTAGAAAGTATTCGAATTTTGCCATTCAATTATATATTCTGTAGAAACTTATAAAACCCAACCAAATAAAAAGGTTTATTAATCTGTTATCCCAATTTTCTCCGTAATCACTGAACCGATTAATTTATTATACATCAGGTTCTTTCTGTCCTCAAATTGATTTTTATTAATCTCCAACTTTTCCCCCCATGAACTGGGGCTTCTTCAGGGAGACAAAATTCAAAATATCAAAATCAAAATTTGAAAAATAAATACTTATCGTTTTCTTTTTGTGATAAAAATTTGAATTCAAAGTTATCAATTTGAGAAAATCAAATTTAAAATTTAGTATATCTAAGTAGCAATGTATTTTCCTTATGTTTTACCTAGTTCGCTGGTGATGGTAATTATTAGTTTGGAGTCCCTCAATCAAATACGATTAAATTTTGTTCAAATTTTTTTTTTTTTTTTTTTTTTTTTTTTTTTTTTTTTTTTTTAAACCTTGTAATGATCTGAAAAGTCCGAATAAAGAAACGTTGTACTTATAAGCTCGATCCAGGTGATTGGCGTCTGAATCCATACAATTATGACGTTTACAATATGTTAGACGTATTATATGTTTACAATATCCATACAATTATGTGACGTTTAATCCGTCCTAAGAATAATAAACAACTCTGTAAACATTCCTTGCGTATTTCAGTTTACCATGGAGCCTCATGATTCGTATTCCAGTTACTTTTAGCAATTTTATATTGTAAGAAACAATAATGGAATGAAATGGAGAATAAAATGATGATTAGTAAAAAAATAAAACGAACGTAAGGTTCAAAGACATTAAATTTTTTCTCTTCTCAAATAAGCGTAAAACACTTCCTAACGGTGAAAATGTTCACGGTTGACGGCGTCTAACGAGACCAAGAAATTAAAGGGGTTGTCAACATAACAGACTGTCAACTAGCGCAAAGAAAAATAACACACGGTGAACTCACATTTTTCCCCCAGTAGTGGGTGGAATGAGATTTGTTACAGTCGTTTTTCCAGGATGAGATCTGAGCACGATACATTTTCCGAAATAACTGTGTAGGATCGTATTTTTAATGGTTGAGCTTGTTTCTGAGGATTCGCTTAAACCTTCACAATCTTGACTTGACTTAAATCTCGACAGTGAAACTGTCTCTAATTAATTTATATAATTTTACCTTAGCGATTTCATATAGGTTTCAATATGTTAAATACGAGTACTTTGAGGATTCCTCGGAAGCACATAAATCTGTTATTGTAGATGAGGTGATTTTGTAGGCTTATTTGGTTTTGTGTAATAAATTACTCCCCTAATAAAACATAAAGTTACAAAGTTTGTTGTTTAATATGAAAATCTCTCTTTGCAATTGAAAATAAACATTATTCATAATTATTTCCTTCAATTCTCGGGAAATGGAGCTATCGCAATCAATAAAAAGTGGGAATTTTGTTTTTGTGTACAATTGGGTTGGTTTTCCATGAATTTGATTGTAAAAAATATTTGTGCTCAGAAAATGCTTAAATTTTTGACAAACTTTCAAGTAAAGAATCCTAAAATTCTCTAGAATGAGATCAAAGGCCCAACTCATACTTTTAAATGACCATTCCAAGATGATGCTAGAAATTTGAAATTTATGTTGGTATTGTTAACGAACTATATATTAAAATATGTTCTTATCTTTCATGTTTCTGACCAAATGAAGTTTCCACTCATGGAATGTTGATAACTCTATGATCTAGTACCTTATAGAAATGTAAAATTGTTGGAAGTATTTATTATAATATCGTCTCAAGACTAAATAACAAGTGTTTATATGTATTTTTGTTTTGTTTCAGGTATGTGATAGCAACACGTATGAGGATTATAATTTCAGCAAAATTTTTGAACAAGACTCATGAAAAAATATACAGGTAAAATTTATTAATATTATGGAATGATGTGATCACTAAGTTTAATAATAATGTATTGATTTACTAGGCCTAATTGAATTAAATTAGTACATGCCTTTCGTCTTCTTAGCATGATTCCTCTAGTGGAATTGAGGAGAGGTCTACATAAATTCTTACTTAATGTACCACAATAATAACAAGTGTAAATCGAGCGTGAAAAGTTTCGAGAAACTCAAATATGTGAGGTATAACTATGATATTTTTGTCCTCCTAAATCAAAATTCCCACTTGATTTTTGTGTTTCAGAGCTTACTGATCCATTTTGGTCCCGTGTCTGTATGTCTGTGGTAAATCCTTGTCAGGCCCAAAACTATACCAAGTTTCAGTTCGATTCCGATGAAATTCTCAGTGATTGTGCGGGTTAGCTTCTAGACGGTCCTCTATAACTTTCATTGCCATCACATAAATAGTAGTATGTGCGCATGCGCACACGTTAATTTCTTATATCGCCAATTTCTTACCATTTATTCGTCAGATGTGGTTCATGCTCGAGGGGTTGAAGGCTATATGTTCCAAGGAAATTCCTCAAAAATTATATCGCGATTGGTAGAGTAATAAGTGTAGCGCATGCGCAAAACTAAAATTGAACGACATAGCGAAAACTCCAAAACCAATTTTTATGAAATTTTCAAGGATTGTGCGGTTTTGCTCCTAAACGTTCCACTATAAATTTCATTGCCGCTGGATTAATGGTAGTCTGTTCACATGCGCAAACATTAATTTCTTATCACGTCGACTTATCAATCTTTTCGTGCTTTGTTCTTCAACTAATTCTGTTACAATATATGAGGAAGTTATACTCCCCACTCAACGTGGCAGACGTTTTTCTTCACTACTACCGAAGGCAGAGAAACTTTGTATGATCGCTCAAAACAAATTTTTCTCTACAAAATCAAAATGTCTACTTGCTTTTTGAGTTTCAGAGCTTGCTGATCATTTTTGTCTTAGTCTGTATTTCTACCTGTCTCTCTATCTGTGTGTCTGCCTGGGTCAACTCCTTGTTTTGCCTATAACTATTCCAAGTTGTAGTCCGATTTTCTTTAAACTTTCAGGGATTGTACGGTTCAGCCCGTAAGTTAAATTTATAGTTGCATCTTCTTTCATATTTTTTCTTGTACTAGTATTTGTTAATAATGTCTCCTGCTCAACTCTGTATTCATTTCTCTTTTTTCTCTCGAACTGTTCATTTTAACAATCCCCTTGTAGCATGATTGAGTCCTGGGCTCCCTTGGTTCCTGTACAGCCCAAGCTTTAGGAACCAATATATTGACATTATTTCTAGTTCTATTTGTTTTCTTTATTTCTTTGAACAGTGTTCAAAGTATGTACTGGGTGTTAACGATCGGGATTGGTTCTACTTGAAAGGTATTTACTAAATTACTGTTATAAGATGTTCAGTGAATGTCTCATGTCAATTCATTTCAAAAACATGAGCTAGAAAAAATCTAGAAGGTTCATTATTACAAGGTAGCGAAGGTTACGGTTAAAGTTTAGGGTTGAGGCATACTTTGGTTTAAAAATTTGTTTCTTTTTCTTTTTTTCAAGGTTTAGAATGGTTTTATTTTAACAGGTTCATTATTTTTGAATTACACAGCCATGTAGCGCAGATGTCTGGTCGACATTATACATAGGTGTACCTACTTTATAACGTAATCAGGCATCACACCTCGTAAACGGTTGGCACTGTTTACACGAGAAAACCATATCAAGTTCCAGCGAAAGTCTCATTCGTGTTAATGATATTTTCTATTTCAATACGAAATCTATCAAACGACACAAAGACGCTCGCATAACATTCTTTGTAAAATTGATATTCAGCACAACGTACCATTTCAGTGAGTATCCAAGCACCTCAAGAGACGCTGGCTTGAAAGGAGATTCGCTATGCGCGAATGGAGCCTCGGACACATTTCTACGTGGACACCAGCCAGTTCGGCGTCTAACGGGGATTTTCTAATCTAGGTGTCCCTATGAAAGGGAGATTTCACTTTTGAAGTCGTTACATTACCCCCGTTCTGAAATGGATCGTGCGATAGGAACTCAATTCTTCTTGAACACTGCCAATTACCTACTTTAATTTTTGCGGTAGTCAGTACGTGGTTCCGGTCTAGGAGTCTTTGCATTCTCGGCTACATTCGCAATACGGCGTAAGTTGCGATTTGAAATCTACATTAATGCTTTTCCGGAGCTTCTATAACTGTGGTAGACAATTTCTCGTTTTTTTTTTTTTTTTTTTTTTTTTTTTTTTTTTGCAGAAAATGAAGCTATTGCAATGGTTCGGAAATTTTTAAAATAATAATTTTAAAAAAATTCTTCATTTAAATCCGTTTTCATTTCCGTTTGCATTCTGAAACAATTCCTGAAGTTTGCGCTTTTTCGTATATATATATATATATACTGCCAGGGTTCGATTCTACTACTAATTTGTGACTTTTTTAGTACTATAACATATACTCGTATTTTTTAATTCACACTACAGACCACTTTATTCACTTTTACGATTTTTTCGTGTTTTCGACTTTGTGTCACCAAAACTGTCATAATTCCCTTAATTTCGTGTCAAAACTCAAATCTGAATATACCGTTGGAAAAAAAAGATTATGGTGACAAGTGATTTCCTAGTAGGTAGTTATAAAAAATAAATAGCGCAAACTGTAAGGGTTTTTTTTTTTTTTTTTTTTAATGTCCAACTTAGAGTCTTTTGATTCATATTGGTGAAGATAATGGACTCAACAGGATGGCTACATTATTTATAGCACATAAACATATTTAAAACCAACCTTATACTCACCACAGCATCTTAAGTCTACTCAACGATAGGGAATGCACATCGACACTATCCTCATGACTTACACGATTTAGAAATCTCTGCGCCCTGTGAAGAGGATTGTTTGATAAGTAGTTTGTGGATGGGACCATAGAATGGCAGGCTGCTTTGTGTGCAATGCAATGAGGCATAAACATTGATTTTTTGAATAAGCTGGAAGCAAACAACAAAACTGTGAATGAGTTTAAAGAGAAATTTTGAAGAAAAAGCACGATGGGGACTCTCAAGAGACGGCAGTCCATAAATCTTTAACATCTGGCGACTGTTAAACTCGGACTAAGGGTTGCCCTTCTTGCAACGTTCTGATAATGCCCTATCCATCGAATTTGATTTAACATTGAAACCCTTAATTCAAAAATAGAATATAACGTTTTCTCTACATTCCGTTTTCTTGATTTAAATAGGTGTTTGCACTCCTTCGTTGCAACTGATTTAGCTCACTGAGTTCTGAATCAGTCATTTATAATTTTATCAACAAGGCACCATTTTCGTGACCCTTACGTATTCTGAATGCATGATGTAGGTATACGTACCGCTTCTATGTAAGTCAGTGATATTATCATCCCCTCAGTCCTTGTGGCCAGCACATATTTTTAAAACGTTGAATCACTCCGTTCTTCAATTGTCAAAGCTGTATCTACCATAGAACCTGAATCTACCATGGAAATAAGAAGGCGTAACGCGCGGAGGTGACGTAACTCGTCGAACGTAATTAAAGCTGCAACGCCGATTTATTACGCCTTCACGTGCATAAGGGAGAAATCAGCTGAACCAAATGGCTCAATCATTACTTATCGAAACCGCAACTACATCCGAGGAATTTAAATACGCCGTTACAACAACTGCAATGTTATATCACCATGTTCATGTTTTTCATACAAATATGTATGATGTCAGTTTAACTTTTACATTGAATATTTATTTATTTATCTGAAGTTTAGTGTTGGAAACATACACCCAAAACCACCACTGAGATCAGTTTATACAGAGTACTACAGGTTCAAAATATTCTCATGTCTATCAGCAACTTAAATTTGATTGGGGTGTGATAGGGTTACATAAGCTGTGAGAGAAAGTTGCCGACCTGTTCTGCGAAAACTTCATTGCAAACCCATTTTATGTTACTTGTATTTGTGAAAATTTCCAAGTAATACGAAATTGCGACTTTCACATTGACAATGTGAATAAATCATGCATTATTTGCTTTCGGGTTAATAAACATTACAGGATCGAATTACCGTGGGAAAGGAGATAACTTAAGAGTATTACAACAACATCGTCGTAAACTCATTTATTTGCTCATCTCACGATGAGTAATATTTTAATATTTTTTCATAGTTCACTACAGTCCAGAAAAGTTTGAAATTATACAAGTTTGTCAATGAAAAGTGTAACAAGCTTACGATCGCGCATCAACAATCACATTTCTGAAAGGCACTCTGATGTTTTACATGTGGACAAAATATGACGTCATCCTACTGGTTTCAATGTATTCCATTAGCTCCCTCATGATCATTGAGGATATTTCTCTAGTTCAACTACTTTTGAATGTTCACGTGAAATGATTACTTCGATATCTCGGCTACATTGGCTCTGTTGCGCTCGTCTTCTGTTTCTAGCTGCGCCAATGTGTTCCCGATATCGTCAGGGTTTAAATCTTGAACTTTCAGCCTTATTTTAAAGAATAATGGTAAATATAAACTTATACCACAGCATGAGAAAATATATACTGTACAATATGGGAAGATAATATCAGGTACTACTTTCTCCACTAGACTGCTAGGTTCACCTAGCCACTACTAGAGCGAATTGGAGTCGTCATACCTTCTCATGTTAGAAATCAGTTATGTAACAATGTCTGTCGTATGAACGGGTGGAAGTGTAGCTCTGCTAGGGATCGTACAAAACGGACCACCACTATGAAAGTTTCGAAAAGTTAATTTTTGGTTTATTATTTTCAATACTGAATCAACAGCTCGCCTTCTGAAACTCTCTGTAATCAACTAAAAAGAAAATTAGGAGGATCATTCAATCGTTTGATTTTAATAGGATTCAGTTCTGCTAGTAGGAGTAGGCTGCACTTCTGGTTATTTGCACGTTCTTGGTCAATATTCTAGTTGAAATTGCTATGCACGTATGATGCCTGGTATAGTCAGGTGGGCCTGAGTTTCCGCATTTATATTTGGATAATGTACCATGGACTATAGATTTAATAATTATAAACCTGATCTGCTTTTAAGGGCTAACAAATATAGAAATAATGAAACTCTGTGAAATAAGTCGCAGCGTTTCTAAATTGCAACGCAAAGACATTGCAACATCTTCACTCACGAAAGTTTGCTAATACGACGAAATTAGCAAATATGCTGCTGTCCTTAAATCGTTTGATCTTGTGGGCTGGTGTTGATGATTTTGTTGAAACACCATATTTTGATTACTTCACTTATTCAGTAGTCATAATAATTGACTTAGGTCACATAAAGTGGCTAAATATTTTAAAGGCGTTTTCAGCTAAAAGCTCATTAAAAATCGCTCAGTGCCTCAACCGGGTAGTATGCAATCAAATTTCACCCCGTTTGAGACCCAGATGATATACGTAATCTCGGGACAGGGTCGATCAAGAAACTTGCGCGGTAATGATTTGTGGCCGTGGTTGAAAACCTAATTATGTGGACCCTCTCTCCCTTTCCAACCCTTTTCAGCTGATGAAGTTATAATGGCTCCGGCGAACCGTTAGGTTTTTATACGAAAGGTGCCTCGGGAAGGGGACCGAGGATGAAGTGGATATCGTGAATGGAGTGGGCAGCTCTCACGGGTGTTTATCAAACATTTGATGGGTGAAGTGGAGGGGTACACAAAACACGAGTGGTTATGGGTCTGCGAAGGACCGAAGAGGGATGCTGAGCTCTTTTGATGATTGAGTCGCACTTCACGCAGCCCCTTGTTTTCAATCGATTCGTGAACAATCGATACTTGGATACTACCCCGCTTCTTGATCCTCCGTATGTCTGACTGTCTGGTACTAACTTGTTAGTAACTGCCTCGAACTGAAAATTCATTGATTGCATCGTTGACTATTGTGCGTATGAAAATTTTATATGGCCGATCGGGAACTTTCATGTGTTGAAATTTCTCACTTTTGACCTCAGATTCGGATTCAGTGCAGTTTAAATCCCTCTACTACCAATTTTCAGCTCAAAAGACCGTTTCGTTTGGCCGATAAATGGGAAGGAACACACGCGTGACGTAGTAGTGCAAGGGAGCAGAGGGGGTGACGACCTCATGCTTATCAATTCCAAGATCTGTATTACTGTTTAGATACCCATCATATTGCACCTTTTTGGAAAGATCTCGCTCACACCGTGTTATTGAGCTAATAAAAAATAACCACGAACATTCCTCCATTCACTTCCATTCTCAAAAATAATTACACGACGTATTTTTCCATGAAATCGCAACTTTTTGTTTTCTTGAGAGAACTAGCTGAGATATCACTCATCAGTAAATGGGGGGAGGGGTTATTCGGGAAAGCTGTAAAAGTTATGTACGAACTAGCTAGGCATCAAGCGCGATCAACGATTCTCATTTATGAACTGGATGCCTTGGCTTCTAAAAGAGATTGTCCCACTGAACACGAAGCTTCAAGGAGGCTTAAATCCGAGTTTCTCGTTTAACTAGATGGTTTTTTGGAATCTTCAGGGAAAATATTTATACTTACGACTTCGAACTTGGGATTTTAATACAGCGATTCTTTGAAGGCTGGAGAAAAAGATATTCATCGATCAACCGGAAGATTCCGCAAGAAGGTCTTCGTTTGTTTCATATTTAACAAAAATTGTCAATCGGTATCTTAAAACAGACATGAAAACTATGAACAACTTTCATACATGAAACTATTAAACACTTGCTAAAAAAAAGTGCCGGCTTTCCAGGAACAGTCATTATAATGTTTAGATTCGGAGTGCGAGTTGTTTGAAACCAATTAAACGTGACTATTTTCATGTTTATTTAGTTTTTCTTATTGATGGTGGGGGGGGGGGATACCTTCACATTTTAGAAAAGGTCCTAGGACAATATATAATTCAAAATAATCAATAGTATACGTACACAGAGGGAATAAAAGTTTCACGAGGGAGATACATCAGCAGTAATATTTTTGGCTGAATGTATAGCCAAATGTATATCATGATGATATATATGATGATAGGTATATCATCATATAATGGAAATCATATATACTGACGAATGAGTCAGTTTACTATGACGTGTTCACCATCAGCTTTCGACATCTGACTGTATAATTTAATTTTCTCGTTATCTGCTCCATAAGGCGGGGAGGAGGATATAAACTGGGTGACAATGTATAAATATTATCAGCCCATTCTTTTTCATTTCATTTTTTCTTAGTTGAACGGCCTTCAAAAGTTGTTGCATCTTCGTGATAGATTGAATCTGAAAAACTAATAAGCCATCTTGTCGGTGCATCATACTATTTTGTGGCCGAGAAACTGCAACTAAAACTTCAAGTACCTAACTTAACAACTCGTAAACGAGTTCCACTATCTGCTTTACAAGCAGATACCATGTTACATGGATATGTCTTTGATTGGGGATTTCATAACGGTTGTCCTCGAGAGTTGTAAACAAATCCTTTAACTTTAAACAAATCCCTGGGCCGCATCCCGACTAATTCCAACAAAACAACGGTTTACTTATAGAAATGTTGAAAATAACTGTGGAGAGAAGCCACTACAATGAGTTGTTGTTAACGTTAACAGTCACGAGACCCTCTCGAACTGTTGTCAAGAGGATGAAAATGTTTCCTATGGAGTAGAGTAAATGATGCTATTGCTTTACGTTAAGAATATTGTAACCGGCTTATTAAAACTGTTTATAGTCCAATCAACTTAGTTTAGGAATGTAGCCAGGAGGGGCGGGATTGGTAGCTGGAGATGTGAACATTTATCACATAAATCAAGCGCTTTCCAACAAGTGGAGAACGATTTATGTGCGATGAAAACTGCGGAAGTTCCATTCCCCTAGCAACGGCTGGGTTGTACGTGAAAAACACTGAAATTGTGACACAAATTTTGCATCACGGAAATTTTTGGTTGACCCCCCAGAGCAAAGACATATCCATGTCAAAAGCGTTTCAACAACAAAATCCATCACTTTTCGTTGGAAAGCACTATAATATTGCTTTCTTCTTTCTTGCTGTAGTAATCGACTGTTGTTGATTGATATCCCATTTATGTTTATGTTTATGCTGTAGTAATCGGCTGGTGTTATGTTGATGTCGTCCCATTTATGTTATGTTTATGCTGCAGTAATCGACTGCATTCCCATTTAAGCCCCAAAGGTGAGTCATGCGTCAGTTAGTGGGCGATTGTGACAAGGAACGAATCTTTGTGATACCTACTTAATCTAATTGAGCTTTGAGACAAAATCTTATTTCATAATACTTACATTAATTTGGAAACTTTTGATATTTAGTAGTGATTTCCTAAGGATTTTCCTTTTTCCAACCTAACAATTATTCAGTTTATCCATAATTTAGAAGATAAAGGTACCGAGATGAATAATAGAAATGTTTCATATTGAATCAACTAATAAATGAAAACAGATCGTTAATACTAAATGAAATCCATAGATTCAATGACTCAATATGAATTAGGTACAGAGAATGGTCTGAATAAAAGAACGAACAAAAGCCAAAGAAATTCTTGAAACACTGTGATTGAATACATTCCGCTTCGATTTCTCAACATACTAGCTCCGAATACAGGATCGACAAAAACGTCGGAAACGATACATGAAAATATCTCTGGTTCTATCCAATGTTGCCCTTCCGAAAAGACGAAAGTGGTACACTCGAATGAGCCCAATAAAAACATAAATATGTTTCGAATGAAAATCATGTAGAATCCTGAGGAAAAATTATTTATGCATTCAGATGCTCTTTCTTTTTGTAAATTGAAATGTATTCATTTATTCGGGAAGCGATCTCTTGCCTTAAGAATACATTCATGTATTCAATGCGATTCCGTTTCCATCATCATGCAAATTTATTATTTATTAACTTTCATGCTCATAGTTTACTCTTTTTCTAGCTCAAGTTCGCCTTATCCAGGACCAGTTGCATGCAACAATATTTTGAGACCCGTTTTTTATGTTGTGCTGGATGGGGAAAATTTTTTAAAAGTTCCAGTCATGCAGCATGACCTTATGAGCGAATTTTCGTAAATTATCGTACTAACGTATGTTACATTGTTTTAAGATTTGAGGACTTTGAGAGCAAAGAAATGGTTGATTTCGTTCTAAAACTCTACGTTCTAAAAATGCATCCTAAAACGCGTTACAAATAACATTCTGCGATTCAAAGAAGATTTTGGTTTTCTAATTTTTTTGCAGTTTTATCTATTTTTCTGCATATATTAATGAAATTCAAGAAGGTACATTTTCAAATACGAATCGGTGCATGCATAATTTAATATTCTAGTTCATCGTTGATAAACTTCTTTTGACTGAAGTTCCGCTAAAAAATATGAAGTTAATGATTATTAGTATTTTTTAGTAGTTGTTAGTGATTTTTAAGCAAATATTTTGAGATCTAACCAATTTAACGTGTTCAAAAAATTCTGGCCAACAAACTCATCCTTTTGTTTTGGAAAGCTTGATTTTTCGGTGCAAGAACGGAATTTTTATCTCAATCCTTTATCTTCTGGCCTGGCACACATGCACACACACACACACACACATGAGTGGGATCAAATTGCATTGAAATGCGCTGAAAAAATAATCGATAAATAGGATTGGTTAGATCCCATTTTGAGAATTCCGACATCACCACGCTCTTCTGAATTGAGTAATTTTTTTAAATGATCTTACATAGTTTCCAAAGTTCTATGCCACAGCAACCCTGGGCGAGACCTCCTTGTCTGGACGTAGTAGTCATTTAAAACTTTGAAAAATTAAATTACAAAAAAACATGTACTTTACCGTAGGAAAGTGTGGATAGTGTCACAACTCTCTGAATATAATCTAATTTCAATTAGAAATATTAAAAAATTTGCTCAAACACCCTTTTATTTATGATCCTAACATATAGATAGGTTTCTATAATAGACTGCTGCTTAGAATACTTTTTCCATGAACTTGAACGTCAATATTTTTTGTGCATAAAAAGTGCTCAACTATGTGAAATAATTCCCTAAGATTAGTGGTGAAAAATTACAAAAGTTCGCTCATATGGTCGTACTGCCCAACTGGCTTTTTCCCCTTCCTACCGTCTATAATAAAAAAAGAATCGCAAACTAAACCAGGAAGAGGAAATACGGGGATGTAAGTGATATCAGATTAAACCATTTATTTAGATCCCGGAACGTCAGAGCAATAACGTTCGAAAACGTTGAAAGGAACGGGTAGGGGGTCGGACCGCGAATTCAAGTAGATTTATCATATTTTTAAATTTAGAAGCGCAATAAAAATACATGGAATGTGAATAGAGAGATAGGGGGATGATATATTAGCCGAGCGGGAAGCATTTATCAGGGACAGGGAGATGAAAAGGGAGCTTGTATGTGTTGAAAGGGTAGTTCATACCCTCTATCCGTCCACCCTCGCATCGTGGCCGAGAAATATACGGCTATGGTTAATATCAGACACCCTTCATTACCTCTGTTTCTAGTTGGGATGATATTGCTTGCATTTGGAAATCAAAATTGGCCAGGTTCGGTGTAGGGGAACCGGTCTCGTTTCAATACGATGCACCTGCATATGAATGTTCAACCTGTTTGAAAAATTCGGCCTGTGGAAATATTAAGAAATTACGGCTACATATTTTCTATATAACAGATATGCCTTTGGTAGGACACTCAACTCCAAATTCAAAAGTCACAGAAAAATACTTCGTATGGCACATTTTTCGAGTCACTCACCGTGATGCTGGAAACCATCATTAAATTTTAACCATAATTACTTATTTAACATTCCCTGAAAGCTAATATCATTATTTGTTGAAATTCGACCCTCTTCAACCCATGGAACCCTCCTGTCGAATAACGTGGTCTAATTAAATTCCTTTTTTTAAACTTTTTTGTTTGAACCCCGCACCCCCCCAAATTCGTTAATTTACGCCGAAGCTTTTCTCCGGAAACTACAGGACCAAAGTTGAAACGTGGGTCAAAAGTGGTATATGGTACGAACCATGAAGAGTCAAAAAACGTCTGCCCACATGGGTGTGGTGCATAGCTTCCTCGTAACCGTAAGATTAATGTTAGATCATTGAAATGTTAAAGATCAAAATAAAAAATTCCATTGTGAAAATTAGTAAAATCAAGATGTAGCGTAAATTAACGTCAAAATCGAAGGCGGAAGAAACGAGAAAATTATGCTTGGAGTAACTTTCGTTTGTGACCGCGCAGAATGAACCATTCATTTGGGAGCAATGAAACTAATAAGGGTCCATCTACGACCTAATCTTCCGATTCGTTGAAAATGCTATCAAAATCGGATGACAACTTTCATAATTTATTAAGCTTTAGAAGAATCTCATATTCACGCATGCGCAGGAGCTACTGAATGATTATGTCATGTTAAAATTGATATGTAATGCTCAAATCTTCATCTCCGGGATGTCCTCCAATTATGAGCAAGAGCGGACGACTAGAGCTAGAGAAAATAATGAAACTTAGCCTTTTATAGCCTAACCCGCACATTCCCAGAAGATTTCAGGGAAATCGGATGAAAACTGTGAAAAGTATGATTGTTGCAATAATTTCACACTGACGCATGCGCAGCAGCTAATAATGATGCATCAATTTAGAAATTAGTATAGCATGATCAAATCGTCTTCTCAAGAAAATGTCGATTTTAAGAAAAATACAAATCCCTCGTACAAACACTTACTATATTGCATTTACTATATTGCATAGTAAATGCAATATAATGTTTGTTGAACAAAGAAAGTGGGACTTCAAGTCTCAATTTCATTACAGATACCTATACATCATTATATCAACCATATCAGAGATATTTTAGCCATTACATTGGACCATCAGGCCGTTTAGTGGTGTACAGATTAATCGTGAACAAATTATTTTTCGAACTCAAAATAATCCAAAGCAACATGTAGTTGAAGCCCGCCCCGTTACTTATGAGTTTCACTTTGTTGGTCGGTTTTCAAATTACCAGAAAGCCCGCGTCGCTGGAAGCGGGTTGAAATAAGGTTTCGTTGATTTATACCGAGCAATAGCTTTCAGAAACCGTGTTTAACCTCCAGCCGAAGTTATCTCGTGATTTTTCATGATAATTTAGTGGCGAGAGAGGAGCTGTCACATAGTGCCAATGTTCTAACATTTGACCTGGGGTGTGAATGATTGGTTGGGAAACAAATTGATTGAGCAATAATATACGGCAGTTTCCTCATACAGTGTCTACCTTCATGGTTCACTACGGTCATCGTATAGCAATCCTGTTGTGAATGGTATTATATCAGCTACATAGCTATTTAACGACTTATTATTTAATTGTTACAAACTAAAAACTGTCTGCCAAGTTAAGTGGCCAGTATAGCTTCCTCACATATTGAAATATAGATGTATAGAATCAGTTCAAGAACAAAGTACTAGCCGCAATTATTGATGAGTCGACGTTGGAAGGAATTAATGTTTGCGAATGCGCACAGACTACTATTATTCCAACGGCAATAGGGGAACTTTTAGGAGCTAAACCGCACAATCCTTGATTGTGTACTAACACAATGTTAGTTTTGTGTACGCACTATAATAATTACTCCACCAATCGCGATATAATTTATAGGGATTTTTCCTGGAACACACCCTATACCCATCTACTTCCCGAGATCGGACCTATAGATGATGAGAAATCGACGTTATAATAAATCCTCGTTTGCGCATGCTACTGTTGATCCGACTGCATTGAAAATTATAGGAAACCGTCTAGGAGCTAACTCGCATAATCCCTGAATTGAATCTAAATCAGACTGAAACTTGGAATAGTTTTGGGTGTGACAAGGGTTTACCACATACATCAGACATACACAGAACAGAAATTGATCGGATAGCTCTGAAACGCAAAAAGCAAGTGGGAATTTTGATTGAGATAATTTAGATATGCCATCCTAAAGAATCGAATGAAACCACCCGGATTGTTGTACGTTCATCCGTTCGCTCTCCCTACGTGAAACTAAGGTTAATTTTGACTGGAAAAATGAACGTCAACATGGGAGCAAATCAATACTGATGGACAGCAGTATATTAACAAGACTCCTCAATTATGAGTAACGTTGCATAGCAAAAATTGCCTTAGAAACTACGACATCGTATATCTGCTGATATAATTCCAACGGAATTCTCACTTCACGGAATCGATTTTGTTATAACTTTTGTCAGCTATAATTATGAAGCGTAGGTAGGTGATTTATTTAATCGCGTTAATATTCAGTTGATGGTTGCCTACTTCACTGTCGATACACTTGGATTCTGGTGTGATATTGTATTTTGATATCGTGTAGGTGTGTAATTTAATTGAATTAATTTTCCCTCGGTAGGCGTCTAAATCTATGCAATTATTTTTAGATAATAGATTATACACATTGTTTAATAACCTCATCTACAAGTCTTCCAATTCAGCAATAATAAACCTTTGTGTAATATTTTCCAGCGTTTTTAAAACTGAGTAGATAAAATTTCATGGCTACGGGTTTCAATTACCTTACCTATCGTTATATTATACTGATACTAATCGAATAATTTGAATGTGCTCAAAGATTGTAAAACGTAACTGTTATTCTTACGAAATCGATCGGATCGTGCTGAACTGACAACGTACGATTCTAAATGGTTTTTGATCCGTTTCCCTGCCGCGATGCTGAGTTTGTTAACACTTAAATCCACAAACATCGTGAGTTAGTTTATGTGGAGTGAATTCCTTGTGCGAGCAAATAGATGATAAAATTATCTGATAAGGTGTGAATGTGGTACAAAGCGACGATCTCGACCGGTTTTCCGGGAGCGGATCCAATTTGTTCTGAGTCAACAAAGAAAATCTGCGGGAATCAAATTAGTGAGACCTGCCACCATGTAAAAGACCTGTAATGGACTGCCAGAGGGCTTTTCGAGGTTTAGACAAATAAATTTCGTTCGTCGGTGATATTGTTGATTTTGGGTCTAAGGTTTCTGACTGTTTTAAGCTGACAAACTAAATCACGCCCTTTAGTTTGTCAACTGATTTGGTACACAGTTAAATTGTACTGTTGGCTGTCACTCCAATCATGCCAGTAAGAGATCTCAGTATAAAAACTCTAAAAATTATTACACGAAGGATTATTATTTTCGTTTTCCATAGCTCTTACAAACTCCTTGTCAAAGTCGCTTTTCGATTCACAGGCGTTTTAACGTGGTTTCTCTTTCAGTACTTAGAGACCCATCTTGAGTATGAACGGTCGAACAATGTTCCGGGTACTTTCGGACGATTCATTGAATGATTACAGTTCAAACAATAATAATAATAGTAATTTTAAAAAATTAAAAAATCAATGTCGTGCCCCGGCGAATTTGGTACTGGTCCTGGGGATTTTCGAGGGTGCTGAATCCAAATCTTAAGACCGTTTTTCGTGTAAACGTCTAATTTTTGAGGAAATAGTTTTTTTTTTTTTTTTTTTTTTTTTTTTAAATCACTGAAATTCCAGGATAATTTATGTTCAATTAAAAGGTGCTCTTGTTGGAAATTTAACGCTGAACACGCCTATATCACATATGATGGGTCTGAAACGCCGCCTTAACGAGCCTTTTGCCTAAATACTGCCAAAACGTGGGTTTTAATAGATTTTGTCGATTTTTCTACAGTTTTTTGGAAATTTTTATACAAATTACACCACTTGGCGATCTGAAAAAATAGTGTTATTACTTGTACTATTTCTGCGTCGAATGAGAACAACAGCGGCTCTAGAGGTGTAACAATTGATTTTTTGCCATTTCCCCATTATTTTTCAAAAAAATACCGTTTTTCGGCAGTTTTTAGGCAAAAGGCACGTTAAGGAAGCATTTCAGCTCCATAATGTGTGGTGTCGTCGTGTTTCCCGCAAGAATAACACCTTTTTAATAAACATAAGTTATCGTGGACTTGAAGTAATTTTTTTAAAAAGTGCCGGTGCCGTATCTAAAAAATTAGATGCCTACATGAAAAATGGGCTTTGGATTCGGGTTCAGCACCCTCGAAAACGCCCAGGACCAGTGCTTGATTCGTGGGGGCCCGACTTTGATTTTTATTATTATTTTTTTTAAACTTATTTATTTATTTATATTTTTTGTGAGGCAGTGTTGTCATCTCACTAACTTGAAGAAAAAAAAGTCTGCCAAGTTGGGTGGGCAGCATAGCGTCCTCACATGTTGTAACATGGACGGATAGACTTAGTTAAAGAAAAATGTAAGAGTCGAAAAGATTGAATGCAAAATATAACAGTATCTAATATATGTGTATACATGGTTGATTGCAAATTAGGGCTATAATTCAAGTTTAAAAGTGCGGAAATGCTCCTCAATGTAAGTAATCCAGCTCTATCCACATCGCAACTCGTGATTATTATGTCACACCAAGCTTGCGTACTTATTAATGTGCATCTGAGTAAGCTCCTGGGCAGAGTACAGGAGGAGAAATGGTTCTGTTACTCAATGATGTATGAAAATAATCATTTTTGATGACCAAATCGTTTTGCTCGCTTAAAACCCGTTTTAAAAGATTCTGGCTGTAATGCTTTGAAAATATCATCGGAAGAGCTTTACGTTATTTAGCCTGGGAAGGAGGCATCAGCTGCGAAACTGTACGCCGTGTTGAATCAATACAACACGGGGCGGAGAGGACACGTTTGCATGTCACTTCGACCTGTGTGGTTTAAAGATGAGTTTCCTTACATCGGTCTCCTTTTCCTTATATCACGAGTCAGACGCCGATCATCGCGGCGTGGTAGGGGTTCCACGTATGAATATCTCACGATGTTGTCGCCAATGTGTCTGAAGAGCACCTCATTTTCTTGCTCAGAACATGTGGATGTTTTAGTGTGGACCTCTTCATTTCCGTCATTGGAAGTACCGTCCCCAACATATAAGGTGAAATCATGAATAGGATGGCTTCACCCAATCGTTATTGGTTGGTACGTAATAATTGGTAATTAAACCCGCAGTTGCCCAGTTTCGTCAATTTATTATTTCAGAACTACCCGGAAAGCTCGTTGTTTAAAATACCACGGGCACTAGAACGAGAACAATTTAATACAAAATGTCGTTACATTTTCATCATCGTACGTTGATTAAGGAAGAAATTAGGCTCAGAGCCTAATCAGCTGATCATAGTGGCAATGCACTTTGTCATTGTGACCCAGCAGTCCCAACGAGCCTCCATTTCAAATCGCAGTGTATTCACATTGACATTAGCTTCTGAGTTTAGTCAATTTGATTAATTCTGTTTCTATCAGCAGCCATCATCGGCTACCTCTTTTGCTTTTCTCAAATCCTGCGATAAGTTAGACTTCCTTTTCCTCGGCATTATGCTCCTGGAGAGACCACCACCAATTTTTTTATTCCCATCGTTTTTTATAAGAGTAACCAACAACTTTATTTGAGGCCTTTCTTACCCGTAAAAAGGCTTCAATCAAGCGTACTGTCCTCCTCTGTAATATTATGTTAATTTACTCCCAACAAATAGCCAAGAAACTACAATGATTGCGGTAACAGATTCCTCTTTTTTGTGTGTGACAATAAATTTTCAGAATATCAATTTTTGAAAATCTGATTTTGTGAACTAAGGCTAAACGGCTCAACCCACAAAAATCGGTCTGGTATCTTTGGATTTGTAACAGCTACTTCTATCCGCCTGATGTAATTCCAACCTCATTTGACGTGTAAAGTATTTCCGCATTTCAGGGTTTTCCTTACTTACGAACTTGTTACTTACGAACTTGTAGGAAAGTCCAACCTGACGAAGAAAGAGGGGGTTCGGAGGAGTTTACTATAGCCCAAATGTTGATCCGGAACTTTGCAATCATTTTGCGAAAACCCGGATCAAACTCGGTCAAGCCGTTCTGGCGTGACTCTACCTTTCACGGATAGATAGACATACTTCTCTGTTCATTCTAGGCAATGAAAAGTTTCATTGAGATGTTCTTCTGATTGTCTTTACAATGAAATGGTTGAATTCTTCCCATCTGCTCTGCGAGATAACCAAATTGAACGAATAAGTATTAGGTATGATATTAGTTTCGGTAACAACACGCACAAGTACGAAATTTATTATTGCATATTACGCAAATTTATATTTAGCACACACCATGGGCTAAACAATACTACTTCGTCAACAGTGCAGTAGTTAAGAACAATCATATCTAACAGATTGTGAAGAGAGCTCCACAATCAGACCTCATCTCAAGTTTTGAAGAAGGTAATTGAAATTTACGCTTCAAGTCTAGATGCTATTCAAATCACTCAAAATGCTTTCAATATTCAACGGTAAAATGGTGCAACTAATTCAAAACGATCACCCACAATGTTGAAGTAATAACCTCTGAGCGTGAGAAATCACAATTTAGTGGAATTTTGATATCAACATGACTATGTTCTAGACTTCACATCCCATTCCTTGTTTACATTGTTTAATATCGTGCAAGAGGATCTCTTTTACACAACCTTACATTCAGAAGGTATTCTGATTTATTTCGACTTCTCCATCTATAACAGCTAATACAAGTTTCCCGTGGTTGAGACCAAGTTTAATAATCCCATCAAAATACACTAACAAAGTTAGCCTGGAATGGAAGAGCAGTATAAAGTTAACAATTGTTTCTAATGGATAACACAGGGTTTATTACAAGAGTTGAATTGGATGATCCAACCATCGTTACACATACGAGCCGCCATACTTGATCGTGAACTTTAAACAGCCAAGTTTCTCCCCAGAATGTATAAGTAAAGTTGAGAAACTTCGAATCAATATGGGGGCACTCCCCTTCAGCAATAATAGTCGCGGGGACTCCATTCTTCCGCATTCGCGTTACCTTCACATTTGCTGCCCATTTTCACCTTCATCTCAACCTCCGCCAAGGCTGTCGGATTTTTCTGTTTCTCGGAGTGAGAAAAGGTTTCGTGTTATAAAACATCATTGCACAATCGTTATCTCACTGAGGTATTAAAAATTAATTCCCTTGAGACAGCGTGGAAACATTCATATAAGAATTTAATAGGTCATAGCTTAGAGTAAAGGGAAACGAATTGAGAGAGGATGCCGGTTCCGTTATCGTTTGTCTCATCGAACCAACTAAATCGATTGTAATCCGAGATTTATGAGTGGAAAAGTGTAAATCATCTTCATTATAATAAAATTATTAAAACAGTTCATTATAAATAACACAGATATCGGAGAAATGTCCTGTTAACGTTTTAACACAGAATGTGCTTTAGCCTTGGCATCTCCAACCGAAAACGAAACGTTTATTTGTAATGAAAATGTGTTGCAACAATTTCAGATGATTTCCGCTTACAACAGTGTCGTTGCTAGGGAAATGGTGCTTCGTCATTTTTCATCCTACAAAATTCGTTGACCATTCGTTGGAAAGCCATTATCCAACCATATTATGTTAACTACTGTGAAGTGCGAGGAAAACAAACTGAGTTATGAGCATGGCTATTTGAATAATTGTTTACTCACAGGAGATAATTCTAAATAATTGATATAGTGGACATGACTGTAACCACTTGTTAATTTCTGATGATTTCGTTGAGCTGGTGGTGAATCGTTGCGCTGGTGATAAATAAATAAAACAACTACATAGCAGTGATATGATACACAGTAAAGTCTGAGTCATTCTTGTAAGCGGGTTTCACGGGTTTAAGTGAAACGCGTGAGCTAAAACACATACTGTGTTTCAAAAATTTCATTCGAAGTATGTAAATAGAGGTAACTGGGGGTCCCGGAGGCCATTTCTTATTTTTTATTTGATGAATTAAGCTGCACATAGTTCCAGGACTCCGCATTTTACGCTTTAGAATAAATCTAAAGATAAAAAAAATAATAATAATAAATAAATAAGTAAAACAGATCGATAGGCAAGGAAAGAATTTAGCCTCAGAGGCCCCTCAGGCGTCTCCGTACCTCGTAATTGTTTAGAGGCCCTACAGCTGATCAGTAGCACAGATTTGAATTCTTGATATTACAAAGGACGTCCATTTCAAATTACAGATCCGTAGGTTGACATACGTATGCCTGCAGAGAGAAAATATTTTAAAAATTTAATAAATTATGGAAACGTCTAACCTTTAGTAATCCCCCGAAAAATATTCTTGAAGGAATTTACGTTAGCGCATGCGCAGAATGGAGTAATGATTTGTAAACATTGAAATTTGTAGGGGAGAATTCACACCCTAACCCACACATTCCCAGAAAATGTCATCGAAATCTGATGCAAACTAGAAATTAACCTTGTCCCTGAGACACCTTCGCGAATGCGTTCGAGGCACTGACGATGCAATCATGTTGAAATTAATATAGGAGAATTAACTCGTCATCTCTCAACTAAGCACCAAATTTTAGCGAGATTTGACGACTAGGGTGTGAAAAAATTATGCTTGAAGTAATTCACGTTTGCGCATGCGCAGAATGAAATAATGATTTGAGAAGTATGAAATTATTAGGGGGCACTTAAAGCCTAACCCGCATGATCCCTGAAAATTCCATCAAAATCGGATGAAAACTGTCGAAATGGAGCTCGTTAATAATAATATACATTCACCCATGCTTAATAGTTACTAATGATTAGATTATGTTGAAATTGCTGAAAAATGCTCAAATTAATATTTTCTACAACTCCTCCAAATTTGAGCGAGATCAGACGACGGGGGCATGAGAAAATAATGCTTGATGGAATTTAAGATTGCGCATGCGCTGAATGAAGCATTGATTTTGTTACAGTGGAACTGATAGGGTACCGTCTACACCATAACCCGAATATTCCATGAATATCTCATAAAAAATCAGTTGAAAATTGTGGAAATTAAGTTTGTTACGAGGACACACACACACACAGGAAGACACGGAACAAAAGTTGTTCAGAATGATCTAAAACGTAAAATGCGAATGTAAATTTGACCACTGTAAAAATGAAGAAAAAAAAAAAAAAAACGTTTGTTTTTGGAGGCTAAAAATGTATTATCTCTCAACAGTGAAAAAAACTACTTGTACGTAGACTTCTAATGTGGAGCGGACTCACAAAATACCGGATTCTGGTTTTATTTTGACATTTTCTATTTCTCCCATCTAACTCTACTTTTTGATCCATTAAAATCAATTTTCAATTATATCTTGAGGTACCCAAAAAGCTAAAAGAAAACGTTCCTTGAAAAATCCTCAATTGTTGGTTTTCCGAATCTTCGTTGAGAACCACAAAACTACCATAATTTCACCATCATAGCGGGTAATTTTATCCGCAAAAACAAAGAAAGCGATATTCCGTGTGGAGAGTTTCTAAAAAGGGACTCCTGGGTAAAAAGGGGGTCAGGAGGACTTGCCAGAACTATATTTTCTTACTCCGTTGGCTTTCTGGGCAACTAACTATTAACATTCCTCGGCAACAATCCTGCTACTTTCACCCATTATACAAGAACCGACTCGATGTCGATGGACATCATTACATCCAACCTGTACGCCATTCTCCATGGAGAATATTGTGATTTTTCGCTTCAATATTTTTTTCCTTCAGTTCCTAGCTTTTTAGAACGGCCGTGCCCTAATTTGGATTCTGGTTGTTATTTGAGGCTCTGGTTAGATGGGAAATTACGAGGGGGAAGTGGTTTCTTTCCATCGATTTTTCCATCTTATTCCCATGTCTTATCACGTTTCATATCAATGTTGATTAATGAGTTTTTTGTCATTTGCGGGTTCATTATTTTCATACTCAATAACCGACCTTATCGTTCAAGTTCAACGTCATTATATTCCTATCTACGTTGTTTGCTGCCTATCTAGTTCGGCTTTGAACAGACAGATCCTTTATTAAAAACTCCTCCTGAAAGAATAGCTCGAGTTAACACACATTAAAACGACAAGCATCAACTACTAGCCTATTATTTACCTTGGAAATGTTTGATGGCATTAGGTTTAATTATTAGAACCTACAATACGAAATCACGTCATAAAGACATTTGTCAAGAAGTTATAAAATGAAATTTCGTTTTGGTTTATTGTTTTCAATAATGAACCTTTGTAATCGACCAAGACAAATAATTTAACCCCCTGCCCCTTCCTTCTCCTCCTCCTCACCCTCAAACTCCTCAAATTTTGTTGCTATATACGTTTCAAGATAAGTAAAATCCGACAATCAAATTTAAAAAAAAAATCTGTCCATCCAAAGTCGTTCCAACGTCTGGAGCATTTCTCTGAAACTACTGAACCAAAGTTCATGGAACGTGGTTCGAAAATTACAAGTAATGGGGTCTAGTTGGTTCTTGAAGCTCGAAATCAATTTCGGTCAACCCTAAAGGGAAAAATTTGAGGACTGAATTATTAAAAAATCGAAAACCTTCAAGGAAGGTATAACAGTAGAGTTTGGTGTGTGTGTGTGTGTGTGTCATTTGTTAATATCATACCAAAGAATCGAATGAAACCAACCGGATCGCTTTACGTTAAACCGTTCGCTGAAGGGCAGGAAAAAAAAAAATCAAAAACATGAGTGAAAACCATAACTGTTGAAAAATAGCTGGAATCGCCTTATACATGACGAATTATTATGAGCTGATATAATTATAATGGAATTCCCACTTTATCGAGTTAATTGATAAGCTTTGTCACCTATAGATGGACTTATGAACCGTATGTAGGTTATTAATCTTATCTCATTAATTTTCAGTTGGTTGGTATCTACCGAAGTCGTTGTTGATAGGTATACTTGGCTCAAAAAGGACTTGTGAAGAATTTATTTGATTTGCATTAATTTCCTCATGATAGGCGTCAACATTTATGTTAGCATATTGATGACGAAATCATTGTTTCGCCCGACCCCCACGGTATTGCGTTATGCAAAACGGTTACTAAAGTGGGAACCGTGCCTCTGATTTCTATCAGAAGCACAACAATCTACGGTGCTGAGATTTGAAATGGAGCTCTTTTGGGGTATCTATAATACAATTATAATGTATGGAAAGGCTCTGATTAGCAGACTTGGGCTGTAGTTTTTATGATTATTATTATTTTTTTAATTTATTTATTTATTATTATTATTATTATTATTTTTTTTTTTTATTTTTTTTTTTTTTTTTTTTTTTTTTTTTTTATCGACCAATGGTGCTGAAATTTATGATGGAGCTCCTTTGTGACTCCTGGAAAACAATTTTGAGGTACGAAGGCGCACTGATGAGCTGAGGGACTTCTGAGGCTCGTTTCTTTCCTGATCGACCTACGGTGATGAAATTTGAAAAAGAGCGCCTTTGGAATCCTCTGGAAACAATGTTACAACAATAAAGTATGTAGAACCACTTATCAGCAGAGGGTCATCTAAGGCTGATTTATTCTCTAATCGACTTTCCTAACTAACTGTCTTAATTAATTGTAATAGAAGATTTGTGAGCAAGAAACATAGTTTCAAATCGATTCACTGCCATGCAACTCTTCTACAAGGCTGGAAGATGACATTGTCATGAAGAGCTTTGTCCATTGATAATAAATTACTGAAAACCGTAAAATTGGAGGGTCTGGGCGCTGAGAAGGGTCGCGAGGCGTAATGTGTCGAGTTAGATAATTACTACATACTGGGTTTAATCATGATAGACTATTGGTCTGCTTAAAATGGCTACCTAATGCAGAAATAACAAACCTTTGTGTAATAATTCGCAAAGTTTTTTATATATTTCGATCAAATCAGCGAACAATAGGAATATTTCAGGTGTCTTTTTTGGACCCGTTATCGCGCTTATTGTGCGGGAAAAAATCGGAAAGCGTGTCAGTCCTCATTTCAAAAAAAAAAGTTGGAGAAGAGGAGTGGCATCACCTATTCGATAAGAGAAGGAAATGGTAACACCCCCACCACTTCCTTTTAGCGCTTGTGTCTTTTGTTACTGATACAGTCTCATTGTCATTCATCGAAGAAACGTTGGAAAAAACTGATCATTACGACCAGAGACTAAAAATGGGAACAGTCATCAATAGCATGATGGCTCTTAACAATTTACTTAGTTAACAAGCTGTAAATAATATGAGACCGCTACATAATGAACCCCAGGGACCCAACTCATATTTTGAGTTTACAAGAAAAACAAAATTGAAAACCTCTGATTCTCATGGTAGAATGGTATTCGACGCCTAACTTCATCATCGATGACACAAATTACTATTTACGAAATATATCGCGCTAAACCCTGTAGTGATCATGTTTCGATTCACGATAAGTAACCAACTTAATGTAACAATCTGTTTAAAATATTTTTTTTTTTCATCTTAATTTCAAATTTTTGTTTTAGAAAAGAAGAAAAAAACATAATAACCAAAGGGATAAGTTCTTCGAAGAATTAACGGTGACCCTGTTATTTAAACATATTGTCGCGAATCTGTACGAAAATAGGGAGGCTTACATTATTTTGGGATTTCAACAAGCCGTTGAGAATTTAATTTCAGTTGAAGTTCTTTATGAATTTCCGTATTGTCATATCAATAATAGCTACTGCGCATACGCTAACGTGAAATTCTTGTAATACACTTAAATACCACAGTATGAATAGTGTCTTTGCGCTTTGCAAACGTAAAATCTTCCTAACAGAACCTAACTCAATTTTCATCACAATTAATTACAGGTAAATAAACTCTTCACATATTCTTCAGGTTATTCTATTGCATAAAAATGCATAATAATATATAATTCCACTCTACATCAACACTTTTTTCGTGCAGGAAGTCGAATGCAATATCCACTGAATCACGCTCTGATCTTGATTAATTTTTCAGGGATCGTAGATTTTCCTCCACTTTCTGACCTATACTAGCATGTGGGAAGAGTAAACGAGAATTTTTTTTAAGATATCACGATTTGAAAACCCATTGTGCCTAAAAATGGAAGGTAGTTGAAGGATGGGCAAAAATTGATCGCCTTTGGGTCAGCTCGGGCCGCAGCGCATACGTGGTGTGCGCTTGCGCATTATAATATTATTATTATTATTGTATAATTGTTGTATAATTATTATTGTAGTATAAATTTGGTAATGGGGAATTTTCTTGGTTATTTTTTATTTTCTCAATAGAAAGATCTGAACGATAGCTTTCCAAAAATTTGGCATATGATGGGTGTCTGACCAGTAATACTGTCTTGAAATTCATTTGTACGATGACGTCACGGTCCCTGTAAGTTCCCTTGCGCTTCTACGTCACGCGGGATATTGGCAAAAATAAACGGTCTCTTGAACTGAAATTGGTACTTCAGGGTTTTTTAGGGCGCTGAATCTGAATCTGAGGTCAAAAGTGTAATATTCAAACTCATGAAAGTTCTCCATTATTTAGGCTATTCGGCCATTTAAATTAAATTTTCGTGAATTTAGAGAGTTCTCTCCTGAAAGGTTCCCCACAGATTCCATCGGTGTTGGAGAATTAGTACTACTGTAGGGCACATAATTGTGAATGGCTATAACTGTATTCTAGTTACTTCCTCTCAGCTAGGAAAACTTATTCATAGCTGAACAATTTTCATTTTGGAGCGCTGAACAGTTCGCGATGGATCAGCCAGAATATTATGAATTATGATATCTCAGCATTTTACAGCCACCTGAATCCAGACTCCGCGTTCCAAATGCTAAATCAATTCACCTTCCCAGCCATTCCTCTCAGCCGTGCTTTGGGTTTCAACTACTGTAACTAACTAGTGCTTTGCAGAGCTCCTTGAAATTCACCTCGCGCCACCGATCCTTCCAAACTTTTGAGACAAATCACTGTTTCTCTTTTTCCATTTCAGTTCAAGCTCTTTCTTATCCCTGCAATAATTCTCCTGCCTCAAGAATTATTTACATATATAAATTGTTAGGATCAAACGTTAGATTGATGCCTAGTCTTGAAACTAGTGAATTAGGCGCCTTTTTGGCTGGTTACCAAAATATGAGGGCAGCTAAGCAGTTGGGATTTAATGAGATACCTTACAATAAATATTAACAAGAATAATCTGTACAACTTAAAACCTAAGTATTTTTTGAAGCTTCACAGATTTTGAATGAACTCAAAACTTCCGTACTTGAAGTCACACTGAATACGTATTGATACATGAGCAGTTGAACCAATAGAAAATAATAAACTTTATTTGAGCAATATGCTGCTATAAAATGGAAATTCAACCATTTTCAGCCGTTTTAGCCATTTTTAGTGATTTTTTCAGCAGATATTTTGAAATTTGACTAATTTAATGTGCTAAAAAAGTGATGGTCAATGATTTTTTGGCGCAAGAACGGAATTTTCATCCCGATCCTAAGGAGATTTATCGTCTGGATTGACATATATATAAATAAATAGATACAAATATATGTGTATATACATATATACATGTGAAAAAGCGCTACACTCTAGGATTAATTTCAGAATGCCTCAAAACGGATTTCAATGAAACACATTTTCAAAAATTTTTATTTTAAAAATGTTTGAGTCATTGCAATAGCTTAATTTTCTACGAAAATTCGCTAGAAAAAAAAAATCAAAATTCGCATTCGATTGTGGAATGCTTTGCTGGGATAAGAAGTATCTCAACCCCATCTAAAACGTTGTAGGTATGTTACGTACTAGCTGGTTACCCATGCGTCGCACGGAAACATATGTACGGGTCATTATTGCCGGGCCATTATACCCAAATGTACCATTTTATTTTTACCCAGCAGTCCCCAAAAAGGCTTCAATCCAAATTTGAGCTATCGAATCCCCTCAATATAACCTAAGTTACGTTAAAACTATTCCCGACCAACATTGCTGCAGTTAATAAGGCGTTTTGAATTTAAATTTTTGAACATCTACGTTTGTTAATAAAAACTGCTCGGCTCAACCCACCAAAATCATGTTTATCCGGGCGACCGATGTCGTTATAGTAGGCGGGTTCTCGATGAAGGAGTAATTATAGAGAATTGTAATATAGCCTAAGTGTTAACTCGGGACACAAATATCCAGGATGTATAACTTCAGCTCATTGGGTCCAGTAGTTTTTACGAGACTGAGCAACAGACAGACACCATTATGTAGTTTATATGATACATAGTATAGATATACCGATGATGCACTGTATTCGTAACACGATTCGTTATCGTCAATCATTTTGCATTGCTCAATATAAACATCCTTTATATAAAATTGAGCAATGAAAATGCTCTCACTGAGTTTGGAAACCAATATTTTTTCCTTAATTTATCAAAACAATTGAAAATATTGGTTAGGTACACTAGCTTTCTGTGGCAGCCAATGGGCAGTCATATTTAAAAGCTCTAGAAACACTCATATTTCAACCAGAAGTAAAATAGTTATATTGGAAGCTTTATAGATCGTCTTTATAGCTCTTATGGACAACATTGCTCAACTAGGTGGATTTATACTGACATGGGATGAACATGAATATAATGATTTAGGTGATTTTACTGACTAGCAACTCTTATGGCCAAACCTATTCGAAATACGGTAAGTAGGTGTCTCGAAATCAGTTTACTCATTTCATATCGTTCATAGGTTCTGAATATTTATTTTTTCTTGAGTTGTAAAACACATTGGTGCAGACAATTACTTTTGTTTTACTATTTCCAATTTATTCATGTAATAATAAAAATAAAAAACGAAAAACTTGATTTCCTACTCTGCTATGATAATTTCCAGCCATTGTTACTCAGTAAATTAATATTAGGGTTAATGGTTAATGGGTTAACTACTGCACCCTACATTGTTACCCCTACCCTGCACCCCCCTCCACTACCCTTGCATTGCAATAACGAAGATTTGTTTAGAGTGCATTGAATCTTTCAGTCTGAAGAGATTTGGCAGCATTAGTAATCCACTCGCCACCCCTCCATCGGTGCTCAGTTTATTTAAAAAAAAAAAAAAGATAGAAAAACACAGTTCATCAATAATCACGTAGCCATGACTCCAGATCGTGATCCGATCAAGTGCGAAGTATCGAAGGATTTACAACGCTAGCGTTTCTATAAAGTTGATAACTATACTTGGTCCTCAACGACTCTGTGGTTTCTCTCTCGTTCCCTTCCCAACTAGGTACAGTTACTCCAGGAACCTGGTTGGGAGTCGTTTATCACGATCGTTTATCTACTGATGTTTTCAACCTCACTGGAAACGAGGGTGGTGATTGGTGATGGTGAGATCTAGATGTACTTACAAAGCAGGTAGTCAGGCACTCCGCCCAGTAAAAACAGCCTTTTTCGCTGCTCCATTGGACAAATGCGGCTGATGAATTGAAAACCAGTTCTTTTCCACTCCATCGCGAACTTGATACGTATGTCTGGCACAAAATATATACATACGTATATTCATCCAGTTGTGAGGTCTTACACCCAACTTTTGAGGAAAGACACCACTAGGAATTCGCAAGAAATAACTGCAGAAAATAACTCTTGTAGTTTTTTATATTTTCACATGTACTGGAGCAGACTTTCTGAATTATACAGAGTTTAAACTCAGAAAAGAAATCAAGCTTTAATTGGTCAAATGCGAGACCCAATCGAAGTCAAAATACGGTCCAGTTCATGGTGTGGTAGTGAAGGATATATTTTTTGATAATGTTATTTGTGGAATTTGATTTTCCTTATACCAAAATTTCTATGGGAGCCGTCCTCCAAACAGAATTATCTTTGGGGGATATTAAACGTAAATCATTAATATTCTTTATTCGCGATTTTCGTACGAATAATTTCGTTATCAGTTTAGCCTTCTTCCCAGCAACCTAGTGTAGTTACAGTCCTGAATTATACAGTGGAAAAGGAGTAGTCATAAAGTTTCCAATCTGATTAGGGAAGGTGTAACTTTAGAAGAAGAACAATGAATATAAATATGATTTATAATGGGGAAATGTCTAAAAAAAATCGTCAAAACTCTATTATCGATGGGTTTCAAAGTAGGTATAAAATAAAAATAGTCTTAGAGCATTACTAGATTTCGTCATAGACAAAATCAATGTTCATGATAAAAGTGGGGTTTATAAACTAAAATGTTCTTGTGGCCACGTATTTAACTGGAAGGAAATTCAGGGAAAATATTGAATAGCATTAGGAAGATTTCACGGATAATAAGGGTTAATCTACATTTGCTAAACATTTTCAGGAGTCCAATCATAGCTACAATTTTTATTTGAAAGATAAACAGTTTGTAGAATTTCTTCATTTTTGTCCAAAGGAATTATATTGAATGTACTTGAAAAATTCGAAATTATCAAAAGTGACAGATCAGGTGAATGTTTGAATGAGGATATCCCTCAATATATTTCATCATATTGACGATTCCATTTCTTTAAAGCTTGGAATTATCCCTTCATACTATTGAAACCAGATTGAGTTATTCTTCCCCTCTTTTCACTTCATCTGATTAGCCATAATCCCCTTCACTTTCCTTGCGCTTAATTGGTTGCACATCCAGGCCCTTCAATTTCTCTCGACCAATGGCGTTCAATCTCCCTTCATATGTATATATATATATATAAGCTGTGTCCTTTGTAATGTGTATTAAGTTATTGCTTGTTACTATGAAGACCTAACGGCCGAAATCGATTCAACATTGTAACTCTTTATTTTCGTGGAAATAGACAACATTTTTCACTAAATTCCGTTTTGAAATAGGTTTCTACAGCTTCCTCGCGAGTGATTTAGTTTATATAGTGGTGATGTTGTTGGAAAATTTGGTCTAATTTGTAACACATAGGATGAATAATGAGAAATGCACTTACCTCTGCCCCTTTAATATTCTGTTTCTTATGAGACAGAACACTATGTAGGTAGCATTATATTGCATATTTTTTTGCAATGCCGTGGAATCATTTGATATTTTCATCCATGATGCGTTTGCATATTGTAATCTAAGGTGAGACCTCATTACTAAGTTATGTAAGGCGTTGAAGAAACGTGATGTGTTGGCATAGTGTGTACAGATGAAGTGGTCAAACGGGTATATGTGGAAACGGATAGACTCCCACGGTGAACTCTCGAGTTCCCAGGCTTCGACATCGACCTGTTCATTTAAGCGAGGACCCTGGAGAGGAGAAAAAATATGATCATTCAATTGCATTTACTCCTCTTCTAAGAAATTGCGAAGAATTAAGCTGATGAAAAAATGAATTAAATAGAAGTTGAAAATGCGCCTTTGTGGGTGAATTCATTCCGTTACATATAATTTGTTTGTTTCGGTACTTTCTAAATGAAAGATATTCAATTATAGTACTATATCTAGATTCAGCCGTAAAGTTTTCCATATTTTTAATTTTATAATAGAACTCTATTATGAATCTTTGTAATTTTTCGATGTACTCTTCTTCAGTATCAATACCTATAAGTATAAATTTTTTTATCATGGAGATATTCTATTATATTTATATCCTTAAAACACCATTTTATGTAAATTTGTGACTGGCAGTTCAAAAATATTTACCCACGAAACGGTTGGAAAAAAAATCCTGTGGGAAATTCGAGGATCTGAGGTCCCTATAGACGGGCGCGGGAGTGGGATGACAGCTTTTATAAATTCCAGACCCACCCATCCCGGTTAATCGGATACTCTGTACATTACACATTTTCGGAAAGCTCTCGCTGAATGTATTCATTGAGAAGTAACGGAAGCGTTGTCTGAAGCAGACACCTTGGCGCTAAAAAGTTTTTAAAATTTCAAAGTGCTCAAAAATAAATTTCGATGAAGACAATTTGTGAAAACTTAATTTAATTTTAATTAAAAAAATGAATAAATAAAATAAAATTGATTTAAGATTCGCTAAGAATAATAAATAAATGAATTGACTGTGGTTTGTCCCAACCTTTTAGTGCAAGATGAAGGAGTAAATTTCCACTTCATGAAGGCTATAGTGGACTAGTTCATCCCTAAAAGCCGGGATTTTTCTCGCATGAATTTTGTATTTACCTCCGAGAAACTAATGATGCCTGCTGATTTCCAAATACAAAGGATCAAACTATTTTAAACCCTCCCATTGTGATTCTCATTTCATCTTATACATGCAAATAACCCTTGCATTCTAGGAGGCATCATCTATCCCATAGCAAAATTATATATACATCGGCGAATCGTCAATGTTCTACAGATAAATACCCGTACATTGTTGTTAATTGAACAGCGATCGCGGTGGTAACATCACTCATGTTTGACTTGCAATACGAACACGAAATCCGACTTCAAGACCAAGAAACGGAAGTAAAATGTTGAACTCACAATTTTACGTAATCCGTCCGACTTCCCCTACTTTCCTTTTAAATTAGAAAGTTTATAGAGGAGGAAGGAGTGGTCGGACAAAAGCCAGCGGCGCTCCGGTATCAAGCATTCCATTTTGCGGGCACGGCGGAATGAGAGCACTGGTTTTTTATTACCATCCTTGTATATTATGTGCAGCAACTACGTGTCTTATCTCTAATTCTGAATAATAATTATGACTATCCTCGTTAGAATGCTGTGTTTGTTACTCATTTATGAAACCAATAAAGTATTTCTTTCAAAATACCGTTGAGGAAGGGAAAAAAAATGTGGAAGAACGATACGTTAGTCCTTTACGAATACCCGCCGGTCTAAAAATCACTTTGGAGGGAAATCATCAGTACTACATTTATTATGAGAAAATAAAAAATTCCAAATACGTTCTCTTTTTTTAAATATTTAGATCTATACACATATTGACGGGATGAACATTCCCTTTTCATTTTAAAGAATAAATAAAATGTTCAGCAAATACTATTTTGAACAAATCAGAAAAACTACAAAAATCACGTTTCAAGTGTCACATAGTTGCGAAACAACTATGCGAAGAACGATACGTTAGTCCTTTACGAATACCCGCCGGTCTAAAAATCCCCTTGGAGGGAAATCATCAGTAGTACATTTATTATGAGAAAATAAAAAATTCCAAATACATTCTCTTTTTTTAAATATTTATATCTATACACATATTGACGGGATGAACATTCCCTTTTCATTATAAAGAATAAATATAATGTTCAGCAAATACTATTTTGAACAAATCAGAAAAACTACAAAAATCACGTTTCAAGTGTCGCATAGTTGCGAAGCAACATCTTCAAGATATCCTAGATGGAATCAGTTGAATCGCACCAAATATCAACTTGAGAAGCGATGGAGTTGACTGTATCTTGAATTCGTACAATTGAGGAATTTACACAATAGTTTGTGCGGTTGAACTCCGGGTGGAAAGGGACATTGTGTTTTGTTGTTCTGGATTGCACTTTGATAAAAATTCGAGCCAACAAATTTGGCGCATCGTATTCATTCCGAAGAATCTTTGAAAGAGTTACGATATTGTGAGTGACGATATGATATAGTGCCTTCTCTGTTCTAAGGAATCAAGCTTTAATATTTTCCTTATGACTACGTCCGAAAATTCGTCAATTGCATCGCATTTGTAGAAAGCCAGCTTCAGAAATTTGTGTTGGTCTCTTTCAATGCAATTAAGATAAGCAGGATTTCACAGACAGGACCCAAACTCCAGGGGCCTATTCCATAAAACAACAAGTTACAAGTTAACAAGTAAAGGTACTTGTAATGCAAGGTAAACTAGAACAAGTGTTTCACCAAAGTACAGGGTACAAGTGTAGAAAAGTAACACTTGTAGAAGCTAAGTTTACAAGTGTAGCAGAAAAGAAAAATGGCGCGTGGGAACAAACGAAATGAACAACGTCAAGCGGGATGCCGAAATTGAAGTTTTGTCAGCGAATCATGATACAAAAACGGTGTTAAGTACACAATAGGATGTTTGTCGTACATGACAAGGTGTAAAGATCGAAAGACAGACAAATTATAAACTGAACAGTGAAGAAGGTGTGTATTTGATTTCAACTTATTCTGATGGCTGGTATAATCGGATTTTTCTCCATCAATCAGTGGAAATGATTAATCAGTTCGTCAAGTCTTAATGCTGCTGGGTTAGGAATGTCATCTGTAACTTCAAGATAATCTTCACACTTCACTTTGTTTTTCAATAATGGGGAAATCCTAAATACCTGATCTTGAAAAATTGCACAGGGTCACGTACCATTTGAATCTTTCAAGAGTCTCGGAAGACATCCTAAATCTCCCGTTGAACTTTAAAATACCCACGAAATGAGCGTTTATTCGTGGCCGAAAAAATCTTTGGTGTCTTCCACGCTGAATGCTTCTTTCTATTCTGTATTCTTCAGCAGAAGATGATTACCACATACCTGTTAAACACCGAAAAATTGTCAATTCACAATGCTGGAAAATAACAAGTTCTCAGGTGAATGGACGTAAGTTAAAAATCGGCTATTTTTTACAAAAAACAGTGACTTATTCAAAATGCTGGGGAAACACTTGTAACTTGTCCAAATTCGCCTGAGCACTAGGTAATTTTCACAGTGCATTACAAGTCTACACTTGTACCTTTATGAAACGCTTGCACGCTCATTTCTTACAACTTGTACATAAAATCGGCTTGTAACTTGTCACTTGCTGCTTTATGAAATAGGCCTCAGATGGTTCTTACCAACGAGCAGTAAAGGGTCTTGAGGGAGGTTATGGTTTTGAAGCTTTAGGTGGTTCTTAAAGGAATCCAAGCTGCTGAAGGGTCCTCGAAACTATTTTCATTATATGATCAGAATGAGAGAAGTTCGAGTCAATCAGTATCCCCAAGTCCCGCACACTTTTCACTCGCTGGAGCACCTCACCGTTAATGTAAAATTCAACCTCACCGAGCTGTTATTTGTCAAATGTTGGCTAACAGATATGCTTCTAATTGTATGCACCATAACCTATCCATCCAGACCATTTTTTCATCGAACACAATCACTCTTGATCGCAGTTTTCAAAATCATTCAACTGTATGTTCGACTGGTCTCTAGATAGTTTTATGATTGCGTTGCAATTGGATCTTCAGTAGCCTCTATGCTAAAACGTAAAAAAAAAAAAAAAAAAAAAAAAATCCACTCATGCAGCGTGATCACCACCGATATGTTTGCAACTAAACAGAAGTTTTTTACCAGCTCATTTTGTCAATTCCAATCCCCCCCCCCCCCCCCCCCAATGTCTTATCTCTTGTTGTGGGTTGTGGAGGGGGGTCAATAAGATAATACCCTAGTTTGTGGATAAGTTTATTGTTTCAAGCGCTTTCGACTTTGCAGACAAGGCCTGCAAGGGCGAAAGCGCTTGAGAAAATAAACTTATCTGCAAACTGAGGTATTCTATCATTGGCCCCCTCCACAATCTACAACAAGAACTAAAATAGCAGAGATGAACAACCACACAATGTCTTATCTTGTATGTAATTGTATAATGGAGGAACCTTCTCGCTTATGGAAACGAATTTTTCCATTGGATAAGAAATAGTTCATCATCAGATTATGCGTGTTAGTCAAGTTTTTCGTAGTTAAACTTTTTAGAAAAATAAGCTTCTTAGAAGAACGCAAGATCGTTTCACCTTAATAATCACAAGATATACTCTTTTGCTAGCGTTATAACCCACAACTTATCGTGTTGATTTTGAACGAATAAATGTTTTGTTGATTATCAGGCTATTCTCAAAAAATGTTTCTAACCTACGTAAATATTTTGTTACAGAGAAATACCGAGAATCTTGATGTTGCGCTGTCTGTTCCGAGTCACCACCAAAATGGTTACACAAACATGAACGAACAGGTAATAATTAATATCAAAATACGTTTTTATCATTATTACTTTATTTTATTTATTATAATAGTACTGTTTTTCTCCAAGTCGTATCAGTAGTTTTAGGGTGATTGATTTTTTTGTACGTTTAAAGCAAACAATGAAAGATTGCTCCCATCATTTTCTCCCGAAACATGCCTCGCTCAAGAATTTACGTTTATTTAACTTATATACCTAATTTTTGTGCCACGAAATAATGAACCCTACCCGCCTTGAGAAGCAAGTCAAACGCTGTTGTTAACAAGAAAGATAGCGAAGTACGAACAAAAAAGATACCAAGGAATTTCCCGTTAAAAAAAGGAGCGGTCTTATTAACTTGGGCCACGACGTTAAGATAATCAACAGGTGTTATTTTATCACTGCCGAGAACACCAAATCCCTTTTAGGCTTTTAGACCAAAGACATTTACAAGGATTATAATCCGTTTTTGTCTTCCTTTTCGGAACGACACCATTTTTATTGACGTAATTGAATGCATTAATAAATTATGACATTGTAAACTTATTGTGATCGAGGCAGATAGGGTTTGAGGGAGCTAATTAATTTATTATAATGTATGAATATTACAACTTCAAATGTTCGCTAACTCGTGCTCAATAATAACCTTTTGTTCACGGAAACAAATTTGGCCTTTTTAACAGAAAATTCTATTAAGAACGTCAATAGATTTTAGTAATTTCTATCGAAATAATACAATTTTCAGTCTTCGAATCATAAATAGCTCATATTGTTCATCAATATTATTGAATAGTCGCAATACCTCTTAGATACAAAAAATATGGTCAAATATGGTGATATGAATGTTATAAAATTTTGCACACATGTGCGCACACATACACATGTATATAAAACATTTACTCAATCATCAAACGCCAGCTATTTGTATGGATTGTTTGCAAGATTAAGGCACACATCCAGACCGGGTGATCGTCAGTCCGATTGGTTTGAGTTCACAAAACCAAATTTTCCCCATCAATTTCTCCAAGGCGTCATATTGTAATATTTAAAGCGTCTGACATCAATACATCGGAAATAAGTTTATTTGGAGTTGGCGTGTGTAGTAAGCAAATAACATAACAACTGTGAAAGATGACAATTTATTTTTTGTCCATCATCAAAATCAACTGTGACTTTTTGCATTGTATTGAATGCAACGGGCTCGAATTGATCATGTATTGCAGCTGATGAAAATTATAAAAAATATTTTTAAAGAATCATCTAATAAAATTCATTAACTACCAACCGTATCATTCCATGGAAAATTTTGAAGATAAAGAATTTTCCTGAGTCGAAGGTCCATTTAGCTGGGTGAAATAAATCACTCTTGAACGCTTTATATCAGATGAGATGAATATTATGAGAAACGGGTCATTGGGTTGGTCGAATATATAGCTGGGGATTTCAGCTCGACCATAGATTTAGCTTTCGATTCAGCTGAATCAATTCGAGTTCTCAGCTCAGCTGAGTTGGAGATGTTAGCTCTTGGGTTAGTATTTTAGTCTTCATACACCAATTGTTTTCGTTTTCACGTCTTTTGAATATATTTTTTCCAGAATTTTGACATTTTGCATCGATATGGGGAAATAGGGTGTTCTGTTTTAAATTTTGTAGGTATGTTTTGGGATATTGTAGTTTAAAACTTGAATGTATTTACCCTCTACTCGCGATCAATAATCAACCGATTTCCGTAGTTGTTAAATATTATTCGACCTAGCATCATTCTGTTGTGGACTACGAAGACAACTGAGTAACGTCCGGGTTGTTGGAGATTCATAACTAAAAGATCGAAAATGATCTTTAATAGCCCATAGTAGCAAACTCATTACTCTAAAACGCTTTCGCTAATGGAATCTTTGTTTTTATTTCCAGAACATTTGATTATTTACCATCTTAACGTTCGTATTATGTACCTAATTTATATTTAGACGTCTAATTGCTTAGTTTATTAATAAATTTGCCTAATGATCGATAAATAATCTCATATCCACAAATATATGATTTCAGCAAATGAAATTTTCTTTTGAATGAACATTGAACATTGAAATACATAACATCTGAGGAAAACGTGCAAAATCCTGATGCCTTATACACGAGAGAACGTTAACGGCATATATACCTACTATTTGTACATTCGATAGCCACAACCATTAATCACTCCAAGCTTATCTAAGTGGTAATTAATGAGAGCTTTTACGTGCCTGCAGATAATTATATACAGGTGATTACAAATCGGCATTCATTAATTAATACAGGAGCAAAAGCGGGGATCGCGACGAAGAGGGGAACAGGGGGGAATGACGGTGGGCGAGGGAGAGGAAGAGAGCGCTTTTGTTTAGGGGAAACCACCACCACCTCGCCATCTCCCTTTCCAGTGGTAATTTATGTGAGCTGCGACCTGTCCGCATCGTTGTTATGAATATACATTCCATTGTCTTTTATGGCGTTTTGTTGAGTTTCTGCGATGGGGGAAGGTTGGAGAAGAGAGAGAGAGCGATTACGTGTGACTGTTTCGGTGGCTGTCCTCCCCCGTTTCCACCCCTTCACTGTCGAAGCTTCTGTGGTTCCCTGAGAACAATATCCGCTAAGCTATTTGTCAACTTCAGTTGATGAGCGAATCGGTAACTTCATAATTAATATTCCTTTTCAACTGTCCCATTTTCAAGCTAGTTGTAAAAGACGCCCACTATTTCAATTTCCTGGGAATCTACCACATAAATAGTCGAAATGTACTCGTTGAATCATGATTAGTGGAATTTTGAGCTGACGACTTGGCTGAGTTGAACAAGTAACTATTCAGAAAAGTAAAAGAAAAAAATACTTGAAAGCTTTACTGCCAAACACAGTCATGCTCTACTCTGACTTGGATCTTCACTTGTGTTTGTTTGTGACGTGATACAGGCTGAATATTGGATTTGGAATTAGGAGGGTAGTCTCCTTATATGCACAGAGTTTGCTGTATAGTGACACCGAATCAATTTTCTACATTTTTTTTTTTTTTTTTTTTTCTTTTTTTTCCTATATCTCTTAAACCTAAAGTTTTTTGAGGATTTTGACATTCCCATGAGTGCTATTTGGGAAAATACTTAGTTTCGAAGATGCTGCCGTACTAAGTTTTCACTATGGGAAAATCGGTCGTCAGTTGTCAGCTCCTTTAAGATATCAAACTCTGCGCGAGGCATCTGGTCAACGGATTCACTATTGTCAGCTGGGATCAACATTCTCAGAATCGGATCCTTCGAGTCGGCTGAATATGTAATTCGAGAAGTTCAGCTCGACCGTGGATTCAGTCCTAGGCCCAGCTGAATCAATCCAAGCTCTCGGTTTGGCTAAGTTAGGAATGATCCTTTGGAAACAGCTGTGACAACATTTGGAGCTCTCGGAACCGTGCTTTAGACTCCATAGGTAACGACTGCAATAATTCCCTGCGTTACTTTGGGATGTTTAGTAGTTGAAACGTGTATTTTAGTGTACGAAGAAGCTTCGTTTCACATTTGGGAGATAGAAAGAACAAAATTCTTCAGGATCATAATTCGACTCACATTAATTTTACGTTTTTGATCATTCTGAACATTCGTTTCGTGTCTGTCAGTTAGTCGTGATTATAGTGGAATAGTCCAAACTTCAGGAACATAATTGTACTACTCACAAGATAGTAAATTGACAGTACCTAATACAAACATTTTTGTTCTCACTACTTTTCCGTCCGGTTAAGCTGAAGGGGAAAAATAGCTCTAGACTTAGCTGAAATTTTCACAAATCAAAGGAATCCTAGTCATATGTGTACCTACATATTAAATAAAAACTGTAGGTTATAGGAATTTCGCATTTTTTCATTAACATAATCGATATTTTATTGGCAGCATACAGAGATTCAGAGAGAACAATGTAGGGCCTGATCCGCGCAACTCCAAACAGCTTTATAGACGTAATCAAACGGTAAGTTGGTATAGTTTTGCCCGTTACAAGGACTAATGTGTACGAGCTGACGGACACTAAACCAAATTAGTTCACAATGATTATTTTGGTCAAGAGTATGTATGTCCTGTTTGTAACTGAGGCCAAAAATATGATTTAGAACTTTGACCTTATGCCAAATATTAGCTACAGCTAACTACTTACAGGGTTACAGGGAGTTACTCAATATTTTGAATAAAATTCTATTCAAAATATACCATTCCAATCGGAGAAATTCATAAATGAATATGATGGAATTATAATTCAAATACTAGGTATCCGCTTAAAAATCCAATATTCTGAATCAGAAATTATTCTTTAATAACTGGAAGTATATTGTTAATTTTTATGCTCGCTTGATTGGTGAGAACTCCTAAGTAAATATATTTTGCTCATAGTGGATTCTTTTAACATCTTGGATTCGACAAGTTTCACAATTTCATGAATATGTGGTGAACTAGTAATGAACGAAATTCATCAGAATGTAGATACATCACTTTTCAAGTAATATTGATATTAATTTTTTCGGTGGTTTTATCTATATTTAATTTTCTCTACAGCCCTCTTTAAAACTATGTAGTTTGATTGTGATTTGAAAAACATTCTACGATAATGTATTGCTGAATTGATTAGATAAATACCCTTTCCCAGAAGTGGGCCTCCTTTCCTTTTAAATTATGGTTTGATTCCATCTGAAAAGAAGATCCTGTATGATGCCAGCGCCCACCGGTTGTCCCTAAAATATGGAACGATTTTTGGTCATTAGGTGAGCCCGATGTTGCTAATAACACGTTTTAGCTCAAATGATCGGCTTGGAAATTGGTCAGCCCTCGATCGTGCTTGTTTCTTATGATGATCTGGCGTTGTATAAGAGCGTTGCGTAATCAACCACAATGAATTTCCCTGTCACTGCATGAATTTCGCCAGCATCCATCCTTACGAGAAACCTTCCCCGTGAATACGTAATTTGATTTGCTCATTGCGAGTTGCACCCCCACTTTTCAGGTTATTTAATAACTTAGCTTTATTAGGTGATTTAATAATCAATCTTATATAAAAATCGAATAATTTAATGACTGATTATTATCGTTATTATTTGCTATTATTGACGTTCAAGTGCCTGATATTTATTGAATCTTCTGATCTGATATCTATCAGTTGAATGCATTTTGTAGAAACGTCATGCGAACTAGGTACCTATATGTTTAAGATATTTGGAACATTCCTCAATTACTGATTACTTAGTTCCTTTCTTTTCATGATTAGACGATCAAAACAGATTTACTTTTTTTTTTCACTCAACTACCTCTTATTTTATTCATGAATATCGTCGGACGATTTTTTTAAATCAAGGTCATTCTTGCAGGTTTTTGACTCGCTTAGTCCATCTAGACTACAACTGCCAGCTAAGCTTGAAACCATTAATTTGCTGAGAGCTTTTTTTTTTTTCAGGACATTATTAGAACTAACTAAAACAAAAGGGGTTCGTTTGTACATTTCAAAAGTAGAAGTATTCAAGCTATAAAATTCACTTTTCAATAATGAAATATCAATTTTCATCGATAAAAATCAAATAATACTCTTCTACAGTATGATGTTGGCAACAATCATACAAAAATATAAAACATTCAAATTCATCTACGTATCTTTTTATTTTATCTTTCATTTTTTAATAAAACTCCCCTCAAAGGCATATATTTCTGTGCACCTAGTCATAGTTTTAGTTCTCTTTGCTGATTATATTCAGTAACATTTATTTAGTATAAGCCATCATCCCTCCCAGCCTTCATCTGGTCTTAATTGTATTATTTTATTCTTGGGGTTTTTAAATTTTCTTTAGGGGCTAAACTGTGGTTATCACTGTACCCCTCGGTTTTTCCCCTCCGATTTGCCAGTGGATGGCACTCCGTTTAGTGGCGGAAGGCAACTTGGCTCCCCTTGGAGTCGTGCCACTTGCAGTGTCCCCTTAGACACATTGTTCAATGCCTTTAATGACCCCTCTGGTTTAGGTGCGGCTTAAACCATTAAATTAAAAAAAAAAAACCGAAGATATTTGGAGTCATTGCAATAGCTCCAAACCTTCGAGGATTTGCTTAAATGTACCTACTGTAGAGCTGCAAGTGGAGATTTTACAGTTGGTAGTTTTCTGTGCTCATTCATACGTACTTAACCGACCTTACTTAAAAACTACCTGGGGTCTGGTACTTATAGCAATCTAGAACTGAGATATTTCATTAAACATGGAGGGGAATGTAATGTTGTATACATTACAATATTAGATCTACATTCTGAACTGCATTGTTCACGTGTGGGAACCATCTTTTCCTGAAAATGACGTCGGCTCATCAGTACAAAGTCTTCCCCCTCCCAGTTCCACTGTTCACATTACTTGTTTTATCGCAGTTCCTGACCTTTTGGACAATACCAATACAATAGGCCTTTCATAACGGGGAGACCCGAACTTTGCTGAATAGGTTGATGCCGTGAAAGGTATGATGATGTGAATCGTTCGTCACGATCCCTTCTGAATGTATCAAAATGTTTCAGTTGAATCTCAATAATGATCAAGAGTCAATTATGAGGAAACTGTTAACTAGTAAGTTACATGAAGTTTCTATTTATTAACTTCATAAATTCACTGATCCATACTTGAACCAACCCGATCCTCAAACTTTAACTGGTTTATTATTTTCAATAATGAACCTTTGTAATTGACCAAGAAAATAAAATTTTAACCACCTCAAAATTTTTTGGTTTACGTTTCAAAATGCGTAGAATCCTAAACAGATAACGTGGGCGCGCAGATCGTGGCCTAGTATGGTCCCCTCTGATCTTTCGAGAAAAACCGCGACGGGAGCAAATGCTCGCACGGCTCCTCACGGACCAGACATCGTCGGTTTTTTCAAGGTCATTTCGCGTCCACACAATCGGCATTGGGTAATCTGGTCTAGGTTTGTGTAGTATCGGCCATTGTGTACAGTAGTAATTTATGGCTAACATATTCTAAAACCGAGATCTCGAAAACTTTCAAGGTAACAGTTATGATTTTTTGCTTGTCAATGATAAATATAATCCCAAAAAATCTGTTAAAACCATCCCGCTGTACGTCGAACCATTCGCTTTCCCTAAGGGCTAGAACTTCGGGGGAAAAAAAACACCTTCGGATTTCCAGACACGACAACATTGAGAAATGATGCGCTGCTTACATACAGGCGATCGTAGCTCAGTGGCTAGAGTACTCGATTTTGGGGGCGGCACGCCGGCTGTGAGTTCAACTGGCGCCGATTCGTATCTCAGCAGAGAAAATAAATGTTCGTTTATTATTTTCAATAGTGAACCTTTGTCATATGTACCGGAAAACAAATTTTTTAACCCCCTCACTAATCGGTGGTTTACTTTTCACTGTACGTAGAATCCTAAAATCGAATTAAAAAAATCAAAAGGATCAAAATTTATGAAAATTGGCTCAAAATTCATACATTGGCCGGGGGTATTCCAGTAACATCGGCATCAGTTTTGATCAACCCTAAAGGGTAGGTAGTAATTAAGGGCTAAATTATTCAAGAATCGAGATCTCGAAAACTTTCAAGGTATGTAACAGTGAAGATTTTTTGCTTGTCAATGATAAATTTAATCCCAAAGAATCGATTAAAACCATCCGCAACGCTGTAGGCAGAACCGTTCGTAGCCATGTTCAGATCATATATTACATACGGGGTTTAATAATTATAGACCAATGATGTGTGTTCATTTATTTTATTCTGGACATCGTCCAGTTATATTTCGCAAATGCACCATAGACTCAGTTTGATAGGTAATTTTTTCGGACCAGTGTTCTGAGTACTAATACAGAAATAATAAACCGTTTTGTTTTATTTAGCAATGGTTTTTTTTTTTTTTTTTTATCAAATTATTAATTTTGAAAACCACAGAATTTTTTATTGATCTATTAAATGATATTAATTTTTGCAAATTGCTATGTTGATATATGCCCGTTGGAAATAAAGTAGAAATACCAGATTTTTAACAATATTAGATTTGACCCTAGGCAATGGTCAAAACAGTGGAGCATCAACGTTTGATACAATGTGACAAGGAAATGTCTCATATCATCGTAAATGACATACTTCCTCGAGTGAACAGGAGAGAATTTAGTTCATTCAGGTGATCAGGATGGAGTCCGCCATTTCATTCGTCTCTGGGTTTGAAAATAGCGTATCGCTTTCCCCCATAACCAAATATATCATTACCACATTTGGATGCTCTTTGTTAAAAACAGACGCTGTGACGCCTTATTACTGGACGGAATTCGGAAAACTTAAAACGATTCGAAAGGTAGAAAGCACTACTAACGTACAGGACACAAATATTGAAATACGAAAAAATAGATTTACCTTATTTTGGAGTTAAAACAGAAATTAAGTTAAAACACCGTCAAAGCTTTGGAAACGCGATATATGTGGCATCTGTAAAATCTTTTATGAAATTTGGATCAAGCTGGATCGCTGGGAAAGCCTTCAGCCTTTCCTTAAATTCTGAGGGATTCCATTACCCCGAGAATCCCATTACCCCACTTTACCATAATCTATTTGGTTTCGCCAGATGCACCTGGCAGCAACAGACCTTAATGTTGCAAATTAATGCTAATTTATATGGAATATATATAAGTCGGTGATGTCCGTCGGTAATTAACTGTGATTAAAGACTACTTATCAAATGTTTTGACAGCGATTCACAGATGATCATGAAAATGTCAAATGTTCAACACAGAAGGAACAAAATTGCGATCCAAGTTGAACAATTAGCTGTGGGCTCCCGCTGTTAATACAGTTGGTTACTTTTTCTCAACTCTTCCCGTTGCGGTCCCTCGTTTTATAAATCAAGGGGGAAGTTGAACTCTATTATAACTTTTTTAATTAGATAAGTTTGTACAGCGGAAGAAGAATTGTATCTATTAACATCATGTTCGCGTCAATTTATCATACCGTGGTAGATCCACTTCTCAATGTTATTAAATAGTGATACCAGGAGTATTGACTTATTGGGCTTTTAATTTCTCATTTCAATCTGAAGTCAAGTTACTGTCTAATGTTTAAATCTCGTAGACTTTTAGTTTTGCCAGCAGATTAGGTACCTAGATAATTTAATTTTGTAATTCCTTCTTTTGTTAGTGCAGGTAGCTGAATGTGGATATTGAAAAAACCACAACCAGCAAGCAGAATTTTTAATAAGCTTTGAAAAGGCGTAGGTATTAAATGTGCTCCAATTCTCTCAACAAAATGTGAATTATTTTGCCCACAGAAATCGTTTTGGGTTCTATGAAACCTGGATACAAATTTCTTTTTGTGGAGCTACAGCCAGTAAGCGAAGGGTCTTTTTATACCTTCCACAGTTACGGCCAGATATAAGCAACTTTCGTCGTTAAGAATGGCCCAGAACACCACGGAGATCACTCCGGAGGATTGACCAGTGCAGATTGTGTTTTCGAGTCGAAATGGGGGGGTATGTATCCCCTGATGATATACAAGAATTTCTCGTTTAAGAGTATAGGATAAGTGAAACAGTCGGGAAAGTCGTGAAGCAGATTGGGGGGGGGATAACGGAATAGCACCTGAGTACAATACTATGTAATCAATGTTATTTCTTGGTGTCATTCACCATAATAATGATCACTTATCAACTCCCTACCTATCTAATAAACCGTCTTTATGCGTTTTTCAAAAAAACATTATCTCGTTTAAGAGAATCGTTATTTTTTTTTTACGCGGAACCATCGTTGTATCACCATATAGTACATTGGTGCGACCGGAGAGAAAGAGTTCATCCCCATTTATTCCAGATGTTTTCCATGGATCTCACTGTTTTTTACCTTGGTAATATGAACATTCCTCTTAAACGATGGAAATGGTAGCGCAACTACGAGGTTCTACCTCGGCCAAAAATTCTCTTACCCCACCCATCATTACACTTGCAATTTGTGTGTATTGCACAAAAGGTGAGAAGAAACATTCTGGTCCGTAACTTCAAGATGTCTAAAGAAATGGAAGTTTTAGTGGACTCCTAACTTTTCAATTTGGAGTACACGACCTCATAACGAAAATGAAATAGTATATTTGTGGGTAGTTCTTGGTTGCTTAAGAAACTAGTAGGTAACACTTTCCCAGATATACGAAAGAAAATTGTCTTTACGTTTCGAGACAATCGTTTGAAATCCCAAAAACACGTTCTGACATTGTAAAAAAAAAATTTCAGTTCCACCTTTGCCGAATTCCCATCAATACAATCGTCCAAAGAACGTGATCAGCAATTTCTAACCCACAGGGGCTCCTAGAAAATCATCAAATCTATGGAAAAACTGTAAGACACAAATAAAATAAAATGAGCAGTTCTAAAATTCCAATTCTATTATCCGACCTTAAATATCCATGCCCCTTTTGTAAGAAGCCCTATGGAGCGAGAAAATGTCCCAGTTTCAAGGTATCAAGGTCATGATTAACGTAGTCAAGTGACCCTTTTGTATGGTTAATGTAAAAGCCGTCTACCGGCTGCCCACAAACTCGAAACCTGTCCTTCACAGACCGTTTTGCATCTATTGTAAACAGTTCCGCAACTTCCACCTTCAATATCATCCTGGACAAAAAAAGGAGATCGGCGTTTTTGACTTCGCTATCAGGGTTCAAGTTGATAACTGACACACCCTTTCGATCGGAATTTAAATCTGCATAACCATCGGAAGCAAAACTCATGAATCCCTCCAATTTCTCGTCTGGTTTGGATGCTAAGGACCAACCTCGATCGGGAGCATCTCCAACCTCATCTGCCCGTAATGCCAACATCTCCGGATGCAAAATCAGGCTCGACAAAGTTCTTATATCTACTAAATTCTACGACGCACGATGTTATCTCCTTCAGCTAGATGACCGTGATCGCCCGAGGACAGGCGATATCAAAAGGAGGGACATCAAAGTACTTTTGAGACATTAAAAAACTTGAAGAAGAGCATAGAGTTCTATGCTTGGTGTACTGTGGTCGAATGTGAATTACAAATTTATTTTAAACCCACCACAAACTCATAGGAATTATTTTGGCTGTTTCATCTAAATTGCTTTCAAGCATTAAACAGGTATTTCTTATGCCTACTGCAACATCCCGTCGTCACCTTCCACTTCCACCCTTATCAACTTCTTCACAACTGCGTGTAAATGCGGATGAGGACATGCACAACTAAAGGGAGGAGGCATCTATTTTGCTGGTTCGGGTGTTAACTTGCTGTCGTTGCACCGGCCTAATTTTCCCCTTCGACACCGCCTCATCTTTTCATTCAGCCAATGTATAAGATATAGGTGCTAACCGCCAATGCCACTAGGAGCTCGGCTGAAAAGGGGCAACTGATCTATAGAAACGGACCAATTATTGAATTTGTTAGTATTCAATTGAGTTTGTATAAGATATGCACGTCTGCTAGTCCAAAACCGATGGCGACAAGAAAAACAGATCTATATGGTTTACAGCTGGAGGGGGAACCATATCGGCCCATAACACTTTCATCCATGGCCAACTAACCATGGTCGTCTGCTATCTCAAGGTGGATGGGTGTTACATGCAGATGTGGTTGAAATATATGAGTTTGAGCGCCCAGAAACGACTGTTTTGTTGATCGCTGAAACTGTGGCCCATCATACCAGGATATTGATAGGTTACGTGAATTCAAGTCTGCTACCTTAGTATCGCTAGGTCTTTGCTACAGACGCAGTACAAAAACACAAATTTTGGGTCTGCAATCGACTTATTGGTAAATAAATGAAATATGAATCAGATGTACATGTAGATGTACTGTAGTTATGCGAATCTGCCACTCGAATATCGCCGGTTCGCCAATGTAGACGTCGTTCAAAAACACTGATTTGGATTGGGGTCAAAAAGAAACTCGTATACACATTACTCAAATTACGGCCAATATTAATTGGTTTAATAGGTAACTTAGAAATACACGTCTGCCATCGAAGCGTCACTAGCTTACTGGTGAAGATGAAGTCAAAACACTGTAAATCCTTGACACAAAGGTTTATTATTTTCCATTACAGATAACAAACCTGAGGCAGAATCCGTTGGTATCCCCCGGTCAAATACTGTGAATCTGATTGCGTACTATTAGAATGATATAATCAATCGTTATTGTTCTATATCTGATCTGATTTATATTTTGATTTGATTTTTAGCGCATTTTCTTTTAAGAAAGGAAAAATGAGCTATTGTGTTCACTTTGTTCGCTGATGTTGTATGTATGTCCTCTTAAAATCGTTTTAAATGCGCAGTGTCGGAATTTAATTTTAATTTGATTATCTGGTCAACGATTTTTACTAATAATTCCTGAAGAACATGAAATACTCCATTTAATTTAGATATAGAAAGCGCTCGATAATTCAAAAGACCAAGAAACCAATACAGCTTTCTACCAAACGTATATCTACGTAGCCGTATATATAAATTTTTTGTGATGAATCCCGACAATAAATTCATTGAATTTGTACGATCAGTGAATATAAATATGCGACTAATTATTTCTCACTCTCACCAGTTTCTTTTTGCTAGAAATAGGAGAAACCCTTAGCAATAACTATGAAGGATTTCATATTACAATATATGGGTAACTTTTTAGTTTATCATTTTCATAAAGTTCATCATGGACCACAAAAATATCGTGGAACTTATCAGGTAATGAAAGCCTGTTCAGAGTCCTATTTTGGATTATATATATATATATATATATATATATATATATATATATATATATATATATATATATATATATATATATATATATATATATACATGAATATATATGAAACATGTTTACTGGGTAAAAATTTGTAACAGAGGTCAAAACCTATCTATTCCTGCAGGTATGCACAGTCATAAGGGCCTTGAAGATTTTTATAATTCTTCACTCCGCATCGGCTTCGCAATAAGCTTTTCATAATATTTATAGATTAGTACCACTGAGGCTTGAAAAACGAATAAAAAGGTTGTTCTCAAGTGCATATTTAGTTTTGTTTGGGCTACTGGTTCGTACTTTGTTTTTGCACGATCCATCAATAGAATTGCTTGGTTTTTAAGCCTAGTATTTCATTGACCACATCTCACGTGGCCAGAATCAGAAGCTCTTATTGGCTATATGGAATTGCATGATTGGCTACATGGGTTTGTATTCGAGCAAGTCAAAAGAGGACTTGAAAATGAGAATGTCATTGGGATGTGGTCATCAAGGGGTTTTGACATTTAAAATGAAAGGTTTACACTATAACACACACACATACACAATAGCTTTACACTAGCCAGGAAGTCGCAGGATGCTGCGACTACTGAATTTGGAGAATAGAGCTGCTATCAGCTAAAGGAATAATATGTATAAACTGTCATCGTTTAAAAATAAAGTACCTTGTGTACTGTGTGCTTAAAATGGACATAATTTGCTTTTACATCGGTGATCTCTAAAGCGATGATTCCATCATTCCAATGTTTCCAATCATTGTAGGAGGGATACAGAACAAGTCTTATATCTAGTATTGTAGTTTCATCTCCGTTTAATTGTGTCTTTTAACGTTTAAAAAGTTTAAACATTTATCGTTCTAAATATAAGTTTGACAAGGTTGTTGGAGGGTTTATTTACAAGGTTATTCTGTCACCCTCCACCTCAATAGAGCCAGCAAAGTTTTGCCCGGAGGGTTGTTTCATAATACTTCACCCGTGACAAAACATCTCCATTCTTGTTAATCCTATGACCACCCGGGGATTCACAAATCGTCGACATGAAGTTGGGTCGTTCTGTTACAATGAAGATTAGGTGTTATTGACTTATTTATTGTGAGCAGCTATTTTCTACATATTAGCGATGTGTTTCAGATAGACTGGGTTGCAATCAGATATCTAGTTTCTAACTCCCGAAAAGCAACCTGGAGGTTATTAGAACTAAGTTATATATGTCACGTTTCCAGTTCGATTCTTTTATGACCCCTTATGTGATAATGTTTCCCATGTCTCAAAACTTTGCGCCTAATTTGATGTACCTAATGAATGAATAAAAAATTGTGCGGGTTTGCTTTGAGACGTCCCCTATAATTTTCAATGTCATCGGCCCAAGAGTAGGCATGCGCGAACTTGAATTTCAATAACGTGGATTTCTCATCATCGGTCGGTCCGCTGTCTTTCAAACGGGTATATGATCTAGAAAAATTATCTGTAAATCATATTTCGATTGGTTGAGTAATAACCATTGAGTGTGCAAAACCATGTGCAAAACTTTTATCGATTGACACAGGCAAAACTCCGAGTGTAATGAAGCAATTTCGATGAAATTTTCAGAGGTTGTGTGGGCTAGCTCCCAGACGGTTTCCTATAACTTCCGTTGCCGTTGCATAAATAGTAGTCCGTACGCATGCGCAAAAGTTAATTTCTTGTAACGTCGATTTCTTATCAACTATTGGTCTGATTTCGTTCAAACTCGAGGGGTGGTTGAGTTCAGGATGATACACATTTTATCTCATCGCATTTGTTTGAATAATTGGTAACAATTGCGCATACGCAAAACTAGTATTAGATGTCACTCCTAGAATAATTTATTGATTTTGATGAAATTTTTAATTTTTGTGTAGGTTCTTTTGAAAATTTCCGCTCATGCAATCATGAATTATAGCCCTATTTCGTATCGTAGCATGTATACACAGGGGTTAGATACTGCATTCAATCATTTCGACTCGTACTTTGTTCTTCGACTAATTCCATACGTCCATTTGACGATACGTGAGAAGGCTACACTGCCCACCCAACTTGGTAGGCGTTTTTCTTTGTCTAGATACGAAGTTCATTAATGGAAATTTAAACCAAAAACTGTATGCCATCTTAACACCTCAACTCATTCAATCTAATGATGATAATAACGATTGACTATCCGTCTTTTAGAACCAACACGGTGTTATATGACTTCATGTTCTATCCCTCTCAGAGGCGGATATCTTCTGCACATGAACCTCGTCATTAAAAGGTTAAAACAAGCTGTCTGCAAAGAACGCTACACTGATAAAATTTCTCGCTTATTAGAAAGTGGGAACGCGTGATACACTCTGCATGCTTTACTTGAAAATTTACGTAGGATGACCACCACATCCATCTCTCCTTAATTAAAAATGCGATCATCTGAAGCGTTATTGCTTCATGCCAGTACGAAAGGAATTTTACGCCCGAATGAAACTAAGGACGTCTCACCATCCCTCTCAAACTGAAACAACAAAAATGCCCATAAAAATTCTCAAATAGACAAAGTGTTTCCGGAAGGTTAGAAAAAGGCCGTCGGTATGTGTTTAGGTATGCGAGTGGTTGCAGGTTTGTTACTCCTGTAAAACTCTGTTTGCATACCACTCGTGTGAGTGTATATATACTCGCCCTTCTTTCCCCTACACATGTCGCATATTCCCTACTTCCATCTACTCCACCACCCTCCGAAGAACAAACTTTTACAAAACTCAAATTGGATCTTGTTGCTTGAAAACTCGGAGCGTTGGTATTGACGTTCTCGGAGCCCTTCCATCCACATTCAACCCCCCTTCGCCCTCTTCTGCCCTTCAATTCAATTTCCCTTCTAATATTTAGTTTGGAGCACTTTCTTTCTTTAACTTGAATTTTCTCCCATCTTCTATTTTTCTCCTGTTGAACTAACAGTTTCACCAGTTGCCCTCCATTCTGCTCGTTGAGTTGAAAAGACAAGGTATACAAACTAAAAAATCAGGGATATATGTCTTTCCTTACTGAGCGTAGACATAATGTCCTGTTAACTTTTGATGTTTTGTTATGGATTGGTCAATCATCGTTATATAGCAGGTCAGTACTTTATACCTATATAGCCTGCTCATCACAGTGAGTGTCAAGATCTTTCAACTGAGAAGCATCGGAAGCTAAACTTCAATTCTCGATAGATGTACCTATCACCGCTTACTGTAATTTCTTGACGATGAAATTTCTTGATGTTCCAAATCGTTATTTGTCGCACTTAAATTTGAAATAGGTAACCACTCCTCGTGTGCGGTAATGGAGTTAGTGACATCCCTGCAACAAGTATTACTGGCTCAATTTGCACCGCGCTGCAGGGATATAAATATACAACACTGAAATAATAAACTGTTGTGTAACATTTTAGAGTACACGCAGATACAGCTATTTACTCACTCAACTTACCTATTTGGTTCTTTAAACTATTACTAGAGTGAGTTGGCGTCGTCTTCACTAGTGCTCGTGCGAGAAATCTGAAATTTAATGAGTATATTGAGTGTCATACACGAAGAAACACTATCCTCTTCGTTAGCACGTCATTCAAAAATTGTGTTGCATATTGTGATAAATATGAGTAATCCCTCCTTTTCTATTCTTGAAAACGCTGTAACTGGGGATATTTCTGAGGTTATTCAACCTTCAAGATATCCTCTGGTTGTAGCAGGTTAATCGCCTCTCCCCTTGAAGGATGAACTACTACATTACCATCACCTCCATTGTCATAATATAGTTTCAAAACGTAAAACTCGCATACCTCGTCGAAGGTTTGAGTGATGGCTAGTGTACGTTATGGGTTAACTGCTTTGAAAGTTGAAAAAGCACTTTGAAACGTCACCTCGGTTTACCTGTGTTTTCTCTTCAATTACGTTTTCGTAGCTTATTAATAAGTACCGATGTGGCATACCCATCAATAGAACTTTTGAGTGCGCCAAAACGTGCGCAATTACGTAAAAAAGGGCTTAAAATGCAAAATATTGAGATTGGTGGTGATACACAGCATTGAAATGATAAACGTTGTGTAATAATTTACAGCGTTGCTAAGCTCAAAGCCATACCACATTGTTGGTTGCTGGAAGGTCTGTTGTGCTGAAGGAGTAAACGAAGACACACAGGGAAACCGAATACCTAAAAACCTCTCTATTTTCAGTTCTCCCGTCTATCGGAAATCGTTCGAGCATTTCCCCATTTACTGGTACTTAGCGAGGGGAACGTCAAATAAAGGGAAAGTCGATACAAAACATGGCGGAGGGATGGTACAACGGAATGATGGGATATTGCAAAGTTCATCGATCGATATCTCATAAAGTAGGAACACTTAAGTGATGTGTGCCGCCGAACTTCCGAGCCTCAACTGAAACCTGAGGGCTCAGGGTGCGGGAGCTGTGCTCCGAGCAGAAGATGTGCAATCTAAAACCTTGGCAAAGAACCTTGGGATATGACAATAGGCTTCGGCCATTACTTGTATTGCGGGACGGGCGTACTACAAAAGGATTGTTATCCCGAGGCCTCAAATTGCCCTCCATTTGCCCCGCTATTTTCGAAGGGCATTACTTTGGAATCTTTCCCACCTCCTATTCCCCCCAGTTCTCTTTCCACGCCCTCACCAACATAATATTTTAATAAAAAGAAAAAAAAAAAAGTTTTAGACAAGCAGCTTGATAGTACGAGCAAATTTTTGAAATAATGGTACTATATTTATGTTTAACTGCAGAGAAATTTGAGCTTTTTGAGTGCAAAGAAATAGTTAACTATCAATTTCATGGCAAAAAAATTTGTTCTAAATAATAATATATTATTTAAAAAGAGATTTTGGGTTTTTAGGTTTTTTGCAGTTTTCATTTATTTTTAGCACATTTTAATGTGCAAAGTACATTTTTCAGCATCAATTTTTGAATGTTCTAGTTTATAGTTGATAAATTTAACAATTTTCAGCAATTTATAATGATTTTTCCACACATGTTTTGATATTTGATCTATTTAAAGTGCTCCAAAAGTTATGCCAACAAACTCACCCTTACATCTGGAAAGCTAGATTTTTAGTCGCAAGATGGTAATTTTTATCTCAAACCTGAGGAGATGTATCGTTATACGAGTATATGCCTATCAAAATGTGTTGACTCCTAGGATTCGTTTCAGAATTCCTCAACAAGGATTTTAATTATTAGAATATTCGAAGATTTTTATTTTTATTATTTTTGAGCCATTGCAGTGGCTTCATTTTTACAAAAATTCACTTCAACAACATTTTTAAGTTCACGTCATTCCCATTCAGCTTGTTGAAGTAAATGGAGCTCTGTACTATTTTTTATAAAAACTCCCTGGTAGAAACAATAAAAATTATTACACAAATGTTTATTTGCTTTATTCTATTATAGTTTAGTGAGAGAGCTGTTATGAATTGACACTCTGTAAAAAGTTACTATCTCCCTATCCCACCTCTAACTTTTACCTCCACTAACCCGAACACAGAAAAATTCACCTTTCCTTCACTAATCCTACATATTTTTATTAAATCATTTTATTGTTATTTGTTTATTATTATTATTGTTCTAATTTAACTCCCCTCAAGGGCAGAGGAGGCACATCATTAATAGAAAACTTGAAAACTGAAGTGGGGAGAATGCCCTGGTTTACGTGACGCCGCTCTTGAGGAGAAGAAAACTGAAGAAGTTGGTGGAGGTGGAAGGGTGAAAGGAGATGCCCTATTGAATGATAATCAGTTAAGAAAAGACCCCCGAAGAATACGGGAGGTGGTACCACGAAGCACGCCTGCTGAGATCTCCAACTCGACTAACTCCATGGCACTTTTCCTGCTTCAAACCCCTTGCCATGACACGGCCGCGGCCATGATCTTGATGTTACTAAGTCAGATATCGCTTACCACACTTAATTTCATTGTATTATTTTTACCTTACCCATTCTGCTTGTTCAAGCTGTGACAGTCTCTGGACACCTGGGATTTTAGGGCTTCGATGACTCCGATATCTGACCTCACCGATATCAGGATCACACACACACACATCCACCCCAAAAACGTGCTGTTACTACCGTAATGTTACTACGGGGGAGGGGGGGGGGGGATCACTGTCCTTTTTCCATTACTAAAGTGACATGTACCCATTTATTCAGCATTTGAACCACCCGTCGTAGGCTATGCAGAGAACGTGTATTAAACTATCCTCATTATTACTGATCAACGAGTGTAAAAAAGTACACTAATCAAGAAAAATGAAGTGATTCGTAGTGCGGAAAGGTTTTCAATTTCGAGAACGTGCCTGTCATAAGATACAGGCTGTAATTTCCGGTTTAATTACTAAAAGGTTCGCTGCAAGGTCATAAAACATGCCGAAAAGGAAATGAATGACTTGTGAGACAGCCTATTATAAAAGTCGAGAGGGTTAAATCTTCGGCTATGGAATGCCAGCTAAGTATGATACTAAAAAAGAAGTTATATTATCACCATGTATACGTTGTTTATACTCGTAATTTCTTGATAAAGGTCTTGAGAAACTATGAAATGCTGCTAATGACTACACAATGGTTTGATGTTTCTGTACTATACATTCCTTCTACGCAAATCACAGGTCTATATACCTGACTACTACACACACGTAGAAACCTACCTAAATCAAAATTAATGAAATAGAATAAAACTCCTATCTTTGCTTCACTAGCTCTTTACATTTAACTGGGAAAAAAACTTGATTTCTTGAAGAGAGAATCTCATCAAAATCGTAATAGCTGCTCCACTCTTATTATTCAACAATTTTTGAGATTCCAATTCGTCAATATTTCAGCCCATCACTTGTATCCCTTAGAACTTAAGAGTTGATTGAAAGTGGTGGTCGCGGCGGTCTCATGGGTTTTGTTTTATTCGTTGTAAATATTTCATGCATCTTAATATGTAAACCAACAAATTTTGGAGGATTGATTTTTTTCTTCGGCAATAAGGTCATGGCCGCGGCCGTGTCATGGCAGTGGTGCGGGAAAAGTGCCACGGAGCTACTCAAATTTGGGATCACGGCAGAAGTGCTTCGTGGTAGAGGTGAAGGGCCTTCATCCCTCTCTCCCTCCAGCATCTTCCTTAAAGTCGTTAATCCCTAGCGCTGGTATCAGCTAATCCTGGGGGTCCTTCTCTTTTTTTCTCCCAAAGGTGTGCTCTTACCGCCTTTGAGGGAAGTTTTCTTGCTACACAAAACTTCTACAGTTTTCATCCGATTTTGATGTGAAGATTAAGCTGTTCATGGTCTCCTATCAGTTGGATTGCTCATAAATCAATACTTCACTCACTCATGAGCTAACATAAAATCTATTAAGCGTCATTCTCTCATGGCCTATTCGTCCGATCTTTCGAATTCGGAGGAGAATAGTTGGGAAATGAAAATATGATTACCCCATATGTGTTTCATCACGATCGTATCATTGGTAATTTTTTCTCATGCGCAAACCTCCTCAAATCCTTGTGATAAGTATGACTTCTACCATTTTCATTATATTCCAATGAAATTGTCTGGAATCGGATGCTTAAAACTGAATATGGCTCCCAATTTTCGTGTTGACGAGGGACCGACAGCTTATGGTGCTGAAATTCGGAGCTGAAATGGTGATCTCTTTAGTTAATTTTGTTCCGATACGACTCATGATTCTGAACTATGAAACAGGTCCTTCTAGGTGTGGTATCTATAATTAGAAATGATGAACCACTGTAATCAACAGTCTGAGCTTTGTAAATAATTGGACTAGCAATACAAGCACAACTAGCGATGACAGTGAACAACTAGTATTTGAAAATGCTAAGTTGGATCTTGGACGGATTACTTATCCTAAGTAGAAATGTTCTCCTGAGTAAACATAATTTCTGATCATGATAACTACAATGTCTAGTAAAGATTTTAAGGAGAAAGTTGCAACGTTGAGAGTTAGAGGGAATGCAACCGAGTAGAGGGGTTAAATTGGATTACGTAATGCCCTGTCCGAGGGAAGAAACGAACACCTTGAATTATATTTTCGCTGAATACAAGATATCGCCATTTGTATAGAGACTAGAATACCTACCTATTATGGGTCCCACTAATCACCGGACAAAATGTTTTCTTCCATGACTAATCATCCGTATCTGTTTTGAAGGAAATTTAGCGCCATCTATCCATGACGTCATTTCATTTTAACGAAGAATACGTTTTTACGGAGACCTTCTTGCCAAAAATTGTGATCTACTCGTAACAACGTCATCCACAAGATGCCCTGTGATTTGTGGAAAACAATGTCTTGGCTTTCAACCTATGAAGCCAAAATTCATCAATCATTACTCTATAGCCTTTAGGCCTGCGCAAGTTTTTTTTTTTTTTTTTTTTATTTTTTTTTTTTTTTTTTTTTTTATTTAATGAACCTTTCCCTCTTTTTTCTAAAGCGTTTGGAGTTAAGAACTGGAAATTTAGAGTAGGTGGGTAGGTAGGTTTCCTAAGGCGTTCAGTCCGATCCTTTGGTCGAAAATGAAAAATTCCTACGAGCGAATGCTGCCCATTGTGCTTGGAGGATCAAAGTCCGATCCATCAACAACTACCGTCTCTAAATGATCGAGAACAGGGCTCGACCGCGCGATACACGTGATCTGAAGGCGGTTTCATATTTCAATGTGAGTTACTTTACTTACCAACATCTCAATTAGGTATTGTAGGTTGGTAACTATCCCCCACAACCTAGGTATAACAAACAAAAAACGGAAGTACTGATTGTTCTAGCGTGCCTAAATAGATAACCTGGAACATATATTTGATTACCAAAATGCTGTTCATTACGTATTATTATTATATTATTTTGTTAGTAGTCCCTTTCGCTCAGGTACTGGTCCACAAACAAGCAGCAATTGGATGGGTGTCTAGAAGAAGGGCGTACATTATTTTTCGCAACGTTTCAAGAGGACAAAAAAACTTACAAAACTCACTTTTTCATATTTTTCAGTTGGTTGATAATGTACGCCCGTCTCATTTCCAGCAGAAGTCTCTTCTCTTTTACTGCAATCTACCGGTAGTTTACCATACCAAAACCTCTCCCTTCTCGTTCGTCATTTTTAGCATACGCCCTTCTTCTTCTTGATTCCTATGATTGAATTTAATAAAATTTAAAAATTAAATATAATATTAATATAAATTTCTCATGGTCCGTTACAGTCAAAATAAATCACTAATTCACGCGGCAACTGTGCCTCTCATTATTCCTATACCATCCGTACATAATAAGAGTACCTTCATACCTGGAGGAGCTTCACCTTTTATAGATATTACCATTTGCGGATCGAAAAGAGCGGGTCAATGATCCCCGGCCGCGCCTGTGGGGACGAGATGGTTGAAAATAAATTCCCCCGATTATTATAACGTCGTTACATCCTAAACGCATACGGACAGTTAGTGCTTTGCACAAACCTCCTCTTTCCACGGATTTTACCGAGTTTAATAGAAAATGCGAGTCACCTGCCTGCAATAAGGTGTCTCGGATGACGATGGTATCTCCCCGACTTTTCTTCTCTTCTCATGATGAGAAAAATAAAATGAAGCATCTTTCCCTAAGGAGCCCCGATTTATTTCATACGATAAATGTTATGGACAAGAACTGGAATGTTGTTAACCTTTTTTGGATTACCTTTTTCAAGGGCTCTTAATGATTTTTATAGCAATATAATTTATTCAGTTAACTACTTATCCGCAGTGTGAGTACATATGTATTTTCCTACAACATTTAACCTAAATTAGCACATAGGTGCACCACTTAACGTATGCTACATTGGCTCCAGCAGTTTTATGCCCAAACAAAGGGCTCTCGAGAACAAGTTTTGGTGAAATTTTTATTTTTGGTACTATATAATGTTTTGGGATGCTGAGTAAGAATTTGAGGTTTGCCAACAAAACGATTTTGTCCTCTTTTTCCAGTCTCCATATATCTAGGTATCCTAGCGGTTGTTTTAATATTAAAATTCTTGAATTGCATTAAATTTTTGAAAGTTTGAAACACTGCTGTCCAAAAAATCTCCACTTTTCCCAACACACACAAATCAGTTTAAACCTTTCCTCCAAGTTGAAAGCCCATCATTTTAACAACGAGTTCTGACTCCGAAGCCCAAAGCCCTGACATTAGTTTCATTTGAGCGCTACTACATCTCTGAACAACTAATGGGTCGGGAGAAAATTACTCAAATTTGAAAAAAGTGTAAATTTGAAGAAAAGTATCTTCCATTTAGTTCACTAAAAAAAGTTCCAGTCATGGAGCATGATTGTATGAGCGAATTTTCGTAAATTATCGTAGTTTATCGTAATTTATGGTTACCTTGTTTTAAAAATTGAGGACTTGAGTGCAAATAGAATTCATTAACTACAAATTTTATGGCGAAAACTCGTTCTGACGTTTTCTGCGATTCTAAACAGATTTTGGATTTTTGCAGTTTTTATAGGGGTTTTTTTTTCACATTTCAATGAAAATTAATTACATTTTCCAGCATAATTTTGTACATCAATTTTTAAATGTAGATACTATTTTATGGTTAATGAACTCTATTTGAGCAGTATTCCGCTAAAAAAATACAAATTTATCGATTCTCTGCTATTTTTAGTGATTACTTCAGCACGTTTTTTTGAAAATTGACCAGTTTAATGTGCTCAACCAATGTACTGGCCAAGAATTCGTCCTTTCGTTTGGAAATATTGATTTTTCGGCGCAAGAATCTCAATCCTAAATCCTAGGCAGTGGGGCATATAAATTTATAGTCAAATATTTCAAACAATTGTTAAAGCACCTATAGAATCATATCCACAAAGATATATTATGTATTACATCTTGTAACGCTGGAAGGCCTTTACCAATAAATAATTTCATTCAGATATGTTTTGTATTGCTAAAAATTGGTAGTATTAACCCCCCCCCCCCCCTCCTGTTTCCCTACAACTTCGACCCACTGAATCGCATCTTTTTACTTTGAAAAAATCTCTCTAAAGTACCTCTTATTTGAAATAATAAAAATTCTCGTCCATAACCACTAGTCTGATGAGCAAGATAATAGAATTGGGAAGTTACTAGTATGAACAACAGTTGTTCAGTTACTGAAGAATAGTAACGTCCCTTATTAAATATTGTGGTAACTACAAAAAACTAATGCTTTCCCACTTGTTAGTTCCTCAATTAGTTACTAAATCTGCTAACTCTTAAACCATACATTACCTTTCTGATAATTTATATACGTGCTAAGAAATAATAAATAATTCAAACTTACTCTGATTTCGTTAATGCAGGCCGTAGGTATAGCTCAAATTCCGTGTAAAGAATTATCCCACTCGCGCTAAGTAAACGATTCACTTATTCAGATTGCAATGATTGATATTTAACAACTACTTACAGTTGAAATATTCAACTAAATTCAGTTGAAGTCACAACTAAGTGTTAGATATTATCAAGAATGACTGCGACGTTCTGAATCACAAGAGAACCGCCATAAGGTCAGCTATAATTTTCAATTTAAATCACGATTTGTGATTCAATGCAATTTCGTAAACGAATTGATTACAATATGATTTGTTTGCTGCCTGTCGGTTGATTAACTTGTTGCCTTTCAAATCAATAAATAGGAATACCTTGACATCATCAATGTACAATACTGAATTCATTAAAGATGTAGACGGAGCCCTAAATGTACGTAGGATTCTAGCCCCTTATAATTCGGTAAATTTCTAAATTCTCGAATCCTAAATCCCGTGTTCTGCTTTCCCATAAAATTTCGGTTGACCATATTCAATGACTATGCCCAAAGTTGTGTTATGCTGTCTCTAAACGAAGCGAATAACAATGTGTTACAGACGTTCCACACGCCTAGCTTCGGTGACGAGGATTTTGATATCCCTCCGATCAACCCCCATCAAAATTCTGGGCAGCAGCAGATGCCTTCTTATCATCCTCCACCTCCTCCAGTAAGTAAACCAAAATGATCAAATATTACATATACTAGGTCTAAACTTTTAAATAACAATTTAAATTCCTACATAAGTAAAACAATCGAACCGGCATATTTTAATTCAGAGGAGAGGCTTAGTGGAGGGTTACTAAATACTTTTTAAAATTAAGTACCTACTCGATTATTGGTTAACCCAGTTAGCAGATTGCATTGTGCAAATAAAATAAGTCCTCACATAATATTTGAAACGGTCATTACGGGATATTAATTAGGTACACCTAGAAATTGCTTGAAGTAATTATTATTGATTGACCGAATTAGATTGAGGTTGAATAGTTACCTGAACTATAATTTATAGTTATATACTATTAAATATTAAACTTAGGTATGATTATAGGAAATATTTTACGTATTAAACGATTTTAAATTCTGATTCCATTAGGAGCTGTATTTCAAGTAAACTTGGAAAACTTTGAGTTAGGGTTCTGTAACGTTGAACTCAGCTTGGTAATGCTAAGCATAATAAAATGATAAACTGGTACCTACTTACAGATTAAAGATTTCTACACGTCGAGAATGGAAAACGCTGCAAATTATTGCGCTGAGGTTAATCATTTTTATATTAGAGTGCCCTTCTAAGCACATCACTGATCTACAGATAATTTAAACGGAGTCTGTGGTACATTAACTAAATAGAACTACATGGATGAAGGCAACTACCAAAAGAAAATAAACGAAAGACAGCTACCAAAAAAAAAACTTGATAAATTATTATTATAAATTATGAGGCAAAAAAATCTTCTGACCCCCTGGGGGAACCGAACCTGTCTCCCGCGTGGAGGATAGCCAAATACGCTATCGAAGCGTTACGTGAATAACGAAAGATTTACACAGGTCATTCCACACTTCAAGCCAGTAAAGATCCGTCATAGGAACCGAACGGGTCACATACAGCAACCCTGGTTGTCTAACGAATAACCGATCTTCCGGCCCCTATATCTAGCTATCATTGATGGAATTAAAAGATTGATTGGCTGATCAACAGATTCACTAGCATCGCATCATTTCTCTATGGTCTGGCTTAGAAATCCGAAGGTGTTTTCTAGACCTTAGGGAAAGCGAACCGTTCAAAGTACTGCGTTGTGGATGGTTTTAATAGATTCTTTTGGATTGTATTTATCATTGACAAGCAAAAAACCAATTCTGTTACCCTGAAAGTTTTCGAAATCTCGAGTTTTGAATGTTTACCCCTTCAATTGGTACTACCCTTTAAGGTTGATAAAAATTGATGCTGACCTTCCAGGATCATCTAGACCCCAAATGTAATTTTTGAACCAAGTTTCATGAAGTTTGGTCCCCAGTAATTTTGGAGAAAAGCTTGGACAGCATATAGCGGCCGGCGGATGACCGGTTTTTTGCTAATTAATTCGGTTTTTAGAATCTGCCTACGTATCTTAAAACATAATCAAACAAATTTTGATTTTGGACCAGTTCGAAAATAATAAAACAAAATGGTACATACCGAACCTACTTACATAATTATTTAGTTCCTGATATTATGTTATTTATTCCACGCGTTGCAAGTTAACTCTAATGGTAATTGACAAATTAATGTTGTCGTACAAATTGAATGCTAAGACACAAAATTATATATGCAAATCGCACAGTCAATCAAACAGTTGAAGCCTAATTACCCTGAATCACACTTCCCTTCATTTCCCCCCTCCCTCTCCCTAATAGTATGATATTTATTTCATTGAAAACAATTTCATCCAGTACTATGTATACTTCAACTATGTATGACATTTCCCGAGTAGAACAATTTAAATTAACGAAATTCTCCTAATTACCCCGTCTTTCCCGACAAACCGTGTATTCCCTTTGTATTTTAAATTTTAATTTGAGGTCCCAAATGGTTTAAAATGTGAAGTGGAATAATACTAATACATTTCCGAAATTATAGGCTTTCAGTCCTGTGGCCGAATTAGGTCATTCCCCCCTCCCTCTTTCACTTAGCATTCCACTGGCTCTATGCTACCGAATAGATTGAAAGAGAATTGAACGGCCCCTTTTTCCATATTTAATACTTTAAGCCGCAACTCAAACCAGAAGGGTCATTAGCGAACCACCCCTATTAAATAAATTACTGTTATTCTAATTATTTTGCTATTATTATTGTTATTTACATCAATCAGATTTCCAGTTAATGTTTCATGGCTAGAGTGCCGCTAATATATCCAACCTCTCCTCTCTCTATGACAAAGATTTAAAAAATTAAAATTCAAATACCCTTCAGTTGGGTTTAGTTTTGTTAAAATATATTCATCATTCACACGTGGAGGACAAAAACAAGTTGTGTGACCGTGAACAGCGAAGAAGGCCTAGAGCATGTTCAATGAGAGGAACAGGTGTCTGAAGAGGAACTGAAATTTTACCTGTAGAACTTAGCTTGCAAATGAAACGGAATAATGATTTCTTTCTGTTCGAAGCCTCTTGCAGATGATTTATTTATAATTCATCTAAGCATAAATAACGTTTCCTACGTGACATAAATCAAACCATATAATATATTCATTAATCAACTTTTCATTTGAGATATAACTACAACCAAAATATTGTAATGCCCGCCACCCTCACATAGCATTAAACTGTCTAAATGTGAAGCTATTGAATTATTAGCTTGAAATTCAATTTAAGCAAATTCAGACACATTAAGACGTTTGGGTGATTACGGAATAAATACAGTACTGCCGTTTGAAGGAAAGACGCCTTATCTCACAAACCAAAACATTTCAGAAATTAGAGAGATGCCTTATCGTGAACGGAAAGCGCTACTGCGTATGTGTGGTGAGATGAGGCGCCTCATCACCAATAAGACAGATTTATCCCACCCTATAGATAGAACGCCTTATCCCGAACCTACCTATCTCATCTCTTTCCCCTTATGGCAATGTAATATTACATACCAATAACAGTGATATTCATTTCTTGTTGTTATTCATGAATGTTGAATTCATTTTCTTGTTCATAAATTTTCAAAATCTGCCATTGCGAAACCTCAACTTATATGCTGGAAACATAACACTCGGGATAGGCGAGAAAATCTCCTTGATGTTTAGCGTTACTTGAGGATAAGTAGCGTCACTTTAAGACACTAATTCGACTCTCTCGACTTTATCAAGTTAGCATCCAATGTGGCTCACCTCAGATGATAAAATCCTCAAGCACCTCATTCCTATTAACTTACTGTTTAGGGACTTTGTTAGCGTCAAAGTAGTTCATATGAACCCTTGCTATAGCCCTCCTCCAGTTTGTGATACGCACCCCATTTTTTGACATACTTACTTCGATGATATTGAGTTTACTAAATCATCGAAAGAAATTTGGGAAGAAATAATTTTTCAATAGATTATTCGCACACATGGTTGTGGAATAAAATCCAATAATTTTTTTACCATCTTTTTGAAGATGAAATGCCTTAACTTTCCCATGAGGCCTTTTACCTTCAAAAACAAATAAGTTTGATAGGTGATGTTTTAAAAGGTAAAACGCCTCAAATAATACAATTTTCGGTAGGAAATTGTTCAATAATCATCCGCCTGACAACCATTTTGACAGTTTCATGTCTCTATTTTTAAGAGAAAAAATGTCCTCAAAATGCTAATGAAAAATCCCACAAATTAACATGGATATAAAAGTTTATAGGAAGCCAGGATCGTCTACGTTAACTAACGTAACGTTGTGGTTTTCGCTATAATTATTATAGATGTGCCTATCAACGATCTACGTGGGGAGTTGCTTGATCAGCAACACAGTAATTCGGAAAAACTTGGTACTTTCCAAACTAGGTGTTTGGGTATTTTTATTGGTAGGTTCTACATCATGAGATAATTCAGTAGTCTCACAGTAGTTCACTGGTCAGCTGCACGGGATGAATCCTCCAGGGGGTGATGTCCCTTCAACATTGTAACCATGGCTTTCCCTTGCTAAAAATTATTTATATTAATTTCTAAAAACAAAATGAATAATAACTTAGAATAAATGTACGTAAATCACTCCAGAAGAATGGCTTGGCACAAAGAATCAAAATAATGAAATCGCAGGCGGAATATACCTACCTAATGAATATAAAAATTCAACTGCTGAAACATTTTTAAAAAAACCCCACACCCCGACCAGCTGTGTAAGTATTTGAAGGTGAAACACCTGACGATTTCCCGATAATTGTCTCATCATAAATGTGAAGCCAAAATTTGTCTACAATTTGAAGGTAAATCGCCGTATTTCAATTTCAACAAAGTTAAGGAGTTTCACCTTAAAAAAAACTTTAAGATAAGGCGTTTTCCTCAAAAAACACAATTTTTCTGAAATTGGGGGTGTAAATCACCCCAACTTTTGAATTGAATTTTGAAATTTGGACTTCACAATCGAAAAGAGCGTGTCAAAATTAGGGGAGTGTGTGAAAATCTCATTTTCGTAAACATTGAAGTTGAGGCGTTCTTCCTTCAAACGGCAGAAATACGTTATATTCATCACCAATCGGCAAAAAAAAAAAAAATTATATGTGTACCTAACGAATGAAAGAGTAGCCTGTAAGTGATTTTATCAGAGTGTTTCCTGTTTGTATTACCATAGCCTAACCTCGTGATGTAAAGTACTTCGATGGATCAAACTCGAAAAATTCTTGGCAGTCCAAAGTTGTTTGCTGAATGAACCAAAACATATTTAATCTCGACGAAGATTCCAGTACAGTAATTATGGTTAAAATACGACAATTTTTTAAATTTAACCGAGGGAAATTCTGGTGCAGATAATTTTACCAAGTTATAAATCAGATTCCTTCATATTTCCTGAAGCATTAGAATAAATTTTGTAACTGAATGAATGTAACTTTTTTTAATACAACTTGAATAAATAAAAATTAAGTTGAAACAGAAAGATTTTGCTTTTTTATTTGCATAATTAAAGTTTGTACTTGCATCCCGTGGTGACACGGGCTTTTCCACTTGTAAAATATAAATATACATATGAAAAAACGTTAAACTCTGGCATTCGTTCCTGAATGCCTCAAAACGGATTTCAAGAAGAATTTTTTCAAAAATTTGTATTTAAAAAATTTCCGAGCTATTGCAATAGTTTCATTTTCTACGAAAATTCGCCAACATCAACATAAGCTCCGGCATGGGCACGGTTCTCCTATAACATCGAAGTATGTTACATCCCTATAGCATCAAATAAAATAGTCCACGAGTTCATTTAGCAAGAAGATCATATGGTGAGTTTTATGACTCATTGTTGTCTTTCTTTTGCAGATTTCGATGCCACATACGCAGAGCACCATGACCATGAGTGAGCACTCAACGTATCATCAACCGTTATACTTGTCACCCCCTCAAGAACACATGGGCATGGGAATGCCGTAAGTTACTTTTTTATATATGAAATTTGATTTTAGTTATTTTCCTAGAGCGGAAGACCTTCATCGTATGTTAATCAAAATTAAAAGTATGTAGTTTGGGCATTGCTGCGAGCAAGATGTTGTTATATCATGGAAATTTTATAACGAAAAGGTTCCAGTTATGCAGCATGATCGTAAAAGCGAATTTATGTAAGTTCTCGTATTATATTATGTAACGTTGTTTTGAAATATGAGTACTTCGGGTGCGAAGAAATAGTTAACTATTAATTTTACGGCAAAACAAGCTCGTTCTAAATAATATTCTGCAATTAATAAAAGATTTATAGAAATTTTAGCTTTTCTGGGGAGTTTTTATCTATTTTTCAGCAAATATTAATGGAAATATATGTAAATGTTTCCGCATAAGTTGTTCACAAATTTTATAATGTTTTTGTTTGTTGTTGATAAACTTTATTTGACACTTAGATTGCTAAAATAGAAACAGTTTTTAGCCGTTTTTTTTAAGCCATTTTCAGCCATTATTTTAGTACATTTTCTGAAATATGACCAATTTAATGTGCTTAAAAAGTGTTGGCTAACGCTCACAATAAGCATTAATCTGAGTAAAAATACATAACCAAGGACATGGCACAGAAGCTTCCTCGTGGCTTCAACGTGACTTCAACAAGAAAATTACGTTCACACATGCTCTGAGCGTACCACTGATTCAATAATGATGAAACTGATATGGTACCATCTAGGGGTAAATCCACTCTATTCCTGAAAATTCCATTGAAATCTGACCATAATTGTGGAAGTTATGGCTGTGGCAAGAAATGGAGAAAGACTAAAGCTCGCGCACGCGCACAGCGAAACAATGATTCAATAATGATGAATGTCGTAAGAGACTTCAAGGGGCTTTCCCCGCATCATCCCTGAAAACCTGACTAAAATCTGTATCAACATTGACGGACTTATGGCTATCTCAAGAAAATTACGTTCACGCATGCGCAGAGCGTACCGCTGATTCAATCGTGATGAAACTAATAGGGGGACCTTCTAGGGCTAAACCCACACTATTACTGAAAATTTTATTGGAATCCAATCGAAATTGTTGAAGTTGTGGCTGTGGCAATGAAATATAAACAGACAAACGCTCGCGCATGTTCACAGCGTACCAATGATTCGATCTTGATAAATGTCGTAAGGGATCTCAAGGAACCTTCCCCCCATCATCCCTGAAAATCTGACCAAAATCTCTTCAACATGACGGACTTATGAATGTAACAGGACAATCACGTTCGCGCATGCCCAGAGCGTTCCACCGATTCAATCATGATGAAACTGACTGGGACCATCTAGGGCTAAACTCACACTGTTCCTGAAACTTTCATCAAAATCCAATCGAAATTGTGGAAGTTATAGCTGTGGCAAGGAAATGTGGACAGACAGACACGAAACCAAACTTGTTCATGAGGCCATGAAACGAAAAATGCGAGTGGAAATTTTGATTTTTGAGTTTTTGGTTCCATTTCGAAAGTGAAAACAAAGCTTCCGCTGCCTTGCAGACTCGGAAGCGATTAGGTAAATGTAAACCACGTTTAATTTCACAATTTGTGCTGCTCGTGTTTCATTCGCACTCCTGCTCAGAGCCGATTCACTCTACTAGCAATCGTTGCTTCATGAAATTCACGTGAACACACCACGTGCTCACGCTGCTGATGCTCTGAAACAGTAAATAGTATTCTAAGCGACTTTCTAATAGCTTTACATGACCCCTGAAGAGCTTATATGTAGATACAGAATAGTTTCACTATTCTGCCATCAAAAACTAATTCTACATTCGTTCATGCGCACGCATCCTATTACTATTAAGTTCATGAACGACAATTTTGAGACCAGTCTTTCTCCAGTTATAGTTATTTAAACAATCACATCCTGATAGGCGTTTCGTTCAATTCTCCTTGGCTAGTAAACATATTCCTATCTATACGACAAAAATAGAACTTATAAGTCACCTTCATAGAAAAAATCCGCACATATCTAGAAATTGCATCATAATCGGACTGTAATTTAGTAAATTCGTTCCCGAACCAATGATTGACCAAAGACAGAGAGGAAGACGGAACGGAACGAAACCGATGTGGAAGCCTGAAGATTGAAAAACCAGGAAGATATATGGCACGCGAAAACTCAGTCATGCAGAATTATCTTATGAGCGAATCTTCATGAATTATCATATTAGATTTATGTTAAACTGTCTTGAAATTTGAGCGCTTAGAGCCCAAAGAAATGCTTAAATATAAATTTTAACGCAAATATTTCTAGTTCTAATTAATAATCTGCTATTCAAACAAACAATTTGGGTTTCAAGAATTCGTTTGCATGTTTAATAGATTTTTTACTACATATTAATGTGATATAAGTACATTTTTCAGCATAATTGTGTGTATAGTTTTTTAATAATCTTGCTCATAGTTTTAAAGACATTCTTCGAAGTAATATTTCATTAAAAAATATATTCATATAAATTGAACCATTTTTAGCCGTTTTTTGCTATTTTTAGTAATTTTTTTCAGATAGTTCGGATCTTTTCCGTTAATTCACTACCAGCCCTTTTATTGGTTTCTGTTAATTCACTACCACTTGATATTTGTTCTGCTGTTCTAAAAACTGTTCGCCAATCATTTTCAAGTACACTGTGGAAAAATAGATCAGAATGCTGTGTATAGTTTGGTGGTCTGGATGCTCGCAAGCTCGCATCTAAAAAATGCACTACAACAAGTATTCAATCCCTTAATAAAAATTCAGATTAGATGGAAATGTAGGTCAGAATGATGTGTACAATTTGATGGTCTGGATGCTCGCCAGCTCACATCTCAAAAATACTTAACATCAAGTAGTCAATCCCTTAGTAAAAATACAGATTAGTTGGACATACAGGTCAGAATGAATGAATGGTAGTGAATTAACGGAAAAGGTCCGATAGTTCTTTGAAATTTGGCCAATACAAGCAAGGTTTATTATAACTTCATATGGAGAAGCATTAAAAACCAGGAATAGTTTCAGAATGTCTCATTGGACCATGAAGAAAATATTGTAAAATTTGGAGACATACAATAATGTAGCTCAGTAGATAGATTAGAACGTAATCTGCTTCAGATGACTCTCAAATGATAATTGGTCCTACATACCTCACAACAATGTTTTCAAGGTATTTTTCATATTTTAAATTTTATCACCGCAGGTTGATTAGGCCTCTGAGATCCCTCATCTGACCAGCTCGCTTCCATACCTTGCAATTGTGTTCTACGTGACCCAAAAAAGCGCACCATTTCAAATTCCATCACCGTAGGTAGAGTATGAAAGAAATTAGCCTCATTGGCCCCTCAGCTGATCAGTGCGCCTCCATACTTTATAGGTAATTGTTTTCTAGGTGTCACGGAGGTGCTCCAATTCAAATTAAGGCAGGTTGGTTAAGAAAGAAATCAGACTCTCTCAGGAAATTCCCTGATAGTCGGGCGAAACGATAACTCTGTCTTCAATATGCCTACATGTAGATGTTGGCACCTACCAAGAGAAAATTAATGTTTTTAAATAAAACATCTCTACATTATAAGTCCCTCCGATCTATGTTTATCGACGCTGACTTACTAGGTACCCTCGAACTTAAAATTAATTACATAAAATAAATCACCTATACCTACGCTTCACATGTAAGGTGATAAGAGGTGACAATCGTTGTGATGAAATGGTAATTGCTCCAATAATGGTTTTTTTTTTTTTTTTTTTTTTTGCCAAAGTTTTATAGGCATTAGGGAGAGCGAACGGTTTAACGTGAAGCGATCCGGGTGGTTTCAGTCGATTATTTTCGATGGTAGGTATCTATTAATGTCAACAACAAAAACACTTTTATCTCCAAAGTGTTCGCGATACCGTTTTTTAAGTATTTCAGCCCTCTAATTCTGCTCTCTAGGATCAGATCAACAGTTGGTGATACCGAAGTCACTGGCACATCCCCAGCAAATGTATAATTTTTGTGCCGAATTTCATTGTTTGGCTAATAATTTGAAAGAAACGCTTCGGAGGGCGGACGGATGGTTTTTTTTAACACAGAATGTGTTTTTGCGATGACCTACCGAAAAAAAATCGTCACAAAAAACCGACAGAAAAAACCGTTATGCGCCTTTTATAATGATTTTCACGTACAACCAAGCCGTTGGTAGGGAAATGGAACTTCCGCAATTTTAATCGCACAGAAATCGTTCACCATTCGTTGGAAAGCTCCTGATTTATCCAACCATATTATGTTAACTACTGCGAAGTGCGTGGCCATCAACCTGAGTTATGAGCATGGTTATTTGAATCAATTGTTTACACACAGATGATCATTCTCAATAATTGATATTGTCAACATGATTGCAACCGCTTGTAAATTTTCTTATGATTTTCACGTACAACCGAGCCGTTGGTAGGGAAATGGAACTTCCGCAATTTTAATCGCACAGAAATCGTTCACCATTCGTTGGAAAGCTCTCAATTTATATAGTATTTTTCTTGTAGTTACATATTTATTTATATAATATTTATAGGGTTTTAGACCAAGTTAAATGTCTAACAATTATTTATTTTATTATTGCCAAATATTGTTATTATTCACGTGCAACCAAGCCGTTGGTAAGGAAATAGAATCATCGCAAAAACACATTCTGTGTTCCTATGATTTCATACAGAGTATGAAAAAAGAAATAAACCGGGGGGTGCAGGGGGGCGGAGCCCCCCGCCGAGGCGCAAAGCGCCGAGTTTTTTTTTTTTTTTTTTTTTTTTTTTTCTTCGTATGCGAAATCTACGTATTCAAAATTTCAAAATTTCAGCATGAACATGCTTTGACCTAACTACCGAAAATCGTTATGCGTGGAATTTAGGTGAGAAGGGAACGAAGCAGCGATACCGATAAAAATACGAGACGTTCGCGAACAATCAAGTTAAGTCACGAGAATCTGAACCTGACCAACTAATCTAAATTTTTACTCAATTTTCGAAAACCAGTTTATTAAATCTTAGGTAGTTGATTTATCTTATCTAATTAATTTATATTTGGTGGGTACCTAAGTAAATGTCGATATACCTAGTTTCTGTTGCACTATTGCTCCTACTTATATGTCAGCTCTTTTTAAATATACAGAGATTAATGTGTACTCGGTAGGCAACTACGCGTATGTATTTAGATGCCTGTAGGAACTTATTAGACTTCGTTTAATAATGACAGAAAAGTGTTTTGCGGAGATGGGCTGTCCAATACAGAAATTATAAACAATTGTGAATTCATCTCCAGCGTTTTAAAACTTTTTAATTCTGATTAAAAGCGTGTATGTTTTGTTCCAGGTACAGCAGCCAGCACAGCCAACAGAATGGATACAGGATGCAGTCGCAAACACAAAACTCTCTGGCTCAGCTCCAGCAGTACAGCAACATGGGACCACCCCAGTCAACGATGAGGTCGCCGCAAGGTCGACAAGCTACGTCACCACCACAGGGATCTCTGCCCCATGAGACTACGACCAATACAAGTGACGACAGTGATGATTCGACACCTCATTCACATTTGGTAAGCACACGCCCAGAAGCCAATTTCAGGTTTTCTGTGGAGAAACCTCATAGGATAAAAACACTTTGGGGTAAAAACACAGTGGAGCCTGGCTGGTTGCATACTCGCTTACCGCCTTGTATAATTGTAGCATTGATCCTTGCAGGCACGCATAAGTGGCACCTAGCAGGTAACAGGGATGGTAGCAGTGAGCTGTGCTTAAGCGGGCATAAAAATGTCAAGACGATTGTTACATAGGTGATCCAGATTTTCCACTGGTTGCGGAATGAAACAGGCCTACGAATTCGGATGTCAACTTATTGTTATAAACTCAAAATTAGAATCAGATATTAATTAGCTATGTCATCAAACATGACAAGGTCAAAACATTTGAGAAAGTGAAAATGATTTACACGCTGAACTATCGAGAATCACAACTTCATCACTAGAACTTGTCATATTGTTAAAACGCCAATAAGCAGCCTACTGAGCGCCACTATGTGCTACCAGCGAGTAACGAGAATTCGACCAGCTATTCTACCATCCAGGCTTCACTGTGTTGTTACCCTTAGGGTAACATAGATATGTTTATTATAGTGTACTGCCGATTTTTTCTATTCATTTGACGGATAGGTACTTGATATATTGAATTGTTGTCACTAGTTCCTTGCTTTCTTAGTACTACATTCAAAAACACTGATAATCTGAACCCTTAGGACGCGTTCCACAATAGGGAGTTAATCCAGAGTCTGGATTTACCCCTCAAAAACAGCAGAGATTACTGGATTAATTCGTAATTCTCCATGGTGGATCGAGCCCTTAGTGTTGGGGGGTAATACCGCCACTACGAGAAATGCCGTCATTCAAATTTATCTCCAAAACCAAGATGAATCATATCGATACAAACTAGATATTAAATATCATTGATGGAATGTTAATATTTCAACAGAATGTTGGAATAAAAAAAATGACGAACAGGACGTTCACATTTAAAATTTGGAATACCTTTATATGAAATTTAATTGAAAATATTTATCAATAATTGCACTTCGTGCTCCATCCAAATCCTGTTCATAAAGCCCGCTCCCTTCTCCGTACCTTATGAAAAATGAGTAGGAGGGTAAATCTCCCTGCAGCCGCCATGGCGATTTAACCCTACGAATTAATGGCGCTATTACTCCAAACGCACATTTTCGGGCGAATTGAGATTTGCGTAATTTTATTTCATGACCAAATATAAAAATAATTTATGTAAATAAAAGTTCAGAAGCACCTCTTTCACATAACATACCGGCTATTCCACAAATATGATTTTTAAATATAGGATACCACCACAAGATGTAGGATCTTACCGCAATTCGGAAAGGTCGCTTCTTACCGTACACCGTACAGCAGGCAGCAGCAAAGTAAAATGGAAGGCGTGAATCCGTGAATATCATAATCAGCCAAACAGTTGTTATCAAAATTAGTGTGGCCGAGCAAACAGCTGTTTAGGAGATCCTAGGAAACCATTCATCAAGCGTGAGGCTTGAAGTGTAATTCATGGGGTGTCGGTATTATCCGTAGAGGCGATATTTCCCCGACTTCCCCTATATCTTAAGCTTTTTGAAACGTAGCAGTGTCAACATGAGCTCTACCAAAATTTATCATTTCTAGATAGAAAAATAAAGAACATAGGAAAATACATAATGTCCTGTTTCTTTTTTCCCCTCAAGACTCTTTTGTTTTGATGAAACCTACGATAGTTATACTATTTAAATGAATGCTAATTAATCATCAATCTTTGAAGGGCTCTAGGTTCTAACACTACTTCTGATAAAGTTATTTACAACGGTTTTCAAAGAAAAAACAATGCGTGTGATGCCTATCATGGGATGTTTTGCCCACAAAATATCAATCGACTGCTCAATCTTAGTCTTGGAATATTCATTTCAAATAATGGTTAGGTAGGTACGTACCTATTATTAGTCTTCTGTCGAGATTCACGGAACAACTGATGAGAAACCAGTAGGTACACGATGGTTGCTTTTCCTGTATAGTTTAGGAAGTAGTTTTACAGTGAACCTAAAAACTTTATGACATAAAGTAAAAATACGAAAAAATCTTAAAAGTGAAATTACTCGAAAACGAAGCGTTTAAAAGAAATCTATCTCTATGGGCACTTTTTGATGGAAATAATTAATAGAATTGATCCCTAGAAGGTTTTGAACCGAAAATTTTAACATCCAGTATATTATTTTGCATCTATGACCTACTTAGTTTGGATTTAGATCCCTTTATTGTTAAATTTATAATATACAGTGTCACGATTTAATAGGAGCGCAGTGATTGAATGACAGTTTTTTTAGGTTAGGTTGAGAAAAGGATGATATTATTTTCTTGATGCGCACCTCTTCTGGTCGGATCTCGGGCTTATCGCAAATGAAGATAACTGGAAGGCTGGAGTAAGCATATCCGGCCGCGCAAGCGTTGTGCCTTTCGCCGCGCGATGACGGTTGTGCGGTTAGTTCTCCACAGGACACAGAACTCTTCACCATCTCTTACTTCTCGAGCAGATCCATTTTACATGTTTGGAGCGATCTTCAAACATTCATCTCCATTATTTTTATAACACCCTCTGTCTACAGCTACACAGCTGATGTTCAAGTGTGGTACATCGTTTTAGCTCCGCGAAAATTGGAATTACCCGTTCGGTCACACGAAATAACAAATTATGCAAAACGTGAGTAAAGCTTCAAGTATTTCAAAATTATTACCTACCAACAAAAGGTTCACTCGATCGACGTAAACAACACATTGGACATTCAAAACCTCGTAACCATGACTTCCTTGTTGATTTCCGTTGAGTCGTGTAAAATACCGCGCTAAACATCCACAATCCACACTTTCTTACCTTGAATTATTTTTTTACGCGATATCAAGGCGTATTATACTAGTCATTAGGTATAATATTATTATCCCCTCTGATCATTTCAGTTAGGCTTTAATTGACATCGACACTTCGTTCAACCTTCGGATTTGAGTGCGTTTGTTTTTCATATTGAGACGCAACCTCTTCTCACTTCTCTTTCGCTTCTTGCTCACTCTTTTACTGAGTACTTTTATGTTACAGTAGTATCAAATATTACATTTAAATCACAATTAGATAGCTTGTAAGTAGATAAACTGCCTCCTAAGAAAATTACCTGCCTATCGATATTTCTATTTGCCACATTCTGGCCGATGCCTAACAACGTTTGAAGAACTCAACTCATCTTTTGGAACGGGTTATGCGTATGATGCGTGTGTCGATATGTAATCTTGGAGGTAAAACCTACCATAACACCTAAACTCCTCTTAAACATACCTACTTGGGTATATCAAATTCGTTTTTAGACAGGAAATATATACCTATGAGCTGACAATTTTATAAAAGCCAACAATTACGGAAATGAAGATAACTAACACTTTTTGTCTTGGGCCGCAGTAAATACGTAGTTAATTATCAATGCCTTAAGAACTGCCGAAGTAGATATTGATGTATACTTAATATTTTACACATCTGTAGCATGTGATTCTGTATCCCGTGATTATAACGGCGTTATACGACATACCTTGTGAATTTTGTTCATTGTTGTGTAGACTGTAATGGTACATTTTACATAGGTACTTATAAGTATATTTGTAGTAGTTAATTCAGAATATAAACAAAAAATGAATAATTAGCTACTCTTACGTACCTACATACATATCATGATAAGTATTTGTTAAATAACAATACAACTGCCTTCATCTTTTTCGTGGTATGAAGCCTCTTGAGTTTTCCATTAGGTACTAACATTCCATAATCCAATTGAGGTTTAAATTTATGGCTTCACGCTTCAATAGTTCCTGAAGATAACCCGGCTACAATTCTTTTGTTTGCAGGTTACGGGAATGAAACGTCCATCCCCAGAACCAACAGATAGCAGCATAGCTAAAATGCAGAAGAAACCCAAAACACAGAAAAAGAAGAAGAAGAGGGACCCTAATGAACCACAAAAGTACGTATAGTTTATTCTGTACGTACCTATATGTAACTATTAATGAAGTTGTGTCCATCCCTAAGGATATTGCACGTTTTACCTATATGAATTGATTTACCCATTTAATACTTGCTCTGCCCCTTATCTTTAATAATAATACCCGACAAATTCCCGCAAGTTAATAATTTTTAGTAGGTACCAATATAGTCCAGAAGCCAGGTCCAAAAATAGGTAGGTAGTAATTAGGGGATAAGGTTTGAGATTAAATTTTGAATATTTAGTCCGTTCTGAGTGAGAAAATCTTGGTCTGCCATCTCAAAATTGGTGGAATACAAAATGGCAGCCTCATAAAGATGGCTTAATTTGCCGATTTTAAAGATTTTCGCTAATAATTCCTAAACCGTACATCATACAGAAATTTTTATACGAATCAAAGATGTAAAGCATGAAAAAAGCAAAACGATTCGATCCCAAAACTTTGAATTATATCTCAAAATAAGTGAATTGCAAACTATTGAAAATCGGGCTAATTTTGGCCCAGTCTACTCCTCTCCCCCGTCGAAACTGTGGCCCTTCAAAATCACTTAATGACGATTTCAGTCTGCCAAAGCTAATTCTACTGAAGATTAAAAACTTTCCAAAGTTTGTACGGAGCATATTTTAGCTGAGATCTTTCCCCATGGACTTACAGCCGAACTTATCAATTTTATGTCATTTTACACATTAAGTTCGCAAAAGCGGCCTTTTACTTGGTACTTTAATGGGAAACGGTCTGAGCAAAAACTTGATCGAAACGAATTTGGGAAGTATTTAACCCAGAATCGAATGACGTTTGGCAGACCTGAATTAGACCAATATTGAGGTCGCTAGGTGTTTTTGAAAGGGGAAAGTCTAGGCGTCTTTAAGAGATTATCTGTTAGACGTCTAGACTTTTGCCCTTCAAAAAGTCCTAAGGACCTCAATATTGGTCTGATTCAGGTCTGCCAAACCTCATTCGATTTAAAGTTAAATACTTTCTAACGTTCGTAGCGAGCATATTTTAGCTGAGACCCATAGCCGACCATGGACTTACAGCCGAACTTACAATTTTATGTCATTTTACACAAAGTTCGTAAAAACGGCCTTTTACTTTGTACTTTGATGGGAAACGGTCTGAGAAAAAACTTGCTCAAAACTTTGGAAAGTATTTAACCTTGAATTGAATGAGGTTTGGCAGACCTGAATCAGACCAATATTGAGGTCGCTAGGACTTTTTGAAGGCAACAGTCTAGACGTCTTTAACAGATAATCTCTTAAAGACGCCTAGACTATTCCCCTTCAAAAGCACCTAGCGATCTCAATATTGATCTAATTGAGTTCTGCCAAATGTCATTCGATTCAGAGTTGAATACTTTCCAAAGTTCGTTTCGTTCAAGTTTTTGCTCTGACCGTTTCCCATTAAAGTACCAAGTAAAAGGCCGTTTTTGCGAACTTAATGTGTAAAATGACATAAAAATGATAAGTTCGGCTGTAAGTCCATAGGGAAAGGTCTCAACTAAAATATGCTCGATACGTTAGAAAGTATTTAACCTTGAACCGAATGAGGTTCAGCAGAGTGATATCAGACCAATATTAACGCCAATAGGTGATTTTGATGGGCAAAAGTCTAGACGGAGGGAGACTGGCTTATTTCGAGAGATAATTCAGAGTTTTGGGATCGAATCTTTTTTTTATGCTCTACAACTTCGGTTCGTATAATAATTTCTGTAGGATGTACGGTTTAGGAATTATTTGAGAAAAACTTTAAAATGGGCAAATTGAGCCAGCATTTTTATGAGGCCGCCATTTTGTATTCCACCAATTTTGTATAGTCAGTTCATTGATTTTAAAAAAAATTTTTTCTTTCTTTCTTTCACATACGTGTTGCGTGGGGTGGGGGTGTGGTGATGTGGCGTGACGTGTAATAAATATAAAGCTTTATTCCAAATTGTGTTGAACGGTTTTTGTGATGTGAAAAATAGGCAAGTTCCCGAACCATATTGGTTAATGTTTGAATGTAAAAACCATTATAAAACACTCTAAATAACACGATATCATAACCTATTTTCGTAACACAATTTTGTGTTAGTCAGGAGAAAATATGATTTCGTTACCTAATCAATTATTATATATTATGATAAGTAGATAGGAAGTTGGACATCTTCCTTAGCATTCATAAACATTTCCTACCTGTTTCCAATTTATAGGGTCGTGGTAACCAAAACTAAATAGAACGAACATTGAACCATAGATATCTTTCAGGGAAATAAATTCTATTTTGTATACCCACGGTTTTAGGTAGTAATTTGGAATTTTTTATCGATTATTCGATCCTTGAAAATAGAGTGACGCGTATTTTCGACAGACCCTCAGTCCAAAAACATGTAGTTATCTATCCAGATGTTGATATATCGATAGTGTTTTGGTGAGACGCTTTGATTAATGCTGTAACTAGGTAGGTATATTATCAAGTAAAAATTATTGAGCTAAATAGTTCTATGTCTGTATTTATGACGGTTACATTGACTGTAAGTTGATCAAGATTAATACTGATTAATCATTAATAAAATTACCTTTTCGTTTTTCAGGCCAGTTTCCGCATACGCCTTATTCTTCAGAGATACTCAAGCGGCAATTAAAGGGTCAAACCCAAATGCCAGTTTCGGTGAAGTGTCAAAAATCGTGGCGTCAATGTGGGATGCCTTGGATGCCGAACATAAAAATGTAAGTTTCTAACTCTCTGACGAGGACTTTAACAATTACTTTAGTTTAAATTCACTTAGCAATCGGAACTACCAAGACCTAAGTACTCATAACTTTCCAATTAATTGAACAAATTAACTTCTATCCTGGGTAATTAAGTAGACAATGTTTCATTTATTTTGACTGTAGGGGTCGGTGTGTTTTCAAAAAATGGTAAATATAAAATAATACAACGTATTATCTGTTAGATACTTTTTTTAATTGCAATTCCGGCAATTGGAAGGAACTCTCGTTTGTCTGAAATGCTCATAACATTGTCAAAGACCGAGAAACATTTAGGTACATATTACTCATTACAATTATATTAAAAAATTCCTTCATTTGTAAACACGTGATTCTACAATCACGTATAATAGAAATATGTATTAACAAAATTATAATGAATACCTTAATAGTTAATCAAACGTTTCACGCCCAATGTTATCACTTGTCGGAAACGTTTTGTGACTATTGAATAAAGGAAGGTATTCGGGCGAACTGAGTGGGTCTGAGCTAAGTATTAAGAATTTTAAAGAAAATTGGTTGTTCAGTTCAGACATAACTTTGCGTGACTACTCGAAGGGTTTGTTTGCAAAGTAAAAAATAGACTGGAGATTGAACAGTATGCAAAAAACTATCCTAGATTTATTATTGTCCTATCCTACTTATCAAGTGTCTACCTAACACCTTGTATAATTGTATCATTTTAAGATATGACCTCTTATAAATTTTATAGTATGTATGCTATCATAAAGGTTCCTGTACGTTAACTCAAAAATTGATAGATATCCAACGTGAGAACAATAATGTAGAAGAGGATACAACAAATGATTTTGCTCTGTAGTTTACTTAATAAATTTGAACCGAGACTTTGATTATTTCGGATTATATATTGATCTGAAATAACCAATAACTTCCCATTGGGGAACTAAAGAGTTCACTATTGGGTTGTGAATAATTATAATCAACAAACTGCGATAGAAAAGAAACCACAGGCCGATTAAAGGAGCTAGCATAGGTTTAGTGTTTCGGTACCTACTCGCTAGTTGACATTGTACTCTACTTTTGATCTCTTCAATGTCTTCCAGATAAATGAATTATTTTGTCCATCTTCCAAAACTGATCACTGGGCACAGACAATTTCTGAAATTCTTGAATCAGCCCAATTTCTCTTATCCCAATCCCCATTGCGCTCTCAGTTATACTTACGGTTATGTTATACTTACGGTGTATTTATTAATAAATTGATCATATTTCAGAATTTGATTTTAAACAGACTCAAACACCTAATGATTTATTTCTGAAATATCAAAAAACGATTAAGGAAGCTTTTTTTGGTAATTTTGAAAGAGGTAGGTATTAATAGCTGTATCGACTTACTTCACATCAATATTATGTTGGTACTTACATAGGACGCTATTAGTGAAAATTAGCACGAGTGGGATGAGAAGAGTTCTGTTGAACTGTTTTATTCATTTAATCCAAAAGTTATTCGGTTGCCGGAGCACAGACTACATGGGGTTAAACCGTTCAGAACAATATTATGTATACAGACCTACGAGTTCCTATTTTTCTACATCATTGTATTTGTTCATCTGTTTGAGAACTGTAACTTTCAACAAGATTTAGTAGATAAACCTTGTATTTGAACTCTGTACGTGTGAGAATGAGGAGTAGTTTTACCCATTTACATTCTCACTTAAGATGTTCAGATTGTTAGGGTTCTCAGACTTTTAGCTCAGACATTTGGGGGCTGAACTGTAGGTACTTAGGTTCCTATTCCAGTCCTACCTAGGTAGTTTTGCCTATTCTTCTTCAACGTTCAAAACGTTCTAAACATTCATTTATCCATTTTTCACTTCAGGTTTACAAAAAGAAGACCGAAGCTGCCAAGAAAGATTACTTAAAGGCGTTGGCTGCTTATCGTGCAAGTTTAGTTTCTAAGGTAAGTTTGAGGCTTCTAATCGTTTCGTAAAGTAGGATTTACGACAACTTGTAAAAAACATCTTGTGCGATAGGTAGATACCTACTTTAAACAGATTCCCTACATCTTACTCAGTTGATAGAGTTGCCGGTTATATAGATTTCTCTAGGAAATTTTTACAGATAGCGTGGTTCTTGAAACAATAATACCTAATATGCGGAATCGGTTTCCTGTTATCAAATCTTTCTAAAACGGAATCATGCTTACTGGAATCATCACACATCAACACTGGGTTCTGTGTAGAAAAGCTATCCAATATAGAAACATTAGACCTTTGTGCAACAATATCCAGGTTTTTCCAGTGAATCTTTTCAACGAGTTCTAATCCTAGCTTTATTTAGAAGGAAAAGTTCCCGTCATGCAGCATGATCGTATGAGCAAATTTTTGTAGATTACAGTATTATATTAGGTTGAATTGTTTTGAAATTTGAGCACTTTTAGGGCAAACAATTGTTAACCACCAACCATATAGCAAATAAACTCGAACTAAATTATATTCTACGATTCGAAACAGCAATTTTTTGGATTTTTAATCGATTTTTCAGCAAAATTAAAGAAATCCACGTACATTTTTCTGCAAATTTTTGCGTTTTAACTCGTTGTCAATAACTATTATTGACTAAAATTTTCTAAAAAACATAAATTTAAAGATATAAAGCCGTTCTGAGCCATTTTTCGTGATATTTTTAGTACATTTTCTGAAATTGCACAAATTTAATGTGCTCAAAAAGTGCTAGCTAACAAACTCATCCTTTCGTTTGGAAAGCTTGGTTTTTGGCGCAAGAACGGAATTTTTTATCTCAATCCTAAGGGGAGTTATCGTCTGGAATGATATATATACATTTAACCCTCGGATACTCGCGGTATCAAATTGATACAGAACATGGCTTTGAAGGGTTGCAACGCTCGCTATAGCATGCAGAGGGGGGCCTCTTTCCCTCTACCTTCCTAACTTCAATCCGTCTTCAGAATTAGTTGACCTTCACGAGTCGAATGAGTGAGCTACAGAGGTTACGGCTGCTTTTAATCAAATTGATACACCGCGCCCATCCAGGTAATTTACAGATTACGAGATTGAAAATGTCAATGGCAATGATGAAGATCACCCTCAGGAACAGCCGATGCAACTGCGAGAGAGAGCTTTTCCACAACCCACATCAGGGAAAAAACGAAAGAGATGCGACCCCTGTAAAACTTCAAAAAAAAGTAGATTGACAACTGACAATTTAAAAAAAAGTAGATTGACAACTGACAATTGCGTACTTTGTGAAAATTTTCTGTGTTCAGAGCACTTGAAACCTATTTGTAAAGATTATTACCAAAAATTAAATTTAGCTCAATAAGAAAATTGGTACCTAAAAATTTCTCCTAACACGTTTGTAATTATGTGCCTCACTTAAAATTTTCGTTCTTTTTTCTAGTTTATTATTTCGTTCCTTTGAGTTTACGAGTATAGTTCCTATCTATAGACTTGTCTTTATTCCATAAAACGTTTGCTGTAAACATTGGTTAAGATTTTAACTCATCTGTGAAGAATGTTGCCACAAAATTGTTTACTAAATAAGGAAATACGTAACAATTATGCCTAGCTCAAATTATTAGTTACCCAATATTTCAACCTCATAATTTAATTTCTTGAATTTTTCCATAATGTTATAGTAGTTTCTCTACCTATCAGTTTGTTTGCTAGTCCAATAAAACTATTAATTTGAACAATGGTTAACTTTATACTATTTCCCTTAACCCATTTCCCCTCCTAACACCCATTGTATCAAAATGATACACCGCGCCTTTCGCCGTTTTTTTTTTTTAGACCGCGCTCATCCGAGGGATATATGTATATATCTAGGATTCGTTTCAGAATGCCTCAAAACGGATTTCAATAAAGAAAAATTTGGAAATTTTTAATTAGAAATTTGTTTGAACCAATGCTATAGCTTCATTTTCTACGGAAATTCGCTAAAAGAGAGTAAGAGAGTTACGAGATATCTCGAAAGACTTTTTTTCTTTTTTTTTACTTGAAAGAAATGATGGAATACCGAGTTGAGTTGGTAAATGTTGATGGAGTTGATGATTTTCAATATTTTATTTGCCTCATTGTTACAGGGAGGATCGGAACAGGAGCCGATGTACGGAGGCTACGGAGGGTATGGCGGAGGGTACAGCGGATATTCGCCACCCACAGGCCTCCCCTCGCCGCCGGTCCCGTCACCTCCAAACCACATGAAGAACCCCAACCACCTCCTCAACGACAACAGGCCACCAATGCAACAGGTGGGCTCAATTTTTCGGTTTTCACGTTTCCCATAAATATGGTGTAGCCTATTGATATATATAATCCTCGTCGTCAATGGGCAATTTCATCTGTTCCATTTTATACAATGATTTCACGGAATAAAAATCCCCGGAAAATAAAATCCTGAAGACAAAATAGCTTAGGTACTCTTAGATTGAATAGAAATTACGGGAGTTGATATTAATTTGTTGTCATAGGGGGGCCAACATTAAATTTTCAATTATTAGCACGATATAGGACATTCGGCTCGACGTTTCCCGGGAATCAGCAACTTGATTAGCTGAAAACTTTGGGATCCGTATGCTAACCGGAAATGGACCAAGTACCAGCGTTTAAACGAACACCTTCAAGAAATGACTATCAGGTACCTAGATAGGTTTTTTTTTTCATAAATACCTACCTAGTTAGTCCCACAAAGTTTTGTCGGTTTCACTGGCTTGTTAATCCGTATTTTCTCAAATACGACGAACAGGCCCCCTACGACGAAGGTGTTGATGAGTTTTAACGGAAAATCGCGTATAGCATACGGTTGACCCCTCGAGTACAACAAATAGCGAGCTAGCTAATAAATAGCTAGCTTCACATGACTTGACTCCCTGACTGCTGGCTGGCGTCCAAACAACTTTTGGAGATCCACATATATATACGTGTTGTACTACTATGTAAGATTAAAACTGCGTATAAAACTATGAATTTCTATTTCTCCCACCATTGTTTCAATTTTTTTTTTTTTTTTTTTTTTTGTCTTGCGGGATTATTTTTTCCGGGGATTTTTTTCCCGGTTACCTTATACTATGCTCTGGTGTAAAGAAAGCTTATGTGATGTAGATAGGTACCTACCTAGTATAGGGGAATGATCACCTCCGAGTTTGCCTCGGGGGAAACCTCCAATGACGAGATTCAATTTTCGATCAATCGGTTTATCGCGCAAACCGTTTGGATTGGGGTTTGAAGCTGAATGTTTATACTTGCCCGAAAGAGGAGAGCTTTTAGACATACGTCAAAAATTAAAAATTCCGAACTACTAAAGCTATTACCTGTATTTTGAATGCTGAGGAAACAAGTTAAATGTAGGCAGATAGGTATCAAAACGCTGCAGAACTATTTGAATGCTGAAAGCTTGTTATACATACATTGAGCAGGTTGAGTGGGATTTTTAATACCAGTTGACAATACTGTTTCCATAGTTGTGAGGAGAATATATTAAAATGTAAGTTTATGTTTTCTTCGGTTGAAATGTTACAACCACAAGTTTTCCGCTTTCCACAGTACTTATGTGACTGAGCATTTGGTCAGTGACATCTCAGAACTAACTTCTATCGACTTCAAAAGAAAATCTGAGGACAAGCAATTGTTTGAAAAATGGTTGCGAAAGGCTTAACACTATGATATATATATTTTATTTGTAAGTGAGCTCATTTATTTATATTTCATTATTAGGTATTTAATGATTTAAGCCGTACCTCAACCAAAAATTTCATTTGCAACAAAATGTGATTGTTTTTATTTTTGTGTTTAAAAATTACTGCCTTTCAATAAAACACAGCATTTGTTATTAGGTAAGAATTATTGATTGGATAAAGAAAAACTTTTCGGTTCCAATTTCAAGGTAGAATATCAACACTGGTATTACTGTAATGTTGAGTAGGTTCTCTCTGTTCATCTCACGACTTAAAACAGATACCTCCTATGCATTGTGGTGAACTGTTTATGTGGGTGGGAACCAAATACAATTCTCAGGTAGTCACAGATCAGTAAGGAAAAGCAGTAAATGATTTGACACGTAGCAAAATTCCGTAACAGATTTCGGAATGGGGTCAGGGAAATCAGTTCTGGCTTGGGAGGAGTGCAATCGGGAGAGTGAAAAGACGTGAGAGGTGAGATAGGCCACGCCTTATCGTTCCTTTCCCCTCCCATCACGATTCCCGCTTGTGTTCGCATTCCCTTCATTTGGCTCCATGATAGGCGCCCTCCCTAGTTCCATGAAGTATCGATTTCTATACAGCTTTCGAAGATTCGACGCTTCGCAGCTACAGTTTGTTCCTTTGTTCTTGCTTCTCGCCTTCACCAATCGCCATTTTGTTTTGGGTTGTTGCTTGTTGAGTGTTGTTTTTCGGCTTGTTCTACAATCTTTTGGATTGAATATTGTAGTTCATTAGAATTTCTTTCGGAATCTGTTTCGTTTGCAGAAATAACCGACAGATAAAGTATACATTGTTACCATCTACGTAACATTGTTACTAATTGCCCGTGGGTCACCGCGTCCATATAACCAATTGATACACAAATCCTTTGTTCGCCCGTTTCAACATAATACAATGACTGTTACACCGGCAAATATGGTATTTCCACATTATTGCTCATTATTTACTTCGATAAAGTACTATGCATTTGACCTCGATATAAGTATCTTGAATGCTCCCTTCAAGTTATAACCTCACCGAGTAACTAATTGTTCTTCGTATTCGGCAGGTCATGATGGGCCACATGAATCAGCAGCCCCAACAACATTTGTCGCAGCAACAGCAGCCGCCTCCACAGCAGCAAATGAACGCCAACTCAAACTCCTACATGCATCAACAGCAGGTAGTCCTCTAATCATTCATACCTACCCATTATTCAGAGTTGATAGTACGTCGGTCATTCTCATTCAAAAGTTACATTTAGGTAATCCAGAGAAGGCTGTTTGGTCGTACCTAACTCATTTTTTACACCAGACGCATTTTTTTCCCGTTCCATCCTTATCTCAAATACGCTTCACCACTGTGATCTTGTCAGTTCATTCGATGTTATTTCTGTAAATTAATGTGCAGAATTTCGGGCTCCTAACCTCATGTGCGTTACCGTAATTGATAATTCGATTCTAAGCTCCCCAGTTGATAGAATGAACAAATTTATGCTTTATAGAAACTACCTAGGCTATTTCAAATTTGGTCCTATGAAGTTTTATGGCCAGGTATTCACAAAAAGCGTCATTTCATGCCATAAGTAAATCTCATGTATGTTACCCAAAAAATGTTTCTTGGTGTTAAATTTTATTATTTGTATTATTAAACATTCTGATTATTTCAAAACCTATCAATACTGACAATAAGCTATAATTAAGGTAAGGTTGTGGTTTGATTGCCTCCACATGAAGTCGCACAAGTAGAATGCACATGAATTCGCACAAATAGATCAGAATGCTTTGTATCTATAGGTTGGTGGTCTGGATACTCGCATCTCAAAATTACATAACATCAAGTAGTCAATCCCTTAGTAAAAATACAGTTTAGTTGGACATGTAGGTCAGAAAGATGTGTATACTTTGGCTGTCTGAATGCTCGCAAGCTCGCATCTCAAAAGTACATAACATAATATGATCTAAGTAAGAATTAATGCCTAGAAACATCGGGCGGGCGTGTTGAAGACAAATTGACTGGGGGGGGGGGGGGGGGGGTTATAACGGAAAAGTACCAGGTGGTGTAAGAAATCCCTTCCAGAATTGGTAGTATCACATTTTTTGGGATGAAAACGGTAGCACACATGTGTTCGTGTTTTTTAAGAAATACCTTTTACTGGGCATTTCTTAGGCGTTTTCTTGTGGCCAACACCAATAAAAATAATTACCTAACTTTGAAAAGTCGCATTTTTGAAAAGAGACTATTAGAAGAATATTAGGTAGACAGAGTATTAAAAGTATGGATCCATTAATTATCACTCATCAACTTTAATTAATTAACACTCAAGTGTGTTACCAGTGGGTCCTTTGTGTTACATTAGATAGAGTTATAACATACAAATGAGTGGTAACGCACAAAAGAAACCAAATTCAACTAACCATTATATGAAGCCAGATCACCAAATCAAACATAAAACACTCGTAGTATTCAGTAATTATTGAAGAGAAGTCATCAAAAAAATTAACCATCTATTATGAAGCTATTAAATAGAGTAACACACATGAGAGGGATTAAAAGTACGCGCCATATTATGAATAAAAGCTGCGTGCCTCTCGCACACATTTTGTTCTTGCGTAAACGAAACAGGAGGACATCTGGTTCTACAAAATGGAAGCATTCCCGCGTAAAAATTCTCAGCGCTACCAAAATTAACGTTGTTAACGTACATGAGATCACTTCAGTATGGAAAGCGGTGGACAAACTTTTATGATGACGTCACAACAAAAGTGGTGGTCTGTAAAATTGGTACCTATTATTTTTCTGGGGCCGATATCACCTTCTTTACGTTGAATGCTTTCAGTAACGCATTGTTGCAGAACCCACTATAAATGAAGACCCTTTCTTCCACTTATTCTAAGTACTACAAGTTCAGAAACTGTCCACATCGAGTTCGAAAGTTTTTCTACTCGAGTTCAGGTTATTAGAGAGTTCTTATGTCGTACAGCGAGATGAGTCGGGCGACGACTTGCGATGGCGATAGGGTGAGCAAACGAATGCTAACCTCTAGAGTCGTTGGTTGCCAAGTGGTGGGTCATTGACGACTCGCTCTATGACCCAATAAGTCACGCTAAAGTGATTGATTCCTTGTGTGTTTTCGGACATTTTGCAGATATTTCACTTCTATATCGGTTTTTTTCACTTTTATCTGGTAACAACCTACCTACCTCAAAATTCACTTCAAAAATCAACTTTTACAGCATAACACTATTAATCACTTTCAAAAACTTGAATAAGTACTAACAACAAACTCCCCAAGCAGCTTTACTGTTTTGATGTGAAATGAGGTTATCCTCAACAAATGTAATTCAGCTGAGTCGTGAAACGAATTGGAAACCTCGTTTTGATTGATGACCCGCGAGGCGGTACGACTCAGCTCACTCGGGTCGGGTCCCAAATCGGTGTTAAGTTGCCTGACTCAGAAGCGCGTGCTCGCTTCCATTTATCTACTCATGCTGACGACTCAGGCTCCCATTCGGGCAACAAGTAGACGATCGAGTACGACATAAGAACTCTATTAACAATTTTATTGTACTAGCAGTAGTTGCTGATAGTATGAGATTATTCTGTTGCTACCCCTTTTGCGATCCTTCTGAATAGCCTCCCCAATTTCACTCACTCTTCACCAGATTTCCCGTACTAACACAAGTTTTCGGTCCCCATTGTTTTGAATCTTCTTATATGTATGCTTTTCATTCATACTTATTATTTTCGTGTAAAACTTATTTACAATACAGTTCTCCTGAAGATTGATCAGTTTAGTGGTCTTGGTGTTACAGGCCGGTGGGGGCGGGGCCGGGGAGCAGCCAATGAGTGGACCAGGGGGCCCACCACCTAACCCCCCTCCTTCCAACCACTGCATCAGGGTTGGCTGCCCTAACCCAGCTGTAGCCAATTCAGAGTGGGAGGATGAATATTGCAGTAATGAATGCGTCGTTACCCATTGCAGGTAAGACATTTTTTTCTAAGTTTTATGCTTTGGCTTCCTTTAGGATGATGAATTCGTTATGTTTTTCTTGTCCTTCTCCAAACCCTTGAAAGTTTGTGGTTCTTCTCCTTTTATCCCAACATGTTGTTTGACTTTCTAAGACTACTGGGTGTCTGTTTAACTAATACCCCATTTAAATTCATTCCACTTCCATGGTACTGAGCAGGGAACTGGGTAGCGAAACATGTAAACACCTCGCTCGCGCTGCCCCTTGCTCCTTCCACTCATCCTGCCCGTGCTCCCACCACAGACGGTTTGTGGTGTGGACTTCAAAGGAGAGGCAGTATGAGTGGCAGTGAGTGCAATATGTAAACACCACTTCTGCGTGACTTCCAGCATAGATGAGATATTAATATGGCTTAGGAGTCACAGAACTGATGCTGTCTCTGCTTCCTCCATTTCCCCAGTTTGGAGCTGGGAAGAGTAGACAGCATGTAAACACTCACTGCCCTAATGGGCAGCAAATACAGCTGGCTGTGCGGCAGTGGCATTGGAAGTGGCTGAATGTAAACAGGGTATAATAATAGAACTAATCATATTGCACATAAAAGTTCCAGCCATGCAGCATGATCATATGAGCGAATTTTCGTAAATTATATATGATAACTTCACATTGTTTTGAAATTTGAGCACTTTTGAGTGTAAAGAAATCGTTGACTCCGAATTTTTAGGGGAAAAAACTCGTTCAAAATAATATTCTGTTATTAAAAAAAGATTTGGGATTTTTAGATTTTTAATCGATTTTTCATCAAATATTAATGAAATGCAAGTACATTTTTCAGTATAAATGTTTGCATAAAATTGATAACGTTTAAGATTATTGGCCGATAAACTTCTTTTGACTAAATTTCTGCTATAAAATATAAATTTTACGTTTTTTAACCGTTTTCAGCCATTTTTAATAAATTTTTTTAGTAAATTTTATAAAATTTGACCAATTTAATGCACTCAAAAAGTGCTGGTCAACGAACTTATCCTTTCTTTTGGGAAGCTTGATTTTTTTGCGTAAGAACGGAATTTATATCTTAATCCTATGGAGAGTTATCGTCTAGAATGACATATATATGGAAAGCTCTTTGACCTACTTTTTTCCGCAAAGGAAATGATATACCAAATTGTAAATACAAACTGTATGTAAATGTCAATTGTAATCAACGAAAAATAACAATAATTGAAATTTCTCCAAAAATTGACATTTCTCTTGATTCTTCGTTCCGCTATTTCTTCAGCAACCTCCATGTCATTTGTGAGAACAGGTTTTATGAATTTATTATGTTAGAATATTTTTTTGTGGAAAAATTGCTTAACTGTTATTGGTAGATTTGGATTTATCGGAAAGTTGACAGACGAAATATCTAATTTATCGTGTCATGATATACCCAATGATCAGATGAAATACTTCGTATGAATACTGAATGTTCTTGGATACTAAATAGGGCTTCAAATTTCTTTCTAACTCAGCTGATAGATTTGATAGAATGACTGTTTCATGATGCGCTGTCTTAACACTTTGAGTGCCACATCAAAACAGTAGATCCTTAAACCCATGGCATGAACCCCTGTACCTGATCGGAGAAGGAAACTTCTCTCTGTCCCAGGTTGGAACAGATTGTGCTCAAGGTTTTTAGACATGGAGTTACTATGTCCACTGACATAGCTTGAGAGCTTTGTCATCGAACTTTCCTTACCAGTGCTATAAAGGTGGTATGCATATGCATATTCTGGTCAGGTGATTTGCTTGGTGAAGCTGATAGCCCTACTGTGGTTACTCCTAACCAAGCTCTGTGAACATCAGCTGATTCCCCTGCTCTGTAGTGGACAAAGTGGGAAAGTGGAAGGGCCTGCGTTTTTGAACAACGGCAGTATCAGTGCTTATGCTGTATCGCTACTTATGCCATCTTGTATATGAACGAGACCACTGTTCGACCAAGCTGCTATAGACTTAAGGTTTCTTTTCCTCCCATCATATTTATGCTCTTACCTTAATGGAATTACAGGTTTTCCGGAACAATTCATGTCTCGTAACTGGGGAAAACGACAGCTCCGACATCCCTTTGTAGGGTGGAATTCAATAGCTTGATCTGTATCTCTGAGATTAAGGGAAGTATGCCAAAAGCAATACCAATGAGTTGGGAGGGCAGAACAATATCTCAGAATCCATTTGATGGGCTCAATCAATTGCAGAAATAATAAAATTCATATGAATTGTTTTCAATTTTATTGAAAACATTCCAGCATCCCACCATTCTGGGGTTAACTTCTAAACTCCTCATCCCTCCTTCACGCTAATGAATATCTTATTTTATTATCATTTGACGAAATATTGGTTTGTTAGTCGATCTGCTTAATCTGATTAATATAGTATTATTTCCATTCTTCATTTCCCTCCTTACTTAGGTTTTTTTAATCCTAACTGATGATGCTTTCTTTTTCTTTCCAGGGACGTTTTTAGCTCTTGGGTAGCATCTAACCAGAATGCGGCTGTGAAATAGACATTTTTGTGTGGGCACTGTATGACCACCAGTTGTATATATATATAATATAATTACATTAACATTTTATGATCGGCGTCCTGCCATATGTGTACAATTTATCTTTACTTCAGAGAAATCGGTGGTAGTTTTTTCTATCATCAACATATCGTCTTGGTTATCGTGAAGAACACTAACTTGTATTCTATCTTGTTACTTGTTACTATACAATTTTTAATTAAAACAAATTATAATTTTGTAAATACGCGTCTTTATGATTTTATTGTTCTACAGTCTTCACTTTAATCAAGTTTATATGTTACCCATATACATAGAAATATATAAATATTAAAAATGCTACATTATTAGTAGCTACTGTATTGCATGTTCAATCTGTTTAGTATTAAAAGGAATAATAATTGACGAAAACTCTCGTAGGTAGAAAATAGTTGTTTTAGACCAGCGTTATCTGCTGAGGCATCAAATTGCCAAGTTCATGAACTCGTTTAGTACCTATGTGATCTAAAGTTGTATAAAACTTGAATATGCTCATAATGTGCATTACGAATTTGAGTTTTATTGTATATGACACGAACCGTTGTATTCTCAAGTGTAAATTGGAAATTAACTGGTCAAGTGCAGTCTTGAATTGTAAGTTATTGTCCTCTTTTTTTTTTACTTACTAATTTCTTTTTTTTAGTAAATTATTTTTTCATGTTGCTATTCTGAAAGTGTAATATTTGGTTTCTGTTGAATGAATTATAGTGAATAGATTCTGATCATGTGTTTTTGTGCTAATGCTTACCTACTTATTAAAGTCTGTCTGGTTTGGAATCTTCCCATAATGTTGTGTGGTGGTTCGGAATTTTGTGTGGATAATTCGGTGGAATGTTGGGATTTTTGCTGTAAACGTTCATTTCATTTTACTCCCCAAGTTTTAGTTTCCAATGTCGCTTGACTCCTTACCATTGTTGGCACGTTCTTGCATTTTGATTCATATCAATAGTTTTTCTGTTAGTTGTTTTTTGAATAAATGAAGCCTTAGGGTAAAACTATGGGAATGGATGTAGATGGCAAAACCTCAATTAATATTGTTGACTAATGAATCGATCTACCGATTACTGTTATCATTTTATTTACTGATGTCCATGATACCCCATTTCACCCCCCTCCTCCTTCAAAACAACACTCCCTATGGGTCAGATTTGGAAAATTTTAGGTATCTTGTGGTTCAAGTTAAGAGTAATCCAAACATATTCCCCCACTCAGATCCCCGGTTTGTTCAGTGGTAACAAAGATACCCCCTCCACCCCTAAAACACCCCCTATGGGACAGATTTTAAAATTTCAAGTAGCCTGTGATTTATGTTAGAATGATTCAAACATATTCACCCAATCAGATTCCCAGTTCGTTCAATGATGACCAAGATACCCCATTTTACCCTCTCCTCCTCCCGTAAAACAACCCCTCTGGATAAAATTTTGATAACTTCAAATCGCTTATAATTCAAGTTGGACTGATATAGACATTTCCCCCCACTCACATCAGTTGTCCAATGACCCCTGTAACCGTGAAAAGCGGACAAACATACGGTGAGACAGACAGAGAAACATTGAGAAAATGGTACCAATCGTCTACAAATAGCATGAAACGGAAAAGAAACGCATAATTTCATGATTCTAATCAATGTACAGACAGACATACTCTCGATTTTATTAATATAGATTAGGTACATTAGGTAGGTATTTATCAGTATATTCTTCATGGACGTAGGGTACTTACCTACGACGAATGGGAAGTAGGTAGGCCTTCCTACTTAGTTATTAGAGAGTTTTTTGTGACTTCAACTCAACGTCACCCGTTACTGTAGTCTCGGAGGAGCAAATGAAGATGCTAACCCAAATGGAACCGAGAGAACGGTACCCTTAATTTTGATGTCACGTTAACGGTGGTTGGGTAACGCGATATTTTCCCCCAGCTATTTTGATGTCCACTGGTTTACTTTTCAATTTCTCCGTTTTGATATGAAACGCCGATTTTCAATCCTGAATTCGAATTTTATGTGTTTCAGTACAAATACGGGCTCTCAGTTTTAGTTTTCAATTCGTAAACAGGGCATGGATTTAACGCAAAGATAATAAGCTTCAAGAGTGTGGAACACCGCGGTTTAGTTGCCCTTATAGGTCATTAGTCGTTACGAACTTCATGTTTAGGGGTTTTCCGTTGGGTATGAACTACAAGTATGAAAAAGTATTTATCTCTATGACAATGAACCAGGATTTTACTGATCAGTGGAGGCAGCACTTCACGCAATATTCACGAGAAAATAGCTGAGAGATCAGGCAAACTAAGATCAATGCTGCGAAGAAGTAGTGTCTTAAAACTCAGTTTTCTCATTTAAAATATGTGAAATAATAATAGAAATAAGGCTATAATCGACCAAATAGAGCCTGTGCGCAAAAGAACGGATTTTTTCGATCGAGTGGAAGGCTAGTAAAGCTAGACAGCGGAGGCGGACTTCAGATGGTACCTACATTCGATTTCTACGCGACTTGGTAAAATAACCAAGTTTGAGGGGTGCTCAAAAACCTACCCGCTACATCAACGCAATCAGTTGGTAATGAGGCATTTGAAAAAGAAAACTATTATTTACTTCACTAGTATTCATTCTAACGTACGACGTTGCTAACGTCCCCTCAAGGTCACGTACTCTTGGGTACATTAGGGTGACGTTAAGGGTACGTTAGTGGTCACCAAAAACTCTCTATTTACCTGTGGTAGGTACCTATAATCTATGATTCAACTAATTTTCTCACGGATTAGGCGGAAACATCTTTTCTTTTTTGCAACGGCACAAAAAATTTTAAAATCAAGGTTTGAAAATTTCTTCTTTGGAACCCGTGTTGAGGCATTCTGAAACGATTCGTGAAGTTCGCACTTTTTCATATGTACCTATATATGTACATATTATTTGCTATGCAATTCTTAGGTCTGTGGTGAATTCCACCACAGCATTTCAACAACCCTTTTCAGGGCTACCAAAAAGAGGTACTCACGACACAATTACATATAAAAGACGTCGAGTTACAACTCAGCAAAATAACATATTTCGCCCGAGAGAATATGCGAAATATTCACTCACGAACGAAATATTCACAAATAAGCAACAAGCCAAACACCCACTGCAGGAGAAGGGTTCGTCAGGACAACTCACAAAAGTTGTCTTGAAAACAACAGCCCAACGAAATAATCAATCGACCTCTGCGAAAAGCAAGGGCGAGGCTGGCAAACCAACTCAGCTATCATATTCACAGATTCTGAGAAAACACTATGCGAGCCAATAAGGAAACACATGGTGAACTAAGGAAATTAAGCGGACCAACCAGGGGGCGGCAGGAGGCGGCCACCTCCCTATAAATACCCCGCACGGAGCCCTCCGTATTCATTCCACCTTCTGCTCTCGCTGACGACTCTTCTCATCTCTCGACGAAGTTTCTACACGCATTCAAGACTCAGAAAGGCATATCTTCCTCTCCTCACAGATTCTCTCGATCTTCTTGGCATCTACGAGTCTAGTCATTGCACTACTCATAGCCCAACGTAGATCTCCAGTAAGGGTCCCACCCGGCACGTTTAAGACTTCGTCTAAAACGTCGCGTCCGCAGGGAGACCTGAGCCGTATCACCCGAATCTCGCAGCCTTCGGCTCTTGATTGCCCGAGGGGTACGCCAGGAAATTGCACAGCTCATACGCTCCAATTTACCGTCCAAGGAAGCCTTTATCAAGGCTCGGAGAGGACCCCGACATCAAGCTGGGAGAGAGCTTTGCCGAGCGAGTCCCTCCTCTACATAAATCCTTCATCCGAACGGAAAGGTATTTTTCTATCGAGTAAACTCACTCGGATATCTCGATGGAGCGAAGCCCCTCTTACTTCCTCGGACTCGAGGGAGAAGAACTTGGCGAGGGGACAGGCGTCGGGCCTGCTCCAGCTCCTTATCCGAAACTCGATTCTCACTCAAAACGTAGTGACAAACTACCCGGGCCAGCTCCGCGCCCAAAGCTCGAACCTCTCGACGAGATCGCAGCTTTACCTAATAAACCCTCAAAAAGTTTGTTAGCTACTCCCGTGCACACGCAAGGGATCGAGGATTCTTTTCAGAATCTCTCGGAAGGTAGTTCTTACGGTTCTACCCATGAATATACTAAATATTCATCTCACGATCGCACCGTCGATCCGAGTGTTAAACACACTCCTATCTTGCATACACCACACGGACCAAAAGGTACTTTCCAGTACTTCAATCAAACACATTCCGTCCCTCCTACAGATGTAAATCTGAGACCGGAATATTACACAACGGTTCAGCACCCGAATACGCATTTCCAAACAGCTCGAACCGAACCTGGCGCCCCTCGCGGCATACCAATGAACGAACCACGAGGTTCAACCACCCAGCAAAATGTCCTTGACAATTTCGCTCACCTTTCCTTCGGAAATAATACAGGGACCAACCCGCATAACCAAGATACGGGTACTTTTCACAACGTCCCACTTGGTCTACCTACACCAAGTAGAACATATATAAATCCACTACAAATGGTGACCCCGCCTTTGAACAGGCTAAACACGGAGCAATACGTTCCCTCTTATGAAGCTAGTGGATTTCAGGGAACCACTGCGGGCGTGCGACCCCCGCCGGGCCTCTATGCCCCACATCTCACACTTCAACCCTCTCCACAAAGTGGCTTTAAAGCACTTTTGGAGGAAATAGGTGACTATCAAAAACCTATTTTTCAGAAGAAAAATATTGATCGAGCTCTCGCAGAGTTCGATCAGTACTGCATTCGCAAACATTTGAGAACACAAAACGAGTGTTTCTCCGCCATTTACAAGTGGGTACCTGAGGAAATGAGAGAAGCCATTGACTCAGCGTATCTCACGGCACCCCACGCACCTTACGAAGAGGCTAAGAAACGCCTAACACGAGAATATGGGTTGTCTATGCAAGATAGACTCCTCGCACTAGAGAATCCATCATCTCTCGCCAAAAAACCCAGCACTAAGTACCATGAAATGTATGCTAAAGCAGTTGGGTACTTTTCGGAGGCATTGATCACACAAAAGTGAATCGAAACTCTGCCAAACGACGCACGGGGTCTCGTCGCAGCACAAGCAAGCACGAGCGCCCGGCTGGACCTGGCTGACGCGCTACACGCGTATAAATCAGAAACTCCTTCCCTTAACATTAGGGGAGTCGAGTCAACCAACAAAACAAGCACTTCAAGCCCTAAGAAGTCTGTTACACAAAAAACTGAGTATAAACCTCACAAACCTAACATCTACATCTGCCGAAACCACACTCGTTTCAGCACAGAGACACGTAAGTGTGCGGATCCGCAGCACTGTGGTTGGAAACCAACCGTCTCAAAGTCAAACAAAAAGGCTGCAGCTATTAGCCAGCCAAAACATAAAATAGTTTCGAAGGAAACTACACCGGAACCGGTACCCGAAATTACCGTTCCCACTTCAGAAAACGAGTGCTCGGAAAACGAGTAACTGCCAGTGTAGCAGAGCCTATACGCCGGCAGACCAAAGATTTTAAACGGCTCTTTTTCAAGTGTCAACTTCACGGCACCGAATTCCTCATTGACACGGGAGCAGAAGTGAACATTCTGCCCCAAAATATCACTAAAAAGCTGGGTTTGAAGGTTCTCAAAACCAATGTCAAGCTCACAGCTGCAAACGGCGCCCCAATCGAAACATTGGGACGAGCCAACACAACGATCAACATCGGTCTCGGTGACATGACCACCGATTTCATGATCACAAAAGTCGACCTAGCCATCCTAGGTATTCCCTTCCTTGAGTCCTGGGACATCGGGATCAGGGTCAAACATAAATACATTTATAGACAAAAAATGAAGAGCTATGCCGACCAAACAATAGCAGCTGTCATACAAGAGAAATTCTCCGACGAACAAATCGAAGCGGCTATTACTCACTGGGACTACAGCTCAAGCTCAGATAGCACACAAATTATTGAGGACAAGAACATTAACTCAATAATCGAAATTTATAAACGGCAAATGGACAAGCTCCAGGGCAAGTGGAAGGACAACGGGGTTTACCACCGTATAACTACCGAAGGCTCACCTGTACACTTCCGAGCAAGGCCTATGGCGGGTGAAAAAAGATCCCAAGTAAAAAGCACTTTCGAAAAAATGCTCACAGACGGCATAATCGCCCCGTCTGACTCCGAATGGGCTTCACCCCTACACTGCGTGCCGAAAAAAGACGGGACGTGGAGGATCACAGGCGATTATCGTTTCTTGAACGCTAAGACGAAGAAAGACGCCTATCCTCCACCTCACATACGCTCTTTCCAAGCCAATTTGCACAATACACAAATCTACTCGACTATAGATTTAAAATCGGCATATTATCACATCCCGATGCACCCTGATGACGCTCATAAAACAGCCATTATCACCCCTTTTGGCCTGTACGAATTCAAAAAAATGAGCATGGGGTTAGCCGGCGCTGCCCAGACTTGGCAACGCTACATGGACAACGTAATGCGAAAATTCGAATTCGCGTTTGTCTACCTGGATGACATTTTGGTTGCTTCCAAAACCTACAAGGAACATTTGGAACACCTCAAAACAATTTTTGACAAATTAGGAGAACACGGGCTCCGAGTAGGGTTCGAAAAATGCATTTTTGCTCAACCCACCGTAGACTTCCTGGGTTTTACTATCTCAAAACACGGGATAACCCCTAAAAGAGACAAAATAGAAGCCATTGAAAAGTTCCCACGACCAATAGACGTACGAAGCCTACGCAGATTTTTGGGAATGTGTGGTTTCTACCGAGCTTGCTCCAGTAAATTCGCACACATGGCTCAGCCCCTATACGACGCCATTCAATCAAACAAGAAAAATGACAAAACTCCGATTGAATGGACACCAGCAAGGGAAGAAGCTTTCAATAGCTTAAAACAAGCAATGATCAAAGCTACATTGCATAACATAGCCCATCCTCACCCTACAGCGGAATGGAGGATAGTGTGCGATGCGTCCGACACTCACATCGGAGCAGCTCTGGAGCAAGAAATAATTAACAAGGATGGCTCAAAGACATACCAACCATTGGGTTTCTTTAGCAAAGAAATTCCGGAACAATGGAAGAATAAAGCCTCCTTCGACAAAGAGATGTTCGCCGCGTATCAAGCTTGCATACACTGGCATAACGACTTGGACGGACGCTCTTTCCACCTATGCTCAGACCATAAGCCACTGCTAGGCACAATGTTGAAGAAAAATGCTCATTTTTCTAAAATGAGACTAAGGTGGTTAACATACATATCACAGATGACAAGTGATATTCGACACATACCCGGAGAACAAAACGTCGTGGCAGACGCGCTCTCCAGACCGTTCGACCCGGTTGAAATTCAAACCAAGTCAATTTCAACTCAGACAGACGAAGGTCCGGCAGAAGCCGAAATTTCGAAAGTAACGGCCGCAGTCGAGTGCAACCTGTTACTCCACGTACTAGAAGCACAAGAGAAATCTCCTCCCACGTCAGAGGACACACGGAAACTTTCAAAAGTTGAGTTTCCACAAGGAGAGCTATGGTGTAACCTAGACTTAGGACACCCCAGGCCTTACATACCGAAAGACATGAGACACGATATAATCAGCCAAATACACAATTTGGGTCACCCAGGTATACACTCTACAGTATACAAGGTGAAACAGAGGTATTTCTCGCACGGACTACGCACAGACGTCTCAAACTGGGTAAGAGCATGTGAAACTTGCCAACGAGCCAAAATCACTCGCTCTGTTAAACTACCGTACACAGAATTCGAAACGGCCATGAAATTCTCTCATGTCCACATAGACAAACATTACCATTGGCAAAAGGACGAAAACAATACCTTCTCATGATGGTCGACAGAGCAACAGGTTGGGTGGAGGCTGTCCCCCTAACTAATATTGAGACATCCTCTATAACTGACGCATTTATTAAAATTTGGGTATCTTCCAAAGGAGTTCCCAAATACATTACCAGCGACCAAGGAGCCCAATTCGAATCAGCTCTGTTTCAATCAATAATGGAGCGTCTAGGGGTAAAACATACCCACACACTACCATACAAACCTTCGACAAACGGCATGGTGGAGCGTAGAAACAGATCACTGAAAGAAGCGATCAAAGCTCAAAACGAAAATTGGCTCGACGCACTACCTAAAGTACTACTAGCAATGCGTACAGCGGTGGACCCAGCGACGGAAACAACGGCTTTCCAAAAAGTCTACGGGATAGATGTACCCCTTCCAGGGGATATATTCGTTACATCAACGAATATTTCTGAACCAATATTTTTCCGCTCCACCCATATAAAGCATAATAACACCAAATACGCTGTGAATATGCCCAAAAACTTGGATACATGTTCATACGTCTACATAAGAGTGCCGACTCAACTGTCTACATTGCAATGCCCATACACAGGGCCTTTCAAAGTGATAAAACGAGATAAAGTTTCTGTCACAGTGCAAATTGGCGAACAATTTAAAAAAGTTCCCAAACAGCAAATTAAGCCAGCATATACTCTGGATGACAAAGAAACATTGGCACAAAGCACAATTTCGGACATACAGGAGGACAATCTCCGAAAATCCGCCAGAGGGCGCGTCCCCTCCAACAAATTCGGTGAGAGTTGGGTGACCACGCTCTGCCAGACTGCCCACCCACAACCTACCCGCCCCGCAACCAGCACTCCGCGGCCGCGGGGCCAGCCCTCGCGGGTCTGGTACCCGTCGACAAGGTGCGGATCGGGGGAAAACAAACCCCGACGCCCGTCGCAACCGACGGGGCCGGAGGTCCCCTCCAAGGCGAGGACTGCCGGTTACTCAGCTACCTCCGCCCCAACTGGCAAGGGTCTCGTACGGAGAATTCCGTGTTTCCCTGCCAGTTCTTCCCCGAGCACGTCGTCGTTAGTAACACGACGTCTTGGGGGGGCGCCTGTGGTGAATTCCACCACAGCATTTCAACAACCCTTTTCAGGGCTACCAAAAAGAGGTACTCACGACACAATTACATATAAAAGACGTCGAGTTACAACTCAGCAAAATAACATATTTCGCCCGAGAGAATATGCGAAATATTCACTCACGAACGAAATATTCACAAATAAGCAACAAGCCAAACACCCACTGCAGGAGAAGGGTTCGTCAGGACAACTCACAAAAGTTGTCTTGAAAACAACAGCCCAACGAAATAATCAATCGACCTCTGCGAAATGCAAGGGCGAGGCTGGCAAACCAACTCAGCTATCATATTCACAGATTCTGAGAAAACACTATGCGAGCCAATAAGGAAACACATGGTGAACTAAGGAAATTAAGCGGACCAACCAGGGGGCGGCAGGAGGCGGCCACCTCCCTATAAATACCCCGCACGGAGCCCTCCGTATTCATTCCACCTTCTGCTCTCGCTGACGTCTCTTCTCATCTCTCGACGAAATTTCTACACGCATTCAAGACTCAGAAAGGCATATCTTCCTCTCCTCACAGATTCTCTCGATCTTCTTGGCATCTACGAGTCTAGTCATTGCACTACTCATTGCCCAACGTAGATCTCCAGTAAGGGTCCCACCCGGCACGTTTAAGACTTCGTCTAAAACGTCGCGTCCGCAGGGAGACCTGAGCCGTATCACCCGAATCTCGCAGCCTTCGGCTCTTGATTGCCCGAGGGGTACGCCGGGAAATTGCACAGCTCATACGCTCCAATTTACCGTCCAAGGAAGCCTTTATCAAGGCTCGGAGAGGACCCCGACATCAAGCTGGGAGAGAGCTTTGTCGAGCGAGTCCCTCCTCTACATAAATCCTTCATCCGAACGGAAAGGTATTTTTCTATCGAGTAAACTCACTCGGATATCTCGATGGAGCGAAGCCCCTCTTACTTCCTCGGGTACTCCCGTGCACACGCAAGGGATCGAGGATTCTTTTCAGAATCTCTCGGAAGGTAGTTCTTATGGTTCCCATGAATATACTAAATATTCATCTCACGATCGCACCGCCGATCCGAGTGTTAAACACACTCCTATCCTGCATACACCACACGGACCAAAAGGTACTTTCCAGTACTTCAATCAAACACATTCCGTCCCTCCTACAGATGTAAATCTGAGACCGGAATATTACACAACGGTTCAGCACCCGAATACGCATTTCCAAACAGCTCGAACCGAACCTGGCGCCCCTCGCGGCATACCAATGAACGAACCACGAGGTTCAACCACCCAGCAAAATGTCCTTGACGATTTCGCTCACCTTTCCTTCGGAAATAATACAGGGACAAACCCGCATAACCAAGATACGGGTACTTTTCACAACGTCCCACTTGGTCTACCTACACCAAGTAGAACATATATAAATCCACTACAAGGTCGACCCCCAATAATTTTTTATGTAACGTCCGGGACGAAATTAAAGATGATTTTCACGTACAACCGAGTAGTTGATTAGTTGCTATCGTCCGTGACGCGAAGCGCGAGTTCGTGGGTTCGAATCCCAGCCAGGCTTGAAAATTTTTTTATATCCAAATTTTTTTATATCAATTTTTTTCGCATCGTGGGTTCGAATCCCAGCCAGGCTTGAACATTTTTTTATATACAAAATTTTTCAGGCTAAGAATTGCATAGCAAATTATCCTCGTTTCCACAGTAGAAAAGAGAAAAGATCCGGCGAAGCGCCGAGTATAGATTAGGGGGGTCCAGGGGGGCGAAGCCCCCTGGCGAGGCGCGAAGCGCCGAGTTTATATATATATATATATATATACATATATATATATGTGTGTGTGTGTGTGAGTCATTCCAGACGATAATTCCTACCTCAAGTTACCTTTGGGAAAGATTGAGTAGAATTATGGTAGGTCGTAGTAGAAGACTATTTACTAATGCAGCTGTTGTGTGAACTATGGTGTTGCGGTGGTATTTCAAAGAAATAATTCTGAAAACACCTTTGAAAGTGTGGTTTTTCAAAATGAAAAGCAATATTCGCAGTGTTATGTTGGCCACCCTGCGACTCCTTGCTCCCGACCATGCCGGGAGCGAAGCCATCTTCACTTCAGATAAAAGCCTGTTGTATAGTACAGGTGAATGAGTGGGAGGGAAGAAAGGTGCCAGCCTGGGTGGGTGGTAAACAGTCTTCTACTGCAACCTACCATAATTCAACTCAACCTTTCTGGAATTTTAGTTGAGCTAGGAATTATAGTATGGTCTTCGTAGAAGACTGTTTACTAACGCAGCACTTTAAAAGTTTCTCATTCACCTGTTGCAAAGAGGGGTGGTTGAGAAAGAGTTGCTCAAGTGGCTGCAGCTGACCCACTGTGATCTGAAAACATGGAAAATGAGCTTTCCACACTACTCGAGGTACACACCTTTTGTGTGTAGGGGATCCGTGAAAATGCCCAACTCCCCCATACCCACCTATGCCATTCGTGAGTAGTGTTCGCCCCCTCCCCCCTTTTTTAAAATAATGATACCCTTTTCTGGGTCCCGAAAGAGGGGGAGGGCTGAGCTGGCAAATGAAATTCATGGAGGTGTGCCTCCTCATAGTTTCCAAAATTGGAAATGGTAAATGTAAATTCTCCATGACCTTGTAAACAAAAATTTATGGTGTCTTCCCCTGATGGAGGTGTGCAATACTTTATATAACCTCCTCATATTTTCCAAAATCGGAAGTGGTAGATGTAAATTCTCCATGACCATGTTAGCAAAAATTTATGGTGTTGGAACCCTGATGGCATGTTGGGCATTGGAAAATGGCAGATGTAAATTATCCATGAGTTACGAAGGGCCTATTATTTACTCTTGCGAACATAGAGGAGTTTGAACTCCAACCTGCCGCTTTGAAAATTACTGGTAAGGAGATTCCTTTTCTAGCAGCTGCGGATACCGTTGCATGACGGGTTGAGTACCTAGGCCAAAAAATCAGCTATATTTATACCCGTAGACTGTAAAGTCGTAGAGACCCAGCGGCATAGAAAAATTCATTTTCCCAGGAATGGGTAAACGCGTCCACCTGAGATGAGCCCTCCTCTGGCCAGAAAGAGAAAAAGCGAATGCATTTATGTAGTCGTGCCGACCTGAAAAGATCAATGGAGGGGCTCCCAGCCTTTCAATTATAATACGAGTATTATAGGTGCTTTGGTTTATGTTCCATTCCGCTGACCTTGGATCTAATCTTGATAGCTACGCCATTTTCAGAAGTTGCATGTATTTAGCATGAATCCACAAGAACTTTTCTCAGAAAATTCAGATCTGTTTTGCTACCTCGTGCAGGTGATGTAGAGAAACTGAGCCCATTTTGTTGATATGTCATGTTATCTACTCTCAAAATAATGCTGCGTGAGGGCCAATCACTTGCAAAGTGAAACAGAACTTCTCAGACTGCTATCAGTTCCTTCATGTTGATGTGCCAATTTATGTGATGATCTCTCTACCAACCATTGTCATTATGAGGAGGGCAGACACAGTGAGAAGCAGTACATGGCTTTCGAAGCTGCAGGGAAGTTGTGTCATTGTCATCGCATACCTTTTGGCATAACGAACAGAGTAGCTTGCTTTCAGAAAACGATAGATCACATTATTAACGTAGAACATCTTTCTGGCGTGTTCTCTTACTTAGATGATGTGACTGTCTGGGGGAGAGGGCAGGACGAGCATGATAAAAATTTTAAACGATTCATTGAAGTGGTTTAAAAGTACAATTCAACGCTGAACCTCGACAAATGCAAATTCGCCCAAACTACCATAACTCTTCTTGGATATCGAATATGTCAATGCGACCTGACCCAGACAGACTGAAACCCTTACACGGAATGCCCCTACCCCTCGATGCATCTGCAATGAAACGTTCCCTTGGGATGTTTTCTCATTATTCTAAATGGGTTTCCAAATACTCCAAAAAAAAAGAAGTTTAGTCGATTGTAAAACGTTCCCGATAAAGCCAAATTCTGTCCCAGCTATTAATTTTCAACAAATAAAAGATGACATAGCACTCTGTTCTCACTTCAGTAGCCAATGATCAACGGCTCACAGTAGAAACGAATGCATCAGGAGTAGCTACGCTGCTACTCTGAGGCAAAACGACCGCCCTTTTGCATTTTATTCTAAAACGCTGTGACTCTGAAAAAATACAATCTGCTATTGAAAGAGAAGCTGTGGTCATAATTTTATCGCTGAGAAAGTGGCGACACTTCTTGCTTGGTCGTCATTTTCAACTGATCACCGACCAACAAGCGTTATCCTTCATTCACATTTAATTCTAAAGTAGCAAGCAAAATAAATAAAAAATTATAAAATTCTTCGTTGGCGCCTCGGATTGTCTCCCTTCTCTTTCGACATACAGTATTGCCCTGGATCAGAAAATCACTCAGCTGACACTTTTTCTCGGATTTGTGGAGTCATGTGTACATGTGATAAACTCTATGAATTACATAAAATGTTATGTCACCCAGGAATCACCCGTATGTGTCATTGGGGGAAGTTCCTAATTTGCCAGTCAAATTTCAAAACCTGCAGTCAACCAGAAAGAGGTGTGGAAAACCTGCAGTCAACGCGGATTTATATTCGGGAGGAAGAGCTAAACAGTTTATGAAAAAAAATTTCGGAAAATTCGGGAAAATGATCGGGAAAACCCCAAAAAACTGAGATTTTAAACTTCAAAACCTGCAGTCAACCAGAAAGAGGTGTGGAAAACCTGCAGTCAACGCGGATTTATATTCAAGAGGAAGCGCTAAACAGTTTATGAAAAAAAAATTTTGGAAAATTCGGGAAAATGGTCGGGAAAACCCCAAAAAACTGAGATTTTAAACTTCAAAACCTGCAGTCAACCAGAAAGAGGTGTGGAAAACCTGCAGTCAACGCGGATTTATATTCGAGAGGAAGCGCTAAACAGTTTATGAAAAAAAAATTTCGGAAAATTCGGGAAAATGGTCGGGAAAACCCCAAAAAACCGATTTTAAACTTCAAAACCTGCAGTCAACCAGAAAGAGGTGTGGAAAACCTGCAGTCAACGCGGATTTATATTTGGGAGGAAGAGCTTAACATTTTATGAAAAAAAATTTCGGAAAATTCGGGAAAATGGTCGGGAAAACCCTAAAAAACTGAGATTTTATACTTCAAAACCTGCAGTCAACCAGAAAGAGGTGTGGAAAACCTGCAGTCAACGCGGATTTATATTCGGGAGGAAGAGCTAAACAGTTTATGAAAAAAAATTTTTGGAAAATTCGGGAAAATGGTCGGGAAAACCTTAAAAAACTGAGATTTTAAACTTCAAAACCTGCAGTCAACCAGAAAGAGGTGTGGAAAACCTGCAGTCAACGCGGATTTATATTCAAGAGGAAGCGCTAAACAGTTTATGAAAGAAAATTTTTGGAAAATTCGGGAAAATGGTCGGGAAAACCCTAAAAAACTGAGATTTTAAACTTCAAAACCTGCAGTCAACCAGAAAGAGGTGTGGAAAACCTGCAGTCAACGCGGATTTATATTTGGGAGGAAGAGCTTAACATTTTATGAAAAAAAAATTTCGGAAAATTCGGGAAAATGGTCGGGAAACCCCAAAAAACTGATATTCTAAACTTCAAAACCTGCAGTCAACCAGAAAGAGGTGTGGAAAACCTGCAGTCAACGCGGATTTATATTTGGGAGGAAGAGCTTAACATTTTTATGAAAAAAATTTTTGGAAAATTCGGGAAAGTGGTCGGAAAGACCTTAAAAAACTGAGATTTTAAACTTCAAAACCTGCAGTCAACCAGAAAGAGGTGTGTAAAACCTGCAGTCAACGCGGATTTATATTCGAGAGGAAGCGCTAAACAGTTTATGAAAGAAAATTTTTGGAAAATTCGGGAAAATGGTCGGGAAAACCCAAAAAAACTGAGATTTTATACTTCAAAACCTGCAGTCAACCAGAAAGAGGTGTGGAAAACCTGCAGTCAACGCGGATTTATATTCAAGAGGAAGCGCTGAACAGTTTATGAAAGAAAAGTTTTGGAAAATTCGGGAAAATGGTCGGGAAAACCCTAAAAAACTGAGATTTTATACTTCAAAACCTGCAGTCAACCAGAAAGAGGTGTGGAAAACCTGCAGTCAACGCGGATTTATATTTGGGAGGAAGAGCTTAACATTTTATGAAAAAAAAATTTCGGAAAATTCGGGAAAATGGTCGGGAAAACCCCAAAAAACTGAGATTTTAAACTTCAAAACCTGCAGTCAACCAGAAAGAGGTGTGGAAAACCTGCAGTCAACGCGGATTTATATTCAAGAGGAAGCGCTAAACAGTTTATGAAAGAAAATTTTTGGAAAATTCGGGAAAATGGTCGGGAAAACCCTAAAAAACTGAGATTTTAAACTTCAAAACCTGCAGTCAACCAGAAAGAGGTGTGGAAAACCTGCAGTCAACGCGGATTTATATTTGGGAGGAAGAGCTAAACATTTTATGAAAAAACAATTTCGGAAAATTCGGGAAAATGGTCGGGTAAACCCCAAAAAACTGAGATTTTATACTTCAAAACCTGCGGTCAACCAGAAAGAGGTGTGGAAAACCTGCAGTCAACGCGGATTTATAGGTATTCGGGAGGAAGCGCTAAACATTTTATGAAAGAAAATTTTTGGAAAATTCGGGAAAATGGTCGGGAAAACCCCAAAAAACTGAGATTTTATACTTCAAAACCTGCAGTCAACCAGAAAGAGGTGTGGAAAACCTGCAGTCAACGCGGATTTATATTCGAGAGGAAGCGCTGAACAGTTTATGAAAAAAAGATTTTGGAAAATTCGGGAAAATGGTCGGGGAAACCCTAAAAAACTGAGATTTTATACTTCAAAACCTGCAGTCAACCAGAAAGAGGTGTGGAAAACCTGCAGTCAACCTGGATTTATATTTGGGAGGAAGTGCTAAACAGTTTATGAAAGAAAATTCGGGAAAATGGTCGGGAACACCTAAAAAAACTGAGATTTTAAACATCAAAACCTGCAGTCAACCAGAAAGAGGTGTGGAAAACCTGCAGTCAACGCGGATTTATATTTGGGAGGAAAAGCTAAACATTTTATGAAAAAACAATTTCGGAAAATTCGGGAAAATGGTCGGGTAAACCCCAAAAAACTGAGATTTTATACTTCAAAACCTGCAGTCAACCAGAAAGAGGTGTGGAAAACCTGCAGTCAACGCGGATTTATATTTGGGAGGAAGAGCTAAACAGTTTATGAAAAAAAATTTTTGGAAAATTCGGGAAAATGGTCGGGAAAACCCCAAAAAACTGAGATTTTATACTTCAAAACCTGCAGTCAACCAGAAAGAGGTGTGGAAAACCTGCAGTCAACGCGGATTTATATTCGGGAGGAACAGCTTAACATTTTATGAAAAAAAAAAATTTCTGGAAAATTCGGAAAAATGGGGTTTTCCCGACCATTTTACCGAATTTACCGAAATTTTCCCATAAAATGTTAAGCTCTTCCTCATGAATGTAAATCCGCGTTGACTGCAGGTTTTCCACACCTTTTCCTGGTTGACTGCAGGTTTTGAAGTATAAAATCTCAGTTTTTTGCGGTTTTCCCGACCATTTTACCGAATTTTCCGAAATTTTTTTCTCCATTAAATGTTAAGCTCTTCCTCCCGAATATAAATCCGCGTTGACTGCAGGTTTTCCACACCTCTTTCTGGTTGACTGCAGGTTTTGAAGTTTAAAATCTCAATTTTTTGGGGTTTTTCCGACCATTTTACCGAATTCTCCGAAATTTTTTTTTCATAAACTGTTTAGCTCTTCCTCCCGAATATAAATCTGCGTTGACTGCAGGTTTTCCACACCTCTTTCCGGTTGACTGCAGGTTTTGAAGTATCAAATCTCAGTTTTTGGGGTTTTCCCGACCATTTTTCCGAATTTTCCGAAATTTTTTTTTCATAAAATGTTAAGCTCTTCCTCTCGAATATAAATCCGCGTTGACTGCAGGTTTTCCACACCTCTTTCTGGTTGACTGCAGGTTTTTAAGTATAAAATCTCAGTTTTTTGGGGGTTTTCCCGACCATTTTCCTAAATTTACCGAAATTGTTTTCCCATAAAATGTTAAGCTCTTCCTCATGAATGTAAATCCGCGTTGACTGCAGGTTTTCCACACCTCTTTCTGGTTGACTGCAGGTTTTGAAGTATAAAATCTCAGTTTTTGGGGTTTTCCCGACCATTTTCCAGAATTTTCCGAAATTTTTTTCATGAAATTTTAAGCTCTTCCTCCCGAATATAAATCCGCGTTGACTGCAGGTTTTCCACACCTCTTTCTGGTTGACTGCAGGTTTTGAAGTATAAAATCTCAGTTTTTGGGGTTTTCCCGACCATTTTCCCGAATTTTCCGAAATTTTTTTTCCATAAAATGTTAAGCTCTTCCTCCCGAATATAAATCCGCGTTGACTGCAGGTTTTCCACACCTCTTTCCGGTTGACTGCAGGTTTTGAAGTATAAAATCTCAGTTTTTTTGGGTTTTCCCGACCATTTTCCCGAATTTTCCGAAATTTGTTTTCATAAAATGTTAAGCTCTTCCTCTCGAATATAAATCCGCGTTGACTGCAGGTTTTCCACACCTCTTTTTGGTTGACTGCAGGTTTTGAAATTTGACTGGCAAATTAGGTAGGCCCGTCATTGGGTCAGGAGATAGACATCAAGAACATTAACGCCTCCTGCCCTACATGCGCTGAAATCAAACCCAAATTCTTTAAACATCAAAATAAGCATCTTATCAAGGCCACAGCCCCTTTTGAAAGGCTCAACATCGTTTTCAAAGGACCTCTACCATCTAGTAACCACAATCGTTACTTGCTAAACATAGTCAATGAGTATTCACGTTTTCCGTTCTCATATCCATGCAAAGACATGACGTATGAGACAGTAATTTATTGTTTTAATAACCTTGTTATTTTCATTGTTCGGTACCCCTAGTTACATTCATTCCAACCAAGGGACTTCATTCCTTTCCAAAGAAGTAACCACATTCCTAACACGCCTTAGGACCTTCCTGCCACAAATTCAATTACGCCATATAATCCTGCTGGTAATGGACTTGTTGAGAGATACAACACCATAATATGGAAGTTCATCAATCACTGACATCAAAAAGACTAAACATTGCTCAATGGGAAGCTGTGTTGCCTGAAGCCCTACACTCCATCTGATTCTTGTTGTGCACTTCAACAAATTGCACACCTCATGAGCGTTTTTTTTTATCCACCCTCGACGATCACCCCACGGGACTACTCTTCCATATTGGTTATTCCTACCTGGCCCTGTGCTGGTTCAAAGAAACGAAAGGCCAATCAAATACGATCCACTTGTAGATGAGGCTGAACTATTGGAAGCAAACCCGCAGTATGCTCCTGTTTGATTCTCGGATGGGAGAGAGTCCACGGTCTCGCTCAAACAATTAGCACGGCGAGGAGACACACAGTTGGACTATGGGGCAGAAGACGCCAGCCTGAAATCAAAAACATTTCCTTAAGCATCAATTTCCATTGATTCTCCATCTACACCGCCCCATTCAAGAATTCCCACGACCGATGCCTCATCTCCTTCACTAATACATCCCAATCAAGATGAATAACTGGGAACAAGGCCGAAGAGAGATAGGAATTTACCTAACTAACTATGATTTGAAGTGAGGACTATATACTCGTATCTTCTAGCGGGGGAGAATGTGATATATTCTATATCTCCAACAATCAGAATGTATCACATGAACAGTTGTTGTTCACCATGGTTATATTTTGGTTGTACCTACTTAATTCTTGTGGTGAATTTACCACCCAAAAAGACACCAGAAATGTCTTTAACAATCATAGACGGAGGGACACCGTAAAACCATCACTCAGAACTTCAAAACTAGCGGCATGGCAGGGAAGTAAGCTCACCCATGAAAGCAGAAAGAGTGCGGACCTCCGAGGTCGCCCTCATCGTCCCAGACTCACTAGCACCAAAACGGGAAGGACAACCTCCCCGAGGAGGATTATCCAGGATCTTGTACGATCAAGTATGATCAGTATAAACGGGAAGACAGTAGGTGTGTTCCAACCACCCCTCTGAGTTCATAAACTCAGACGGGTTCCATGAGTTCATGAAACTTTTAGGTTCAAGAACCCGTCGGTGGGAACACTGTAGTTCACATGACAGTCAATGCACTAACTAGCGCTAGCGTCGTCTCTAGTAACGTGAAAACCTCATCTGGGTTATTTATGAGCACTCTTGCTCTAATAACTAAAATAAAAAATGTTCTATGAACCGGTCACCGTCGTAGAATCGGAGAACATTTTCAAAGAAGCCGATGTTCTTAGGCACGACTCTATTCGCCTCAAATTCTTGTTGATCTAAGTCCTCCTCCTCATCAGAAGTAAGGACCCACTCCCAATCTGCTATTGAAGTATATATTTCCGAATTCGAATCCGATACTTCTAGAAAGAATCCCCCCGCTATTTTATTGAGATTCATGACTTGCAAGGCAAGTGAGGAACAATAAATGAAGAATGAATTGAGAACGAATGAAGAAAGAATGAATGAACAAAGAAGTGAGGAACAAGTTAGGAACAAGAACAATTAATTTAGCGTGAAGGTTCGCAGTGAAATGAGATTTTGGGAAGGTTACGAAAGGTTTCCTTCAGTTCGAGTTCTCAACCCTATCCCCGAGCAGGTCTGAAAAGTTCATGAACTCACTAAACTCAGTTCATGAACCCAATGCGGTGGAAACATCGTAGCAAGTGTTGAGTTCCTGAACTGAAAACGGTTGGAACACGATTCACGTGCGCATACGGTTCGGCGCCGAACCAGTTCCGAAAAGTTCATGAACTCGCTGTGGTTGGAACACACCTAATATTCCCGCTTTCGATACCGCCCGTTTGACCCTGGCTAGAGGGGCAGGCAGGGGGAACTCTCAAGTTCCCTCCGCAAAACATAAGCAGCACTCGGCCGCTCCTACTCCTATTACAGAGTTCAACTCTGACACACAAACCTAAAGAGTATAACGAACTACATGGGGCCATTCCTGGGTCACCCTCGACACCAAAAGGGATATAAATACGACTTTCCAATGCCCTTTAAATCACTCTCCACCCCATCAACGCTTTCTAACCACCAGTAGTGATTTAACTCCTCTGGGGAACACAGAAAGTAGGTTCAGCTATTCAGCTATTTAATTGAGACCTTCTAGAACCTCAAGCTAGCTCTTCATTACAGTCAACATTTTGTTGCCTATAGCAATAACGCTATTTATTGAGATCTTTCAGGACTTCGAGACCCTCACATAGGTGACAGGTCCGGCCTTTTTTGCTCGGCCGCGTGACTTCCCAATCAAGCCCTCGTATTAAGCCGAGGCCCTAGGCGGGAACGGATTTCGATACCCCGCTCTGGACCAGTAAGCCCTCCCCACCGGGTTACACTACGTAACCGTCCGAGAGGTTCGAGGCCGGGTAACCCTCAAGAAGCCGGGTTACCTAGTACGAGGATCCTGGGCTCGTAGGAAGCTTCACTCCCTCGTCAGGTCGAACTCGCAGTGCGACCCCGTGTTCAATAGGAGGCTTCACCTCCTAGCACCCTGGTCTGCACGTTCAAATAGTCCTTATCAGGACTAAGAGTCCTTTCAACAATCCTCTACAGAATTAAAGGACCTCCACCATCCATGGACAACACCCAGGCGATCACTCCCCAAATTTAGTTCCCCCAGAACCAAATCTACACTGCCCTCATCAGGACATTTTATCGGGTCCGGTCAGGGGTCTTATCGGGTCGGGGGCTTCCCTCTCGGGATACCTACTCAGAATTTAACACATTTAAATTCTCCCTGTAGGACACACCCGCATAACTGGATCATGTATCCACTACAAACAGTGACCCCATATCTTTGTACACAGACTACAAAGCAAACACAAACAAAAAATCCACTACAATTCTCTTTCTTGTACTTCTCAGTTTTGTCTAATGAAGCGTTATGCTTACAGAGGTTTAAACGCTATTACATAATGGGAAATCTTCCGTAAGCTGCAACACTCCAACGGGTTGAGGTATGAGGCCGATTAATCGAACCTCTACTACCGTGCATTATTTTCCTTGATCAAAAAATTTTCCGGTATGAAATACCAGCCATCTCGGCCGGCCCGGGGTTGGTCAAACGACAAAGTGAAACTGCTGGCTGGCAGATGTCCATAATTCGAGCGAGGTCATTGTCACAGTGTGTTTTAACTCTAGTGAGTGAGGAAGTGAAAGATGCTACGTCAGGGAATGTGATGTTTACAGTCTTTTGGCTTGAGAGGAATTTAATTAATTGTTGTTTCATATCATTTTGAGTCTTTATTGGCTACACCAACACTTACGACCCAAAGATTATTTGATACCTCTGACAGAGTTTGAACTCGTGTTCTTACTACTGATAGGAAATTTCCCTTTAGTAGCAACACTCCAACGGGTTGAGCTATGAGGCCGATTAATCAAATCTCTTCCACTGTGCGTTATTTTCCATTATCACAACATCTGCTCAAGAGCTCCAGTCAGGCCCTCCTTGTAAAACTCAAAGGTATAACAAACTATTCAGGTAGCTTACTATCGCACTTAGGTATTTACTGTAAACCGGGGTCAATAGGGACGGTTTTGGAGGTTTTTCAAGAATATCTTACTTCCAGTTGCCAGTTGAAACGTGTTCAAAATTTCATATGATTCCTTACCATCTCAGCTATCTATTCCACTATCAAACTTTTCAGATCGGTTGCATTAAAAAAAAAAAAAAATTTCCTCTGTCCCTATTCACCCTCAGTTGGGTGTCAATCAGGACACCTCATAAAAAAGCATAAGCAACTCTATTCTAACGGCTCTTGAGATCAATGGGGACACTGTCAAATGTAAAAAAAGGAAATAAACAAAAAAAGTGTTTTGTGGTGGAAAAAGTAACCAAAAACCAACATTTAAGTATATACCAACTGGTTTTATTCAAATCTTCCCAAAACGTAAAAAAAAAAAAAAACTGACAAAATATTGTTATCAGTCTAATTTTTAGTTAATTTTAAACATCTACATCTACATCGATCACATTCAAATTATTTTTATAAACTTTCAAAAATGGCAAAATAGTAATTTCAGTCTTATTTTCGCCCATTTGGGTACCAATAACTGGTACACTCTGGGCCCCTGGGCTTGTACACTCTTACTATTTTTGCTTGGTAGAACTGAACCAATAAAAATCACACAGTCAGTGATGAAAGAAAGCAAAACATTCCATATTTACTAGAGGTGGGTCCAAGTAACTGTAATCGCTACTTTGTAACTGGTACTTGCCTCTCAAAAAGTAATCGGTTACTCTAGGCGTCGAGTACCAGTTACAAAGTAATCACTTCCCGACCGAACGCGGGAAGTGATTACTTTGCTACTGCTACTTTCAAGCAGTACCAGTTCGGTCGGTCAGGGTGAGTTTTCGTGATTACTTCTGTCAATCTACAGGAGATTACTTGGTACTTGTATTAGTAATCGAGCCGAACTATACTTTGATGGTACTACTGAGTAAATTGCACGGCAAGCGAGTACAAAATATTTGATAGTCTCTACTATGTGTACTCAATTATATGAGAATCGAGTATTTAAATTAATCATTTGAGACATCTTATTATCTCGATATTAAAACAAAAATTTTTACAAAAAAAAAAAAACAAAAATTTAACTATGTAGTAGTCTTATTTCCCTACATTAGGAGTCGTTAATATATTCGTGTTATAGAACTGTAATCAGGAATCGATAGTGTACATGGGTTACAGGAAGTAATCGTATTCGTTAGAACAGGCAGACAAAAACAGTTACCTGGTACTCGAGTCTACGATAGGAGCTGTGTCCGCAAATGTAATCGCGATTACAAAGTAATCACTAAAAGTAACTGGTACCAAGCTGTAATCGTAACCGTTGTAACCGGTACGGCAAAGTAATCATTTAGCACATCTCTAATATTTACCCCAACAACTTGGAACGCTTGACAGGCAAGCGCTCCGATTGGGGGCGCCAGTAGCGTAGCGAACAGTGCGATTTTCAGGAAAAATTAGACTAAGTTCCTAATGGTTTTCCTCTATAAAAAGATCTGTCAGATGCCAAAAACTGCAAGTTTCTACAATCAGTAGTAGACCACTGGTGGTCACTAATCTACATCTTTTCTTGGTATGGATCCAAGGTTGATTGTTGGTTTGATTGACCCCATTTCATTTAAACGAAAATCGTCCCATTCCAAGAACAAAAATGATAGATTATCAACTACAATAGCTGAAATCAAAATTCCTTCGGCATTTTACTCCCAGATAATATGCCAATACGGCAAGAATATGTTTGCTCTCCTGTTCTTGTTCACCATTCACTTTTTCTTCGCCGCCAAATCATGGAAGAAGAGAAAAGGAAGGCTCACTCCTGTGTTAAACCTTGTTACCCATGGATACTATACACGACCCTATTGGTACCTTTACGACGATCTTCAGAGCAACTGCAGTTTACCATATTCTTCGCGCTGTCGCATAGAATCCCCTTGAAAAGACCCGCCTTTTTTAAAGAAAATTCTCCAATCATCTACCACAATAATTAATTGACAGATTTAAAATACTCAGCCAACTCAAATACACGATATTCATATCCAGACTGCTGTTTTAATATTTGTATTTAATGATTAAGCCAAAATGAATGAGCTAAAACTTTATAAAGTCTGGATATAAATATCATATATTTCATTTTAGCTGGATAAGTAATCTAAATCTATCAATATCTCTTCTTCCTTGGCCAAACTTGAAATAAGTTATTACTCCATGATTTTGCTGTTGTTGTACAGGTGGGGTGATTTGATGGGTATTTCGTTACGAATATACCAATACCTGATACCAATACCTCCGACTCCCATCACCCCCTGAAATGAATTTGAAATCAAACCGTTCCAACACCTCCGCGAAAAAAAATGTCGTTCTAACGAGAAACCTATTTTTTTAAATATTGAAAACTTTATTGTTATTTAATAACATTAAAATTTGGAGCACAATATTCAATATATTAGGACAATGACCCAATCAACATGAAACATGATTGTAGGGCTCAATCCAGCGATGGTCCTACTTCCCGAAAAAATAAGAAAAATGAATAATAAGAATAACAATCGATCACTTTAATAAACTTGTAGGTATATTTAAGTTACATACGACGCCTCAACCCTTGGGTAATACAGAGCTGACTCAGCAGCTCTTCCCTATATAAGCCCGCGGCCATCAGCCTCTGCAGTTCAGTCTCCGCCCGTACGTCCCCGCATAAACATCGCGCAGTGCATCATCTTTGTTCAGTCTTGTGAAAAGTGAATAAAGTCATTTTTAAAAACTCTAAACTCTACGAGTCTTATTTAATTGGCGCAGTCGGTAGGACGTGGTTTTTTTCTTTGCTCCGCACACGCGAGGAAAAAACCGAGAACCTTCTAGAAAAGTGTCTGATTGGGATTACACACGACGGAAATCAACGGGACTGGACTCCTTACACGGACATGGGCATCCCTCTGTAAGTAAAATCACTGCGCAACATTTTATATTACGAGTACAATCCACTGAAAAGCATATTCGGCGGACACTCACCCATTCTTAAGCCCACTTCAAATATACAACTTACCTCACTTCCAAGAAGCTTTCAAAAATTCTGTTAAAAGTTTTGAACCCGCAAAGAACGAATATCTGACCGGGAAAAACTTTGACTTCAGAATTAAACTTCAGAACATATAGACGTCCCCTCTTCATTTGTTAAAACGACACCTCATCAGAGATCTACCCACTCACAGGACGTAGGTCTCGGATTAGAAACCTTATCGCCCCCGAGCTGCAGATAAGCTCAACCTTGAAGGCCACTCGCCGAATTGACGGCCGCCGCCCATTTAAACCTCTCTTCACCTCTGCATTTCTTCTCGTCTCCCACACGAAGACACCATTCTTATTATTAAGATAATTTTAAGGAATTTTAATCTTTGAATTTTAACCTTGTTTTCAGCTGTATTTTTATATCTTTCTTTCTTAACTCGGCACTGTACAGGTCAGACTAGGTTTGACCCCGTAAGCACGCCCTAAAAACAATCAAAATTCCCAAAGAATTAAAACGTTTCGTGGCCGATAGGCTATCAAATCGATTAGGGATCCTCCTCAGGGACGAAACCCGGCCCCAAAACTTTTCTAATATCCCCGAACACATCGACATGGATAGATCCGTCGATACTGGAGCCACCGGAGGCAAACCCAAAATTGAAGACCTAATCGCGCAAAATTCCGAGTTGATGGCACAAAATACTCAATTTAATCACTTGTTAGAAGCGTCCCAACAGATGCTCCGGGAACAAAACGCGACACAACTTAGATTAGAAGCCGCACTAAATGAAGCCACGGGCGCCCTCGAACTGATGAGATTGGGAGGCGCACGCGTACAAAATAGGAAACCCGAAGTTACCGAAGTTCCAACATTCAAGAAAGAACACATGGAACTCATTCCGGTGTTTAAAGGAGATCCGGAAACATTGAATGATTTCCTACTCGTAACACAAGAACTGAACGACAGGTTTTTCAATTACAACGACGTAGGAGACTTCCAAAATAGGATGATCCTACATGCCATCAAAGCCAAAATTCAACCCCCAGCTTCAAGTGCAATAAACTCGGGAAATATCACGACATACAAACAAATCAAAGACGCGTTGATCAATGCCTTTTCCGATAAACGAGATGTGTTCTCCATGAATCTAGACCTCTCAAATATGAGACAGGGAGAACACGAGGATCCGTTCAAGTTCCACCATAGGATAACGGAAGCATTAAACAAAATAACCGCGTATGCCAACATCCACGAACCCGATGAGGCCGACAGCATAATTAAGCATCACACACAACTCGCGCTAAGATGTTTCTTATTACATCTTAGAGAACCACTAGGAAGCTTATTGCAGACCCGACAACCTAAAGACCTGAATGAGGCACTTGGATGGATGACGAACGATTACCAGTTGTTACCGTCGAATTCCCGTCCAAAACAAAATGCTCCCCTCAAGCAAAACCAAGCTCCTCAATACAGAGTTCCGCCCCCGCACCGTCTTTACGGGCCCCCTAGGCAGAACCCTGCATATTGGTCTCAAACACCTGTTGCGAGATCTTATCGACTACTACAAAGCCTATCTCCACCTCAATGGTCCGGCCCACCTAGGCAGCCAAATCCTCCACCTCAATGGTCCGGCCCGCCTAGACAGCCAAACCCTCAACAAACTCCTTCAAACCTACAAAGAAACGGCTACCAAAGTAGGCCAACCTACCAAAGAAACCCTCCAAATAATCAGAAATCTTCCCAAAACACTCAAAGGAATTGGAAACCAATGTCGTGGCAGACAACAAATCCAAACCCGAATCCAAATTTTCACAATTTACAAACCGAAGAAACGGACCAAATAAGTGACGAAGCCTACGGTTATTACGACTCAAATTACCAAAACAACCAAACGATTGACGAACCTAATAACTATCATGACTCGAACTACCAAAACGACCTATACTACGACGCATATGAGTGGCCAGACCAGTCTACGGAAAATCCCCAAAGTCAAAAAGATGAAACTCCTTTTTTAGAGGACCCTTGCCTCCAACCACCACATGCAACCTCATGAACCTAAACTTTAAGCCGATTAACAAGCTCCCCTATATCATATTGCCCAAATTAAACTTAAAAATCCTCGTAGACACAGGGAGCTCGGCCAGTTTTGTCAACCCATTAATAGCAGAAAAACACTTCCCTATCAAAACAAATGATGAACCTTTTTCCGTTACGACCGTTCACGGAACCTCCCTGGTCACTTCAAGTGCCATGGTCCCGTGCGACGAACTACTTCGAGAAAAGGGTTTAAACCTAAAATTCCGACTATTCCCATTCCATTCTAGATTTGATCTCCTGATCGGCATTGATAATCTAGAACTCATAAAAGCCGATATAAGCATCCGGAATAAAGTCTTCCAAACCCCTCATGTAAACCTCCCGTTACAATATCTAAATTTAGACATCACTGAAACATACACCATTGACAGTAGGAGTGTCCAACAAGTCAAACTGGTACTTAATAACATCGAAAATGGAGATGCGATCATACCCTACCAAAAGATAGGACCCGTAGAAATTCCCCAATGCTTGGTTAAAGTTAACAATTATGACGCTTACGTCCAAGTATTGAATTCCGGAGAAACCCCCTACCAATTCACGCAAGCTACTCCCATATTAGCCGAAGAGATCGACCCTCAAACTACTGACGTACAAACCCAAAAACCCGTCTCAAACTCAAACTTAAACCACTTCGAAAAATCAACATTCAAATTTGATTTAGGCCAACTTCGCCTCGACCACATGAACGAGGAAGAAAAACTCGCGATATCCAAATTAGTCACCAAATACGCAGATATCTTTCATCAAGAAGGCACCCCCCTTAGTTTCACCAACAACGTCAAACACGTCATTCGTACTACTGACGAAATACCAGTCTACACGAAAAATTACAGATTCCCTGAGGTACATTTGAACGAACTCGACAAACAAATGGAAGAACTTCTCCAACAAGGGATCGTTCGAAACTCTCAAAGCCCTTGGAATGCCCCTATCTGGATAGTTCCAAAAAAACAAGACAGCAGTGGGAAGCAAAAATTTCGAATCGTTGTAGACTATCGTAAACTAAACGAAAAAACGATAGAAGATAAATACCCCCTTCCTCAAATTTCGGAGCTATTAGACAAGTTAGGAAGATGCCAATATTTCAGTACAATCGACTTAAAATCCTCTTTTCATCAAATAGAAATGGATCCCAATAGTATCAGCAAAACAGCCTTCAGCACCCCCACACGTCATTTGGAGTGGACACGCGTCCCCTTTGGGTTAAAGAACGCACCCAGTACATTCCAACGCGTGATGGACAATATACTACGTGGTATCGCAAACGAATACTGCTGCGTATATTTAGACGACATTATAGTATTTAGTACTAGCCTACAAGAACACGTACACCGTTTGGAATCAGTTTTTAAACGCCTTCGATCTGCTAATCTCAAGGTACAACTAGATAAAACCGACTTTTTGAAAAGAGAAGTCTGTTACCTAGGTCACGTAGTCACACCAGACGGAGTAAAACCGAACCCAGACAAGATTCAAGCAATAAAAAATTACCCCATTCCAAAAACTACAAAAGAGATCAAGGGATTCTTAGGACTGTTAGGATACTACCGAAAATTCATAAAGGACTTCGCAAAACTAACGAAACCCATGACTAAATGTCTCAAAAAAGACGCTCTCATAGACATCACAGACCCTGAGTATCGACAATGCTTCGAAACTTGCAAAGACCTCCTAAGCAATGACCCAATCCTTCAATACCCAGATTTCTCGAAACCCTTCAGGCTCACTACGGACGCAAGCAACGTGGCTTTGGGGGCAGTTTTGAGCCAAATTTCAGATAACTCCGATCTACCAGTAGCTTACGCGAGCCGGACATTAAACCAATCCGAACAAAAATATAGCACAATTGAGAAAGAGCTACTCGCCATCGTATGGGCTGTAGGTTACTTCCGCCCCTACTTATATGGTAGGAAATTCACTATTTTTTCTGATCACCACCCGTTACAATGGCTCTTCAACCATAAAGAACCTGGTTCACGATTGTTCGCATGGAAAACGAAATTACAAGCATACGACTTTGACATAATTTACAAAAAAGGAGCCCTCAACACAAACGCAGATGCACTATCCAGAGTCAAAATAGATAATCAACCAAACTTACATACCTTACACTGTGACCAACTTACCCAACTTTTAGGCAAACAACTGGACCTCAATGACGATGACGCTGGCTCTAATGACGACGCCGACTCCGTAGTCGCACACGTCGATCCTGGGGAGGAAGGGGTGACTGACGAAACCTCATCTAGACACACGGTCCATTCCAACTTTTTAGGGAACACAGTTGTCAATATACCCATTCGCGATCAGCCAATAAACATTTCTTCGAACCAGATAATACTCACAGTAGTTAACCACCCTGTCCCCGACATGGTTAAACTTACGACCCCCTTTGGAAACAAAACTCGCATGCTCGTCAAAATAAATGATCAAGAATTTGAAAATGACGTAATAAAATTCACAAAAGAATACATCCACCCTAGGGTAAAATATGGCATTTATTTCGAAACCGAAGTATACGAAAAATTTGCTAAAGTTATCACAACTCATTTCACCCACTCGGAAATAAATCTCACAAAATACTCCAAACGCTTGATCGACGTCCAATCGGAAAAAGAACAAACAGATCTAATTTCCAAATATCATGATGGAGTCACAAACCATCGCGGTATAGACGAAACATACGAAAAATTAAAAAGAGAATACTATTGGCCAAATCTGAAGATAGCTATCCAAAAATTCATCAACAATTGTGAATTATGTTTAAAATGCAAATACGAAAGATCCCCGCTCAAAATTAAATACAACATCACCCCCACGGCCGTCCGACCTTTAGAGACATTACATATAGACAAATTCACCATAGAAAATTCCAAGTTCCTAACGATAATTTGTCCATTTTCCAAATACGCGCAAGCATACCCTATCTCCTCTTCCACCGGCGTTGAAATAGTTAACGGACTTATGAAATTCTTTGCCCACCATGGGATCCCGAACAAAATTATTTCGGACAACGGAACCGAATTCCAAAATTCATTAGTAAAAGAATTAATGACCCTCCATAAAATAAACATTCACTTCATATCCTCGCAGCACCCGGAATCCAATGGTATCGCCGAAAGATTTCATTCCACTCTCATAGAGCACGTCCGATTACTAACCAATAGGGAAGAATTCAAAACTTGCACCACATGCCATAAAGTCAACTATGCGATCATTGCCTACAATAATTCGATCCACTCCGCGTCAAAATTAACACCGTTCGAACTTCTATACGGGCACGTGAATAACCGCTCTCTCCTAGAAATGGATATTGAAAAAGCGATGGCACACGACTATTTAGACCGACATAAAGAAAGAGTAAAAGCCTTATACGCACAAGTGTCCGAAAAACTCCAGGAACAAAAAGAAAAAGTAGCTGATGAGAAAAACGTGAACCGCATAGACCCCCCTGAAATCCCTGACGAAATTTTTATTAAAACCGTCCAACGACAAAGCAAGACTAAACCCAAATATAATAAAGAAGAAGTTAAAGAAATAGACCCGGTTATGAAAACAGTACAAATTCACCCACGTCATCATAACACCAAAGAGAAGGCTCACCTAACCAACGTAAAACCACCCAGGAAATTCTATGAAACCAAAGTCCAAAATGCATGGAATACCGAACTACCACCCTCAGAAACTTTGACACATAAATACGGACTCAAACTGACTAGGGAAAACCTACTGACACTAAAACCCGGAAACTGGATAGACGACATGATTATGAACTTCTATATGGAGTTGATAGACGAAAGGAACAGAAACCACAAAACATTTCCCTCAACCTTCTGTTTCAACTCTTTCCTCTACCCTATGTTAGAAGCACACGGTTATGACCGAGTAAGACACTTTACTCGCAGGTCCGACATATTCAGCAAAGATTTAATAATCATACCAATCCATAAAACCAATCACTGGAGTCTCATAGTAATTAACACGAAACGTAAACAGATCACGTACCTAGACTCCCTCTCTGAAACACGTACAAAAAACAGCACTGCAGCCGCATACGCCATCCCGATCCTAGAAAACGTTCAATCATATTTGGCTTTCGAGTTTCTCGAAAAAAGAGGAATCCTACTGGATTCAGAAAACTGGGAAACAATCCACCTTCTAACAGTCCCGCAACAATCGAATTCAGATGATTGTGGTGTTTTCGTCTGCCAGTTTGCCAAAGCAATAACGAGCAATAAGAACCCTACTTTCTCCCAAACTGACATACCATACCTCCGAGAACAAATGTGTACAGAAATCCTCAGGAATTCCCTGTTTTGACCTTGTTACAGGATCCTGATCCTACTCTCCTCCGTCTCAGGACTAGAACTAGTCAACGTTACACTGAACCCTGGACTTCTCCCCGTACTCCTTAGACCGGCCAAAATAGTGGAAGGTTATCATACCATCACTCACTACTACGACCTCAGCGCTTTAATTTCAAAAATCAATTCCCTTCGCACTCAATACCAACAAGTGTTCACTTCCGTTATAGACTCCCAGACTACATACATAGAACGCACTGATATGTTCACCACAACTATAAACCATACCTTCGACGTGATTGACTCTAAGATACAAAACTTTAAGATCGGCAACCAACGAACAAAGAGATCAAAAAGAGGACTAGTTGACGGGTTAGGCTCCTTAATCAAATTTGTTACAGGAAACTTAGACGCGAAAGATAGCGAACGCTACGATAACATAATAAACCACCTACAACGAAATCAAGAAAACTTACAGGACCAACTAAACTCCCAATATTCGGTGAATCAAGCTTTTGCCGAAAGTTTTAACAAAACCATGGATATCATCAATCATAACAACCTTCAGATCCAGAAAGAGTTTGAATTCCTTCGGGAAATGAAAGTAGGGGAACAAACCCACATTCGTGCCTTGAATGACTTTCTAGAACATTGCCAAATTTCACTACAACTACTAGTGAATGTTATTCAGGACATAGAGACGTCACTCACCTTCTGTGAATTGGGCAAACTACATCCAAGTATCCTGAGCTCAGAACTTTTGTTAAACGAATTAGACCGCCTCACGGTATTCTATGGCCCCAGGTTCCTGAACCATTCCGGAAAAGACCTATTCGAAATTAAATCCCACATAAAGGTTCAATGTTTTATCGGAACAGACGAAATAGTCTACTTTCTCGATGTCCCTATTGTAGATCCCAGGAATTTCGACCTGTACTATTTAGAATCCCTACCAGCAACATTAAATTCTGAATACGTAACAATTGTACCCTCCGTTCGCTACTTGTTGAAATCACAAAACGAAGTCCTTACCCTGAGAGACGAATGCCCTTCTGGCCTCGCCTATTATCTCTGCCCCGGTCACATGTTAATAGATGTCAATTCCCAGTGCGAAGCCGAATTCCTCAGGACAAGTTCCACGGGAAACTGCAATTACGCAAAGCTGGAAATCCCCACCAACTACGTCTCGCTCTTGTATAGAATCAATCAATACCTACTCGTCTTCCCTCATGGCGATGTACTCACTATCACCTCAAAATTCGGAAAAGAGTTACGAAACTTACGAGGGATCTACCTGGTCAGACCTAGCCAGAACTTAGTGTCCTATCACAATCAAACCCTGTTTGCTGCACATAGAAGCATCCTAGGCACACCCCTTATAGTCAGTAACGTACAACTCACGCCCGACTCCTCAAAAACATTAGATAATGTAATTCAACTTAAAAATCTAGATTTATCCTCTATACAACTAGAAAATTGGAAACCTATCAAACGCTTCACGTTATACCAACTTGCAACCCCTAGCTTCTGGTCTATACTCCTTTATGTCATGTTACTCAGTTTTATTGTCACAATTATAATTCAATACAAGAAGCATAAGAGACGACAAAACGCCTAATGGGCACCCCATTATGTCACCTTTATGTAATCATACTACGTAATCAACGTTATTACTATTGCACTCTATTGTAATCGCTGTAATTCACTTTATAACCATTGTATTCATTGTCATTGTCATTCATTGTCATTCAATTTTGAATGACCTTATCATTGTATTGTAATCATTTTATTGTAATACTCATTGTATTGTAATCATTTTTATTGTAATAATAATCATTTTATTCATTGTAATTCTTATTGTAATCACTGTATTCATTGTTTGATAATCATTGTATTATTGTATCGTAACCATTATAATCAAAAGATGATGCACACCCCCAAAATCATAAACCAAGAAATTCCGTGTCCCCAAAACTTTTACATTTGCCCACGAAAATAATTACCTCAAATTTTGCCCACAAAAATAAAAAACCTTAAAATAAAACTTTTGGGTCCCCAAAATTTCAACTTAGGGGGGAGGAGTTACATACGACGCCTCAACCCTTGGGTAATACAGAGCTGACTCAGCAGCTCTTCCCTATATAAGCCCGCGGCCATCAGCCTCTGCAGTTCAGTCTCCGCCCGTACGTCCCCGCATAAACATCGCGCAGTGCATCATCTTTGTTCAGTCTTGTGAAAAGTGAATAAAGTCATTTTAGCGAATTTTTGAAGAAAATTAAGCTATTGCTCTCGCCTCAAAATTTGTAGAATGTGAATTTTTGAAAAATTTTTATGCAGAAATCCGTTTCAGGCTATTCTGAATCATATTCTGAAGTTTAACGCATTTTTTTATGTATGTATGTATGTATGTATATATGTATGTATGTATGTATATATGTATGTATGTATGTGTCATTCCAGACGATAACTGTCCGTAGAATTGTGCTAGAAACTTCAAACAAATTTTAAAATGTTAAGGACACCAAACGAAAGTTCAAGTTCGTTGGCCAGCATGATCGGATTACATCTTCGGGTTGAAATTTTCAAAAATGTAGTCAAAAATTTCAAAATAGCCTGTTTTTTGCGATTTGTCGTGCGAAATAATTTTTTCAGCATACTAACATGTGGTATATTCGGAATCAGCGTAAAATTTTCTATAAGAATATGTATCAAGTTTTCGAAAATTTCAAAGTTGAAAAATCAGTCAAAAATCGAAATAATGCCGTTCGCTAGTTGTAAAAATCGGTAATATTTGCATGAAACATTGTCCAAATTCAGATCGAACTACTCTTATGGAAGTATCCCAGTATAACTAATCCTAGAACCATGCTGTTTAAAACGTAGGTACTTAGTAGGTCCTTGTTGGAAAAAAAAAAAAAAAAAAAAAAAAAAAAAAAAAAAAAAAAAAAAAAAAAAAAAAGTAATCACAACTGATGAGTTTACTTTTCAAAAATTCGCTCATGGGGTCATGCTGCATGACTGGACTTTTTTAAAACTCTAAACTCTACGAGTCTTATTTAATTTTTATGAATCATAATAGATCTTTTCACTCATCTGTGAGGAAGTCTTGCGGTCTTTTTCTTTTCACACGACGTTGGTTTCTCGGAGGTGGGAAATTGTTTGTGAGATCGTCTAGCAGTTAGGCCCTCTACACACGAAGCTACCAGTTAGTAACTGGTTAGTGACGCGAATTACTAACCAGTTTACTTTGAGTCACTTCCTATGTAATTCAATGGGGAACCGCACACGGCGCAACTGGTTAGTAACTGGTTAGAAACCAGTTACTAACTAGTTCCCTGTTGACTCGCATGTCCAGTCACCTGTGATTCCAGTAACTAACTCGAGCCACGGGTGACCAACAAATCAACCTGTTGTTAGTGGGAGAAGTCGAAAAACATCCGATTTTATACAATTTCAACCTGTTTTCCGCAAAACAGGGGAAACCAATTTAACAAGTTACAAATAACTTTGTTTACTCATTCTGTAGAATGCCAGGAATTTCGCATCAGATAAGTTTATCTCTTTTGAAGCGACAGACAACCTATTTTGAAAATTCTTCTCAAGGTATGGGTGTATCCAACAACTTCTGATTTTTCTTCTTCTCCTCCTTCTTATATAATTATACAATATTATGGTTTCGTCACCACTTGAACTATCCGACGTTTCTCCTACGATGTCCATGATCCTACTGAACATCAGAGATTTCGGTTAGTGATGAGTAGCCTCGTGTGTGGAGCCAAGTCACCAATCAGTCTGTAACTGGTTAGGAACTCGAGTTACCAACTGGTTGCGTTACTAACTAGTATCTTCGTGTGTAGAGGGCCTAAGTTAGATTGATTTCTCAAGGATGCGCGCAGTCTAATGTACGCGTCTCGCAGAACGATGTGAACTTCTGGGATATCCAGGTCTGAATGTAAGGTAGAATTACGGTTGTACTGCATTATTTGTCGCAGAACCCGGTTCTGTGGCGTTTGGATCTGATTATTATGACTATTCGCTGCCAAGCCCCAAATTCCACACGAATACATCCAAAGTGGTCGTATCAGTGATAAGTACATCATCCGTTTTCTTGGTAGACTTAGTGGGGAGTTTTTACGTAGGCGGCTCCTGAATTGGTGTATTCTATTTCTTATCGTTTGTCAAGTTCCTTTACGTGTTATCCCCACAAGAGTTTTTTGTCTAAACTGAGCCCCAAATAACGCACTGAGTCTTTAACTGGTATTAGCTGATCGTTCAATCTGACTGTAGGGTTCATCTGTCTTGTTTGGAGGGTGAAATTGACAAGGAAAGATTTCTGAGGGTTCATTGTAACCCTCCATTTTCGACGCCAATCTTCAACAAAGTGAATGAAATTTTGTACAATGAGCTCGGCTTCTTGAGGGTTTGGATGTTTACATAAAACCGCAATATCATCAGCGTAGTGTGCAAGCGTGCAAGGGTTTGCTGAACGGACGAGAGGAAGTCACTAGTATGTATACAATATACAATAAAGGTCCCCAGATGCTGCCCAAGGGAGTAGTACAGAATAGTGAGTAGTAAGAGACTTAATGAGTTTAAGAACCTCCGAAACCTCTGGAATGCCATGTTGTCTAGGTTCAAGTAGAGTAGGTACCGATTACATCATTGTCCCTCATAATATTTAAAAGTAACAAAATTAGGAGGCTCACGCTCTAAAGGGTTCTGACCTGGAATGTCCAGGTGGCAGAGCAGTGGGATGATGGCGTGAAATATAAATTCGACAAACCTCTTACGATCTGTGGGATTTCAACTAACTTATTCAATCGCCCGAATTAGGGTTGCCAGATTTTTCTGTCAACGTAAAATTATTTTGGAGAAAAATAAATACCTAAAAAATACAGTATTTCCTTGAAAAATGAGGTAGGTAGGCTACCTCATATTCCCATTGATCTTAAACTGAAACTACATCATCTTCGAATCTTATGATGTTTCAATTTTTCAGAGCATTTTTTCCATCTCTCTTTTTATTATGTACTAGCCACTCCGGCTCGCTTCGCTCGCCTCCACGTCTAGGGCAGGTTTAACTTCTGTAGGGGATGCTGCTCGCTTCACTCGCTTGAAGAAGCTATACTGCCCACCCAACTTGGCAGACGTTTTTTTCTGTTGTAAATTCTTACAAACAAAATAAATCTTATAAAACTACGTGGAACCACAAAAAAGTTTATTTGGGGAAGTTGCTCGCTTCGCTCGCAAGGTATTGCTGTATATGTACATAGGAAAAAACCCGTATTTATTCTGTTGAAATGTCGAACGGATTCTGTTGAATGTCCATCTTCCAACGCGCGCGTGCGCAGGCCTGCTCGCAACATTGCGAAACGGCGGCGGTCTCGATTAACTTGTCATTTTAATCGCTTCGCCTCCCTTCCCCTCGCATTTTTACCAACTTCCTGTCACTTTTTTCGACATCCGATTTCAGATTCAGATTCGGCATACCCAAACCTGTATTTCGCCCGCAAAAACCGACCCTAAAAACGTACGTTAATGGGGTATATTTTAATCAGAAAAAATCAAGTTTTTCGTCGGAATTTTCGAGAAAACGGGTCCGTACTCTTGCATTTTTTTTTTACGCATTTCCCGATACTTTTTTCGCGATCCAATTGCGCCGTCGTCTTTCTCGTTCAAAAACCTACGAAACCGGTATTTTTCCGGAATTTTCGACGGCCGTTTAGTGGGGTAGGGGAAGCTGGGAAGTCCATTAACTCGTACTTCGACCCCCCTCCCGCCCTAAGTACGGCCCATGGTTCGGCTGGGATTAGAAAATTTTAAATTCGCTTATACACCCTATCGGAAAATCCCAAGAAGATCCCCCACTCATAGACTCCCCCCCACTCAACCGTTTGGCCGTGCATAGACACTACAAACAAACAGACAGACAGATGGAGTTTCATTCTTATAAATAGTATAGATAGAGATTTTTTAAATTTATTAATCCTTTATTTTCTACTATCTTTTATTTTCTTCGATTTGTATTTTTTTAATTTAACTAGATGTTGTACTATGTGTTGGCTGTAGTACTTTCGTTTGTGCAAATATTCCCCAAAAATAAATCGCCGTACCACTATGATAGAGGAAATGACTACAAAAATAAAAATGGAAGCAAACCTGGAGAAAAATTGTCTGCGTTCTCTAGAGGATGTTATCTAGTGTAATGTCGTAATGCCAAACAAATTCTTAGACATTTTGTTTTGGAAAAATGGGAAAAGAAAATGATATGTTATTAAGAAAGAAAAAGAGGGGATAAAAAGAAAGAAGGAAACACCTTCATGAAACTACCGACTTACAATATGTAAATGTAATGTATGTAATACGGTATATGTATGTAATTACCTAATTAGAATATATGTGTTTAATGCAAATGTATGTAATAAGAATGAATGGGTGCGTAGCCATCCAAGGTATAGGTGCAGGATACTACACTTACTACAGCGTGTCCTATTTTTATAGGTACAGCTACCTAGGTAGGCATTCATGATATTAATTAGGTAAGTATTTAATGTTTCATGAATCATATCATTGTTTAACTGGCGAAAACCTTCAGGTAAGACGTTAGGTCGACTAGTTAGCTATTCGATTATACGCATCATGTTCCTACCCCTTTTTTGTTTGATTAGTTTCGATGCAACAGCCTAAAGTGTGTAGAATCTACTATCCCGCACAGCGCGTATCACTTGCACAATGCCTATCCTTCCAGATTGTAGGCGGCGATATTATTTCCTAGTACATCTTGCAAATTCTACAGAGAGAATTATCAGGGTTCCCAATATAAATATTTGGGAGATTCTCATCAATTCATCCGATTCCTAATGCTAAATAGTAAACTGAAGTTCTTTAAGCCTTGACGACATGGAATGGAATTGATTCAAACGAATAGAATATTATAATAAAATTTATGTACCTACATGTTGGAAGCAGTACAGATGATGATAGTGAAAGCAGTAGGTTTGCATAGTGTCGTGAACTGACATGTATGAAGGGGTTATACATTAAGCACAACTCTCGTGTGCTGTGGGCTCATTGGAGAAAGTCTGGAGATAAAATCATAGGGTAAAAGTCTGGAGTTTGGACCTCCACACATCTTTGTTACAAGACGCTATCCCCAAACCATCTCATCTTATTTTGCAACAATGTTGAGGATTTTAAAATTAAACATCTGAAGACAACTAAGTTAGAGACCAAATACGACTCAAACTCTTCTCCTTCCACATCCAACTTATCGCCAATTGCTTTGGGTTTTGTCAGCTGTCTCGGTATCTTCTTAGTTGAGGAACATTATCCCAAACAGAAACCAGATGAGTGGCTCTATGTGCTCTATTAGATCCTCTTCGATACCATCCTTCCATGAGAAGCTGGTTTCCATACTTTGCATCTAATGATTAATAAGTTTTATTCGTCACTGTTTTTTTTTAATTTTATTTTTAAAGGTTTAAGCCGCACTTTAACCAGAAGAATCATTAGCGGCATTCGTCCCTGTTAAATTACAATGTTTATCCAGATGTTATTGATTTTCCAGAACACTGGCTCATGGAAGATGAATAATTATAAAAAATGGAGGGTTTTCGGTTCAGCTTTCTGTCGCCGGGAGTCCATTCATGGAGATGTTCTTGCTAATGTAAAAGCCAATGTTGGCTTTGTCCCGCTGGAATGGGTCATCTCTCATTTTGTTGAAAACATTAAGAGTTTGCAGTTTTACGAATGACGGAATGACTGACCTGTTGCTTTGTATAGATCTCCACTAATCACTTTACCAATATTTTTGGAAAACCTAGAAACCATAGGTACTCGAGATGCTCTTTTGGTTGGGTTGTAATGTTGTCTTTACCGGAGATTTCAACCAGTGTTTTTTAATCAATCCCCGAATTTCATGCAGTTCCTGGATATGTTTTCCAGTTTTCTTTTCCACCTTTTGATACGCCAGCCTACCTACTAGAGGTGCCAGTTTTCTGAATATTTTATAGTCACTTTTTACGAAGGCGCCTAGTTGCGCTGTCTTTGATCCTGGTTTCTCGGATCATTTTATATCTCTGCTTCTTTTCTCCAACCGATTCCAGATCGTGCTGTGAAACATTTGCATAGTTCTACAAAGGAACCAAAAGTGAAAAAACGCTGCAAATTATTACACAAAGGTTTATTATTTCTGTTTTAGATAGCCCTTCTACGCAGATCATTGCTTCCCCCTACATGCCTACCATATTCAAATGTGTTATTGAGCTTTTTGCAACATACGAGGTGCCAGCGTGTGGTGCTTCTTTCATGTTAAATGAAGTCACAGTATTACTCCATTTTCATAGTACCACCACAAGGCACTCAAGTCGCCTCAAGCCCATGGCCAGGTTGAAAAGTACAACGACTTGAGTGAAAAGCTGTCTCACTGGCACTCACGAGTAGGAACCTAAAAATCACTCAATGATGAAGGATCTAGCCGGTTTTGTGTCAGCAAACTTCGGAGGAGCTGTCCTACTAAGGAACTTTCCCGTTTTAGTTCTGTTAAGCCCTCCAGCAGCTCGCCGTGTCCTACTACTCTGAATTTTTAACGAGAGGTCCATAGCTTGATATTGTATATTTGAGATGCGAGCTAGCGAGCATCCAGACCACTGATCAAAGGAAATAACTCATCAGTGTAAAATCTCTCCAACAGCAGTTTTAGATGAGCTTACACTAGTTTCAACTAGCTACACTGATCAATGGTCTGGATACATCAGGTACCTAGTCATATACCATATATATAACATCAAGTAGGTAGCTCTAAAGTTTACTGACACATAATCAACTGGATCCAATGGTGAACACAAGATAGATTGTTCTTTCACCACTGACGGCAAGGAAATGAAATTATTAAATGCCAACCCCGAGTACGCTTTAGTATTAACTTCACGCGCATCGGGTCATGAAGACACTGTATCCCTCAAACGTTTGGCTCCTCGTGGATATTCGAGTCTCGCTAAAGGTATCAGTGCCCCTCCTCCTCCATCTATTTCTATTCCTGATCAGATCTCATGTCTACAAAGCCGTTTAGCGCAGACCTAACAGTCTTCTGCAAGACCAGGAATCACATACCAACAAGATGCAAGTCCGGGAGACAACATTAAACACAACTCGGTGTTTGAAGAAGCTCCTTCAATTCAAGAGATGTATGTACCAACGCAAACTACTGTAGGTACAGTCTTTCCGTCCTATTAGAAACCGACGTCCCTCTTCGTACTTACAGGTCTAGATATCTCCCTCTTAGACGGAGAGAATGGACGAAGTTCGATCTTTTACCATATATGTTCCTTAGATAGGTACCCTTACTAATTCGTTGTCCCGATCTTGTTATTTCATAATTCATCATTAACTACGTAATTTTTTTTATTAAATAAAGTTCATATTCAAGTTAAATCATTTCAAAGATAACCATGTAAGCTCATGATTTACGAATTGAGAGACGCTTTCCTCTTCTGTGCCAATTATCTTAGTATAATTATGGATTCTGAGGCTTCTACCGTCAAGATATGAATGTGGTTGCAGATTCGTCTGCGAAATAGTTCTTCTGTTGTGTGACTATATTGCCTATGCTAATTTTACATGACAATTACCATTCATTTATTTTTTATTACTATACTTACCAAAAAAGATAATTTGATATGATCGTGAAGGTACGCTAGGTACTAGAGTGACTTATGAGGTCGCGATAAGTTATTTGAATCACCCAGTGAAGATTGATGAAATTTAAAGTTGACGGTGCTCGGATCAAAAACACTCATCAGTGTTGACGAAATCTGCCTCGTCTCTAACTTAACAAGCTCCGTTCTTACTACCCCCTTTGAGGGGAAAATTCAGGACCTCCCGCAAGGCTTTGAACAATTTACAGCGAGAAGTTTCGGCAAGTTTAAACTCATCCTCTCCTACAGTACGAGAGGGAATGGAGAGGTTAGTCCCACCCCAAAGTCAAATGTAGGAAGGGCAAGGAGAGCCCAGTGAAGTTTAAACTATTTATGTAAATACCTAGCTGACACAAGCTAAAAGGCCGAGGCCTGCTTGGGAGCCATTAAACACCCCTAGTTAACTACACCGTTTGAAACACCTCCAGGGTTCGTCAGGATGAGAGAAATACTCTCAGCTGAGAGGGGAGCGCATCCTGTTATTTTTCTTAGCAACTCACACAGAAAACAAAAGTTCCCCCTCCATCAAGTTCTTCTGTTTCCACCCCGGATAACTCAGAAAAGGTGGTATTAAAAGTTTACCACTTCCTAGGGGCGTCTACCCAGCAGTTCGTTCCCCCTCAACCACCTCTCACAACTTTTCGTTCAGTTTTCAACAAATCCGAGAAACTTCAAGTATCTTTTCTCTTTATTACCTTGAGAAAAAGCGAAATAACCTTATTAAAAAGCAACCCCCTCCTCACCTCCATTACCTCTGTCTCTTTTCTTCCTGCCTCAGTGTTTGGAGAGCGGCAGCTGTCAGAAAGCCAAGTTGGCAGAACTTCGAGGGCGGTTATTATTGTTTTCTGAATCGGGTTTGGAAGAAGGTGATGAAAAGCGTGAGAAATCCCATGATTGGTACCAGTTGAGGGCTAGAAGAAAGAACAATTCATTAATGACAATTATTAGAGTATGATAAATACATCTAGATGAGTATATATACTGTAAACTATACCGTCCATGAGATGATAGGAACCTACTTATCATATTCATGAGAGTCATGTAAACAACAAGTTAACAATTAACGCAACGGTTAACAAGTGCAGACTTGAAACAGCAGTTTTTGGCCCTCTCCAACCGGCTCCAAGGACTCTCAAGAACTATTTATAGAAATTTTAGTATCACAGACTAAGGAATACCCAGAACAATAACCAGAATCTAAATAATATGCCTTTCCCCGTGTTACGAACTTAATATCATAGCCTATTAGACATGAATAATGTTCATTTAATAAGTTTGACATGAGTGGTCGCAATTTGCGGTAGGTACCCAATCTACTAGTTGGTTCATTTCTAGTAACGGTTCCTGTTTACAACGATTTATGATGGTTACGAGTTAGGTACCTGTTGCAATATTTTTGATCTACATGATGTATCTATTATATAGGTAATCCTTGATGATTAATAGTCCTTGGGCAAAAAAAAAAAAAAAAAATCTTGTATGATCTTAGTCAGTGTATTTTTATGTAGTACGATTTTAATGTTGTTCCTTAAAGCAATGCCACTATTTTTTATAATTCGGAACCTATCATAAACATGGGGTAAAACTGTCGTACTATTTAAAAAAACGTTAGGCACAACTTATTTTGTACTTGAATACATTTTGGTTCATTATTTTCAATAATAAACCTTTGTAATCGACCAAAAAGATTTTTTTTACCCCCCCGCCCCCCTTCAAAATTTGTTGGTTTACGTTTCAAGATGCGTAATCCAAAAACCGAATTAAAAAAAAATCCGTCCGCCTTACGACGCACTGTGGGGCCAAAAGGGGTTTTTTTAATGGAAAAAAAAACTTAATTTGGCTCCATTTTTATAGGAAATTTTGCACTGATTCTGTGCGCATGCGCAAACTTGAATTGTTCATAATGTCGCCGATTTCTCATCATCTGTTGATCCGATTTCGTTCAAACTCGGTTGGTAATTGGATATATGTTCTAGAAGAATGCTTCATAAATTATATCACGATTAACAGAGTAACAATTATTGCGCATGCGCGAAACTAATATCGATTGACACTGGCAAAACTCCGAGTCTGATCGAACAATTTTGATGAAATTTTCAGGGATTCAGCGGGATGGCTTCTAAACGGTCCCCTATAATTTTCATTGCCGTAAAATAATAATAGTCTGTGCGCATGCGCAAACTTTAATTTATTATTATCTGTTTATTCGATGTATTTCTTCTGTATATAGGGGTATCAGCCCGTTTCAATAAATAAATAATAAATCTATTGGTCCGATTTCATTCAAAATCGGGGAGTAGATGGGTATATGTTTCAGGGAAATTCCCTATGAAATATATCGCGATTGGTGTAGTAATAACTATAGCACACGTGCAAAACTGAAAATAATCGACTCAGACAAAACTCCAAGACTAAAGGACCGATTTTTATGAAATTTCCAAGGATTGTGCGGTTTACCTCCTAGACGTTCCACTATAAATTTTATTGTCGTTGGATTAATAGTAGTCTGTACGCATGCGCCAACGTTAATTTCTTATAACGTCGGCTTATCCTCATTTCGACTCGTAGTTTGTTCTTCAACTAATTCTATATGCTACAGTATGTGAGGAAGCTATACTGTCCACCAAACATGGGAGATATTATATGTTTCACAGTTGTAATCATGATCAATAATCAGACGGATATGTTGAAGCTAACGTGTAATATAAACTTTCAACGTGGTAGTTGCCGGGACAATAAATTGACTTGGAGATGACTCAAAGAGACAGGGAAGTTGCGAACTTGGAGTGGAGTGTACCATCCGATTCCCTTTGTAGTCTGTCTTTCATCGCACCCATCCCAGCACCACTTTTCATCTATTCTCGACTTTCTCTATGGAGTTCCTAATTTCAATTCTTCTGCATGATGGTTTAACAAAAAGGATCCTTCGAAAAACAGTACAACTCCTTTGCTATTTTTTCGCCCAATTCTCTAACCGTGAGAGCATAGGTACTACTTTATATTTCATAGTTCTAGTTAAGTAAACGAGAATATGTTTGGAAACTAAATAAAATATTCACTGTCTACTCGCCTATTATTTAACATTTTCAATATTGAACCGTTGTAATCGTGGTTCAGATTTTTGTCTTTGTTGCCTCAAAATTTGTTTGTTCACGATTGAGGTACCTTGGTAGTTTGTTTGGGTTTTGGTTTGGTATTCGTTTCAGTTCCATGAATCGAATAGGGGAAAAAATAAAAGTCGGACGAAATCAAAGGAACCAGCTCGCAGATAAGTCCGCAAGACAAATAGAACAGTTTCATGTCTTCACTAGGGTTGCTTTGCAAACTGCAGGGGGCTGATTGCAAAATGTAAGAAAGTTTAAGAAAGTTCGCAAAAAGGATAAAGCAGTTTGCACCCACAATTTGAATATATAAACATATTTTACTGTCTTGAGTACTAGTCGAGCTGGTTGATAAGGATTGAAATGGAGAATCTGCAATGTACTGCAATGATTAACAGAACGTATTTTCGGATATTAATTTACCTATTTAATTAATCAAACACAACAACATAATAAATTATAAAAATTATAGGAAATTCTGAGCAGGTCCCTAATATGCCCCTTGTTCATATACCTAAAATTTTATCTCAATAATTTTCAGTTGGGGGGGGGGGGGGGGGGGGGGGGGTACGTAGTAAGTCAATATCTGTAGGTACTTATACTTTGATCAGAGGGACTTATAAAGGGGAGATTTTTTTTTTTTTAATAGCATTATTTTCTCTTGATAAGTGCCAACATCTATGTAAGCATATTGATGACAAAGTTATTGTTTCGTCCGACCACCACAGAATCCCGCTAAGCAAATCGGTTACGATGGTTGGAACCGTGAATTTGATTTCTTTATGAACCTCTTCCTTCTGTCTGAAATTGAAAGTGCTCAAATTTAAGATGGAGCTCCTTTGTGACACCTTAAAAACAATTCCGAGGTACGGAAGTGCACTGATCAGCTGAAGGGCCCCTAAGGCTAATTTCTTTGCTGTTCGATTTACGGTGTTGAAATTCGAAATCGAGCTATTTTGGGTTACGTAGAATACAATGGGGAATTTTTTATTTGCTCAGTAGAAAGATCTTGATGACAGCTCTCCAGAAAGGTGTTATATACCTAATGGGTATCTAAACAATAATACGACTCTTTACATTCATCTGCACGATGACGTCACGGCCCCCGCCCGCCTCGTGGGAACCCTCAGATCCCTTGCGCTACTTCGTCAGGCGTGATCTTCCTACGCGTTTTTTTGTTAGCCAAACTAAACGGTATTTTGAGCTGAAAATCAGAACTAGGGGGGGGGGGGGGGGGGTTACGTGCGCTGAATTCGAATCTGAGATCAAAAGTGTGAAATCCCAACACATGAAAGTTCTCCATTACAAGGTAAGGAGTTGAACTGATCAGATGAGGGACCTCAGAGGCTAATTTCTGTCCTAATTGACCTAAGGTGCTTTAGTTTGTAATTGAGCGCCTTGAAAACAATGTTGCAAGGTATGTAGGAATACTGATCAGCTGAGGGTTTTCTGAGGCTGACATATTTTCTAATCGACTTATTGAACTACATTAGTTTATCGTATAGATAAATAGAACAAACAGAGTTTCAAATCTATTCACTGCTCATGCAACCCTTCTATAAGGTGGGAAGATGACATTGTCATAAAAGGTTTTGTTTATTAACCTTTACCAAGAATCGTAAAACGGTGGGGGGGGGGGGGGGGGGGGGGGGGGGGGCTGCGCTATGAAGGAGGAAACCCCTTTTGCGAAGCTCAGTGGGTCAAGTTTAGATAGTGTACTACAGACTGGGTTTAATAATCATCATTGATCTGCGTAGAAGGGCTACCTAATACAAAAATAATAAACCTTTGTGTAATGATTTGCAGCGTTTTTCTGCTTCATTTAACAACATCATGTCAGTTAAACACTCAAAGTTTGTTGATTTTTAAAATAATTATTAGTTTATTATACTCATTTCAGGTTTTATTTTAAAACAAAGGAAAAATAGAACTACCACTGAAGATAAAGTGCACAGGAATCTACTGCGTAATAATTCACTTAGGGGAATAGCCAAGCCGGAGAAGGTTTAATGGAAAAGAGATAGGCTAGCCCCCGTCGAATGGAATTGAACAGATGGGGCTGGGGCTTCCTATTTACTTACAATATAGACAGAGAAAAAAAAGAAAAGAAAAGCCACTACAGAACAATAGGACAAGGCCGTAAAACGCGGGGTGAGGGGCCACTTTGCACTTTCCGCAGTCCCGCCCCACCGCCATCTTCACAGTTGCACAGACCTTCGAGGTTCCTGGGTCCCCTCTCGCTCTTTGCCCATCAGTTACAAATTAGAGAATGGAACTCCCACCCTCCCTTCTATTCCGTTTTCAATGTTCTTTTCTCAACACTATCACTGCCGTTCGATTGGTTATTGCGCTTTATATTCCCTCTGCTTTTTTTTCCAGCTTCTTCAAAACCTATTTTTTCTCCTGTGAGTTGGAAACAGAAAACTCTTAGTAATGGAGAGTCTATTGAGGTATTTGCAACATCTTAGGTTTGATCAGACACATCAGGAGGAGAGTGTCTGCAGGCATGAGCACCGAGTAAAGCGTAAGCTTCAGGGTAGCAGTCAATTGAAGGGATGGAGAGGGGTATTCAATGCTCATGAAAAATAAATTAAAAAAAACTATAACATTTTGACGTTAATGTATTTTGTTTGGAGGTCAATAAAACATATGGTTACGAAGAAATGCATTGTTTTCAGCTAAGTGAGCTCTAATGCTAATTTTTATCCTAAAGTTTCGTAAAGATTTTGATGACATTTCCAGTGACTGTGTAGGTTGTGCCGCAACAGGTTCCCTTAACAGTTTCATAGCTTATAATTCGAAATTTCGCTTTGAGTATTCGAAAACGTACAATCAGTAACGCGTAATTTTTTCATGGACTATTTGTTCGATCACGCTTAAAATCAGGGTATTTTGTTTATTTGCTCATAATACGGGCTATACCCTATTTATAATAATCAATAGGTATTCACTAATATAAGTTGGGAAATAAGAAGTTGGGAATTTATTCTATCTACGTGGCCCAAAAACTTCTAATTAAAGTACTGTTGAAAATAAGGACGAGGTTCCCTTCTTTAGAATTATTTGGACAGTTACAGGTCCTTCCATTGCAATACCTATTGAATAAAATCACCTTAATTAAGACACACAAATCAGTTTATAATAACGAATTATGTTTTTTGGAAGATGGTGTCACTAGAGTTCGGAAGCAAAACTTTATAAAACTGCCTTTCAGAAAATCGGCAGTGGCCAACTCATCTATGACTGTAGGGGTTTGAAAATTTTAATTCTTTACAAGATAACCTACGCATTATTTCCTCGTTATCGCTATTTAAAAAGATGCTCAAAAAGTACTATAATGTCTTGTACCTTGATTGAAGTGGTTGAGTGTGTTGTTTGTTTAGCTTAGTGTTCTGTTATATTATATCAGTGGTGTACCTATTATAGAATTATGACGGGTTTATTTCATATACAATTATGATAAAACGGAAGGGTATTAACGGATGAAATCATTATTCTCATTCGATTCTTATCTGATTTTCTTTTGGGTTCTTCGAGATATTGTCCCAAGTTATTGTTTTTTTTTTAAAGTGTTTTTTGGTAAAACTGTGTTCTGCCAACTATTATTGTAATAATAATAATAAAAAAAAGTAATAATAATAATGATAATAATAAAAAAATAAATAAATGAGATTTGATTAGACCAAATGAGTTTTATTAGTATCATTAGTAGCAGCTGCCCAGCAGGGAACCTCAAATTTCGATGAATCTTTCCTCTGCTTTAGGTTGTATATGGTCCGCCAATGAGCTTCATCGCACCCAAATTGCTGGCATGGCGCATGCATCAACGAGTTTTTATCACTATCATTTGACCTAAACTTGGGAGCCTATATACCAGAGCTATGTATAGCCAAAGAAACAACTAACCTCGTTCAATCCTATTCAGATTTCGCATCTTATATCTGAAAGGGATTGAAATTAGATCCGAAAAATTATAAATTGTACGTATTATAAAACAATATTTTATACAAATTTTATGATATCCGTTTAACTGCAGATAGGTCAGTATAGTGAATGTGTTGAGGTAAGGGAATCGAGGTATGCATCGCCCGCAAGACTGCTAGGTGTTGAGGTAAAGGAAAACCTTGTGCGCCGTGAAATACATCGTATCAACCACAAACGTGAATTGAACCGAACTTCACGTTCTGTGGTATTAAGTAAAATGGTGATCACGAACTACTCAACTACTAATTCAATTATGTTTCTTTTCTTTTCATTGTCATGCAGTTTCTACAATCTACACAGTCAACTGCATTACCTATTACAAGCATCGTTTCGGACAGACAGAGGCATGCACGAACAGCCCCGGAGAGGCGTTTTTATGCGTGGAAAAACTTGGCTAGGCTAATGCATCCCGTACGGTACTATCTGCCACGGTAGGCAGTAGATAAAGCATCCAAACAGCTCCTCGAACAATCCAGTCAATCAGTATCCAACCGGGTGTCAATAATGACGGACAAATATATCGCGACGTGCAAAACACATGGGTACCTGCTACCAGAGAATCAAAAAGCAGCCCCAATTCACTGTATAAAGTGTAAAAGTACATAGACATAGAAATTCATCGAACAATTCGCAACGAAATTCAACACCTGATGAACCCGACACATCAATCTGATGTGCCAAAATAGGCTGACGAACCGCAACAACAAACTCAAATGCAAACCCGCCAACCACGCGAAACAATAAATACTCAATAAATAACAATAAATCAATAAGTATAAAAACAAATTAGAAACTAAACATTATATCTAAACTTAACAGCAAAAAAACCGGCGCACCCTATATTTTGTTATTTTTTCACCTTAGTGAAATAATTTCACCTAGTTAATTTTTTTTTGCATGTGCCAAGTAAAGTCGGTATCTTATGAGAGAACAGCAAGGAACAGAGTGGCAAATAAAAAATAGCCGTTTGAAAAAATCAGCTTTATTCACAAAACTTCGATGTTTGGACAAAAGTAACAAAACATTCTTCTGTAGTTATCGTATGAAAAAAAATTGAAAAATGAATTTTTTATTTGGAAAATGAATTTTTTTATTATCGTGTGGTACCTTCCCTTGCTTGTACCTACCACCGCCTGTATTCTTCTCGGCATGCTGTTGATCAAATTTGAAACCCTTTCTTGTCTGATGAGGTCCCATTCTGCGAGGACCGCTGTCCTGAGGTCTTGGAGGTTTACAGGAGGGTTTGGTCACTTTCGGATGCACCTCTCTAGCTCGTCCCATAGATGTTCTATGGGATTGAGGTCGGGGCTGCGAGCTGGCCATTGTAGGGTGAGCATGCCTACCTCTTCGAGGTAGTCAGTAACCACGTTTGCTACGTGTGACCGCGCGTTATCGTCCATAAAAATAAAATTATCGCCAGTGTAAGGGGCGAATGGCACTACACAATCTTCCAGGATGTCAGAAATGTACCTCAGTGTGGTTAGACTCCCTCGGGGATACACATGGAGTTCCGTTTTAGCCTCTGAAGTGATTCCACCCCAAACCATTTCAGACCCACTCCCGTAAGGCACCCTTTCAGCACTCTTAATGTTTTCCGATGAGTCCAGGTTCTCACTATTCGCTTCAGATCGTCGTGTTAGAGGGTGGAGGAGACGAGGGCAGGGTTTCGCTCAGTGCAATATTTCTGAAAGGGTGCCTAACGCGGGAGGTTCTGAAATGGTTTGGGGTGGAATCACTTCAGAGGCGAATACGGAACTCCATGTGTACCCCCGAGGGAGTCTAACCACACTGAGGTACATTTCTGACATCCTGGAAGATTATTTAGTGCCATTCGCCCCTTATACCGGCGATAATTTTATTTTTATGGACGATAACGCGCGGTCACACGTAGCAAACGTGGTTACTGACTACCTTTTGGCATGCACACCCTGCAATGGCCAGCTCGCAGTCCCGACCTCAATCCTATAGAACATCTATGGGACGAGCTAGAGAGGTGCATCCGAAGGCGACCGAACCCTCCTGTAAACCTCCAAGACCTCAGGACAGCGGTGGTTGGAGAATGGGACCTCATCAGACAAGAAACGGTTTCAAATTTGATCAAAAGCATGCCGAGAAGAATGCAGGCGGTGGTACAAGCAAGGGACGGTACCACCCGATATTAAAAAAATTTATTTTCAAAAAAAAAAAAAATTTCATTTTTCAATTTTTTTTTTTCACACGAGAACTGCAGAAGAATGTTTTGTTACTTTTGTCCAAACATCGAAGTTTTGTGAATAAAGCTGATTTTTTCGAACGGGTATTTTTTATTTGCCACTCTGTTTCTTGCTGTTCTCTCATAAGATACCGACTTTACTTGGCACATGCAAAAAAAATTAACCAATTGAAGCTAAGGTGAAAAAATAACAAAATATAGGGTGCGCCGGTTTTTTTGCTGTTAAGTTTAGTAAACAAAAAAAAGGCCCCAATTATCCCAACGGTCCAATAACTTCAAAACAACACTCCAAATTTCAAAACTACCCAAAAAACGAAATCAAAACCCAAATGGATATGCAAACAAAAAGAAGCATGACATACTTAAGCGCTCCGACTAGGAACAAAATGTAATGAAGAATAACCAATTGTATGCAATATGTAAAACCTAGGAAACCATAGGATCGCATACGCACATACCCTATATCCTTCCACCTCCCAAGTTCAGGTACTAGCGACCACATCCCCGGAATGCAATTTCCGACATCCACGATCACAAAATAGGATAGTGGTGAATGTCTGAAATTGATCGCCGGCGCGATGGCGCTAGCTCCGAGGGCAGAAACCATAATTACCACTTCCTGCTTCTTCAAAGACGTTAAGAGAATCAATCAGTCTATTTTAACGCATATCCGATTTTCATATAGTAGTTCTAGATATCTATTGATTATCCCTAGTGCCTACCTGGCCTGACCCTCCTACCATATCCCTTGTGGTGTCTTCTATTTAAACTGTAAAGTTACACTTGATAACTTCCTCTCAAGGTTAGTTAGAATTCCCGTAATATTCTTTGGATCAATAAAATTACCTCATTGTCAAACAAGTAGACTATTGCCTTAAATCTGCATAACTATTATTTCTCCTGATTCCCCGATAGCAGAGTAATAGTATATAATAATTCAGGTGCTATTGAAGCACAACAGGTATTTCTCAGTTACATCTACTAACTACGTCGGCAGAGCGACTCCCGACAATACCATCAACCTTCTTTCCTAGTGTTGGCAGCGTACTTGCAAGGTTTTCGAAAGCACGCCTGTCTTTGTAAGTCATCAGCCAATTTCTTATGGTACCTAAATTGAAATTTATCGATAGCTAGCACTTTACGACCGCGAGGAGTACCAAGCGCGATGATATTGGCTGATTCTATTGCCAATACTACTTAAAATCTTACTGATGATGAGGCACCTTATTGCAAGGACGTCTCCAGGACGTCAGCAAGGACTCCTGAACCTGATACTCTGCATTATTGCTCAATCCAACCCGCTAGCACTCTCACACAACAATAGAGTCCATCAAGTGTAACTCTAGCTGCATAGCCAAAATCACATTTATTTCAGACAGGACTTTCTCGCGTTCGGACGAACTCTAAACGGCGTTGTATCTTCCTCTCCAAACGCTTTATTCACGATTCACAGCAGGTAACCTGAATGGATTTCGGGTATCAATAACCTTGCTGACATGTTGGTCAGCGTGGTAGGTATTTCAAAGCTTCTACGTGTTGTCCTTGTTGTGACGCTCTGATTGACAAGAATCTGAATAAAAATAACTGCATACCTTATTGTCTCATATTTCCTCCCTAGTGAAAAATGGTAAATTCGTGGTGGGAAATACATTCAAAAGCATTATAATTTCTAAGTGATCAGCATGAACATATGAGCAAATTTTCGTATCGATTTGTGTTGAATTATGACTTTTTGTTCACTGAAATAGTCAAATTTATTTTTAAAAAACTTCTGAATGATACTCTGCTTTAGGATTTCGAACTGCTTTTTGATCAAGTATTTATCGATTTTTCAGTGTGTAACTATTAAAATTCAAGCAGCAACATTTTTTACCACAATTTTAGGCTAACATTTTTGAATGTTGTATTCCATCGACAATAAACTTTTCCTAAGGACTAATTCTGCCATTTATGTATACCTATACATTTAGCTATTTTATGCAGTTTGTGCTTCTTAGTGATTTTTTGAGCACGTTTGTTTAAATGTTTGTTTCGTCTCTTAAAACGAATTCATCATTTCATCTAGAATGATTTTTTTTTTAAATTTAATTTTATTTTTTATTATTATTATTTTTTGCGAAAGGATGGATTTTTTCATGTTAGTTCTAAAGAGAGATGTCACCTGGTACGCAACATTCACTATACTTGTACGAAAATACATGTATATGAAAAAGAATCATTTCAGAATGCTTTCCGTGAAAGGATATATGGAAAAATTAATATATACGTACCTACCTACTACTTCCCTGTTTATCATGCAGAGCTTAATAAATTCAACAGGATTGATTTGTGTGACAGTATCTTTCAGAATGACCTTGATTCATGGGGAATGAATGAATAACTCTTTGTTGTTATCATAAATTTTTCGTACTTAATTATCTAATGAAAGCACACAAGGAAATAAGACAGTAAAAAAGGCTTGAAAGGTCTTATTTTCTATCTACGTCGAAATACAAAACAATGTTTCAAAATAACGATGTCGCCAGAGGGATTAGGCAATTAACGATAACAAGATAGTCGTTTCTTTCATAAAAATAGGTAGGAAGGGATCATGAGCTCGTACCTGGAACGTCGGGTACATGAAAAAAGAAAATAATCCAATTGACGTCAACAAGTCAGCATCCGAATCGTCATTTTGCTCATAGTATTTTTTCGATTTTTTGTCGTTGAATATTCAATTTTATTGCACTAAGGATTATATTGTGGTTGTGCGTGTTATGGTTTTAGAGAAAACATGAAATATTATGCAGAGGTCCTCCTCATTAAAAGGGCTTGCCACAATAGAATAACATGACAGTCACTGTGTTAAGTCACTGTGCCACTATGTTTATAGAGGTTATGAACGAAGAGTTCGTTTTTAGCGAATTTTCGTAAAAAGTGAAGCAATTGCAATGGCTCCAAAAATTTTAAAATCAAAATTTTCCGACATTTTTTTAATTGGAATCCGTTTTGAAGCATTCTGAAACGAATCCTAGAATTTAACGCTTTTTCATGCATATATAATGGTATATTTATATATTTATGTATCCTTCCCGGCGATAACTCTCTTCAAGATTGAGTTACCAATATGATAATTGGTAATTATGTTACATGGAGTTACATGACGCACAAGTACCATTATGCATAGTACCCTTGAGCATGTACATAATATAATTCTTGAATTTATTACGTAACGATTCTGAGAGTACACTTCAGTTTCTCTCCACTTATTATTTTCTATAAGTGTTAATTTTATAGAGAGAGGTACCTCGCAATTTTATCCATATCATTGATAAATAAGTAATCAATTTGAGATTCATCATGATTTAAGTAATTCTACTCCAGTCGATCTTAACTATCAGTGCAGAACTGTCAGAATGTTCATATATGGTGCTACAAAAAATTGTCTCTTCTCACTCACTCTCTCTCTCTCTCTCTCATTCTCTCTCTCTCCCTCTTTTTCTTCAAAAATATCATGAATTGCGTTCATAGTATGCTAGTACTGAATGAAATAAATCATCAGTTTACTAATATTTTAGAATTTTCATCGTATGGGTTGCAGTATTCCAAGTTGAACAAACCGTGTCGCTAGATATAATTAATAGGGTTATGAATGAAGATATTTATCATGTCTTCTTAAACACTTGTTGCTTGATTGCTGCGGATGACCAAGGATACATTTAAAGTGATTCATGAGCTCATAAATTAATCTGTATGGAAACACTCCAAGTCTTCTGCCGCTACATCCAAGACTTCTTTTCTTTTCCTATTTGCCCTTGCGTTTGCCACATTTCTCTCGTTCGCCTCAAAAAATAAGCTCAGGCTGGTGTCGGGATCATTTTCGCAAAGTATTAGGGAAAATGGGGGACCTCGGCAATCATTACTCAATCTTGAAGAGAAGATGACGAGGGTGGGTGATAAAAGACTTACGAAGCCCAACAGGTTCCAATCAAACTCTCATCCTCCTCCGCGGAGTTGAGGCACCGCGGAAGCCTTGTCAAGTCCTATCAAACACAACCCGAGCTCGTCCTTTCCGACTCGTTCTGAGAGACCTGTCCTGACGAAATTCCTCCGCCCGTTGAAACGCCAAATGAAGTTTGCGGTTGTCAATGGCTCGAAGTTTCAACGCGGAATACTAAAACAATGGAAAACTTGTTTATTCGGAGTCGAGATAAAATATTATACATACTGCATGTTGTAACAACTAAGTATATGGAAGCGCTTGTCGACGTCACGATCGTGGAGAGTTTCACAGGTTGACGAGCCATCTCCTGAGCATAACAGGGAGCTTTCACGTTTGGCGGGGACAGTTTTCATTTGATACACGTGCATAAATTACACATAACCAGCAGATTTGTAGACGGTGGCTGAAGACCAACTGGAGTATGATCTATCACATAGTAACCTTTGTTCTATCTAATATGAACTACATGTTCGCTCATTAGGGCCACAGTAGTAAATGTTTGTTCCATAACTAGGGTTCTAGCAGGATCTACGAGGTAATGCGCTAACCCAAAGAGTGGAAACTATACGGCAGCTTAACTGGAAGGTAGACAATACGTGTTTAGTCACTAGCAAGGCCAAAAACTACTTCTTTCATACTTTCATCAGCTTGACCTACCGGTAAATGCTGAAAATAAACACACAACTGGTTATATTTGCTGCACTCACCTTCTTATCAGTAAGTATGCATTGATTCATCATGGGACAGAGCTTTGACCAATTGATCTAAAACAGTGGTTCTTACCCTATGGTCCATGGACCACCAGTCGTCCGCAAGATTCCGATAAGTGGACTGCGAGATGTTTGAGAAAACTTGGAACCCTACGTCAAAATATTGGTAGGTGGGAGTGAAAAATGGAAGAGTAGGTTGGTACCTACCTATTTGCGATTAGTTTTTGGCACAGCTATGTTATCCAAGAATCGATCAAGAAAACATTGATCTCACACTATCTATTCCAATGGATGAACAAAATTCATCAATGGAAGCTCAGCAATAAAAAGCAAAGCATCAAGTAATGGGTACGGAGGGGATCTTGTTGATACCACATGAGACAAGATTCTTAGGAAAAATAGTAAGGTTAGAGAAGGTCTCCAATTCGGTTAGAGAAGGTCTCCAATTTGGTTAGAGAAGAGGAAGTTTTGGAAGAAAAACAATGGATAAATAGGCTACATACCTTACTATACGAACATATATGAAGGAACATGTAAAATTCTATCATCGAGGAGTTACAAGGTTGGTTATAGAAATAAAAACGCTGCAAATTATTTCACAAAGGTTTACTATTTTTTCAATTGAGTGTGATCGTAGTCTTAGTTGGCCCGTCCAGACTCCTCGGCGTGTCCTATTTCGAGTTGCCACAACCTATACTTCTATAATTATATACGCATGTTTATATTTCTCGATTTGAGCTCCTACCCATTCAAATAATTATTGCCTTAATAATATCATTATCTAAGTACGTACGAAAAGTCGAGAGGATATGTTATTAAATATGCGTAGGCAAAGCATTGGTATTAACACACAAATATGACCTAGAAAAAAACATATTTTTGGCTCATAGCACCCATGGGTGTGGAGCGATCGAGCTGGCGAGAAGTTAGGACCAACTAGACCCCAAGTGGAGTCTATGAGCGAAAGAACGGATTTTTTAAGCCAATTCTAAGGCCTTTTATGGCCCGGACGGCGAACGGCGGACGGACATTGCAAATTTGGATTCTACGCACTTTGAAACGTAAAATGACAAAGTTTGAGGGGGGGGGGGGGGTTATAAAAATTGTTTGCTATACGATCACATAGGCTTATTATTGAAAATAATAAACCAAAATAGTGTTAAGCTTTACTTGGTTCCGTGAAAGATAGCATCCTTTAACTTGCGTTTTCATCAACGAATAGGTTTCCTCAACGAAACAATCTCAGTATCTGCCTGATGATGTGCAAGGAGAAATAGAATAGTGTCACAAAGCAACAGGAAATGCTTTAGACTGGTCAGAAAACTGGAGAGTTCTCGTCTAAAATTGCTTCGTCTTAGGTTAGAAACGTAGTGGACCGGCGAGGGTAGAGTGTAGCCGAGAGCATAGCTGAGCGGGTTTAAAACAGAGGTTTAAAAACAGTTGACAGTAATAAAGTACTCTAGTACTTAAGTAATTATTTCGATTACTATAGTTAGAATTTAAATTTTCCACTTCAGAGGCATGTTAATGAAAGGCGCAGAATGGAATCAGTGATCCAACAGCTTCAAGTACTTTGAAAGTAATTGCCAAGTACAAGTACAATTACGTTACCTGTTTCGACTTCAACCGTACAAATACAAGTACTAGGTAATTAGACGGTAACTCGTAATTGTTATTTAAGTACAGCAAGTACATTCTAATTTTTTGTTGAAATTCAATAATACGAGTATTTTGTTCCCGAATTCCGCTGCGGAACGTATTTTCGTTTCCGAATGAAATCTATCAGAGCCTTACCTTTTCTTAAAATTAAAGTTCGTCACGAGAAAGCTCCCTAAAATCAAATTTTGAAGCATCGAAATACCTCATCTTTTCCTTCAAAAATGAAATGATTACCACCGAATAGCTCATCGTCAGAAATTCAGTGATTACCGACATATTTTCAAGATATGAGAAGGAAAGGGATAGTACTTGCGTTGCTTAAAGCACAAGTACAATTAAAAGTACTAACACTTGTACTTGCTCATTTCACAAGTTCAAGTATTCGTTTACTTGTAGTTGACCTAAAAAAATTGGCAAGTACTTTTACTAGTACTTGTCTTAGCTATTCAATTACAAAGTACATGGAATTGTACATGCCACTACAATTTCAAGTACGAGCACTTTTGAGGACTTGTACTTGCAATTACTTTTCAATTACTTTTAATCGTACTTTGTAACGAAATAACCGTATAAATTAAAACCGGATCCGTTGGGTCTCATCTTTTCGCTTCGGCAAAGTTGAAGCTTATTTAGTGTATAAAGAAACGCTTGCATACGAGTCTGCAACACATTGGGACATTTTATGTCTTTAGTTGTAGACTCGTATGCAAGCTCTAAGAGCCACTCAGCTGATCCGGACCCCGGGCATCGTCAAGTAAATGTCCTAAAGAGGCTACATACGAAATTACAGCTTCCTATAGTGTAAAGCATAGAAATTAGCTTTAAGAGCCACTCAGCTGATCCGGACACCGGCCAACGTCAAGTAAATGTCCTAAAGAGGCTACATACGAAATTACAGCTTCCTAGAGTGTAAAGCATAGAAATTGGCTCTAAGAGCCACTCATCCGATCCGGACCCTGGGAATCGTTATTTAAATGTCCTAAACAGGCTACATACGAAATTATAGCTTCCTAGAGTGTAAAGCATAGAAATTAGCTCTAAGAGCCACTCAGCTGATCCGGACCCTGGGCATCGTCAAGTAAATGTCCCAAAGAGGCTACATACGAAATTACAGCTTCCTAGAGTATAAAGTATAGAAATTAGCTTTAAGAGCCACTCATCTGATCCGGACCCCGGGCATCGTCAAGTAAATGTCCTAAAGAGGCTACATACGAAATTACAGCTTCCTAGAGTTTAAAGCATAGAAATTAGCTTTAAGAGCCACTCATCTGATCCGGACCCTGGGCATCGTCAAGTAAATGTCCTAAAGAGGCTACATACGAAATTACAGCTTCCTAGAGTGTAAAGTATAGAAATTACCCATTAAAATGATTTAACCACCGCTTCACAAATCAAACCGTTCTCGCAATATTCGGATCACCTGCTATGAATCACATCATCGAAACACCAGCTCAATGAAATCATCAGAAATTAACAAGCGGTTGCAATCATGTTCACAATATCAATTATTGAAAATGATCTCCTGTGTGTAAACAATTGTTCATATAACCATGCTCATAACTCAGCTTGTTGGCCACGCACTTCGCAGTAGTTAACATAATATGGTTGGATAAATCGAGAGCTTTCGAACGAATGGTCAACGAATTTTGTGGGATGATAAACGACGAAGTACCATTTCCCTAGCAACGACTCGGTTGTAAGCGGAAATAATCAGAATATTTGGTAACAAATTTGGTACTTAACGGTTTTCGAGTTATGTGCAAAGACATAAAACGTCAAAATGTAACGCGAAATAAAGTGCCTAAATAAAGACGTGCATTTTTAAAACATCCCAACTCTGCAATCTTATTTTAATAAGGTTGGTTATGTAAAATTTTCGACACAGCGCGATGTTTGCTCCCATGGTTAGTAATAGGAGGGTTGCAAAGACTTCGAAGCGTATTTTTTACGGTACGAGCTTGTGCATTAGGGCGCAGTCTACGAGTACACACACGTATTAGCGTAATGAGTAGAACCCCCGAATCGGTTTCCTGGCTTCCGCTCCATCTACTTTGATCCCGTAATCCTCAAAGATATATTCATAACAAGCCGTATTTTGTATTCCGTACACCGGGGCTGCGGAAGGTTGACGAAGAAAATTGGATGGCTGTCATGGCTCTTTATAAAGCGGATAAGGTTTTCCTCCTCATTCATTTTAGAATCCGCTGTCTCCAACTCTTTCGGCATCTTCACGACTTTCCTTCCTTCAGCGCGGAGTCAAGACCCGGGAAGCAACAAATAAAATATCGGCGGAAACTTTTCATACGTGAGAAATGTGCTTGTCATAGTAGAGCACACGTTCGTTCTGAAGAAATACCCGTACGTTCTATTGAACCAAATGCTTGACGTCCGCTGGGTTTTATTAAAGGTTCGCTTTTATGTGTAGCCGAGTTTCTTGCAATTCTCTCTTGTCAGGAATTGAAGGATTGGTTTCTGAACTGAATTTTTTGTTGTTGTAAAATTCTGTTTTCTTCCATCCGGTAAAGTTTTCGACCATTAACCCAAATAAAATCTTGATATCAATAGAAATAGCAAAGCGATATTGTAATTTTTAGCACATTTTCCTTTTCACATTTAATTTCTGACGTATGGCGCCTGCATTTTTGAAAAAAAAAAAAAAAAAAAAAAAAAATCACTTAATATAATACATTAGAATAAATGATTATCGAACCAAACGCAGCAATCTGCCGTGGAATTATCAGAAATGGGGCCAAACAAATGATTCCTCCTCTTTCGCCAAGCTTTGGATAAATTTATTATCTTCTTCAGGGGCTATAATATACAATACAACAGCTCGAAAAACTGCGAACACATTAAAGATAATAAACGTAATAGAGGTATAAACGCAAAAATACTCAAGCAAGAAAAAAGTATACTAAAGGTAAATCAGCTAACTTACTCAGAGGTGAACTATATCAAGGATCTAGGTAGCCCCCCAGAGGTGCAATGGGGTCCTAAATCCTCGAGAAAGAGGTAGAGGAGAATGACAGTATCCCGTCAGAGAGATACCCACTCCTACTAATAGCATTAATGAGCTATGTTCGGAGTAGATTGGTTTTCCAGGTCTTGGATCACCCATCCAACGCCAAACTCAGCCTTTCAAGAACACGAGCAGAGGCGTGCGACGCCCGTTGGGAAACAACGGAGCGACGGCAGCGCTTTCTCTGGGATTCTGACGGAAACTCTGTCACACTCCCCCCCTTAAAGACATACTTGATTGAAGAGCAAGTATGTTAACCAGGTGGAATAGTTTACTGGCTGAGAACTGATGCTCATTAATGATGCTGCATTGGCGATTGAGAATGGGAAAAAAGAAATTAAAACAGGATGGATTGTCAATGAATCTTCATACGAAGAATTCATTAGGTAATTAACCCCCAATCAAAGATTGGAACAATCGGGAATAAACGGTGGCTCAACTATGGAGACTTATACCTTAAGGAAAATAAAATAGATATAAATTGATACGCCCACATTGGGGACTTAAATTGGAAACTAAGCCCTGGAAATTGGGAACAATGCCCTTGAATAATTGGGAACCATGCCCGGGTATAAAGAATAATAAAAATGGCAAAGGTCAGGTATACCATAGGTATGAAATTGAAAATATAAAAAGGGGAATAAAAGAGAAATTATAAGTCAAAGACCAATGAAATTATTTATATACCAAAGGGTGATAGTGCTAATTAACAGAACTACACTGATAAGAATGATAAAATACCCCCTCTTCCTCTTCATCGACAATCTTAATGTCAAGAACCTTGGAACAGAATCTTATGGATAAATAATAAATTAGTCATCTAAAATCAATATGATCATTAAGACAACAAACTATAAATATATATATACTTTCAAAACTTAACAATAATAGTATTAATATATATCTCTCAGCTCTTAACATCATTCACAGATTAGTTGGTTGATTGATAACTAATGACTAGCCCTACACTTCTGTACCTCAGCCAAAATCCCCGAATACACAAAACTGAGTCCTGAAGTATCTGTCCTCTTATTACATGCAGTTGGATTCATGTGAATATAAGCCATTTCCTTGAATAATCTTCGGCTCAATACTGGTTCTCGATCCAAAATCTCAGTCCCATCAAAATCAAACTCGTGCCCCATAATAAATCATGTTCAATTAAAAGAAATGAGGTTATTCTTGTTCGAAATTTAACGCTAAACACGCCTATACCACACATGATGGGTCTGAAATGACTCCATAACATGCTTTTTGCTTAAAAACTGCCCATAAACGTGTTTTCACCGATTTTCACGATTTTTTCTAGAGTTTTTTGAAAAGTTTTGTACAAATTACCGCATTTTGCGACCTGAGAAAATTGTTGCTATTACATGGGCTATTTCTGCGTCGAATGAGACCATCAGCAGCACTGGAAATGTGGTAATTGATTTTTTTTTTTTTTTGTGTGCGATTTTTCAACTTTTGACTCGGAGGTTCAAAAACAAGATATTTTTAGTTTTTCAGTTTTTTAATTGAGTTGTACCATTTTTATAGGAAATTCATTTGCAAATCACACCTACACCAGAAATGATGGGTTCAAACGGCTCCTCAACATGTTTTTCTGGTCAAAAATCTACTGAATACTTGATGTGTTTGAAGTACTACTCTTCACAACGGGAACACGTTCGTTCTGATAAAATACACGTGCTATCTATTGAACAAAATGCTTGACGTCCGCTGAGTTTTATTAAAGGTTCACTTTTATGTGTAGCCGAGTTTCTTGCGATTCTTTCTTGTCAGGAATTGGTTTCTGAAATGAACTTTTGTTGTTGTTGTAAAATTCAGTTTTGCTTCCATTCGGTGAAGTTTTCGATTATTAACTTAATAAATTAACATTGATGAAGTTTTCGATCATCAACCTAATAAATAACCTTGATATCAATAGAGATATCAAAGTGACATTATATTTTTTAGCACATTTTAGCGAATTTTTATGGAAAATGAAGCTATTGCAATGGGTAAAAAAAAAACAAAAAATTAAAATCAAAACCTTTGAAATATTTCTTCATTGAAATCCGTTTTGAGACACTCTGAAACGAATTCTAGAGTTTAGCGCTTTTTCATATATATATATATGTATATATATATATATGAATGTGTCATTCCAGACGATAGCTCTCCTTAGGATTGAGATATGAATTCAGTTCCAAAAAATCAAGCTTTCCAAAAGAAAGGATGAGTTCGTAGGCCAACACTTTTTGAGCACATTAAATTGGTTCCATTTCGAAAAATGTAATAACAAAATCACTAAAAATGACTAAAAACTGTCAAATCTATACTTTTTAAAAGAGTTTTAACAAAAAAAGTTGATCAATAATGAACTCGAACAATATAAAAGTATACATAAAATTGTACTCAAATTTCATTAATATTTGCTGAAAAATCTATAAAAACCCCCGAAAAAAGCTGAAATTTCCGAATCGTTTTTGAATTGCAGAATATCATTTTGAACGAGTTTTGCTGCCATAAAATTAGTAGTTAACTATTTACATGAACTCAAAATGCTCGAATTTCAAAACGGCATAGAACAAATTTCAAAACAGCGTATTCTAAAACAATATGTTTTATCATATAATATAATAAGATTGTTTACGAAAATTCGCTCATACGACCATGCTGCATGACTGGAACTTTTCCTTAAAGAAAAAAGTTTCAGTCATGCAGCATGGTCGTTAAATTACGTTAAATTGTTTCAAATGTGAGCATTTTAAGTGCAAAGAAAATATTAACTAGTAATTTCATGACAAAAAACGTATTCAAAATACTAGTCTTAATATTCAAACAGAGATTTTGGTATAGCAAGTTTTAATGAAATTTAAGTATGTTCTTCCGAATAATTTTTAATATAAATATTTTGATGTTCTATTTAATATTTTATAAACTTTATTTGAGCAATATTCTGCTAAAAATTTTAAATTTAACAATTTTTAGCTGTTTTTATCCATTTTTAGGGATTTTTTTCAGCACATTCTTGAAATTCGACCAATTTGATGTCCTCAAAAAGTGGTAGTCAACGCACTCTTCCTTTCGTTAGAAAAGATGATTTTTCGGCGTACGATCGCAATTTTTATCTCAATCCTAAGGGGAGCTACGTCTAGAATGACACTCATGAATATACATGAATATGTATATATTTACAAATAAAAATGCGCAAACTCCAGGAAAATCGTTTCAGAATGCCTCAACACGGAATTCAATAGAGGAATGTTTCAAAAATTTCGATTTGAAAATTTTCATAGCCACTGAAATAGCTTTATTCTCTACGAAAGTTCGCCAAAATGAAAAAAAAGTGCTACTGTATTCACTTTGTCCGTTTATGTTTGTATGTGTATCCTCGTAAAAGCGATTTTTAATTCGAGAACGGCTGATCCGAATTTGAATGGATGGGTCGCAAAATGATCCGCTAGTCATTCAAAATAAAGTGGTTGCGAGAATTGTCATTGATAATCAGCAATGCGAGCTGATTTTGTGATTGAAAAATTCAATTTCTATGCTATTTATCCTAAGAAGCTGAAATTTAGAACGGAGTCGCTGTGAGCCAAGAAGGATAGGATTTTCACTTGTCAAACTACCCAAATAAGCCGAGTGAGCTATTAGCGCTAATTTATATGATATTTATCTTACAAAGCTATCATAAACCGTTAGTATTAAGAGGTTTTACTATACAAATTTGACTACATCCCCTCTCTATCTTTCGCTCTCTCTCTCTCTCTCTCTCTCTCTCTCTCTCTCTCTCTCTCTCTCTCTCTCTCTTGCTCTCTCTCTCTCTTGCTCTCTCTCTCTCTCTCTCTCTCTCTCTCTCTCTCTCTCTCTCTCTCTCTCTCTCTCTCTCTCTCTCTCTCTCTCTCTCTCTCTCAGAATCCTCTAATATTAACTATACTAATAATAATTAAGATCCGTATAATTATTCTAATAATAATAACACTGTTCCGTTAAGCGTTGGACGTCCCCCTCGAAATTCTTATTTCGCCATTCCTTATGAATTATGAAACACAAAAATCTTCTTAATAGAAAATGCGCTTAACATGTGGCTCACTACGTGAGTACTGATCTATATTTTGTAATGTCTGTGAATGTGCTGTTATTCTTCATAAGCAATCGGTGACCCAATACTTATTCAAATGGAAAATTCGAAAATCAAAACGAAAATCAAGTTAGCTGCTTTTTTACATCCCACATGCAATGTTCCACGTGCAAGTATAAACAATAGTGTCCATAGTATAAATTGGTTACCATCGGTTCGATCATAGCAAGTGTGTAACTGGACGGTGTTGAACTGATGTTTCGTGAAACATAAACTGTCCTTTTTAGGGTCTTCGTCATTAGCACCATGAATTCATAATTTTTTTGAATAACATCATATGTGAATACCACTTGAATGAACGAGAAAAGGACCCCGCACGAACGATTTCGTACCATCCAGAATCCAATTTATTCCTGATCAGGAGCACTAAAATTTGACCACAAATTAACAAGGTCTGACATAGGAGAACGCCAATAGCACCCTTGCAAATTGAGTAGAGTAGAAATTCTTCTACTGCCGCGAGTATTAGTAATTTTAATCAAAACTGAAATTTTCTTATGCCCGTTACCCATTAATCGACGTTTTTCGTTGGGAGTTCTTCAAATTTCGCAGGCCCAAGGCGCCTTGATTGCTCACTAAAATGTAAAATTAACAGTAGTTTCTCAAGAACAATGAGCTCCACTCACATAAATTTCCATATTTCTCAATTTAAAATAATAAGTATTAATTCCTCCTAAAAAAAAAAAAAAAAAAAAAAAAAAAAAAGAAAGAAAAACTGGTTGCCAATACAACAATATGATAACGGTGGACCTCCCTTTTAAATCTAAACCTACCAATAACTAGCTACATAAGCACCAAACGAAAGGTCTGATGAGGCCATATGTAGGCTAAACTACTTAGCTACATAAATACTACCAAAGAGCAGGCTAGAAATCTCTCCCTCAAAACTTCATACCTTATTCAGGATTATGGTACAGCACCATACAAACTGGCAATTTATTTCGCTCGTACGATCATGCTGCATGACTGAAACTTTTCTTTGTTGTGGAAATTCAGGGCCTTCTCACCAAGGCCGGGCCCCGGGGATGACGTACCTCTGAACCCCATCTATTCGTCCTGGGCGAACCACACAGCTCGTTCGTGAATTTAATTCAATAGTTACTCGCACAACAGAGGAGCCGTACAGCGAAACACTACGCTAGTTCTCCCATGAAGATAATTGGAGCCACCTTTCCCCAGTCGCTGCCTCATGTGTGTAGTAGAGACAGGAGGAAAAGTTCACCTGAGAAAAGGTGGCAATTTCTCTTCTCTTTTCAAAAGAGAAAAAATCTGTCTTGGAAAAGGTCGACCAGCTCTGCAAACCGTTGCAGTTCGTGACCAAGGGGCGGAATTGGCACATTTGGGGCCATAACCTGTAGTAAATACTAATAGGCTTCGACTTGATGGAGAAGAAGGAAGAGTTGGGTTTTGTAATGTTCCAAGCAAATAGCAATTATTGTTTGTTGGAAGATAAGACGGCGTGTCCATTTAGAAAGTGGTCGGGCTCCAATGGCCCCTCCTGTCTCGTTTACTATCTGGAACGGCCTCTGAATACTAAACTTCCTTCTCTCCCGACGTTTTACCTATTAAAATGCTAATCCGGGGGACATAACAAGAGAAAATGTGTGCTATGTTGTTCTAGGGGGAAGTTGCCCTGCAGGTTTTATCGCCACCGGGGCTCTAGGGCTATTTTGTTTCCTCTTTACCGATAGGCACCTGACAACCGGTGGAACTTTTTGACCTTTTCCTTATTCCCCAGACAGCGGTGAACGGGAGCCGTCTATCGTCTAGATCGCGTCTACGCATCCATCCCGTATTCTGGGACCCATACAGGAACCTGATTTTCTATTTAAGCGTGTGTAGTTCAAATCATTTGTCAATGCTCCAATAGATAAGAGGTTCTTAACCTTATTGAACTGGCGGACCACTAATAAGAACCAAAAGTTTTCACGTTTCACTTGATTTTGTTTAAAAGTAGTTTTGATATAGTAATTATTTATTACTATTTGTTATTCATGAAGGTTATACAGTACATTTGGAATTTTCGACATAAAATTTAATGAGATGGTTACGCTTGCACGCTTTTGACCACTTTATCGATGTGGGTGTAACACTTGTTGCTACTGCAATTCGTAGGCTTACCAGCTTCGTGCACGTGCAGATGAAAATCTTCGCTAGTGTAGATTAAGAAACAGAGTAAAAAGTTTCAGGGCAATATCTCAAAGTTTGGGGTTGCGACAAAGCACTTTTGCACCAGAACCCTCCGGTTTTTGGAACAGTGAAGTTATCTTTGCAGTTCCTGTCGTTCTGCGACTCTATCAGATAGTTACTGAGATCAGTTCGATACTATATTGATTATGTACCATTTTCGGATAGTCATTGGACAACATGCTGTAATGTTTTCTTTACCGATTGTTTGATACCACAGCTGTATGAAAAGGAGGTGATGGAAATGGAGTAGTTACTCTTTCAAAGAGGAGAGGCAATTAACCTGCTACATCCAGAGGATATCCTGAACGCTGGTAGTCCTGGAAATATCCCCTTAGTAACATTTGCAAGAGTCGAGAAGGAGGAACTACTCTTATCCATCACAGCTGTCAAGAAACAAATCGCAAAAAGATGGGTACGTACTTGCTCGTTTTTCCTCACTCACCAACTTAATTTTTACGTAGTGTATCAAGTTGTCGAAAAAGTCTTATGGACCACTAATGAGTACCTTGCGGACCACTGGTGGTCCATGGACCATAGGTTAAGAACCACTGCAATCTGATGATGCGTCTATGCTCGTGTCTTGTTTATTGTTGTAATGATTTGCTAGTTACTAGACTGTTGTGGGTATTTATCATGACCGTAAAGGAGGACAACTTTCTTGCCATCCCGCTCTTACGTTAGTAGTTATGCATGAGATCGTTTTTCGGAAATATGATCTCTCTTAAACCATTTATTTTATATAATTAATTGTGGTTTATCATTTCAATAATATACCTCTATAATCGGCCAAGAAAACATTGTTTAACCCCCCCCCTCCCCACTAAAAATTTGTTGGTTTACGTTTCAAGATGTGTAGAATAAAAATAAAATAAATAAATAACTAAAAAATGAAAAATAATGTTAATAATAATTTAAAAAATCCTTCCGTTTACGGCCGTCTACTCCGTCCGATGCTTTTCTGAACCACTGGACCAAAATTTATGAAATATGGCTAAAAAATCGTACTTTGGGCGGGGATGTACCAGTGAAATCTGCATCACGTTCGATCAACCCTTAAGGGTAGAATCAAAAGGCAGAAATGTTAAAAAAATCGAGATCTTAAAAACTTTGAAGGTAACAGTAATGTTTTTTGTTTGTTTCATCTGCAGATATCCTCCCGAAGAATTGAATGAAACCACCCGGGAAGCTGTACATCCGTCCGTTTGCTCTCCCTTAGGGCTAAAACATTGACATGAAAAAATACATGAACACGAAAGTAAATTGCAACTAGTTGAACATCTTAAAAATTGCTTTGAAATCCATGACGATTGTAACAGCTAATTTAAATCAAATGGAATTCTCACTTCATGGAGTTGAGTTGATCATAAATTCTGTCACCTATAGATGAACTTAAGTAAGTGATTTAGTTTATCTCATTAATTTTAAGTTAGCAGGTCTGCTGTCGATAAATAAGAAGGACTAGTAGGGTGTTCTATTCTGTCTCCACGGTAGGCGTTGTCAAATTATTCAATTAGTCAGTTTATTTATTTAGTAAATTTCGCTTTAATGATTATAGGCAAGATAGTGTTCTGGGTTTGGGATTCTACACATTCTGAAACGTAAACCATCTACAAAAATATACATTTACGATAAAATTACAAAGTATGGACCATTGACGCTCCTTTGCTGCTTTGGACACTTTGAAAACAATTAGGCTCGAGGCATGGAGGTGCACTGATCAGCTGAGGGACCTCAGAGGTTAATTTCTGTCCCGGCCGATCGACGGTGCTGAAATTCGGAATAGGGTACCTTTGGGACTACTTGAAAATTTTTTATTAAACACTGGAGCCAACTTATAAGGGTCCTCTGTGACTGATTTATTTTCTAATCAACCTATTGAAATTCATTAATTGTAAATATGTGCGTGTTTATGGGCAAAAAACCAACATAGTTTCAAATTATTATACAGTGTTCGCAGCCCTTCTACATGGTGGGAAGATGACTCTGTCATTTGTTACTTATTTTTACTAAAAACGGTAAAATTTTTGGGCTCTGGCGTTGTAGAGGAGTGAACCCATTCGCGAGGCCCGAAGCCCCAAGTTTTGATAGTAAATATATGTAGGTAGTATAAACGGGGTTTGATTGATTTACCTGTGATATTCGTTGAAGGGCTACCTAACTCAGAAATAATAAACCTTTGTGTAATAATTTGTTTAGTTTTTAGTTGGCGGAGTACCTAAGTCAATGTCGATGTACATACTTAGGTTCTGATGTATTATTGAAGTTAGAAATCAGCTCTGGTTATATACACAGGTACTGGTGAAGTTTAGGTAGGAGTTTCATTTAATAATATAAAAATATTTTCTCGGTAGGGGTCTCCGTTTGTTCAGTTTTATTTAGATAATATATATTATCATAAATGTATAATAGGTAGGCTTCGTTTTATAATTAATAAGTAGGTATAGAGACGTGTTTTGTGCAGAACGGCTACGTACATAGAATACAGAAATAATTAGTATCGTATCTAAAATCGATTATATTTTCAAAATACTCATAATGGTCAACTATTTAAATATAGAAAATCAACCAGGTACAGTAAGTTAGTATGCAAGCAAATTCATAATATTGCAAAACGGAAGTTAGTGAAAGAACGTTGTCTATTTCCACGAAAAATAAAGAATTACAATATTAAATCGATTTCGACGGTTAGGCCATCATCAGTAACAAACAATAAGTTATTATTTGTTACTGATGATGGCCTAACCGTCGAAATCGATGTAACATTGTAACTCTTTATTTTTCGTGAAAATAGACGTTTTTTCACTAACTTCCGTTTTGAAATAGGTTTCCACAACTTCGTCGCGAGTGATTTAGTTCGTATAATATCGAAAATGAGATAGATGTTGAAGATAATGGATGATAGGTACTAGGCTAAATTGAATACCGTTTTAGACGTAATGGTAGTGCAGTTACGCATCTCGTCAGGATTGAATTAGTATCCATTTAGATTGGATATCACAGCGTCACTTTGACCTATGATTTCAACGGGATCGGCGGTTTGAACGTATTCACTTTACAGTTCAACGCGATCAACTTGAACTAGCCATGCGATAGATAGAGCGGTCAGTGAGCGACGCGAATGTGATCGAAGGCCATGTTTACCAATTCGAGTTGTTCAACAAAAGGGGGCAAGCGCTTAGAGACAGCTTTGTCAGCAGGCAGCATTCTATTTGTGTTGCTCCTACACCCGGGGCCTCGCCCGGGCTCGGCTCCCGTTCCAAACCACCTTGCTAAGCTTCATTACTCCCATTGTCTTTACCTTTACTTGGAGGGCGAGCCTTTCCCTGCAGCATCCTATCCCGTTCTCCATCTCACATGCTCTTTCGCGGCTATTCCCAGACACCCCTTAATAACTAATGACTGTGTACAGATCTCTTTCCACAGTTTCTCGGAGTTGCTCTTAAGTCAGGAGCGAGAACCTTCCCCGCCACCACCACCACCTATTCTCTTCCTGATCTACCGACTTTGCCCATTTAGCACGTGTAGGATTTAGGTTTTCTGGCCTGAGGCGCAATCCCAAACCATTATTCGGAATGGGGCAGGACTTTATGTACACAATCTTCTCCTTCAACTTCTCAAACTCCTTTTTACAGCGGTTGAATCTAAGTTTTCACCTTTATCTTGGGCCTCATTGTCTCATTCCCCTAAAATGTGCTCAATATTCCAGGGTTATGTCCCAAGGTTTTGACCTAATAAAACGTAATGTTCAGAGATAACTTGCACAAAGAGTTCACAAAGATTCATTGTGAAACGTTGAAACTCATGGACACCAAATGTTAAAATTTTACAAACTCGAGTTTGGCGAATTAAAAAATAAAAATAAAACTCCAAATCATTCTACAAACTTATATTTGTTCATTAATATTAGTTAATTCTTGCGCACAGAGTTAATATTTCACTTTTAGAGGGCTAGGTTTAATAGATACAATGAGTTCATAACCGGTATAATTTCGAATCAAACGAAAACAGTGAAACATAATTAAACAAAGCCTTAATTTACCTATTTAGCCTATATTTTATAGATGGATACCTATTTATACATGGACGTAGGCTTCTGCTAAATTGCAATTGATTAATTAAAATATCTAGTCCTCCCTAGGTTGTTTGGTAATTTAATATCCAGTAAGAATTAAAGCAATAAGGGCCAGTTTCACCAACCGGAGCTAATGCCCCGTTAACTTAGCCAAACGGTAACGGGAGTCCAGCGATTAAGAGCGGTGTTAAAGAATCATCTTTCACCATATCCACCCTTTGGGATGGTTATGGTTTGGTTAGGTTAACGACGAAACGTTTCCTTTTTGCCCATCAATCATGGAACATGTATCCACGTTGGACGGAAAAGTGGCTTCCCATGAAGTGAAGTGAAATGTAACATAATGTATAATATCCTTCTACTGTTTTGGTCACCTAAACAGTAGATATTAGAGTACTGGAAAGTATCCTTCCTATAATTCAAAAGATTCATATGTTGATGATCAGAGCCCTTCAAGTGCCATTTTGCCATGGCGCCATCCTTAAGTGCCATGTTTGGCCAAGTTTTGGGTAAAAAGCCATTTTTTGCCAATTTCTGGTAAAATGCCTCGTTTGTGCCATTTTTCGCCTGATTTTCTTGAAAATTTATGAAAAAAAAAAAAAAAAAATTCTGGGAAAATTCGCAAAAATTTAGGGTTTCAAGTATTTTTTTCAAACATTTAAAAAAAAAAGGCAAGCTAACAAGGGCTTTTTTATGTTAGTCCAGTAAATCTAGGTTCAAAAAGGCCGTTTTCAGGAAAAACGTATAGAAGTTTTTTCTCAATGGTTCTCTATGTTTTTTGGGTCGCTAAATCTGAATTTTAGGTTTGCCCCCTCGCCAGAGGTGAGCTAACTTCAGGAAACGCGAAAAACATCGAAAATTTGGGACTTTTTTTCAGTTTTTTGCATTTATCTTGAAAATACTACTATGTACAAAATTAAAGTAGACAACATTTTTTACAAGATTATATACAATCAAGTTTTTTTCTATCTTCAATAGGACTGCCGCTAGAGCGCTCTGAAAATAGACCATGTTTTGACTCCAAGTGAAATAATTATATACGCATGTTTATATTTCTCGATTTGAGCTCCAATCTATTCAAATAGTTATTGCCTTAATAATATCATTATCTAAGCACGTACGAAAAGTCGAGAGGATATGTTATTAAATATGCGTAGGAAAAGCTTTGGTATTAACACACAAATATGACCTTGAAAAAAACATATATTCATGACTCGAAGCAACGCCGGCGCCGTACCCACCACAAGGTGCCGCGGCGCCGGCGCCTCCTCTCACTCCAACGCCCGCTCACCCCCCCTCACCACCCACCGTGACCCTCTGCCAAGCGTGCCAGGCGTGGGCGCGTAGAAAAACACACTTTTTCGCCCGTTTTTGGCCCATAGCATCTATGCGAGTAAAGCGATCGGGATGGTTAAACGTTAGGACCAACTAGACCCCAAATGGAGTCTATGTGCGAAAGAACGGGTTTTTTAAGTCAATTCTTAGGCCTTTTATGGCCAGGACGGCGGACGGCGGACGGTGGACGGCGAACGGCGAACGGCGGACGGCGGACGGACATTTCAAATTTGGATTCTACGCACCTTGAAACGTAAAGTGACAAAGTTTCAGGGGGGGTTATAAAAATTTTTTGCTACACGATCACATAGGCTTATTATTGGAAATAATAAACCAACAGGAAACTCACATATTACAACTCAATGGTATGAAAGAGCAACGGTAGATTCGAGTTTCCTGCATTTTTCATTTGGAGTCAAAACATGGTCTATTTTCAGAGCGCTCTAGCGGCGGTTCTATTGAAGATAGAAAAAAACTTGACTATATAATATTCTAGAAAATTTTATCTACTTTAATTTTGTACATGCTAGTACTTTCGCTAAAACATACCGTTTTCGAGATGAATGCAAAAAACTGAAAAAAGTACGAAACTTTCGATATTTTTCGCGTTTCCTGAAGTTAGCTCACATCTGGCGAGGGGGCAAACCTAAAATTTGGATTCAGCGACTTAAAAAACATAGAGAACCGTTGAGAAAAAAACTTCTATACGTTTTTCTTCGGAAAATTCCATTTTTACTGGACTATGTGGGCAAGCTCACAAGTCAACGCCCGGGAATTCCCTTCCGAGGATTAAGGTCTCCAATGTCCAAGGATTACAGCCATTAGTCCTTGAAAAGGAAAGGGTTCTTTGTAAGGTCATGGGGAAAAAAGAAAAAAGACAAAAAAAGTTTGGATTTTGAAGAATAAATGTCATGTTTGGCCAAAATAAAAGCCATGTTTGGCCAAAATAAGTGCCATTTTGCCATGTTTTTTAGAGCCACATTTTTTAGAGGCAAAAATAAATGCCATGTTGTGGTTGATGATACTAGTTGATGGAAAGGTTGTGACAGAAAACCATGGAAATCTCATCAGATTAGAAGTAAATACAAGAAGTGAATACTTACTAATCTCTACGTCTCACTAGGAAACCTAAAAATCGGGTTATCAAACTTGATTAGGTACCTAGCAAGGTAGTAAGAAACTAACTAATTCTGGATGGGTGAAAGCAGTTTTGCAACATAGGCTGCTGAGTATAATTATGAATCGAGGTCGTTGTCACTTGAATAACATTAAGTAAAGTAGTAATGGAAAACAGGTAAAGAAAAGATAGGTAAAGAAAACATTAATTAATTTTTATTTGGTTCCAACAGTGCAAAAAAAAAAAAAAAAAATAAAAAAAAAAAAAAAATAAATAAATAAATAAAATAAATAAATAAATAAAATAAATAAAAATAAATAAATAAATAAAATAATTTGATGAAACGGTTCACTTAACAAATCAAGGTTTACTATGATTTCGTTGACATTCTGTTAACAGAAAAGTTTTTTTTGGAAGTTTTGGGAATTCTCATTTCGTGATATTTCAACTCTTCAATTTTACAATTCAGGGTTGATCGAAAAATATGCAAAAGAAACAAAACTACTCGTAACTTCAAACTAGGACTCATAGTTTTGTGATTTTTGAGCTCAAGTTTCATAAACATGGACCCGGTAGTTAATGGAAAAACCTGTTGTCACACAGGCGTTCAGCGCGCAGTAGCGAGAAATGGCATAAAGTACCTACGCTGTAAATTATTTCACAAATGCTTATTATGTCAATATTAGATAGCCCTTGTACGCTAAAATCTTTCGGTTTTACTTTAATACGTACTATTTCTGGAATCTACGTATCCTGAAATGTAAACAAACAAATTTTGAGTGGTTCAATTTTTTTTTTTTTTTTTTTTTTAAGCGTGAGAAAAGTTTTAACAAGGACCTAAAGTGAAAAATGTCACAAAAACCGAGACAAATTAGCGGCGGATCTAATTTCTTTACTATTCAACCTATGAAGCTGAAATTTGGAATGGGAAACCCTTGGGACGCCTAAAAATGAATCATGAAGTCTAGGAACCCCCAGATCAGCTGAGTGAGATCCAGATCAGAGTTCTTTGCTATTCGAGACTTAAGAAGTGGCGGATCTAACTTTTTTGCTATTCAACCTATGAAGCTGAAATTTAAAATGGAGACCCCTTGTTATTAGTACTTCATTTATCATTTACTTTACTAAACTTGATTTTATTAGTACCGTCGAAAAATGAAGTCAATTGCCAATTAGTGGAGTTGGAGGTAGTTCCTGCTGGTAATGTAGGCAGTAGGCTGTCTCTTTCTTGTGTTAAATAGATATGCAACGATTGCGCTGCATTAATGATGAGCTAGTGTAATACCTAGTTCGGTATATTAGTTGGTATACTATTCAAAATTGGTTTATCAAATCAATTTTTGGTCTATGTTCTCTATTGAGCTGTTCACTGTTTACCCAGATGGGCGCTCGTAGACGCTCTGGTGTCTTCGAAATGGCAAAGATGGGCGAAGCCCTTTAATTTAATAGGTATACAATCAATGTTGAATAAAATATTTACTAGATTTTTTCACAGAGAATAATACTTAAACTCTCGCAGAGAAGGATTATAGGATAAATTCAGGGCTATTCAGCGATTTTCGAGGGGCGGAAACTGAGAATGTTAAATTTCTCCATCAATGCCTTGGTAGTAAGTGAAAATCATTTGATTAAATGCGTTACGTAATTTTGTTTCATTTTCTTGACGCTCTTTCGTTACATAATAATTGTGTGGGGTCATGAAAAGAATGGCTTAATAGCAATTTTATATTAAGAATGATTGAGAACTTCCATTCTATTGAAATTCAGACGATCCACCGAGATAAGAATATATTTGTAACCGAAACCACGTAGAATAAATTAGTATCGTTTCATCTTCTTCGGAGATAAAATTTAATCAGTTTCACCGCAGGCTCACGCATTCAAACGAAGCAATTTAAAGGCTGAAAGGGACCGGAGATAATTAAGCATTAAAAGTGCCGAAGATTTATGTGGTCACGTCTATTTGCTCACACAGTGCTGATTCATTAGACGAATCACTTTAATCAGGTCTGCAGCCCATCAGGACATTTAAAAGAGGGATTCCGACCCTAAATGGAAACTATTCAAACAACGAAAACGCTGCGGACCACTTCGGGACGAATAACAGGATGAACGAGGAGCACTGAAGAGGGGAGAGTTCGGATTTAAATTCTGTTGATTGAAGCAAATTGTGTAGTATAGATTCAGAGAAGCTGAGTGTTGTCCCAGCCCTCGAAACCTCAAATGTAAATATCCCTAGGAGGAATAGGAGTGGGGTGGAAATCGGTTCGGAACGACTACTTCCAATCATTTCAGCGGAATTACCAATAGTATTTGTTTGTGAGGCGATGTAAGGGTTTGTTGGAACAGTAGAGAAGAACCGAAAGGAGCAAGGTCATATTCTGTTATTTGACCTACTATGTCTCTATGAGAGTCATTTACGTATACTCATTTTTCAAAAACGAAAATAAACTCCGGATTTGGCGAGTTTTCATCAAGATCGTGTCACAAGTTTTTTTTAATTTAGAAATACATTACATTTACGCCAAATATATTTGACAACAAAAATATTATATTAAATTAATGACATCTACCATTGCTTGAGTTTTTGGAAGATCTTTAGGTGGTTACTCATCAGCACAGAAGTTTTTTTTTCGGCATTTTTTTATTTAATCATGCAGCCATATAGTTACACTGGTTATGTTATAGTACATTATGTATACGTGATACATTATTACTTGAAGTATATTTTGAATAAATACTCAGTTTCTTAAAAATGATCATATTTTATATGTAAGTTCCCACTTATTTCTTAGCAAGATATATCCTTAGCAAGCATTGTTATAGTTTTATAAATATTTAACATGAATCAATTCTTCTACATTCCTTAAATTATAATACTGTTATAATTTATAAATGCATATATTTCGTCCCACGCATCAGAACTCAGGGATAATAACAATGTTTCATAATTACAAGGATTTTCGACTTTTTCCTGAATTTTTCGAAACATGATTTCTTGTGCGTGGGGGGTTGGACAGCTCATTATAATGTGTTCTAAACATCCAGTTGGGTGCCGACAATTATTACAAAATGTATTCACTCGGCGGTTTCAAATATACAGGACATATTGAGTGATTCCCTCTCATTCTGAATACGAACCCAACAATTTTTTTTTGGTTGTGATCCGTTTGGACCATAGTATATGATGTTGATACTAAGGGTTAAGATTTTTGTAAAACTTTCCCTTTTGACCTTGTCCGTAAAGTTATTGCCAGTTGCTTTCATGTTCGCGTTTCCTTCCTTTGGTACACTGTAGCTTATAATTGTACCCATTCGTACTGCCCTCTTCGCCGCCATATCAACTCTTTCACTATGGGACAATGCTGCATGGGATTCAACCCATAAAAAGGAAATGCTACCGCCATTGGCTTTAAAGTTGTTCACCAACTTAACTATATCTGTTATAGAACTATTTTTGAATTCGATGATGTATGGACTCGACCATGGTTTCAACCATGCACTAACAAAGTTAGTGAATCACTGCAGATTATTATATGTTCATTTGAGGGCTGATCAATGGATATTATATTTTGAAGGGCTTGTTGTATTCCAATTACCTCAGCCGTTAGGCTATCCGTTTCTTGAGGCAATCTGACTGGTATTATGGTCCCCGAATGCACATCATATACATTTGGACCAGCTAGCGTTTCTTCCTTCGATCCATCTGTAAAAATCCACCGATAGTTCGGTCATTTTTGATAAACGAATTCTGTAAAGTTTTCCTTTATAGCCATGCTATCATCTCGTGGTCGAAAATGGTGTAGGTACATCTATTTTGGTGAAAAGGACGTGGTATTCCAGCAAGAAAATGGGATTAATGTTTACTTTCCCGATATTAGCGCACTTCGGAAATATGTTCAAGAAGCTATGGATGACAAGAGACAAGATTTTATCAATCCAGCTCGAGTTCAAGACCGTATGGTGGGCACACTCTGTGATTGAATGAAGGGAAGTGCTGTCGTATAAGTACCGTCTGCATTACATACTTGAATGATAGTAATCGCCGTCTGAGGCTCATTTTACCTGCTTCAGCTAGCATTGTGTCTATTGGTGTTGACGATACGTACCCTATGCATAGCATAATGCATTTATATTGTAATCGAGAATGCTTGATCCAGATTTGTATTTGCAGCTTGTCCATAAAACATTGACCATAGTCCATGATTGCTCGGATGGTAGCCATATAAAACTGGATATGGTCCCCAGCTAATGTTAGTTATCATTTCGATATCATTGAGATATTTATTATATTTTCCAATTGCGTGCGATGTATGAGTCGTCCAAGTTGGGTGTTATGCAGCTACGCCTGAAAATTAGAATTTATGCTTCACTTTGACTATGTATGACCAGCTAAATCAACATTTGAGGTTAGACCCACCCGTATTTTCCTATTGAATGGCATAAGTACAGATTTATGAAATGATATGTCCAAACCTTTTTGACCCCTCAACGAAACGGTATACAAAACTTCCGTTTTCCTCAAGTCTGACATCAGTATGTCGGCTATCTGTGAAAATACAAAATGTCTTCAGCGAAATGAACAATTTACACCATCTGGCAATACGTTTTCGATATTCGACACGTGAATAGAGCATAATAAAGGTGATAACATCCCTCCATGGTCCAACCCTTTGCTACATAATCGTGGTCTCGTGTATTCATCCCTAATCCTCCGGAATAGTTTCTATCTGCTAGATAAAATTGCTATCTTGCTGATAAATCTATGTGAGATCTCTATTGTTCTCATCACGTTAGAAAATATATTTAAATTGACGTTACCATATGCCGAAGCAACATTTAAAAACATAGCTAGGGTTATTGAACGGGACGACAGAGGCTGGTGTATGCTACTCATTAGAATCGTGATGCACTCTATCGTTGATTTGTTTTTCCTAAAACCAAATTGGGAGGCTGGTAATTTATTATTTCTCTATAACCACCATTCCAACCTATTTTTAATTAACCTTCCGCAGGTTTTTAGTAGGCACGAATAAAGGGGAATCAAACGATACGATGTGCTGCTATTGGACGATTTACCCGGTTTCAATAGTGGAACCAAAATAAATTCCCTCCACTGCTCCGGATTTTCTCCAATTTCCCATATACGATTGTATAATTCCAGTAATATCCTTTTATAATTGTCTGGCATATTATCAAGGATTGGATATACGGTATTATTTCTGTATTGAATAGCCACTATACTCAGAACACCTGTCTATAATTAATAAATGGAGTCTATTATACACTAGGTATCTACATAGATATACTACATAGGGGTGGACAAATTTCGAAGAGAAATTAATTAAATAACATACCTACACTTTCCTGGTATTTCACAAGAGCTGACGTACCAACGGAAAATTGATTATATAAAATAAATCAACTACCTACGCTTCGGATATACTTTTGCTATAAACGTCCAGTTGTTTCGGAGGAAAGCTTCGGACGACGGACGGATTTTTTTTTAAATTTGATTTTTGGATTCTACGCATCTTGAAACCTAAAACATCAAATTTTGAAGGGGATTGAAAAATGTTTCTTTTCTTTAATTAGTTAGGTAAACTAAATAACACTTAAGCTCTGCTAGTATTTTGCACGAGCTGAACAACCAGCTGAAAATTAATTAAACATAATAAATCGCATATCTGCGCTTCATAATTTCTTCTGCAGGTGGCAAAAGTTACAATAAGTCCGGTTTTGAGAAGTGAAAATTCCATTAGAATTTCAACAGCTGAAACGAGTGGCGTAACCAAACCAAAACGAAAATCAAACGAAAGGCAAGTTTTGCTATGTTCTACAAGTCGAAATTCCCCCAAGCATGAGATTAAAAAAAAAAAAAAAAAAAAACTTAACTGAATACAAATCCGTTTCAGTACATTCTAAGACCAAATCCGTAAAAAAAAAAAAAAAATAAAAATAAAAAAAAAATAAAAAACTATAGGTATACATAGTCTGTGTTGAGTATGTACGTTTTTTTTCTCTGTATGTGAAAAATTTTGCCAACGCTGTCCAGGTCACAATGGTCAACTGATTATTTAGATTATTTCTATGTTCGATCCAAATTTTTGTCGAGTTGTGCAAAGAATCTCGAAAACATTGAATTTCATGACGGAAGGAAGAAAATGGAGGAGGTAAAATGGGAAAACTCGTTTTTAAACCACGCTTTTGTTTGGAGTTTCCTACTGGTTTTGATTTTTGTTGACCGAACAAGTCTCATTCAAATTTTTACGGAATGGGAAATCGGCCTCCACAAACAAATTCATCTATGTACAAGGTCAGAAATAGTAACTGCTAAGGCTAGAAATCGCTTTTTGGTCGTATAGGTCGCATAGGTTTAGAGTAGCAAAACTTTTCAACAATTTGACAGATGAAATGGGGTTTTTTGCTCAGCTGAAACGAATGTATTCTGACAAAATAATCTCGCAAAGGTAGTGATATTTTTGATGAGGACACCTATTATTTTTCTTATGATAAAGTTACATATTTATTATTTTCTTGTTGTTGCAATTTTTCATGTTTATTTATATTCATGTTATAGTCATTTTATATTGATTTTTTACACTAGGAATAACAAATGAAATATGAACAACTCCTACCACCAGCACAAGTGGTACGTAATTAAATTTATCAGTAGTAAACTTATATCGATGGATATATAGGTACACAGTCTTTTTTTGTTTTAATACAATTACTTGTAGAAGTTTTTACAGTTTTTGCGCTGAGCAAAACCTTTTTCTCAACTCCCATTCCTCGAAAAAAAAAAAAAAAAAAAAAAAAAACCCTGCGGGGGAAGAAAAGAGATACCTATATGAGAAGCTTCTGGAAGAAGAGTTGGAGAACAAGGAGAATAAGAGAAAGAACTTCAGGATTCCCCAGGTGGGAAGTGGCGAGCAGGATGGGAGACGTGCAGGGAGCGCTTGTTGAATATTTCATGGGCAACGCGGGCTCTCGCGGGGCGAAAAAGGACAGTGAGGGAAAACGGCAAATTATACTTCGTGACTGCGTCCTTGTCAAGAGAATATAAGTGTAACTGCAGGCGAAAAACAGTGCACGGACAGATACGACCTTGTTAGGGATGAAGGGTAGCAAACTGAAAGTGAAAAGCTAAGGGTGGCGTTTGAAATTCATTTGTTCTGAAGGCAAAAAGAGCGGAGGATCTTGTCTGATGAGGTCTCACAGATTTACTTCAACAGGGACGACAACTAAGCTGTGAGAAATGAATTAAATCTCTGATCAATCAGTGTAGTTCTCATTATGAATTTGTTTCCTTAAAAATGTACTATATTATGTGAATTATTTTGTCGTAAAGTAAGGCCACGATACGATGTGAAAATGTTTTCTTCTTACTTCACGAATGTTTATTATTTAATTATTACTCATAAATATTCTATTTATACAAAGGTTTCTCTATATAAAACACTAAATTCATCTTCAATATACTTCAAAGCTGTGCTTAATACTCCGCAGATCTGTACTTCAACCCAAACGTTCCTCAATCTACAAAACTGGTACTTGACTTCTACTCTGAAAAATTGGTAAGAGTTAGGAAGAAAAGAAGAAATAATTTAGCCTAGCCTAAATTTCATAAAATCTTCGCAAAACCAGTCGAAAATGATTCCTAATAAACTACATCACACCACAATCATAACATTACACTCGTAAATTCAAATAAACCTACAATAAACTTCATTAACATTAACCTAATATTCATTATCATAAGTTGATGAATACTCGGGTAAAGATCAGACAAGCTGGGTTTCAGCCAAGTTGGGCTTCCTCGTATCCGTAACATGAATGTATTGAAATGTTTAAAATTATATTATGATTCCATTGTTGGTTCCTATGATTGAGGGAAATGGTAAATTAAGATGGAGTATGTTTTCAGACAACTAGGGCATGAGAAAATTATGCTTGATGGAATTTACGTATGTGCATGCGCTGAGTGAAAAATTTAATGGAAACAACGAAACTGACAGGGAATTATCCACACTCTAATCCACACATTCCCCTGATAATTGCATCAGAATCGGATGAAAACTGTGGACATTTCGATTGTTGCAAGGATTCGCGGATACACGACAGCAGGCAGACAGACAAAGTTGTTCAGAATGGTCGAAAACGTAAAATGCGAGTGAAAATTTTAATTTTGGGGACTAGAAATTTTTCATCTCCCGAATGTGAAAAGAGTGCTTCCGCTACCTATAGGTAGACTCGGAAGCAAAAAGGTGGTAACCAAGATTTACTGTAGTGAGTACAATTTATTCAGCTACCTATGAAGTCAATCTAACACATTGCACCAAAGATGTTCGATGTATACACCTTGAAACAAGTGATACTCCACGCAATTCACATAGAAGAAATAGGTATCTGAGTGGTGGCAATGAAACGAGTGTGATGAAATGTAGGTATACGTGATTTGAAGTATACCGCACAGGGTTCCGAAAATGAGAAGCGCGAGGTAGAGCGCAGCACGGAGACATGTTCCTTACCGCTCTGCCTCCGACCTTAGTTGTGACGGACACTATTGAGTGTTCCACTTTTTACCTGTATTATAACATGGAATCATTTGCATGAAATCATCAGAGCGATAGTGGCTCCAGCACACTCCTGTGGTTTTTTAAATGACGAAAACCCTTTTCCGGCGAATCGCCGCGGTCCACAGCTTCCTCAAAGATCTCTAGGATCATCTACTGGCAAAACGCAACAAATGCCCATCGTAAGATTTGAGATCAACAACCTGTTTGTGTAATAATAAACAATCAGCTTCAAACTTTCAATATATTTAGACTGTGGTCTCGGGTTTTGACGTTGAGGGCGTTTGTGACTGATGAACAGTTACTGTTCACAAAAAGTAAGTACCACTCAACTATTCTCGTTTATAAGCAGGGTTTTTGTTTGTGTGTGTTTCTTTTTTATAATAATCGATTTAATAGTAATATAATTCTAATTTTTAACCATTACTTATTGATGACGATGATGGTTCGGAGAATAAATCATAGAGCGAAAAGATATCAATCATATGAAATTCACGTCTACAACTATGTTTCTTAAGAACATTGCTCCCCAGCGGTCCCAGAAGAGGATCATCTTATTTCTGAGCCCCATTTAATTCACTCAACAGATCAGGAGGAAACCCGTAATTTAATTTGTCACTAGTGTTCCAGAGAGGCTAACTACCAAATGCTTAATTCATCTTCACATACTGTTTTTGTCTATTTTTGTGTCACATTTTGGTAAAATAGTCGCAAAATGGTCCCCTAATTCGGTCTCTCGAAAAAATTATTGATTTGGAGCAAAAGTCTCGTTTTTTAAAGTATCATATACCTGCAGTAATGTTAAATTATAGATTTGAAATAAGAAAAATCCGAATATCGAACAATGTCAGAGTGAGACCGATGTATTTTTGTTTTTTATTGATTGATATAATTTCATTACACCGAAAAATACCACTTGGATCACTGTATGTTAATCCGTTTGCCTCCCTAAGGGCTAGACTATACACATAAAAAATTATCGTCATCATGAGTGTGAATAACAATTGGTGTGAACTTGATAAAAATCCTGCAATAATCTACCACGATCGACCGGCTACTCCTAATAGAATCTCAATCTTATCCACTCGGAATTATCTATCTTATCAAAAAGTCAAGTTTATTAAAATTTGGTCTACCTGTAGACGGGCTAGTAAATAAGAGGTGTTTTATTTTATTTTAGCTATTTTTCTTCATGTAAGTATCTACGTCAATGTAAGAAAGTTCGTGCATATAATGACAAACTATAGACTTTGTTTATTATTTTTTATTATCTGCTGGTAGTACAAAACAGAAATGGTAAACCTTTGTGTAGTAATTTGCAGCCTTTTGTTTTTGTAATACTGTTATCTTCTCAAGTAAGTAACTAGATTACAAAGATGATATTGAACTAAATCATTGATTTTTGCCATTTTACGAAGGCTTTTCTTCCTATCTTCCTTATCTTCGGACAATCGCTTTCATGTTCAGCACGACAGATCATCTCGGCTTTTCCAATTCTCACGATCCACGCTTTAATTTTTTTGTCTTTAGCCTTTGCTAAAATCGTTGTAGATTCTGGTTTTTCAGAAGAAGCTGAACTCTTCCTTAGAAGCTCATCTGGTTTTGATGTGTTCAAAACGTGTGAACCAGATTGCGAAAGGCGATCATTACTGTCACTATATATTCCACCTTCACTAACAGGTTTTTGATTCTCGTTTCCATTCTTACTCAAATTTCCTTTAGTAGGATTTTCAGTTCCAACCCAATCCTTGTTTTGTAAAAATCTAGTGGTCCACTCTCTTTTTATTTTGTCCATAACTTCTGTAAAAATTGTTGTAGTTTCTGGTTGTCTGGAGGAAGCTGAACCTTCACTTTGAAGCTTTGCTGCCTTGTTCAATTGTGAACCCAAATGAGGAAGGTGAGTGTAATTTTTACTGTTACTGTTCCTTTCAACATCACCAACACGTTCTTGGCCCTCGTTTCCACTCTCATCTAAATGCTCACTTACAGGATTTCCATTCCCAACACAATCATTTTTCTGTAAAAGCCATTTCCAAATGTTGAAGCCATCGTTTGTGTTTTCCGAATTATGACCTTGATCTTCCTTAGCATTCTCAAAATTCTCACTTCCCTGACCATTAAGATTTCGGAAAATTACTGAACCAATATCATTTTCAGAGTAAACTTTCATTTGTGCGTCACCTTCATATTTCTTCTCCTGACCAACTGTCTTGTCTACAACATGCATTTTTTTGCGTGCCCTATAATTCTGTATAATCTTTGATGGACTATCTTCAAGATCAATGCCAAAGTCCAATATACTTTCATATTTAGGTCTTTTCTTCGGTTTCATAGTCGAAGGGTTTACTTGAACCCATCCCCCGTCATTTAAGGGACAATTATGAACATCCAGTGACTTACAATGTAATTCCGCTCCTTGTATGTTTCTCATCCACCCACGTACACCATATCTGACTTGACTATGTTTCTTTATATCCCAGCTGTTTCCTGGATCCAATTCCTTACAAATGTTATCAACACGCGAGTAACATGTTACAACTGGTCGAAAAATATCAGAGCCGAGAACTCTTCGCTTGGTAGGATTTGTATCCTTTCTCCATGTATCATCTCGCTTCCATGAGCCCTTAAGAGCCAGTGGGCATGATGCGGAGACGAATGTGAGGCACGTAAACTCCAAACTCCCTTTATATAACTTAAATTTCTCATCATAACTTTGTGGATCCGCTAGCTGTTCGTTATCGGTTTTAACCCACATGCCTCCAAAAATGTTCGGGCAGAGCCCAACATCTCGAGCTGTACATAAATATTTGATTTTACTTTGTGCTAAAACGTATGTGCTTTCTGGCCACGGAGAGCGTTCATTTACGTTCCTACCAGTGACTATTATGTGAGTTGATTTCAGAACCATCGAACCAACAGTTGGTGCTGCACCCAATGCTGGAGCTGAAAAATATTTAGAAGCGGACGTTTGTTAAATTCTCGCATTCTTCTTCTTACTAAGTTAAATATCTAAAAATAGATCTGAATGACTGATAATAATGATTAAAACATACGTAAATATAAATTAACTCAGCAGTTTAATGTTTACATTGATCAATAATTACATTTTTATTGACTGTATTTTTTTTAATTTTTTTATTTAAGAATTTAGCCGCATCTCAACCTGAAGGGTCCTTAGCGGCATAATTTATGCGGCATAATTATTCATTGTATTTATATATTTCATACATATTTTAATTTTCATTGTGAAATAATTCGTATACCTGATTTCTCACTCTCATGTCTTACAATTTGATCTTAATAATTATAATGCTATTTTTAATGACCAAATTAAATTATAGACTTATTGTAAATAGTACCTATTAAAAGAAGAAATTGACATTCGACATTCTTTTGCGTTTCTCACCAAGTAATGGCTGCTAATTCCCTTTGTCTCTAGCTCTTTCTTAGTGGTTCACATTTCTTGAAGCTAAGATCTAACATGTTCTTTCGCTTACAACCCTAGTACGTTACAGTAAGTAGTATAGTCTGACTTACATTATTGTATCTGATGATTTACCCTTGGATTCCCTTAATGTTGTTGGGATGATGGGTATTTTTCGTATAAAAAGCGAATTGAGGGATCTGCTTGGGTCTACGGTCGAGGAAAGTAGTAATACGACCGTAAGAGTTTAAAAAGTAGTGGGAAAATTAAGATGTATATAAACAATAAATTGATAAACAAGTTACAGAACCCCAAGCTACTGAATCATCTATCTAAATATGTTGGGTATGTGATGTGTAGGCCTCCGCCCTCAGCGCGGAGTTCGTTCTGGACATCCTCTCAATTCCCTCTCCCTTTTCTTCCTACCAAAGACCTGCTTACAGATGAATGTAATAAAGTGAATTGTACGTAATGAATAATCGTGTGAGTCACACTTTATTATGAACTAAATGTTTCATCGGGTAAAGGATGTAACATAGGAACACGTATGCACGATAAAGTCGCAAACTTTCCAAAAACCACAGGCATTCATCAGCGAAAAAAAAAAAAAAAAAAAAAAAAAACTTTGCCCCTTGACCTCCGGTAACTTTCCGCCTTGAGCCTTCGGCTAAAATGCTAAAACATGGAACATGCTTTCTTCCCGCTAATTCGTAAATGTAAATAAATTTAAAACTACGACATAAATGTTTTGCTAATCGAAATTAGAACAGAGTACCTAGGTAGGTAATTTTCTGTTATGGTGCGCGTCTAAAATTACTATAACCATGATTAACTTCTCAACCAATTGACAACAAAACAAGCAGCATTGTTTACTATATCCATTTGTAACATAAATAAATATAAAACTACGACATGAATAGAAGAAAAAGTAAGTGCGTGATAAATCGAGAGCTTTCCAACGAGTGGAGAACGATTTTTGTCCGGTGAAAAATAAAGAAGTTTAATTTCCCCAGCAACGGCTTGGTTGTACGTGAAAATCAAAAGAAATATGAGAGAAGAGCTATGAGCATTGAAAATGTCTTAGTAATTTCAATGTTTTTTTTATTGTTTTAAATAAAATAACAATTAGAAAACATAAAATAATTATTGACACACAATAACTGAATTTGCTGTAATTCAGTCTCGACGATGCCCGATTCTTCCACGATTATGAATTCACAGGTAGGTAATTTTCTGTTATGGTGCGCGTCTACAATTACTATAACCAAGATTAACTTGTCAGCCAAGCGACAACAAAATAAGCGGCATTGTTTACTGCATCCATTTATATCATAAATAAATATGAAACTACGACACGAATAGAAGATCAAGTAGGTACGAAATAAATGCGTGATAGATCGAGAGCTTTCCAACGAGTGGAGAACGATTTTTGGCCGATGATTGGAAGTTTCATTTCCCCAGCAACGGCTTGGTTGTACATGAAAATCAAAAGAAAACAACACCTAACTTGTTTATAGGTTGCGGGACGTGTTTTTCTTTGCGTTACAAAATTTCCGGTTGACCCGTCGACTAAGTCATTTTCAATCTCAAAAATCGATATTGGTTTTTATCGCGAATGTTGTTTACAGTTCTTTTAAATCAGGGGTACATCTGAGCTTCGTCCATATTTATAGCGGTTTTGGCAGTATATAATTTACGCATAAATTGAGGGGTTTTCAATCGCGAACGATTTCCGTGGGATGAAAACAAGCGGCGATACATTTCTCTAGAAACGGGTCGGTTGTAAGTGAAAATCATTACAAAATCCCGCGCTACTTTCGTTCTACGGTTTCGTAACATTTTTGCAGTTAGGTGATGGCTAAAGCATGTTCCATGCTAAAAAAAAAGTGGGAGAGAAACTGGAGCTGGTACGGCAATTACATGATTTCGTTTTTATAAAATTAAGAAATGTTTAAAACTATTAACCAACTAACCGACGAAGGCTGCTGTATTAAAAAACAAGATTCAATCTCACCTGTTGAATAAAAATAGGGTGATATAAGGAGGATACGTAGCAGAGCTAAGGAATTGTGAATTTTCATTGTTGGTTTCAAGTTTTCTTTAGTAAAACCATTTCGAGAATATTCCCCATCGACTGGATACTAAAAAATAATTTTAATGATCTGACCAATAGGTGATCATTATAGTTTTTCTTCTCGTTTCAGAACAATAATTGGAACGTTTCTTCCAAATAGGCGTTTTTCCCATCCCATGAAAAACAAGTTGACATCACGAAAGTATCTAATTTCGTACGGGTGCTCAAAAGAATTTTAACAAGATCACTATCGACGCATAATAGTATTTTGAGATTGAACACCTACACTACTACATTTATGAACTGAATTCATGTCCATTAAGTTAGGCAATTTACGTGATATTATCACATTAAATGATACTAATAGTTTATCTTGATGTAATGCTTGCTTATAGGTACTCGTATAATATAATATGTGTAGAGTCACTACAGTATACTGTTGTTGCGTTGCCAATAATACTCTTTAATGTTCTTAATATGATTATCAAATATATTCAGTCTTCGACTAAATGTGAATACTACTTTATATTGGCGCTGCGGATCTAAAAAAAAAAAAAAAAACACCATAATGCCGAGAAGACGAAGTCTACGATTCGAAGATGATGAAGAGGAACAACCCCAAACGTCGGGGAGTGGGGATACGGAGAGCTCCGCATCGGAGAAACAGTTTTTGGATCGTCTGATGCAAACATTCACATTTGGGGAATTCGTGGAAGAAGAGGAGACATGGACGTATTATATCAGTCGCTTCGAGGTAGTTGTCAAACGGTATACCATGAGCAGAACAATTTCAGACAACCTCTGGAGTATTCTGCTACTGTCGTCGATAGGAGCGGGGCCGTTCAAGATGCTAGTGGACCATTTCCGACCTAACGAAGTAAGCACAGTTCCTTACACACAATTGAAGAAGGTACTGGATGGGTACTATGTCAAGGCAACCTGTATATTTGCTGAGAGAAGATCGTTTGCACTCAAACGTCGAGATATCAACGAGACAGTGGCTAAGTTTGTCAATAAGTTGAGAACATTGGCAGGAACATGCGAATTTGGCGATGACCTTGAAGAGCGACTACGAGACCAGTTGGTGATAGGTATTAACGATTCGAAATGGCAAGAGGAGCTCATAAGAATGCATCCAAATAATTCGGCTACATTCCAGCAAGTAGAGGCAACGGCTATAGGATTAGAACGCGCACAAGCACAAAGATCAACACTTCAAGCACTAGAAGGATTGAACCAAGAGGATTCATTTGCAAGACAAATCAGAGCAAATCCTAAAAACAAGGTAAGAAGAACAAGTAATAGGCAGGAACGAAGGAGAAATTTTGAGCCAAGGAAGTTAGATCCAGATCAGGATTGTTTCAACTGTGGGTTTCCTAAACATAAGGAGAGCACCAACTGCCCGGCTGAGGGTCGTGATTGTGGTGAATGTGGGAAGGTAGGACACTTTGCCAGAGTGTGTGTATCAAAGAAACGGGCAATAATAGTGAGGAAATATAATACACGACATATTCGAAAAGGTTCAGAGAGAGAAACTGAAAGTGATGCCAGTGGAAGTGATACCAACCATGTGATGGCTATGGGAAGCAAAGTTATGCTGCATATCATCATAAATGGTCAGGATTGTGAAATGTTATATGACTCAGGAGCAGCACAAACTGTAATTGGTAAGGCATTGTGGAAGCGAATCGGAGCTCCGAAATTGCAGCCGACGGAGAGTCTTGTGGCTTACACAGGCATTCCAATATGTACTTTGGGACGCACTAAGGTGGATGTGACAGCATGGGGGCAGGCAAAAACACTCAAGGTGGTTGTTGTGGAGTCAGATGACGTTCCACTGTTTGGTTTAGATTGGGCAATGAAGTTCGATGTACCTATGCCGGATGGGGCTAGGATTTGTACGATAAATAGGAACGAAACCTTAGAAAAAGGGTGGATAGAACGTCTGGAACAAATAAAAGCCGAAAACAAAGCTGTTTTCGAGGAGGGGACTGGGAAGATTGTTGGTCACTCAGTAAAGATCAGGACAAGAGCAGGGGCTGAGCCCAAAGTGTTCCGAGCAAGACCAGTTCCATTTGCGATGCGGCAAAAAGTGGAAGAGGAGCTAGAAAGGCTAGAACAGCAGGGAATCATAGAGGCAGTTGACCCCACGACTAATCCTTTGGAATGGGCAGCACCTGTGGTAATCGCAGTAAAGTCAAATGGGTCGATCAGAATCTGCGGTGATTTCAGGTTAACTATAAACCCACATGTTCTAGGGGAAGAACACCCCATGCCAACATTTGATGAAATTGTGACAAAGCTCACAGGCAGCACCATCTTCTCAGTGATCGATCTTAAAGATGCCTACTTACAGTTGGAAGTGGAGGAAGGTTCACGAAATTTTTTAGGACTGGCGACACACAAAGGGTACTACAGATATAAGAGATTGCCTTTTGGAGTCAGTTTTGCGCCAAAAAAGTTTCAAAAAACAATGGATGCCATCCTAACTGGATTGCCAAATGTAGCTTGGTATCTGGACGATATAATTGTGGGAGGTCGTTCTGAAGAGGAACACTTCAACGCCATAAGCCAGGTGTTGACGAGGTTGAACAAGGCTGGAATCAAAACACAAGAAACAAAATGTAAGTGGATACAAAAAAGTGTGAAGTACTTAGGTCACGTTTTAGACAAGAATGGGATCAGGCCAGTCAAGGACAATATTGAAGCAATAACAAAAAAGCCACCACCAACAAATGTGCAGGAGCTGAAGTCGTTCTTGGGAACAGTGAACTACTATTCAAGGTTCATACAAAACCTACAAAGTGATTGTGTACCATTACACAATTTGACCAGAAAGGGAATCAAGTTGAACTGGACCAAAGAGGCAGATGACGGGTTTAAAAGGCTCAAGAATAAGATCAAGGAAGCAGGCGCACTAGTACACTACTCACTACACCTACCTCTTGGAGTGACAGCAGATGCAAGCGCAAAAGGAGTGGGAGCTGTACTATGGCATAAATTTCCAGGAGGGGAAGAGAAACCAGTGGCCTTTGCTTCTAGGGTTCTGAATCACGCCGAAAAGAGATATTCAGCAATTGATCGGGAAGCATTGGCTTTAGTTTTCGCTGTGAAAAAGTTTGACCAGTACCTTCGAGGCCGAGAATTCATGCTGAGAACAGACCACAAGCCATTGATGAGGATCTTGTCAGAAGAGAGAGAAATTCCAAAAATTGCCGCAAACAGACTTATAAGGTGGGCTTTGATTTTGAGGAGTTATAATTTTAAAGTTGAGCACGTCAAAGGAACAGAAAACTGGGTGACTGATACATTATCCAGGATGCCACTTGAAGGGGTGGAACCATCAGGCATAGAAAAGAGTGGGAAACCTAAGGGAATACATTTGCTCCATATAAGATTGCAGGGAAGTCCTATAACCAAACGAGCGTTGAAAGAAGCAATAAAAGAGGATGCGGATTTACAAAAAGTCCGGCGGTTCATAGAAGGAGGGTGGCCAGAAAAGAAAGAGTTGGAGAGCAGACTATTTCCTTACTTTGAGAAGCGGAACGAACTGTCTGTTGAGGAAGGTATATTCTTATGGAATGGTCGGATAGTGGCACCAAAATCAGTCCAGATTAGGTTTCTTGAGATGTTGCATGCAGGGCATCCAGGGATAAGAGCAATGAAGGACATGGCTCGAGTGCACGTATGGTGGCCAGGAATGGATATTGAAATTGAACGATACGCAAAAGGATGTGGAACATGCCAGGAAGGAAGACAGAAGAAGCTCCGATATATAGTTGGAATGTTCCGGAACGACCATGGACGAGGCTCCACTTGGATTTTGCTGGACCATTTCAAGGTTTACTCTGGCTTGTAGTTGTAGACGCGACTTCGAAATGGTTAGAAGTGATACCTATGAGAAAAGCTACGTCAAAAACCACCATAGAAGCCTTGAAAGACATTTTTTCTAGGTTTGGACTTCCAGTAGGCATGGTCTCGGACAACGGACCACAGTTTACTTCGGTGGAGTTTCAAGACTTCTGTAAACAATACTTGATAAAGCATATTAGGGTAACTCCATACCATCCTAGGTCTAATGGGCTGGCAGAACGCGCTGTGCGAACTTTCAAGAGCAGAGTAAAGGCATCCAGACAGGGAGGGTCGATTGAAGACAGAGTGAGAAATTTTTTGATAGCCTATCGGGTCACACCACACAGCACGACAAAGCGGTCTCCATCAGAGGTGTTATTTCGGCACCGCATGCGAACACCATTCGATCTATTGAAGCCATCGATGGTGCAGAACGTGGAAGAGGCTCTGATGAACCAAAAAGGAAACCGAGACAAGGGAACGAAGTGGAGGGAGTTCGAGGAGGGGCAAGAAGTGTGGGTAGAAAACAAGACGTCTACTGGATACACACGAGGGAGGATCACACGGCGAACTGGGGACTTGTCCTATCATGTTCTGGTAGATGAGAAAGAAGAGAGGAAGCATGCCGATCAGTTGCGACCAGTCAGTTGAGGAGCGAAAGGCAGAGGGGGAAAAGATGTAGAGTCACTACAGTATAGTGTTGTTGCGTTGCCAATCATACTCTTTAATGTTCTTAATATGATTATCAAACATATTCAGTCTTCGACTAAATGTGAATACTACTTTATAATATGTAGTTGTTGTTGGGCAGTATAGGCTGTATAGAGTTGAGCTATACTAGTGCCTCGTCCAGCTTCTCGCTTAAATTACTTGTTTTGAATCCCATTTTCGTAAGCCAATTACCACTGTCCATTAGACAGATTACCAAGAGAAGCAAATTATGCAATGAGCCAGTACCCAGAAATTAACTTTTTTATTTAATGTCTTTCTGCCAACTTTGCGACCAAAAATTTCACATTGCGTTACGACATAACTCAATTACTATAATCTTTAGTTATGTATTAACTTCAATTTATCTATGCCATATTCCTTTACAGGCATAGATTAGTATGTTTTTATTATGAGTTGTGAATAGAAAGAAAGAAAGTATGTTTTATTTATTAAGGTAAAGTCACCAGTTATTGGACACACCCCCGTTATTGGACAGTCCACTAGTTTTTCTTGAATAATAAGGTTGCAGGGTGTTATTGTAGTTCAACGATTCTCTGGGATTCTTCTTCTAGGAATTAGCTGAGGAGGCCTAGAACGTTCCAGCATCATTATTTCTGATTCAGTAGCACGTTGGCAATGTGTCACTATCAAAACGGTAAGCAACCATGCTTTTTCATTAAGAAAAATTTAACCACTTTTCTAAGTTTTTATGGTCTCTTGATTGTTTTCCTGAATAATACAACATTTTCCCTTCAATTTCGAGTAATTGTGGTTTCGATTTACTATTATCATAATTAGTTTTGGTGTAGTGTCCTATCATTGCAACCAGAAAGTTGATTACACCCGTTATTGATCACTGTCCAATAAGTGGGTCATAGTTGTTCTTCTCCTTGGGTCCAGTTATTGGACACCTATTTTCTTTAGTGTGCTTTAGCCTTTTCACAACCTAGAAGCTGTATTTTTGGCAAATAGGTATCTACCGAGTCTGCAAGGATTCCATCAGTTTATCCGCAATTCCTGAAAAGACACTTTTAAGTCTGTTTATTTCAAATATCCATAAAGAGATAGATAATACGTATTTGAATTTCAATCAAATCTTCACCAATTGATGGTGTTATTTTGAGCTCATAAACCTATTTTCAGGTCTATATTCCAACTTGTTTTCGTTTTTGTGTTGAAGGATTCTCAAAATGGCTCGTACGCCCAAGGAAACATAAAAGCCTAAGAAGAGATCCATACTGCTAAAAAATATAAATTTAACGGTTATTAGCCATTTTTTAGTGATTTTTTAGCACATATTTTGAAATGTCACCAATTTAATATGCTGAAAAAGTGTTGGGTAACCAAATCATCGGTTCGTTTGGAAAGCTTGATTTTTTGCAAAAGGACGAAATTTTTATCTCAATCTTAAGAAGAGTTTTCGTCATGATGGACACACACATATACATATTAGGTATACATACAGGGTGTTCACACTTAAGATTGTTAACCTCCTGGGGATCAAGTCTACAACTAATTTCCATCAAAATGTTTCTCTTTGCATTTTTTTCTTTTATACCAAACATTTAGTATAATATTTCTCTAATGACTTAAATACTTGTTCATTAATTTCATAACCAGAAACCTTAGAATTATCATTTCACACTTTTTGATAATCCATATTTTTTTATGGGAGATTAAGTGGGTATTAGTCATAAATTATGGTTGATTTCTGCGTGTCCAATAACTGGGCAAACTGTGTCCAATAACCGGGGGTAAGTGTCCAATAACTTATAGAAACCCGTTTTCTGGGATTAAAATTCAATAAAATCAATGTATTGATATGAGGGCTATCGTTTTTCTTGTAATCGATTTGGGAATACTTCTCACCGTCAACGATTCAACTTCAAAAGCTATATAGATTGATGTTTCGAGCTCTCAAAGCCAAACTTTGCCTCAAGTGTCCAATAGCGGGTGCCCTTACCCTAACATTTAACAAAGTTCTTTGTAAATCTAGTTTCAATAAATAATCCGATATGCAAGTCAAGCATAAGTACAATACAACAATTAGTGGTTTTTATGCCTTCTGCTTTTCTGTGGGTGATACGCATGAGCTCGTTGACAATGTTCAACATCTAAATTGAAAGGAAAATATAGCAGAATGAAGAATAAAAGCACCATTTTAAGGGGGAAGGGCAGAGAAATAAAAAGAGATAACATTCATTTGTGATCACCGGATTCCCTAAACAGATCACCTCTACAATGCCAAGAACTCTACAAAACGCAAATCTACAAAAACCCAGCGGGGCTCAGTGTTCTTCATGGTCTAACATCTCCAAAACATCCTCCCTCGTTAGTGACCTTCAGCCAATATGCAGCATCCTGAACTCCCTTATTAGAGGATATATTTAAAGAAATGTTGAACATCCTCAACATCACCATAGATGCCCAATGAGCAAATTTCACAAGTTGGATCCGGATTTGGGTTTGGTCTGAAAACCTAATCAGGAGCAAAGCTTAAGTTTAAGAATCCAGTAGAGCACACGACCAGGGTGTCTTTTGATGACCTGACCAACTGTACATATCTTACTTTATGATCAAGATAACGGTAACAGGCAGGTTAAGAAAACCCGTGGCATTAAATAAAATTGAAATAAATTTAAAAAATAAATGATAAAAAAATTAATTAAGATTGTTGAACGTCACAGTCAGAAGAACGTCATTAACACTCGCCAACGTTTCAAGTTCGTTCAACCATCAAATGCCATTATTAATGACTTCTGTCACTACTAAGTGAAGAAGCCTGAAATCTCTGTGAGGACTCGACAAAGATTACTGCAGTTGAAAGTGAGAGTAAATAAATTCAGATTTCAGGCCAGTCTCCAGATAAGCGAGGTAACTTGAATAACTACGGTAACTACCATTATCCATCACAAACCTCAGGAACCGTTTCAAAATGCCTTAAAACGGATTTGAATGAAGAAAATTTTCAATAATTTCGATTTTAAAATTTTAGGAGCCATTGCAATACCTAGCTTCTTTTCCTACGAAAATAATATTGCTAATGGAAGACCCCAAAAAGAAAGGATAAATAAGCAGAAAAATGAAGACATACAAGAAAAGCGAGGACGTTTAAATATCAGTACCTACTCATTGGTGATGAAATGGAGGGAAAAACGGTTGTCGTCCGAGCCACCCATTGATTTTATTTTTTTATATAGAAAAAATGACGATTTTCATTTCCAATTGTTTAAATTGATTGATAAAGAGTTGTGAATTTTGCATGTATTTTTATTTTTTGAATTTTGACCATAACTTTGCCTCAAAACGTTTGGAAACCTCAATAATGGTTTTTCTCAAAATCAGGTTTTAAGGACATATATCATTCTTCCCCTGTACTCTTCAATTGTTTTATGATCACGACTGTTTTCACAGGAAAAACTAAGATTACGGCAATAATAGCAGGGAAAATTATGACGATAACCGTAATTACAAAGAAACATCTGCGTTAGCGGGCTTATTTATAGGAAAAATTGGTTGTTACGGCCTAAATCACATTAAAAACTTGTGATTACAATCGTAATTGCAAATAAAGTTGTGATTACCAATAAAAGAAAAACTGTGATCACAAATGTAATCATATATGATCGTAAGCGTAATCGTGTCATCGTAATCATATCTCCAGGTTTTGCGGTTATAATCGTAATTGCAATCACAGCTTTAAAACCATATGATCGTAATTATAATCGCGATAAATTATGATTACGATTACGCCCAACTCCGGTCTACACCCGGGCATCTCCAACAAATTAACGAAGGAATAATCCCGTAGACTCCAGGTCCACAGCTGCTATCCAATAGTGCAAATAATGAATCGGACTTACTGTTGGCCTCTTCTATTTCTTTCACGAAAGTCATTCAACGGTTGGTGAAGTAATCGGAATAAAATAATGTGTACCTAATTAAGTTTAAATGCTTAATTTCTATTAATGTCAACAAGTTGCATTTTTCTTTCATTTACTCTCTGGCTTTGTAAATTTTTGCTTTATTGTTTTCATTGTATTTAAGTTGAAAATGTCTATACTTTTTGATATTGGGCGCTGCTAGTGTAAAAAAAAGTAAAATTAAATTAAATAGCTGGACCTGCTCACCGGCATAATTTCAAACCTCAAACCTTCGCTCCTTACTTAAAAATAGATCTTAATGTGTGCAAGTAGACCTTATATTTATCATTAAGGGTACATAACATTCTGCTGCCTATAAAACGTTCTATAGCCAAATAGAATGGATGTTGACACTCTGTTGTTACTATTATTACCGAATAGGTTTCTGGATTTCCTATATTTAGCCCACAACCTGAAACTCACATGATTTGTGTGATTGGCATATAAGCAAAGTTGTAGGGGTTCATTAATTCATAATTGTTATGAACTCGATAGGGGAAATAAAAGCGCTGTATATCTTCATACAAAAAGTTTATTATTTCAGTAGTAGGGTTGTAATTGGAATTGATAGAACTGCAACCTATCTGGGTGATGCACACGCTTATGTATTCCTTGGAGCTGATTCAGCTGATCAGGAAAGAGTCCATCATTCCAATCTTCTCTTAATGATTCAGAGAGTTTCTCTATCTAATTTCGACTTCCCAGGGTGAACGGGAGAGAATTTAGCTCACTCAGCTCGCGATACGCGAAGAAGCACCGTGTCGAAATAACGTGACGCGAAAAAAGTGTGACAGCCTTGAAAACATAGTTCCAGCCATAAAGCATGTCCATGTTATTAAGTTATACTTTGTGCAGAAGTCAACTTTCCCCTGTGACAATGTTCAAGCTAATATGTATATAACATTGGTAAAAGATGAAAACAATCACGCGTAATATTTTGTAGCGTTACAGGTGGTGGACTCTGCACATCACATAACACAATTAATGAATATCTTGGAAATATGGGTGGAAATGAGGCCAATTATGTTATATTTCCGGAATCCCATTACAGCAAGTGAGTATAAATTATCCCATTAGATGGTACACATATATCTATACCTATATATACATATAATTTATCGAACAGTGAGTTGATCGAGTGAATTCCAGAATATAACACTTTCTTATTGAATTGTTTCCTATTTCTCCTAAAATTAGCTGATATATATTCTATTCACTTTTAAAAATCACGCTATATCCCTAAAAGTTTGTTTCCAATTTGCGGGTGCCACCCGCTAAAAACTCACCTACTTTTCTGATGAGTGATCCAAGATTTATGTGCGAGAACCTTTTGTGAATACCGAAGGAGATAGCTATAAGGGAGGGTCGAAAGAAATATGTTCCTACTAGGTTTGGCAACATAAGGGCAAGGAAAGTTGAGAGGTAAACGTGACGTCATCACAACTTCTTCCGGCAACCGCTTACTTTCACCTGTCTTCCTCCGAAATTCCCATTTCCTCGCTGAACACCAAGTACCGGGACGATATATTGTGTTTGATCTGTCAACCAAAATATAAAAAAAGAAGAAACAATTTGTTGAAAAACTTTCTGGTTCGAAATGGGACTACATCGATGAGGTACTATACATAAAAAAAAAAACAATTTGGAAAACACTTGCGTTTCTCAAGAAACCAGAACCATGCATGATAAAATGTGCGAGGAATTGTATCGAATAAAATTCGTGTTTCAACATGAATGTGTCAGTAGGAACAAAACCTATATTGTTATCAGTGACTATCAACATCAACATGAGGACAAAATAGGTACCTACATGTTTTGTGCTAAATGTGGTCAATTTACGTACGTATGTTTGTTTTATATGATAGATTGTATTATTCATCCGATTGCCATAAAACGTTGGAAAGCAGTTAAGTACAATCCCACAAAGATTTTTGGCATATAACGTCTGTTCCAAGTTCATCATTGTTGTGCTCCAACTATGTTTGTGTGGTTGGCAGTTATCAGTGGCTATCAACATGACAAGAAAGTAGGTACATGTTTTGAGCCATATGTGGTTAATATGCGCATGCCTGTTTTACATGACTGATTATATTATTCATTCGAATGTCATGGTACGTTGAAATCTGATGAGTACACTCCCAAGAACATTTTCGGCATATAGAACGTCTGACCCAAGAACATAATTGTTGAGCTCCGACTTTTCTGTACACTGTCGAATATAGAATTCTCAAATAAAGCTAGAGCCCGGGTTTACGTTACTTCAAAACAACGGCCGGGTGATCGCTAGCTGATCCCTTCCTATCGTCCAAGGTCGCCATTTCTCCTTCCATGAGCTATGGAGTATATTAAGAAAATCTGAACCTGAGCAGGCCCCGACCAATTCCATTCTCAATCTCCACCTTTTATTATTATTATTATTTTTTTTTTTTCAAGGTTTAAGCCGCATCTCAACTAGAAGGGTCAATGGCAGCATTGAACAATGCGTCTAAAGGGACACTGGAAGTGGCACAATTCTATGGGGAGCCATGTTGCCATCCTTGACTAAAAAGGAGCGTCGTGATGGACTCCACTGGCAACTCGGAGGGGACAAAAGAGGGGTAGGTATAGTGATGACAACTGTTTAGCTCCCAAAGTGGATTTTAAAAAACCCCAAAAACAAAGTAATACAAAAAAGACTTGATGTAAAATAGGCTAATAACTATACACATGCTACTACATACAATCAGCAAAGTGAAATAAAACTACGACTAAATGTATATAATTATATCACAGATCAGATATCACAGTTCGTAGTAGAGTTCAGCGGCTCTCAGGTACAACAACAGGGATCGGACCTTGTCTGGTCCGGATAAAACGTCTACCCACTGAGGGGGCTGATGCTGGACTCGGAGGTCCACAAGGGCTGGACAGTCCTCCAGAAAGTGGCGGATGGACAGATCACCCCCACACCTCCCACACACAACATCTCGAGCTTCTGCACTAAGCAGGTGTCTGTGAGTAAGACGGGTATGGCCAGTGGCAACCCGGTTGACCACTATTCGATTCTCCGCCTTGTTCATGGACCTCTTCGGTCTCTTTTCCTACCGACCTACATAGTCTACTCAACGATATCTTGCTAACGCGGGTGGAATACTTTATTTCATTTCTTTACTGCTACATAGTGGCGAAGCAGCTACGACACTAAACGTTCTCTGAGGCCGGATAGTCACCGCTTGCACCCAACGGACCTGCGTTCGGGGGTGCATCTTACTCTACTTTCAACCAGTACGTCTAATTAATGCTAAGGAGAGTTACTAGATACGAGGTCACTAAGTCAAACACACAAAGCCTCGAGTCTCGACAATCATCATCAGCTGAGAAAGCTCTGAAGCTATTTTCGTACATATTCAACCCATGATGCTGATATTTTGAGCCTCTTTGAAATAAGGTATAATTCACAACGTGTGATTGGTAGGTATACACAATTTAATTAAAATATTATATAAAGAGTTTCTAGTAGAATCGGCCCCAACAGATCGATGCATGATATCTACGAATATCTTGATACGACTGATGGGACTTAGATACCTCGAGTCGTATCGTAGATACCACGTATCTATTTGGTGTCACGCTGAAGGGTGAATGGGTGAGACACATGCAGGAATTGCTGTCCCCTGACTCCACTAATCAAATCTATAAGTACAGTGAGTTTGAGTCGCTTATCATTCCTGACACACGCAGAAACAACTGAAAGTAACTATCCCATAATTAAAACTACGAGGATAGTACCCTCTGATATACTCCGATGAAACTCTCAGTTCACGAAATTGAGTTTATTGTAAGTTTTGTCGTTTACAGATGGACTAGTGAAGCTCGTGAAGCTAGGTAGGAAAATTATTTTATCTCATTGATTTTTCAGGGTGGATGCTCATTTGTTGAATTTTGAAGGACTCGCCAAGTTTAGGTTTTTCATTCATTTGAATGAATTTTCTCCTCTATATTCATTTACGCCTATGCACTTATGTTTAGATAATGTATAATTATACTTTTTTAATGATTAATAACAATTGTTCTCCGTAGAAACGCAATATAATACAGAAATAATATGTACGCCTTTTTATAATGATTACAGCGTTCCTAATTTGATATCTGGTATAGGTGATCAGTGCTTCGGCAAATATGTAATACTAGTGCCCAATTGGGTCATAAGCCCGAGAAAAATTAATGATTGTTCGAAGAGAAGTAATTTTTTTTTTGTAAAATAAAATTAATGATAGTTTTCTGGAAATCACTTGAATTTCTCTCATTCCTGAATCTCTTCCCACTCATTTATCAGATTAGTAGTGAAGTATTAAAGCGTCGCACAGTGGTCTATCTAGTTATGTCTATTTACCTAGACAAAATTCAATTTCCTCGTCGCAAAAGAAAGAACACTGGTTCTGGGGGTTGGCGTGAGTGCTGAATTCAATTCAGCCGTCGTTTATGAAATATACACAATTGAATTGTGGAACGATCGCTCAATTACCAACTTTTCAATTAAAATAAAAAAACAATAATGAAGGGTGTTTAACGCTGAACACATGCCACAATGATGGGTCACAAATAAATCCTTTATACATTAAAATACAGGAAAAAATTGTTTTTTGCTCATTTTGGTTTATTATTTTCCATAATAAACCTTTGTAATCTACCAAGAAAACGTTTTTTTAAACCCCCCCCTCAAAATGTTTTGGTTTACGTTTCAAGGTGCGTAGAATCCAAAACTCGAATAGAGAAAAATCCGTCCATCGTCCGCCATCCTCGGCTTTTCTCCAAAATTACTAGACCAAACGTTATAAAACTTGTGTTGTTGTGTGGTTCCATTTGGGGTCCAGATGGTCTTGAAAGCTCGGCACCAATCTAAGGATGTATTAAAGGGCTTAACATTTAAAAATCGAGATCTCGAAAACTTTTAAATTAACAGTAATGATTTTTTTGCTTGTCAATGATAAATAAAATCCTAAAGAATCGATTAAACCATCTGCAACGCTCTACGTTTAACGGCTAGCTTTCCCTAAAGGCTAGAACATCGAAAAAACACCTTTAGATTTCTATGCGCGAGACCATAGAGAAATGATGCGCTGCTAGCGAATCATTGATTGACCAGTCAACCTCTAAATTCCATTAACGATCGCTAGATGATAGTGAGACCGAAATACATAGAAATTGCCTTGTAAATATCAGCTGATATAATGCCAATAATGGAATTATCAGGCAATATAGTTCCACTGGCATTTATTCTAAATTTGCGAAATCGAGTTATTTACTGTCGTCCTCGCGGAGGTACCTAATAGTGAAGTATTGGTATCAAACGGTTTTTTTTTCCAGAGGTAAAATTTCCAAATGTTCGCATATTTTGTTTTAGGCCATTCTGAAAAACATTAGTTCCGTGTCTACATTTGCGCGCGAACGCACGCGCGTCTGTGTGTGTATCTTTCGTGTATCCGCAAATCCTTGTAACAATCCTAAGTTCCACAATATTCAACCGATGTTTGTGAAATGTTCGTGAAATATTCGGGTTAAGGTGTAGATGGCCCCCTATCAGTTTAGTTGTTCAATCAATTTTTCATTCAGCGCATGCGCAAACGTAAGCGTCCATCAAGCATCATTTCCTCAAGCCCCCGCCGGCGCCATCCGATCATGCTCAAATTTGGAGTATTGGTGGGAGAGATTGATTTGACTATTCCCTAGCAATTATTGCAACATAACCCTATCATTGGTAGCTACTGCGCAAGTGCGAATGTGTATTCTTTTTAATGTACCTCACTTCAACAGTTTTCTTCCGATTTTGGTGAAATTTGTAGGGAATGTACAGGTTAGACTGTAAATGGTCCCCTATAAATTTCATACATCTCAAATCATTAATTCATGCTGCGCATGAGCAGACGTGAATTACTTCAAGCATCATTTTTCCGTTTACTTAATGACCAATTTCGACGTTTTACGTTACCAACATCTTGATTGACTATATTCCGCTATGGAGTTTTTGATGATTATTAAAACCATGTTATTTTCAGTTGGTAGGTACCTTCTTACTTAAATGTCGTTATACTGAGATCAGGGGGACTAGTGGAATGTAGATGTTTCAAATAATTGCATTAATTTGCCCTCTGCAGGTGCCTATATCTACGCAGGCATATCTATGTCAACCTATGGATCTGCAATTTGAAGTGGACATCCTTTGTAATATCAAGAACTCAATATGATGCACACTGATAAGCTTCAGGCCTCCGAGCCTAATTTGTATTTTAATCGACTTCAGATGCTGATACTTGGAATGCATCACCTATTTGGAGATCTGGAATACAATTCCAAAGCATGGAGGGACTCTGATCAGCTTCGGAACCTGTGAGGCTAATTATTTCGTTCCTAGTTGACTCACGGTCCTGTTATTTATATGTAGCTCCATTGTATCTCCTCGGAAACAAATACGAGGTGCGGAGGCGCACTGATTAGCTGAGCTGAACCTATATTCTTTCTTTGCCTATCTACTTTTTTTGTAAACATTAACTTTGAAGAGTGAAATGGCGGAGTTTCGGAACTGAAATGGTTTGAACCCTTTTTGGATCCATGATGCCCCGTTCTGATCATATATTACGTACGCAGTATAATAATTATAGATCAATGATTTGCGCAGAAGGGCTACCGTTTTTTTTTTTCAACCCACCTTTTATGTTCCTTTACGTTAACCGCACTCTTTCAACTTTTCTTTTAGAAGCCGAACCTCGGAGTTCAGGGCCACGTTTGTTATCTATCTTGCTAAACAGCTTTCTTCACCCGGCTTTCCATATACACTCCCTTCCTATCCCCAGCTTTCTACCCAAGTAATCTCTCCCACACGCGCGTCTTGGAAAAACCGAGGATTATCGATTTCCTTCCGCGCAAGTAGAATCTTCTCTTTACATTTGACACGATCTCTCCCTCCTACCTTCACCATCCACCTAAAATTTCCACCCTACTGGGCCCATCCCTAACAGGTTTTTATCCTGTTTTCTCTTTTCCTGATTCTTTTGCATGAAGATGGAAAAAACTCCGGTAGAAAAAGTAAAACGGAAAGAAGATGTCCAGTTGCAGGGTTTTGAATGAAATATACTGCAGATATGCCGGTTGGCGCATTAGTTGGATTAGGTAAACTATTTCAAAGTGACAGAAAACGAGATTCTTGAGAAATCCTTGAATCGTTGACCGAATCCGGTTTCCGGAACTACTACGACTGAATGAACTGCTTAATGTAGAAATCACTTTTAGCGAATTCTTGTAGATAATGGAGCTATTTCAATTGCTTCTAAAATTTTCTAAAACATTCTTCATGGAACTCCATTTTGTGGCATTCTGGAACAATTCCTGGATTTTAACACTTTTTCATTTGTTTATTCATTATACATTCACTGTATAATAATTTATTATGTTACTTGTGTCATTCCAGACGATACTTCTCTTTAGGAATGAGCTAAAAAATCGGTTCTAGCGCCAAGTGAAAAAATGGGTTTGTTGGCCAGCAGTTTTTGAGTGCATTAAATTGCTCATATTAGAAAAATGTGGTTATGTAAAAAAAGAAGCTAAAACTGTTAAAAATTGTACTTAAATGTGTATTTTGTATCTGAATTTTAGTAAAAATAGATTTATTTACGATTAACTAGAACATTAAAAAATGTTTACACAAAATTATGCTGAATTATGTTCTTAAATTTAATTAATATTTGCTGAAAAATCGATAAAAACTGAAATATAAGTTAAAACATCCAATGTCAATTCTGAGTTTCAGAATATAATTTAGAATGAGTTTATTTCTCACCACAAAATTGGAAGTTTACAATTTCTTTGCACTGAAGGTGCTCGTAGTTCAAAGCAATGCAACATAATATAATAGGATAATTTACGAAAATTTGCACAGAAGATCATGCTGCATGACTGGAACTTTCATATAAACCTGTATCTATTATTTTTAGGCCAACTGGCCATTGAATTATCTGTTTTAGAAACAACATTGCTGATTACAACCATGAGAACGATCGTGTTACATGGGTAAAATACATTAGTACTTGTCGGAGAGACATTGAACAATTTTATACTCGATACGGATATCAAAGGGCAAGGAGACAGGTTAGACGACATACCTGGTAGGTGACTTCTCATTATTATATTTCATATTAATCACTATTCATTTTGAGTAGTAGGTAAGTACTTGTAAGCAGTAGGTACTAGACATATCCATGATCTATTGTTTTTCCCATCAAGAGAGATATTAAATTTGTCACAAAAAGTCGCTTTCCTTTCAAAGATTTATCCTAACCATCTCTATATAAGTTCAGTTTTGCTAATTAGATTTTCTTCCTGCAATTTTGACGTTTTCGAAGACCATAGTACGTTCTACAGATCGGCAATGGGCAACCAACGCGTTGTTTGTATCTTTTTTTCGTAGATCCGATTTATTTTATCAATCAATTAATCAGCTTTTATTTTAAATATTTACGATAAATTTTTATTGTATTGCACTTCATTTATATTATGTGTGTGAAAATGAAGTCACTGAGATTAATCTCGGCAGAGAGGTCTAGTTTCTGTTTGTGATCGATCTAAGTATAGGTAAATCGATGAATATGATTAATATATAAAATCGATTATGCAAAACCATCTTTTTGGTAAAATTAAACGATGGTTTGGCTTAAACGACAAAATTATGATTTTTCATTGTTTTTTATATAAACAATACTATAAACTTTATTGTCTTTACTGAAGGACCATGTATCACTAAACCTTGTATTCGCCACAATGGTAAATTATCGGTTAAAACGAAGGCTTTAAAATGGATATATTATTGTTTTTTGAGTATATTCAACGTAGGAAAAAGCAAAGGCGAAACATTTCTCCATCGCCTTACCAAAGAATAAAACGTATTAGCTCCATTTACGGTACCTACAACGATGGTTTAGCTCAAACGGCAAAATGATGATTTTTCGTTGTTGAATTGATGAATGTTATTATTTATATAGACTATATTATCTTCACTGAAGAAACATGCATTACTAAAACTTGGGCTCACCACATTGATAAATTCTATATGAAACATGAATTGCTTTATGGCTAAAATGAAGGCCTTAAAATGAATGGCTGATTCTTGAAAGTTTTCAACGTGAAAATAAAGAAAGGTGAAACATTCCTCCATTGCCTTGCCGAAGAATAAAACGCATCAGCGCTATTTCCCATGGTCAGATCTCTAGATTTCCGTTTCGACTATTTCCAAATACGAAAATCATCAAAGACGTAGGTACACACATGCACGTAGGTGCTAACTTGACAGTTAACATCAGTCTAAATTCTCCAACTGTCCAAGTTTCATTTAATTCATGAATTCCCTGGGTTCGCTGTCATAATTCTATAACCCTTTCTTAACTCCCTAATTAGTCGGAACCGTGCAATGATGGAGAAGGTAGCAAGGGGGATTCACGGAGATTTCACAGATGGGGTTGCCCACCCATTCTCTCTAAATGTAGGTACATCACAGTTTAATGACAGCCACCATTAATCAAGTATTCAATCTTGCTTCTCTCTTTCCCACCCTCTAGTAAAGTCCAGTCATAAACATTCTCATCTTTACCTGAAATGAAAGAATTAATTATTTAATAAACAATATTACCACATTTTCCTGATAAAATAAAGCTAATTCTGAAATTCTATGAAATGACATTTTCGCACTTCCTTGAAAAAGTGACAAGTAGTTTGATGTCTCCAACCTTTATAGCAATCGTTAAGCTAGAAATAGCTCGGATAAGTTCAGATAATAACATTTTTCTTAATTTTCTTCATTTTCAGTCTGTTAACTGCATTAACTTTTATGAATTACGAGTCTTTCCTCGTTGAGAGCAGCATTATTTTTTGCTTCCATATTTTTCGTATTTTTGCCCACCAATCAATGACTTACAAACTTTCAAAACATTTACTGATTTAACTCATATTAAAATACGATTAGGTTATACATGAATGATTCCATGTTTTCTTCAGTAAGAGATAGTTTGCTATTTTAAGAGATTTTTATAGATGCTGGTACCATACTAAGCATATCATAACAAATCAGGAACTATTTTCACCTTACGGTATTTTACACTAACTCAATTGTTTCCAATAAAATATTGATTAGGTTTATAAATAGATCAGAAATGTTGTAATCAAGGCGCATAAATAGTACACGAAGTCACTACAAAATGGGAAGTTGTGCCTCGCTCCGTGCAGCGAGGCAATTTTATCATGTTATAAATAAAGCCAGTAAAACATATGGTATGGTTACGTATTACACTAAAAGTGGTAACCAAAGAAGCTCATGATTTACATATAGTGGGAGGATAGTGGGAAATCCTACTTTACTGATAGAATCACAGGATTATGCTTTCTCGTGGTTTCAGCACTGTGTGTAAGCTTTCGTCGTTTATCCTATGAGAAAATGTAGGTGTGTACACTTTAAGATGAAGCAATCCTTTACATGGACTGGTAGAACTAAACATGATAAATATACATTAGACTTCCCAAGATAAGTTTCCTTTAGGTATATTTCGAGTATGGCCCACGTCGGATGAAAATAATGGCAGCATATTTTGTAGAATTATCGGAATTTTTCTTCAAGCCTCTAAAATGTTAAAATATCAGATATTGAATTAACATAATGTTATAGCTGATTATTTTGAGTCATTGAATTTTAGGCGGTGCGACGCATAAAATATATTCTAAATCGGTTTTTTTGTGGTGAATACAGTGTGAATCTGTTCTTTTCGTAAGCTTAGTATTCCGTTATGGCGTCGTAAAGCCGCCGGGATTCAGCAAGGGCGGTTGATACTAAGCGAGTTACGGGCAAAGAAAATTATAATAATGGGGAGTAATCCCTCGAGAAAATCTGCTGGAGGGTCGGAAACGTGGGATCGACCCGGGAAGGAAAGGGGCCCAAATGAAATGATGGACCGAGACGACTGGATCCTCCACAAGCTTATACCTCCCTTGTGTCAGATAATAAGGAATGAGGAAAGTCGAGAAAGGCTCGGCGAGATAATTGGAGAAGGGAACTTTGGCGGCAGGTGGTTTGTTGATATGCGCATTGGAAAACGATTTTCACCACCCTCACCTCCTTCAGTTCGTAGCGAGAAATTCTTCTAACGACCAATATTCTCCACAATGTTTTCCTCCCTTTCTTGCCAAAATCAATTAAAGCCGGGTGTTCTTTCATCTTTAATGCAACCCGAAAGAGAAATGATTCAGTCCCTCCTCTTCCTGTCTGTTGGCTCGTGGCTTATTCATTCAGAACTGTCGAATTTATAACAAGGATTCGAAAGCTTTCTAAAGGCGGGTTTACACCAGAAGAGCTTTGTTTTGCGAACGTTTGCAATCGTTTGTGAACGTTTGCAAACACACGGAGGGCACTACCGTTCACACTGCCTGAGCACGGCCGAACGATCAGTGTTCACGAGCATTCGACCAAGTTTCCAACTAAAGTGCACGAACATGGCATCCATGTCCATTTCTCTTCCGAATGAGGCGAATTGATTTTTCCCTTCAACGATTCAGTATTTAATCCCATTTTAGTGGCAATTTCTTCCCAAGCATCATGTTTCTTCAATTTATTATGGTGATATTTATTTTCCTGTTACCAAAGCTCAACCTTTTCTCTTCGTACGTTCAAGACATTTTTCGTTGTCTCAATCCATTGCGAACCTAAAAACATAACAGTGAAAACAAAAACCCGTGAAACCCGTATAGAAGAATGACGCAGATTTTGCGGTGTATTTTATCACTAGATGTCAAGTTGTTTTATCTATTTATCACCAGTGCCATATTTGAAACCTCCTCGACATAAGCTTTCATTTGAGCCCTCACACGAAAAATGCATATTTTTCAGCCTCCCCCCCACCCCTTCTCGTCATAAGCTTTCCTCTAATTCATATAACTTGAATTATCAGAAATTAACAAGCGGTTGCAATAACGTTCACAATATCAATTTTAACATGGATATGTCTTTTGGCTGGGGGTCAAGGAATTTTTCGCGACACTTTTTTTTCCCGACCGACCATCGTTCACACTTTTTTTTCCAGACCGACACTTTTTTTCCCGACCGGCACATTTTGTATTGATTTTCACGTACAACCAAGGCGTTACTAGGGAAGAGTAACTCCCATAGTTTTCATAGTAGGAAAATCGTTCGCCACTTTTTGGAATGCTCTAATTTTATCATAACATCTCATGATTCGTAAGCCATTGTTGGGTCAAGGAAAGCTGATTTATTACGCTAAGTTATAAACTAATATCAATAAGTAACCATAATGAACTAATAATGCGAAAAGAAGGCACTATATGGTAGGTACTATTGAGTAGTAGGTACTAGACATAAATGAAAAAGCGTCGAGCGTTACGCGGAGATTCCCTAATGATCCCACGATTCTGAGATTTGGTATGTGGGCCCTTGAGGGACTTCTGAACACAACTGACCGATCCCAGATCAGCTGAGTGGCTCTAGAATCCAGTTTTTTCCATATTGTTTTGTAACCATAATGGAATAATCTTGAGAAATGAAGGCACTACATGGTTGATATACAATTGAGTAGTAGGTACCAACTGGTAAGCAGTAGGTACTAGACATATCCATGATCTTTTGTTTTTCCCATCAAAGGAGAAATTTTGTATGCTTAGGTAATACGGCCAAATCAAAACTTTAATCAGCCTAACAAAATTCATCTGGGCTTCAGAGGGAACTATAATATAATTTTTATTGAGAAAGTGTGTAAACCATTTGTTACCTGTATGTAAACAATTATTCATATAGCCAGGCTCATAGTTCAGCTTGTTGGCAACGCACTACGCAGTAGTTAACATATTAGGGTTGGATAAATTGACAGCTTTCGAAAGAATGGTCAACGAATTTTGTGGGATGAAAAATGACGAAGTACCATTTTTCTAGCAACAGCTCGGTTGTAAGAGGAAATCATCAATAAATTGTTGCAACATTCGTTACACAAAAACACAACACTTTTTTTAAACACAAAACGTTTCTTTTTCGGTTGGAGATGGCAAGGCTAAAACACATTCTGTGTTAATAACGGTGAATACCACCACGCACTCCAAAAAGTTTTGGACATAATTTATGCAGTTATCCACCGGCCGCTTGTGATCTCGTAGATATGCCGTTCACACCGGACTCGCAACGAACACTGAATCCTTTGATGGTTCGTCGGTTTACCGAATAGTGGCAGGACACCCCCGAACGTTCGCGAACAGGATTCGCAAATTCTGCACGGCGCGGGGGAGTGTGTTGCAAAAAGTGTACGATCATTGCTCGTTTGGTGTAAATCCGGCTTAAGGAGTATACTTACCTACTTATTTGTGACGGAGATATCACTTAGTACACCATAATTGATTGTACCTAATGATCGTTGATCCTAAGTTACACGCTAGGCAGGAAGTTGCGGTAGTACGTGCAAGGGGGGAAATTCCCGCACTTTCATTTTCTTATATTTAATCCACAATGTCGTACGAAATTTAGATTTACGCTTTTCCTGTATTGGTTTTAATAGGATCAAAAGGATCAGAGATGATGGCATGTTCCAACAAGATCATTAATTTTATTTATCTGTTCGTCAAAATATAAAACCGAGAGTTGAAAAAAAATAAATGAATTAAAATATATATATATATATATATATATATATATATATTTTTTTTTTTTTTCAGGAACCAACATATTTTAATTAGTGTTACATTTAAAAAGATCAAAGGGCGGAGAGGAAGAGAAGGATGAAAGGAAATGCCCTGATAAAACGACAACCAGTTAAGATGAGAGCCCCGGAGAACACGGGTGGTGATAACACGAAGCTCACCTGCCGAGATGCGCAACTCGAGTAACTCCGTAAAACTTTTCCCGCACCACACCCCGCGCCATGAAAGGTTGCGGCATGGACCCTGATATTACTTGCCGCCTCTTCGTTTTGCTCCAAATTGCTTGCCGCAAGTCTTTTCAATCAAACTTATTAATCTTAGCCCCTTTGCTTCATGACCTCATCGCCATTGTTGCGGTTTTGGTGTTAGACTGGTTAGAAACGAATTAGTATTCGTTCATGTTTTCTCTCATGTCTGGTTAGTACCATACCCCCCTGGATCAATTCTAATAGGTTTTCCTTCTAATAGGCGACACCTTGCCTGTATGACCAAACTTCAAAGAGGCGACCTAAAAAGTGCATTCTTATTTTTTTCTTTGGAAAGGCATTTTGAATGGCAGAATCGAATGGCAGTTCCAGTGATGCAACATGATGGTATGAGCAAATTTCGTTAGGCTTCGTATTATAAGTATGTTAAATTGATTTGAAAATTAAGGTTATTGAGTACTAGGAAAATGTTAACTATTAATTTTATGGTAAAAAAGCATTTTAAATGGTAATCTGCTTCTCAAAAGATATTTCAGATTTTTAGATATTTTTGCAATTTTTATAGCTTACATAGCAAATATTTGCTGGCACAAACTTAGCGGAATCACTTCAGAATGCCTCAAAATGGGTTTCAATGAAGAAAATTTTCAACAGTTGTGATTTTAAAAATTTCCGATTCATTGCCATTTTTACAAAAATTCGGTAACTAGGATTTTGGTTTTTTTTTTTAAATCACTCACTAAAAGTGACCGAACAAGACTGATTATCTAGATTTAAGATTCAAACATTATTTTATTCTTCCATTCTAATGATGATGGCGTTTGATCCACGATTTCTTGATATATCTTCAGTAATACGTTATGCAATGTTTATGAACGTTCTCTTTATATCTCAGCCGAGGAGGTAAAAATATATTGTTCAACAATTTAGAGTTCTAGTCTTGAGGCCATTTCAGAATACAAGGATTATTGCGTTTTCAAGTTAAGCTTTGACCCATCAACTTCAAAACTTTTTATTAATTAAAAATTCATTACAGAGTGAGAGAGTTCAAGATCCACGGATAAGTTTATTTTGTGTTTTTCCCCTTTTTTTTTCTTCTTCTGCTAAATGAACAATCTTGAAGAGCTGGATCGTGAGCTAAATAATTTCGTGTGACTCTTTTAAATAGTTTGTTCTCCCGTAGACTCTGGTGGGAACAGTTTTTACTTCGTTGAAAAGCGAGATTGGTTTCTGGAAAGTAATCTCCGTCATTAACAAAACCTCTCTCAAGCTTTGTTTTCAACTTGGTTCCTGAACTGGATTTACTAGATGAAGTTTTATTCGTTGTAGAGCTTAGTGCTGAAACCATCTAGGTCTCAAAGAATAACCAATTTCTACCTAATTATAGCACGTGCTATTGGAACTTAAATTGTATGGAGTGAGCTGTTTATGAATGACGCAAATTATTACACTAAGGTTTATTATTCCTGTATTGTCCATCTACGCGGAACGCCTTTCTATAATTATGAAGCGAAGTCTATTATACATTAAGTAAATATATCAGCATTGGTGTATTTGCCTACCGAGAAGAAATTTATTAAATTATTTACCACTCCTACACTTTACCACTCCTCTTGCATTCAACACGAGCCGGTCCGTCAACTGAAAAATAATGGTCTAAAATAAATCACCTACCTATCTTCTACGCATCACAAGTACATCTATAGGTGAAAAACGTTATGAATAAACTTGATTTCGAGAAGTGAAAATTCCATTGGAATTATATCAGCTGAAACGGTCGACTCAGCTGATAAGGCTATTTTTACTACATTTTTCCTATTGCGATTCACTCGCATGTTGATGTTATTTTTTTCTGTCAAAGTGAACATGTAGCGACCCAGGTGGTTTCATTAGATTTTTTGGGATAAGATCAAATAATGATTAAAAAAACTTAGGTTGAATGTGTTTGAGATTTGTAATTAAAAAAAAAAAATATATATATATTTCGGCCCTTCAGAACATCCCCATGGAAGTGATCGAAATTGATGCTCAGTTTCTAGAACTAATTAAACCTCAATCATGATTTTTGACCCAAGTTTCAAAAACATTGGTCCTCCATACGCTGTCCGAAGCTTTTCTCTGATACCAAATGACCGATCTTTATGAAATTTGGCTCAAAAATCATACATGAACAGGGATCTGCAACAAACACTGGTATAAATTTTGCTCAACCCCAAAGGGTAGAATACAAAGACTGAAATATTAAAAAATCGATATCCCGAAAACTTCGAAGTAACTGCAATGTTAGCAAATTTTCGTTTAAAATAAAGCTATTGCAATAGCTCTAAAAATTTTAAAATCAGAATCGTGGAAAATGTTCTTCATTGAAATCCGTTTTAAGATATTCTGAAACAAATCCTAGAGTTTAACACTTTTTCATATACTCATATATTATGTATGCATTTACTTATATATGTGTCATACCAGACGATAACTCTCCGTAGGAATGAAACAAAAATTCTGTTCTTGCGCCAAAAAATCAAGCTTTGGTTGGCCAGCATTTTTTGAGCACATTAAATTGGTAAAATTCCAACAAAATGCTGAAAAAATCACTAAAAATAGCAGAAAACGGCTAAAAACCGTTAAACTTATATTTTTTTAAAGCGGGATCTTGCTCAAATAAAGTTTACAAACTATAAAATGAAACATAAAAAATTTGTGTAATAAATTATGCTAAAAAGTGAACTTCATTTTCATTAAAATGTGCTAAACAATCGTTGAATATTTCAAAAAAGTTAAATATCCAAAATTTTTTTTTGAATCGCAGAATACTATTTACCGTATAACCAGTTTTTTGCCATAAAAGAGGCAGTTAACAATTTCTTTTCCCTCAATTTTCAAAACAATTATAGTATAATATTATACGATCATTTATGAAAATTCGCTCATGCGATCATCCTGCATGATTGGAACTATTTTTGGGTGTCATTTATAGATATCAGATATCATCTCAAAGAATCATCGAATGAAACCACCCGGATCGCTTTACATTAAACCGTCCCCTCTCCCGAGGGCAGGAAGAAAAATATCAAAGTTCCTGTCTTGCAGACTGATCGAATGAGCGTATTTTTTTAAAATTTCCTATATTATTATTGTATATTAAATGTTATTGAAATTTGAGCAATTTCAGTAGAAAGAAATCGTTAAAAACAAATTTATGGCTAGAAAAAATCATCTTAAATAAAACAAGATTTAGAAGAGATTGTGGATTTTCAGATTTTTTATAGATTCAGGCAACATGTCGAGAATATACCTGTCTTGCTTGGGCAATGCGATGCATCTCTCAGCTTCAGGACCCAACGATAAACCCATGAAGCGAATCCCTCTATCTGCATATTTACAGATCTGACATCAAACAGCAATAGGAAAAACGCATCAAATTATTACGCAAAGGTTTATTATTTCTGCATTAGATAGCCCTTCTAGGCAGATCATTCGTCTATAATAATTATTAAGCCTCATATATTCCTAGAAGGTAAATGATCAAAACATGGCTCCACGTGCCTCCCAAAAGGGTTCACTCCTTTATAGCTTAGCACCCCTCAATTTTACTGTTTACTTACAGTAGGTGAATGTTGAAAATCGTCTAAAAATGTCAAAACAACAAAACAAAAACTTTGTAAAACGGCGTGTCGACGAGGGAAGAAATTAGCCTCAGAGGCCCCATCATCTTCATTGATCCTTCGAACCCTGTAATTGTTTTTGGGGTTTCCGGAACTAGCTCTCGAGTTTTCCGAAATTTGCCTCGGAGGTTCCGAAGCTGATCAGAATTGAGAACTGCGAATACTAAAACAATATAAAATAACCAGGTGACTCCGAAAGAGTATTGCTGAGACCACCGAAAAGTTTCAACGACCCTCTGTTTGCGCACAAATTGAAAAGAACCAGAGCTTTTCGATCAAACTCTACATACACATATCAAAAAGCGTTGAACTTATGAAATTTCAAAACGAATTTTCATGAAGGAAATTTTGGATTCATTGCAATAGCTTCATTTTCCTAGAAAATTGGTTAAAACGTTCCAACCTTGATAGACTCGGAAGTAATTAACCTTCGGTTGTTGGAATAGAAATTATAGGTAATTTAATTAAGAGTAATTTCCTAGTAGGTATTTACTAATCAATAAATTAATATAATTCAAGTAAGTAATTCGGTTGAATACAGCCTTGTACTATACCTACCAACGTTGATTTCTAAAGCTTAACTTTATTCCATTTATTCACTTGTTCATGTCACTCTATTGTCATGTTAACGCCAATGCTCTGTCATAATATTATACTTCTAGGTTGTTACTGTTAGCGTTAATCGCTGTCCAAACAACTGAAAATCAATGAGGTGATTACCTACCTACGCTTCACAAGCCCAATAGGATACAGAATTCATAATAGACTCGATTTCGGGAATCAGAATTCCACTGGAATTATATCATCAGCTGATACAATTGTCATAGTTTTCAAGGCGATTTTTGATATTATGTTTTACTGGTTACGATTCACTCCCATGTTAATATATTTTTTTCTTGTCGATGTTTGAGCTCTTAGGGAGAGCGAGTGAATTAACGCGTAGCGACCGGGGTGGTTTCGTTTGATTCTTTGGGCGGATACCTATAAATGAAACTAAAAAAATCGTTATTGTTACATTGAAAGATTTCAAGATCTCGATTTTTGAATATTTCAGCCCTTAGGTTCTACCCTTTAGTGTTGATCGAACGCGATGCCGATATTAATGGCACATTCCCGGCCGATAAATGATTTTTAAGCCAAATTTCCTAAAATTTGGTCTAATACTTTTGAGAAAAGCTTTGGACGGCGCACAGTGTGAGATTACCGCATTCTAGGAGGACAAAATCGGTAAAAATCGCTGGAGTGTCAATTTTTGGTGTTTATTGGCTTGATATCGTCAGAGCAAGAGGTAAATGACACTTTTAGTGAAGATGGCGTGAGGTTTGGTAGATTTATAACTGTGAAATGAGATCTCAGGTCTTAAAACTGAAAGAAATTCGCTCAGAACCAGGGGGGGGGGGGGGGATTGCTATGTTTGGTAGGGTTTTTTTATTCAAAAAATTACTTTTAAGTTTGATTTCATCAATCGTTTGTGAGATGTAACAAAAGAAGTAGGTACCTACTTATTCAAAATAATTATGAGTATACAATTATTCGAAATCTTCTGAGGAGGAGGAAAATTCTGAGTCGCCAATATTTGCGTTGTTCATAATATCACTGTTGTCCATCACATCATCACTAGATATGATAGTAGGATCGTAGAGCAGTCTTATCACATCAGCAGAGAGTTTGGACAGATATTTTGAATAAGCTTTCATGGAATTGTACTGATGAGTGGAAAGATTTGCATCAATAATTATTGCGAGGCCCTCATCAATTGATGGAGATTCACGTTCCTTTCCGGCAGATATTCTGAGTTCTTAAGTTCTGTTCCTCGTTCTGGAGAAGCAAAAGACATTTCCTGGAGTAGTTTGGCAGAATCCCTCTTTCCCAACAGATTTAATTCCATACTCATGGCAGCTATAATTTCATCATGAGTAGTTTTATTTACCAAGCTCCTAGCCCTTCGCCTTCTTGTTCTTTCGCTGCATTCTGAAAAGCCTTTTAGAGGCCTCCCCACATGTTTCGATGACGAAGGTACTTGATCTTCGAAGAGATCCTCTGCATGTGATTCCAGGATAGAAAGTTTAAAGTCTCTCTCCAGCCAAGAAGCATTGTTGGTGAGAAAACGACCATGCATGCGATGAGTATTGTCCCACCGTGTCTCGAATTTTGTCACCAGGCACCTCACTGAATTCTTATTTTCCCTTCATTTGGTCGGTAGATAGTCTCTCAGGATTATTATTCACTAAAACTGCTTCAAGTACATTTCCAAACCTGGATGTCGAGGCAAAATCAAACCGAATTTGGTAGAGGTCTAGTTTCTTGCATGTCTGGGTCATTCTGGAAAAAATTACATTTTTGACGATATTACTAAAAGGGGCAAAAACGGCAAACTATTTCTTTTGTTTCTTTTTATATAGCTGTTCTAGATCGGTCCTATTTTTTGAACTGCACGGAATAATGCGGAATACTGTACTGAATCTCAACTTGAATACTCTCAAAGTTGAAAAAAAAGTGTTTCAGCTAGTATACATTACACGGAATGTAAAATGCTTATAATTCGGAATATTTTGAAAGTGAATAAGCGTACACTTACTTGATAACATGTATGAAGAGCGGAAAACAAAATAATTGTCACAACGTCACTTGAACTCGTTTGGATCCAGACTGAATAGGAACAAAGAAAACGCCTTGTCTCAAATAAATTTATCTGTTTGTTGTGCGTCATGTTTCGACACGTCTCACGCGTTCCAGAAAGGTCCGAAAAATCGAGCCTTATCATTTTAATGACCTCTGATTACCCCCCCTCAGCATACATCATAATATTAACAATCAAGAATGACTTTCATTTTTTCCTATTTTGTCCTCCTAGATTGCAAAATTCTCACACTGTGCGGCGTACGGCGAACGGACGGATTGTTTTTAATTCGATTCAAAACGTAAACCAACAAATTTTGAGGGGGGGTTAAAGTTGTCTTTCTTGGTCGATTACAAAGGTTTATTATTGAAAATAATAAACCAAAAAGGGTTTCTTAATGCTAGCGCACCATCTTCCTTGACAAGTTCCTGTGAACCACTTACACCTGCAACTCCTGCTGCTCCGTGAATTTATCCAGCCCCTCTATATTCCCATGGAATGTACGTTCATGTCGCTGTGCCATTACTAGAAACTACGAAACCTCAGGTCTGACGGCCTCCTGAGCAACCAGGGTTTCATTAAGATAGTTCTCACTCAAAGTAAATAATTGCTATTCATGAGAAATCTCGGAACGCCACAGATTTCTAAGTTGCTGTAGGCTTCTCAGAATTTCACTAGCTGGTTGGGGATCAATTTTCACAATGTTACAGCTCAGCATACATTCACCATAATGATGAAAATTGGCTGAATTGGCTCAACACAATGATACTCGAAATTTGTCCGCTGTAGTGAAGCACCTAATTGAAAATATAGCATTAACTATCTTTCGACATAGCTCAAAACTGCACCTATTTGCGACTAGCTGCATGTATTTTGTTGGAAATAAGATATTTATATTTATGATTACCTAGCGATTGCTCAAACTGTGCTACATACACCCTAACTCGCTACTTGAGATATTTTCTGGGTTCCGAGAAAATCAAATCTAGTCATTCCCCTTCAAAAAGCTTTATATTCCCTCGGGAGAGAGTTACTTATGCGCTGAGAATGCCTAATGAGCTAAGAACCGTCCTTACGCAAACTTCCAAAAGAGGAAGCGCGGTTGAAACAAGAGCTCGAACAGGGGGGCGAAGGGTTTCGCCGAAGACGGAATTTGTATTCGGGGTGGTCCTTTATGGTGAAACGTATAAGTGTGTTACTTAGTTGTTTCAATATTGTGAGATAAGAGGGAAGGAAAGGCTGCTAGGTTAATGCTTGCATGGTCACGTTGTCTGAGATTCTACCTCTTTTACCCTCCTCGGCTTCCTTTCTTCCCACTTCCAAGTTCACCGTTAGCGCTACACCGTTTCCTTGCAACAATCTCACGTTGGCATGGTGGTATCCTGGTTGGAATAATCCTCTAGTGCTGGTTGTAGGTTTCACCTTCAAATTAATGGCGATAACATTGAAGTTCCCTCAAAATGTAATGCTGCATGTGAAATGAGTTGGAGATTACATCTGTAGAGTCAGGGTGGAGCAATCTTTTTTGATTTAGGTATAATACGATTACCTTGAAGTTTAGTGACGTTTTGTTCTGAAGTACATCTCAGCAGTAAATCACAAGCACTCACAACTAGAGTACCTGCTCATTGTTTTACCTCTAAATCCATTAAGTCTATTCTATATGGATATGATCAAAAAGGTTTAATGTGAAGCGTTCAGGATCCCGAACCCGGATGATACAGATAAATTCACAGAAGGAAGTCAAAGTACACTTGAATCGTTGAATCAGACGAAAACTGCAGAATATGTGACAAGACATTGCATTCGGGCATGCGCTGGTCCGTCAGTGATGAAATTTTCGGGGATCAAATTCCAACAAAACGTATACCTAATGTTGTATGGTTTCGTCCGTTACAAGGATTTGCGGATAAAGGCGAAGCCAAAATCGTGCAAGGTGGCAGAGATGGGCAAAATATAATTACAATTACTATTACCTGACAATTCCTTCTAATTTGTAATTGAAACCCCACAATTACAATTACATGTAATTATAATTGCAATTACTTTGAATCGAAAAGTAATTGTAATTGCCAATCCTAATTACAATTAGTTTTTTGAGGCGAGTACAATTACAAGTAATTGTAATTGCGAACGGCTGAAATTACTTTTGGTAATTGTTGCTTGCAAAAGATTTCTTTTCATCAATTGAGACTTTTGTTCACTTTCCTTTAAAATTTTTCACACAATTACTCAAGTAATTGCAGATGTATTTAGTTACTCATGTAATTATTTACTGCCCATCTCTGCAAGGCGGTCTAAGCTGTGAAAAACGAGTGGATTTAGATTTTGAAATACATTTTTTTCTAACCTCCCGAAGTAATCCAAGATCGAACAACCTAAAACATAACAGGAAGGATACATTGAAGGTTTGAATATCATAAAATATAGCGTTTTATCAACTATTGTCAGGCAGTCTATACATGGTGCATAGTCTCATCGAGGTGCAAGATGTGACCCAAAATTTCATTTTGGTTATTTGAAATTAACCGGTACACTAGGCTCTTAATTAGGGGCGGTGGGATCTTTTTCCCTTCGAGGTTGGCCAGCTTGTTTCTTATGCTGTCGGAGTTGCGCTACTACTGAGACGGACATCTTTTCGCGACGCTGGTCGATTTTGATGTGCGAGCCTTGGACGTACCCTTATTTTTGTGCGATATGCTACGCTTGCCGCTCCCAAGAAGTGATCCCTTACATCTCCCCAACAGGTGAGTGTCAACCTAAAGCATAAACTCGTAAACGAGTTCCACTATCTGCTTTACAAGCAGATACCATGTTACATGGATATGTCTTTGATTGGGGATTTCATAACGGTTGTCCTCGAGAGCTGTAAACAAATCCTTTGACTTTAAACAAATCGCTGGGCCGCATCCCGATTAATTCCAACAAAACAACGGTTTACTTATAGAAATGTTGAAAATAACTGTGGAGAGAAGCCACTACAATGAGTTGTTGTTAACAGCCGACTGTTGTCAAGAGGATGAAAATGTTTCCTATGGAGTGGAGTAAATGATGCTATTGCTTTACGTTAAGAATATTGTAACCGGCTTATTACAATTGTTTATAGTCCAATCAACTTAGTTTAGGAGTGTAGCCCGGTACGAAAGGAGGGGGAAATTGGTAGCTTGAGATGTGAACATTTATCACATAAATCAAGAGCTTTCCAACGAGTGGCGAACGATTTCTGTGCGATGAAAACCTCGGAACCCCTAGCAACGGCTGGGTTGTACGTGAAAAACACTGAAATTGTGACACAAATTTTGCGTCACGGAAATTTTTGGTTGACCCCCCAGAGCAAAGATATGTATCCATGTCAATATCCGGAAAAATAGGAAAATCATAAAAGAGCCCAATTTATACATACCAATAAAAAATCTTTTAGACCCAGGAACGGCTTCAAAGCAGATTTCCATGAAGATAGTTTTGGAAACTTATTCTTCAGAAATTTTAGAGCTACTGGCATAGTTTAGTTTTTCCGCCAATCACTGAATGAATAAAATGGAAAAAAAAATGGGAGTAGAACGTATGGGGGGGGGGGTAAAAATATGTTTACACACTTCTCAAGAGATTTTAGTTGTTGTTTTGCGAGTTGGTTCAAAACGAGATCAAGAATAGAACGAATGGTTCCTTTGAGCGTGAACAGCAACCAGATCTCATTCAACTTAGAACTGTGCTGTTCAACAAAAGGGTTTCTGGCTCGGATGGAAGGGACAATAGTTAAACGCTGGTTGGGCGAAGGTGAGAGTTTCTCAGAGTGGTTTTGTGCAGAGAGTTCCGATGTGGCCGATTAGCTGTTTAAATGGCAAAAGGCCTTCCCCACCCTGCGATTTACTTGACAGTTAATTTCTACGGATAAATCAGCAAATGAGAGGGGCGGGGAAGGGAATCAACTTCTGGTGGCTACGGTCTCGTTAGCAGCGTTTGACCTAGCGAACGTAAGGACCTCTGGAGTGGAGTTGTAATGAAGGTTGGAAGTCTTGCCCTTTCCAAATTAGATCCATCTTAGAGAACAGTTCTAGATTAGTAGGTATCATGCAATGTTGTTAATTGTACTAGTTTATGATGCTTGGAATTCCGTTTCTCCGAAATTTCTCTTCATTTCGAGACAATAACAATTGATAGAAGAATTCCTTGAATTTAAGGTGATATTTCACTGGATTCACATTTCAAATGTTGCTTGAAAATGTTATCTGATGAGAAATGTACCATGGAACGGTCATCAATGGAATGATGCCTTTTGCTTTTTTATTTATTTTTTATTGTTTTTTTTTTTTTTTTTTTAAATTTGTAGTAGGGAAGTGAAGAACGTACTTGTTGAATGAAACCACTGTCAAGAAGTGTCACAACAATAGCGAAGTACCTATGGATGGTTGAGTGATTGCTTTCTCCAGGTGTTGTGAAAAACAAAACTTATGAAAAGAGGTGTACGGACTCTTATCTTAGAACAGTAAAGTAGCGTGACAGGTAGTGGGCACAGGAAGTAGTGATAGAAACGTTACAAATTACTTACGTTACAAATTACTAAACAAAGGTTTATTATTTCTGTATTGGATAGGCCTTCTACGAAGATCAATGGTTTATAGCTAATTAGAAAACTTATAGATCATTTTTCTCTATCAACAATTATTATAGATGATTATCGAACGGAGTCGACAGTAAATTATAACTACATAGGGGCGAAGCCACCTCCAGAAAGACCATGTATGAAAAACAACTAGCAGAAAAACTAAATAGATTTTTCATCAAATCATTTTTTCCAACGAAGGGAATCTGACTTCTGCCTTACGTTTAATAGAGAAAGGCGAAATTCACTAAGCTGTCAAATTGTTACATGAAGAATGGAGGATTTGCATTGTAGACATTGAAGAGGTCTTTCTTTCCACACTCCTCTTACAAAGATCTCCTAATGGGGAAACTCTCCTAGATGAAGGGTCTCATTCGATTCGTAGAATTGATAGCATTAAAATCAACCAAAGAAATCACCATTCAACTCAAAAGGTTTTTGATATTATTTCAATTTAATTTATTTTTTTCAAAATTGTACCCTTAAATGTTAATACTTCAGGTTCAACTCCGTCCATTCAACACAATCAACCGCTATCCTTCCGTACAATCAATAGAATTCCGAAAAAATGTGATTGTTTGAATCTCTCCCAAAACCTCACGTCTTCTTTTTGTCCAACAGTCTCATATTATACCTACCTACAACTCTTCTGATTTTCAACTAGTTACTCTCTATTCTTCAAAACTAACTGGCAAATCATTGTCTTCTCATTTTCACACTTGTTTCCGACACAACTCTATACATAAACACAAATCATCAGCACTTCAACAAACAAGCAACAAGGATGGTTGCTCAGCCCTGATTCAACTGTGGGAGCCCGATCCAGGCTGGAAGACCAATGACTTTGGTCGTTGTCTGATAAGACCTATGTCCGGTCTCCCAAAGGAACAAGGATAATAGCACTAAAAGAAAAAACACACAGAAAAGAGTAAACTTTGAGAACAGTTATTGATCAGTGTGGAATGTGAGAGGGAATTTTCCGTCCCTTTTCCCTGGGAAACTTCCCCTACAACATACTGTCAGGGCTGCCAACTTAGTTGAAAAAGCTTGAGTGTTGCCTGAGTGCACTGTCAAACTCGTGTAATCTGAGTATGCCCCTAACTGCTGCGTGAACTACCCCACTCAGCTACGTATTTGAACTGGTGAGTGGAAGGTGACCCTCCATTTAGGTGAGTGTGAGTGAACACACAGACTCAGGCTTTGTCTATGAGTTCCGCCCTAAATCACGCTCCCCACAGAAGCTATATTTCCACTGTCGTTCTCATTATAGTTCTCCCCTCCCACCCTCTCATTCAGATCTCCCATAACTATGAAGAATTCACGGTATGGTATATCACTGACCACTGCTTCCAAGGTTTGATAAAACTCTTACTTCCTATCTTTGCCAATTGCTTCGGTGGGAGTATGACATTGAACCACTATCACATTTCTTATGTATTGTTAGTGTTGAAACGGGGGTTGATTTGTACATCGAAAATTGGTTTCCATTCCACCAGGCAGTTCTTAGCTTTTCTACTCATAAAAGAAGCCAACGCCTCTCCCATGTTCTTCACCCGCAGACCAGAAGTACAAGAATGTCCGGCTATTCTTGGTGTAAAATAGTGTGCTCCTGCCTATATTTATATATCTTTAGTTGAAGACTATGCCTAATATTTGTTAAATTAAAATAATTGTTGTTTTATACATAGATTTATTGAGTGTTGAATATTTTTATTGAATAGCTGGTGCTTATATTTTTGTTTCACATTACCTGCAATAGCCTGGATTATTATTCTACTTCTTCTTCTTCTGTTATGACTGTGAGGATGAGGGGTGGAGCTTCTCATCAGCACTAGGAGCCCTTGAGCCCTGATGAAGGAAATATATTTTTCGAAAGCTCGGCGATAGAGGCGCTTCATTAGTTCTGACCCCATTCCCGATTTTTGACATTTATTATTCTTGGTGTAGACTTCACCAAATTCTTTTCATCTGACTTCACTTACTCCTAAAATGTCCAGTTTGTAGCTCTCCATTGCCCTCTCTAGTAGCCTCAGTTTCCCTTTTTCATTTAATGTCCTTACATTCCGAATTCCTCTGCGTGTTTTCAATTGCGTGCCAAAGGTTGGTGCCGTTGAATCAGTCCAGTCTGTTCATTTCTGTTTCCGTAATAATGTTTATTTACCTAAGAACTGCGACTAATGAGCCTACAGCTTCTGAGTCCCCTGGTGGGTCTGCCACCTAGGCTTGGGGACATGCCAGATCTGTTCTGTCAGGGTTATCGCCCTTAAGATGTTGCCTTCACCGCGGTGAGGAGCACCTCCTACCCCCTCTCCTGCAGAGGTCCAGGCTCCTCTGACTACCAGAGAATGATCCATTTTGGGTGATTGCATCATCCTTCTGCTTTATTCCAATAGTTGTGGCTAGTGCAGCCCTCCTCCATGGACGCAGTTTAACATCATGTCCGGGACGAAAGAACAGAACTATGATTGTATTTTTAGTATATATAGCAATTTTTAACAGTTTTTTTTCTTTCAATTTCATATTGAAAAAACCTCGATGAGAGGTATCCAAGAAGGTAGGGTGAAGTGTATAATTATGACCATAGAAAGTAGACTAAAATGGTATGAAATGAAGCTAATTGTCTTACGTCTTTTCAATTTCTTTCCGAATAGGTATACTTGTTTTGTTCCAAACCACTTAGAGTTTCGAGGTACATATATCAAAGCATATGGTAGCGTTAGTCACTAAATCCGATTCTAACATAAGACACTCAAAATTCCAACTCTTGGGAATCGTGATGAGAAAATACGAAAAAAGTCCGTGTGTGACCGAGTGATAAATCGGGGCATGAAAGTAGATTAATCGCATGTAATTACGTCCAACCACAAACTCTCCTATGTAAATGGAGTTGTAAAATATAACCGCCTCTACCGGAAAAGGGGCCAACGAACCTGAAAGTAACATCTCTGCATTTAGATAGCACTGCTCCGAAACAAGGCTCAACTTTGGTCTCATTACCCCCTCGCACCTCACTAACCCCTTTCTGTTTCTAACTTAGCAATAAAAATGTAATTAATTTTACGAGCCCCCTGAGTGTGACTAGGAAGAACTTTTTCCCGTGCATTTTACCGGTGAAATTTAAACAAGCTCTGGAACAAATTACTTGATTTAAATCAAGAGAAGCTTGTAAAAATATGACAAGTTTCATGTTTGTGTTTCCAGTTATTTTTTCCTCTTATTTTCCAAGTAGAGGTGTTGTAGCTCTTAGAGTACAGATACAGCTATGTGAGTAAAACCGAATAGGAGGTAAAGGATGGTTTTAATGAGATTTATTTATTATATTCTGAGCGATTTGATAAATAGCTACCGCGCATGTGAAAGCGTTAAATTGATTTTCAGTTTCATAAAGCCGAACAAATTTGGGCGATTTTTTTGGGGAAATTTCAGGAAGTGAGCTAATATGTTCCTAGGTGGTCAAAAACCAGCTCGTTACGTCCTAGTGACAGAATTTCACAACAAATCCAGTTTTCACCTACAGTTTCAACCCATTTCAATGAAATTTTCTGGAATGGTGCAGGTTGACCTTTCGTTAAATCCTTGTGATCGTAACAATTTCTATCTGAATTCCATGTAATTTTCAGGGATTGTGCGGAGAGGCCCTTACGTTAAGCCCACTACATACTTTCCTGAGCGGAAACAGTTATTTAAGATGAGAAATCTAAATCAAAGCTTTTCTGGTTGTGGTAAAGTGTAATATGACAACTTTTGTTGATTAAATCTTCAAGAATTGGAGTATTGAGGACTACTGAGACCATGAATCAGGAACTCTTCCTTTAGTCGATCGTAAATTGGATATTTTTGAAATCAACAGCCTGCCTCTGTTCGAAATGTGAGATTAAAATTTATTATCCGAATTTCGAACTGGGTGAAAAATTGGGCTCTTGGGTCAACTAACGGGATTAAAAAAAGGGTTGATTGTAAGAGGCTTTGAAATAAATGGGGAGACCTAGACAATTACCTTGTAAATCAAATTACCTGAACTACGTGTTAGAGTTGTATGCTCAGGGCCTGCTTTTTGGTATTCAGCTGAAACCCCGCACAGCTTACTTACTCGGTATTCACAAGAAATGATGGAGTGATATAGAAACACTAAGTAATTCGTGGGCAAATTACTAGTGAAAGCAAGTGGACTGTATTATGTGCCTATGTTGTTTCTTTTAGTAACCAGTTATTGTTGATTACCCCCAGCTGGTAAATGAATGATTCCCTACTGAATTAAAAATCAGCGATTTGGCAGATTTAACGGCTGCCTCTCAACTGCCTCTAAAGTGGGGTGAGTAAGGTAATACTATGTTCAGAACACATTACGATGCCAGAGGCACTTATATTGGTAGTCAATCGAATATAATGACCAGATTCGCTTGTTACCGAGTGAACTGTAAGTAGTTGAAGAATTTCTAGGTAGAATATGCATGCGTCATTAGCCGAACGTGAACCGAATTCGATTCGGTAGGGTGACTTCAGAATGATCTAGAAATTGCCTAGTAGGACTATATTGTTGGAATTTACATAGCTTTTTCGTGTATTCAGCGAGTGTTAGTGAACAAAAACGATTCACATTCATATATTGCAGAACATGAATATAGTCTCAACTGTAAGCAATAACACAATTTCAACTTCGTCATTCTTTCTATACCTATCGCTACATGACAATTTTCCCGCTCCCACGCCTCTAACCAATCTGATTAGATACCTCTCTCGATTCTCCATTCTAGTATAGGGTATCTCAATCTTATAAAAATCGAGTTTATTCAAAGTAATTTTTTCCTCCCTCTGCTTTGAAAACTTTGTCAATTGTTCCGGCTCCGCGCCTCGGGCTGACAAAGGGAAGAAATAATCATATTGAAATGGAAATCGGCTCGAGCGCGTCTCTTCCCGCCGGAATAAGTTTCATACTTTAATTGTTTGTTGGGAAAAGAGGAAGAAGATCCCTACTCTTCCTTCTACCAGTTCGTCTTCCATTTCCCACAAATTAAATCTTCTCGGTTTCCTTTTGAGATAATCCAAAGTAAATTTTGAGGATTGAATAATTGCTTATACGCTTATTATTTCATGATTTGTATGAATATGTATTACATATTCAGAAAGAGATTGTAATTCATTTGATCACAATACTAAATAAAATAAGTTTGTTTGGCATAGGTCAACCAAAGTTTGCGTCACGGGTTTTTCACACAATAAGTACGAACAACCAAAACATCCAGATCTTCATTTACAACTGCTCCGTTACTACTGAAGTGCAACTCCATTAGTTTTCATCCCAAGAACATTGCTCACCACTCGTTGAAAAGCTCTAAATGTATACCTGTAAACATCGTGCTATCAAATTCCCCCTTCCCTTACTCCTTCTTTCGAAAACCCGTATTACGATGAACATATACATGAAATGTTAGCAATTTTTAGTTGAAAATGAAGCTATTGTATTGGCTCCGATAATTTTAAAATCAACATTTTCGAAAATATTCATAATTGAAATCGGGTTTGAGACATTCTCAAACGATTCCAAGAGTAGCCAACAGCAACTCTACTAATAGCGAATTTTCGTAGAATATTAGGCTATTGCAATGGCTCCAAAAATTTTAAAATCAAAATTTTCGAGTTTTGAGACATTCTGAAACGAATCCTAGAGTTTAAAGCTTATATAATATGCCCTTCCAGACGATAACTCTTCTAAGGATTGAGATGAAAAAATTCTGTTCTTGCGCCAAAACGTCATGCTTTTAACTCGAAAACGGCTGGTCGCAAAATGATCAGATAGTCATTCAAAATAAAGTAGTTGCGAAAATCGTCATTGATAATCATCAGCGTGAGTTGATCTAGTGATTCAAAAAATCCAATTTCTATGCTGTTTACCCTACGAAGCTGAAATTCGGAGCTTCTGTGAGCCAAGTAGGATAGGAGTTTAACTTACTAAACCATCCCAATGAGCTGAGTGAGTTCTTAACGCTAGTTTCTGTGCTTTTTATCCAAAGAAGCTGAAATTTGAATCGGAACCTCTGCGAGACATGTAGAATATGATTTTGACATGCCAAACCACCCCAATCAGCAGACTGTGCTCTTTAGGATAATATAATTTAAAGGAATATGCAATTCCATTATCTAGGTCCAGATCTTGTCTATTACAGGTGGTTCCCACAACCTAGCAGATACTGACTCTATGAAATATGTATAAATACGGTGTTTAAATCATGTCAGTAAACATATAATTGTAAAATCGAACTAAACTACAAAATAACAAAAAAATTTATTAATCTAACTTGAATATAACATGTTCCTAATAGAATGGTTACATCATAAATCACTATGGTGCTCCTGGTATTTTAATAAATCCCTGACGAGGCGGGTAAAGCGAAAGTTCTTGGAGACCTACTATAATAAATATTTACGAGAAACAGCCAATAGTTTTTTCCCGTCAACCCTCTACCTGTGTGGCTGAGTGGCTCAGCATGAGTAGAATTAAAAAATTGAAATTATTCGTCATGATTGTATCAGTTGTTGCGGTACGTTGCATTTTGGAGGAAATCATATGGTCTTTCATGCAGATGGGTACCTATTAAGGTGCCCGCTATTTTGAAAAAGGTGGAATATGGATGACCTCCACCCGAAATTTGGTTTAAAATGTCAAAAAAAGACCTCTGATTTTTTTCAGATTTTTTGCCTAACAAAATCCTACGCCGGTAGCTCGATTTTGGTTTTTGAAATAGGCTTTTTTGTCAATAATAGTCTTTTGAATATAAGTTTTACAAACTTCTTTGTAAAATTGTGAAACTTCGTATACATACGTTTTTGAGGTCGCTGAACTCGAATATGCAGTCAAAACCAGTCGACAGCTAAATCTCTTGACAGTTTGGAATGCCAAAATCGTCAAAATCATGTCAAAAATTTTTTTCAAAATTCATCGTTAAATTATGAAAATTTGTAGTTTTTACAATAAATTTTGAAATTTTTTTATTTTTTGACTTGATTTTGAAAATTTTGTGATCCCAAACTGTCAAAAGTTGTTGCTCTCGACTTGTTTTGACTGCATATTCGAGTTCAGCGACCCCAAAAACGTAAGTATACGAAGTTTCACAATTTGACTAAGAAGTTTTTAAAATTTATATTTAAAAGTCTGATATTAGCAAAAAAAAAAAAGCGAATTTCAAAACCGAAAATCGAGCAGAAATATGAAAAAATTCAGGGGTAATTTTTTTGACATTTCAAACCGAATTTCGGGTGGAGGTCATCAAAATTCCACCTTTCTCAAAATAGCAGGCATGCTAATGTGTATGCCAAAACGAATAATCTGTACTCCGGGGCAGTAATAAATCAACAGGTGGATACGTCTATAATACGTCGCGCAGAACTAAATATATGTATTTTGTGTTATTGTTATGCATTTGCTTAAAGTTGCTGATTTTCTTCCACAACACCTCTTTCTCTCACAGTGTTCATGAAATGAGAGCAGCTGTTTCTCATTCAAAAAGTAACTTCTTATAAAAGGAAGAAAGGATACCAAATAACACCCTGGCTGAAAATAGGCTTTCCGCCGCCAGCACGAAACCTCTTTGTGAACTTCAATCACATACGTGTTATGGAGGCGTCCTATGTTGTTTTGCCTTTCTCCTTCACAACTGTTCCCTTTCGGTATCCACATGTAAGGGTAAGAGCTTCCTTGTGATTCGTTCTTTCATTGGTAAAAGAAATGAGTTTGAAGGAACTACAGTGACATCGTGGAAGCTACGCTTCTTTCTTAAAGAAAATAATATAGGAAATCAGGGCACCGATAACATCTTTTATCTTGAAAACCACCCGTCCCATTCAACGTAGTGATGCAGCGTACAGGGGTCTCGTACGGTTCGATATTGAAAGTAATTATACACAGGTCATTGGCACGTAAAGTTATTGTATTTACATTTAGCGAATTTTTGTAGAAAATGAAGCAGTTGCAGTGGCTTCGACAATACTCTCATATTTTGGTTTATTATTTTCAACGATGAACCTTTGTAATCGACCAAAGAAAACCATTAACCCCCCCCCCCCCCCCCCAATGTTTGATTAGCGTTTTAATATGCGTAGGACCCGATAATTGAAAAGAAAAAATAATAAAAAAATAAGTAAAATAGAAAGAAAATAAAAAAATCCGTCTGGCCGCCGTCGTTCAAAGCCTTTCTCCAAAATCACTGGACCAAAGTTGGTGAACCTTGGATTAAAAACCACACATGGGGCCTAGTTGATCCTAGAGGCTCCGCATCAATTATTAGAGAATTTTTTTGGAAAATGAAGCTATTGCAATGGCTCCAATAATTTTTAAATAAAAATTTTCGAAAAATTTCTCCATTGAAAACCGTTTTGAGACGTTCTGAAACAACTCAAGGAGTATCCTAGAGTTTAACGCTTTCTCATATATATATATATATATATATATATATATATATATATATATATATATATACATATATGCATTAATTTTTTATTTATGTTTTCATGTGTCATTCCAGCCGATAACTCTCTTTAGGATTGAGATAAAAATTCCGTTCTTGCACCAAACAATCCAGCATTCCAAATGAAAGGATGAGTTTGTTAGCCAATTTTTGACACATTGAATTCGTCACATTTCAAAGAATGTACCAAAAAAAGCGCTAAAATTGCAAAAAGCGGCTAAAAATCGTTAAATGTATAACCTTTTTACCGTTTAGTTTTTGAAACAGGGGTCAAAAATCACATACCTATGGGACCTAGTTGGGCCTCAATCTTCAGCATTACTTTTTAACCCTAGTTAGTAAAATTTAACTGTTGAAATATTGGTAAATTAACATCATACAAACTTTTGAAATGAAATGATATGGTAGTTTTGGCGTTTAATTTATATAGAAAGCAGTTCAATGAATCGAATGAAGCTTCCCGGAGTATCGTACTACAATGCCGAGTCCAGAAAGTGCTGGAAGTTGGAAAAAAGATGTTGGAAGGAAAAAATTGTCAACACGCATGTAGGTAAATTGCACAGTGACTTTGACATGCAGATGTAGGAAAGGCTGAACTAAATTTACTTAACTTGATTAAAATTATATTAACTTAACTAAATTTGGGTTATTTGGTTCTCTTGTTACCCTGAGCACGTGTGATGCCTGTCTATACACATAGACGAGCAATATACGTAGCTAGGTCACATATGGGACCTCGTTGGGCCTCAATCTTCAGCATCACTTCTAATGAACCCTAATAAGGAAAATTGAACTGCCGAAATATTGATAAACTAAAATCATAGAAACTTTTTAAATCAAATTTTATGATAGTTTTTGCGTTTGATTTATATAGAAAGCAGTTAGAGGAATCGAATGAGTCTTCTATGGAGTATTGTAATACGGTTCCGAGTCCAGAAAGGGTTGAGAGTTAGAAAAAGTCCAGTCATGCAGCATGACCCCATGAGCGAATTTTTGAAGAAATCTTAGACATTTCAGTCGCTATTGATCGAGTAGAGAAATTTTAGTTTATGATTTTGATAGACAAACATGGAATCAAATTATTAAAAATAATTAGGAGGTACTCATACTTTATTATTATTAAACTAATCTTGTAGATTTAAAGACAATCTGAATTTGGACAATGTTTCATGCAAATATTACCGATTTTTACAACTAACGAACGGCATTATTTCGATTTTTGACTGATTTTTTAACTTTGAAATTTTTGAAAACTTGATACATATTCTTATAGGAAATTTTACGCTGATTCCGAATATACCACATGTTAGTATGCTGAAAAAATTATTTCGCACAACAAATCGCAAAAAACAGGCTATTTTGAAATTTTTGACTACATTTTTGAAAATTTCAACCCGAAGATGTAATCCGATCATGCTGGCCAACGAACTTGAACTTTCGTTTTGTGTCCTTAACATTTTAAAATTTGTTTGAAGTTTCTAGCACAATTCTACGGACAGTTATCGTCTGGAATGACACATACATACATACATACATACATATATACATACATATATACATACATATATACATACATACATAAAAAAATGCGTTAAACTTCAGAATATGATTCAGAATAGCCTGAAACGGATTTCTGCATAAAATTTTTTCAAAAATTCACATTCTACAAATTTTGAGGCGAGAGCAATAGCTTAATTTTCTTCAAAAATTCGCTAAAAGATGTTGAAAGGAAAAAGATGTCAACACGCATGTGAATCGTAAAGCGAATTTGACAAGCAGATGCAGGAGTAGGCTGAATAATTAAACTTGAATTAATTAAACTTAACTAAACTTGTCTTAATTTGGCTTATTTGGTTTTCTTGTTACCCCATGCACGTGTGATACCTGTCTGTACATATAGACCACTATTATACGCTGTTGGGACATATGTCTAATACAGAATTAATAACTCCTTGTATAATAATTGATATTGAACGAAAACAGGAAGTGTTAGCCAATGTTTCTAATTAGGTACAATAGAGTGACAAACAAAATTACTAACAAAGGAATTTCAGAACAGGCCATAGATGGGGAAAGTGTGTAATTTGACTTTCGCAGTGGTGAGAAGTGAATTAAAATTTCCCATGCGTGAAAAAGAGAGCATCAAGCAGATTGAATCAGGCCGTTTTACCAGCAATTAGGTTTTCCATAGCGTTGGCCGATCGAGGCAGGTTCTTTCACAAATGGGAATGCCGTTTCCTAATTACAGCCTCCAATAATGGCGCTTGATATTGCGCTCGGACGTTTCTTCTGGAGCCGATAAAATTCTCAATATACACAGGCCGATGGTCGAGCCTTTGATCGCGTTTATTAAGCATCTCTTATTTTCTATAAAACCAAGAGGCTTACCGTGAAGCCCATATTCTCTACTAATTGAACATGAAGAACGCTCGCTCATAGTTTCTGAGGGCTTAAGGGGAGTTAGCCGGTCGGCGGCCTTGGGTCAGTGCTCCGTCATTCCCATGCTCCATACCGTCTGTCCCTTTTGAAGTAATGGTTCCAAATTTTTACCAAGCGTTCAGGACATACCCTGAATTACTCCAGTTTGGTTCAATTCGGACAATTAGGGAAAAACAAAAATCGCATAACAATATATATATATTTTTTTAGTGTATCATTATTTTGGTGCGCGTTCTGTTGGAGTTATCGTTTCCAATTAATTACCCATTCTTTATTACTTTGTAAACAATAGTCCACACCGTGGGTTTTTAAAAATATTGATTTCTTGTATTATGTATATATTTGCACTTCATACAATACATCACAAAAATAGTGTACTTCAAAAATAGAAAAATAACTGTTACTTACAATGATATTCTTTCCAAATTGGGTACATATATGAAAAAATACATTGTGCCACGAAGATTTAAGTTCATAAGGAACTTGAGTTTCCCCGTGGAGTCAACTAATACCCACTTTAGCAAGCGGATATCCTCAAAAAACACCAAAACAACAAAAACAAGAATGAAATCAAAGGTACACTGAAACAACTAAAGACATCTTTATCTTGATAATACGTTTAAATGAACTCAAGTTGGGAAAATCTTCTAGCTTAATATTATTATGATAAAAAAAAAAAAAAAAAAAAGAATAGCAGTGACATAAGAACTTCTTTTATAAATTTCCAAATTAATTCTGGGCAGTCTAATATTTGAACCTAAACCCGTTCTGGTTTCTGAATGGAAACCCAAATGCTCATGGTCAACTTTTCTCTTATATACATGAACACACGAACAGTACAAAAATATTTGGTCAACCTTTAGAACATCGAATTCTTTGTACAGATTGAACGTTGAGTATCTACGATATTTATTTAGAATAATTTTAATGATAGAATTCTGTGCAACTTGCAATCCTCTCAAGAAAGTCCCAAATGTTCCTCCCCAGACCAAAATTCCATATTTCAGTACAGAGTACACAAGCCCATAGTACACGTTTTTTAAATGTCTAATATTGAGGAAACCCCTGAGCACTTTGAAGGCATAATACATCTTACGTATCTTACAAACCAATGAGCTGATGTGTTCCTTAAATTGTAATTTTTTGTCAAAAACAATGCCCAGGTATTTACAAGTGTCTGAGAACTTTATAGATACGCAATTACAAAGATCAGAAAGATCACACACATAATCATGACACTTGAACTCAGGAATACTCTGTCTACATTTATGAGATAATTTGAAATTAAGTATTTTCTTGTACATGTAAGTATTGAAATGTAGTATTTCTTGATTCGTAGTATAAGGCTGGTGTGATTTCTTATTAAATCTGGTTAAAACTTGTAAATTCTTACACAATTTAAATTTAAGTTTAAATTCTTACAGAATTGTTCATGTTTGGTATGATGGGTTTCCATTATATAAAACACAAATCAAACAAAAAAGCTCAAATGTTGAAAATTCGAAAAGTAATACCTAGCTGATACGGCGAGCATTTTCAATTCTGCATACAATCTCTATTTCTGGATCCATGGTTTAATTAAGAGCTATATATACTTAGTACATAGTAAACGCAGACTGTAGTTTAAACCATGTATCAAATCTAAACAATACTCAGCTATATTTCAGTTTATACCTTGCCTTGTATTGCTGTTCCTCAAAGAAAAAATAATTCCGTTTGAAAATATTTCTCTATCGTATAAAGTGTTGAACTTGAAAAAAACTGAGATTTAAAAAAAAGATAAAAAATCTGTTAAAATGAGAATATATTTGTTGAATTCATAATTGTCAGCAAAATATTATGCATATGAAAAACGATTATTAAGTACACGCTAGTCGCGCACAGAATAATTGTGATGGACAATTAAATAACATTTCAATAAAATGTTTAAAATGTTCATTAAAATTTAAAACATCGATAAAAACTTTAAAACAATTAATTATTAAAAACAATTTAATGAAAGCTTGAAACTAGTTTGTATAGCAGAATATTATTTACGCCTTCCAAAAGTTTTATAGTAAACCATTTCTGTGCACACGAAGAACTGACATTAACAAAAAATTAGCAGATACAAAACCACTTACATGATCATACTGTACAACCGGAACTTGCCCATCGTTATTTCATATTTCAGTTCACGCCAAGCGATTGATAATCCATTCTTGAGCGGTGCGGTGTTAGGGCGAGCATTATTTGGAGGGGACCCCACTCGAGGGTTGAATCACGGGTGAGGGACAGAATTGATGTATGTTGGCAGAATGGATAAAAACGAGGGGTGAAACGGGTATATAGGCTTCAAGGGGCTATGTGATGGGTCGGTAAGGGCGATTCTTGGATCAGGAAGCCACGAACCTGCAATGCGCATCTTCTGCAACATTGACTTTTCCCTAAATACTTAGCCTTCATTTTGTGTGCCTATTCTATTTTGATTGATAATTGAATTTTCATGACCTTTGTTAACAGGAAAATCCTTTTACCGTTAGTTGAACAATGCCATTCAACAATATTTTAAGGGAGTTTGATCGTTGACTCCCGCCCCGAAATCTTGAGTTATCGTTGATTCCCATATTGCTTCCGAGACTGCAAGGCAGCGGAAGCTTTTTCACTTTCGAAATGAAAAAATTTTTTTTGCTCCAAAATCAAAATTTCCACTCGCATTTTGCGTTTCAGAGCCTCCTGAACAAATTTGGTTCCGTGTCTGTCTGTCTGTCTGTCTGTCTGTCCGTCCACATTTCCTTGTAACAGCCATAACTTCCACAATTTTAATCCGATTTTAACCAAATTTTCAGGGATCGTGCGGGTTAAGCTCTAGATGGTTCCCTATCAACTTCATCATGATCGAATCATTGGTAGCTTCTGCGCAGGCGCTAACGTGAATTCCTTGTGACGGTCATAACTCGGTCAATGTTGAGCGGATTTCAGTCAGATTTTCAGGGACGATGTGGGTAAAGTCCCTTGAGATCCCATGAGACAATCATCATAATTGCATAAGCGGTACGCTCTGCGCATGCGTGAACGAAATATTCTTGTTACGGTTCTTACAACAGCCGTAATTTCCACAATTTTGATGCGATTTTCTTCAAATTTTTAGGGATCGTGCAGCTCTACATGGTCCCCTATCAGTCCCGTCATGATCGAATCAACGGTAGCTTCTGCGCAGGCGCAAAGAAAATTTTCTTGTTTCGGTCATAACTCAGGCAATTGTAAACGGATTTCGGTCAGATTTTCAGGGATGATGCGGGCAAGGTTTCTTGAGGTCCCGTATCACATTCTTCGCGATCATCAGCAGCGGTACGCTTGGCGCATGCGCGAAAGTGATGGTTTGTTACGGTCACAGCTTAGTTAATTTTATCGGATTTTGTTCAAATTTTCAGAGATCCCGGTAGAGTCCCTTCAGGTGCCATACGAATCGTACGGTACTACCAGTGATTGTGCCCATCATGCCGGGAATTCATTTGCAGGGAATATTCCCGGCCGGGAATTAATTTTTTAATTTTTTCTCCTCCTTTTTAAATATTTACTATTTTTTTGGTTGCTCAGCACAATGTATTGTCATGATAATGGTAAACCGGTAATTTCTGAACATTTAATGGTGACATTACGTGAAGGCCACGAGGAAGCTTCTGTGCCATGTTCTTGGCAGTGTATTTTTTCTCTGCAATCAACACCTTGGGTATTACCGTTGACTCCCTTTTGCCGAGAGTCAACGGTAAGGCTCCCTTGATGGGCGTTACATTTGACCCCGCCAAGTTCAACTCGAATCAACTAATTTTCCTTCCAACTTATTTTAAAGACTTAGGACTGTGACCTGGGGTCAATTTGGAGGTGTGGTTGAAAATTGGTGGTTCAGTTCAAGTCACGTCATAGGTGGTCAAATTCTTACCGTCCGAGGGTCAAATTCATAGTCCAAGGGTCATCCTCTATCTGTCAGTTTGATCAGAGGATTCGTCCTCGAAATGAGGTCGGAGTTTGTAAGATACCCTCAGAACAAATTTGAGGAGGGTAAAGTCGCCTGCATCAGCGTGCCTCTCGATGTGTCGAGCTGCCCACCTTTGTTTCTTAATGCTATCGCGTCTAGGCTCGAGCCTCTCACCCAGCTTGACGTTTGGCGTCGACGTAAATTTGAATTTGAGATGATGTCGAAGAAGCTGTAAATTTTTGGTTTCGGAGCATTAAATTCCTTGTTAAAATGGGCGTGGAAGGCTTCACATGTATTAGTGGTCCGAGTGACTTCAGCAGTGATACTCAGCAAAAGATTGGTCAATGGTCCCACTACCAAAGCTCCAGGTAACACCGAGTCAACTATCTTTTTTTCTGAGCCCAGATGAACTCGAGACGTGTGTTATCAGTGACTGCCTCACTTCCGAGCCGACGGGAGTGAACGATATTCGCCCAATTTGACTTTCGACCGATTTTTAAGAAATTTCGTTTATTGGATTTTTATATTATTACTCGTACTTGGTATGTAATTGGAAAATTTCCATTAGAAATTCGTACCTATGTAATTGAGAAAGTGCGATTTTTAGCAAAATTGCCATAGCGTTCACCCTTTTTCGTATCATGGATGGGAAGATCATTGAAATGTCTTAAATATTCGCAAAAGCTGAAGTAATAAGAAATTAGGAAAATTAACGAGAATCTTAACATTATTCGCGCTTTTAAAACAGCTACAAATGATGAAATCATGATGAAATTGATAAATGTGATTGTTAAATCGTCTTTTCGCGCACACGCTCTGATATTGAACGAGATCGGACGACAGGCATTGAAATTCGCGACTGATGGATTTTAAGTTTGCACGTACGCTGTAAGTGAAGTATTGATTGGTGAGCAATGAAAATGTTAAATGACAGTCAACAGCCGCCTGTTCCCTGACAATCTCATGAAATGCCCGTTAAATGTAGTAGAAATTAAACCTACAAGAATCTACAGACAGGGACAAACACATCCGACCCACACAACCGACACACACATCGATGCGGAGAGAGGAGAGAGAGAGAGAGAGAGAGAGAGAGAGAGAGAGAGAGAGAGAGAGAGAGAGAGAGAGAGAGAGAGAGAGAGAGAGAGAGAGAGAGAGAGAGAGAGAGAGAGAGAGAGAGAGAGCAAACCAAATAAAACGTTAATTACGAGCATAATAGAATTAAATAGAGTGAAAATTTTGATTTTGGCAACAAATAAATTTAGACTTGAAAACAAAATCAGGGTCTATAATATGATGAGATGAATATTAAAAATGAATGTTGTGTGGAATATACGGCTATAAATTATTAGATCGCTTACGTTAGAATTGTTAAAGAATATCAATTGCCTTGAAACATTCTAAAAAAAAAAAAGATTTTTTTCGCCCTTGACAGCAGAACAATTATACATAAATACAGATTATTGTTTTCATATGAAACATTATTTTCTCGCCTCCACTAACTTTCCAACGAAATGTGGGTGAGAGAAAAAACGGTTGTTTGATGAAGTGGGGAAAAGAGAGTGCGAGCAGGCGATAAGAGACTCAACATGCCCCTAATGTAAAAGGAATTGAATGAAACATAATACGGCATTATATTGGAAAACTGATCCGAGCTATTCAATTCAATATAATAAAGGGTTCGAGAATGGAACGTTCCAGGAATGCCAATGAAATAACAAGCGATCTATTTATCGCTGCTAGTTTCACAAACCTAAATATTTATCATCATCCGAAAAAAAAAAAAGATCTTTATTGAAAACAAATTAATTTATTGAGCGTAAAGGGAATAATGAAATATTACTTCCTACAAAAGACCCGAAAATGAAATCGAAAACACCTTCTACCTAAAACCGGAGAGGAAACCAAAACATGATTTCTTTTGAAAAAAGATTTCAATGATTACAGAACGGTTATTCATTTTTAGTACTGGATACATTCAATGCACCCTCCTCCAGTATGGTCTGATTATTAGCTTAAATTCTATCACACATACAATGACTGTTGATCATAGTGAAACCGTCTATGTGAGAAACCAATGTAAAAAGGTAGAAATGGAAATTAGCCTCAGAGGCCTCTCAACTGATTAGTTCACCTCCGTACCTCGTAATTGTTTTTACGTTCCGAATCTGATCAGAGTCGCTCCATACTTAATACTCCATAACTAAATACTTTTTAATTGTATTCTAGATGACCAAAACGAGCTACATTCAGGTTTCAGCATCAAAAGTCAATAAGAAACAAATTAGGCTCTTAGGCATAATCAGTGTACACTGATAAATTGATCTCTAGATATCACAAAGAGGTTTTATTTCAAATTGAAGAGCTGTAGGTTGTTATCAATATGCCTGCGTAAATATCTGGCACCCGCAGGGGGAAAATTAATATAATTTTCATTAAAAATCTACACTTTACTAATCCACCTGATCTATATATCATAATTATTTAATAGTCATAAGAAAACTCAATAGCGGGATATAGTAAATCGAGAGATGTAGGTAACGTAAAACGTCAAAATCGGTCAATTAAGAAACGAAAAAATGATGCTTGAATTAATCTACATTAGCGCACGCGCAGAACGGTGTAATGCTTTGGGAAAAATGAAATTGGTTGAATATAGCCTAACCCTTCTTACAGTCCCACTTAGTCAGTTTATAAGGAAACTGGCAAACTTTATGTTTGAATTTAGCTCTCTGTACAATGTGTAATACTCGGATACGCAACCAGTTCGCTGTGCGTCTGAAGGGTCTTCCCTCGCGGCAGCTAGCCAAAATTCTTTATGCGTTTCACTTAATTGAGAAACTTGCACACATTCTCACATTCAGTTATCATGTATACTAGGCGTCATGGCGATTCAAATTGGTGGGTGAGCGATTCAAATAGGAAAGCGTGGCATAACATTTTTTTCCCGCACTATTGATGTTTCGTTTGACACCATTTCTGTATCGTGTTCTTCTTCTGACCTTCAACTCATTCAAATCACGGATCCCAAACAGGGAGACCTCATATCCATGAGGGACGTATAAAGTGTAACAAAGAATAAAGAAAAAAGTGTTTTGTTCAAGAGGCTCCGATTCGGGACTGCGAATGGAGATTTGAAATAATAAATTTGGGACTTGAGGCTATGAATAGACTCAACCCTCTATTCGACAATGAGAATGTAGGTATGTAGTCAACGAGTGAAAAAATGTCTGCCAGCCATTTCAAAACTTTTGCAATGCAAAATGGTTGCTTGATATCCAACGATGGCCAAAATTATGCATTGTACAAGTTTTCCTAAATTTTTTTTCTGTTTTTCTAAACCAATCGTTATAAAGAATGTTTTACATGAACCAAAGTTGTGCATTGAAGAAAAAAACAAACACACACACATATATATATATATATATATATATATATCGGAGAGCGGTGCCAGCACTTTACACTTCCATTATCTGATAACTCGCATTTTTAATTATTTCTTAATCAAATCTTGGGGTGTCATTCACAGCCCGTTTCTCGTCGAGCCCTGTTTAGTTTTGTATTTCTGGGTTAGGTCCGGAAAGAGGGTACCGCTGCCTATCAACACCCTGAGGCGTCCCAAGCAAGGCAAGCCAGTCAGCGATAAACACCCAAACTTTTTACAAGCTATTAATGAACTCAGTGTTTCGTATTTTCTTAAATGGTTGTTATTAATTATAAAACCCGCTCCCTGATATGGTCAGTTTATATTTACGATATGTATGAATTATGATCCAAAACAAGCGTTTCAATTTCTGATTGAAACTCCCAGACTAGATTTTTGCCTTTCAAAACCACCTAGGCATCAAAACGACCTTATTATTGCAAACTGAACTCTGCTAATCCTCCTTTGACGAAAGGCTAAATACTAAGTATATGACTGATACTACGGTTTGAATTTCGCAAGTTTTAGCTCAAATCCTTTCCCATCACAGCATAAAACGCCATTTTGTGCTAATTTTCATTATGAAACATTTTTAACAGTCTGCGCTGTCTCATGAATTATTGGGAAATCTCAAAATAATCTTAAGTTTTGTCTTTTTATGTGGAGCCATGATTTTTAATGGCATCTGGTTTGCGTAGGATGACAAAGATTCTCTCCTTCAGAATAGACAAAATTTCCGAATTATAATAGCTCACATTCTTAAAAGAACGCCCATTTTGGCCATCGGCCCTGAACTGTTACCTAATATTCACTTGTCCACACATTACTGTGGGCTCTCACATTTTTTTGGCGGCCCCTTAAGTTGAGATATCAGGTTGAACCGAAATCTAAGTACTACGAACACAACCAAGTACTACGAACATAATAGGTACTGCAACTAGGGTTGTATTGCAGCTGCTTTGAGATGACAAAGATTTCTTTATTTAGAATTGGATTAATTTACATGACATATTGACTTACATTATGTTCCACTGAGCACCCGTTTCGGGCATTTTTCAAGTATTACTTTATCTGATTAAATTCTTTGGGTAGGTGCCTTCGCCTATTTAGCTGTACTTAAGGATATTTATAAATATACCTGCTGATGACACACTAATGTAATAGAGTAGTAGGCAGGGTATCCTACCTATATATAGGCTATACTAATAGGATATTGAAGTAATCTTCATTAATAATTTATTATGCCATTGATTCGCATATTCACTTCAAAGAATGGTTTATATCAACCAGTCGGCAACCGTGCAACAAAACAATTTTTCTTTTTACATTTCAACTGTATTGTAATTGGTAAGACATGGAAAAAAATAAAATAAAATAAAATAAATAAATAAATAAATCGTACTAGGTAGGGTAATAAATGATGTTTTTAGAACCTCTTTTTCCCCATATATATTTCCAGGAAACGGTCCGTATTGTGTTACTGGCCGTCCATCAAACGAAAGATCACCATAAAACCACGTTGAGCGCAGGAAAAGGGATGTTTGCCTTCTGGATTTCGCTGAGACTGCGCGCGTACCCCTTTGACAAACTGTTTGTTTAACTGTGGTTGGAGGATGTAGTAAGGGGAGGCCCAGTGATGCTAAGCAGAAGGTTCGGTATCGTCTCGGCTGTTTTGTATAATAAACACAGAGTCGGCGAGGCCGATCCGACCCTCAAGTTTTTTTCACACGACCTTTCCCCGGCATGGGACTGATGCGGGAGATACAGCAAATACCGGTTCCCTCTTCGGAAACCAGAGATTCAGAAGCTTTGAAGGATTCGTCATAACGTCGGATAAATGTTGGAGACTTGGAAACCGCATTGTTAATCTGCACGACAATCACAACAGTAATAGTAAAGAGCATTTTGAGCTGTTGAAATAATATAAAAGAAGTATAACATAACTCATTATACGATACAAACAAATTACCAGATATAAACAGCATACATTCACATAACAAATTTATTGGTAAATATTCCAATGTGCCAACTATGACAAGTTTAGAAAAAACACACATTAAAACGTTAAATTTATTGAGGTTAAGGGTTATTAATGACATACAAGATTTAATCGCTTGGAAATTCCAATACAATTTTCTTTAAATGGCGTTCTAAGTAACAGAATAGAGGGAGTATATAATCAGCTACACATTAATCTGATGTCTAGATCTATTGAATAGTGGCCTAGTTTTCTTGCTAGCTTCGCTCGCTTGGTATGGCTGTATAGATCCGATGGTCTTTACTGTTGAGAGGGACATGATGAATGATTAGAAACGGTAGATCACTAACTGTGATTTGAAATGTGTAAGGGATGTTGCTCGCTTCGCTCGCTCTCTGTAGGATTTTTAGATGCGAAAGGGATATAAATAGTTCATCCCGAGTTCTTATCGGAAAAACCCCGTTGAAATCCAACGTGTGTACCTCTCACGTTGCTCGTTTCGCTCGCTAGGGGTGGGTTTTAACTCAAACCAAAAATGAAGTACGACGGCCCGATAGAACGGCCGTACTAACTGTCATTAGATTTCGTAAATTTTTTAAATATATTAGATGAATTACAAGGATTTTGAAAATAATATATGTGGGTTGCTCATCGCAACGAAAAAAATTTGTATTCTATTTTTAAATAAGAATAACAGAGAATTTTGACACCATCCGGACTTTCGTACGTCGGTAAACTGGTTTGCTCCCAATGATTTTTCGTCGTTTCGGCAAAATGTGACGTCACACTTGGCAGGGAGGTGTCGCTCAGGCCAAAGGGGTGCATTGACGTATATTTTCAGTGAAACTTCGATAAAACGCAGAGTGAAACTGCTTTACCATAGAAAAGAGCGTTTGGTGACGGTATTTCTGCAATTCAGATATATTTAACTTAAATGTCCTTTAATCGGGAATCGGTTTTTAAAAAACAATCGTTTAATTCCCGAATACAATTTATTAAAATATGAAAAGAAACACACACGACTATGTACAGAGAGGGAACGTACCGCACGAGAGATTGCCCAACAACGACTGCACCGAGCTTCGGGAGGTCCGAAGCGAGGTGCTTCCACTAGGAGGGGAGAACTGCTGAAGGCATTAGTTTTATTATTTTTCCTCCCTATGTTAGAGGATCACATAATTCCTCCCTCCTTAAGCTGAAAATTTAGAAAATTAAAAATAAACTAAATTTTCACAAGAAAAGACTTGAATAAATAGCAAGGCCTTCATGTTCTCGTTGCGGTTAGCTTACTCTTCTGTTTACAATACGCAATTATGGTATAAGTAATAAACATGATAATAAGAAGATACAAAATTATAGTCCAAAAGCTTGGAACAAAATATTCAATTATATTTAATGGCTCTAGACGTGTTACTCTGTTTAGTTTGACATTTTTGAAACTGAGTTCTTTTAGAGTAAGCGTTGTATTTGACATTTGTGAGTCTTTAATTTCAAAATTTAAGTCGGTTAATAATTTAGGTTGGCCTAATGATTCACTTTCTGAATGAAGGGGTTGTCCCTTGTAATACATCCTACTGTTACCTTCCGAAATTAAAAATATACCTTTTAATTCCACTATTTCCGAACCATGCCTATTATTTATTTCTATTTTGTCTCCAAAGGGGAAGACTGCTAGATGCTGATTTGATTCTGGAATTGATTCAATCCAATTATCCTCAATGTTTACTGTTACGTATTCACAATGTTCTGCAGTACTGGAACTAAGTATTTCTTCTTCACATTTAACATTCTGGTTTGATATTAATTTTTTACTACAATGAATGATACTACCCCTTTGACAATTATCTGACAGGGGTATTGTTGTATTATTTGACTTAGACTTGAGAAGATAATTTATCTTAGGAAATATAGAAACATACTGATTTTGCCTAAGTGTGGGTATTGGTCGTAAAAAGTACAAGTGGTATTGTAACCCATCGGACAACGGTAGATTGAGAAAATACATTATTTCATCGTCCTTGATTGCACAAGTAACTTGAATAGTGGATTCTATTTCTAGAATATTTTCGTACTTTATTTCTAAAGGTAATTTGGAACCGTAAGTATTTGACAATTTTTGGAGTTCTACAAACAGCTGATGCGTTCCAATTATACTAGGATGTAATGTTCTCAATTTGCAAAATGTTATTGAATTCTCAATATCTTGGAATATTGTCAGTATCACATTAAATACTAGTTGTTGAAGGTTGAGTATTTCCTTTATGTAATCAGCGAGAGCCTGATTAGAACTAATTTTCATGAAATTATCAATTTCTAACAGTTTGTTTTTTATTTGCTCATTATTGAAACGAATGTCTTGAATGGTCGAATTAAAATCGGACATCAGATCTGCAATGAGTGAGAATTGAGAATCCAATTGATCCTGAACAGTTATTTCATTATTCTTAATTTGAGTAAACAGCTTTTCATAACGTTTACCGTCAGAGGCGTCTAGATTGCCAGTTATAAATTTAATTATATTACCTAACCCATTTACTAATCCCCTTTTTTTTCTACCTTGATTAACATTAATGTGGGTAATTTTTTCCTTAATAATACTAATAGTATAATTTAATATTTTACAATATTCGTCTGTCTGTCTGACCTGGAATTGATTTACTTTGATCTTATTCAACAGATTTTCGTACTGTGAGGTTAGTTCGTAAAATTCATCTATTAAGCTGTCAATTTTATAATGGTGAACCAGAGTATGTTGGGAGTTTATAAGTCGGGCTGGTCCTAATAGAATAGGCAGTATCCCTTGATTAGTTGTTATATTTCTCACCTCGGAGCTTCCGATTGAGAAGAGGAGGGTCCTGGAACAGGTTCACGAGGTGAAGTGTCAGTGGGTAAGTCACTCGTAGTTTGTTTGCGTGGTCTTTTTATATTAGACGTATGAATTTTTCCTTGTGTGTTATGGTGTCGAGGAACTATTTGAGCGGTTTTTAATTCGGGATTGGTTGATTGCAAGGTTTCCTTATGATATTTTTGTTTAGTTTTATCTTGAATTTGTCTAGTTCTTACAAATATTTCTGTGGGTAATTCTGGAACTTCCTCTCTATCCTGATTCCTTCTTTCAGCAATACGTTCCTTTTGGGCTTGAGATCTGTCTTTGATTATGTCATAAATTAGTTTTACTTTGTCTCGATGTTTGTCTATAAAATTCGTCATTAAGTTTTTCTCTAAGTCGGCTTCTAGTAAAGGGTCGTTCTCTACATGACCATTTATTACTTCGAATGGCGTTAGTTTTGTAACAGAGTGGATACTACTATTATAAGCTATTAGTGCATAGTTAACTTTATTTTTTATGCTTTCATTTTTGAATTCGTCTCTATTTGACAGTATTCTAACGTGTTCAATTAGAGTCGAGTGAAATCTTTCTATTAATCCATTCGAATTTGGGTTTTGAGAACAAATGTAATGAACTTGAATTTTGTGGGTCTCTAGTAACTCCTTGACCAATGAGCTACCGAATTCTGCTCCATTATCGGCCACGATCATTTTTGGTATCCCATGGTGGGAAAAGAATTTTAGAAGGGCTCCGACTGTGTCAATACTATTAGATGATTTTAGAATATAGGCTTGGGCATACTTTGAAAATGAATCGATGATTGTTAAAAACTTGGATTTCTCCAGAGACAGTTTGTCGATATGTAGGATTTCGAATGGTCTAGAAGGTGTGGGGGTATCGTTTAATTTTGGTTTAATAGGATGTCTGTCATATTTGCAGGCAAGACATATTTCGCATTTATTAATATAATTTTGGATTGTGGTTTTCATATTCGGCCAAAAATATTTCCTCTTGAGTTTCTCTAAGGTCTCAGTAATGCCTCGATGATTGGTTTTCCCTATATGTTGTTGTTGGATATATTCCCTAGCTGTTTCTGGATCTGTGACATCTTCTAGCCTAGCGGAACACTTGACGAAACTTATTTCAGAATGTTTGAAATTTCTTATCATTATTCGGCTGAATTCTTCATAGATATCATTGACAAAAAATAAGGAATATTTTCTCTTCGGAACTATGTAGGTTTTCACAAAGTGAATTATATCTGATTCAAGATTATTTTTCCTAAGCGTTACTGTTATTCTAGTGATTCTTTCAAAAATATTTTCAATCCTAGGGTTTCTGATTTCTTCTCTGTCGGCTACTACAATGATGATTTGGTTAGTTCCATAATTAACAGGTTTTTCGGTTATAGGAATATTCAGTATTGTGTTTCCCTCGTAATTAGAATGAACAGTGGGAGCTAAAGACGCTGAATCACTGGCGTTCTCGTCCACATTGACGACCATTGATTCCGATGAATTATTTACGGCATCATTTAGTTCTCCCAATACTTCATTCATGAGTGGAGTTGGAGGACTATCCCCGGTGAGAGCATCTTGAACAATTTGCTCAACATCAGGCGAATTTTCGTTGATGTTAATTTCCACTCGGGAAAGGGCATCGGCATTTTGATTAGTGGATCCTTTTTTGTAGTGGATCTCATAATCATATTGCTCTAATTTAAGCCTCCATCTGAATAATTTAGAATTGGGTTCCTTCAGTGAAAATAACCACTGAAGAGGCTTATGGTCAGTAAAAATTTTGAATTTTCGGCCAAAAAGGTATGGTCTAAAGTATTGTGTAGCCCAGACACATGCAAGGCATTCCTTCTCGATGGTAGAGAGGTTGCGTTCATGGTCATTCAGAGTCCGGCTAGCGTACGCTATAGGTAAGTCAGCACCGTTAGTGCACTGGCTTAAAACCGCGCCTAACGCAATGTTCGAAGCATCAGTTGTAAGGTTAAAGGGCTTCGAGAAGTCGGGATATTGTAAAATCGGATCATTTATGAGCAGAGTTTTACATTTCTCAAAACACTCTTTATACTCGGGGTTTTGAGGATCGATCGTCGCTCCCTTCTTCAAACATTGGGTTAATGGTTTGGTTATTTGGGCAAAGTTTTTAATAAATTTTCTATAATAACCCAGTAGTCCGAGAAAACCCTTAATTTGTTTTGGAGTTGTGGGAATCGGATATTTGGATATAGCTTCGGTTTTGAGGGGGTTTGGCTTAACTCCTTCAGGGGTGATAAGATGTCCTAAATAGACACATTCTCTTTTGAGGAACTCCGTTTTATCCAATTGTATTTTCAAATTAGCTTCACGGAGTCTGTCAAAAACTTTTCTGAGACTATTTATATGTTCTTCGAGACTTGTACTATAGATGATAACGTCGTCAATAAAAACAGTGCAAATTTCATTCTGCAAACCGCGTAGTACATTGTCGAGCAACCGTTGGAAACTAGGAGGTCCGTTTTTTAAACCCATCGGCATTCTACTAAATTCCCAATGACCATTTTCCGAAGAGAAAGCAGTTTTGGCAATACTATCCGGATGCATTGGAATTTGATGAAAACCGCTTTTGAGGTCAAGGCAAGTGAAGTACATACACCTACCAAGTTTGTCGAGCAAATCATTTATGACTGGAAGTGGGTATTTATCGTCTATTGTCTTGTTGTTAAGTCCGCGGTAATCAATAACCAGTCGATACTTTTGTTTGCCGGATGCATCTAATTTTTTGGGTACGAGCCAGAGTGGACTATTCCAAGGTGAAGAGCTGGGTTGAATAATTCCCTGTTTGAGCATATCTTGTATTTGGTTATCAATTTCCTTTTTATATACCTCGGGATATCGGTAATTGCGGGTATACACGGGGATCTCGTCAATGGTACGGATTACATGTTGGACTTTATTAGTACACGTTAAGGTGTTTCCTTCACAATGAAACAAATCTTTGTACTGATATACTAAGTTCAAAATTTGTCTCTTTTCTTCTTCGTTCATATGATCCGTTCGAATATTAGTGGGGTCAAATACATAATTTTGCGTATCATAATAATTCACATTTGGACTTTTCACTTTGTCTAAAATGGGGATTTCTTCAACTTGGATGGGTTCAAACAGTTTGAAATTACATTCAGAATCACTATTATTTAAAATTCCTACGTAACATTCCTTATCTTGAATTTTGACCAGGCATTCAGGAATTTCTAGTGAATTTTGTTTCAGATATGGAATTACTCCTTCCTTTTTTGTTGAATCACAACGTACGGGAATTTTAATCTGCGAAATTGCCCTAGGTGGTATTTTTTGTTCATAGATCGGTTTTTTATTTATTTCTTGATCAACGTAGTGGTATTTAAAAGGGATTTTGAAATTTTTTATTATCAGTAACTTGTTCTCATAATCAATATGAGCGCCAAGTAACTCAAGGTTATCTGTACCTAATAGCAATCCGAATCGGCTATGGAATTTGTGAATTCTAAAAAGGAGATTTAGGTTTTTAATTTTGAACATTTCGCCACATGGGATCCTTGCACTATTGCTCCCATATGACAATCCGTGGATTGACCTAACTTGGAATTTCTCTGTTATGATTTTGTCGGGGAAAAATTTTTTAATGACCTCTGGATGCACAAAACTTGAAGTGCTTCCGGAGTCCAACAGGATTCTAATTTTATGCTTCGGAAATACTATGTATGGTAGTTTTTGTCCAGCTTTTGGTTTCAAATGTATTAGGGAGAATGTAGCGATTCGGACTCCTCCTCTAAAAAAGAGTCCTCATCGGCCGGATTTTCCGCGTTGTATTCGGGGTCAGAACTTCCCATACCTTCTTCCTCGGGAATTTCCACATTGTTTAAATCTAAATTCGGTCGAGTCGTTTGCCAAGACATTGGAGTCGACTTTGCAAAATTGGACGTTCCTTGACTTGGAACTTGAGTCTGTGGGGGCCTTGTGATTTGTGAAGTGTTATTTTTATTGGGGGTAAAGGGCTTGGATGGCACTTGATTTTGGGTTTTATTTGGGAATGTTTTGGGCTTAAATCCTTGGCCATAATATGACGGTTTGGTTGCCGGAGTCGTATTTTTATTTTCCGGTTTTATCGCCGGTTTGTGTTGGGGGTTCCGATCGAGCCTACCCTTTTGATACTGCATGATTTGATAATCGTTCGTTAGTATCGAAAGGGCTTCGCCCATCGTTTTCGGTTTCCTACTCCGAAGTTGACTTCCGAGCGGTTCCCGTAGGTGCAAGAGTAACGTCCGTAGACTAATATCTTGGTAGTGCTCGATCAATATCTCTTGTTTCGTTTCAGTTTCATGGTTTTTAATCCAAGCAATAGCCAAATTTAGTTTTGCTTTAATTTTATTATGAAACTGAAAAGGATCTTCGCTCTCCCTATGTCTCAGTCCAGTTAGTTCGTGACATAAAGTAAATATGTCCCGTTTGTCGGAGTACGTCTCTAGCAATGCAGTTTTAATACTAGGAAAGTCCGTAAGTGAGTAATTATCTAGCATATCCGAGGCTGGTCCCTGTATTTTGGACATAATGGTCTTAAGGACCTCTTCATTTTGATAATTTGTGGGATCTTCATCATCTATGAACCTATTAGCTATAGATTCACACGTGTCCAAAAATTTCCGGAGCTTTCCTGGGTTTCCCTCAAAGGTCGGGATCATGTCCGCATGTTTCTTTTTAAATTCGGGGACTTGGTCCCTAGTATTTTGATTGACATTTAAGTTTCTGAGGGACTCCTGGATTCTTTGAGAAATAAAATAATCTACAAAGTTAGGATCATTAAAAGGGTTGCTCGGGATCGGGTTTGCCGCCCCAGGTTGTGACTGTCCCTCAGACATATCAGAATCTTCCTCTATTACAGGTAGTCTTTCGAAAGGTGAGCGAACCTTCCTTAAGAAATATTTTCTGTAGTTTTTTGGAATTTTGACAGGAAAGTATGTACTGTTCAGTGTCTACTCCAAGTGTTCGTTTGTGTCAGTGTGTAATTGTACAAAACACAAGTTTATAATATTCAATTATAAAAATGAAATCAAGTATCTTAAATTAAGACAATAAAATTGATTAATTATGAAATTAACGTCAGATGACGGGTGGCTTGAAACGCAATTTCAATAATTAAATACAAATAAAATAAAGTGTCTTTAAATTAAGACAATAAAAATTGGTTAATTATGAAATTAACGTCAGATGACGGGTGGCTTGAAACGCAATTTCAATAATTAAATATAAATAAAATAAAGTGTCTTTGAAAAAGACAATAAAAATTGGTTAGTTTTTTTTTTTTTCTGCAATACCGCGCCAGATGACGGGTGGCTTGAAACGCGGTTGCAATAAAACTTGATCGTTCCTTCCCACCAGGTAACGGGTGGTATGAAATGGGGAGGTTTAACGATTATTAGAATAAAATTGAATTGTTCCTTCCCACCAGGTAACGGGTGGTATGAAATGGGGAGGTTTAACAATTATAAAAAATCAAATGAAGTTGAATTAGAAGTTTGAATCCTCCTTCAAAATTTGCCGGTGATCTCGCTACTCCTGGAGAATTAAAAGATGAAGCTGGGTTGGTACTTACAACACGACGAGAGTAAACATCTGAGTTTTCTTATCTCGGCTTTAGGTGAAGGTCGACAGAGTAGGTACCTCGGTGTCGGGTGTCGGGTTGCGGCCAGCGGCTTCTGAGAAAAGATAGCGAGGATAGCACAGCGTTCTTCCGTCTTCACAGGCGGAAATCCACTTCTATTATTTTACGAGCCAAGTGTCTTTGCTCGGGCGTCCTGGTTTTTGGCGAATTCGCGTAGTTTCCTCTTGTGGAGCGTGTGATGTTCTCTCGAAGTCACAGAGTGAGTAGAGATGATAGATTTTCTTCTTGGTGAACAGCAGGTTCCCTTTGGGTCAGAATGCAATCGATTTTGATTGATTGATTTGCCCAAAGTTAATTGATTTGTCCACGAGACTGCGCCACTTAAATGTCCTTTAATCGGGAATCGGTTTTTAAAAAACAATCGTTTAATTCCCGAATACAATTTATTAAAATATGAAAAGAAACACACACGACTATGTACAGAGAGGGAACGTACCGCACGAGAGATTGCCCAACAACGACTGCACCGAGCTTCGGGAGGTCCGAAGCGAGGTGCTTCCACTAGGAGGGGAGAACTGCTGAAGGCATTAGTTTTATTATTTTTCCTCCCTATGTTAGAGGATCACATAATTTTTATATATATGTATGCTCGTATGTTTTCAGCAATTTTCACTAAATTAAGGTGTGAACAAAACGTTTGCACCTCTGACTGTTTTTGATTCCGTCATAGTTATAGTTTTGGTACTCTTTAACGCATTTTCTTTATATAATAAAGGGCTATTGTATTTACTTTGTTTTTGTTGGTTGGTTGTGCTTTATTGTATGCAATATCATATCTATAATACTCTAAAATTAGTACTGTTTGCCCGAACAAAACTTTTTTTTTGGCCCAAGGATTTTTGATTTTTTGTGGTATAGCATTTCCAAGCCAAATTAAACCTTTTCCAAGTCAAATGAAACCTTTTCCAAGTCAAATGAAACCTTTTCCAAACCAAATGAAACCTTTTCCATATCAAATGAAACCTTTTCCAAACCAAATAAAACCTTTTCCAAACCAAATGAAACTTTTTTCAAATCAAATGAAACTTTTTCCAAACCAAATGAAACTTTTCCCAAACGTAGTGTATTTCTGTAAAGTAAACAATTGTAGATAAATAATATATATTACAAAATTTTAGAAATTCAGTCTTAGAGGTTCAATCAGTCAATGTAAGTCACTACCGGTGGCGGCTCGAGGCAACTGCATCATTATGTCCATCACATAATTGTATGAGCCAGTTGCTGTTGCAGTTCTGACGCATCTATCAATGACTCGCGTCAAAATGTGGTTTTCATCCGGTTCGCTCAGAAAATAAAATGTGACATTTTATTTTCGAGAAGGCCTTTTCCACTGGATTCAACATAGGGGAATAAGGAGGAAGGTAGTGTACTTGGAACCTCACTCATTTTCTCAATAGGTTTCATTTGATTTGGAAAAAGTTTCATTTGGTTTGGAAAAAGTTTCATTTGGTTTGGAAAAGGTTTCATTTGGTTTGGAAAAGGTTTCATTTGATATGTAAAAGGTTTCATTTGGTTTGGATAATGTTTCATTTGACTTGGAAAAGGTTTCATTTGACTTGGAAAAGGTTTCATTTGGCTTGGAAATGCTATATATCAGTAACGAGGAATCGATTGGCAATGGTCAGCAGACTGGGATAAATCAGGGTTCCGCCCCAGTGGCTTCTAACGTTCCCATGATATGACTGAACCAAATATTTTAAATTTCATTTGTTAACTCAGCTGATTCATGATTCCCGGGTTCAGATATGAACTAAGGGCTCTTATAGTCGATATGGGCCCTTGGCCCAACAGACGATGATGGCTCTTAGACATAAGAAATAGGCCTTACAGGCCTTCAAAGACAATATTAAAATACCTAACTATCTCATAGACATCTGATAGACGCAAAATGACTCCGAAATCGTTGTCCTAAAAAATCAGGGATATGCTCCACAGTCCGTCAAATACTAAATTCATACACCAAACTGTCCAGGAACCGGAAAAAACCCAAAGCGTTCCATATTTACTCATACATATTCTTGATTTACTTGATTAACTTATCAAATAAATGTTTTGTCTTAACCAAGTGAAGCTAGGCCTCCCGGTACTTGTTATGAAGTTGAGAGCACTCTAAAAGAATTTTCTAAAACTTGCACATTGTAAAGTTGGTGTCATTTCACTACTTCCCATAATCAATACAAGGAAATACCATTTCCATGAAGGTCTGTTGATATACATGTACAAGCGTATAACGAATTCTTGTAACTGATGAGTCGTGAATATAAGATAAGGCAGAGGGACCAGGGTTTAAAACCGAATACCTCCAAAATTGAAAGAGATCAGCTGGTGAGATACCATATTCATCCAATGTTCCATTACAAATATAAATCCCCTCTGTCAAAGTTACCCTTTGAATCACGTTGGCCTCCTTTGATATCACTCACAGTTGATTAAACTGTAATTTACTGAGTCACTGCAATGCGTTGGTTCTCCAATGATTCTGGCAATGTGAAGATACGATGATATCTGTGGATATACAGTAGATTATATATCGATTTTCGATTAATATATACGTTAATATCAACGTTAGTTTCAGTGTGACATAAAGCTTCCTCGTATCAATAACATGATTATATAGAAGATAATAACATGTCAATACTGATAATTCAGTATATTTTTATTTACAAATATTGCTGACGAAGTGAGTCTCTACTTGGACTGGGCTATCATTTGCTAGCATGTCTGCTTCCCAATCAAACGGGCCCAATCGAAAAAATAAAAAATAAAATAAAATAATGATATATGGGGCCGTCTAGGGACGCCCGAAGGAAGCAAAGCTTTATACCATAAAGCGTAGAATAGAATTATGACTATTTTTATACTCATAAACAATCTCTTCTAATTGGAATTAACTTCATATAATTTTAATAATTTGCATCCTTCAATTTTTGCAAAATCAGTTTTATTGCATTGCAAGTTCTCACATTCAATATATAACATACAAGTTCCAAATCATTTACAAAGCTTAATTATCCGCCTGTTCATCAAGATCAGAAGTACATTCAGTAATTCTACACCATTATTCTCATTGTTATATTCTATGAAAGTGATGATTGGCGTCATAGAGTAGAGAAAGAAAGACCGGGGAGGCCTTGGGTAGAATCGGGATCGTTCGGGACAGTTCGAATTATGACTGACGCTCGGGCCATGACGGTTTTCACGGGGAAACTCCCCGAGCGGCGAGCGTTCCTAACGGGGGGGGGGGGGGGGGGGGGCTCACGAAAAGTACAAAATCCCCGAGAAACTTGCCTGCTAGAAAACTGGGGCACAGCAGATCAAAAAGAGCGTTTTTTAACTTCTGATGATCTCCAGCGGCTCTTTCTGGTAAATCGGTGTTTTTGAGATACTAGTCTACACTTGGAATCTTGTATGATTGAATAGATTCTGCTAGGTTTTTCAAGTTTCAAATGTCCCGATATGCCCCAATAGGAGCTCAAGGGTTGAAGTTTCCTCCTGGAAACTTAGGAATCTATTATCCTTCTAGAACAACCCACCAAAATAAAATGGAATCAATACAAAAAATGAATGTTAGCACCTAATTAAACCACAATTTACTGCCACGGAACGAGCTTGAATAGAAAGAGGCACGATCCACACCAGCAAATCTGACATCGTGAGAGAGGAGTGAATGACAGCTCCATAAAAACCATCTTAGTGCCATATGCTGCTATCAGGAATTTCATTTCCTTCGTTTGCTGTTCAAAGTTGAGATATCCTGAATCATCGCAACCAAACAGTATCAGGGAGAACCACGACAGGTAGTTGGATAGACGCACGTTCTCCATTGAAACTGCTGGTCAGTAAACTCTAAACTGGATCGTTGCCAAATCAATTTTAGTCTCTGCGCATGTCCACACACTTTACAAAAATATCCTATTAACCATCACATTGTCTCATAGTTTACCCAATTTGTGTTATATCATTATGGATTGTTCTACTTGGCTCATTTCATGATACCTTATAAATTTCATCGTACCCGCATTGAAGATAACTTCAGTGCATGCGGAACTATTAAGCTCTTGTAACGTACATATTATTATCCCAGTTTTCATTCGACTATTGAAGAACAGTAGGTATGATGCAGTTGGCAGTAGAGTGCAAGTACCAAAGGCATACAGATCAGAAACTTACGTTTCAACAGTGCTGTAGAGACCTCTTATACCTGACAAGGATATAGGTATTGCTTTATCCACCGATTCTAAGCACTTCGTTTGATGAGTAGATTATATAAACCAAACCCAATACCCAATCCAGGTACCCAAGACCATGGATGGGCAACCTACCACCACTGCCAATCGATCTATTCTCAAGTTAAACTCAAGTGACAGCACTGTTATGAGATCGTGGAAACGTTATAAACGATCGTACTCTAATCAGCGACGTCGCAGAAATTGAAATGGAGAAGACAGAAGGGTCCCAGGAACAGGAGATTTGGTAATAGTGATGCAAAATGATTGCTCCCAATTCCCGGTGCATTCTTATGCCTCTCAAACGAAGCATCAAAATTTCCTTCACTTCACAAAACCCATTGGTACATGTTAAATAATTTTATATTAGGGAAGATTTACAAGCATATACAACAATAAACAAGAATAAAATATATATTAAACAAGAAAGAGTCATGTATGAAGAAGAAATGATATTGGTCAGAAAATAAACCGTCAGAACAACTAAACTTTGAATGCTACAGGTGTAGGCCGATATCCTTGCTAAATAATTATCAGTAATGTGGTAATGGATGTAATGAGTGGGTGTCATTCAGATACATAATAGTCAGACACAGTGGATAAATAAATAATGGTGAGTTTGTGATTTGTAAATATGGCAGATTTGTGGTTTTGCTGAAGGAATACGGATAAATTATTCTTCATGTAAGTAAGTTGAAAATATACTCTTCGGGCCAAAGTAACTACGATGAAATTCCCAGTAGACTCACAGATACAACAATAGTTCAAGACCAAATAAAACAAGAAATGAGAGTGAAAATATCAGTTTTGGGGAATTGTGTTGTTGTCTACCTCCTAAATGTAAGTATAGACGTATAGACGGAAGCAACAAAATTAATGAAGTGTTTTGACGAATGTACCTACTCTCCGAAATGCTCGTGAGGCAGGTAGTGGGAGGAGAGAAGGGAACCAACGCTAAAGTGATTCTTCAATGGCTGATCCGCATTGCGCCGTTAGCCACGCAACATTAGCACTTGAAACATTAACACTTGAAACAACCAACTCCCCTTTTCATTTTCCCCTCTTCGTACGTGCCAAAACACTCCCCGACCTCTTGTTTATGTTTCATTTCAAACGACCAGCTCCGCTCCTTCCCCCCAGTCCCGTGGACGATGGACGTGTTGATACTTCTGTGCCCTCTTTCTAGGCTAATTAGACGGTCTCCGAAGGGCAAAGCCGGATCCATCAGCATTTGTTTTATTCATTATAGAGATTACAACGGCTTTTCCTCTCTGCAAACAGTAAACCCTCGTAGTGTACACTGCTCATTGCAAACACGACTCTTTGCCGCTGACAACTCTGCAGATCAGCTTCACTTGTCATAAATGTAGAGTCCAGTAGCTAAGGGAATGACAGAAACTAAAGTGGATATTCTTCGTTTAGCTTATTTGTAATTTCATAGTGACATGGTTTTGACGTAGAGGCAGACCTAAATTACCTTCTCGTCAGAAACTTGTTTGGTTTTCAGTTAAAAAAAACCGAAGTCAGAGGTGTTATATTTTCGGCAGGAGGTTGAAGAACATGTTATCCTCTTAAATAATTATTTCTTGTGCCATTTCATTTTTATTTCTGTTTCATAGATTTTACAATTTTGCTTCCCTTTCTGTCAGTCTATGGTTAATCCTAGCTACGGGAAAAACTTGTTCCCAATCATTAGGCAACAAAACCACACATGTGATAGCAACGAGTAGAAACTGAATTTCCGAAACAATTATTCCACACAATCTGAGAGCCAGAATTCGCTAAAGCCTGAATTTCGTTGAAATAACTCAAGGCAATTTTACACTAATTTAATTCATTACTAAAAATTATGGTTAGGTAGTACTGCGTATGTGGAAACTCAACAATCTATGTCAGAGGCGACAATCAAACAATATTCAGCCACATTTTTTTGGGACGGCTCATAGAAGGTCCCTACAAGGTCCCATCGCCGTCCATACGTGTACGGAAAACGTAAAACTCTGTGCCAGTACTTTTTGGTGTCGTAGGCAAGTTCCTGCAGAAGAGGAAGGTCAATAGGGGGAGAAAACGATACTACTGTTATAGTGACTAATGGCAACATAATGGAGCACAGACATGGACACTAAGATCCCACCGCTGCCACCATTTATGTAAGCCGGTTCAAGCTCAAAGGGAGGGGGAAATGAAGCTAAATTGCTTTAGGGACTTGACACAAGAGTTATCATGACTGAAGAGGGATGTTATCGGGCGACCACTATAATGCGAAAATTGCTGCTTGAGTTTACCTTTGGAATACTTGAATAGACCTATGTGGGACGTATAGTGACCACGGCTGTGGATGAGATGAATTGCCAAATAAATGAATATCTTCAACTCAACGTGACAACTGTGCCAATCGGGAGGCACGTTGTTATAAATAAGACGTAGCTGTCCCTATCAAACTAGAAATGTAGGGGATTTTGGGAGGTTGCAAAATGAAATTAAGGGGAGACACGAAATGACAGTAGTTTCTTGGCTCTGGTAGCAAGTAAAATAATGGCTGAAGAACAGAACAAGATCATAGGTCACAGAATACTCAAAGGAAACAATGTCTTCACTTACCGTGAGAAGAATGGAAGGTTCCACAGCGGCGCTGGATGGTCACTGTTACTATTTGCTGAAAAAGTGCCTCAAGGCGTTACTCAGAGTGAGCCGTGAGTTGAAGACTCTGAAATAATTATTGCACTATTTCCTTGCAAGTTACAGAAGGTAACTAGCCAATAAAATATATGTTAGATCCTAATAGTGCCCCGCACCGGACACATATGGCTTTACGAGCAAACTGCATGACTACTGTAAAAGGGAGTCAGGATTGTCTGAAATAAAGGTAGAGTGACTTGGTTATGGACATTTATTGCTTTTGCGGATTTTAAAGTATTAGGGGTCACTTCGTGACTTGCAATACAAAACATGACTTTGATGACATTACTTCAACTAATAATGACTTCACAAGATAGAACTGGATATGACTGATACTAACAAGATGATACTGAAAAGTGACTTTACAACTGATATTCTGAATGAAAATGATAATACGTGTCTCATTAGATAAAAATGACTTTTGTCATTCAATGCTAAATAAAATGTTACTATACACATGCAGTATTCAATATGATGCAAACATACTAGAATATTAGGTTTTACTGTCGAAACGTGACAAAAACAATGACTTATTGACAAAACGTGACTGCTTTCTAAAGAATGTGGCTTCTCAAATAAATCTTGCCTTTCTGGCGTAAAAAAAGTCTTTCAATGCAAAAAATATATCGAAATGTGTATGAATAATGATTGAAGTCAAAAAGTGACTTATCAATAAAAACGTGGCTTCTTGAGCAAAACATGCATTTCTGCCAAAATTGTGTCTCAACACAACAAGCAAATGTTCAATTAATTGTGTTGCTAATGTCCAATTAAGTGGCTCGTTAGCCTAAAATATGAATTTTCACATAATATAGTGACTCTCTCTCAAAAAAGTGCCTGGGGGCGAAAATAATGGCTTTCTCCATATTTGAAAACAAGATATAAAATAGAATGATGAAGTTGTCGATCCTAATTGCTCCAGAGCATCGACAACCAATAGAGAGACTTTCGTGACTATCGCACTAAGAGCCTGACTATATTGAAATGGATGTGTCTAATGACAGAAGATGAATAGAATAACTTTATGAACTTGGCATTATCAATCCTAGTAGCTCGAAAGCATCAATAACTATGTATAATCTACTGTGATTGGTTATATAAGAAAGTGTGCCTACGTGGCTGGAAGGCCTGAGAATGAAATGAAGAACGACTTGAACACAATGGCACTAGAGACAAGCGTGTCTACCTAGAACCATTGGCCAAGGGAAAGAATGTCTTAATATTACACTGTAGTCACAGGGTGATCTTGCAGGAGGCATGAAGAAGAAATATCTGTGACCGCAGTGGACAACAGGCTTGGGGAACAAGAAGTGGTTTCTCAGACCTTGCTATTTACACTCAGGCTGGGCAGCTTCAGGATGGTAAACAGGATGGCCTTAGATGGATGGGTCTCTGAAACTGACTCTCAAACTCGTCTCGCGTGAGGGGGCTTCCAATCGTGGCTCCAAACCTTAGATACACGGGATTCACTAGGCACTTTTGGGATCACAGGATTCACTGGGCACTTTGGGGATCACAGGATTCACTGGGCACTTTTGGGGTCACAGGACTACAACACAATACGACTTGACTGGGGTTGAGTTCTCAGATGACTCAAGGCAGTGGGGATCTATCCATGGGAAGATGGTCTTTCTCCTCATCTCCCCTCTAGGCCCGATGGTGGGAGACATGTCAACGTCAAAGTTGTATTTGGTTTTCCAGGATGGAGACTTTTGGAATCGGGAGTCAACTCGTCTTGTGGGTGGTATTGGGGCAGCTGCCTCATCTGGGCGTTGTACACTGAGGGAGGGAGGACTTCTCCCGCCCAGAGCGCTGGCTGGGGTTTAGGCCCTGTAGGCGCCAGCCTACAGTATCTTTTGATGGAATTAACAGATTGGAATCAAATTAGCCTTCATGAAGCCCAAGAACATCTTTACTTAATTATTTGCCATTGGACCGTTACTTCACTACTTTCGATAATTTCGTTACATTTTGTCTCCAACTAATTCTACAAAACTATGTCCATCGATGAGAAGCTATAGTTACTAGTCCCACGAAACTTGGTTGATGTAACGGTGTAATAAATACCGGTTAGGCTCCCTCATTAAATTGGTCGTACTAACAAACCATTAGGTTATTGAACGATGATATCCAATTTTTTGGATGAGTGTTGAAAAAAGGAATATAAATACAAACGACCTTTATCTACACTACAATGTCACCTTATAATGAACGGTTTTATCAATATAGTCAATTTTTCCGGCTTGCCTTGTTTCTAATATCAACTGTGTAGCAGGTATTCCATTAAGCCATCATCACTTAATTATAATAGAAAAAATGGAGAAAACTATCATACATTATTACAAGGTAATTAATACCTATGAATCAATATGTCCACTACCTACTGATTTCCTTAATAATTATCGACCTTCCCATCACTCATTGTCTGAAATTAGCCGGTGTCACGATGTAATTCCTAAGTTATGGAACAAGCAACGTCAAGACGTCTCCTTTAAGCGAATTGTTGAGTAACTTTCTGAATCCATTCACTCATTTCTCGAGTACTGGCGTTGTGTCCTTCATAATACAATTGGCAAAAGTGGACGATAGAAGAGGATTCTCTTGAACGGAAGAATAAATTTGAAATCTTTTGTTCGAATTCTGCCAAGGGAAGGGACTTGCTGTTTGCGGAGAAATAAAGTGTTCTTCAAACGGAAAACCTATTGATCTCTTTCGAACAAAGTGACTCAGTGGTGAAGAATGGAAAGGATTTGTTTATAATCTTACTTTGGTTGGCCTGAGAATGTTGGAGGAATCCTCCATAATTTCAGTTCTCCTCTAGTATTACACTCGGTGGAATGGGAATTCGAACTTGTATGAAAGTTATAATTCTGTTGCGAAGCTCTATGAACCTCTCTGATGATGGTCTCTGGTTCTTTTACAATCAGCAGGCTCATAAGGATTGTTTCAAGGTAAATACAAGTTGATTCAGAACATTTTTTTGAATATTCGTCTATCCACACATTGCCGCTAGCCCCCCAAATTATCAAACTCAAATCTACAATCTTTTGCACATAAAGCGCAGCGAGCGACTGTAAACTCGACACAAATCCCCACTGTTGTATGTATATATATGCTGGAACCATCTTCGAGCTCTCACTAATTGCATTTCTTCGGCAAGCGTGAATTCGATCCAACCGAGAACCCCCCTCGTCCTAGATAGGAGTAGAGTTAAGTAAGGTAGTGTAAGTAATAACTTATAAATACCAGTAATCATATCACGATGTTTTTTGGATTTGTTTCGATCTACTACTAACATCACATTTTTGAGGCTCAACAGCGGGTCAAGTTTACCTAAGGAATTATCGCTCGGTAATTGGCCTTTGGGTTCGTGGTCCAATTTGCTCCCGCCTAGCACAGCAACTAGATGCTCTCGTTCGATTTAGTGAAATGAAATCAATTTTTTCTCTTGGTGCCGTAGACGTAAACCACCCATAGGCGACCAATTCATTCTCCCTCACACAATTAAAGAACGGCCGATGACCTTGAGAGTCGCAAAGTCGTGAATTCCAGTCCACCAACGAATATCTCGAATCACAAGAGTCTTTTGCGCCGAATCCGACGTTTCCCCTCTATCTTTCCTTCAAGAATCAATCGCTGAAAGGCGTATTGGCTTGCTACAAGAAATGTAGTTGCTACCAGTAACTCATAACTAATTAGTTTTTTAGTCATTATTCACGCAAATAATTAGTAATATAGGTATACTTTTTTTTTCGGCGGAAAAAAATATGTAGCAGGGAATTAATTTTCTTTGCGCAACCTGACTTTACATATGTGCTAGTTTTTATGTAAAACCACAATAACAATTAGTGTTTGCAAGTATTTTGAATCGTTTATCTATTCGTTCTCTATTTTTGGGCGATTATAAGAAGAAGAAAAAAAAAAGAATTGCGTAAGCATAACCAACTTTTCGAGTCGGTTAGCTGGAGTTCAGGGTGGAGGCCGCCATTCCATTCATCCTTTGATGTCTTAGAGAGGCTTCGTTGTAATCTGACAGACGACATAACTATTAGCACACTCAGATGATCAGGGTGGAGCCTTTAAGTTCATTCGTCTCTTGTTGTCCCAGGGAGGCACCCTACCAGTTTTCATCGTCCTACGGTGAACAGGAGAGATTTAGCTCACTCAAAAGATCGGGACTTCGCTCCACTCTTGTTGTCTCAGAGGGGCTTCCAATCGTTATGATTGATATTACGGCTTGTGGTCAACGGATCCTCACCAAAGTCAGCGAGGCACAAGTCCTGACATGGAAATACAACATATCAAAATTTCGTACAAATCAGACCAGCCGTTTCGGAGGAGTAGTGAGCACAACATTTTGTCCATACATGTATATATATATACATAAAGAAATATGAAATAATGACTATTCTGCACCCTCCGAAACCCAAAGAAAATGCATCCTCACCCCCAAGTGCCGCCTTTGCCGATGGCTGTTGGGTAAAACAAAAATTAAGAAATTTTCTCATATAATCATCGTACAGCCATGTCATCTTCCGAGAGTGAAAACAATGTTTCTGCCACTTACAGGTAAATTCGGAACGGAATTTAATTATTAGTTACTAGTAGTGACTAAATTGTGCAGCTAAACTAGTTTTTAGTTACTAGCGGTAACTAATCGAATAACTGGATCAGTTACTCTGCAAATAATTATTTATTATTCGCCACTGTAGTAACTAATTTAGTGGTAGTTATTAGTCTAACTTCTTTTTACCCAGCACTGCCTCCCACCCTCAGCGCATAGTTCAGGTGGGGGCAGACAATTTTAAAATAGCTTACAATAACTGCAATATCAAAATACCCAGGCAGGTCCTAAAGAAGATCCCTGAAAAACTAAGAAGATCCCCCCACTCGTAGACTCCACACTCAGCCTTTTGGCCGTGCATTGCTTGGACAAATAGACGGAGTTTCATTGTTATTAATATATATTTAGAAATGTTTTGTAATCTAGTCTCAAATAGTTTCGATCTAATGAAAATCCCTGCATGGGGATTCATCTATTACAACAATAATTTAATTTAAATGCCACCAGTAGAAGAATGCGTCGAAATGGGTTTCCTCCGAGAATGGCAAATGGCTGATTCGAAGATTCTTCGGCTTTGAGAAAGTGTTGAGACGCTCCCAAGCTTCCGACATCCCAGTTGAAAGAACATCGGTTGAAGGAGGGGCGCGCAAAGGAGAGAAAACATTCGGAAAACGTTGACCTTAATTCGATGTTTTCTTGGTAAAAGAGGAAGTTTTAAGGGATACACTGTGTTGGCAAGCCGGTGGAAGGAGTTTTCCCCCCTTTTTTTTCTAAGCTCCTCCCGAAAAAGAGAGGAGAATGAACCCAGGGACGCCGGGACCACCAATCAAATCCTGGTTCCACAAGCCTCTTTTTCAGAGTCCATTTCCTCGCTAGTAAGTACGAGGTTCATTTTGGTCGACTGGTTTCTCATTCAACTGTTGCTAGGAATAAAGTCTACGACGCTCTCAAATTATCGTTGTACTATTAATTCAGTCGTCGACTAAGTAGGTATTTTGGATAAAACTAAGAATTCGCTGGAAAATACTACGTACATGTTCACTGCTAACCTGATCTATTCCGTCATACCTTCATCACACCTCAGTCACCCGTATAAAGTGTTGGGAATAACCTAATCGTCGAATACAAATACGATTGTAATCGCGATAATTATTCGTTGATTCTGAGTCAACTGCGATTATATTTGTATTCGTGTAATCGTATTTGTCTGTCGGCAATTACACGAACACAACCCATAAAAATGCGTCACGGCCATCAATTTCAATAGGGCGTCCCTCCTATAATATGCGAAGCCTTGCTAATATTACCTAGCTTCTTAGGGACGTCCTTAAAGCGAATTCAACGAGGAGCCCATCTTGTCTCAAATATATTTAAATAGGACGTCCCTCTGAAGATAGGTAATATTAGCAAGGTTTATCATATAATTGGAGGGACGCCCTATTGAAATTGATAACTGTGACGCATTTTTATGGGTTGTATTCGTGTAATTGCCGACAGATGAATACGAATATAATCGCAGTTGACTCAGAATCAACAAATAATTATCGCGATTACAATCGTATTCGTATTCGACGATAAGATTATGCCCAACACTGCCCGTATACAGGATATCCCGACTTAAATTCATCACTTGAGTGAAAATTCCAAAAAATTCCAAATCGTACTTTACTTTCCTTTGTTGAGTTAATTATGATAGTTTCATTTCATTGTATTGTATTTCCCGTTTGTTAGAATGACTAATTTTATAGTAATGTAAACTGAGCTTGTCCGTAAGAAACTAAATGAATAAAATATAACAAATTAAAAATCACCCACTGAGGGTTGATTTTAGAGCTCATTTCTGATCAAAAGTTCCTCTTGGAGATTTTCTTTAAACGCTTAGTTTCGAGTAATTACTTTTTCAAGATTTATTTCGAGTTTTCGACGATTTGTCACAAAAACGACCATAACTCCCTTAATTTAACTCGTTTCACCTCTAAAATCACAAAATTGAGTAAGGATTGGGGTAAAACAGGGGTGAGGAGATCTGCAGGTCAATTGATTCAGCGTAAAACCATACGTACAAATGGACCCTAAACTCGTATTTTCATGAAAGATAATTTTTCAAGAAAACTACCGATTTCATTAAAAAAACCAAGTTTATCAACATTAAAACATAGTTTTCTTTCCTGATTAGCAAAGTGAAAGTAAAATTAACTACACGGTTGGAAAGGTCAGATTTGAGCTCTGTTTTTACTCTTCTTGCCTCTTGAAAAAATATTGGTTCTCATTGTTTAATTTTCGATTGAAGGAACTCAAGGTTTTCCAAATTAGGTAAAATTTGCTTTTTAGAGGACTTTTTCATGTTCCAAATCTTAACTCTGAAAAAAAGGTCAGGTGTTTATTCGATAAAAAATTTGATTTTCTTGCCAACGATATCCTTAAATTTGAATTTTCACAGCAAATTAAGGGAGATTTTAGTGGCAAAAGGTGAAAACACGAGAAAAAAATCTTAAAAATTAATTTTCTCAAAAACTAAATAGTAAAAAAAAAAAAAAAAAAATCTTTGCGAGGAACGAAGAACTTTCAATCAGAAATGAGCTGCAGAATCGGCCTTCACAGTATGATGAACTTAAGTCGGGACACCTGAATATTATACGAAAATATCATAAGAATCTGGTGAAGATTAAGCGAGCGATGCGTGTTGCTAGGATTTGCGTCTGATCGTTTGGGCGTGAATGTTATCATTCATTTAAGGGCAACGAAATTCATGTTGGAATACAAAATTGTTTCATTTGCATGCACAAATTTTAAGTTGGCATATGGAAAAAAAGCCTGATTTTAATTCATTAATAGTTACTCTGGGATCTATGATACGCTGCAAATTATTACGCAAAGGTTTATAATTTCAGTGTGGGGGCAGCCCTTCTACGCAGAGCCTGTCTATATTTCTAATAACCTGTCTATAATTATTGAACAAAATGTTTTATACATTGGGTACCTACATATATCTAAATATATTTGTATAGGTGTAGACACCTACCTAAGAGAAATTATTTAAATTAAATAACACACGTAGATTTGACGCAACCTGACCCCCCTCCCCCTCACTGAAACCTGACCCACCAACTGAAAAAAAAGAAAAAAAAAATCCTTGCAAATATGGCACCAAAGATAATATTACAAAATTAATTAATCAAAAAGCGAAAAATACCTCCTACCTACATGTCATTCTGGACCGAGTAATGTTTTCCAAGGTTTCAACCTTAGATTACGGTTTAAACCACCCATCGCGACCGTTACACTTTGAGCTGCGATTTCTCATCACTAAAAATGAGCTTGGTTTAAAAACTTGCACACCAGGCTCAAAATACATTCTCCGCTTAACTGCAGCTTAAGCGTTGAGTAAGGTTTAAACTAGTCATGTACCCGTGGACCTTAAAAATGCTTTCTTTTTTTATACGTTTCACAATAGTCATCTAGAAATTTCGTTGTTGCTATTTCAATTATTCTTGTCTTGTTTTCTGTCACATCGGTTAAATGTTTGAATGTTAAATTATAATTCGCTCAACAATTTATTCATTCTCAAATGGATTGCATTACGGTCTCAACATCACCCTGTAAGCTAAAACGTTCATCCTTAGAATCGGTTCAGACTCAGAACCCTCCCAGCTGAGTTTGCACATTATTAATTCCTTTATTCCTCATATCTCCATACGGTTTAATTAATTTAAGGTCTATAATGGAAAAAGTGAGTTTATATCTCGTACATTAATCCCGAGATGGGATCTCTCACGGAATTTGATCTTCATGTGATTATATTCTACCCCTTTCCATTTTTTCATTTTCCCTGATGATCAACTATTATAATTTCCGCCGTTTTTTTCCGTCCACCAATTAATTTTTTAATCTCCCGAGAGTGTGCTCTTCCGCTGCATATATTATTTGACTTGCCTTGAATTCTCACAATTACAAATTTAGGTAGGTTAAAGAACGTAGTAGGTACTTTCTATTCCAAACAAAGTGCGCCTACATTATGTATGCATATCAAGTTATATCTTATCTTTTGAAAGGCATTGGGGTAAATCATAAGGGCCGCATTGCAATCCTGAAGAATGTATTACTTGAGCTGCTATAGTCCGCTTTTAACCTCAACCAATGAACCTGTTATAATAATTTAGAGAAGTAAAATGACGTAGTTCAGTTTAATAATATTGGGTGTTAAACAACTTCCATCTTTCTCGGTGCTGTATCAATATTTTCAACATTGAAAATTAGAATGGTAGTATAATATATAATGTTTGTTTTTCTCAGCTAAAAAGTTTAAGATCAACAAGGAATTTCTTCGTCGAATTATAGTCGTTCATCACCAAGCATAGGATAATGTTACATGAAGATAGGCAATAGTCGTGGGAATTGGTGAAACGTGTCCCATTAATGGAGGGTACAACTCGGGGGTTAACAGTTTATAAAAACGAAGGATTAACTAGGATTAGGTAATAGACGATGCAGTAGATATTAAACTGTCAATCAGAGATAAACATCTTATGAATGACTTGAAATCTAAGACGAAACCTGTTCAGAAAAATCTCAAAAAGCGAAATGAGGTATCAGGAATTTTCCAGAATGTAGAGAGTAAATGGAGTTCTTTTGAGCACCCAGTGCTCAGAAATCCTCACCAAGTATAACACTGGTTCAGGAAAAAACGTCTGCCATGTTGGGTGGTCAGTATAGTTTCCTCACCTATTGTAACATGGACGTATAGAATTAATTCAAATACGTGTCGAAATATTAGAATGCAAAATATAACAGTATCTAGTACCTACAAGTATATAAATGCTAGTATATAAATTAGGGCTATAATTTTTTGAATTTGTTGAAATTGTCAAAAGGTCAAAACACACAATAATTGAAAATTGCATCCAAATCGATTCATTATTCGCGGTGTGCCTTTTAATATTGGTTTTGCGTATGCGCAATAGTTAGGTACCTATTATTCAGAAAAATGCGACAAAATAAAAAGTTTGTTATCCTGGACCCAACAACCTTTCGAGTTTGAACGAAATTGGACCAGTAGATGATAAGAAATCGATGTTCTAAGAAATTAACGTTCGCGCATGCCTACAGACTGCTATTTATCCAATTGCAAATGAAATTCATTGGGGACTGTCTAAAGGAGCTAACTAGCAAAAACCCCGAAGATATTAGCAAAATCGATGGCTATTATTCCATCCATTGTGATATAATTTGTAGGGGATTTTTTTTTAGCGCGCAGACTTAATCGCCTACCGAATTTGATCGAAATCGGACCAATAGATGATGAATAATTGACAATATGGGAATTTCACGTTTGCGATGCGTACAGACTGTCAAGAGAGTAACTTTAGTTTTATTATGAAACAGCAGCATTGTCAGGTATTGATGGCAACGCAGACTCCGAGACAATTATCTTGCAAAACTACACCATTCCAGTTTATCGTTTATTCTTTTATTGAGATCTATGTACTTACGTACTTACTTAATAAAATAATTAACTTCTGAGTATTATAAAGTGTAGATCACTAACATAACTTGATGTCGAAACCTAAAACCAGAAGAAAGTCGGTTCCAGACTATGATTACTATGATTCCAGACTATGATGAGATTATGAAGACGAGGCAGGCGCCAAACAATTACCGAGTCATTCACACTTCAAAAGGGTAAGTGCGAAACCACCAAGGCCGTTAATGATTGATACTGGTTCTAATGTGGGCCAAAAGTGGAAAATATGGTCCCAAAACTTTGTTGCAAGTAGCAACTTTCATGACGGCAATCAGTGAAGACGCGATCGAAATTTTCGATACGTTCGCGTTAAAAGAAGGCAAATCAATGATCTAACGACTGTAAAACGAAGATTTTCGGACTCTTCGTAAAAAAATCGAACATAACAAACGAGAGATACCTTTTCAACAAAATCCTTCAAGAAGTAGGACAAACACTTGATGATTTTCTCACAAAAATCCTCACAGAAGCCAACGTTTGCAAATTTCACGATATGAAACATGAATTAATTCGCGATAGAATAGTGATAGGTGTATTTGACGGTCGCGTACGTGAAAAATTGCTTAACGAAGATAAGCCGACATTTAATGATGCCTTTAAAATTTGCTGCACAGCTGAAGAAACCTTAACAATTGATTAACCTGAAAACAAATCGTTTTAAAAAATCTATGAGGAACTTTCGATCAGAAATTAGTTGTAGAATCGACCTCTAGGAAATTTTGGATCAAAAGTCTAAACCTTGCCAGAGGGTGAGAGGCCATGAAGTTAGACTGCACCATAAACCGTTCAACTCCTGAAAAGTTAATCGAAATATGATAAAAAACAATAGAAGTCTTGCTTGTTACAAGGTCTTGAGGTTTGGGCGTGCGCACTAGCTACTAATGAAACATTCTTCTTGAAACTCATATCATAGGTTAATCAATGCATTATTTCTCACCACCCACCGAATTGGGGCGAAAACGGACAAATAGGCTATTTAAAAAAATCGAGAGGGTTAAAATTCTCTCTCTCTCTCTTTTATGGATAGTTTTTACATTATTTCGCTCTGCATTCTTTACATCCTTCAGCCTATCCATATTAAATATTTATTTACGTATAACATCTTGATTTATTATGGTATTATTCTGTTAGAGCTAGCATAATTACTCGCATGCATGCATTACTTACCAATATGTTTAAGTCAATGGACTATTACAATGATTTCCGCTCCGTATAGCTAAGCAATGATACTAACCATTCCTGGGCTGCCGTTTGGTTCCATTGGCGGTACGTTACCCGGGGACAACAATAACCGGATTGTATGAAGATAAATGTCTTTTGGTTGGTTACTACTATCCGTAGGGGAGAGGGATCGTAGGTCGTGGGAAATCACCGCCAGGTTTATACGGTTAGTAATCATGAAGTTGTGCAGAAGCCACGTGGGTTTGATGCCGCCTGGTATCACTCGCAACTCATATATCAGCGGGTGGCCGAGTGAGTTTGAGCTAATTAGCCCCAATGTTTCCCGCTACCCCGAAACTCTTGCAGATAGGGGCGACGTGCTCCATTTCGCTCCTCCGCAGGATTGTTAGCCTGATCCTCTCCCAAGCGCTACCCTACCAGTTCTGTCGGTTGAATCCAGGCTCTCCTCCCATCCTGCCGTTCGAACACACCGAATTTCCCTTCCTCTGTCACACATCTACGGTATCCGCAAGTTCGTTGTGTGACGTAAAGCCTTTCACGTCCATGGAACTAACTGTTGGATCTGAATCAGCGATTCACCGCTCTTCGGAACTACCGTCGTTATACATCTCCAAATATCACAATTAGAGGCATTAATTCTGCTTAACACCCTCTCCTCTACTTTTTAGAACCTTCCTCTGAGGCTATGTCTTGTAGGCAAAGCTTTGTTAACTAGATAGACTCCTATTGGAATTGGTAGACAACCCAAGCATGAGAAAAGAAAATAATCGCCCATAAATCCGTTTCAGACCATTCTAAGACCGAATCCTTAAAAAAAAGCCAAGTGTGAGGAGCACGTTATCACCAGTTTCCTCGTTGCAGAAGAAATGACCCCTCTCGAAATTTATTCACAAAATAGAAATGTTTATGACGAAGGTGTGATGAACCGAACTTACGTTCACAGGGGGTGCCCTGAATTTAACCCATGGAGAACGTGTTTTAACCATGATCAAAATTTTGGAAGACCATCTATTGCGACATCAATATTGAAGAAACCGTGTGGGGATCAAAGATTGACGTTGGAAAAACTTTGCGCGATGTTTCCTCAACGGTCAATATCTCTGTTTTCCGAAAATTGTCTGCGATCTTGACGCCAAGTTACGTTTCTTCAGTATTCTGTTGACGGTCGTCCTCTCCTTTGATCATTGTGAACAGAAGTTCTTCTTTCCTTAGGTTCACAGCATCATTTGTAAAAGTTAGGTCGGTTCATTACACCTTCGACTCTAGTGATTTCGATTCGCAAACAAAATGTTTTAGGTGTTATTCCATCTACAATGACCAAACGGATTACAACGCGGGCCTCTAACTTGACGGCATATTTAACTGACTTGTAAAACGCTCACCGAAACCAGAGTTTTTGTACTAAAAGTTGAATGACCTCTCAATTTCACAACGCCATTCAGCCAAATTATTTAAAAACATTTTCCTTTCCCTTGAAGGCACCAGTACTCTTACTTTCTGAACAACCCTCTTATATAAAAGGCCTCGTATAAATTGGTAGGTATAAATTGGCAACGTTTTCCTGAACATGATTCAAAGTGTGATCCTTGAATAGTGCGTAAACCCCCACGACCCACTTCAGTTTCGTACAAATTTTGATATTAGTAATAACAGTTGTTATTGAATGGTAATAATGCATTTAATTGTAGGTAGTAACACATGGTACATAATAGGTACCTACATATCTATTGCTTAAATTAAATTTTCTCTAGCCTTCATACTATATGAGTAGTAAAAATCTTCTTTCACTAACTTGAACGATTTTATTTTTGCCATGGAAAAATTATTCTCCACTGAGATCTCAACGTTATGATTGCCACGTCCTTATCACTAGAATTATGCATACAAAATGCCATGCGAGTTTATGTCATTAAAGTAGCTAGGTACGTCATTTTCTTATCCCTTTTATGGACATTAATGTACCTAAATTCGAAGAAATAGTAATTACTACTGTTCAGGGATTTAATTAAAATAATCATCGGCATATTTAGTACAAGACGATGATGAAATTGAAAAGTGATTTTCAATCTTGGACTAAGGTATCATTTTCAATTTTGAATGTCGGAAGGTATCACTAGCCTTTCATGCTTTTTATCAAGCTCAGAATTGATGAAATCTTCTATGAAAACCAATAACACAACCTTTTCTACAACAAGTAGAACGAACACAAACCCAATATGAAATGGTTTATCTGATAAAAAACCATTTCCACCGGATCGAAGCTTCCCATTGTCAAGCGAACATAAAAGAAGGGTCGCCACAAACCCATGGATCTCTCTCGGATCAAGGGTGTTTTTTCTTTTACTGCTTTAATGGTCGATGGAGAGAAGAGGATTTCAGTCCCAAGTTTTTATTCGGTCGCCGGGTTAATTGGCGTGATCTATAGCTTGTGGATGAGAACGGGACTCCAAGTGGCTCCAAACCGCCTACTGCCAACCCCTTGCTCCCAACCCTATCGATACAATTCTTACTTCAATAATTCATAGCCGTTCGCCTTGTTCAGACCGCAATTCATCGCTTCCCTAACTGGATAGCGCAGTTCACGGAGGGGCTACCGATTTATTTGCTATATTGGATACAGGTTTTATCTTCCTATGTACTACGCCACTCTACCTATTGATTCTAACATTTTTTTGCCGGAAGTTTCCTTTATTAGCTATAGATATAGTAAAAATGAAGCTAATATAATGGCTCCAAGAATTCCAAAATCAAAACTTCCCAAAAACTTCTTCTTTGAAATCTGTTTTGAAGTATTCTGAAATGAATCCTAGTATCAACACTGTTTCGTGTCATATATACCTACATATGCATATATTATCCCAAACGATAACCCTCCTTAGGATTGAATTAAAAATTCCTTTCCTCCACCAAAAAAATCAAGCTATCCAAATGAAAGGATGATCTCGTTAGCCAGCACTTTTAGAGCACATTAAATTGGTCAAATTTGAAGAAACTCCTAAAAAATCACTAAAAAATGATTAATTTAATTTTAAAACAGAACTTCAGTCAAAATAGGTTATCGACAATGAACTTGGCACATTAATGTATTTTTCTCCCACAAAATTATGCTGAAAATGTAGGTACTTAAATATCATTGATTTTTTAAATAGTTCAAACTTTTTTCTGGCAGAATATTATTTAGAACAATTTTTTTCTCATAAAACTGGTTATTAAAAATTTCTATGCACTCAAGGAGTCCAAATTTCATAACAATGTAACATAATTTATCATACGATAATTTACGAAAATTCGCAAGTTTCGAAATAGGTATATCAAAAACGTGGACAATGAGAACTGTGTGGGAACACGGGGGAGGGTGCTCCCTCGGCAAACTGCCGGAAATATTTTCAAAATGTGCAAACATCATCAACGCACGGAGCTTTTTTTTCCCCCGAAAAATATCGTTTCTGCTTTGTGTTTAGATTGTTACTGCCATTATAACTTTGTGAAGAAGCAGTCGTTGAAGTGAAAGCTGTAGATGCTATTTTGGTTGCTTTCCACAACACACTGCTGACAAAAATATTTCCTCATCCTTCTGTATTGGAGTCGACAAATGAGTCGTCAGAATCAAAAGAAATACCAGCTCCGATTTCGAGTTCATCTCGTTCCTTCTCATCATCTGGATCACCGATTGCAAGTTCCTCGTCGATACTTTTCATCAGTAACAACACAATATTTAAAATAATTTCCAATAATGAACCAGTGTACCAACATGTGTTAAAAAAGCGCTTCCCAGGAGTAGTGCATTTTGATAACATGAACATTACTAAGCGATTGGCGACACTGCAAAGACCAGGGGACAATTGAAGGGTGATGGACGACCTCCCAGAAGAATATCTGGGGTGTGGAGATGGGAAGCAAGGCCTCGTGACTTTCATTTCCACTCAAGTTATTGTATCATACGCCTGTGAGGCACCTTATTCCAGGAATAATAAATCTGAGGTAATTGGTATGTTACCAAACAGTTGAAATTTAAAACTAAGGACCGGACACGACTTAATCAACAGGAGCCTTTTCTTACTTGACCGAGCCGACACCGAGAACTGCGAGTTTTGTGAAGAAGTTACTGAAGACGTGGAGCACAAACTCTCAATGTCCACTATATGATGAGGAACGACGTTGCCTTGCTGAACAATGAGCAAGATTTGCCTAATTACAACCGTGAAAAGTGATACTAATAAAAACTTGTTACAATTTACAAAAGACGTTGGAATAATTTTTTTGAAAATCGCAGATTTTGAAATTTTGATACAAACATTCTTATCATGCTAATGTAGGTTCTGGTTACATGCCTTTACAGCATAATAAAGCACAACACAAAATAGCGGATAAGAGTAAATCAAGGCGTGGCGTCAAACTTAATTGGTCAATTAAGAAACTGAAAAATGATATTCAATGTAATTTACATTTATGCATGCGCAGAATGAACTGATGATTTCAGAACAATGAAATAGTTTTTGAAAAATCATTTTTGGAAGCACAAGAATGAAATCCTGGCTTATATTCGCCAATGCTTTAAAAAAATATTTAAAAAATGGACTAAAAAATAGTGACTGGCAGATTGCTGGGGAGCGCCAGCAGTGTGATAGTAAAGACCGCGCTCGGATGAAGATAATGATAAACCAATTAAGAAAGTGATCGAAGTATGTTTTAAATTAAGCAAGCTTGCTTTTTGTTTATTGTGACATAATTCGTTCATACTTCGAATCATTATATATTCTTACTTTTTTGCGTTGCACCATAGAGGAAAACGAGAGATAATCGAGTTTCTGGAGCTTTAGTTTTCTCAGTCCGTCAGGAGTCTGGAGTGTTGTTTTTGAGAGAAAACTTCCGCGCTGGAATAAGTATTCTTCAGTCCCTTGAGGTGTTACGGGTCCTAACAGTTGTGAAGTACAAGAACTGTCACTTTCCTCCACCAAATTCAAAGGGAAGCCATTGAAGTAGGCTGAGCACATAATGCGATGATGAGGGTCCATCAATAAACCTAGCATACTAAGACATAAGATATCTAGTTAAGAAAATGACCGCATACTCCAAAATATAAGGTATATCAATTTTCATGAATACCATAATATCCTCCGTTTAAAATTTCGACTCAGAAGATCTGAGTACCCAGTTTGGATCGAGTAATTTGATAACTTCTTTTTTTAATGGAGGATGAGTAGAAATGAGAGATGTAGGTAACTCAATTCTCCGGACTTCGGAATATGACTAGTTCGAGGCATATCGCAGTACCAAACATCACTTCTTATCTCGTAATTTTATTGGTTTGAGTTTCAATGAAGTATAACCCCCTCCCTCCCTCCCTCTTCTACCTAAGTCCGTTCATTTCTGGGAGCTTTCAGCCCTTTGCAGGAGGACTCCGTATAGATAGGGTATCGACCCAATAGTTGGACAGGGCCCTGAAGTTGGTCAGTCGGTTACTTTCTCCTCAATAACAAAAGATACGGTACCTACTTTTACTGAATGTGGATCCTTTTCTTTGCCAAATGCATTATTGCCACTCCATAAAGGAAAGTGTAATGTAGTTGAAAATATTTCCTTCAGTTCGTTTCCGAATTGGTAGTGACTGGACATTTTTTGTTTTTTTCTGATTTCGATAAGGCAACGTGATCTTATTAATACGGTTTTCCTGATTATTTATGATGGTTTTAGTGAATCCCAACGATTTTTAGGCGTAGGGAAGTCATCCACAGTTGGTAAAATAACCGTATACTTTTTATTTAAAGAGAAAGTAACCAACTGTCCAAATACCGAGCTCTCACTGTCCAACGTTAGGAACATGTGTCCAATTCCTGGGATAAGGTAAGTTTTGACTTTGATAATTATTTCAAAATTCCACACTTATCCAATCTTAAAAACATTTATTCTATCATATTCTCACAAAATTTTAGGAGATAAGAAAATCAAAAGTTTTAAGATTGGATCAAGAGCCGATTTTATAGCGAGAATTGTTGTAGCTTAAAAGCTACTACCTACCTAAAGTGTTCAACTACTGGGCCCGTTAGCCTACTTGCTTAGTGTTCAGAGTCCACTAAAATAAACCGAAAGCAAATATTCTCCAACATCAATATCGGATCATTACAGAAATCTTATTGCTGCCGTTGGAATTTTAATGTGACTTCTTTCCGCGTATACCGATATAACTCATGTTGCTAATTAAGGCTGGTACATTCCTCATACTTACTTTCTTGAAGCTTCAATAGGCACCCATTCAGAATGTATCATTGTGGATAAGCTAAGAGAGATTTCAGCATTAAGAGTGTTCAGTTGAATGGCGTTAAAGTTTTACTTTAGCGATCCGTTACGCAGCAGTTAGTATTAACCCATCCATTGTATCACAAGTAGTCGAACCACCTAGAGGTAGTTCAAGGACAAGACGAGAAATAAATAGCGTTTTAGTATGATAATCATATTAGCCTTTAATGAATTCTGAAATGGGTGACCAGCATCCTCGTTTAATATTTCCTGTCTTGGATTATTCAGAAAAAGCGTGATTCTCTATACTTTTTTGTGCAATTGAAAAAATCTTGCCGAAATTTCCCTGTATTCTTTGAATGTGTGAATTGGTAGTAAGTGAGAAAATGCTAACTGCTAGGCCACGATAAGAGAAATAATAGCCAGTGCTTCATAAGGGAAATGAGCTAAGCGATCTTGAACTTTGTCGGTGGAATTCAGCGCCAGACTTTTACGCGTAACTACATCACGCTCCTATTACGGTTGTTTTGACGTATCATAACGATTAAACCCCTCGTTTATTGGAGTATGAATGGTATGTGAGTCATTCGAAAGGGAATGAATGAATGAATGGTTTCTAATTGCATTAGCATACGAGACAATGAACGTTACAATAAAAGGCACGTGGCGATGATGAGGGGGTTGAAAGGGTGCGAATGAACGGAAAAATCGAAACGTTCGAAAGGGAGCAGAGCGAACTCACAATAGAAGGATCAGAAGCAGTCCATTTCATCTTTCCCCACGCCATCACTGTTGCTTAGCTGCAATAAACTCAAATTTCTATGAAAAGTAACTGCCATAAGTATACCCATGCGTTTAAACTTGACGAAATTATCACGAAAAACTAAGAATGCTTTATGGTGTATTTAGGGTTTAGTTTCAATCCTCGAAGGGAAGGAATTTACACAATATTATTTTCAATAACAATCCTTCTGTTATCGACCAAGAAATGAATTTTTCCAATTTCTCCAATTACCTAATAAACTTCATTGCTGTTCTTCAAATGTGGTGGGAGAATATTTCTTTCATAAGGACTTCCCTGCATTGCAGCGACCTCAGCATTGCCTAATATTCCAGAGCTCTACAACTTTGACATTAGATCAGTACGGAGTATGAAACACTGTTCAATCCTTTTCTAATCCCATTTTGTGAAACTACTTTCATTCCATTGTGAGTGGCATAATTTCGTACAATGGATTTCTCCCTAGAGTATATAAAATTATCGCTAATTTCTCTTTTGTATCTAAGGATATACCTGCATATAGGTGGACCTATACGTGGACATATACCTACCAAACGTGGACAATCGACTTGCATACACTCAAAACTTCCAATTCTCCGAACAACTCATATGTTGGGCATCTACGTATTTTATGAAACGTATCTTTAATATTTTTTCTGCAATACAAATAAGGGTTCCAGAACATTATCATACATTCCATCCCATATTGAAATATCTAATGGCAACATCGATTGAACTAAAGCATAATAAATAACTTTTTTTAATCTTATCTGTCCAATATTTAACATTACTCATGACATAGGCCATTTTTCTCAGTTTATTTATAGTATATTCAACATGATGGTACTATTTTAATAATTTATAATCAATATAAACTCTTAGGTCTCTCACGAATTTGACCGTACCTAATTCATTGCAACTAAATACAATACAGGTTACCATACAGTCTACATTCCTCAGCATGTATACGCACTTACAGGTTTTCAGGCCATTACCTTCCAGAAACAATAATAGGGAAAACATTACACTTTTCCAAATTTAAGTTTAATTGATTCTAATACATTTTATTACTCTTTATGCTCCCAAAATTCACCTCCAGCCTATCCTTTGCCTCATCTCATTTAATACTATTAACGGCTAAAGTGATATCATCTGCAAAACAAATATATATATTCGACCCCCCAAATCCAAGTTTACTATGACATTCACATAGAGAACAAACGAACTTGGCCCCAGCGCAGTTCCCTGAGAGATACCAAACTCTCCGATCAGTCCTACTTCATTATTGATCTCGATTGATTTTAATTTTAATTCAAGAGGTTCATGAATGTTTATCTAATTAATTTTATTACTATTGTAGCTTCAAGCCGTGCATGATTAAAGATATACTTGTTACAGTTAATATTTCAATATGGCGCAGCCGTAGTTCAACGAATTTCAATCAATAATCGCAATTATTCGAACTACTGTGAAATGTACGGTACGTAAATTAATTATTCATATTATGTGCCGTGACCAAGGGAACCTCAAACCAACTGCAAATAGTACTTGACAGTAACTGACATTTTATTCATGACTTTTATAACCGCTTTGGGCGGTTGACTGATTCCGATTACTCCAAACTGCCTCAGAGGGACCGCGAATCGCAACCCACGCTCCATTTGATGCTGCGTGTGAGTGTGTATGTTGGCCACCCACCTCGTAAGACATGTGTGTCTTTCATATTGCTTCTTTAATAATAAAAAGCAGCTTTCCTCAACCAGTGAGAAGGTGGATTATTAAGAGCCTGCATATTTGAGGAAGGTGTGATAGAATGTCTGATTAGGTCCCGTCACGTGGCCAACGAATTGGGTTAACTCGGTAACTTCCCCCTACATTCATTTCCGTGAAAGATATTTTTTCTGTCGTTGCTCGGGACGGTTGTGTATTTTTTCTCCATTTCTTTTTACTTCATCATTTGAAAAGTAAAATCCCACATTGCTAACTGCAGTTACGTATTTTATAATTTTTAATAGACGTAGTTTTTATCAACTTTTCGAAGACCAGGAGATGTGCATGGTGTCATTTTTAACTATATAAGAATGAACGGCCAAAGAAGGAAACTGTGATACGTTCTGAAAACCTTTATTCATTAGGCATTATGATTATTATAATAAATAAATTCCATTAGTTTAGAATCTCGATAAAGTACCTGAAAACAAATCGAAACGAACAAGCCTTGTTATAGCGAAGTATCTTCAAATTCTCTCGTTCACACAAACTGTTAAAACGAAGATTTTTTTTTTTAATTTTAAATTTTCTACTTTATTATCAACTCAATGATTATATAGTTTTGATAATGATTGTTTATAGTAAATAAATTTAATTAATGTGTTACCTACTTGAGGTTGGGTACAACCCAGTGGTTGTCCCTAATCAGTTAACAAATAGTATAATGTAGTTAATTAGTATAGTTAATATAATATATAATATAACAAAATAACGAAAGTTTGTACGAATAAATAAGTTTGTTTGAATTGAAAACATTTATAGGAACTTTACATTAGGAACTTTTTTTTTTTTTTTTTTTTTTTTCGTAATAATTTAAGTCGGGTAATTTTGGTTCGCAGGTTGGAGTTGGAGTAGTGAGTCTTGGGGCCTCTTCCGATTCAATCTTCTTGCTGTAGAGGGAGGTGTTGCTGATTCGGGTATTGAGGCTATTAACGGGTTTTCATGTTGCATCATACCTTTATTCAGATACTGATGAAATCCAGAGAGAAGATGAAATGAAATTGTCGGCGAACTAACTAAAATCGAGAATGTGGTGTCTCCAGGGTGACGATGGCATGTAAGCAACGATTGTAGGTATGTGTTGTCAGGATAAAACTTGTTTTACATCCCCCCCACCCTTGTGGGGAGGGGCACCAATTTCGATACGTGAAACATACTCGATTCGATCTTCATGTGTCCAGTATCAAGCTCAAAGATAGAGTTTGATATTTCTTTAATAATCTTCAAAATTCCAATCCTTATTTCTTCTAATTTGTTTCTATTCATCTTCGAAACATGGTCAACATAAACAAAACCCCCCTCTTCGAAATCATGTTTTCTTTTTCTGTCGATAAACTGTTTATTATAATTAAGATTCTTAACTGTGTTTTCGCAGGCTATTTCTCGATCTCGTGTAATATCTCCCTTAGGTTAATGACATGAGGGTATTATAGAAATATTTTTTCCAAATAATAACTATTCTGGACTAAAGGTAATGACAGAATGGTCCGTGGAGTTGTATTCTTGAACACATTCATAAGCCACTTTTGACCACGCTCTACTATGAGTTTAATTTATTTTGCAACGGATTCTGTTTACTAATGTTTGATCTAGTCTTTCGTTCAAACGATTTGAGGCGGGGTTATTGATTGAAGTAAATATAAGGTTTATTCTTTTTTTTCAGAAAATTTTTAAATTCTGTAGAAAACTGGATCACAGGAAGTTAAGTGCAAGATAGGTACCAAAACTTTTGAATATGGAACATCGCCAAAATAGCGTATCGGCTGCACGCGAATTTCTTCATTGTTATGAAATGGAGGGTGAAGCCTTGATCCAACTTGGGTACAGGGGGTTAACTAAGAGACAAAAAGGCAGTCCCGAAAATGGCGTCATACCCACTTCCTGTCAGCAAAACAATGCTAAGTTCAGTTTTCAGAGCGGAAGATCATGGCATCTGAGTTTTGGGACAGAAAAGGTGTGTTGTTGGTGGATTTCATGGTCAATGAGACTACTATCAATGCTGAAGAATACTGTAAGACCCTAAAAAAATATACCAATTGGAGGAGAATGCTGACTCGGGGTGTGTCCCTCAATCTCGACTACGGCAGACCCCACATCGCTCGTGTGACCCAGGATCTGCTTGTGTCCTTTGGATGGAATGTTGTGACCCACCCACGCCATTTTCCGGACTTAGCGCCCTCAGATTATCATTTGTTCACCAAATTAAAGGAATTCTGGGGTAGGAAATGTTTTTCCAACGACGAGGAGGTGAAAGAGACAGTGGAGAAGTGGTTTTGAGAGATGGAGAGAAGCGTATACGATGAGGGTATAAAAAAAGCTGGTGCTCAGGATGAAGAAGTGTCTTGAACTAGGAGGGGATTACGTAGACAAATGAGCTCATGTTTCGGAAGATACCTTGTAAATTTGATTGAAATATATGCATTTTTCGATTTTTAACAGCAGTTGTAACCTTATTTTCTGGATAAACCTCATATTTCACTGTTAACTGCTACAGCAGGTGAACGAGGAACGAAAATAGTAACACTACCAGGACGTTGCTACCGAAGAAATAGGGCAGCGATCGATAACGGTGAAGTGACTGGAAACAACAGTTAGGTGAACCGCGCATCTCCTGAAACGAAGCTACATAAGGTCACAACAGCAGGGTATGAATTCATACGATAAATTCAAATGTAATATTGGTCTTATGATATTGTAGTATTTCACCTCTATATGCAAAAACTCAGCAAATAGTCTTTTAAATTAGTTTTTTAAAGACAGTCTTTTCCATACTCCGAAGTCAAAATATCATCTGCTGGATACCTCTTGAAAGTCTCTTAACTAATCACGTTCGGGGCCCCGACTCTCGAGAAGTGACGTAATCATGTTTGGAAACACTGTTTGAACTTTACCTTTCGACGCAACGAGCGTCGGCATTATTACAAACAAACGTGTGGAACAACGAGGAAGACTGTCTTCCCCTCCCATGGAAAATCCCGCTTGAGTTAGGCCCCGTTACGTACGTGTTTAGATAGCAAACGCGGTAGAGACACCTCCCTGCTCACCTTATATACCTCTCTTCCCGTTCCATTCTCAATCCCGAAGCTACCCACCTGAGTTGAACTCAGGATTCCAACTTTATTAGTAAGTTATCAGGCGCCCCTCTTCGCCTTTTCTGTTCTCATTCCTTATGAATTGCATTAGCCGTACAACTTGAGAACATATCCAGGGGGTAAAGGAGACACCCAAGTTCAGCCAGAACTCCCAAAAACCCGGATATCTTTCTCTTCATCACTAACCTTCTAAAGGAACACCTCATTAACATTTCCCGGAGTTTTTCTAGCCCTCGAGCGGTTTTTTTTCGAGTTCACAAGTCTTTGGCGGAAAAAGAATAAAGCAAGAAAAAACTGCATAAACTTTTTTTTCCCTTTTTCGTCTAAAACTCGGTGAGATGTCTCCAAAGGGCAAATACGTCTTGAAACTTTAACCATCGTTTCGTTTCCCAACTTTCCCATGAAAAGATCTCATCGTTACTTTTTGGGGTTAGACTGCCATAATATTCCCTTGATGATCTTCGTAATCGATCATTTATTTTTCCCTTTAACTGTCCCTTCGTCGGTCGGCTTCCAAATGCCGCTTTGCCCTTTCACTTTCCTCAAAGTTTAGACGTTCCTAATGGTTTCGAGGTATTATTCCAAAGGACCTGGTGGAATTATAATTTAACTCGCTGGAATCAATATTAGAATACGTTTAATCATTCAGATTCTAGGAGGAACGATGGAGTGGAATTGTAATGATTGAATCTTGAATCATTATTAGTGCGCTTCTTCACGGAATGATTAGCGAAAGAACATGCTTTATTCACATATTTCTATTCGTAAATGGTGAAGGTGCTAATTAAGGTTCCCTGTGATAATAAATTATTGCTGTGTAAGTCGGTCGTATCCAACCTGTTAAGAGGCCCAAGTCACTGAAGGTGATATGTACCTCTCCTAATGCAGGAAAGTCCGTTACTCCGAGGTCGCAGATGGATGACCTCCATAGGGACCGCTGACCTATATATAATTGAAGTTTTAGACCTTTTAGAATCTTGAAACAAAATCCTGATAATCGTGAAGAGGGTACCAGCGGCTTTCTATACCAGACAGATGCACTCGGGAGAAATGATATGCAACCTCTATAAACAAGAGACAATATGATTTATAAAGATGAATAGCAAAGCAAATTACATATATTCGTAGAAACAGAACAATAGATTGATGGTAGCAGTACGGTACGATACTTAATCAAGTATAATACAACGAAATATGAACATCTTACATTCTAAATGATACATGAGTAATTCAATCTTATAGCGAGCCTTAAGTCTATGGTTTTAACCTTTTGCGGACGTATGGCATGTGTGACATGCACTTGTTGTCAGCTCGATTTAAAACTATGGCGCATGTGAGACATGCCGCCGCTTTTATCCTCAATTACTTATTCCTACGAACTTCTAAGTAATTTCTGGGCGGTATTTACCCATCTGAGATACCTATGCAACGAAATGATTCAATATTTTGGGGGGCAAACCTTTTTCCGCTCCCTCCATATGAATTGCCAAATGAGAAACTCGTGGATTGGATTTCCAGCTGGGAATATTACTGTTGTGATCATAATTTTTTCTTTCCCAACTGTTTTATTCAATCAGTCATTCAAATATTGCGAGGACCTATGTGTTTGTGACTAACACATAGGTTCTTCAATATAATCTATTGAAAGCGAGTGCCAAATTTTACCTAATTTTTAAGAGTAACATAGTAAGTAATAATTTTAGTTGAGTTATGAAAAAATTAACTTGATTATAGGGTCCAGCCATTCATAAAGATTACAAATCAGTCGGGGAAATTTAAAAAATTTGACTCAATTTGGAACACAAACAATATTTGTTAGAGTGTTCAAAAATTCCAATATCGATTAAAATACCATGACGTCCAGGCTAACTCATCATCCCACAATGAGCTTTGTCCTAGTTAGCAAATGGCGGCTGGCATGTGACTGATGTCATACGACCGCAAAGCTTGATTCACCTTGACAGCCTAGCGTCCGCAAAAGGTTAAGCGCATCGATAGCATCTTCTAGGTTTCAAAATAAAATGACTCTCAATCGTACTTGTATAAAGGCACTTCATAACCCTACTCTTATAGAAGAGACATCCAAACATCGGGGGATAAATACTCCAAGGAATAAAGAAAGGCTCACGGCAAGTACTTGATAGGTGTGCTGGTACTAAAGAACATGTTCTAGACCTGAAGGGCAAACAAAAATACCTATATTGGCTATTTGTGACGCTTCTGATTTAACTGATTTTGGTACCATGATGAATGTTCTTGGGGTATCACAGTCTTATAGTGTCGATTTGTAACGGGCGCCCGTACCGTAACTCGTCGCGTGACATTAGCTGAGATGGCTCGTGAGTCTGTATTTGCAGACGTTAACAGAAGTTTACTTTCGTATCCTGATAATCGTATCCTGATAACTTTCGTACTCGAATTGGTGAGAAACTGAGGGGGGAAGGATCAACTGATGGCTAGAACTGACTATGACTTGATAGCTAGAACAGGACCTCCTGACGTCCCCCTGCTGCCTCTAGTCCATTTCGATGCCCCCAATACGTGTGATCCTTCCGCAAAACCTTACTAGAAAATGGAACTTCGGGAATTCATCACGAAGGAACCGGAATTTCAGCAACCATTTTTCGGCTGTTGGAAAAGATTTAAACTGTTAGGAAAACAAATTTTTATAGACTGAATTGGCACATTGGGCAAAGAGTGCTTTTACTCTCTGATACTCTCCCATCGAAAATCAAAATCCGTCGAAAATATGACCCGCACTAATAACTTGCTGGAATTGGTGAAAACCATTCCATTCTTTTGCAACACATTTACTACGACTTGATGTACTGAGACTAGTTTTTGTTGTAATTCGTGTAGAGCATTTTTAACCTTCCTAGTATTAAGTAGGGGCTCTTACAACCTTATACGTAACGTGAGTTGTTGAAATATATATGAAAAGTTTTAGTCAGTTTTCATGAGGTTTCGTGACTTTATTTATCCCAAAAATATCAGGAAACATTTGACTCTCTTTTTAACGTTGTTTACTAACTACATGATCAATATCACGTTAAGTAATAAATTATGAAAAACGATGTGAGGACTCCTAGAGACCCTACATGGTATTTTATGTGTTTTCGGTCCCTAACAAGTCCCTGAATCTACCTTGCTCCCCCATGGGTCTTTATTACATCATAAATATCATATTGGGTCATACGAATGAAATATTATGAAAAACCAACCTACTACAACCTACTATTGCTTGCTAATTTTGGTTTATTATTTTGACTGATAAACCTTTATAATCGACCAAGAGACAAAATTTCGAACCCCCTTCAAAATTTTTTGGATGTTTCAGGATCAGGATATGTATAATTTACAAATAAAAAAGTTAAGAAACTGTCTGTCCACCATCCTGAACGTTTTTCCGATACTACTGGACCATAGTTAATGAAACATGCGTTATGAATTACCTTTGAAGTGTAGTTGATCCTAGAGGCTCGGAATCAATTTTTATCAACGATAAAGGGTAGCATTTAGGGGCGGGAATATTCGAATATCGAGATCTCGAAAAATATTAATGATTTCATGGTTGTCATTGATCAATAGATATTATTCCAAATAATCGAATAAAACCACCCGGAGTGCTGTACGTTTATCCGTTTGCTCTCTCTAAAAGCTAAAACTTAAAAAAAGACCTCCAACTTCTATGAGAGTGCTTGAGAAATCTTGCGCTGGTGGAGATATCTTCGAATTATCGAGTCACTCGATCACTCCATCAATGACCTCTAGAGAGTTATCAAGAAGATCGGAACAAATAAAACTTACCTAGTAAGTAAAGAAAAATAACCAAAAGTATCCGCAGATTTCATTCCAATGGAATCGAGTTTAGTCACAACTTGCCGTAGGTAAGGACTAGCGAAGCATTAGTTGGTGTTTTATCTTATCTCCTAACTCATCATTTGGTAGGTTCAAGGTACACCCACGTAGGTTCACTGATCAGAGGGTCCTTTGAGTCTAATTTGATTCTTAATCGATTTATTGTGCTAAAACCTGAGGTGGATTTATTTTTGGACATCTATAATTCAACAACAAAGCATGGAGGAACCCCCTGAGGCTACTTTATTTTCTAATTGATTTACGGTGCTGAAATTTAGATAGAGCTCCTTTGGGACACTCCGAAAACAAGAGGTGCGGTAATGATCAGCTGTGAGGCCACTGAGGTTAATTTCTTTCGTTTTTGACCTCCCATTTTTTACACCATTTTTATAATTTATTAAAACGCGTAAAACAGTGGGGTCCTGGAGCTGTGAAAGTTTAAACCCATTCGGAAGGCGTGAAGCGCTAAGTTCGGATGATATTCTATTTACTAATACAGAAATAATAAACCTTTGTATAATAATTTGCTTGGTTTTTTCACGTAGTTTCAAGGAGAAATAAATCATTCATATATACGACTCGTACATTCGTCTACACGATTTCTCAAGTAATAGTGCATCATTGAAACCACTCAAGGTGAATGCTTTCATTAAAATAAGACTAAATCTTAAAAAATTCGTAATTTAGCAGTGACAAAATGAAGTTTTTATCGATCTTTTCTTCTAAATGACTCCAAAGATTTTGATGAAATTCACATGATTTACTCTTTGAATAGATACAAATGATGTCCACAATTGTACCCATTCTCGTAAAAATGATTTTCCTAGCGTTTATGTCCCTAAAATTGACAAATCCGAAAAATGTGATATATTTCAAAACGTTACATCTCGGAAACTATTTGGTCAACTGAGATGTTGATGGTCTCAAAATGTAGCAAAGGGGTTCGTTGCACCAGGTTTATTATTCCCGTTACAGATAACTCACCTCGTACATATCATTTCCACGTTCCACATTTTCCGCGATCAATATTGATTGGCTTCCTCACCACCTTTCAACCAAAAGGTAACAAATCCATTCCATTCAAATTTTCTAGAAGAGTTCAATCAAAGAAATGAGACACCCAGTCAATTGATGAGAAAATGTCAATTTTTACCGCGAACACGGAAAAAAATCGTGGCATGGATATGTCTATTTGATTTTCAATACATATCACAAATGACAGATGCTAAATGAACCATGACTGGTGACCAAATACAGGCTGAAGATGCGAAATGACCAATAACAGATGGTAAATATCGATGTCAAAATGTCTCAATTAAATTAGCGATTGACATGCAACAAAAGCCGTTGGTTTGAAAGTTTTCATGCTCTCGATTTTTGTCGTGTTCCCCCTACTACAACCCTAGAGGGTTGATAAAAATTGATGCAGAGCTTCTAGAACTATCAAGACCCCAAATGTGATTTTTAACACAAGTTTCATATAGTATGGTCTAGTATTCTGAGAAAAGCCGACTTTTTTTTTTAAATTCAATTTTTGGATTTTACGCATCTTGAAACGTAAACTAAAAAATTTTCTGGGGGTGTTAAAATGTTTTTTCTTGGTCGATTACAAAGGTTCATTACTGAAAATAATGAACCAAAATAGTTGAGGTCCCGATAGACTCCACCTGAAATTTAAGTTAATTCTTTCACTTGGCACCAGGAAGGTCAATGAGCCGATAGAATGTGGGGGGATTGGAGTGGTAGGGAATTTTTGATGACTTGCTCTTTTTACAATTAGCCCAGACAATGCACTATTTTATGCTACTGCGCTGCTCCACAGATATTATTGTATTATGTGTTCCAAGTTGAACTGTGAAAATCAACAGGTGCGTCCTATTAGAGAGGCACTTTCAGTCTGGGAAAGTGAACGTGCACACGTAGTTAGCCGTAGGCACCAATCGTTTCCTGTAGTTCTCAAGTATTTTCCATTCTTCCTTTATTCCCTGCTTGTCTTCAAGGCAAAAGGGATCGAAGACTATCTTTTTGATGATTTTAATTCAATCCCGAGAAATAAAGATTATAATTGAGGCGCTTAGTATCAAAACCAACTCAATCCATTTTCATACATTTCACAAGAGAGACAAAAAACGTCCCACGTCTATGCGTTTCAATTAAAGTAAAGTGTCAAGGCGTATTTTGACACTTCAGAGGTCAAAAGCTGTTTAACGATAGTTATCACATAATTAACATTGTTCATTTACGAGTATTTTTAAATTTAAAAAGTATTTGGGATGGAGCTGGGTTTGTTGCAAATCGGATTGTTTTCTCAATTTTTTGTCAACACACCAATATTATCTACCTCAATTTTCTGTTTTTGGTATGGCATGGTATGGGTTGTTTTTTGGCCTCACGTAAATATTGAATTGAATTTCAAAATATAAATTTACAATAAAAATTTATTTTCCAGGAATATTAAGTAGAATAACACACGTACTTCGAATCTTGCAGCAATATATTGCTTCAAAAATAGATTCAAAGAATTAAAACTCATAAAACTCTCAAATTTGCAAAAAAAAAAAAAAAATGATCATGTATTTATTTCAATCATTGATACTCGATTTATTTGAAGCAATCTTTGATCGTTTTTCATAAAACATTCGGTTTAAGTTTGCGATAATGCGATGCCTCAGCAGTTCACAGCAGAAAACCTTCTTCTTTTCTGAATGCTTGCAATAGTCATTTCCTGAAGGTAGTCCAAGACTCAAATATCAGTGTGAGAAAATTACAAAATCATAACAGTCGCTCTGAGGACAACATAGCCAACTAATAGTACCACACACAATGGGATCTAGTTTAATAAACAAACAGGGGACATCCGACTATGTTACAAACGAATGGGGGAAAATTTGACAAAGGTACCTTCGAAGATTATCTTTCTTTCAGTTCTCTGAGTCTGTCGATTCAAAAGCCTTTTGCTGGACCTATGTATCAGTACTTTCAACGTTTTTTTTTGTTTGGATAGTTCGAATTATTACAAGACTTAAAAATAAGGCCTTTTCGTCCTTTAATTGTTTTTCTTTTTCTTCATTCATTTATATTAATCTTCAACGTTTCTCTGGGGAACGTTGGAGATAAATAAAAAACCAATTGAAGGAGAGAGAGGCCTGTATTGTAAAGTTTTATCAGCGCTTTCGTCTGAATATTTGTCCACTTTATACCAGATTAATTCAAAATAAAAATGAATACGATCGCCACAATAAAAAGAAACGATTCGGGTCATCAATGTGGTTCCAACTATCCGGAAACTGTGAAACTCACGAACGCGAAACCTTGAGCGCTAAAAGCATATCCATGTCAAAACGTGATGATAACTATTCTTGACAAAAAAATACGGCAAAACACCATTGATGAAATCAATCATATACCTAAACCAAACAAAATTTGTGGGTAGGTAAACACATGAGAGCTCGAATAGGCTTATGAAGCATTCTCCCCTAAAGGGAAGATTGGGACATCCGCCCTTTCTACAACTACCTTCTCGATTGAGTACCTCATCTAATCATCACAAAAAAATTGTTGTATTATTTGAATTTTATCATAGCAATGCAAAGTGCACAATGTTTTTTTTTTTCTTTTATACGTATGCAGGTGAGGAAATGTTTAAGATCCTAAGGTGGTAATCGGATCTCGTAAGATACCCATAATAAGGGAACGCACTCTGGGTTATGTGGAACTCGTACCTCACCAAAACCTCACCTTCATTTTCCCACGTTGAAACTCAGCATGGAACTCTTTAACACATTACTTCAGGCCGAATCCTTGAGTAATGTCTTCAGTTCTCTCAGTCCATGTGCTCCCTCCTCTGTCTCTCCCGTTCCAAGATGATTTTTCTCTGGAGGAAGTCTTCAACGTTGTCATTTACAGAAGTCCAACGTCGCTTTTGCTCATTCATTTTGGCTACTACTACCTCCGGTGTCTTCTTAAGGTGGTACTTCCAGAGCATCTTGCGGCCTTCTTCTTTCCGCAGCCCATCACTTACATACGAAGAAAGTGTGGAGCACATGATCTTTTGATTTCTTGCAGTTCGGACACATTGGGGCGTCTACTTTTCCCATTTTATTGGGGTAGGAGTAAAATAGCCCTTTTCCTTAAAAGAACAGGGTCAGGAAAAAGTTAACTTCTCCATGTTTTCTTGCTAAACACGTCTTCATTTGGGGTATCAAGTGGGCTGTCCATCTCCCTCTCTGCTCTTCAGTCCACATTTCATGCCATCTTGCCTTAACACGTTCTCTCTCTTCATTGGCTAAACGAGTTTTTCCCCTCTCCTTTCTTATTCTTCTTGTTCTGCAGCCAATGGTTGTACTGGTATGCTGTATTTAAGCACAAGTATGATTGGTTCGACACTGTTCTGTAGGCACATGCAATCCGCAGCGCTCCTCTTCGTTGAACTTCTATCATTCTCTTGCCCTACTAGGAAACGTTTAGAGCTTCTACCCGTACCTCAGTACCGTACAAGTATTGACTGTACAGAGACGACGCTTGCATGTTCTTGGCCCATTTACGTTTCTCATGGGAAAAGTGCACAATGTTGATGTGACCAGCCGTGATCTTGTAATACATATGTCTACTGTGAAGTTCGACCACGAATATTTGTACGTTTGGAAAATATCCAGGGTTTGGCGCATCTGGAAATAAGAAGGTTTTGTCTAGGGTCGATGGAAACCTATCATCAACTACAGCATCTACACAAGTACATTTTTTATTCAACTTCTCACTCGTTTTCGTTGTTCTTTTTGTTACTATCATTTTCGTCTTTAATCGAGTTTTTTCCTGCTTTAAGGGTTTAACTAAAAGGTTAAATATAGGTTATGGGGTGCAACTCATAACCTTTCTGAATCTACATCGTATGCCGTAGATTCACGTCACCGAATTCATCACTGTAGTTGTGAACCATGAGTTTTGTTTCCCAAGGCCCCCTTGAAAACAAACACGGATCCCTGAAAACTGACTAAAACTTCCAGCTTCAACCCTTGAAACGATCGGTCAAAACTCCTAAATACCTCATGTTGCCAGAAGGATGAGGCCACAAGACCCGGAAGGGTGAAAATAAACACAAATAAATGAAGTAGGAGTTTCAGATGAGTTATCGCCTTCGCCAAGAGGATTTGACTAATGGAGGGTGAGTGGTTTGAGGAGGCCATCGGAGAAGAAACTTGGTGGATTCAGGGTAGCGAAGGGGTGGCCACTGTTTCAGTATAAGTAGAAAGTTGAACTCTCCATTAACAGTGAAGGCTCGCATACCCCTGTTAAGCTGCCCTTCAACCAACGAACGCCTTTGAAAGGACCTCAGCCCTTGCTTGCCTCTTTATAAACGCTATATATTTGTCCACAGGTATGCAACCAATGTAGTCCTTTCAACAACTAATTAGTGGCTTTCACTATAGTTCCAGCTCCTCAATTCACAACTTTTAGGACGAAGCTCAACGACACTAGCACCAACCTTAGAATTAATTCCTTTCATGGTGGGAATTACTTGTAGTTTTCACGAGGAGTTTAGTTGAAATAAGGTATTATTTATATTTTATAGGCAGATAATCGTGTAGTTCCTGCTTCCTGAGAGCAAACACTTAGTTTCTACAGGAATCTTAGTGTTGAGACAAGGAGATTCAACAGTTCTGGTGAGCAAACACATATTTATAGATGTTGAAAAAGATGTTAAGGAAGTACGAAGCCCAAGGTTAAACGAACACCCTCATATTCTACACCCTTGAAGTGTTCCAAACTGAAATTCATGGAGCCTTGTGATCAAGACACCAGGTACCATCATGTTGAGCCACGAGAAGAATGACTTAAATGTCCAACCTCTATCATATGGTAAGCACAAAATTTGGAAAGTTGAAAACTCTCGATTCACTCACATTATATAATTTATAAATCAAATACCAGCCAATTTTCTTCTCTCATTATCGTTTGTAACAAGTAATCATTAGTCACACCTAATGACGTTGTTCACTCATTCACAGAATATTAGTTCTCCAGTCAATTATTACGTAATAGGCGAAATACCCCTCCCTTTGTCGGTTAGTGATGGTAAGCAAATCACGTTATCTAGTGTTGTTCTTCGTCTTGAATAAGAATATGATTTTAGCACTACTCTGGGATCCGAATAAAATCGACGCATTGAAACCATGTTTATTTAGGTTTCCGAAACGTGACTTCCTGGATAATCAGCCTCAAATTGAATCATAATTACTGAATTCTGGACCCAGTGGGCTGAAATTGTTCTCTTTATTTTACCAGTGATCGCCTACCCAGGACGAGTCAACCAGAACACAGAAAAGTCATAAGTCCCAATCCCAGTTTTCAGACCAACCAAGAATGAGATCTGTACCAATTTCTTATGGTTTGATGCTTCAATCTCAAGCTATTTATATGCCTAATCACTGATGGGATGATGTGTGTAATTTATTCTCCAATTATCGAGAGCCGAATTATTGTGGTTTGCTATTGCCGATGGGGAAATCTGTAGGCCTGCAATTTACCATTATGCTACTGTCGATGCTGAAAACTGAGTGAGTTATTTTTATGTGCAAGGAGGACAACCAAGTGACCTTTTGAGTCCAAATCAAAACAAAGGGCCTTTGTTTTGACATCTGTATCAGTTAGTATTGGATAGGTACTAATCTATGATCCACATTCCTGCTTAACCGTCCCCTTACCTTTATTGCTGGTAGAATTTACCGTTTTGGCTAGGAAATCTGGCTTAAGCCAAGTCTATTCCACAAAAGTATATCTAGGTGACGTTTTAAGTATTAAGCAATCAATGTTGAAATAGATAAATTTCTTCTGCCCCTTTCTCGGTGTAATTAATTCTACCGAGGGAGGCCGGTTTTGTTGAATGAGGTAGTGAATAGGGTCGCGCCATGTTTGAGACGGAGGTCTTGTAAAGAATGATTTATGTTTCTTCTTAATGAAGCCTCGGTAGCTTCCGGTAAACCAACAATGACTGATTATTGTTTGGGTAATATTTACCAGAGCGCCTCCAACAGAAGTTTTACTCTCCTAACTAGAGGTGGCTTTCATACTTTGGTGATGTTTCGAATTCAAACTTGATTGCTGTTGCGGTATTTGAAAGTCACTTCGTTGCAAGTTTTGTTCTTTCGTTCTTCGTATATTTTAGGTCACAACGTATTAACAATTATTCAAATTGTTACTCAACAGTAGATGGTTATCAGGCAATTGCTTTCAGCACATGGTACGTTCATACACTATAATAAATATATTGTCTGATATCATAGGATAACCGGTACGTAAGAGTAATATATTTTCAGTATTATATTGCCAATATTGCAGGTTCAATTCAAACTTGATGTTCCTATAAGGATAGTAGTAAGGTAAGATGTTCCTATAAGGCGAGATGCAAATGACGCTGACGATAGTGATGGTTTCTGTAGAGAACCTATTTTGCTGTTTGCTTCTGTTATCTTAAATCTCGTCAAGTTTATGAATAACCTGAATTTGACGCCGCAAATTAACAAATTTAGTCAAGAATAAAAGTTGAAGAAACATAATGAGTCAATGCTTCCTGAATAAAGTTTTGTTCAAGAGGTCAAACCTTATAAACAACCTCGACCACAAATGTACAGGTATATATTTATATCAGATAGGTAGCACGATTATTCTTACATAGCTCGTTCGAAACCTTTAATCAAAGAACTATGTTGGGGTATCATTGATGTATAATCAAAAAACGCATTTTTCGTTCAGTTTTCCAAATTCCCTCATCATTTTTCACTTATGTAGGTATGTTATATCTCGAAAACGGATTAAGATAGACAATTGAGCTTGACGGCGTTTTACTCTATTTTTCATAAACCTACACACCCAAAAACATTTTTCACGTTCATACGAACCCATCCTGTAGTTCGATGAAGAACATCAAGTAGTTTGAAACATATGGAAAATAGGCAAACAAGTATTTTAAAGGCAACAAAGACTGATGAGTGCCCATGTCCTTTGCTCCGTTTACAATGCGAAAAAGGTCTTGTTGAAAATCTCGTAATACTAGATGTGGTGCCGTACAGACATAGGATAGGATACATTGAGAAATCGGCATATCCACTTCCAATGAAAACTCAAACTTTTAAACACTAATCGTGTAGAGACAAAAACTTTAATATTTTGTGTATTTCTTAATTGCAATTATTGTTTCAATCAAAAAATTTAAATATAATTATATCTGATTTACTAATGAACAAATCTCTATATGTACTGTTAATAATACCCGGAAGATTTATCCAGGTGATTTACACTTTCTCTAAGTTTCGAATAATGTCAATAATTACCTATTGCCATAATCTAAAACTAATATTTCGGTCTTACTGCAGAAGAAGATATATGCTATCAAATTCTCGTAAAACAACTCACATGAAAATGGTCATTTTACAGTGGTGTTACGTGTATTACGTGTATCTATTTTAGGCAATAGATATAAACTGTAGGTAGCAGGTTTCATTTACAAGTGAAACAACACATTTTCTTCTTGTTATTTCCCTGTTTTTGAGTTGGGAAAACTTTTAGTTCAGTTGGAAATTCCATGATACTTCCCATTGACTATTTTTGTCTAGCGACGCCCCTGCATAAGGTTATTTGTCAACCTTAGTTTTGGTGAAACACCAATGTAAAGCCTGATTTATGGCCATTCTTGATTAGTTTGGAAGTGGCGTAAAATTCGATTACTGTCTTACTTTGTTGAAATGAAACTTACAGTTCGAATCTGAAACACAAAATTTGGGTTCCCGCTTGAATTTACATAGTTTGCACCATTTTAGCCAGCTCGGCCCCATTTGGTTATTTGGCAATAGTTAGGATTGATAGAGAATGATTGTCAATTCAGTAGGTATTTTTAAATTCTTCCGTTATTTTATAAATGTGAAATAAGGCTGGAAAAAGACGAATCCTTACCTCTCACCCTGTATATACTTGTTGGACAGTTCACAGCAGAACTGTGGGCAGTGACTCTGGCTATTCGACAGTGCCATTTGTTGCAAGTTGGGAATTTTGTGATCTGTAGCGATTCAATAAGGACCATCGAGGCGCTTAGGGACACATATTTTGATGATCCTCTAATACAAAGCCTACATATCGCTACACCAAGCCACAACATCGGGCTCAACCATAACTCTTCTTAACCATAATTCTTGCGAGGAGAATCATTGGTAGTAACTCCATCGATATGTTGCCTATACGCATTGAGGATCAAATTTGCAAAATGGAAAATGAAGCCATTTCCATCTGGCATGAGTAATGGCAGGGTGAGGTTACGGTTCTTAATGGAGTCCTTCAGGACCTTTGCCCGGTTGATCCTGTCGTGGCCCACCTTCCAAGGAGGGACCGAATTGTGGTCAATCGGGTAGCCACTGGCCATACGCGTCTTACCCTCAGACACCTGCTTAGTGCAGGAGCTCGAGTTGTCCTGTGCGGGACGTGTGGGGGTGATCTGTCCATCCGCCACTTCCTGGAGGACATCCCAGACCTTATGGAACTCCGAGTCCAGCATCGGCCCCCACAGTGGGTGGGGGTGACCCATCCAGGGGTCGAGTATCTGTTGTCGTACCTGAGAGCCGCTGAGCTCTACTACAACTGTAATTCTGATCTGGAATATATTTTCGTACAATCTAGTCATGGTTTTATTTCACTTTGCCGATTTTATATAGTAAAATATATATTTAGTTATTAGCTATTGCTATTGATGGAATATTCTGGCATCATATGGGTTAGCACTTGGATGGGTCCCTATAAATTTCATTGCCGTCGGATCAATAATGGCATATGTGCATGCGCCAACGTGAATTTTTTATATTGTCGATTTCTAACCCTCACTCTGTCTGATTTAGTTCAAACATGAAAGGAAAACACACATGGACATGGCTGGTTCAGGTATCAAAAGGTGCTTTACACATTTTATCCTGATTGTTTGAGTAGTACCTATTTCGCATGCGCATGGTTTACACAAATATAATAGGAAACTCGTCAGTTTCATTACCGTCGGATAAATACTGTCGTGTGCGCATGCGCAACCATGAATTTCTGGTAACGCCAGTTTGACTGTAATTGGCTTTTTCAACTAATCTAATACATCAGTGATACAGTTAGTGAGGAAGCTATAGTGTCCGCCAAACTAGGTAGACACGTTTATTATTTTAATTTAAAACTGTTCAACAATAGACCACGTCGAGAGAGAGGAAGAAGTAAAAAGATAGAAACAGGAAATTATTAGAGCTCTATGATTTTTTTTTCTTTTTTTCCTGAAAAATATTTTCTCCTACTGGAATTCCTGTATTTTCTCAAACCTGTTTAACTATCGGGCTTGCGGTCGTGGAATTCAGTACATCCTCGGCATCAAAAATCATTTTCAGGAGGAGAAAACCTGTATTCCCGACTTATTTATTATTCATGCGAAGCGCTAACAAACTTATTCCGGAAACGTTTTATACGTTTTATCGGGAGTTCATAATCATGAAACTCGGGAACCAGGTTCGTATAGGTACGTGTTCGTTCGAACACGCATTACCCTTTACTACTAAGCTATTCGAAAATTCTAATTGGAAAGCGATAAACTGAGATTATTCCAGTGTAAACAAATGGAATTAATTATTGCGATGCACTCGATCGTACCCAGAGTTTATCGGGTGAAACTCAGAACCCCGGCAATGTCGCTGGTTTTCCACTTATTACTCCTTCTATTACGATTCATCTCAGTTTTACCTCAGTAACGCGATCCAGTTCCTAGCTGTTGGGGATATCATTAGCGACCCATGAAACAAATATTATTTTGGTACCTATCAATAAGTAGAATGAACAAGTAATAATCGTTATTACCTTTTGTACCGCCGGAAGGCTTTTACAAATAAACAATTTCATTTCATTCATAATCGTTATTACTCGTGATCGCAGTTTGGTTGAATAACTGTGTAGGTGACTGTTCCCAATATTTATATTTAAACACTGTAGGAACAAATCATCAAGAACAAATTAGTTTCTGAACCCTCCCAAATGAGGGCGTTGTGGCTTCTTAAATATCCTTGTTTCACGAAAGTTCTAAGGTAGCTTCATTTTTAATTTCAGCATTATGGGTTGAAGGGAGGAAATTAGCCAGAAGGTCGTGGATTAGCAGATTGTGATTACCACATACCTACTAATAGTTTTTCTCCTGCAATGTCCAGTTAAGCTTAGTCTCAGATTGCAGCTGAATAGCGAAGAAATGAGCTTAGAATTTAACACAGCTGGTTTATTGGGGCGGTCTCGCTACTAATAGTAATGATTCTCATCAACATATTGTAGATTAGAAATGAAGTCATAATGGGACTTCTAGGTTATGACACCGGACGGATGACCCCTGATCAGCTGGGTGAGCTCTGAGGCTAATTTCTCTTCTATTGAACCTATTATGGATTTTGAAAAGGAGCCATTATGGGACTGCTGGGTTACAATGACATCTAATGGAGGACCCCTTCATCAGCCGAGTAAGCTGTTTACCCACGATGAGGAAATTTTTGTTTTCATCTATTGTACCGGAGAGGCTGAGGCGAGTGAGGGAAAGAAATCGTTGATGATTTGAGGATATTCGATCATAGGGAGAGGTACGATAGTGGGTAATACACGTTATAAAATTCGACGGTTCGGTCATCATCAGTAATAAATAATAAGTGAAAAAAGTTATTACCTTGGTTTTTAGGCCAAGGAGAAACCACTAAAAAACAGAGACCAGCTCCGTAACCAATAATCGTAGCGACGTGCGAGTGGTCTCATTCTATTCAGGAGGTCGGAAAGTATAGTAAACGACAGCTATTCCTTAAATACAACAACTGGAAAATTTGGACGAATTGGGCTAAAATTGGACTATTTTTGGAAATATCTCAAAACCCTGATAATATGGAAAAAATGGGCTTCGGATTCGTGTTCAGCACACTCAAGGATACCTACGGATCATGACTTTTCTCTTGCGAATCTGTGTTTTTTGTAGCGATATTAATGTCTGATCCCATCTGCCTGAAATGATCGGAACCATTTCCGAATAAATTTCGCAACTCACTCCTTCCAGCCTGAACATCATGTTTTTATTGCAAAACCGCGTTTGCTTCTTGCTTCATTCTAAATGCTTCACTTCAACAAAACTGATTATGTTCATTAGACCGATGCTAAAATCACTTCTTTTTTTTTTAAATAAACAATTTAAAATATTATCATGGAGGGTGAATAGTAAAGGACTTTCGATAACAAATTCAATGATACCATAACGATTTTGGAGTGTTGAGCCGAGCATTTTCTATTCGTACAGATGAATAACCGAAAATAGATATTAAAAACGCCTTATTAACTGCAGCAATGTAGGTCTGGAAAAGTTTTAACGTGGCTGACGATATATTTTGAAGGCTTTAGGGGGAAAGAAAAGCTAAATATTTTCTCTTGTGCACCCAAGGGAGTTGAAGGAACATCAAGAGACGAATAAAATGATGGACTCGTTCCTGATCAGCTGGGTGAGCTAAATTCTCTTCTTTCCACACATGGGATGTGAAATTTGACAGGGAACCTCTCCAGGACCTTGAGACAAATGCAGTGACGGGTTCCAACCAGATCAGCTGACTTAGCTAAATTCTCTCCTATTCACCCTAGGAATTTGAAATTTGATAGGGAGCCTCTCTGGGACATCGAGAAACGAATAAAATGATGGTCTCTTTACATAAACCATCACTTAAAGCGTCTGCTGTTTCTTTCAACGTCTCCGACAGGTTGGACAATACATTACAAGAAGCTAATTCAAATACGCCTCCTATAATAAGTGACATAGCGTTTGTTAAAAGGGAATTTCTAAGATTCTTAAAAGCAAGATCACAGTTTAGGATTAAGAGGTATCGTTTACAAAATGAATTGCACCGTTCGTAATCAAATTAATAATCCCGTACATAACCGGATTCAGCCTTTACACAAACTATTTAATTATTTATTTTCATAGTTTTCTTTGCTTCAATTAGGTAATAAATTTTAATAAATAAATCATTTTTATCTGTAACCATGACTGTACGAATAATATGTTAGGAGGTACAAGGTCAGCTAGTACCTAATAAAGAAAAGCTCGAACGTTTGGTCGTGACGATTAAGGTGATTTGCCAAATGTCCAAATGTTTGTATCCGTTGAATTGGTTCTGTTCGTATATTAGAGACATCAAACTACGTACTCATCAAGCTATGGTTATACCATCGGAGCTTTCTCTATTGGCTGACCGTTATTGTTTGACCTAACTGGTCGACTGAAACATAAAAAACCAACAGTGCCCGGTTACTTCTAGAACTCAAATACTAATGCACCGCGTTATATGGAGGAAAAAATCCAATATTTACCATCACTCGAGATATAGCGAAGCTTGGTAACTTTTCCGGAGCGAAACCCCGTGATTGAGACCTAGGTCTCTCCCCTCTGGGTCTTCCAATATTGGTGAAGTGAAGCAAGGAAAGTGTAATTTGTCTAATGGTTCCGAAGTTGAGTATTTTATAAGGACAGGTGGTGCGTTAGCGGCGTTAATATTACATCAGCCTGATAGATCCTCGAGCCTTTCCCCTCTACCTACCATCACGCTTCCTTATATTTTATCTGTTTTTTTTTTCTTTGTTGTCTTTTTTCCTGTTTATCATCATTACACCTCACCCTTCTTTCTGTCCCGTAACCATCGACTTCCACTGACACTTGACGGTCCCCCTTTTTTTCATTGGCCCGTTTTCTTTAGAAAAGTTATATTCTCCCTCGAGTTTGGAGGTTTGTTGAATCATTAGTACTCTGATTCATCTTACCCTGGATCTTCCCCCATCGTTCGTCCACCTCTCTCTTTCAACTCTGATATGAGTAATGGTTCTTATTCTTCAACTTAGACTGTGTCAGTTAAAAATCTTCCGCACCGTTCAAACAGAGATTCAGTGACATGCTGACTTGTACGAACGACGATTAAATAATCAATTTCGGTATATTTTCCCTCCGGGTCTCAACGCGGTCTCTATTGTTCAGCAGTACTTATTCAATTACAGCTACATACCATGTTAATTAGAGTTTCATTTATAATGTACCTATTTTACTAATACTAATGATCCCTTGCTCGTTGCATCAAAATTACACATTCTGGGCACAATTTCATCACCTTTTATTTTTATATATTGCCACATAAGTATTGATTATTTACACAACTGAAGAGTCCAGGGGAAAAACCAACTAAGTCACTTTTTTTTGCAACGCAAGATTTTGACATCATTGAACGCAGAAAAAGAAGCTGCACGTTTTAGTAAATAGAAAAAGGGCAAAAGTCAACGTAATCGGGAGCTACAAGGCTTGGAATTTCCGGTCGACAGGGAAAAAACCAACTGTCTTTGCTTAAGATTGGGTAATTTTTCTAAGGGACTTGGTTTGTTTTTTCTCTGGACCCTCCAACTCCAAAACTAAAATGTATTTATGTTGCTCCAACAAGACTGTGTTTATATTAAGTGACGAGAATCATATATTCAAATTTATCTTTTCAAAAATTGCAGAACATATTGAATTTGAGACTGGTAATTAAAACAGTTCTTCACCTACGTTTCTATTACCAGCTGTCCAGCTGTTTTTTCCTGGCTGATTTCGCCATTAATTTTTATTTAATCCTCAAAGTATCTACATAGTGGAGAAGTTGGGAATTTAGAGTTACTATATGATCAGTAAAGATTTGAGCCCATATAAAAGACAAGACTGCAATGACCGGAAAAAAGGCTTGACTGCCAATAGAATTGACATGGATATGTCTTTGCTCTGGGGGGTCAACCAAAAATTTCCGTGATGCAAAATTTGTGTCACAATTTCAGTGTTTTTCACGTACAACCCAGCCGTTGCCGTTGGGAATGGAACTTCCCCAGTTTTCATCGCACATAAATCGTTCGCCACTCGTTGGAAAGCGCTTGATTTATGTGATAAATGTTCACATCTCAAGCTACCAATTTCCTCCTCCTTACGTACCTGGCTACATTCCTAAACTAAGTTGATTGGACTATAAACAATTTTAATAAGCCGGTTACAATATTCTTAACGTAAAGCAATAGCATCATTTACTCCACTCCATAGGAAACATTTTGATCCTCTTAACAACAACTCATTGTAGTGGCTTCTCTCCACAGTTATTTTCAACATTTCTATGGGTGATATTCTCGAGACTTGGACAGTAGCGCATCCTTACGTCGAGGCAAGCGAAATCGAAGTTATTTCACCTTGTTGTCATGGTGACGAGTAAACACGCGAAAATGCCCCATTTGTAGTCACAGCTGGACAACAGCATAACATAGTCTCACCCAGTTCCGAGTCAATATTTTCATTATTTGTAATATGCAAGGTGATAAATTGTACGCAAATTACACCAAGTTATTATCAGGTGTTGACCTCAAACGCTACGAATGCAAGATTTAATCTGTGGGGTAGAGATCCATATGAGTGAAGCCTTTGATAAGGTTTCACACACTCATCTAGTGAGCCTGCTTGGCTCCTTGGGGGTTTTTGGACCACTGCTTGATTGGTTGGCATCATATCTTTGTGATAGATGGCTGAGGGTGCGGGTTCGAGGTGCACTGTCTTCTCCATTTCATGCTTCCTCAGGAGTTCCGCAGGGCAGCCATCTTGGACCCTGGTGTTTCTTGCTGGCTATTAACAGTGTTATTGCCCACTTGGGTCCTGCCGTGCGTTGCCTGCTTTTTGCTGATGATCTGAAGATTTTCCGATACGTCACCTCGGTTGAAGACCGTGACATCGTTCAGCGGGCCATCACTGAACTGGAGAGATGGTGTGTGGTGAACTGCCTTTTTCTGAACCCATCGAAATGTTCTGTCATCTCATTTCATCGCTCAGTGGCGCCCCTTCAGTTTGTGTACACCCTTGGAAATGCACCCCTGGCTAGAAGGGATGAAGCTTTGGATTTGGGAGTTAGGTGCGACGGTCAGCTCACTTTCTCACGGCATATTGAAATGGTAGCCAGTAGCGCTATGCGCTCGCTTGGCTTTGTAAAGAGGCATACCCGCGATTTTAGCCACGTTCATGCCATCGTTATGCTTTATAAGGCGCTTGTCCTTCCTAAGCTGGAGTACGCCTCAACGATATGGTCTCCTTATTATGCCGTCCACAAATACCAAATTGAGCGTGTCCAAAATAAGTTCCTGCGGTATATTGCATTTAAGATTGGAATATCTTCGGATAACGTGGACTATCCATCACTCCTCAGGACCTGCAGACTCCAGTCCCTGGAAGTGCGGCGTGGCATGGCCGACCTGTCATTCCTCCACAAGCTTGTTAACGGCGTTATTGACTGTCCTCCGTTGCTGGCAGAAATTCGTCTCTCCATCCCTCGAATCTCAAGCCGTCAGCCTGAAATTTTTCACGTTCCTTTCTCTCCGACTAACTATCTTCTGAACCGTCCACTTCACCGCATCCCCCGTTCTGCAAACCTCTTCTTAAATTTAAATCCAGATTTCGATTTCTTCAATAGCCCTCTTTCATCTCTAAAATCTATAGTGCTCTCTGCTCCCGCTTTGTTTTGACTCTTCTTCGTTTTTTTTATTGTTGTTTCTGGTAAAACTGTTTTTTTTTTTTCTTCTTGTTGTTTTTATTAGATGTGTAAATTATGTAACTTATATATGTAACCTATATTTTGCTGTAGTAAATTGGGCTTGCCCGTTAATAAATAAATAAATAAATAAATGTTTGTTGGGGAGTTGACATACAAGTGTTCTAGATGATCCAGACATCAGCCGCAAAAATGTTGTAGATTACCTATCAAGTTTTAGAACTGTTCTTTGAATCAATTGAAACTAAAAATCTTTAGAGTACTGTGAAAGTGGTCTTGTGAAAGGATGTGTTATGAGAGCTCTGTTAGGCGGGAATGGTACATAAGTTGTATCACATGTGGAAAGGTAAGTACCTAGAGGTAAGGTATACCTACATACTTTCCGTATATTAATACTTGTTCATGTAGGTACTTCATTGATCAAAACGAAAGTAGGTACCTAATTACCTTTTTGTTCATAAAATTTGCGTAACTGCAAAACTCGCGCAATAACTGCACTGCCAATGCCGTCTTTATGAAATCTTACCTTCAGAGGAATGCATTTCAAGATTTTTTCCTCGCAGCTGGTTTTTAATTCATGTTGCATATTCCCTGATTCGATATTTGACAAACTTGCTAATCAGCGGTTTTATTCGTCGGCAAAGCAACGACCCAACTACTTTGTTTAGGCACTTTAAACCAACAGCAAATCTGGTAGGACGTACGGAACTACCTAAGTAGTTTCGTTTCTTGGCTTAGCAACAACCTGCCTTGTTTATTTTGACAAACTATCAAATCTCTCCTTTTATTCATTCAATATAACAAGTAAAGCTTCCTCAGTTAAGCGTAGTACTACGAACTCATAATAAAACGCTGATGAAGCTACCTGAGCAATGGCTAGGTACCTACACAGCAGTACAGACACCCGAGGAATTTTCAATCATCTTTTCTTTACTAATTTTCAGGTTAATTATTCTCAAAGCCTAAACGAATGAAGTTCTTTAGTTTTCTGACACTGATTAACTACTACCTATAGTTAGTAGGCTCCTAGTCCAAATAAAAACTCGTTCACGTTAGATTGGTATTGTTGACAGCAATCTACAATCAATTATTCCGCTGGCAGGCATGATTATTATAACATTTAGTCGAATTGAAACTTTGTATTGCTACAATATTATACTTTTTCAAAACAAAACTGTTGAAAAATGGCCTTATAACCACGAATTATGTTGACGTGAGACGGCAAACTTCTTGTGAGAAATAGGTTGGTTGAGTACCGATTCATTGACGTAGGGCGGTATCATGGCCGACTTTGGCTGAAACGCGAACCTACTCCTGGCGTGGCGTCACGAGAAGATGGGCCATAAGTAAACCGTTGTTTTGTTGGAATTAGTCGGGATGCGGCCATGCGGCCCAGGGATTTGTTTAAAGTTAAAGGATTTGTTTACAACTCTCGAGGACAACCGTTATGAAATCCCCTATCAAAGTCATATCCAAGTAACATGGTATCTGCTTGTAAAGCAGATAGTGGAACTCGTTTACGAGTTGTTTTGTTTGTGGCGTTACCCGACCCTTCTTGTTATTTTTCAAAGGTAGTTTTGTGTTCGTGCGAAAATTCAAAAAATGTTTCGGCATCAATAATAAAAATTGTGTACTTCTTTGTTGCGCTTCATAGCTTTTTGATCGATTTTGAATTCGTGTCTGTCTGATATTTACCTTTCTGAGTGTACGTGTCATTTCACTCTCACGCCCAAAGTTATATTCAGTTTCGGTCCGATTTTGATTGTTTTTTTGGGTTGTTCGGGTTAGTTCCTGGACGACTACCTATAAATGTACTTGAAGTGCGATGAATAGCACCGCAAGTGTATACAAAAACGTTAATTTATATAACCTGTTTCTCTTGATCTCTTAATTCTTGTTTAGTCAATTTTGAGTGTCAACGTATTGGGGACGAGAGGTAATGTTTACACACATGATGAAGCTGTTAAGTAAAGAATAACATGGAAACTCGATGTGTTATGGACAAATGAGTGAGCATTTATTTGGTATAAACATAATCTCTTCGATGGAGACAGACGGAGGGGCAGTGAATCTGGAGTACTTCGGCTCCCATCTGTCCGTTTCGGCTCCCGCATGTCCGTATCGGCTCCCGTCTGTCCATTTTGGCTCCCGTCTGTCCGTTTTATTGGAGAAGAACTTTAAGATGAGCTAATTAAGTCATCTTTACAAGGCCGCCATTTTGTATTCCACCACTTTTGAGGTGGCAGACAACGATTTTTTCACTAGGAATGGACTACATTTTCAAAATCTAATCTGAAACCTTCTCCTCAAACTACAGTTACTGGAATATTTGTTGAGCTGTAGGCATGGTTACAAAAGCTTTAGATCACGCAGTACATTATGTATGTAAATGAAGAGAGCCTTTTCTTGTACAATATACATGTTTATAATCCTTCATGAACCAATGATACTGATGGTACTGATACGTTTCGGCTCCCGTCTGTCCGTTTCGGTTCCCACGTCCCATCACGTCCTTCAGTTTCGGCTCTTAGTCCAGGAGCCAAGGCCGGAAACAGGTAGTAATTTCAGGAGATAGTTTGAAATTAGATTTTTTTAAATTTTGTCCGGTCTGAGTAAGAAAATCTTTTACTGCCATGGCAACAATTGTGGAATACAAAATGGCGGCTGCATAAAGCTGGCTTAATTTGCCCATTTTCAACTTTTCTTCCAATAATTCCTAAGCCAAACATCCGACAGAAATTTTTATGCGTTGCAAAGTTATAGAACATGAAATTACAAAGCGATCCTACCTAATAACTATGAGCTATCTCCAAAAATAAGTGAATACAATCTATTGAAAGCCAGGATAATTCGGGGTCAGTCCTCTCCTCCCCGCGTCAAGACATGATTCCTCTAAAATCACCTAGCGGCCTTAATATTGCTCTGATTTAGGTCTGCCAAACTTCGTTCGATTCGGGGTTAAATATTTTCCAAAGTTCATATTGAGCAAGTTTTAGCTGAGAACTCATGAATGTTATGTCATTTTACACATAAGGTTAATAGAAACGGCTTTTACTTTGTACACTATTGGGAAAGGGTCCCAAACTACCCTAAAACCTCCTTGATGAGATTTCGGAAAGTACCCATTTACCCTGAATCGTTTGAAGTTTGGCAAACCTAAATCAGACTAATATTAAAGCCACTAGGTGATTTTGAAGGGCGAAAGTCTTGACGAGGGGGGGGGGGGGGCTGACCAAAAATCAGCCCGATTTTCAATTGCTTGTAATTCGCTTATTTTTGGAGATAATTCATAGTTTTTGGGTCGGATCGCTTTTTGGTTTATTATTTCCTATAATAAGCCTGTGTGATCGTTTAGCAAAAAATGGTTATAATCCCCCCCCCCCCCCCCCCTCAAACTTTGTCACTTTACGTTTCAAAGTGCGTAGAATCCAAATTTGAAATGTCCGTCCGCCGTCCGCTGTTCGCCGCCCGCCGTCAGCCGTCCGGGCCATAAAAGGCCTAAGAATTGACTTAAAAAACCCGTTCTTTCGCACATAGACTTCATTTGGGGTCTAGTTGGTACTAACGTTTAACCATCCCGATCGCTTTACTCGCATAGATGCTAAGATGCTATGGGCCAAAAACGGGCGAAAAAGTGTCTTTTTCAAGGCTTTGATCGTTTGACTTACGCACGCACACACGCCCGGCACTCTTGGCAGGGGGTCACGATGGGTGGTGAGTGGGGGGGGGGTGAGCAGAGGGTGGAGTGAGAGGAGGCGCCACGGCACCTTGTGGTGTCTGGGGTGTCCAGGGGCGTAGCAGAGGGGTGTAGGAGAATGGATATTTATTACTTTTACGTGTTATACCCATATAATACACCGCGGCGCCTTGAGGTGGGTACAGCGTTCCTTCGAGGCATGAATATATGTTTTTTTCTAGGTCATATTTGTGTGTTAATACCAATTCTTTTCCTACGCATATTTAATAACATATCCTCTCGACTTTTCGTACGTACTTAGATAATGATATTATTAAGGCAATAAATATTTGAATAGATAGGAGCTCAAATCGAGAAATATAAACATGCGTATATAATTATAGAAGTATAGGTTGTGGCAACTTGAAATAGGACACGCCGAGGAGTCTGGACGGGCCTTATGACGTACGCAAGCCAACTAAAACTACGATCATACTCAATTGAAAAAATAATAAACCTTTGTGAAATAATTTGCAGCGTTTTATTTTTATGCTCTACAAGTTTGCTCCATGTAATGATTTCTGTAGGATGAATGGTTTAAGAATTATTGGAGGAAAACGTTAAGATGAGCTAATTAACCCATTTTTATGAGGCTGCCATTTTGAGTTCTACCACTTTCGAGGTGGAAGACAGCGATTTTGGTTTATTATTTCCAATAATAAGCCTATGTGATCGTATTAAAAAAGCGTAAAACTGTGAGATTCCGCTGCTGTAATGGATTGAACCCATTTGTGAGGTCCGAAGCTCCGAGTTCCGATACTAAATATACCATAAGCGGCGTTTAATAATTATGGACCAGAGATCTACGTAGAAGGGCTGTCTAATACATAAATAATAAACCTTTGTGTAATAATTTGCAGCGTTTTTAACTAGGAATGGACTATATTTTCAAAATCTAATCTCAAAACTTCTCCTCAAACTACAGTTACAGGGATATTTATTGAGCTGTAGGCATGGTTATAAATGCTTTATATCACGCATTATAGTATGTTTAGTAAATGAAGAGTTGCCCTTCCTTGTACAACATCCATGTTTATAATCCTTCTTGACAAACGATACTGACAATAACTACACAACCGAACTGAAAGAGGACCACGCCTGGACAGAAGGGCAGGGCAATCACTTTCCGATGTTTTGAATAATCGATAGGATGAGTTTGAAAATATATCGAACGATATATTCGGTTCGTATACTCGTTCGAGAATTTAACGATTTTGATGAGTTTATTGTACTTGTGATTCGATACTTCTATTCCGATTTTTAAAAATCGTGAATCGATTTTTATGATATTTATTTGTTTTTTCAATTGGCAGTTTAATCGAATGGATGTAGACAGCTTTCCCAGGAAAATGTCCCCCCCATTTGAAAAAGTTGTTGTACCTACATAACAGAGAACTGGGTTATGGAAGAGAAGAAGTAGTTTGCTGTTAAACATCAATAATATTGATAGTACAGGGTGCGGCAGCATAACTTCCTTTTTTTTAAACTTGATAAAACGCATTGTATGAATCAGAAAATTTTTATTCGTTTTTTATAATTTAGGTACATACATAAAGTTTTGTTTTACCCAGTTTTGAAGATCAAATCAGGTAGGTGACGTCCCCCATTCGCCATACACTGAGTAAACCGATTTCTGGCGTTTGTCATGACTCCAGCCAGTATAGCAGGCGTTATGTTGGCAATTTCTTCCTGGATGTTGTTCTTCAAATCTCAGAAAAAAGTCACAAGAGGTCAAATCGGGAGAGCGGGCCGGCCACTCCAAATCGCCCCTAATTGAGATAAGGCGCTCTGGGAAGTGTTCCCTCAAAACAGCAATCTATGCTCCTGAAGTGTGTGCCGTTGCACCGTCTTGTTGGAACCAAATGTCCCCTAAGTCCAACTTTTTCTATGGGGTTTTTTGAAATCTCGTGTTTATGTGAACCGTCCAAGAACCCTACAAGATTTGAAGAACAACATCCAGGAAGAAATTGCCAACATAACGCCTGCTATACTGGCTGGAGTCATGACAAACGCCAGAAATCGGTTTACTCAGTGTATGGCGAATGGGGGACGTCACCTACCTGATTTGATCTTCAAAACTGGGTAAAACAAAACTTTATGTATGTACCTGTGACCCCAGGGTCCCGTCGAGAGCCAGTCAAATTTCCCGCTCTGATGCACATTCAAAACGGGCGCGTTCGCGTTCCACAGGATCGCCAACTGCAGCGCCACCAGCAGCAACGGAGTCGCCCCCATCGCCACCATTCGCGCCAGCAGCGGCTCTCCCACTCTCCGCGCATGCGCGCCTGCGTCGCTTGACCCCCTCCAAGTCAAAGGACCCCCGTGTTCGCCCCTAACTGCTCCATTCCACGGTTGGCGCTTGATGTGGCGAGAGAGAGAGAGTCTGACCGAGAGTTGCAGCCCCCCCCCCCCCCCCCCCCCCCCCCCCCCGATCATTTTGCGTCCACCGTCGGTTTCAACCACTGACTGCCCCCGACTACCTCCGACTTCAATACACCATTTCGACTGCGACAGCACCTGCCTCCGACGAACTACTGGTAGGATTCTCAATAACTCTTGTATATAATTAGTAGTGTGAACGTGAACAGTTACGATTGTTTTCTTCTCATTGAACTGTGCGATATAGGCGCTTCTAATACCTACCAAAAGATAGAGACTGAGAATGGCCCTTCCCTAAATTCCCCCGTAATTTTAAGCCATTATTTGATTCTGATTTGTTATATTTCGTACTTGTAAACTTGAACACGTGGTGTCCACCCTCAGTGACCACCCTTGGTGTCCACCTTCAGTGACCACCACGTATAATACCAGAAGTTGAGACATAGGTTCCTTTTTATATTCAAGTCGACACTTAGGTAGGAAGATATACTTGATGCCTATATTGTTCATTAGTAATATTGTTTTATCCTTGAATACAATTCACGTACGGAAGTACTTATAACTATTCCTGACTTCTCCCATTAACCCAGGTACAACACAAGTAAATTCAACAATAGTTTTGCTCATATTAACTTCACTTTATTTTGCAATATATATATAATTAACGTAAATTCACTGGCTTTAATAAATTCATTCTTCATCTACATTTATTCACTTAGTCTCCTGACTAAGTCCTACTTCCTTGAAAGTAGGTGGTGGCAGTTCTATCTCAAATCTCCAGCGAACGTCTCGCACAGGCAGCTAAGGTAAGTGTAGATCCGCACTGGTATAATCCTAAATAATACAAGTTCTTAAAGTAGGAGTTTTCATTTAACTCTTAGCTTTTGCTCCCTTCCGAGGGTTCCCATATCGATAAATGGGGTTACAATTGTTGGCATCGGTGTGGATTGGGTTGTAAAGCACTGCAAACCAAACTTGTGTTGGGTTTTCCTCAGTGCAGACTTAATCTTGATCGAACTTGTGTCGACACACCATCGACACCAACGCCTTGACTGCCTAAAATCAGTAGCTACCAATTTTATACAAATTTTAGTAGATTTTATTCTTTTTCTGTGCGGATCTTAGCTGTCTTTCTCTGTTAAATTCAGTAAATTCAATTGTCTTGCAAAAAGAAAAAGTGTTGTTTGGGTTAGTGAGTTGTCCAGAAAAGTTCCAGTTGGAACAAAAGTACTTAGACTAAGTTGTATGTGAATGTGCATGTTATGATCTAAGGGTGCCAAACACACATTTAACACAACTACACAAATTTGACACATTTCATATTGTTCTTTGTGCTGCACGAATTGAGTACAGACACCCTTCACAGAGTTTGACTCGCAAATTTCAAGTTGCAAGGTGTGCTCACCGTGGCCCCTTTTGGTGTCCACCTTGTTTGCCCACCATACGTTGGATTGTTTACAAAATACGTGAGATAAACAGTATCTTTTTGAGTTGAAAGTTCGTAGATTTTGAACCCTATAGTTAACTTTTGAATTTGTTGGTGGTCAGTGACCACCTTGCCCACCATTGGTAGACCTTCTGTCCACCTTGTTTGCCCACCACACGTTGGATTGTTTACAAAACACGTAAGATAAACAGTATCTTTTTTGAGTTGAAAGTTCGTAGATTTTGAACCCTATAGTTAACTTTGAATTTGTTGGTGGTCAGTGACCACCTTGCCCACCATTGGCAGACCTTCTGTCCACCATTGTTGCCCACCCTCAAGGGACCCGTCCTTAAGACCTGTCCAGGCCAATTTTCATTTTGCCTGACCACCCTTGCCCACCTTTCCTTTAAATTTAATAGTAAATTCGGCAAGAGTGAAAAGTAAATTAATTTAATACGATTTTGAAAACAATCTACTTGAAAGTAACTTAATTGTTTACTGTTATCCCCACAATTGGTTGTTGCTTTTCTTCAAAAAGCACAACGTTGTTCCCCATACGACATCGAATTGCCCACCTTACCTTTGTCGGCCTACAACCGGTTCAAATCGCGGCGTGGCGAAGCGTTTGGGTGCGTGTAAAGTGCAATTGTGATCAAGTATTTGGAACGGAAACCTTCAGTTTCATTCCCTCTTTAAATTCATTTTCAATTTCTTGACCGTGATCGTTATTTCAACGATGTCTACGTCACCGGAACCACGAGATGTTGCCCTTGAAGCTGTCGCCAAGGCCATGAATCGCCTCGAGCTGGTACTCGGAAATAAACCATCCGAGTCCTCGGCCGAGCAGATTCCAAGGTCGATGCTGATGGAAGTTGACCCCTGGGACCCCGATGACCTAGAAAGTGTGTCGATCGGAGCGTTCTTCGAAATTTTCGATGGTATCACACAGGGCCTGACCAACGACCAACGCATCCGATTACTGCGAATCAAGCTTAGAGGGACTGCCAAAACATTCCTCCTCGACAACGGACACTTACTCGAGGGAGAGAACCCTTATGAAGGACTAAAGCGCGCTCTAGTGCGCTGGTATGGTCGCGACGATCCCGAGAAAGCTGCGGAGCGGCTTTGGACAATGCAGAAATCGCCAGGCGAGTCTTTTCGACAGTACGCCGAACGAGTTCAACATACAGCAGCACTGGCATCGCGTGTGGATGGAGTAGTGATGAATGCAGCACAAACTCGAGCATGGATTGCAGCTCGCTCGGTGAAAGCCTTCTTGAGAGGACTTCCCGGTCGCTACGCCGGATTTTTCGTCAACAACCCTCCGGCTTCCCTTGAAGAAGCTTTGAAGAAATCCGAAGAGCTAGAGGACGCTCTAGAGCCTCAGGGATCTGACCATTGGAATGTTGCTCGAATCCAGGTCCAGGACAAGAGATGCTACCGCTGCAGAGAGCTGGGTCACATAGCATCAGGGTGTCCCAACATCCCGAGACCTCCTACTCCACCACCACAACGCCGAAACGCCATGGGAAGCCCGCGGCAGCCTTGCAGGTACTGCCAGAGCAGAGTTCACTTCCCAGCTCACTGTTTGAAGAATCCTAAGAATTTCCCCTGCGATTATTGCGGACTATATGGACACAAGGAGTCTGATTGCCGAGTCAAGAGCGTTCACTTTGCCGACGAACCAATGTGTGACTACTGCGGTTACTACGGTCACTTAGAAGCAGAATGTGCACAGAAGACCGAGTCCTACGTACCTCCTGAACCACTCTCCCGACCAGAACCTCGAAAGGTATTAGCCCTTACGAGTACTGCGCATGAGGCAAACCATCGCCAAGCAATCGCCCTCGGAACGGAGCCGAAAAGTGCCGAAACACCTTCGGCTTCCACTCCAAAGGCAGAAGAGCCTGATGTCTGCCTACCAGCTGTTGATTCGCCGTTTAAACAAACTATGCGGATCAAGGTCAGCTTGAGTGGCCATGAACGAGTGCTGATAGTCGACACTGGCGCTCAAATCTCCGTTTTGACGCAGCCAGTACCGGGCGTACCCATTGTGCCTACTCGGATTCTCGCTTGGGGTGCTGATGGTCAGCCGATGCCCTTCCTCGGACAACAACGTTTGGAAGTGGTTATAGGCCCCTTGAAGCTCACCCATGCATTCAGGATATTCGCACGAGATCACTCAGGATTGGACCTGCTGGGGCTGGACCTGCTTCGGAGAATTCCCGCTTCTATCCACCTGGATAGCTGCGAAGTTAGGATGATACACCCCCAGACAGGCCAGTCCATTGTGATTAGTGACGTTATCACAGGATACCTGTCACCTGCCCGACCAGTTCCCATGCCGGACCTCGCACAGCCAATGCGTCCTCGCATTGCCGTCGTCGAAGGGACTCACGCTTTCGACTCTTCTCACCTGTGGAGACCCGTGGACATGGATGTCCCTACGTCCGAAAACTGCCCTATTCTTGACCCGTCGGAGGAGTTCCCGATTGAGGATCTGGATGATCCTGTTACGGACCTCGTCGCCGTGCTGAACCAACAGCTCCAGCACCTCCCGACAGAGGACAGCGACTATGTCACCCGTATTCTGAAAGAATACCAGAACCTGTTTCAGCGGCCTGACGCTCAGGGATGCTCGATGAAGGTAGTACATCGCATCGAAACGGGATCGCACCCCCCTATCTACAAAAAGCCGTACACGGTGCCGCATGCTCTACGATCCATCATAGAGGAGCAAATTGACCAGATGCTGACGGATCGAGTTATTGAACCCTCGACCAGCCCCTGGGGAGCACCCGTTGTACTCGTGAAAAAGAAAACTCCACCCGGACAGAACCAGAAGTATCGGTTTTGTACCGACTTCCGGGCATTAAACCGTGCGACAAAGAGCGACGCGTACCCACTTCCGAACTTGACAGAGACGCTTGAGTCTCTCGGGGGTAGCCGCTACTTCACGACGCTGGATCTCACGGCAGGCTATCACCAGATAGCAATAGCGGATGAGGATCGTGAGAAGACGTCATTCACAACACTGGGCAAAACGTTTCAGTACCGCAAGATGGCCTTTGGACTCAAAAACGCGCCGGCGACATTTCAAAGACTAATGAACTGCGTCCTGGAGGGACTTGTGAGTTCGTCCTGCCTAGTCTACCTCGACGACATCGTAGTATTCGGACCGGACGTAGAAACTCACATGGTGCGGTTACGACAAGTCTTAGAGAGATTGAACCACGCCAACCTAAAACTGAACCTGGCCAAATGTACCTTTTTGAGCACACAGGTCAGCTATTTGGGACACATTGTGTCTGAAGACGGACTGCGGATGGAGACGACCAAGATCGATTGCGTGCAGAGTTATCCTGTACCAAAAGATGCTACGCAGGTACGCGCCTTTTTAGGCCTTGCTGGCTTTTATAGGCGGTTTGTCAGCGGGTTCTCAGCGATCACCGCTCCCCTAACCCAGCTCCTGCGCAAGGATGTTCCTTTCGAGTGGGGAAACGAGCAGCAACAAGCTTTCGACCAGTTGAAGGCGAACCTTCTCACCAGTCCGGTTCTCGCTTATCCTGATTTTTCGCTGCCATTTAACCTATCCACAGACGCCTCTGGCATAGCTCTAGGAGCCGTGCTCAGCCAGGACCATGACGGAGAAAGCCACCCCATTGCTTTCGCGAGTCGTAAGTTGAATCCCGCGGAGTCAAGATACTCCACCACTGAAAGAGAGCTCCTGGCAGTAGTGTGGGCGGTTTCTCACTTTCAACCATATTTGTTAGGTCGGCGCTTCCGGTTGGAAACTGACCATAGAGCCTTAACAGCGGCAATGAACCTGCGGGACCCCACTCATCGCATCAGCAGATGGATGCTCCGTTTGTCGGAATACGACTTTGATCCTGTCTACCGACCCGGAAGCCAGATGAAGCATGTGGACGCCCTTAGCAGAGTGGTTATTGCTAGCATTAGCACCTTTCAACTGACGAAAGAGATGCTCATTGCCTCGCAACAAGTGGACCCATGGATTCTGGAAGTCCAAAAGAATCCGGAGAAATGGTCAGCCCGCTTGGAAGACGGAGTCTGGATGGCCTCGAAGGTCGTAGATACCGGAGAATTATTGGTCCCCTTGATTCCCGGCTCCCTTCGCCACCAGATTCTACAAGTATGCCATGACAGCCCTTGGGCCGGACATCCGGGCATTGAGACCACTGATGCCACGGTAAGGAGATATGGAGTCTGGCCGAAACTCACAACCTACGTCAAGGATTACGTCAAGTCCTGTGCCGTCTGTCAGAAACGGAAAACTCCGAATCGGCTGGATCCACCAATTCAGCAACCAGAACTACCGACGCATCCGGGAGAGATCGTGGGAATCGACCATGTTGGGCCGCTTGCGACACCCAACGGAGTCAGGTACCTTCTTACAGTAGTAGACCACTTCAGCAAATACGCCGAGGCCTACGTAGTGTCGAACACATCAGCCAAGGTGGTGGTCGACATACTCACTAGGAGGTATTTTCCCACGCATGGAGTTCCGGAGAAAATGATTTCGGACCGTGGAACCGCCTTTACTGCAGCGGTCACGCAAGAACTGTGCACTGCTTGGGGAATTAAAAAGGTACAGACCACCGCGTACCACCCCCAAAGCAACGGAATTTGTGAACGTTTTCACAGGACCTTGGCCAATATAATCGCCAAGTTATCCCCCAAGACAACCTTGTGGCAGGACGTGTTGCCGATGGCCCTGGCCGTGTATCGTAGCGCTCCTCATGGAAGCACCGGATATTCGCCAAACCTGTTGCACTTGGGAAGGGAAGTCCGATTGCCTGTCGCCGCCGCCCTAGATCTGGGCTCTCCGTCCAGTCACAACAGGACGTTTGAATACGTCCGGAGAGCTCAGAAGGCAGCGGCGAGGGCCATACGGAAAGCATGGATGAAGCGATCTCGCATCGCTAACGCACGTCGGACCCCTCGATATTTCAACGTGGACGACAGAGTGTACCTGCGCCAGATGGTGCCGCCTCCTGGAGTTTCGTCCAAATTTTGGAGCCCGTGGGTGGGACCCATGCGGGTCGTGCGACGTCTCTCTGAAGTGACGTACGAGATAGCCGATCCCACGGACCGCTGCCAGGTAGTGCACTTGGGGCGCCTCAAGCCCGCATTCGAGAGAGGTATACTGGACGATGCCTGCGTCACTCCACCGATTGCACCCATGCCAGACCAACAGCCCGAACCAGTGCCTTGCGGTATGGAGATTGAGGATCTTGCTCTGGAAGAAGAGGATACTTACCCAGTGGCTCGGTTTGTTGAAGTACCGTTGCCTGTTGAAGTCCGGAAGACAGATGGTTCGGACGAACCAGTATCGAAGAGTTCCCCTGCTGAAGTACCACCTGCGGCCAAGAAGTCGCATACAACTGTTGAAGTTGCACCTCGTAAGCTGCGTAGCCTTCCGCGGCCAGATTACCGGCAATTGCACACGGGACGACCTTCAAAGGAAACAAGAACCTGAAAAAAAAAAAAAAAAAAAAAAGGGGAAAGGAGAAGGGAAAGAAAGAGAAAAAAAGAGAAGAAGGGGAAGGAAAAAGAAGGGAAGGGGGAAAGGAAGAAAAAAAAAAAAAAAAAAAAAAAAAAAAAAAAACTTATTTGAATTGAAACTTTTAAAATGTATACATGTAAAATGATGATGATTATGTAAAATTACTTACCTGTGTTCTATTGTTTTGTACCGCCTTTTCATGTCAACCCGTGACGCTGTCGCGGGCGCGCGCGTGACCGATCGTGGGCCGACGCCCTTTTACCTGTTTCCGTTCTTACCAGTGATGAGTCAGTCGAGTCGATGAGGGTCAGCACAACTAGGCCCTTACCAACTTAGGCCCCTGTCGCGACGAGTCGAATAGGAACCACAACACTACACGTAACAATGGCACCTATAAGATAACAGCACACCAGTAGAATCTAGATTCCCCTGAATATTGTCATTATTTTAAGACCCCAGTGGCTAGACAAAAGTGCTAATGTAAGAGGTGAATGTTCCAGACGGTGCTCGATCATGTCACGTGGTAAGGATCTTCATGCGATGGTTGCGGATATGGAGAGGAGGTTGGATGAGGAGGTGAGTCGTGGAGGGAGCTCCTATGATGAGCCGCCAGCGGAGCCAATGTTCCCGCAACCCCGAATGGGCCTGCCTAGAGTTGGTGGTGTGGGACCCGGACCCCGAGAGATCGAGAAAGAGTGGACTGTTTTGGAAACAGGTGCAGAAATGCTGTATCGCGCCAGCACAGCGGTTGAACGGGAGGACGCCTGGCACAGACACGCCAGCGCCATGAGGCGCCTGCAGGAGTGGACCCGAGGGAGGCAGCCTGTACCCCACCCTGGGTTCAGTGTAGCAGAGGTTGCAGCGGCTGTAGCTCAACGCATGCAACAGCCACGCGTCGTCGGACCCACGGCGTTGGAGATAGCTCGAGAAGTGGTGGTCCTCATAGACGAGCGATTGCCGCCCACCCTGAATCCCCACGACATGGCCGACCGGATTGCCGACCTGGTTGTGCAGCGCCAATCGCCTGCGTACTCGCCGATCCACGATGCCGGGGCCCTGGCTGGAGCGATCCTCGATCGACTTAGAGATCACGTGATCTGGGAGCTGCGCCAACCGATACGCGCCACCAGCGCCCCACCGAGAAACGATACCGCCACAAACGTCCCATCAACATCCAGGAAAGCACTCGCCACCAGCGCCCCCTCAACTTCCAGAGACGAGCCACTGTCGGAAGGGAGGAACGAGGATGAGTCCCAGACTGAGGATGAGGAGCGCACCGCGGAGAGGGGGTGCATTGCTTGCGGCGGGACTCGGGGCCACAACTCACGCCTCTGGTGTGAGGCCTGCAGGACCTTCCTGCGTCGATCTAGGAAGGCTGCTGCTGAGGGGCACCCAGTTGTCTGCAGGGACACCCGCCACCGCCAGAATCCTGCCATAACTGCTTGTCGCGGCTGCAGAGTGACACATCTGCAAGCCCTGGAGATTGCCGCCAACCGATCCGAGGGAAGTTGCGCCGCTGAGGACATCGGCTTCCGAAGGGGAGGGGAGTGTGACCCCAGGGTCCCGTCGAGAGCCAGTCAAATTTCCCGCTCTGATGCACATTCAAAACGGGCGCGTTCGCGTTCCACAGGATCGCCAACTGCAGCGCCACCAGCAGCAACGGAGTCGCCCCCATCGCCACCATTCGCGCCAGCAGCGGCTCTCCCACTCTCCGCGCATGCGCGCCTGCGTCGCTTGACCCCCTCCAAGTCAAAGGACCCCCGTGTTCGCCCCTAACTGCTCCATTCCACGGTTGGCGCTTGATGTGGCGAGAGAGAGAGAGTCTGACCGAGAGTTGCAGCCCCCCCCCGATCATTTTGTGTCCACCGTCGGTTTCAACCACTGACTGCCCCCGACTACCTCCGACTTCAATACACCATTTCGACTGCGACAGCACCTGCCTCCGACGAACTACTGGTAGGATTCTCAATAACTCTTGTATATAATTAGTAGTGTGAACGTGAACAGTTACGATTGTTTTCTTCTCATTGAACTGTGCGATATAGGCGCTTCTAATACCTACCAAAAGATAGAGACTGAGAATGGCCCTTCCCTAAATTCCCCCGTAATTTTAAGCCATTATTTGATTCTGATTTGTTATATTTCGTACTTGTAAACTTGAACACGTGGTGTCCACCCTCAGTGACCACCCTTGGTGTCCACCTTCAGTGACCACCACGTATAATACCAGAAGTTGAGACATAGGTTCCTTTTTATATTCAAGTCGACACTTAGGTAGGAAGATATACTTGATGCCTATATTGTTCATTAGTAATATTGTTTTATCCTTGAATACAATTCACGTACGGAAGTACTTATAACTATTCCTGACTTCTCCCATTAACCCAGGTACAACACAAGTAAATTCAACAATAGTTTTGCTCATATTAACTTCACTTTATTTTGCAATATATATATAATTAACGTAAATTCACTGGCTTTAATAAATTCATTCTTCATCTACATTTATTCACTTAGTCTCCTGACTAAGTCCTACTTCCTTGAAAGTAGGTGGTGGCAGTTCTATCTCAAATCTCCAGCGAACGTCTCGCACAGGCAGCTAAGGTAAGTGTAGATCCGCACTGGTATAATCCTAAATAATACAAGTTCTTAAAGTAGGAGTTTTCATTTAACTCTTAGCTTTTGCTCCCTTCCGAGGGTTCCCATATCGATAAATGGGGTTACAATTGTTGGCATCGGTGTGGATTGGGTTGTAAAGCACTGCAAACCAAACTTGTGTTGGGTTTTCCTCAGTGCAGACTTAATCTTGATCGAACTTGTGTCGACACACCATCGACACCAACGCCTTGACTGCCTAAAATCAGTAGCTACCAATTTTATACAAATTTTAGTAGATTTTATTCTTTTTCTGTGCGGATCTTAGCTGTCTTTCTCTGTTAAATTCAGTAAATTCAATTGTCTTGCAAAAAGAAAAAGTGTTGTTTGGGTTAGTGAGTTGTCCAGAAAAGTTCCAGTTGGAACAAAAGTACTTAGACTAAGTTGTATGTGAATGTGCATGTTATGATCTAAGGGTGCCAAACACACATTTAACACAACTTCGAATATAACTATTCCTGACTTCTCCCATTAACCCAGGTACAACACAAGTAAATTCAACAATAGTTTTGCTCATATTAACTTCACTTTATTTTGCAATATATATATAATTAACGTAAATTCACTGGCTTTAATAAATTCATTCTTCATCTACATTTATTCACTTAGTCTCCTGACTAAGTCCTACTTCCTTGAAAGTAGGTGGTGGCAGTTCTATCTCAAATCTCCAGCGAACGTCTCGCACAGGCAGCTAAGGTAAGTGTAGATCCGCACTGGTATAATCCTAAATAATACAAGTTCTTAAAGTAGGAGTTTTCATTTAACTCTTAGCTTTTGCTCCCTTCCGAGGGTTCCCATATCGATAAATGGGGTTACATACCTATATTATAAAAAACGAATAAAAATTTTCTGATTCATACAATGCGTTTTATTAAGTTTAAAAAAAAGGAAGTTATGCTGCCGCACCCTGTACCTACCTATCTTCTTAAATGTTACATAAATGTTATCTCAAATCCTATGTTTCTTAATTTGGCATACAATTTGATAATTTTACTTAATATTTAATCCTTTTTTTAAGCCCTATTTCAGAGTTATTAAAGTATTGCTTGCTGGTAAGAAAAATGTATTTATTATACTTTTTATTTCATTTTTTCTTGATATTACTTACAAAGAAAGAAGATAAAATAAATAAATAAATTCTGAATACAAGAATTCATAAAATAATATAAAAAAACTATTTTATTCGCATTTATAACGATTAACAATAGTATTTTCACCAAAGAAATCGATTTTTACAAAAATTGATTTTTGGAAGAACAATTTTTTTAGTAGGTATCGATTTTTTAAATTCAATTTACCATCGATTTAAAAAAGCATTTGTCCTCTCCTATAGGACTGTAAGTTCATGTACGGTTAAATACTTAATAGGGTGATATCAGGTGAATATGGATTGGAAACCAAAACGGACATGATACAGACGGCCAGGTTCATAAATTGGAGCCGATGCTGTATCATCCAGTGAGTTGGCATACATTATTTTGCCAAATCACTTATTACTTACCTAATTGGACAAGTAAACGACGTGGCCGTGCGCAATCCTGATATTCATTGTCACCGATCCAACCTCGTGTATGGGTCAGATTTGGTTAACATTTATATGAATAACCCATACGAGTATTTCACTGAGCAATCCTCATCGCCGAAATTCGTAGTAACAGTTTCTCATTTGAGAATGCTATATATATTTATGTATTTGAGGTCATGTACAAAAATTCCAGGTCGTGTGACACGAGTGGGCTTGAATAGTAAGCATAGATTTATATTTCACATCAAGAGAGTCAAGTGAATGTCAATAGCTAATCAGAAATATTCCGCACGAGTGTTATTCCACTTGTTTCTATGGCGCTTGAAACAAACGTACACCTAATGATAGGTATTACTTCCTCTCTGGAAATATGCTTATCTACCAATGGATAGGTACTGATGATTTCAACACCCCAATAATAACAGAAATGTCATTCACAGTTGATTTCGATTGGACATCATCGTAATGAACTGATGACTTTGAAATTTATCGTTCTCTGTGGCGAAAACGGTTTTCACTCAGAGCATGACCGCCGCTGTTCTCATTGACCCTGATTGATAGCACACATCAAAATTTATCAAATGATTGTTTCGCTCCCAGATTTTAGTTTTTCCAACTCAACGCGCGAGAAAAATCAATTGGTACGATTTTTTGTGGGAGTAATTTATCATTCTGTAATAGTTCATGAGCACGAGCTGTATTATTGCATCTTTAGAAATATAATTCATGCGAAATACTTTTCTATAGTTCAGGACTCTCTTGGGACTAGGTGCCAGATACTGTGGGATGTATAAGCAATGATCAGATGTTCGTCAGCCAGAAGGGCCTCTCCCTAACCTCGAGGTATTGCTGGACGGAAACGTCGCGTCGGTGTGCAAAGGCGTCTCAAAACCTATTGTAGTGTTTAGTGTAAATTGTACTCCGTTTCATTGTGTATCCTTTGAGTTTGATAAATGTTTCGGTTGATCGGTTACTCGAGGAGCACGAGAAATATAGAATTGAAAAATTATTTGTTCATTAGAGATTATATCAAACATCACATTGGCACAGTCGGGAAAGTCCAATGTTTAAATGTAACATGGAAGCTACTAATATATACTAATGTACCGCCGTTAGATTTTGATGGTGACGTTACTACTTTGGTTGCTCGCTGGACTCGGTGGAAACGAGAGGTTTCTTTGTACATCATAGCGAAAGGAATCACTGATGCAAGCTCTTTATTTACATTTTGGCTGCGAAAGCTTACAGGAATTGTGTTATTCCTTGCCTGAACATGACACGGTACCAAAAGGCTCTTCAGCAGATGCACATATCGCACCCATCCTAGAATAAGGGTACAACTCAAAAATTATCATTTTCGGCAAATCGCATTCAAAGTTTTCTTCCACACCATTGGCTACCCGTTCTTTGGAACACGATGAACATTAGGTATTTATCTTTGCGAAACTTGTTTCCTACATTAGTACTCTAACTCCCCATGGTGAATAAATAGTTTTTTTGACAGTGGGAAGGGAGTGGGGGGAACGGTTTTGTTGATTTTTTAAGAATTTTTGAGTTGTTCCAACTCAAACACTGAAATCTCACCAGTCAGGATCCAAAATGTTCAGAAAAGAAAGACACAAGTTAAAATTGTCCACACAAAAAGGAAACAACTCAAAACGAAACACAGACTATTTGAACTCATCTGAGTTGTGTCTTTCTTCCTAGGACGTGAATTGGTTACTCCGTCCATAGAAGAAAGACACACGCACTCTCTAGCGGAATTAGAGTGCCCTACACATATCTCCACCTTCTACAGACAAACTAGACCGTTTCTACTTCTCAGAACCACAACTAACTCAAAAATCGCGATTTTTGAGTTGTACCCTTATTCTAGGACGGGTGCGATATATTAGCGTTGTTGGACATTCAATTTTTACCTAAAAGTAATACAAATTATGAAAAGTAAATGATATATACTACTTGATGAGTACGTTAGTTTGTAAAATGAGGGAATACACGCATACTTTCCAACGTATTTTTAATTAATCAATGTATTAATTTGTGACTTGTCTCTTTGTCAACGCGAAAGAGGGAAAAGAAAACCGAAAGGGTCATGGATACGTTCTCTCATTAATTCATATAAAACATTTATATTTATACCCAAATAATATTCATTCTTTCCACATCATGAGAAAACGGAATGTAGATTTTTAAACGCAATGTACGCAAAAACATTGGGTGGTTTATAATAATTTTCCTCAAGAAGTCAATAGAATTATTAATAGAACTTCCAAATCAAACCTCTATGGAAAAAACAAAAGATGGAACTAAAAATTATTAATTAATTTGAGGCACTAGTTTTCCGTTTTCACCTCTTGCAGAGTTAGCACCTGGGAATCGGAAACAGCAGACTGTCTAAAATTATTTTAAATAATGTACAAGGTTCTTGAGTGAGGGAAAACCATCAGAATTAGAACTGGAGGCGGAAGAGGGTGGAAATTCTAAGGGCTGGTTGGGGGCAGATGTGGGTGCGTGCGCATGCGTGGCCCGGGTTCCCTTGCAAAGGGCTGCTCGCCCTTCGGTTCACCAGTCCATTGCCGGCTAAGGTTGTTGATCGTTGTTATCATTCTCATAACGTCCATATTTCCTTGTGTCAATCGTCTGGTGAGATAATCGTAACTTTTCTCTCTCCCCTCTCCTCATTCCGAACTCTGATTCCGTGTTTCAAGTGAAAAAATACGTAAACGTTGTTTCTTCCTAGTTCAAATCACTAGTGCAATTGGATGTGTCTTTTGCGGATATGATTATATTGGTATGTGTCTATTTATTTATTTATATACCTATTAAATATTTTTATCAACTGATAAATAATTATCTTCTAAAGTTTCTATAATTAGGTAGTGAATAGGTTTATTATTCTCACTTCCGCTACTATGGAATCATTATACATTTAAACTGGAATGTACCTATATTATAATATTTATACTTCTGGACAGTGTTTAACTAAAGAACGGCTGCATCTTAATTGGTAATATTCATATTATTTTCTGTTCAACACGCTGAACACTTTTTTAGTTCCTTTAGTCTTTTTTAACTAATATATTAATAAACTAATACTTGGATAAGGTACTATGTAAGTGATATGCAGCAGCTCATGTCACCGTAGGTTTTCGTCATATAAAAGTGAGCTTTCTGTACTATTAGGAACATGCGAAGAGAACCAATATCCCAGTCTCGTAATAAGATGTAAAGAAATATTGTTCAAATATTACTCGTCCCTCCTTCTTTGTTCCTAAAAATATTACTGTGACTAGAAACACACTCTAAATGAATAATATTTACGAACCTAGTAAATTTCTAATTTGACACGGCCTGCGATTGTGTAACTATGTGTCTGTCTGTGCCTCTGCCTTTTCTGCGCTACTGGATGGAATTTTGAAGCTAACTTTTTAAATTTGGGAGGGCAGACTCCTTAGACACCTGGTATATACATATATGCTGTTTTGTTTTTGATATGGCGGCGATATCGTCCACAATGCCATCTTTATATATATATATGATTTTTGAAGTTCTGATGCGTTGAATTAATTGAGAAAACTCTCGATGCAACGGCGTTTGTATCATGAATGATACATATCAAACACATTTTTCGGTTTCTACTTCAGATTTAGAAAGTAAATATTGTATTACGTGTTTAAAACTTCTCGAAAAACCAGTACAGCGGACCGTCTAGTTTTAACTATAACTTATCGTGTTTTTTCAAAAATGATTGGACTCGGGTTTACTTTGGGAGGAAAAATTGCATCACAATCCAATATATTTTTGTAACCAACCTGGGGTATTGGAAATGAATAGGCGGAATTCCTTAACCCGCTCGCGAAATCGCGAAAAACCTGGCCAAAATTCTAGACGTTTTTTGGTGTGCTGAAAACGGAGAAAATATTCAGGAATTTTTATCACCTCCAGTTCTTGATTTATGGATACATTTTCTTCATAAAATCATAATTTTTCTCTAAATGCATAGCAAAAGCTGTAGTAAACTACGAAGGTCACTCTATCTGCGTTTTTTCGATGTCTTGAACACAAAACAATATTCAACCGTTTCAACAATTACTCATGAGCACCAAACTTGAAAAAAAAGAAAAAAGAAAAGAATAATTCAGATTAAGGCACGTAATAAATGATTAAATGATAACTAAAGGACTAATTGTTTAATAAACTATTTTATATATATATATATATATATATTTTTTTACTACAATGTGTTTACACGGAATCGAATTCATCTCGGGAACAGCGGTGGACACCTCATCATGTCACTTTTGCCACAATAAATAACCTTATTTCACTTCAAAATGAACAAAACATAAAAATGGTGAATCAGTTGCTAAAATCTCTAAAAACAGTTTTTTCATGAATAATCAATAAAAATTCGAGAAGAGCAAGAAGGGGGAGGGGGGCTGCAAGAAATTGTATGACGTCAATCAGTACACCTTACTGAAGGAGATGGAAAATATATTTTGCTCAATATGAGGGGCATTTGCCCCCCTCTCCCCCCCACCAAAAAAGGGAAAACCACAGAAAACCATGTTTTTTTTTTTTACAGAAAAAAAGGTGTCAGTTCGATTGGGGCAAGGTGGGGCAGCTAAAAATTGTTGTTTGTCAATTAGTACATACACCTGACCGTACATAGAGGGGGGTTAAAGGGGAGATTGATGACATAAACGAAAAATACATATAATCTAAGCAGCTGCCTTCCTCTACATGTGGATTAAAAAATTTTGATTTTATGCTTAATCACTAACTTATATATACCCCCTGGGGCCTATTTCATAAAGCAACAAGTGACAAGCCGATTTTATGTACAAGTAACTTGTAAGATCAAGTAAAACAAGTAAACTTGTAATGCACTGTGAAAATTAACAAGTGTACTTGGACAAGTTACAAGTTTCCTCAACATTTCGTACAAGTCATTGTTTTACAGTTGTTGTAAAAAAATGGCCGGTTTTTAACCTACGTCCATTCACCTGTAAACTTAAAATTGTCCAGCATTGTGAGTTGACCATTTTTCGGTATTTTATAATTTTCTGCTGAAGAATACAGGCAAGAAAGAAGCATTCAGCGTAGAAGACGCCAACGATTTTTTCGGTCATGAATAAACGCTTTTTTCGTGGGTATTTTCGAGTTTAACGAGAGATTTAGGATGTCTTCCAAGAATGATTCAAATGCTGCTTGATCCTGTGCAATTTTTGTAGATCGGGTATTGAGGATCTCCCTATCATTGAAGAACAAAGTAAAGATAATTTCGAAGTTACACATGACATTTCTAACCCAGCAGCATAAGACTTGATGAACTGAATAATCATTTCCGCTGAATGAAGAGGAAAAATCTGATTATGCCAGCCATCAGAATAAGTTGAAATCAGATACACACTTTTTCCACTTTTCAGTATATAATTTGTCTGTCTTCCAATCATTACACTCATTCATGTACGATAATCATCCTATCGTGTACTTAGAATCGTTTTTACATTATGATTCGATGACAAAACTTCAGTTTCGGCATCCCGCTTGACGTTGTTCATTTCGTTAGTTCCCACACGCCATTTTTATTTTCTGCTACACATGTAAACTTAGCTTCTACAAGTGTAACTTTTCTATGCTAGTACTCTTTGTTTTGATGAAACACTTGTTCTAGTTTACCGTGCATTACAAGTACCTGTACTTGTTAACTTGTACACTTGTAACTTGTTGTTTTATGAACTGGGCCCCTGGAAGAGCGTTCATAACAGCTGCTTTCGACGAATCACTCCGGACTAATAATTGGGAAATAATAAATATAAATATAATGAAGGGTCCATGTTTGAACAGGCGCGTATTGCTAGCTATCGAGTTGAGAGTCAAATATCCTTCTAAACCATTTCATTCATCCTAAGCATCTTTCACATGTCAGTGTTGGGTAAAAAGTAGTTACGACTAATAACTAAAACTAAATTAGTTGCTGCAATGACGAATAATTACTACAGCTTATTATCTATTAGTTATTATTTTCGGAGTTGCTAATCCAGTTATTCAATAATTTAGTTTCTACTAGTAACTTGTAATTAAATAGATTTTAGTCGTTATTAGCGCGGATAATAAATGAATCAATTAGCTTTCAGTCGTTATTGAATAATATCTAACTACTAAATTTGGTTCGGAATTTACCTGTAGGTAAGTGGCGGATACTTTGTTTTCATTCTCGGAAGATGACTGCAACATAGATATATAAGAGCAAATTTCTTGAATTTTGTTTTTTATTATAAATGCCCAAAAATAGTCGAAATATTAGGATTTTCCGGGTTGAAATACGTGCAAACACTAATTATCATTGTCGTTTCACGTAAACAACTAGCACGTAAAGTCATCTTGCGCTAAGAAAATTCCCCTCTACATTCACACTGGTTTCAATTTTGAGGTTAAAAAAAAAAAAAAAAAAAAAAAATTGATTATTCATTATCTGCGCGAATAGTGACTGGAAACTAATGCTGGGGTGGTGTTTTCGGGTAGCAACTAAATTTCGTTGAACTAAATCACTTATTAGTTTCATTTCGTGTAACTAATACCTAAGTCAGTTATTAGTTTCACCTGCGCGTTACTAATAACTTAATACCAATTCAACTAAATACTAATAACTAATAGATATGTAATTATGTATTATCTATTAGTAATTAGTTCAACTAATTTCTCCAAAATTATCTGTTGGTTGCAGGGTTGTAACTAAAAACCGATTCAGGAGGATGTAGCCATAACTGATAATTGAAGTCACTGTCATAAATTACAACGCTTGTTACACAAAAAAATTAGGATATCAAATTTAGTTATGGGTGGTAACTAATGACTAAACGGAATTAGTTACAGCGTCAGTTGAACTAAGAAATTAGTTGATTAATGACCCATTCTGTCTCAATTATTTCTTTCCTTCTTAAAGCCACTTTAATGTTCAGACGTTTTACCAACTTTTCTGCGATTTCGCCCGCTGTGCGCTCAATGAAAAAATGTGTACGAATCAGTTTTGATAACGAAGATTCTTCCCCAGTTGATCCTATATGATTCACTGACCTTTTCAAAAGAAAAAAAAGAAAAGGAAAAAAAAAAAAAAAAAACAGATCCATTTAAATTCTTTTGAAGAAAGTCGTTGTTCAGTTGAACCATGCGATTCAACGAATTTCCATTTCATCCATTAGCATCTTACGTTATAATTTCGTAAGATATCAGGGGAAAGCGTAATGAAAATCGCGGTGAATTGAGACGCTGATGTTAACCTGTTTTGAGTGCCCGTCTGAGAAGACCAAATATTTTGTAATCATTGAAATCGACAATAAACCGTGTAATCTGCTTCTATGAATACTATAATGCCTCGGCCAAAAGTTCATTGTTTCTATTAGTTTTTCTTTTTTTTTTTTTTTCTTTTTTTTTTCAAAGCGCGTTTGAGTGGTTTAAATATGAATCAAGCATATTTATACTGGAAGTGTGAAATTGCCGACGGTTGCGGTCGTATTACGTTAAAACCACTTATTGATCGGATGATTTCGAATCATCGCCTTACTTTGAAACAGTAAAACTCATGGCCGGAATGAGTGATAGAGAGTGTGATTAGGACATTTTTGTTTTTCGACTCTCTACATGCCTTGCACCTAATGTTTAATTAATATAATAACTTACCAACAAAATAATTAAATCATATAATCGACCGAGAAAAAGAAGTTGTAAGCCCTCCTCAAAATGTTTTGATTCATGTTCCGAGATCAGTAGAATTCAGAAAATAAGAAATTAAAAGGGGGGAAAAAACACCTTGCGCCTATAGGCTAAAGAATGATAACTCCATCTTTTACCTCTATAATTTTACTCCTTAATAACTCCATAGTTTCTTATAGGCTACATACCTAAGAAATAAATTAGCTTGGGAGATTACAGGGCAACGATATAACTAGCCTTCTTGTATATGTCGTTTTTACATGCCATTTTTTTGTTGCATTGTTAGTTGATAATTTTCGGAAATGGTTTTGTAACTGTGTTTTACCAGAATTTTTTTGTAACATTAGAAAAACTTGATTTTTTCATTTTTTTGCCACTTTTGTTGCACCTGGTGCGTTTTAATTTTTAGGGTTGTAGTTGAAAACCTTTTCAGACCTTGCACAAAGTGTAAATAACGCATCGATACAAGAAAGCACCCTAAGAATCGTAAATACAATTAGTTTTTCTCTACCGTTTTCATTCGGTGTGTGCTATTCAACCTATGAACTTAAAATTTGAGATGGAATTTAAATACGTTTTCACGTTTTCTACGGTCATCATACATTATATTTTGGGAGAAATGATGTTTTCAATTTTATTTTTACACGTTATTATTATCTAGATTCTTCCTCATAAATACTATTTTAATCTTTAGTAACCAACCCTACCAATACCTACATATAGAACTAATTATGTTTTTATCGTGGAAGAATGGAGTTGTTTATACTCATTCCCATATTCGCATTCCCATATTAATAGATAATATTGTATGTTTTTATATTTTGTTGCATTTCATAATTGAGAAACCACTTTTTGAGAGGTCTTTGAGCTAGTGGTTCCAAAAAGTGTCCCGTTTTTAAAGAAATGCCTTCCATTACAACAGATTTGTTTTTAAAGTAATATAATTCCGTCAGCTTTTATCCGACGAAATGGTTCACCACTCGTTAGAATGATCTCAATTCATGCTAAAATCTTACGCTGCCTAAACCGCCCCGATAATAAAAGCAGCTGCGCTACACGCAAAGTTATTAATAGCCTATAAATAATCCTCGAGGGATAATAACTTGATTTTGTTGTAACCAGGCTTACTACTTGTTTCAGTTCAATACTTCAAAGTAATTTGTTTTTAACATGGAACATGTTTTTCCATAACAACCCGGCCAAAAATGAGACAAAATTTACGTGACATTTAGTGCGTTACGCTCCTATTTTCTGATGATTATCGCTTACAACCAAATCGTTACTACAGACATTAGGCATTAGGCATTAGGCATTCATAATATTTAAAAAAAAAAAAATCGTTTGCCAGTTGTTGTGGGAACCTCTCGATTTACCTAACCGTATTGTGGTAACCACTGAAATGCAATGCGTGGCAAACAATCTGAGGTATGAGCGAGGTTGTCCGAACAATTGGTTACATACAGTTGATCCTACTCAGTTAATTTTGTAAATATGATTGCAACCACTATTAGACTGGAAAGAAACTTGGAAGTTGAAATCCCCTTTCCTAATTAGCTGAGTGACCTAAAGTCTCTCCTGTTCCCTGTTCTGTCAAGATTTAGTGCTTAGGACTAACTTTAAATTTTCGGGACATTTTTCTCAGCCCTTGTCGGACTGATTTTGATAGTTTATTTATTCTTTTACTCTTTTTCGTTCTCTGGAAGTTTAAAAATCAGTCCAAGCTAGTCGGGGACCCGTATGTGTCCAGTGTCCAACAACCTTCTTTCGAAACTTACTTTTTAGCATAACTTGAAATTTATGCATAGGTATGCAAGATTTTACAGATAGACCTTTATATCCCAAACGAAGAAACAAAGGGAGAGAAAGAGAGGGAGGGAGAGAGAAGGAGAAAGAGAGAGAGAGAGAGAGAGAGAGAGAGAGAGAGAGAGAGAGAGAGAGAGAGAGAGAGAGAGAGAGAGAGAGAGAGAGAGAGAGAGAGAGAGAGAGAGAGAGAGAGAGAGAGAGAGAGAACTCCCATAGCTTTAATATTTACTGACTGAGAAAAATGAACCTAAAGGTCGAGAAACGCTATTTTGAGAAAAACTCGTTTTTGTGTGATTGTATAGTTGGACGTTACCATGACATTTGTGTTTAAGATTATGCTTTTAAGATCCTGGAAACAACACATGGATCTTTCATTTCTCATTGGTGAGTGTTATATTATTAACCAGTTTTCTATCAGGGTTGGGACTGAGTTGAGATCCTCTTCCGGACAGATGCGCACTTCTGTAGACATTTACGACTTCTTCCGTCAATGCAACATACCAAAATCTCTAGAATCGAGAAAAGATTAATAGAATTTAGAATTAGGTACGTATAACAAAAGATTTTAGAAATTTTATCATTATTATTATTATTTGGGTGGTACTAAACATCTTTAACCAATAGAACAAGGTTGCATAACTGGACCAAAATCTGGAACGATCAAATAATACAAACTGTCACAAAAATCACATGACTGTAGTAAAAATATCACGCTTTACCGCTATTAACCCCTCCATTCGTCCACAAACGAATGTGGAAATAGGGAATATTGTTGAACTTGGAATTTATTTCTGGTTTGAATCGACATATCCGAGATCTCTCTTGATTTCCCTAGTGAGTAAGGATTGAAGCTTTTTGCCTTCAACTTAATATATCTAATGGCTGGGTCGGTAAAAATTTCGCTTTACGTAAAATCCCGTTTTTTTTGTTTTGTTTGTTTTATCAGAAAATGGGCTTGTTCAATAGAATTTTGTGAAAGGGGTTTCAATATGAGAACATTTCCTCCCAGCACATGAGATACGAAAAACAAAATAAACAAATTCGATAGCAAGAGAATGTTGAAAAAAATCCTGTTTGTATCATATTATAATAACGCGGAGGAGAAAATCTTTTCTCTTACCAGCTACTCTTTCCTGGAAACACATGAATTCACCAAACGACCTGAGGGAATTTACCCCTTCGCATAGCAACCGAAACAACGCGAATACAAAAAATTCCCTGCGACCGAGTTCCGTTTAATCGAATTCCGCATTCACGATTGAAAAAGATGAGCAAATCTGTTCTTGGAAGCGGGCTTTAGTGAGGAGTACTGTAGCAACCCAATTTCCTTGGGATTAAATAAGTGATTTGTATTTGATTTGTAATGTTGAGTGAGCAGTCTAGCTCGGAATGATTGTTGGGAGGAAATGGGATTCAACTTTCTTTGGTTGCTCTATTTCTCGGTGGAAAATTGCTTGATTTTTTGTTGACTCCCGTAGGATTCAATGAACTCAACTTACTTTGAAAGATGTAATATACTTCCAGGGCTATGTCGCGGTCACCAGTTATTGTACCCACTATCTATTACTATTCAGAATATTCTAGAATACCAAAAGTACAAAATTTAGTATTTCCATGAGAAACTATTTGTGATTTACACACTTTAGTATCCATGTCAATAATACCAGTATAACTATTTCGTATTGGACATTAGAAGATAGTTGTTTTTCTTCAGTGTAGGCAAGACTATCGCCCGTAACTCCTCTGGAAAAAGAAGGGTAAACACATTGTCGTGGGGTTTCACACGAATAAATGAAAATGCTGCGAAGTATTACACAAAGGTTTATTATTTCTGTATTAGATAGCCCTTCTACGCTAATCTTTGGTAAGTGAAAGATTATTGAACCCCGTAAATAGTAAGTGTATCATAATAACTTGGCGATTCATGCCTCCAAATAGGGTTCAAACCTTTACAGCTCCAGGGCCCACAACTTTCCGTCTTTTAATAAATGCCAAATAGTAAGGTTAGGTCGAAAATGGAAAGAAAATAGCCCCAGACGCCCCTCAGCTGATCTGTACGCTTCCATACCTGAAAATTGTTTTCGAGATAACCAAAAGGAGCTCCATCTTAATGTCAGCACCGTAAGTCGACAGGGAAAGAAATTAGACTCAGCGGTTTCAAAGCTGATCTGAGTTACCCCATGCTTTGTAATTTATTGTATTCTAGATGTCCCAAAGGAGCTCCATTTCATGTTTCAGCACCATAAGTGGATTAAGAAACAAATATGGCTCAGAGGCTCCTCAGCTGATCAGTGCGCCTACGAGCACTGATATTGAATTCAAGGTACAACGAAGGAGCTCCATTTCAAATTTCATGTTGACATCAATATGTCTACGTAGATATAGGCACCTACAGATTGAAATTTAATTAAATAAATTCATACATCGATACTTCATTAGTCCTCCTGTTTCAAGTGAAACGGCATTCAAGTAGGTAGGCAGGTACTTACCAACTAAAAACTTATGAGATAAAATAAAAAGCCTACTAACGCTTGTTTCACGGAAAATAGTTAATTAACTCGATTCCGTGAAGTCATAATTCTATTAGTATATCGTTTGGTGTTAAGGCTTAGTGAGGATCTCTTTCCAAGAAGGCTATTAAGTTGATTCATTCTGTATCGAATGAAGATAAATTTCATCGATTCATTCACTTAGGAAACTTTTCGTTGATAATTATTGAATTTTTTAAATCGCAAATATTGGTTTGATCATACATATTTAAGACATAATGTTATTAGTGTTTGGAAAAACAGAGTCAGAAGAAAGACTAGGAAAACACGGAGGAAACAAAAAGAAGCGAAGGAAGCCTATACATGAATAATTTAAAATGTAAGCCAAAGAAATTTCGTTCTAAAAATTTCAATGTCTAGCTCCATCTTTTCAAAAATACAATAATTTTTTTCTGGAATAAATTAAAAATATAATATTTGTTTGCTATTGGACTTTGAAGGAATGTATGGTACCTTACTATATATTGTCCGTTTTACTGCCATAAGCTAAGTGCAACTTTTATATCCACTTCGGAAGAATCCACGTTTAGGTTGCAGAATATGTTCCGCGCTTGAGTCAAATACGTCGCGGGTAACTAATCGAATTAAATTCATTCAGTAATAGTGCGTTTTAGGCAAAGTAGCCCTTAGGCTATTCCTATAGAAATATACTTATGTATAACACATTTCTCAAGAATCGCGATTTAAGACAGAAATAATAGGACCCCTAATACAGAATTAATTTAGTAATGAATTATAAAACAAACGAGTATGTATACATTATGAAGATAAAGAAACATTTCAGTATCCTCTGAAATCAAAAGATTAGATTCCTTCGGGAAATCAATTTTAGTTTCTTGTATCTTTTATGCAAGTTTGTTTGTCAACACTCCCTATACGTTATTTGGTGACTCATCGACTGCAAAACAGCACTTAGTCGACTCAACACGTTAACAGGGTTTGGGTAATATCTCGTCGCAGCAACTCATGAATCTAGAATTCTTTTGGAAATATATATAATTAAATTGCCTACACAGTAATTTTGATCGATATAGAAAGAGAACCTATCGTGTATGAGCGTTACCCTAGTATTCATTTTACATTTTTAAATGAAAATAGATTCCATTCTAAGAAATTTGAAACCATCCGCACTCTTCTAAGTTGAATAGTTTTCTTCCACAATTTTTCAGTTTGCACTGGTGACGTCACACTGGGTGGTAGTGGAATCCGCCCAAACGAGAGGGGCGCTGTGACGTCATCAGAGAGCGAAACTTCAAACAATTATATAAGTACTCACAAAGTGAGTCACGTGATAGCGCGTTTTCTTGTAAGGATATTCGCGTGAAATAGACGCTTCCTGCGTTGAATAGGAGTCAAAATGGCTTTGGAGCTCACTCAGCTGTACGAGAACCTCTCAGTCGTCTTCAGCATTTTCCCATCAGCTTCCCTCTCAATTTTCAGCTTCCTGCGTCAAATAGAAGACAAAATGGGTTTGGAAATCAATCAGCTGATCGGTGACGTCTCATGTTGTCTTCAGCACTTCAGCCTCCCTCTCAAATTTCAGCTTCCTGCGTGGAATAGGAGACAAAATGGCTTTGTAGTTCACCCCGCTGATCAATGACTTACCATGCGTCAGTGCCCTCTGATACATCTTCATCCTTTCCATGTTACAGATAACATCCATTCCAAGTTTCATCAAAAGCGGACGTCAGGAAGTGGCATTTCGATTTTAAGAGGACAAGCATACATACATCAACGGACAAAGTGAACACAATAACTCATTTTTCATATTCTACAAGAAAATGCGCTAAAAATCATAGAAAGGAAACTACTCATCGTAGGAGAGGTTGATGCCAACCTTCTCAGGATAGAATTTTCTATTTATCTTCTTTTCTCTTCTTTAATCTTCCATTTAAAAATAGTTAAAGGGCAGTGACTGGCTCCCCAACGATTTTTAGTTTTTGAAACTTCCGCTACAGCAGCGCTTCAATTTTTATTAATCTATGTCCGCTGCTAAAATATAGATTAATGGGACAAATAGATCAGAATGATTTGTGTAGTTTGGTGGTCTGGATGCTCGCAAGCTCGCATCTCAAAAATACATAACATCAAGTAGTCAATTCTAAGTGAAAATTCAGATTAGTTAGAAGAATAGCGCACCGACTGAAGCTCCACAATAGTGGATGTTTTGAAAACAAAAAATCGTTGGAGAGCTAGTCAATACCTAGTTAAAATACCTACTTCGCTGCCGAGGGTAACGCTCATAGGATCCAGTATTGCAGACTAACTTATCAATCATTATTATTATTATTATTATTATTATTATTAATAATTGTGATTAAATTCGAATCTACGACAGGGCTGTACCCAACATAGGTAATTTCGGCAAGGAAGATATCAAGGGGTTAGCTGTCGTTCGATTGGGTGGAGGGTGGCGTGAACTTAATTGGGCACGCGTTCATATCAGGCCACGTGGCGCATTAAACCTCTTCCGTCGCTGTTCACTGTTAGTTTAGATCCTGACATCAACCGCACTCAAGAGTTCTATTTAAGCTGTGTTGAATGGAAATCATTGTGAATAAAGGAAGACCATATTGGAATGTTCTCCTTCTCATAGGTCTGATTTTTTTGTATTAGAAAGGACGATTTAGAGTTTTCTCGCTTTTTAGCATACAATTTTCCTCCAGAATCAAAATTTCCTTGATTTTTGCGTTTCAGAGCTTGTTGATCAATTCTGGTTCCGTGTCTGTCTGTGGTAAATCTTTTTACCAATCCATCAAAGACTATACCAACTTTCTGTCCAATTTTGATGAAATTTTTAGGAATCGTGTGGGTTAGCACCTAGAAGGTCTCATATAACTTTTATTGCCATCCAATCAACAACATGTGGGCATGCTCAAACGTGAATATCTTATAACGTCGATTTCTCATCATCTATTGGTCTAATTTCGTTCAAACTCGAGAGATCGTTGGGTAGGTATACGTTCCAGAAAATGCTAATTCTCCCATCCATTTGAAATCTATCTTCCTTTAATCTAATAGCTCTGTAAGTTGCATTTCCGGCCTTCACCGGCTGTGGTGACAATGCCGTTTTAAACAGTACTCGATGGCTCAAACTCCCGTATTACGTTTTCAGGATACGTAGTTCTTTCCGTTTTCAAAGTACCTACCTAAGTAGTTCATTTCCGTTCTTCGGTCATTCGGGGCCAACAAACGGACGGTTTTTTTTTTTAACACAGAAGGTGTTTTAGCCTTGGCATCTCCAACCGAAAACGAAACGTTTATATGAGGAAGAAGAAGGAGAAGAAAAAAGTTTATTGAAAATTAAATTAATACAAAATTCATTACAATATTACCAAATAAGCATACGGCATTTGGAATTCCGTCTGCCAGAAGTGGAAGGCCATTCCATGAAAAGAAACAAATGATTGATATTAATATCTCGTTTGAAACTAGCCTTCAGAAGTTAAACTCCCTAACCATAAACTTCTTACATTGCCAAAACGATCTGCAAAACATTGCAAAACTCGACCAATCTGGGTAGCTAACGTTTCGGATAGCTTCATCACGAGCCAGTGAGCGGCCACCAAAAGCAGCTAAACGAAACTCCGAGAGAACCGGGCACAAGCAGAAAAAGTGGAATACATCCTCACGCTCATGTAGATTGCATAAAAAGCACTGCTCTGCACCGCCAGACTCATAAGGCTTAACATTCAGTCTTGAGCTCTCTACACGGGTTTTGAAGTAGTTTAAAGTAAAGGCCCAACGTGCAACCGGTAAAGGGATCCTAGCTTCATTGACAAGGCTGGCACATTTCACTGCCGGATCGAGCTCCCGGTAAAGTGTGAACAAGCTGGACTTTGCCACAGGCCTCTGAAAATCTGATCTCCTGTCTGCTTTACAGGGTTCCAATACTCGCACTATGTCAGAGTTCAGAGTTCGGCGGATTATGTGTAACGAAAATATGTTGCAACAATTTCTGATGATTTCCGCTTAAAACCGAGTCATTGCAAGGGTAATTGGTACTTCGTCATTTTTCATCCCGAAAAATTCCATTCGTTCGGAAGTTCTCGATTTATCCAACCATATTATATTAACTACTGCGAACTGTGGGGCCAGCAAGCTGAGTTATAAGCATGGTTATCTGAATAATTGTTTACAAAGAGGTGATCATTTTCAATAATTAAGAGTCGTTGCACTGGTGATAAATAAATTAAACAACTTGACATAGTAGTGATAATGTACCTACACCGCAAAATCCGAGTCATACTTATGAGGGTTTCACGGGTTTATGTGAAACGCGTGAGCTAAAACACGTTCTGTGTTTCAAGTATGTAAATGAAGCCAATCGGGGGTCCAGGGGGCTTGCCCCCTGGCGCGGCGCGAAGTTTTTCGGAATCTGGGGTCAGCGAACGTCAACCGAAAGGAGATCGTGAGGAAGAGGTGGGGGACGGGCATGAGATTTTGTTCTAGGTCGATTACAAAGATTCATTTTAAAAATAATAAAAAGTTAACTTTTTCTTCTAGGTCAGTTATTTTGGTACATTATTGAAAATAATAAACGAAACATACTGTAGGTATGCTCAATAAATTAAGTTTTATTAGATTTGAGCTATGATTCCGTGATTGGAAAATAGGAAGTTCTTAAAGTATTTCTCAGGAAGGGTGGTGAGCTTATATTAGTTCTTTGAGTGGAGAGGAACCGAAATAGATTTGGAAAACAATTCTCTTTCCGACAGCTATCGCCTTCAAAGGTGTTGAACGTTGCTTTAAATTATAGAACGTAACCACGACTAGGAGGAAAAACCGGAAGAAGTATTACAATTGCAAATGAATAAGGCAGAACAAGATAGCGCAAAGCGACCCCGGAGCCAACACGAAATAGAGTTAATTTGGCGAAGAAGTGGAAACACGGTGGGCGGAGGATGACGTGAGCTGGATAGAAGAAGGACCGCGCTAGATAGAGGCTCTCTGGACTCGCTATCTCGCTTGATTGTTAAGAGAGGCGGAGTACCCGCGGCGCGTCTCCCGGGAATGGATGACGCTTGTGAAATGGAACATGGCGAGAATTAATGGAAGACCCGCGGCGGATATCACGAAACGCCGTGGCTACACTTATACGTGGTGAGACCGAGTATGAGGGTTGGTACGGAGCTTCACCTCTCTAACCTGGATCTGCTAGCCTCACCCTCGCTTATGGTGTCGCTCGGGGTGGATGAGTCCCGAACCCCCCTCCCCCCCGCCCTTTCAGAGACATCCCTTGGAATCGGAAGAGAGAAGAGCTCTAGCTCCCACTTGTATTTTTCATCTTCCTGCCTGCAGGTTCTACGAATTGGATCCTAATGTCCTAATGTTTAGATCCATTTTTTTCCCCATTCTGAAAAGAAATAATCATAGGATTAAATTGAAACACATACACTTCCGATGCATAGACAAGTTTTTTTAGAGGAGTAGTTAATTTGGTACGTCAAAAAGCTCAACATGAGTTCACTAGAGAACACGAATCTAGCGTATTTGCAGCATGATGAAAAAGAAAGTTGGGTTTCATCTCGTCACTGCACAATCAAGAACCGAGGTTTCATGCGTATATTGTTCGTAAAATCTTGGGCACGGAAAAAACCTGTGGAACACTCGCCGTTTTTTTGAAATCTACATGATTCCCAAGGGCTTCTGAAACTATGCAGATGTGAAACGAACGTAAGCATCAAAGCTCACTCGGCTATCGGTTTTATCTCCTCTCCGCACTAAAAAGAACCGGGTAAATGGGTTTCATGCGTATATTGTTCGTAAAATCTTGTACACGGAAAAAAACCCATGGAACACCTGCCGTATTTTTTGCAATCTATGATTCCCAACTGCTCCTGAAGCTATACCAATCTGAAACGTACGTAGCATCAAAGCTCACTCGGTTATTTATGGCGTCCCTGTACATACAATATCTACAGTTTTCTCGATGTTCTTATGTTGGTCCTAGTAGGCAAAAAATGGGGTTGAATCAGCTGATGAATCAGCGCTTCCGCGTCTTGAAAAAGTTTACAATTGGGCCCCCATAATGAATTTCAGCATATTAGTTAGAAAGGACATTCCTATTATTTCCGATACAATAGCACTTCCAAAATGCATCGTATCGTAAATGCAGACGCTCAGTCTTGCTCTTCTTAGGACTGGAATACTATCTCAACAGCTTTAGCAGCTCTAAAAAAGCACCGCAAGTATGATGCAGCAGCAGAACAGATGCGAGCTCCTTCACCCCTCTCATATGTTCACGCGATTCAGTTCTTCACAAGGAGTTTGGCCGTTGTCAAAAGAGATTAACTATGACGTTATCCGAAAAATGGGAGAATGTATCAACAGTAGCTGAGCGGGTAAGAATCAAGATGCAAATTGCAATGATGCGGGCACTATCGGTACGATTGTGGAGTTGCAGAAGAGAGGTGAGGCACGTGGGACTTGACGATGGTGCATCACTACCTCTCTCGCGAGAATAAGGGCGAGGAGAAATTGATAAAAAAAAAAAAAAGAAAAACAAAGCATCCAAGAAACCACACAGTCTTTCAAAAAACCAAACCATAATAAAAAATAAGCTTCATATACCATTTGACTCTATAAACTATGAGGGTATTAATGAGCACTGCGGCACTTTACCCCCTCGAGTTAGAAGACAGCTTGCCGATATTTCATTTTTATACAACATCCTGAATGGTCGCGTCGATTCTCTCCACCTTCTCAAAATGGTGAATTTGTTGGTGCCCCGTTCCGCCTCACGATCCAACAGCTCATTTTGGACACCTTTCTCGCCGACAAACTACATGTACCTGTTGGGATGTCAATCCCGACTCCAGTATCATTTCATTGATACTTTTCTTCATTGTTACTGTCAAGGTTTCCGTTTATGTTTACCACGAAAAACCAATCTCAGTTCATGAATATATCTACATACGAAATACATCGTTGCATTACAAAAAGTAATATCAACGATTATATTCCCTTTTACCCACCTTTAACATTATAAGAGTACCACCGCCCCATGTCTAGACTCCCACGTACAGCCAACCACCTTCTAAATGAATATCCAGATGTCGACTTTTTCAACACCTCATTAGCCTCGCTTCGCTCGAAAGTGAAAAACTTATGTGGAACCACCCTTAACTTTGGTCAATAAACTTTCTTTTTTTTCCATCTATTTTCAATTCTATTTTATAGGTAGTATACTTAATTTTTTTGTTTTGTTCGCCGCGGTAATTTACGCTATGTATTTTGAATCTATACATTTGCTATATATTTTTCTCCTCATGTATTGGGCTTGCCCGTATTATTGAAATAAATAAATAAATATGTCAGGATTACAAAAGAAAAAAAGAAGCAGTTTACGTAAGCAGAACCAACTTTTTGAATCGGTTAGCTGGAGTTCTGAATAGATCTCATAATTTCAAGCGTCCCTTGATGTCTTATAGATAGAAGCTCCCTTTCAAATTTCTTGTAATCAGATAGCCGACATCACTATTAGCATACTCAGCTGATCAGAATGGAGCCTGTGAGGTTATTAGTCTCTTGTTTCCCAGAGAAGCTTCCGATCAATTTTCAATTTCCTACGGTGAATAGGAATGTTTTTAACTCACTCAGCTGATCAGGATGACGCTCCTCACTTTGCTCGTCTCTTGTTGTCCCAGAGAGGCTCTCTATCAAATTTCGACGTCTTACAATGAATAGGAGACATTTGAGCACGATTTTGATATCGTTTTGATTGATATTACGGCTCGTGGTCAGCTGATCTTCACCAAAGTCAGCGAGGCACATCATAACAAAATTTGGTCCAAAAAGGACCAGCGGTTTCGGAGGAGTGTGAGCACAAAATCCTGTCCTTAAATATATATGTATGAAGAAATCGGAAAATGAATGACTACTTTTCGTAAACGTGTTTTACATCCTCTGAAACGAAAAGAAAATGCTCTCTAAATGGAGCCGTTTCATGTCCAGAATGCCACAGTATCAGTGGTAAATTGAACCGGATAGTTCCTCTTGAACTGTATTAGTTTTGGGATGATCGTAACCTCGGCGTACGCGTTAACTTGAAATCCTGCCAATATGCATTGCTTCTATTTTCAAGTGTGGTGAGTGTACGTTCGAACGGATTGTCTATTTTTATTGCTTCAAATAATTACGTGCTCGTCATTAATATCGAATGCAGATAGAGCGGCAAACTGATCCTGGCCAGCCCGGACTCTCAACTCGTAGCAAAGGAACCTGAAAAACACGCTGTACACTCTCCAAGCGACCTTTTTATTCCTCGTAAAATGGAGGCCGTACGGGACTATCACACTCCATAACCGGGAGAACTAGAGATATATAAAGCGCAACAATTGCATCAGGTGATTTGAAGTCACGCGCGCACCTTTTGACGAAACCTAAAGTCTTCAGATCTCTGGATGCTATGGCGTTTACATGGTTGTTGATGGAAAGCATAGAGTACAGGAGCACGTCAAGGTAACAAGTGTATTTCCAACCCCTTCAAATATATGCCATTTATAAAGTATGAGAAAACTGTGAGATGTTGTGCGAGTATACTTGAGTAAGTTGCGACGGTGCATTGGGCAGGATTAAATCAAGATGGCTGAACGAACACCAGTCCAAGATGCATGAAGCACACTTTAAGTGTAACAATTTACCTACAGCTTTTTTTAATGAAATTCATCCATATCGTAAAACATCCTTAGAACATGATAATAAGTTTTAATAGTAAAACCTAGAATCAAAATTAATGTTTACATTTACCTCTCCCAAATTACGTCATCTTTGAAATTTTTCATGTGATTGAAGAATCTATTATTGAATCAACACAAACATATTGTTGTCCTGCTTTGCTCTTTCACTGCCGAAGGTAGGGAAGCTTTGTGTTCGAGATTGAATTTGGAAACTTTTTTTCTTCCAAAATCAATATTTCCACTTGCTTTACGTGTCCCAGAACTTGCTGATCAATTTCGGTTCCATGTCAATCTGTCTATGGTAAATCCTTGTTACGCTCAGAACAATACCAAGTTTGGGTCCGATTCTGATGCAATTTTTCGAGATTAAGCGAGTGAGCTCTTAGACAGTCCCCTATAGGTTTCAATGTCATTGAATCAATAGTAGCTAGTGAGCATGCGCAAACGTGAATTTCGCATAACTTTGATTTCTCACAATCTATTGGTCCGATTTCGTTCAAACTCGACAGGTAAGCGGGTACATGTTCCACAAAAATGCTCTATAAATTACATGACGATTAGTGGAGTAATAACCATTGCACATGCGCGACACTAACATTTATTTATACAGGCTTATAACGACGATTTCTTATCATCTGTAGATTTTGTTCAAACTTGGGGACTAGATGGGTATGTATGTTCCAGAAAAACTCCTTATGAATTATATCGCGTTTGGTGGAGAAATAACAGCGAAACTAAAATTTATCGACACAGACAAAACTCCGAGACTAATGGACCGATTTTTATGAAATTTTGAAGGATTGTGCGGTTTAGCTCCGAGACGTTCTTCTTTAAATTTTATAGCCGTTGGATCAATAGTAGTCTGTGGGCATGCTAAAACGTTAATTTCTCATATCGTCGAATTATTATCAATTATTTCGACTCGTACTTTGTGTTCTTCAAATATTCTATACGTTCACTTACAATATATTAGGTATCTCGACTGCCTACCCAACTCTGCAAACTTTTTTTTTTTCATAATTCGACACCAGAATTTGTGTGGTTCATCAACTTTTTTTCTTCCTTTTTGGTTCCCAACGTTATTTAGCTCGTACTGTTTCTAATTTCTTAATTATATCCAGGTGTGTACATTCAGAGAGTTGACAAAGTGAAGGTTCCAAAATTTTGATAAAAATCGATAATGTATTCTTAATTTATGGGTGTAATGCCGACTAATGCTTACAACTCATCATTTTGAAAATGGATTGTGTTGCTATTTCCCGAACTACTGGACGTCTACGTCGAATAGACTAATCTCGGATGTGGTCAAGTTCCTCCTAGTCAAATTGACACGGAGCAAGGTACTGTTGTTAGATAACGATGTCATGTTGACAGCTAGTAAGTGATCTAGGAGGTCACATTTCACCCTCCAGACACCAACACGGGCCCCCCGCTGTTTGCCTTTCGCTCAGACAGCTTGTCACGGGTTGTTTATTTACATTGTCTACTGTGTACCCGATCGGACCATATTTTCTTTTTATACTTTCTTAGTTCCCATGCCATTTTCGAAAGGTTCTCCCATTTAACAAACCAGTCATTCTTATGTTAGGAAATTAAATACCTATACATTTCATGACCGAACCTGTGAAAACGTTGAAATTCACGGAAAAAGATGTACGTTTAAGCCAAATGAATGCTCAACGTCTGACGATGCCCAAGGTCGTTCCGGCATGGTAATACAACATATAAAAATTTGGTCCGAATCGGGCTAGCAGTTTCGGAGGAGTAGTAAGCACTAAATTTTGTCTATATATATATATATATATATATATATATATATATATATATATATATATATATATATATACTCGGCGCTTCGCGCCTCGTCGGGGGGCTTTGCCCCCCTGGACCCCCCGGATCTTTTCTCTTTTGTACTGCGTAGAAAACGAGGATAATTTGCTATGCAATTCTTAGCCTGAAAGTAAATTCATCATGAAAAATGTAGTACCTATGTTATATAACTCGCTTCAGCGAAAAACCACTTCAACTTTTCAAGAGAGGATTTTTTTTTTTGCGTAGGGTAACCAGGTTATATAACTAGAGCGAACTGGCGCCAACTCACACACACAAAACAACTGATCACACACAAAACGACTGATACCACCTTCTCCGAACCTCCACTAGAGCGAACTGGCGTCGTTTCAAAAGAGTTGAAAAGAGTGTAAACTCTACACACAAAACTGTGTTTCATCTCTCATTCCCACGCCAAGAGTCCGAAGTGTATTAGGTATGTCGAGTGTCTCCTATAAGGGTGGGGGGGTGGGAACACACACAAAACGACTGATACCACCTTCTCCGAACCTACACTAGAGCGAACTGGCGTCGTTTCAAAAGAGTTGAAAAGAGTGTAAACTCTACACACAATCGTTTGCTATGGTTGGACGATTGGAAGCCATGTGATCTATAGCAACTACTCGACTACTCGGTTGTACGTGAAAATCATCGCTAATTTCATTGCGGACGTTACAAAAAAAGTTGTTGGGGGTCGGGCTAAGAATCGCATAGCAATTATTATATATACAAAAAATACGGCGAAAGATAACGACTTACAAGTTAGGAAAATTAACGTTTCGGGTTGTCCGAATCCCGTCATCAGAATGAAGCCTCCTCCGAGGGTTTCCATCGGCCGGTTTCAGATGTTTTTGTTGTTGAGATGGTGCGTTGCTGTTGCGGCGCGTTTAAAGAGAGTGGTTCCCCGAAGAAGAAGGATGGGTTTAGGGAATGTGAGTAGAGAAAATATTAAAAATGAACAATTTAGTTAATTTTGAAAAAAAAAAAAAAATAAATATATATATATATATATATATATATATATATATATATATAATACATATATCTGAAATGAATTACTTTTGTAATTGTGTTCTAATCCCTTTGAGAGGAGGAGGAATTCACCCCCACCCCCTAAGTGCCACCGTGCCGACAGCTGTAATACCCCCTTTTCTACGGAAAATTGGTTAAAACATTGGTGCCCTAGGCGTCGTTCAGGGTTTTGACTAGAACGTTGTGGAAGTTTCAACTTTCATAATTAAAATGTCTGCCGAAATTTAGTAATAGATGTTGCATATTTTATAAACCGCTCAATAGATCGGGTGCATGACTGGGACTCTTTCATGTTCCAATACATATTGAATACGTGCGTGTGTAGTTTATTCACGTCCCTGATTACAGGCTTCACTGCTCTATATTATTTTCCCTTATATATACGCATTCTCGGTGTTTGTTATTTAAACTGTTCATCCTGTCAATCCTGGTCATCCTTTGTTGGTTTTTAGTTGTCAATACTAGTAAAACATTTATGAAACTGCTGCAATGTATTGCTCAAAGTTGTCCGAGTATTACCGAGGTGAGAAAGGGATAAAGCAAGAGGCTCCATGTGGAAACTCTTTCGCCAGACGGATTGCTATCATGGAGAGCACAGACAGATCGATGTGGCAAAAAGAATAATAATAATACATTGCTGCACTCTGTCATAACTGATATAACGTTGACCACTCTCTGTTATCCCTCCAAAGGATAAAAATACTCCAAAAAATACAGACTGCAACTAAATGTAGATAATGGATAAGCTGCCTAATACCTAACTACATATACTTACATAGATGTGATGAATTACCTAAAATTTACCTATTATACATTCATCTATAACATTTATCTATAATTTATCTATTCAGCTTCCTATTTTTTATTTATTATAGGTACTGATAAAGTATGCTACCTACACAAAACCCGCTACCTACGTGTACAAGTCCGAGGGTATGGTATACTAACTGCAGGTTGCCGTTATCATCTTCCCTCCATTTCCCTCCACTATACTCCCTATCATAACAAGCTAGATATCGGCAGCACGATATTATCAGACTCTACTTGGACAGGGTACAGCAACCTGAGTAACCAAGGGTACTTACACTCGTACAAAAACAAGTAAACCATTCAGAAAGTTTCGTCGACACTACCATTGAAGCACATACCCAAACAATTGAAGGCTTCTGAAGAATCGTGAATCAGCGGTACGGGATATACACCCAAACGGTGCAGGCAAACTTCTCAATTGGAAATTGCAAGAAGAATGGTGGCGTTCTAGATTGTAGTTAGCGTAATTGGTGGAGGTAGCAAAGGGAGCGTAGGTAGCATTTTTTACCGGTACCTTTATATATATATATATATATATATATATATAATATAATTATGTAGTATCAACGGATATTGCGGAAGAACCGCTGATACTATTTGCTTGTTTGACGGTTTGTGCTATGCGTCTCGACCTGGTGACGGCGGAGGAAAATGCTTGTCTGCATTTGTTTTGGTTTGAACTGATCCTGGAATCGGATAAAACCCTAAGAAGTTTGACATCATCCGTACTCTGCTACGATGAGTAGTTTTCTTCAGATCATTAATCTTCTATATAGGATAGCCAGTCTTCTGGTATAAGACAGCCTGTGGGCTTTGCTTAGGACAAGTAACATATAATTATTATATTATCCGCATAAATAACTGGAATGACATCGAAGAAGCTGAAGTTCATAATGTGAATAGAAACTGATCTATAAATTTAGTTAACTATTGTATATCAAAATAACTAATTGTATCGGAAAACACAGCTGACTCTCTTCCCAACCAATTGAAAGTGAGATAAATCAGAACCAGTAGCAGCAATACGCGTTAGGGTGTAAAACAGGTACTTTTACTATTTTTAAATGAAATCAGATACAACCCTAAGAAGTTTGAAACCATCTGTACTTGCCTACGATGAGCAGTTTTGTTCAGATCACTTATCTACAATGTAGGACAGCCAGTCTACTTGTATAAGACAGCCAGTATACTGGTATGGGAGAGCCAATGGGCTGGGCAATTAACGTAATTATTATATTATCCTATACGCAAAACTGGAATGCCATCAAAGACGACAAAGTTTATAATGTGAATAAAAACTGATCTACTAAAGTAGCTGACTATTTTGTAACAAAATAACTAATCTTATTTGAAAACGCAGCTTACAGTTTTCTCAACCAATTGCTAATGAGATAAATCGGAACCTGTAGCAACAATATGCGTTAGGTTGTAAAACAGGTACTTTATCCTTATTCAATGAAATCAAATAAAATCAAGTACTCTCTTTCGGTTAGTACTGTTTTATTCTTCGTATAACTAATCTACAACGTAGTACAGTCAGTCAACTGGTATGAGACTACCAGTGGGCTGGACCTAGGGCAACTTACGTGTAATAAATTAATAATGTGAATCCACAATAGTAGTAGACGATTGTGTAACAAAATAACTAATCTCATTGGAAAGCGCATCGTTCACGCTTCTCAGCCAATTGAAATCTCACTCGCCAGAAATGACGTCATTTACAATTCGCTGGACGTCAATCTATCTCTGGACGTCGTAAATCGAACGCACGACTCACTCGGGTTATCCCATCGATGGGTTATCCTGACGGTGCAGCGAGGCGGTTGGCGCATCGAAAACCAGGCAAATCAATAGAGCTGATATTTGAACGGTCGGTAAACCGAACCCCATTCATTCGGATGGCCCAGGCTTGATGTGGATCGGTTATAAAATCCAATAGCGGCGCGGGAAGTTCAGTGATATATATATAAACCTGGACTCACACTCTCACTGTCAATGTATTTCCTTGAATTTGATTGTAAACCAGTTAGGATTTCGTTGATCGAAAATAGTGTCAGTTGTCAAACACATTTTTGGGCACGCAACGTTCATGTTCACCCCCAACGGTGATGGTGGTTTTAAGGCAACCCTTTCCCCCTTTTACCCTCTCGCACCCTCTATATGAACATGAATAGTATGTGGTGCCCTCCCAGCTATTGGAGAAGGTGATGTGAATGAAATATATACATATATTTTTTGGTTTATTATTAACAACGGGGAACCTTTGTAATTTACCAAAAAAAAAAAAAAAAAAGTTTGTAACCCCTCCCCCCCCCCCTCAACTCGAAATTTGTTGGCTTGCGTTTCAAGAAGGTGCAAAATACAATAAAGTAAAATAAATATGATTGTCTGCCTCAAGCTGACCGTCTGAAGCTTTTCTCAGAAACTCCTGTAGGGGACATGTAGGGGATGTTGCTTGCTTGCTTCGCTCGCAAACGGTAGATCCCTAAGGGTAGGTTTGAAGTCTGTATGGGATGCTGCTCGCTTCGCTCGCTTGAGGAGGTTATACTGCCCGCCCAACTTGGCAGACGTTTTTTTCTATTGGAAATTCTTACAAACAAATTAAATCTTATAAAACGTGGAACCACAAAAAGTTTATTAGGGGATGTTGCTAGCTTCCCTCGCAAGGTATTGCTGTATATGTGTAGGAAAAAAACCCGTATTTATTCTGTTCAAATGGCTCTCGAACGGGAAATTTCCATGCTTCAACGCGCGCGTGCTTAGGCCTGCTCGCAACATTGTGAAACGGCGGCTGGCTCGATTAACTTGTCATTTTAATCACTTCGCCTCCCTTCCCCTCGAATTTTGACCAACTTCCTGTCAGTTTTTGCGATATCCGATTTCGGATTCAGATTCGGCGGGATCAAACCTGTATTTCGCTCGCAAAAACCGTTCCAAAAAACGTGCGTTTATGGGGTATATTTTAATCAGAAAAAACCAAGTTTTTCGTCGGAATTTTCGAGAAAACGGGTCCCTACTCTTTAATTTTTTTGACGCATTTCCCGATACTTTTTTCGCGATCCGATCGCGCCGTCGTCTTCCTCGTTCAAAAGCCTACAAAATCGGTATTTTTCCGGAATTTTTGACGGCCGTTTTGAGGGGTAGAGGAAGCGGGGAACTGGAAAAAGCGCACATTAAAACTTGCTTCGACCCCCCTCCCGCTCTACAGCCCATGGTTCGGGTGGAATCAAAAAATTTTAAATTCGCTTATACACTCTCTCGGAAAATCCCAAGGAGATCCCCCCACTCGTACAGACTCCCCCCACTCAGCCGTTTGGTCTTGCATAGACACGACAAACAGACAAACAGACACAGAGTTTCATTTTTATAAATATCTTATAAATAATAGAGATTTATTCATTGTTTTCAGTAAATTCATTTATTTTCTTTTGGAAGGTGACATCGTCCATAGACTCAGTTTGATAGGTAATTTAGTATGGACCAGTGATCCCAGTTGGAGGGCTATCCAAGACATAAAATACTTTTGTTTTTTCCTCTCGGTAGCGTAACTACGCCTTAGCTAGTTAATAGGCATAAAGACAAATGTCTGCGATAAAAAAACGAAGTCCCGATTTCTGAATTTTGACTGAACATGGAACATGTTCCTTGGGAGAACAGGAGAGATTTTATGTCTTTCAGATGATTAGGAAAGAGCCCACAATTTCAATCGTCTCTTAATGTACCACACAGCCTCTCAATCAAATTTCAACTCATAAGTTTCTTTCCTGTGTAATAGTTGCTGCAATCATGTTTACAAAATTGACTGATAAGGATCAAATGTATGTAAACAATTATTCAGAGAACCACGCTCGCACCAAAGTTTGTTGGCCACGCACTGCGCAGTGGTTAACATATACGGTTAGGTAAATCGAGAGCTTTCCAACGACTGGCGAACGATTTTTGTGCGATGATAAATGCCTAACATTCAGTTCGATCGCAACGATTTGGTTGTAAGCGATATTCATCAGAAAATAGGAGCTTGACGCAAAAACATGTTGCATACAAAAAACGCAGCAAATTATTACACAATGGTTTATTATTTCTGTGTTAGAAAGCCCTTCTACACAGATCATTGGTCTTAATTTATTAAACCCCGTATGTATTTTCGGAGAAAAGCCGCTAATGGCGGACGGACGGATTTTTTTTTTTTTTTTTTTTTTTTTTTTTTTTTTTTTTTTCAAATTCAATTTTTGGATTCTACGCATTTTGAATTGTAAACCAACAAATTTTCAGGGGGTGTTAACTTTTTTTTTCTTGGTCGATTACAAAGGTTCAATATTTAAAATAATAAAAAATATATATAATTATATAGGTACCTACATATATATAAATAAAAATAAAACAAAATAAATTGTTCCTATTTTGATTGCTTGTAATTTTTATAAGTACAATAAATTCATTCACTGACACATCTGTTTTTTAGTCACCTACTTCCTAAAAGCAGATTTAATTATAAGGAACAGAAAATTTTTAATAATTTCGTTGAATCGAACGATACCTAATTTTTCTGGTATACAAATAAAAATGTTCCACCGAAAAATAATTCATTTTTTCGGTCTGGTGCTATCATTCGGGAGTTTTTGCAACGCTGAGTCGTTGGCAAGTGGGAGGAGCTACAAATAGAAATGGAGCATTGCGTACGCTAGCAAAATGCTAATGGTTAGCGGTCCATTCGTTGTACAAATAGAAAAACCCTATTCGGAGCTCTAGGGAAGCCAAATTCAGCTCCGAATACGCATGTTACCTTCCATGATGATAATCCATAATGCTATAATCAATTTCAGGATGGCATCCTACCAATTTTGTTTAAATTGGTAACCATTACACATGCCAAACCTGAAATTAGTTTTTATAGACGAAGCTCCGGTACTGATATATTGGTTTTGATGAAATGGGTTGGGATTGTGCCACTTTACAGAGAAGATATACACAGACAGATACTGCTGTCTTCGCCCTTTGTTGCGTTTTATTAGCAGGTATCCACATCCTTAATAACGGTTCATTATTTTCATTAATGAAACGTAATTGGCCAAGGGAAAAATGGTAAAATATCGTACATATTTATAGGTACAGGTAGGTACATATTTATAATATATCTAATATGTAGGTTCATGTTGAAGTTCCCGAAGGAGGTTCTCCTAGTCCAAGGGGAATTTCGATGTTGCCTTAATAACTACACTTCCAAGTTCCCTTCCTTCTTCTATCACATTTATTTCTACTGAAAAGATTAAAACACATAGGTAGATGAATTTGCTAATCTAATACTTCTTCCGTAATGAAAGAATACATTACACGTTAGGGAGAGAGTAGTGAAGTCACGTTAGTGTGACTTTTGAATCGTTTCATTCAATCGAACAACGATTCCCTATTCGTACAGTACGACTCAGCGGTTAGCTTCTGAATTGCTTGCGGTAGAAAAACCTCTTCGTACAAAGACTCGGATGGTAAACTGCAAAAACTCCCTATTATGTACCTATTTATTTTACGTCCGAAACAAAAATGCGACGTCGTTCGATGCGATTCTACTCGAAAGACAAGAACGACATGAATAATGGCTATTAGAAGCTCAGCTCGCGAAAAGGGCCGTGCGTCTTGAAGATTGAATGCTCCTTGTAAACGCGTTTGCATATTCATAGTTTGAGTTCTAACTTTCATTCCATCCATTCATCATAGAGATCCACTTCTCACAGCTCGGGCCCAACTAGTTAAGTGGAATGGCAGGGATATTTGGAGAAGAAAAAGTCTGAGGTTGTTACTATTCTTACGAATACATAAATACTTATCCTACAATATCCCTTTCGTTTTATGTGTTAGTAGTTGCGATCAATCAAGTTAATTGACACAGCTGAAACAACTTCTTCCTTTGCCATATAAGATCGAATGATGGACGAAAAGTGATTATTCAAGATGCAAATTGATTAGATTCTATGCTCTTTTCTCCGACCTCACTTTTCGAATCTTTATGATTTTTCGTTTAGGATTTTAGAACATACAAAGACCCATTGGACGGAGATGTTTTGCCCAGGCTTCTGGCGCGCAATGAAGAAGGTACTGGACATTTTTCTAAAGTTTAAGAGATTAAAACACTGTTTTCCTCACTACCAGTTTTGTTAGCGTTTTATATAAAGTATTAGCAGCGTTACCCGCCCGATGGACGGGAAAATGGTCGGATGCACGATGCTTAGCGGAAAAAGTGTATAAGCAGTACGGGTTGTAGAAGAAATTTTATTAACTCAATTAAATAAACTGGGGGGCAAGAAAACGGCAATGAAAATGAAAAAGGGTATATGGTGTGGAGTTATAACTATAATTAAGATTCTTAATTTTTATCTGTTCCTCTTCCTTATTATTGGCCTAGAATTCATTTTTAACGGACGTTATAATGTCGATAAGAGTGGGCGCATGTGCATCATCTTTCTCAGTATATGTATCGGCAAGCTTTTGAAAGACGTCGAAAGAGAACTTGGACGCAGAGAGTGACACCTCATAGTCGGAGGACTGACACTTATGACGGTAAAAAAATTTACATTTAAAGTGACACCTCCTTTGAACGATGATATGATGCACACTGCCCGAAAAGCAACAAAATCCTTTTGGTTCATCCTTCAACATCGTAGCTGCACAAAACAAGCATTTCCTTTCTGGCTTACCTACTTGCACAAAATGCTCGTAGTTTCCACGTGATTCGTACGATGAGGCAGTAAGTACAGGCAGCTCAACTCTTCGTTTCTTCGTGCAGACCGTAGCTAAAACACCGCTTCTTTTTTTCTGCCAGTATAAGGTTTTGGTAACGTTAGGCATATTGTACTTTAGCACGAAACCTCGTTCAAATTCACCAGCAACTTATTTGTGGTTGGGCTTTACCAATAATTAACAAAACGATAGGTGTCATGTTGAAGAGTCGCAGTCACGTTGCTCTGCAATCCCTATAAACCAAGCAATCGAGTTGCGAAACAGGTTACCCATGCGTTGCAAGGACCCACATGTACAGGTCATTTTTACCTATGACCTATGGGTGAAAAGGAGCGAAATAAGCTCGCTCTGCTGACAAGGAAAGATCCCGTCAATTTATTCGTTTCTCAATGTTCCAGAGAGGCACCCTTTCAAATTTCAAATTCCTGGGGTCAACAGGAGAAAATTTAGCTGAGTCAGCTAATCTGGTTGGAACCCGTCATCGCATTCGTCTCTTAATGTCCTGGAGAGTCTCCCTATCAATGTTCAACTTCTTAGAGTGAACAGAAGCGAATTTCTCCCAATGATTGCGATTGGTGGAATAATTACTATACCGCATGCGCAAAACTAATATTGATCGACATAAATATGCAAACCTCTAAGACTAATTGGCCGATTTTTATGAAATTTTCAAGGATTGTGCGTTTATTTAGCTCATAGACGTTCCCCTATTTCATTGCCTTTGGAATAATAGTAGTCTTTGCGAATTCGCAAATATTAATTTCCTATATTGTTGACTTATCGATAATTTCGACTCGTACTTTGTTCTTCAACTAATTCTATACGTCCATATTACAATTACCTACTACTTAATAGTTACTGCTATTATTTACTAATTATTAGTTACTGCCCACCCAACTTGGCGAAGTTTTTTTTCCGTTCATTACCGTTAAATATTTGTCGCTTTTGTTCGTCAACCGTTCGATATTTTTTCTTTGTCCTTGTCAGTACAAGGCAGTTATGAAAGTTTTTCAAGTTATTGAAGTCAAAATATGGCAACGACACCAATCGATTATTCAGTTGAAAACATGTAGCTATTTTCGCTCCGAATTTCAAGATTGTGGATGAAGCGTTCGTAGTGTGAAACATGATCAAATAAAAATGGTGTATTGTGTTTGAAATTTTAGCGTTTTTCAAAAATGTAAATCATAATTGGAGCAAATGCGCCAAAAATATACGCCAACTGTTCGCACTAAAATTTCACTGACCAACATGAGAGTATACTGAAAAATGTGTTTATCGAGCATATGCAAAATTAATGATAATCGTCAACCCACAGTATTTTATTATAATGATTGTCTGCGTGTGAACTACTAACCCACATATCCCATCTCAGAGTTTCTTGTTTCACATCATTGAGTATTAACTTTGAATTAAACATCGAGCATTCAAAACGACCAATTTTCGGTAATTGATTATTGATCCTAGTATTTGTTTTATGGGGGTAAATAAGATTACTGTACTAAAGGTTATCGTGTTATTTGCTATTGAATACATGTTTTGTTTGATTCCTCACTCCCTAAGATAACAATTTCATGAACGGCATTATTATTGATAGAACTTAGTCAAATACTATCTTTCAAGTTTCTCAGCCTTATCATTGAATTTAGGATGAAATATTGCTGTCATGTTTTATCAGACTGCCTTCATGTAGGGTGAATAAATAATGGTAAAGAGGAAAATACAAAAGCACTCGGGCGGACGTTATAATAAGTATAGCGGCAAGTGAGTGTCTAATATAGATTAGGGGAGACTTCTTACGCTATCACCCCATCCTCTTATGTAAGTCATTTAAGCAAATGGAGGAAACGAGTAGGGAATGACGTGGAAATGACGTGGTTGAAAATGAAAATAGGAAAAAAAAAAAGTTCGCTTGTGAGGGTGGGAAAAATGGTGGGGAGTCCAAAGTGATTGAAAAAGCTGAGGGAACATGGGATTGATTTGAAGTTTGCTCCGGAGGGGAGACTATCGAACTGCACCTTCCTGAGAGGCAGAATACTGTAAAAGAAGTTGAACGGGTATTTCTTCATTGGCGGAAAAAGCTACAGTTTTCTCTGCCACGAAAGTGTACACAAAAATATACAATATATTGTCAATGTATGAAAAAAAGGCTTAGTAAATATTTACTGGAATTGATAAAGTGTATTTTAATACATAAAATGGCAAAAACTCACACCCGGACACACATAAAACAATACAAAACACACCCAAACGCACACAGACACACACACACTTACATTTTATAGATACATAAAATAATAATTCAATTTACAAGTCTGTTTCCATTTTGTACATCACAGACCAGACATATTTCCTCACGTAATCGGTTTCGCTAGTGAATAAAACGCCTATCTTTCTTCCGAGATCATTTGCTCAAATACTTACATATTTCTCAGTTTAAAATGAAATTGATCATCAGAAAGGGACTCAAACACAACTGGTTACCCAACCCAAATAAGATGGAGGAGGACCTACCTTAACATAACTAAATAATAATGAATCATTTAATGAAGACTAACCAGATTACCAATTCCAATCATAATCATAGTCACCTAGCACAGATACTCAAAGCTCTGATTAGGCCGAATCCGGCGAAAGTACTTAACTGCTGATATACTAGGTAATAAATCCATCAATCAAAGAGATGCCTTAAATAATCTCACCCCCACAACCCAACTACCTACATAAATAACCTGGCAAACCACCATAAAGACTAATTAAATTGGTAGTTTGGACTTTTTCAGGATGGCAACAGCATAAATTATAATTTATGTTAGTCGACCCGAGGGGTTCTTATCAGTTGTGGTCCATAAATAGAATTACGAGCATACCACAGGAGCAATGATATCGATCGCTTAGGTAGAAGGAGTATAAAATAATAACTATTAATCAAATATTCAACCTCATAACTACGTTAAATTCCCCTCACAATAATAGGTTTACTGAGTTCATCTCATTAATTTATTATTGTTAGTGACGGCCACGAGCAGGGTATATTTTCTTACCGTTCATAATTAGATTGGCGGCTAAAATAGAACGAAGCCAACGTTTATGGAAACGTTCAGTACGTAGGTAGATAATCTTGAAATGATATTTGTTCACATGAACATTCGATTCAGTTAGACGTTCATGGTTAATTTTGAGGCAATATTATTTCAAATGACGTATGATTCCGGTAGATATATATATATATATATATATATATATATATATATATATATATATATATATATATATATATATATATATATATATATATATATACTTTGGCACAGATGTGCGGAGGAAAATAGCACATATATTAAGATAAATTGAAAGGAAAAACTTTTAATTAAAAAGTCCAGTCATGCAGCATGACGCCATGAGCGAATTTTTGAAGAAATCTTCGACATTTCAGTCGCTATTGATCGTGTAGAGAAATTTTAGTTTATGATTTTGTTAGACAAACATGGAATCAAATTATTAGAAATAATTAGGAGGTACTCATACTTTATTATTATTCAACTAATCTTGTAGATTTAAAGACAAATGTAGGTAAATATTCATAGACTTCGATGTCCAATGTGGTCAGTATTGAAGGCAGTTGTTTCGATTTTTGACTGATTTTTCAACTTTGAAATTTTTGAAAACTTGATACATATTCTTATAGGAAATTTGACGCTGATTCCAAATATACCACATGTTAGTATGCTGAAAACATTATTTCGCACAACAAATCGCAAAAAACAGGTTATTTTGAAATTTTTGACTACATTTTTGAAAATTTCAACCCGAAGATGTGATCCGATCATGCTGGCTAACGAACTTGAACTTTCGTTTTGTGTCCTTAACATTCTAAAATTTGTTTGAAGTTTCTAGCACAATTCTACGGACAGTTATCGTCTGGAATGACACATACATATATACATACATACATAAATGTATACATACATACATAAAACCAGTCATGCAGCATGACCCCATGAGCGAATTTTTGAAGAAATCTTCGACGTTTCAGTCGCTATTGATCGTGTAGAGAAATTTTAGTTTATGATTTTGATAGACAAACATGGAATCAAATTCTATCTACAGCATGTTTCTAGCCTAAAACAGCATGGTTCTAGAATTGTTTATGCAGGTATACTTCCATAAGAGTAGTTCAATCTGAATTTGGACAATGTTTCATGCAAATATTACCGATTTTTACAACTAGCGAACGGCATTATTTCGATTTTTGACTGATTTTTCAACTTTGAAATTTTTGAAAACTTAATACATATTCTTATAGGAAATTTTACGCTGATTCCGAATATACCACATGTTAGTATGCTGAAAAAATTATTTCGCACAACAAATCGCAAAAAACAGGCTATTTTGACATTTTTGACTACATTTTTGAAAATTTCAATCCGAAGATGTAATCCGATCATGCTGGCCAACGAACTTGAACTTTCGTTTTGTATCCTTAACATTTTAAAATTTGTTTGAAGTTTCTAGCACAATTCTACGGACAGTTATCGTCTGGAATGACACATATATACATACATACATACATACATACATACATACATACATATATACATA